>CM055680.1:25758863-27008863 GCA_029448645.1 Andrena camellia | reverse complement strand
CTTTGATATTATATACCCTAGGTCGATTCCAACGCCCACGCGCGCCAACAGAAACGCTGCTCGTTACGCGATGCGAAAGTTTCGACGGTGTGCAGCTCAAACGGCAGGATTAGAAATGTCGCGGCAGGTTAAGCGATTGGATATGGTATCGCGCGTGGATGTTGTATAATTAGGAAACTTGATTTTTATGTGTGAATAATGAGCTGAATTGTCTGAGTAAAAATGTGAAATATTCCATGTAGTTCGAATTCAACTGGGATATTTTGAAAGCTGATTTTTCGAGGTTTTGGACGATGTCCTTAGTTGAAGGCTGAGGATTTTTTCTTGTTAATTAAGGAATTTTTGCATGGTCAAAGTGGAGGTCATGCTGCTCCTGAGGAAATTTACTTCAAAGGACTGGAGTACGTTGATTGTGAAATCAGAAACTGTTTGGGGACCATCAACTTTGGGAAAAGACACCCCAGAAGAGGAGGCTTTGGAACGGTATATACTAGACAGATTTCCAAAGGACCATTATTGTGGAGAAATTAATTAAGGGAATGTAAACTTTGATTCATCGAAATACAGAATATCGTCGAACTAGTGGTGATTATTAGCATAAAAATGAATCGAAATTGTAGAATAACTATGTTCGAATAAGGCATTGTTTTGGGGAAGATCAGTTTTGAAGATGGGAGAAGTGTTTTCCAAAATTGATTTTTTCAGTAAAAGGTAAGGCTACACAGTATAAATCTATTTATCTGAACATGGAAGAGGAACAGATGGTTCGAGAAATGGAGGTTCACTGATATTTCCCTCTATCGATGTATTTTCATTTAGATAATAGTGTTTGGAAAACTCAACACGAGGATACCTGCTGATTTCATTTAAACCAGTACTTTTAATAATTGCAATTAAGTTAACAAGTGAAATCTTGCCAATTATAATTTACTGATATCTTGTGAATTACCGATCCTTTATTTGGATTTGAAGACAAATATTCGTATGTCTAGAGTACCTACCGGTCACTAATTGTTGAAGTAAATTAAATTGTCTAATTTTCTTCGCAGAAATAGGGTTTCGCTCTAAGTTAGAGTCTAGCTGTGTCAACGCGAAAGACACCTCGAAATTCAAAGAGGCAAACATCAAATTTTCATAAGAAAAATTAGGATGAAAAAAACATTTTTAACTCGCGTTGTTAACAGACATCTAAAAATCTAAACCTATATTAACATGTCTATTAAGCTATTCTACCTTGCCAAAAGAAAGCACAGAATCGGGAAGATGCACTCTGACGTCAGTGTCAGTAGGTGTGCAGCCATCTAACGTAACAGGATCGTTTCATACGTGATAAAGTGTCAGCTGGCAGTTAGCAATGCGATAAGCATTCGGGCTGTATAATATCCGTGTGTAAAGTTCAAGAAATCATTAGAGTCAGCGTATATGCGCATTCGTGCCTTTTCCGTATTTTCACAGAGTGCATCGAAACGAGCAAAGATTCGTAATGAACATTCGTCATCTACAACGTGATAAACCCAATACTTTTTTCAACCTATTGTGGCCATTTCACCCAACACACTTTTCTGGCTGGAAATTATTTTTTATATATTTTAAATATTTTTTATATACATACACACACATTTTCTATACTTTTCTATACTTTTACCAAGTAAATGTACAATCTAAAAAAGAGGTGTCTCGTGTGAAAAGGATCTTATTCATAATACTACGACACGAATTCAGACTTTGGAAAGCCACGAATGCGGCACAATTATTTTGCTGCATATCAACTTTGAGTGCATGTGTTGTTTTGAGATTTTTGAACATTGCTTACTAAAGATAGTGGCATAAAGCAGAGATGGACAAAAAATTATTTGAAATAAAAATTTGTGTACGAAAGTTTTATTTCAAATAATTTTTTGCCCATCTCTGGCACTGTTGTTAAAGAATATTCTTATGATCGAGGGCAATAAAGTAATTCTAAGGATAATCGTGCCTCCCCCCTCCAAAGACTAAATAATTTCTGTTATCCTCGCCTGGGGTAGACACAGGTATATACACACATTGGTCATTGAAAATAAAGCGACGGATTAATAACAGAAACGTCACAGGCCAGTTGTGGAAAATGAAAATGCTAAAAGGTACAAAATTTGGAATAGGGACCCATTTGTCTTACTCCAAATATTAAGAAAAGCTGATGAACCACTCCCTTATCCTTTTCCTTCGGAATCTGAAATTATATATTCATACATCTTTTGATTCCAAAAAGTACGATTTTGAAAGTATTTACCTGCCATATTCATTCGAACATTTCCTTTCTCAAAAGCAATGGATATTTTTTTCGTTAATAATCTTTCGCGCTCCGCCTTAATTTATTTGGACGACACAAGTTTTGCTACTGCATTTCTACTATTACCAATTTCAATTTTGCCTGAAACTTCATCTTACAAAGCTGATAAATTTCAACGATTTGTTTTCAGATGTTGCGCACCGAACCGAGTGAAAGCTAAGAACGGGAATACTCGAAACACCAGGAAAGACACATATACCTACTGCTGACAAAGTGAGGTACCACGAGTCTATTGTGTCTCCTACCGTGGCGTCATCGAGTTTAGAATCTCGAATCTCCAGAACAGATCTAAAATTAGCGTGCACAATAATCCGCAGAAAATAACCGGGTGGCTCCTTTTTCTATTCAAAGATTTCTATGTTTGCATCGTGGAGTGCAGTTCACGATGCGGAATTCTCGCCATTTTGCGACAATTGGTAACAGTAAACATGTCCTTTTATCCCACGCTTCAAATGCATTTGTTTGTGGATAGAGAAGATGTTCGAATTTTAATTACAACTTGGAGGATTTCGCACTTTAACGATTTATGTATCACAGACCCAGAAAAACGGAACTTTTTGCAGAGAACGTTGACTCGTGAGTCGGTTTTAAACGATTTTATTGGGAACCCAGGAATTTCGATACGCCAACTAGTGACAGAAAGTTGAACTACTGAGAGTAGGCCGAAATCCGTCGAAGTCCATACGATTATCAGTGTTTATATAGACATGTTGTGAGAAACGAGTGTTTTTAAATTTTTTTGAACACTAAAATTTTACTTATTCGATTAATAAATACTTATTCGGAATGTTTAGTGGGATCCGAGCCTACTTTCAATAGTTTGCCAACTCACCACCACAGCGCTGAAATCTAAGCCACGCCTCCACTTGGTTTCCCAATTCAGCTTCAGTCCTTTGTTTGTTTGTCTCAAATCTAGAAACTCAATTTTAACCCACATCCAACTATCCAATAGAGTTGAAACTTTACAGGCGTACGTACTTTTGATTACAATACAAATTTTTGAAAAAAATTAATCTCCGAGGTGGTGAAAAAATTGTATCCTCTACAATAAACACGCATAACCACAAATCCAATCAATTCAATCGACACGAAATCAGCCTATAACCACAAATCAAAACTTAGATACTAAAAAGTAAATAATAAAAAAATATAATAAAAAAATATTAAGTTAAACGATTGTATTTAATTTGAACAAAAATTGCAGTAAAAAATAATTTAAATAAAATCGTGGGGCATGATATGTTATAACAGGATATAAATCAATTTCATGCAGAATCAAGGGTCGAAATGAGCGATGAAACATCCTGCCCCACGATTTTATTTAACTTATTTTTTAGTTTTTGGTGCATTTTTGATCATATTAAATAAAATCGTTTAACTCAAAATTTATTTATATATATACTTTTTTTTAAGTTACAATAATATACATGGATTTGTGCAATGATCAGGAGGAGAGCAAAAAAATGTGCATTGGTTTTATCATATCACCACATTGCGCTATGACCCTCCAAATATATATATTCTGGAAATAAAATTGTAAGAACACTTTTCTTACGTGAAAAGATATGAAAATTTAGAAACTCATATACCATGATATCTGTACCCCCCCCCCCCCCCACACACACAAAATTTAAATTTATTTTCGGAGTATCATATTTTTAAAAGATAATATTTATTAAGTAATACCTAATAATAATAATTTGAGTTAAAAACAAAAACAAAAATCTAACGAACATAAATTTTACTCTGCAGTTTGCCGCGTGCTACTGATTTGCCATCACTAGTTTAGATCTCGAGCAGTTGGCGAACAATAATAAGAAAAACTTTGAACTCTCGCATAGTAATTTCCGAACGCACTTGGAACTTGCAATCACGAACCCGTGCAACGTGCAATTCGACGCAGTCATTAAGCCCCGTCCAAATTTCAAGAACTTCTTGGAAACACTCAGGCGCGTTAATTACTTTCGGAAAACGGCACAATGGTGATACGCGTTCGAAGCGCGTCAACGATCCTGCCATTGTTTCTGCTATTGCTTCACCGATGTCATCGAACGCCAGTGCACGAAGGCATTGAATTTTCGTGGAAAATTTCACACACGGAGAAAGCGCATGATTGTGCCTCGTGCATTAAACGAATGGCAACAATAAGCCGTAGGATTCAACGCGTTATCGCGCGTGCGCAATTATACAATCTAAAGGTGCGATTCCACTGAGGCAACGCAAGGCAGCACGTCGCATGCGATGCGTGCGACGGTGAGTGCACGTGTTGCATGCGAAAATATCTATGCTACGATGGTGCTTGTTGCCCGTGGTCAAAAAATGACCTCAGTGGAATCCCACCTTTACGTTATATGGTAGCGGGATCGGTGAAGCTCTGAGAATTACGGTGGAGGAGCTTTGACGAAGCTCGTGTTCTAATAGTAACAGTTGACGATAGGACAAACTGCACGAAATAAGATTTAAGGGGGCATAGTACTTTTTTTGCCCCAAAATTAAGTATTCTTTATGATTTTTTTTCTATATGAAATTGGAAAGCTAGAAAGATGGGGTTTGTTGCAAATGAAAGATCACTGTTTCAAAGTATTAAAAGAATTTTTAGTAAAAAAAAAGCAACCTCTCTCCCCTCGCTATAGTCGCTCAAAATTAAACTCCGCCTTCTATGCTTATCTGAAACATAAAAACAAATCAAGACATTAAAATTGATTACATTTTGTAATCGTTGACCGAGCCGATTCTTAAATTTCGCACTTAAAACCAAATGGTGAACTGTCAAACCTACACTTTCAGTGTCGAAACTCGATACCTACAGTTTGACAGTCCGCAATTTTGTTTTAAATGCGAAATTTAAGAATCGGCTCGGTCGACCACAAAATGTAATACATTTTAATGTCTTGACTTGTTTTTATGTTTCAAATGAGCATAGAAAACGGAATTTATGGCACCGCAATTCTACTCATTCCGCGAGGGACCAACTTTGAGCGACTATAGCGAGGGCGGAGAGGGTGTTTTTTTTTAATAAAAATTCTTTTAATACTTTCAAACAGTGATCTTGCATTTGCAATAAACCCCAGCATTCTAGCTTTTCAATTTCATATAGAAAAAAAATCATGAAGAATGCTTAATTTTCGGGCAAAAAAAGTAGTTATGCTCCCTTAATAAATAGAACATAATAAGAGATCAAAGTAGAAATAAGAAATAAGGCACAGAATAAGAAGCAAATAGAATATCGACGAATTTCACCACGTTCGCGAAAACTATTCCACCATAAGCACACACTAAATTCAAAATAGTACTATTGAATGCATTTTTAATTGAGTAAAGAATGTAATAAACAGGCCAAGCTTGAGTTCTGAATGTGTACTGGTTTCGAAATTTAAAAAATTATGAAGCCTTTTTTTTCTATCTATCCGTGATAAAAATATTGCGTGATGGTAAACGTGATAAAAAGCAGTAAGAACGAGTTTATTCCACCATGCTTCTTTTTGTACCTTTTCTTATGGCAAGGGTATTAATTGCAGCACAGAAGTGAATGTACTCACATTTGTTGACGCCGAACATGTAGTCGGTAAACTGTACGTTACGAAGGACATTGTGGGTAATAGCGCGAGGATTCGAAGGGGCGAAGTCCGGGTCGTCGATGTCGAAGGACACGTTTTCCTCGAATTCCGTCATCGAGCTCGCCATGGTCTTGGAAGTGAGTGACGAGGTCGAGCTTCAGCACCGATCTGAAGACGACAGAAATCTTTATGTATCACTGCTCCCAAAGTAAAAAGATTTTTAAAAATATATAGCTCGATTCGACTAAAAATAAAAATTAACGTAAACGAGCGCTTAAATCTCGGAAAATATGATACAAAGACAGAATTCTAGTATTTAACTCAAATTTTGGTATAATATACAGTTAATGTCCTCCACACGCCATTTCAAATTCGCGGGATAATCGAGTTCAAGTTCCATCTGCCCCATAGCCTACATACAAGTAATTTCTGCGAGACAGTGAATTCAAATATCCCGCGAGATTTTGAGCAGCAGACCGTATGCATTGTATACAGCGTCACACACAATATGTAGAAATTGCATGCAAAATTCGAGACGAATTAGTCATTAGAACCTCGTGCATTCCATCGTGAACGATGAAAGTACGTCAGTAAATACGAACGAAGCCGAAGATCGACGCTTTTCCAATTTAGTTTAAAACCCATATGATCCAACCTTTCTTCTAAAGAAAGAAACTACTGTAACTGCTTTCGTTTAGGCTCAACTTCTAACGCGCACATTCATCACTAGCCACACCATGGAGCACAGTGCAAACGTATGTTCGAAATCAATTAGTATATTTCACTATACAGATCATTTATTTACTAGTTGCTAATTTTCCTATCGGGACACGAGACATTGCTACTGGCTGCGCGGGATTTTGTGACTGCTGCGCAGGCGTGCAACGGTTGCTGCGCTCCACGCAACTGCGCAGCTTAGACACACACCAGTATGCTCCTACCAGCCAGCTCCCACACTATTCTAGGAAGCAGTTTCGTAGTGTTGGTGCATTACGTGTCTGTGCCTGTGACCATGAGCGACAGCATGACGCCCGTAGGTAGAAACGAGACGGACGGTTGACGCTCTTTTAATTCAGTTCGGAAAACATGTGGCGCTACAGAGCAATTCTAACACTGACTATGAGGTAGTTCTCTCTCGCCATGTTAGACTCTTTTTGTTGCTACCTTCGTGTGAGAGGCCTTTGTGTAGGGTCGTATGCTTTTTGAGATCAATGAGAAGAGAACTCGCACTTACGGGTGTCGCAATCGCCGCTTAAAGGCGCAGACATAATGCATCAGTAATAATAGTCTGAAACAAGCCCACGGATAGGTATAGTAGACTTCGTTCGGGGTTTGATGCGGTTTACGTACAAGGAATCGACCTGATTTAGATGGGGTTGGGCCGACTCTTATCCCCACAATATCCTTGATGACTCTTTCCACAGCTTGCCAAAATCAAAGACACGATTAAAGATTAAATGTACCTTTATGTAAGAACAGGAAATGTAAAAATTCTAAAAGTTCTAATTCCAACGGAGATTATAAACTTTTTAGACTTAATTGTGGCAATTACTTTCATCTTATGTACCCATCCCATTCACAAAACAGTTTTGCCACCGTACAAAGTGACTCGACTCTTTAAATGGCACACGTGTATAGACATTAAGTTAAGCTGGAGATACGTATTACTGTAAACATAGCACAAAGTCGTCAGTACTCGTGCCGTGTCTGGTCTCATTTTCCTCGGAATGATCTCGCCAATGCGTTCAAAGTACTTTCGTAGCTATAAAACGTCAGATATAGAAATTCCATTTTTCCTAGTGGGATGAGTCAACGCGTGCCTTATCGCGTTCGGGCTCCGAGCGCTGGCGGTTCGAGGGGTCGATCGCTCCAACCAGTTTCCGGAAGTGGTGGGGATAGCGATGCACGAGCTTCTAGGTTGGAACTTCTTTCGGGGCACTGCAGTAAAGCAACGTGCACTGAAGGAAAGAGGACGTTTTTCCGAATCGTCTGAGGCATCTGGCGTGTACTCGGCCAGCGCCGAAAGCCTCTCAGAAAGATGGAGAGTGGCAATAAAGCTACGAGGAGATCTCCACTGTCCATAGAGCAGAGGTTTCAAATCGTGCAGCAATTGAAAAGCGGAGTATCCGTCAACACACTGGCCGCTACATATGATATCCATCCCATCACCATCCGCCGTATTCGACAAAACGCCGGCACGGTGTGCCAGCTCGTGAAACAGGGCGCCGAAATAAGAAACCGAAAGAACCTACGGAGGCCAGCGAACGAGGAGTTGGACGCCCGGCTGTACGCGTGGTTTCTAGAGCACAAAGCCCTCGGCATACCGATCAACGACGTACAGCTATTAGAAAAAGCAACGGAATTGAACAGCGAGTTCGCGGGACCGTCGACCTTCAAAGCGAGCAGAGGTTGGCTGTGGAAATTTAAGAATCGCCACGGTATTCGCCTGTCGCACATATTAAACGAAATGGAGGACACGCAACAGTTCCTCGACGACTTCGCCCGGCAGATCAAGAAAGAAAGAATCGATTACGAGAACGTCTACAGCTTGAACGAGACCGACCTCGTGTGGAAGACCCTTCCCACGGAGACCCCGACGAGGATATTGAAAATGGACAAGGTGAGTGTGGGCCTTTGCGCTAACGTGACAGGCAGCCACAAGCTTGCGCCTCTGTTCCTCCATAAAGTGGAAGACCCAAGGGAGTTGAAGCACCCCAAAGACGGGTTGCCTGTGATTTTCAAATCGCAGCCGGACGCGCGGATGGACCAAGAGATATTCGCCGACTGGTATAAAAGCCACTTCAAACCGTCCGTGAGGAAGCATCAGTCGGAGGCAGGTATCTCCGGGAAGGTCCTCCTGCTGCTGGACAAGTGTCGGGGCCATAATCTGGAGGTGCCGGAAGAATGTCGTCAGGATGATCAGTACGAAATCATACTGCTGTACCCGACCACCAGCTCTCTGCTTCAGCCCATGGAGCAGTGGGTGAGCGAGAGGACCAAAACGGCCTACCGTTACAAAATGCTGCGGCGCGTGATGAGCCTCCCCGGTGGGGTACGAGAGTTTTATTTCGAATACGACCTAAAGGACTGCGCGGATCTGCTGTGCGAGGCGTGGTCAGAAATCAGCGACTCGTATATTCGATACGGATGGGGAAATATCATTAAACAAATCGCCGGTCAAATTCCAATAAAAGAGGAACCAGATCCGTTGGAGCTGAGCCTGCAGGATATCATTGGCGTAATCACTGGGGAGCCGGCGTCGGAGGAGAGTGTCAATGAGTTTTTATCAAACTGCGCTGACGCGGAGAACAATGTCTATGGAAGCGATGTGCAATTACCGGAGAAGAAAGACATTAAAAGGTCCCCGTCGTCGTCGTCGTCGTCCTCGTCGTCATCGTCGACGTACACGCCGATTAACGCCGATGATATGAGAAAGATCTTTAAAACTCTGATGAGGTGGTCGAAACGGAAGCCAAATTCTATTAGGTCACGTGTGAAATACTTGAAGGCTTACTATGAACGGAAGTAATATTAAATGGCATTAATAATGAACGAACTATGCGCCAGATCATAGAGTGGGTCTTTGAAGGTGTAGAAAAGGAATGTGGGGAGAAAGATAGCTGTAATCTCTCTGCTTTGTTACGATCAAGTGGATCTGAACGTTAACGAACACACAGTGATCACGTTTTCTTTCTTTCCTCCTTTCGTTGACCGAGGCCAAGACAGAGGTTAAACCGCGTGCGAATTTTATTAAATTATACGCACTAAAGCACAATAGACGTTCGAGGCACCGCGCGCGTGACAAAGCGTTTTCCATAGATATTTTTAAGGGCATGCCTTATTGAAATATCCTACGCTCTAATATGTAGGTATGCAACTGGTGTATCATGAATAATAACGCGAGGTCGTTTCGCGGGACAAGTTGCGAGCGCCTGCATTATTAAGTCCATTTTTTATTTTTTTAAATTAAATATCACCACAATGTCGTTCGATACGGATCTAATGCATTACTGCCGCAAGCCTAACTCTCCAGCTAATGAATGTTTAAACCGGTGCTGGAGATCGGTAGGCTTGTCTTTGGAGGAATCATATCACTTCTGCATGTATTTGCATTTGTAATTCGATGATTAAATTACGATCGATTTTGTAATGTGCACGATGTATTTTCAACGACTCGCGTAATTGTTCCGACAAAGTAAAACACGAATAGGTACGTAACTCGCTTCTTTCTTTGTCGACAGAGCCCTTCCTTATCTGGTGCAGTATTGGAGTGACGAATTATACACAATTATCTTGGAACATCTTGGACAAGTTCAACTAATGCATACAGCGAAGCACGAAATTATTGGCACAGACAAGGTTCTTCACAGTTGCTCGCTTTAAAAATTATCTACCACTGTTCCTCACGCGTTGGTGTTCGTAAAATACAGTATACGTAAACAAAGTTTGCGATTAAAGTCGAAACATTCTGTCTTTATTACTATATAATGCGTTACATAAAAATGTAAAATTTTGTGTATGCATAACGAACGCACAGTGTTTATAAATATATGTGCATTCGTAATAAAAGCATCATCCTATAAATTGTCCAACTACGTCCATTTTAGAAACTTCAACACTAAGTACAGAAATAAACTCACTATTTTGCTAAATTTCTACTTATACTCTGAGTCTATTTTTAATTGACTTTACTTGTATAATGGTACTTGGACGTATTCTACTACCTAAGCCAGGCATGCCCTTTAAGGTGCAAATACCTCCTCAAGTTCTGGGACCCGGGCAACAGCCGAGGGCTGAACTGTTACGTTGCTAACCACAGCATGGACTGCGGGAGAACTGCAAGACTGAGCGTGCGTGCGTCCGTCCATACTGGCTCGTACCGCGAGTCTATATAGCTGGGCCTCACGCGATGGGAGCACACACACTCTTGCAGTTCTCCCAACCCACGCAACGGTTAGCAAGGTAACAGTTCCGCGCTCGGCTGTTGCTCGGGTCCCAGAACTTGAGGAGGTATTTGCACCCTAAAGGGCAAGCCTGACCTAAGCGTTTGAACATTTTATTTTTATATTTTTCTATTCCATTTGAAGTGCACCTTCCATTTTTGTATTTTCTGAAAGTACTGTACTATGACTTTTATTTACAATTTTTGCAATTTCGTTTTGATATGCAAAAACGCGGAGCAATAAAGTAATGTACTAAAAATGAAGTACTAGAAAACAATTCAGTAAAAATATCATACTTATTTAAACAATCCCAAAGCTTCGCATATTACTCTTCTGACAATTTCATTAAAATGCAACATTTTGTGATAATTTTTACGCTAAAAAAGTAGCACTATAGATAGAATAATCTTACTTTGATTTCAAACGTGTCATATCTATCTCTTGCATTTTTAAATAAAAATGCAAAAGCTGTGGACGATTCTAAATCTGAGTCATTGTAGATTGATAGTCCCTTTGGCTTCTCCCCTACTTTTACACTACCATCCGATCCCCCGGATATTAAATTTCTTTTCATCGTAAAACACAACATAGTAGGTATTAAAAGTCAATAAACTATGACATGCATGTTTTGACAAATTCTAATCATTTTTTTCTATCAATCATGAACCATTACGGGAGCACTTTTAAAGCACCATTCGTATTGCTTCGTTAAACACAATTTCCAATGTAAAAGTAGAATATATAATCTGTACCAATAATTTTGTGAGAACACTCTCAAATTCCACCCTCGCGAAAATTCGCATACAAGCAGTCATAAACCACCCAATAGCATCCGTTTAACACAAACACTTAAATGGCATCGACAGCAAGAGCATATCTAATAATTGCACTAACCGTGAAAGTCGATTCGGTTTGTGAACCGCTTCGGTTGCCCTCGTATTCTGTTCATGAAAAGATTTCTTCGGTGAATTTCGTGGAATCGAGGAAAAGGCACGACCAAGTAGAACGAAGACAGGACAGGCTGAGTGGGGCAAGGGAACGGAAAGACGGTGAATCTACGCCTCGCCTGTTGATAAACACGTGTCCCGAAAAGATTTTCTTCCTAAGGTGACCGATGCCATCGATAGAGGTTCGCGGATAGAACAGAACAAGAGTGCTTTGTGCGCTGCGCGTAACCTGATATGCATTGCAAATTCGTCGAGGATCTGTTTTGCGTTCTAGACGTTTTAACATCACATCAAGATCTATGTAGTACGCTCGTAACATTAATAATACGTGACGTGGGATTAGTTGACGTTGACATACAATTTTACTCGGCATACGACTTCGTATCTAATCTGAAAATTACATCTCGAATTTCCGATAAATCGTATTTTTTTTTATATAAATCATATTTCACTTGGAAGAATATAATTGGGTTTGATGGGCACAGGCAGATAAAAAAAGAAATAGTATATGTTCATCGGAGATAATGCTCACGACGATGTTAGAGCAGAGGGGAATATGGGAAAAAGCTTAAGGTTAAAGACTTTGCGTGGCCTTGTGTCAACTCATCGAGAGATATCCTTTTACACCTACAGCGTATGGTCGGCAAAGTGGAAAAACTCGAAGAGGCACGAGTGTTTACAAAACGCATCGTCGAAAGTTTCTGCTGATAACGAACCGACTCTCGAATTTCGAAAACTTACTGTACGCTATTCGTGTAAACAATTAAGTAAATTTCAATGATACACTGCGTGATCACCGCTGTTTTACAACCACGTATCCATTATGTATAATTTGAAACACTTTTCGTATCTAAAGTGATATAAAACTCATGCACCCATGTCAGCGAATGAATCATAAAATGAATTTCTACGTTTTTGATTTATGAACGACATACTACAATTTTGTATCAGAAGTAGCCGTGTAAAGTGAAACGTATTTAAAATTGTACGAGTAAGGCTATATGGACATTGCACACAAGGCCGAACTATGAATGAAGCATCGTAATGAATAACGCATATTCATACCTGTTTTCTAATCCCAGTGGCCTGGTGAGATTTTGGAAATTTCATGAATGCTTGACACTAACTTTTTGAATAGCTCCGCGATGGAAAAGACGCATGCCTTGGCAACCCGCACCTACCGGTGGCCGATGGTCGACTGACAGTTGGCACGCTATCCCGCGGGAAATTTGCCACACGCGTAACTACTAGTAAGAGAAAAAAAGTCCATACCTCTCAACGATCATCATTGCGTTACAACACTTTGTACGTCACAAATCTTGATGAATATGACCTACCTTCGCGTACTTTGTGTTTACTGTGGCACTGTTTGGTAACAAAAATCGAGTAAAAAGAAAGCAATAATGTTACGAGTTTGAAAAGTGACCATCGACACACCTCCGAGCGCCCCCTGATCGGGATTTCCTATTTTCACACATTTTGAATTTCTCAGAATTCGCGGGTCACGCGTGCCACTTGTCATCGGTGTGTTATAAAACATTATGTACTAACTACCCGCATTATACATTCCACAAATGTAAAATTCGCGCGCAAACCATTTACACACGCAAAACCGCAGTCATGCGCTAGTGGCGCCCCCTGCGTGGATCTGCGTCATCTTCCCCATTGGCTAGTTATAAAATAAATACGTTTATTTGCTGAAATTATGTAACGAAAGTAATAATGAAATTGTTTCATTCAGATGCTTATTTAGCTTTATGAAAATGTTTAATTATATCAGCTGGCGTTAAATTTAAACGCAGTTTATTCAATACTATTTAATAAAACAATCCAGTTTCAATTAAACTGTAATTAATTAAATCTTGGGTTTGTTATTGTTTTTTATTTTATGTATCGGAATGTATCGATATTTTTATTCCAATATTTTAAGTGCATCGATATTTTCAGAAGTATCGCCCATCCCTAATAACCACTAAAGCGAAATTTCAATCGACTAAAAACTATCGACCACATAGTCGATAGTATGTCGCAACTAAATAGTAAGTAGTCGATAATTTAATTTAATCGATGGTGCCCATCACTATTTAACGCCGCAAGCGAAAGCAAATTCTGCAGGCACAATCGTCGTCCGTCGACTGGACACTGAATCGTCAACTGAACACCCAACAGTACACACGAAAACTTGTGCCACACGACCCATGCGGTCTTGATTCTCTTTGCTACAAATTTATTGTTATTCTTGTATTGTGAGAAAGAGATATACAGTTTTGTTACAACTTTCTTTATTGGACAAAGTCGTACACATTTATTAAAACCTTCGGGCACCTTCCCTGCCAGCGTACGCGAACCGCGGACATTAGAGATCCGAATAACGTCAGATTTAAATCAAGCGATTGTAAACCAGTAAATACATCGTATGCAGTTCGAATGAAATAACAAAACGTGATTATAGCACACAATCGCCCATACCAGGAACTGATAGGTTGCTTAAATTGTCTAGCAACATGCAGTAGGCCTGATATATTATACAGAGTAAGCTATATGAGTAGATTCAACAAATGTCATGGTGATGACCATTGGAATGCAGCCAAACGCGTTTTAAAATACCTAAAGGCAACTGCGAATTATCATTTAACTTACCAAAAGTCAGATCTAGAATTTACGGGTTACGTTGATGCAGATTTTACTATTTATGAGTCTGACAGGAAGCCGTACACGGGGTATGCATTTCTGTTGAGCGGCGGTGCAATAACGTGGGAAAGTAAAAAAGTAATCTACCGTTGCACTTTCGACCAGTGAGACAGGGTATGTTGCAATATCGGAAGCATGCAAAGAAGCGAAGTTTTTGAAAAGTCTCGTACACGAAATAACTGACAAAGTACAACCAATCAGCAATACTGCGATCGAAAGAACAGATGCCATACACACAACAAAACATATTAATTTGTGAAATCATTTCGTACGTTAAGCGACAAAGTCAAAAATTGTAGAATTGCATTATATTAGCACGAATGAAATGATTTCCGATGTCTCAACCAAACCTGTAACTGCGAGCAATCACGCGAAATTCATTGAAGGTTTAGGATTGTTTAAACCACAGATGTAGCGATTATGGGGGAGTGTTGGAACACAGGGATAATTTCCATACCAGTGTGCGAATTAGAGCATAATGCGTTCGCGTGATACTGGACTTGACCTATCCATTTTTATACCGAACGTTCCAGAGTGAACACGTGTGTTAATAAGCAGTCAAATATATATTCTTATTTCCATAGTAATAAAGATACATTATTAAACCAAACCAAGTACATAAATCCAACAAATAGAACCCTTCGGTGACGGATCGTTCCGCTAAAACAATTGCGGAAACCCTGTATAAATTGCAAATGATTAATGTTTCATTAAATATATACATTGTACATTTATAATTCACACTTACTAGGATTTAGAGGTGGACGGAATCTATACAGATCTGGAGATAGTCCTATTGATCGTGGTGGAAATGTTCTGAAAGGTCTCATCATAGGAGGATATATATTTCCTCCAAGAGGTCCTCGCATTGGGACCCACGGTCCAACCATTAATGGTTTCGGTTGAAAATTCTGAGCAAAGAAATGAATGAGTTTTACATCATGGCTGAATTATCGCATTTTTATGTAAATAAAGTACCTACTCTATAATAAATAGAAATAGGAATTTGTTCAATATAATGGTGAGGAGAAACCCTTTGTTCTCTAGGCCTATCTAGTTCTCTTCTCTCCCGTGGACTTTGTCTGTATCTATCTGTTTCCCTCCTGTCTCGAGAATGATCTCTAGACCACTCCCGATGGTCTCGGTAAGATCTGTCACCATCTTTCCGCTCTCTACTATGATCTTTCTCCCTATGAAAATAATGTAATAGTCTGGTGAAATACAATTGGAAGAAATGTAATGAACGCAGATACACGAAACTCTAATAATGGCTTTTACCTATCACTTCTGTAACTTCCTTTATGTTCATGCTCATAATTGTCATACCTGAAAGAAGGTAAACAAATTAGCAAAAATTTAATTTCCTATACAATTTCAGATTATACATTAATACATTTAAAATAGTAAGTTTTTTGTACATGGTTTACACTTATATTTATCTATTGTTTATATTGCAATACTCTGTGTAAAATCCAGGCACGAACCTGGGGTGACGAGACGATGTACGCCTAGGACTGTGACGTCTGGTTCTTGTACGATTCAAGGACGCCGAATGACTTCTCGACATTCTCGGCTTGTTTTCTAAACATTAAAATGTCCATATATGCGAAACAGAAGAGGTAATAAATCTTAGCAATATGAAATAAAAACATACCTGAATTTTCCAAATTCACAGTTCCGACTGTACGACGTTCCTCAACTTCTTCTATTTTACTTATTGCTCTCTTTATTTCTTCTCTATCGAATATCGGCTTGGATCCCTCTCCTACAATTAAGAAAAGTAAATTTATTAATAGAAAAGCAATCGTATGTAGAACACGGAAAAGCATTTAAGCAATACTAGCAGCGGTGACAGATCATGAAGATATTAACGTGGCTACTTCGATAAACTGGCTAGCTCTGAACAATTGTGAGCCAAGTCATTTCGTATTGTCAATTTCAAATTGGTTAAATAAATTGTTGTTAATTTACATGATTTTCTAAACGAAAAGTATATACCTATAAATTTATATTTTATCCTCATAAATAAAGAGTACTTTACATAATTAAAAATGGCTTGCAACTTTTTTGAGTGCTAGATATTTTAAGAGAAATTGATTTTTTTAAATTTTTAATTATTCTGATGACATTATTTTAATAAACTCCAACTCTAAATATTCTGTAGCAACTGATAATTTCTAATTTATAATGTACTATTTTCTTTTCTTTTTCATATAGCGTGTACAAATCACATTAAATAATTTTTCAAAAGAATGTAGCTAAATTCTTGGAATATTACTCATTTTCTATGACGAATTGATTACACAAATATAAACATATCGATACGCCTTTCAACATAATTCAAACAAAGTAGTATAATTGGTGTGTAAAAGATTCATGATTCCACGATAAAATCTTCCGAGATGGTACAAATTTTCCAGGACGATTAAGTAATCTTCCACTTTGTTGAATTGCAAATTCAAGCTTTCATGATATTCACTCTATATACAATGCTTTAGAATGCATACTTTACAAACCAACTAAATTATGTCTACGAGTATTGATATCAATCAAATAAAAGATGAATAAGAATAAGAAGCACTACACTATGCATGAATTTTGAAAAATTCTAAGAATTAATTTCTGATTTCGTTTCTTCCAGTGTTGGAGTCTAATGTTTAATGTTTTACCATGCCTCTTCAGGTGTTGATTTTCAAGAATTAAAACATCTTACAAGACGTGAAAATCTTCCAGTTGGTTTGCTTTTAGTGAATGAAGCATTTAAAAAAAACATGTTTGGACATGCACGCATTCCCAACACCAGCACACAAGGAGAATGCACAAAACGTGTTTGAACTACATTTTCGGGGGACATATTAATTTGTACTAAAATATATTATATTCATTATAGCAGTTAATATAGCTGAGGCATAATTCTTTGTGCAAGCTCGTAAGAAAAAAAAAATACTGTACATGAAGCAACAAGAAAAGTTACAGCAAAGCACAAGCATAGCAATCTTAAACCAGTCAATGTAAAAAAATTGTGCTTACATATTGCACATTATGCGATCAATACAGTGATCCAACGTTGTATTCCAAATTTGCTATATACTGGATGAATCAAAAATACGTTATTAACTTGATGAATAAAATTGAGAAAATTCTTGAATATTACAGGGGACACAGTATGTCTGTAAAGTCCAGAATCTTCATGACTGTAGATATGGGTGACAAGGATTCCATTCTTCAAATGTAGCACTTGGTAAAGTGAAAACGTGGAAATATTTATCTAGATTTAGATTCTAAAAAGTGGAGAGTATGTCTCACAGAGAAGAGACATTTTTACATTAGACAGAATACAATATCCTCGAACTTCAATTTGTTGATCGTGATTTCTAGAGAACCCCAGAATCATCTTCCGCGTTGAGGTTATTTTCCTTTGTGGTACTGCTTATTTTCCTTTGGTTCACTGAATGACTGAAATTTTTTAAGAAATTACAGTAAAAACACCACATGTTACCCGCTCTTCTTTTAAGCACAACTTCTTCCATGTTGAGTACATCCCGCTTAAGTTCGGGGGTAGCTGCTCTTCCAGGAATGTTTCTGTGTATATCTACTTTAATTTTGCGAAGTTCTGTTGGACTAATTTTTGTGCCTTCAGGTCCTTTAAATAAGGGCGTTGTACCACTTAATGTTACAAATCTAAAATGCAGAATAATATTGTTTGTATATATGATTTAATAGATTTGTACTTGAAACTTACTGCAATTTTGATTACTTCTTGAAGCATATTGTTTAATAATATGTAACTATATTGAAAAATTATGTCAACTAAATTTGATATTTTATACAAATACAAGTTAACACTTCATTAGTGATCTTTTCTGGATATAGCTAAAAACATATTTAATTTAAATGTATCCACCAGAAGATAAGACAGGAAATTCCATGACCTGATAATGAAATGTTAAAATTGTTCTTTGTCTATGAAATCCACCAGAATGGGACACTGAATCTACTTCAACAGTTAATAATTATAAACAGTTTATACTTACTTTTTAGAAAGCATTGTAACTTTAGGTGTATAATGCTCTGAAGTTCTTCTGTGTCGACTAGGTGGAGATTCACTTCTACTCCTACGAGGTCTGTTGCATCTTCCTTCGAGAAGTGGTAAGCCCATATAATGAGCGCGTCGTATTTCATACTCCATAGCCATTTTTCTTTTCAATCTATTATGCCTGTCCATTTTTTCTTGTTCGATCATCCATTCGCGTCTACGCCGTCGCCTCTCCTCTTCCGTGCTTGCACTTAGAACCGTGTCACTATCTTCATTACGCGAGGGCTTAGGTTTTTCGTCACGATGCGAATTCCTCGATGTATGCTGTTTCATTCCTACAAAGGAGCAAAGATAGATTATATTACGTATCAAAGACTTTCCTATTTGGTTAGCCAAACACAAAATTTGAATAGCTTTGTACTTTATACCGAATTGATGTAAAAGAAATTACCTCGTTATAGCGCCGAAAAATGACGAGCAATGAACAAAATAACCACCAAATAAAAGCATAAGAATTGAACGTTTGAGTATTATTTATAAACTTTACGAGGGAAACACCACGCACACGCACTGACTAACCATAACCAAGATATGGAGAGAACGATCGTCCCTGGAAATTTCAGAAACAGGATATGATTTATGATTTGTATTTTCCATCTTTATGCTGTGAGTGCCACCTAGTACAAAATCCGAGAATTAATACTGCTTTCAGAGACCTCATACGGCCTGGGTATCTATTAAAATACTGTGAACGTCGATGTCGTGCGTGGCGTCTGAGCTTCCTTGTCTCCGGAACTGTCACGGTCTCCTTTTTAGCGTCGCGAGGTTTCCTTGACAACAAGTCACGCTGTTCGAAACAAAGATTCGAAAGGGAAGCAGGCGCGTGAGGGGCCCCTACGCTGGACAGCGCTGATTAACTCACTCTGTCTTCATTGGAAATGTTGTATGAAATAAATTGTCTATGAGTTCCACAATTTCCAATTTCATGTTTTTATTTTAAAATTTCATTGTTTAAACCTCCTTTATATCTACTTAAATTTTTACAATTTTTGAGAATTATATATTTTGAGACATATATGTACACGGTATCCCATTTGAAATTTCGCACGCAAGTACAGTGAATTCTCGTTATACGAGAATTTAAACTCGTTATTGTTTAAATTTTTACCCCCCCCCAACCACGGGTACCCTCGAAGGTTTAATAGCCTGGGGCCCCAAAAATCTTAATCCGGGCCTGCCTATGGGAACTCTAGAATCCATGATCGTTGTAATAAAAATTGATTTATTCCCAGACAGCACACAGGTATCTTAACACTTTACCGACCGGTAGCCTATTAATCGGTTTTTTGTCCCCGACGCTTACCTGTGTCAGGGATGTATTCGCAGCCGAGTAATCACCGGTAAGCGTCGGGGACAAAGAGCCTATTAATAGGCTACCGGTGGGTAAACTGTTAAAGACATCTGAAACCAGACGTTCAAGACATCTTTAAGATGTCTGGGAACGTCGTTTTCACGTCTTATATACGTCTTATGTCACGAATCGAAACATTTTAAGATGTCTGTAAAAATAGTTGCCACATCTTCTGTTCTCTCTGTCTCTGCCGCGCTGTTGCCACAGAGTTCTGTCTTTCTATCGAGAAGTCGTGAAGGAATACGGTACGAGAGCTGCGTCTAGCGTCAGAGCCTCGCTGAACGTAATAGAGGATAGCAATAATGAATGATAGAGAGGTTCGGGAGTGAAATTAGAAAACATGTCGATGACCACAGTTAACAATGTGACGGAGAAGTATTGTCCAACCTTTGGGCCTGCCACTCCTGGCGTAGACCTTTGGCAGGTATAGTGCCTCTACGAGCTATAGTGACTTAGGTGTGAGGTCACTCAGCGGGGTCTTAACCGATACCTTGCTGGGTACGGGCCGCTAAACGTGCCCCCCTGCTACATCTTGCAGGACTGTGTTTAGGGAAGACCAGGACAAAACCGGGGCCCTAAAGATTAAAGTGTTACAACTTCGATTTTAATAAAATAAAAAAGAAATTGAAGATACGGTTTACCATGATTAAAAGACATCAACTAAGCTTTGGTACTGGATTTGTATTTAATATGTGATGACAATAGCCCCGGGAGCTCAATAGGGCCCCGGTTTTGTCCTGATCTTCCCTAAACACACTCCTGCTAGAGGTAGTAGGGGGGCACGTTTAGCGGCCCATACCCAGCGGGGTATCGGTTAAGACCCCGCTGAGTGACCTCACACCTAAGTCACTATAGCTCGTAGAGGCACTATAGGTATCTGTTTCAACATGCAATGCCCAACGCGTGCCACCCGTGGCGCAAACAAGACCACTCCCGGTGCTTGCTATTCCAGCGGGTTTTCTTCCAGTGAAAATCAGTCAATTTCCAAGCGCAAAATCTCGAAAACCAGTGGAAATAAGGTGTATACATTATAGGTTATTGAATTTGTCTTGGAACGCACTATCAAGTGATCTATAAAAAAAAATAGTTCCATTTAAAAAAACCGAACTTGACAATTGTATCTTTTAAAATAATAATCGAAGGAAAAATTCGTCTGCGCTAATAAATTTGCCCCCTCGAACCATGCAATTCCATATAAATATTTTTTTTTCATCTCCAATACGTTAGGAGATATCCAGCTGTTCAGTGTTTCCGCGGACACACGTGTTCCATGTATATCGGGCATGGTATAGGTGTAAAAATTGGAGACACTAGGATATGAAGTCTGGCCTACGCGGACAACATGGTGCTGCTTGCAAAAAATGAGGAGGCATTGAAAGAGATGTAGAATATTATAAAGAAGTATATTAAGGAGAAACAGCTAAGTCTAAGTAGCGAGAAATCGAAGGTAATGGTTTTCGAGGAATGTAGAGGGAGAAAGAAGAATAGACAGTGGTACTGGGGTGATAAGAAAATAGAGGTCAAAATTTTTACATATTTGGGTTTACGTTCAATAAAAAAGGAAGTAGCAAAGTCCATGTAAGTTGTTTAACTAAAAAGCTAGGATAGCGGCAGAACAGGTATGGGGATTGGGGGAAAGATTATTTAGGGACAATTTTAGGATAAGAGTGTGGCTGTATGAGAAACTAGTAGAGAGCATGATGAGTTATGGAGTCGAGATATGGGGGTGGAAAGAATGGGAGGGGCTGGAAAATATGCAAGTAAGGTATGCAAAATGGTGCCTAGGATTGAACAGATGGACACCGAATTACATAAACTGCGTTCCATATAAGAGCATACCGACGCCCCTACCGATTTGCGACCAATCTGCGCAGCTCCCACGGATCTGACACACGCGATTGGTTGTAGCACTTTCACGATTGGTCGTAGTACTTTCCCTGCCGGTTTACTACCAATCAACAGTGTATCCCTGCGCGAAACCGGTATGCTCTAATATGGAACGCAGTGTAGTAAGGAAGGAAACACTGAGAAATAAATTCAAGGTAAGATCAGTGAATAGAGCAGCTAGACTTGAGGAAGAGGTAGAGAGGCGTACAGGAAGCCGTTACTGAGGAGGTGCGTGGAGGAGAAGATTAAAAATCAGATGGCAACTGAATGGGGAAAGCAAAGGGTAAGAGATGTATCAATGAAAGTGGATATAGCTAGGCAGGAATAGAAGAACTGAAAGGAAGAGGAGAAAAGATGAGTGAAAAATTGAAGGCAAGAGAGATTGAAATAGATAGACAAACACTGCATGCAAAAACACAAAGGACGAAATATAATAAGAGATGGGACAAGGAGATCGAACCGCACTCGCAGTTACCAGTATATCTACGGATAGAGGAGAAGGGGGTGCAAAAACTAAAGGCAATGGCTAGGTGTGGACATCTGAAAGAAAATAATAGACACCTACTGGGAGAGTGAAGAAGTAAGGAAGTGTATGCTATGCAAGGGGGACAAAGGAACATTAAGACACCTAATGTTGGAATGTAAAAACTGAATAGAACAACACTGAAGGAACGGGAGATATTCGCAGAGGTCAAAGAGGAAGTGGTGGAATGATGTAGGGAACTGGAAAGGAAAAGGAGAAAGGTACAAAACGCAGATAAATAAAAATGTATATATAAGTAAAATGTAAAAAGATAGTACAGTAAGTGGGGGTAGACGAGACCAAAGATGCGTGTAATGTGTGTGAGGGAAGTTTGAGAGAGATAATTTGAAGAGGCATGACTGTTTATATTAGATATGTAAAACCGAGTCCCTTTCTTGGTAGCAATGCCGAAATAAAGATTACTATATATCTAATGAAACATTAATCATTTGCAATTTATACAGGGTTTCCGCAAAGGTTCTAGATCCAGAGAAAGTCCACGGAAAAGAAGCACAAGAGATAGGCCTAGAGAAAGAACAAAGGGTTCCCTAAAAAATTATATTGAACAAATTCCTGTTCATGTTTATTATAGAGTAGGACAATTTCGAACCCGATCTATTCCTCCATATATATAGGTATATGGATTCCGTCCACCTCTAAATCGTAGTAAGTGTGAATTATAAATGTACAATATACATATCTAATGATGGAGATGCACAGGGGAAGAAGGTGATGAGAGAGGAGTCGGGGAAAAGATAAGGAAAATTTTGGAAGGAGGCAAGGGAGAGGAATGGATGAAGAGGTTAGAGGAAAAGAGGAGAGAGAGAGAAGGAACGGGAGAAAAGGGGGAGGGAAGGAGGGATGGTTGAAGGAAGGAACGAAAGAAGGAATGGAATGAAAGAGTGGAAATGGAAGTCGAAGGTGGAGGGTGCGAGCGGAAGCAAGGGCAAAAAACGTAGAAATGTATAACGTAGCCAAATATTTGACTTCCCGGCCGCGGACATTTAGGCAAATATCTAGATGTTACATTTTATCTTCACATTAATAAAATATCCGTGATTATTACAAAACACCTTTATGTACTTGCAGCTCATTTTGATTTCACATCTTTTTTTATATTGATAATACTCTTTTCCGTCCTCGACTTTTTTATGTATTTGGCGTAATTTTTTTACTTTTTTGAAGTTTTTTATGGGGATCTCACTTCTTTTTACAAAGATTGAACTGTATTAACAACCACAATTAACACCTTTCGAAGAAAAATATGTATGCATTTTTAGCATTTCGTGGCTAAGCTTGTTTTTCTACTCGTAAATCATCAACGGATACCCACGTTGTGCCCTTACCCCTTACCATACTCGTGTAATGACCATCGGCAATACTTTTATCGCGGTGGAAAATCGCTGCCTTAAGTTTATAACAGTGATACCCCATTTGTATTTTAGTAGTAGGTATTGCTTTGATGTAAAAATTTTCCACTTTCGTTGTTCCACTACTATCGTGGTCGAACAAATGTAATTTTGCAATAAGGATTTGTTTGGAAGCAGTTATATCGATTTTCTTCATTGTGTTTGAATATGAATTACAATTATTGCAAGAATCTTTCAGATTTTTCCATCCTGCGAAATTGTGTTTTATTATATCTTGAAATTCAAATGATTTTTTGAACATCTTGAGCAGTGCAAGATGTACCACACAATTTGTACTGATAGTAGTACTTGTGTAAGTACACTTTAAACATCTTAATACCGTTGTAATTTCGTGTTGTACTGCATTCTTAATAAGAATCTCATGATCACAAAGAGAGGTAATAAACTCAGCTGCATCATGTAGCTGATTTTTAGCGTATTTTTCTCCTACGAATTGCCGTAATGATATTATGTTTGGATTTTGATCCGATTTATATTGGTCCATAAAGACTTTTATAATATCTACATATACATAAAACCCTCAGTTTAGTTACAAATAAAAAACAATTTGATGATATACAAACATGACGCAATTCAAATTTGGCCAACTTATCTTGTGTTTGAGACTGCATTTTGGTTGCAATTTAATGGTACAACGATACATCTTTGTAAAAACTCGTGGCATCTCAAATTTTGACAACTTACCTTATTTGACACTCGTCAGGTTATAACCTGACTGTAAGCTATCAAACTTTGGAGTAGATTGCACAGTGAAGTTACTCTATGCAATCTACTCCAAATTTTGACAGCTTACCGTCAAGTTATAACCTGGCGAGTGTCAAATAAGATAAGTTGTCAAAATTTCAGATGCCACGAGTTGTATCATCAAACTGTTTTTTATTTGTAACTAAACTGAGGATTTTATGTATATGTAGATAATCGAAGCGTAAAATGATGCAGTGACCTACGCCAGGCTATGTGTGTACGCATAATTTTGCAGGAAGGATTTCTTATACATCCTTATTCAGTTATTTTGATACATGGACACCTTCAATAATGCATGAATTTAATCAGTGTTTCTTGTACCATACACAAAGTACTATATACAATACATATAGATCGGCAATGCGGTGCACATGGTTTGTTTTCGTAGTTATTAAACTTGCGTAGAATTTATCCTTAATTCTGTCCCGTGATAGGACTGTTCATTGTTGTTAATGATGAAGCTTTGTAATTTATAATATTAAAAATTATCTGAAGTCATTCCCTATGCAAATTATCTTTGTAAAAAGAAGTGAGATCCCCATAAAAAAACTTCAAAAAAGTAAAAAAATTACGCCAAGTACATGAAAACGTCGAGGCCGGAAAAGAGTATTATCAAATAAATCACAAAAAAAAATAGAAGATAATTATAATTACAATATAAAAAAAATATAACATCAAAATAAGCTGCAAGTATATAAAGGTGCTTTCCAGCAGCGTACAAATTGCAAAGGCGACACTGTGTAACACAATGTAAAATTCGGTCAAATACTTTGACGTGGCCAGGCAAGATCAAGGTGTCGATGAATAAGAATTATTTAAAAACGCAAAATAATGAAAGTGTATTCATATTGGCAGAGTTTTAAATCGACAAATTATTTGAAAGCCTGCGAGAGGGAAGGTGTGGGTATTCATGATCTGAGAATACCTTCGACAGTCGACATATACAGGGTGTCGAAACATGTACTTGGAGTCGAGACGCTACCGCGTGTCTAGATAGGCAGATTGCAATGTATTATGTCGAAAGTTTTTTATTAATATCTCAGAAACTAGCGAATACCCGAAGCTAAACTTTTATAAAGGGGGTCCTCTTCCCCTCCCTCCCAACTTCTCAAAATTTCAGTTCATTATGATGGTTGGGTCATACCGTAGTATATCCCTATCTTGTACAATTATACCGCAATTTTATAAACATTTTATTCTTTCTTTGCAGATAAAATATGTATATTTAACAGATTTAAGATTATGTACGATATAAAGCTATCCTACTTCCTATCTATGTAATAAATGCGAAAGTGTGTTTGGATGTTTGTTACTTAATCACGTCGTAACTACACAACGGATCTTTTTGAAATTTTGTATACACAGTCTGGGACCAGGACTAACATATAGGATACTTTTTATCTTGATTTTTTTAACCGATCTGGACTAAATTTTGCATAATTACTCTCTAGAACCCTGGGGAAAATATAGGCTACCATGAAATCTGGACATCCTACTCCTTCCCCCTTATTTCATTTCCTTGATACTCTATGACTGGGGTTTACCCGGGCGACGCCGGATACTTTAAGCTAGTATTATTTAATTTCACGGGCATAGTTATAACGTACCTACCTTCAGAAGATTGAACCTTATCCGTTAAATCCGTATCTGAAGAATACTGGGCAATGAGATCCATTTTAACATATATATTTCACGCATAATATAGTTGAATTTTGATGTAGGTGTTTATTAAACTTTACTAATTTGAGTTAAAACGCTCATCACACAAGACGCAAGATCACATTGACTGAACGAGAAAACACTAACGCTTCAGACACGTACGATGCTCGCGTCTTGCGTACAATGTTTATACTTTGCTTTGGAAAAACTACTTAACACTTTACCGACCGGTATCCTATTAATCGGCTTTTTGTCACCGACGCTTACCGACCGATAGCCTTTTAACGATTGCCACGGCAACGAATAATTTGTTATCTATTATTGAGATACAACTGTAGATTGTACTGTAAGCTCCCATATAGACTTGTTAGTCCCGCCAATTAAATAAATATATATATTCTCGCGTGACAGTCTAAAGCTGGGATCTCCAATGTGCGGTTCGCCGCTTCGGCCGGCGACGGTCCCACTAGTGCAAGGGAGAAGTATGCATCTGTTTCTCCCGTGCACTAGTACAGAGATGGGCAAACAATTATTTCAAATAAAAAATTGATTTCGAATAAAAGATAAAAATTTTATTCGAGACTCATAAAATAAAAATAACCCAGAGTTATTTTTATTTCAAATAAAAATAAGCCAGAGTTACTTTTATTTGAAACGTCACAAATAATTTTTTTTGTTCGACGTGAATTTACCCCACGGCCACAAATTTTTTTGTTTGACGGGAATTTATCCGCTAACCACAAATAATTTTTATGTTAGACGGGAATTTATCCGACAGGCAAAAATAATTGTTTTATTTGACGGGAATTCATTTTAACCTCCAAATAATTTTCTCGTGTTTTCATTAATTTGTATTTGAAAATTATTTGAAGCTCAAATAACTCTGGGAGTAGAGAGCGAGATGTCGAACAAAAAAATTATTTGTGACGTTTCAAATAAAAGTAACTCTGGCTTATTTTTATTTGAAATAAAAATAACTCTGGGTTATTTTTATTTGATGACAAATAAAAATATAGTCTTTTTTATTTGATACGTTATATAAATAATTTTTTATTTAAATAATGCCCATCTCTGCACTAGTGGGACCGCCACCGGCGGGAGCAGCAAGCCGCACATTGGAGATCCCAGCTTTAGCCGAAACAGGACCGGTGTCAGGGAAGTATTTGCGGCCAAATGATCGGTGAGAAGTGTTTAGGATGTTCAGTCTTACCGGTCGGTAAAGTGTTAACTGTGACACGGTCAAGCAGAATAACAAGCCCAGTGGACTTGCGTCATTCTGCCGAAAGTGTCCGTAAATTATTACTCTATTGTTTATTATTATTTACGTTAATTATGCGAATATTGAATATTGTGCAAAATGAAGGAAATATACGTTTATATCGTAAAAAGAAAACGAGGAAACATTGCTAATAAGAAGAATTGGTGTTTAGAACTTTAAACGACAATACTGGAAAGTGAAAACATGTGACATGCGGCGTTTTTCCTCACAACCACAGATATTTCGCAACTAATTCTATTTGTATGGTTAAATAGAAAGAGGAAAAACTTCCATCTTTTGTAAATATTTTGAGTCAAGACTATATACTTCGTCGACTTCAATATTTATCAACATACGGCTTATTACAACATGCGGTACCCGACTGAAGAACGTATACAAATACATTGTAATGAAACAGGTCTCGGACGATAATGTCTTAATTCGTTCGTCGTGCTCCGATCATTATACAGGATAATAGATATTCAAATTGGTTACTATTAAAACTAATGCGATGTATGTCGTGTTTCGGGTTATTTCCGTCGTGAAACCTTCACCAATCCCTTGGTACAATTTTCAACAAGATAGGATAGAAATTACGGGACACCCTTAGGCCCGAGACAGACGAGCGAGTTCCCAAACAGTCATTTAGCAGCGTGAACTTAGGTATTGAAAAATCGACACTTGGGGGTATTAATTATTATAAACCAAGTCTTTCCGAAGACTGCGTCGTGGCCTGAACAAGACAGGTTTTGGACGACTGCGATGCAGATATCGCGTTGATAACGACGACGCATGATCGTTATACTTTATCGGGGAAATATAACATTTTAAACGTTACTACCTCCTGCATTTTATTCTTTTATTAGTCTCACACGGCAGAAATGCCCGCGAGACAAAACTCGCTCGTCTGCAACATGTCTAATATACCGATTTCCGTGAAGTAGATAATTTGAAATTATAATTGTTCATAATTACGTATCTCTTCTTGGTGTTTAAAATATGTTGGGATTCATCGTAAACTTCTATCACTGCTTCTATATAGGTACAACATGGTACAGTCACTTCGAATTCCTTGTTCTACGTTCGACATCGTCCTGCGACGGTTCAGCTTTGACTGAGCACGCGTGAGTATGGAAGATAGTTCGAGACAGTGGAGACCTACACTACGTAACTAACGCAATGCATGCGACTGGCGGTAATCCAGTACAATCCTGACCAATCACTACTTTTGGCAATATGGCGCAGCCTATCCGAGATTACCATTATACCGCCAAAATTAAAATTGTTCATCCGTGGGCACCTCTGTATAAGCAATACGCGATGCGTATCTCATTCTACTGGGGCGCAGAAGAATTAAGAAACCAAACAGCGCTTTCTCAATGCTCACTTTATTTCAATATTACCGGAACTACCTCGCGATGACGCACAGTGGTCTGCCCATTAACAACTTAGATCTAGCGGGACAAAAGTCACAAATCGTACATAAATTATCAGTTAGGTGAAAACGCTTATTATTTGTTTGAAAAACACCATCGATAATGTTTTACCACCCTAAAAACTTTTACCTCTCGGCCTCCAAGAGTGTTTTAAAACTACTATTCATATTCTGGGGTTTCTTGGAATGTAGAAAACGAATATGCATGAATTGTGTTTTGTAGAGAAAATTGCATTCCACTTTAGAGTAGACTCGTTCGGCTTAGGGATATAAATGTTGATTGGTAGGAAACCGGCAGGGAAAATGCTACGACCAATCGCGTGTCAGATCTGTGGGAGCTGCGCATATCGGTTGCAAATCGGTAGGGGGTATAGGTCTACACTTATATGGAATGGAGGATATATTTAAATGATTATGCAATTCCATATTCACGAAATTTCAATTTATTAAAACAAACAAATATTTTAAGATTTAAATTATAAATTGTTTATAAATAAAGTTTAGATTAAATTACACATATATGTAAATATAAATGTATGAACATATGTACAAAGTAGATGTAAATTTTTTGTTTTCTCAATTTTGTAAAAAAATGGTCTTACACTATTTTCAAAATAAACCTGTCCATATTGTAAAATAAAACTACTCGTATAATAAATATCCATGTATAATAAAACAATCTAGTTTCAATTAAACTTTAATTAAACCTTGGGTTTGTTTTTATTTTAGGTGTATCGATACGTTGTGTCGATATTTTTACGAGTATCGCCCATCCCTAATAACCACTAAAGCGAAATTTCAGATCTAGAATTTACGAGTTACGTTGATGCAGATTTTGCTATTGACGAGTCTGATAGGAAGCCGTACACGGGGTATGCATTTCTGCTGTGCGGCGGTGCAATAACGTGGGAAAGTAAAAAATAATCTACCGTTGCACTTTCGACCAGTGAGGCTGTGTGTTGCAATATCGGAAGCATGCAAAGAAACAGTTTTTCAAAAATCTCGTACACGAAACAACCGACAAAATACTACGTATAAAATTATATAATGACAACCAATTAGCAATACTGCGGTCGAAATAACAGATGCTATACAACAGAACAAAACATATTGATGTGCGAAATCATTTTGTACGTGAAGCATCAAAGTCGAAAATGGTAGAATTACATTATATTAGCACAAATGAAATGATTTCCGATGTCTCAACCAAACCTGTAATTGCGAGCAAGCACGTGAATTTCATTGAAGGTTTAAGATTGTTCAAACCACAGACGTAGCGATTACGGGGGAGTGTTAGACATAGGCATAATCTCGACATCTGTGTGCGAATTAGAGCATGTACATACGAGGATGGATCCCGTTGTGTCATCTGTCGTGTATTTGCAATGCGTTTGCGTGATACTGGTCTTGACTCAAGACCAGGGTTTCCGAGAAACTTTCTGCCAGACAAGACGGTTAGCGGAGGGGGAACACCTACAAGAGTGGTGGTAATGTGTGCGTGATGACGCCGTGACGTCACTAATATACCGCCACCACTCCATGGTGTTCCCCCTCCGCTAAACGTCTAGTCTGGCAGAAAGTTTGCTGGCAACCCTAGGTCAAGACTCTTGACTTACCCATTTTTATACCGAACGTTCCAGAGTGAACACGTGCCTTAATAAGCAATTAAATATATATTCTTATTTCTATAATAATAAAGATACATTATTAAACCAAACTAAGTACATAAATCCAGCAAGTAGAATCACATTAACCCTTCGATCACGGATCGTCCCGCTAAAACCTTTGCGGAAACCCTGTATAAATTGCAAATGATTAATGTTTCATTAGATATGTATATTGTACATTTATAATTCACACTTACTAGGATTCAGAGGTGGACGGAAACCATAAAGATCTGGAGGTATTCCTATTGATCGTGGTGGAAATGTTCTTAAAGGTCTCATCATAGGAGGATGTATATTCCCTCCGAGAGGTCCTCGAATTGGCATCCACGGTCCAACCACTAATGGTCTCGGTTGAAAATTCTGAGCAAAAAAATGAATGAGTTCTATACCATGGCTGAATTATCGCATTTTTATGCAAAGTACCTACTGCATAATAAATAGGTACAGGAATTGGTTCAATATAACGCTCTGGAGGAACCCTTTGTTCTCTAGGCCTATCTAGTTCTCTTCTTTCCCGTGAACTTTCTCTGGATCTATCTGTTTTCCTCCTGTCTCGAGAACGATCTCTGGACTGCTCTCGATGGCCTCGGTATGATCTGTCACTATCTTTCCGCTCTCTACTATGATCTTGCTCCCTATGTAAATAATATAATAGTCTGGTGAAATACAATCGGAAGAAATGTAATGAACATAGATACATGAAAGTGTAATAATAGCTTTTACCTATCACTTCTGTAACTTCCTTTATGTTCATACTTAGAATCGCCATACCTGAATCGTAAACAAATTAGCAAAAAAATTCTATTTCCTAAACAATTTCAGATTATACATTAACACATTTAAAATAGCAATTTTTACACTTATGTTTATATTGAAATACTCTGTGTAACATCCATATTTTCCTTGCCCATATCCACTCTAACTTTCTTAAGTTGTATATTATTTCCATCATACAGTGGAAATTCGTTTATTGACACCATTTTTATTACCACATAGGTGCCATTTTATGCAATTTTGAAATTTATAAAATTAAGCAATAACAAACACTGATTGTAGTGTAATTGGCAATATTTTGTGCAAACTATCAAGATCGCTAGAGATCACTATTTAATGTTAATCTTCCAGATCTAATATAAAATTCCAATTCCCCGAAATTTAAGTAGTATCAATTTACCAATTTATACACAAGTATGTATCATATCCACGAAATTCTTATGTTGCATATACTTTGATCTGTATCTTTTTAAAATCCGTAAACAGTAGTGCATTAAAAACTACGCATTACAAGCTTCAAATGAACGCTTAAAAGCAGAAGCGACACGCGTGATTCCTAAAGCCACCCACATTCAAAAGCAACTCAATTTATGCAATACAATAAAATAGCAAACAAGGATTATGCAAAGTAAAAACTAAAGAACATATAATGAGTTAACAATACTACAATTGTATATTGTTCATATCATTACGATATATTCTCATTCAACGTAGTTTTAACAATTAAAATTACTTACTTGCCACTATTGGTATTTAATCATTCTGTTAATACAACATAGTACACTTAAAATGTAAAATACCAATGACAAAATTGAGTAATGCAATTAAACATTTCTCATTTCTATTGTGTGAAAAAGTCACTTTTAAAGAATTTTCATATTGTACTGATTAATATAGAATAAAATTTAGAAGTTAGCTCTTTAAAAAATTTCTTTAGTAAGAGATTCGTATATAATATGATTCTTTCAATTCTGATCATTCAATTTCTATGGATACTAATAATAGCGAGAGTATACGCATGATGTATTCTTCAATATCAATTTTATAGTAATTTTAATGCACTTGAAATTGAATTGTAAAAAAAATAAAAATATTTTTTTCCAAAAGGATCTTTGCATTGTCCTTGAGAAAAATATAGAAATTAGGGAAACTAAGAAATAAAGCATAAGCATTGGTACTAGCATAAGCAAGCATGTGCATACAGTCAGGAACATTGCAAAGCGTGTCCTGGTCCAGTTTCATTGCCCATTATTCACATCCGTGCGAAGCATTAGTAAAGCTAGAACAAAAAAAACTGTAGTAACACAAAATAAAGAATGCCTAAAATCGCAATCTCCAAGCACAATTACGTCCAATACGCTGATGAAACATAATGTAAAAGGACACATACACAACATTAAAACATTATGTACTTGAAAAGGAGTTTCCTCCCCCAATACTTTTTAAATTTTTCATGACCCATCTAATTCTTTTTATACCAATAGAATTACAAATCATTAAATCACATTGCAATACATTTGATCACATAAAGGAAGACTGATCAAAACATGCACACTCTTCACATCAATCCATCATCAGCAATACACGGTATAGTTTTCATATTCACAATCTATATAACTTATGAACGGACAATTTATTTTCTGATCGAAAAGCTTATTCCAGCATTAGTATCTTTGTTATTCGTTCACAAGTTAGCTGCATAATATAGTGCCCGACATTATTTTCTGCCGATCCGTCACGCGACAAGTTAAAAGAAATTCATGTAAAGTAAATAGTGTATCATCTGATACATAGATGGTATTGTTGTAAATTATCAGTCATGAGTTAGAAGAAGATGGCGTATTGATTAAAATTTAAAAATGAGTAAACAAGTGACTATTCAATGCGACATATTTTTTTGCCGATAGTTCCCTGTTCAACAGTCATCTGGACTTGTAGCATTCAATATCCGTTTCTTATAGATTTTTGTGCGCTGAATACGAATCCACAAACCGTTTTTCGCCATCACCCTTAGTTTTCGAGAAATTCGATTTTGAAGAAAAAAAAATGCAAATTTTTAACTTTGAACATATTTTGAGTTCAAACAGTAATAGTTGCCAAATTATTCTATGAACCCTCCCAAATACAACGATATAAGTTATTATGTCATTATGAACATTTAAATATGTTTAAACAAAGATCAAAGGGAAAAGGACACCCGAAATGCACCAATTTTTCAGATATCTTTCAATTTATTTAAAAATCTAAGGGTCTAGGAGAAAATCTGACTACTCTACGCGATGCAGCAAACATTTTTCCTCTGGAAAACATCAACGCTAATCGTAAGCCACGTTTTATTTTCAATACAGAAACGAAATGGTTTCGCCAAACGTGCTGTGCCGACTGCTACGCTGAACGGCAATGGATACGCCCGCCGCCGTCGATTACCACTGCCTATTTTGTTTCTGTATTGAAAACAAAACGTGACTTACGATTGCTGTTGATGTTTTCCGGAGGAAAAATGTCTGCTGCATCGCGTGAAGCCATCAGATTTTCTCCTAGACCCTTAGTCTTTTAAATAAATTGAAAGATATCTGAAAACTTGGTACATTTCGGGTGTCCTTTTCCCTCTGATCGTTGTTTAAACATATTTAAATTTTCGTAATGCCATAATAACTTATATCATTGTATTCGAGAGGGTTCGTAAAATAATTTGACGGAACAACCAACTGAATAATTACTATTGCTTGAACATAAAATATGTTCAAAGATGAAAATTTGCATTTTTGTTCAAAATCGAATTTCTCGAAAACTGAGGGTGATGACAACAAACCGTTTGCGGATTCGTATTCAGCGCACAAAAATCTATAAGAAACAGGTATTGAATGCTACAAGTCCAGATGGCTGTTGAACAGGGAACTATCGGCAAAAAAATATGTCGCTTTGAATAGTCACTTGTTTACTCATTCTTAAATTTGAATCAATACGCCATCTTCTCCTAACTCATAACTGATAATTTAGAACAATGATATCTATGTATGAGATAATAAACTATTTACTTTACACGAATTTCTTTTAACTTTTTGCGTGACGGATCAGCGAAAAATAGTGTCGAGCCCTATATTAATCATATCCATACTATATTCAATCTTATCTTATAAATAAAGGTTTAGGTAACAATTTCTAAACACTAATTGTAACAGCTTTGCGTTGTTGCAAAGTATTACTGTCACTTCAGGCACGAACCTGAGGTGACGGGACGACGTGGACCTAGGACTGTGACGTCGGGTTCTTGTAGGACTCAAGGACGCCGAATGACTTCTCGACATTCTCGACTTGTTTTCTAAACATTAAAATATCCATATATGCGAAACAGAAGTGGTAATAAATCTTAGCAATATGAAATAATAAACATACCTGAATTTTCCAAATTCACAGTTACGACAGTACGACGTTCCTCAATTTCTTCTGTTTCACTTGTTGCTCTCTTTATTTCTTCTCTATCGAATATCGGCTTGGATCCCTCTCCTACAATTAAGTAAAGTAAATTTATTAATAGAAAAGCAATCGTATGTAGAAATCGGAAAAGCATTTAAGTTATACTAGCAGCTGTGATAGATCATGAAGATATTAACGTGGCTACTTCGATAAACTGGCTAGCTCTGAACAATTGTGAGCCAAGTCATTTCGTATTGTCAATTTCAAATTGGTTAAATAAATTGTTGTTAATTTACATGATTTTCTAAACGTATATACCCATAAATTTTTATTTCATCCTCATAAATAAAGAGTACTTTACATAATTAAAAATGACTTGCAACTTTTTTGAGTGCCACATATATTAAGAGAAATTTATTTTTCTTAAATTTTTAATTATTCTGATGACATTATTTTAATAAAACTCTAACTCTAAATATTCTGTAGCAACTGATAATTTCTAATTTATAATGTACTATTTTCTTTTCTTTTTCACATAGCGTATACAAATCGCATTAAATAATTTTTCAAAAGAATGTAGCTAAATTCTTGGAATTTTACTCATTTCCTATAACGAATTGATTACAAAAATATAAACATACCGATACGCCTTTCAACATAATTCAAATAAAGTAGTATAATTTGTGTGTAAAAGATTCATGATTCCACAATAAAATCTTCCGAGATGGTTCAAATTTTCCTGGACGATTAAGTAATCTTCCACTTTGTTGAATCGCAAATTCAAGCTTTCACGATATTCACTCTATATACAATCCTTTGGAACGCATACTTTATAAACCAACAAAATTAAGTCCACGAGTACTCATTCTTAAAAAATTTAGAAAGCACCTACCCAATTTCCAATTGTAGTTATTTATTTAATGCAATCAAATAAAAGATGAATAAGAATAAGAAATACTACACTATGCAAGAATTTTGAAAAATTCTAAGAATTAATTTCTGATTTCGTTTCTTCCAGTGTTGCAGCCTAATGTTTAATGTTTTACCATGACTCTTCAGGTGTTGATTTTCAAGCATTAAAACATCTTCCAAGACGTGAAAATCTTCCAGTTGATTTGCTTTTAGTAAATGAAGCATTAAAAAAAAACATTTGGACATGCACGCATTCCCAACACCAGCACACAAGGAGAATGCACAAAACGTGTTTGAACTACATTTTTGGGAGAAATATTAATTTGTACTAAAATATATTATATTCATTATAGCGGTTAATATAGCAGAAGCATAATTCTTTGTGCAAGCTCGTAAGAAAAAAAAAATACTGTACATAAAGCAACAAGCAAAGCAATAGCAAAACACAAGCATAGCAATCTTAAAACAGTCAATGTAAAAAAATTTGTGCTTACATATTGCACATTATGCGATCAATACAGTGATCCAACGTTGTATTCCAAATTTGCTATATACTGGATGAATCAAAAACACGTTATTAACTTGATGAATAAAATTGAGAAAATTCTTGAATATTACAGGGGACACAGTATGTCTGTAAAGTCCAGAATCTTCATGACTGTAGATATAGGTGACAAGGATTCCATTCTTCAGATGTAGCACTTGGTAAAGTGAAAACGTGTAAATATTTATCTAGACTCCGATTCTAGAAAGTGGAGAGTAATGTCTCACAAAGAAGAGACATTTTTACATTAGAAAGCATACAATGTCCTCAAACTTCAATTTGTTGGTCGTGATTTCTAGAGAACCCCAGAATCATCTTCTGAGTTGAGCTTATTTTCCTTTGTGGTACTCGTTCACTGAATGACTGAAAATTTTTTAAGAAATTACGGTAAAAAAACAACACATTACCCGCTCTTCTTTTAAGCACCACTTCTTCCATGTTGGGTATATCCCGCTTAAGTTCATCAGTAGCTGCTCTTCCAGGAATGTTTCTATGAATATCTACTTTGATTTTTCGAAGTTCTGTTGGACTAATTTTTCTGCCTTCAGGTCCTTTAAATAAGGGCGTTGTACCACATGATGTTTCAAACCTAAAGTGCAGAATAATATTATTTGTGTATATGATTTAATAGATTTGTACTTGAAACTGACTGCAATCTAACATTTTAATTGCTTCTCGAAGCATATTGTGTTATAGTATACAACTGTATTGAAAAATTATATCAACTAAATTTGATATTGTATACAAATACAAGTTAACACTTAGGGTGCATTCAACTTATGCCTAAATCGCCTGCACGGCCGCGATATGTAATCGAAATCACGGGTGTTACGGGCGATTTGGGCGTAAGTGGAACATACCCTTAATCAGTGAACTTTTCTGGATATAACCAAAAACATATTTAATTTAAATGTATCCGTTGCAAGATAAGACAGAAAATTCCACAACCCGACGATGAAATGTTAAAATTGTTCTTTGTCTATGAAATCCTCCAGAATGGGACATTGTGTCTACTTCAACAGTTAATAAGGAAAATGTACCAATACCCGGACGCTTAAGGAGCTTGAGGAATAGCGGCAAAGTTTGTCTCCTAATTTAATTTGTAAAACCATCATGAAATAAAAAAATGTTGTTGAAATGTGGAAGATAACACGATATGATACTATCGGAAAATGAAAAAAAAGTTTATGTATTATAATAGACGTATTTATTAATGAAAATACGAAAACATGCGGATATCCCAGTAAGCGGACAACCTAAAACTGCATGTCCCAAAACCCGAATTATATCGTCCCAGTAAGCGGACACCTAAAAATGCATCTCCCTATCTCTCTTCTATAATAATGATTTTAATTAATATTGCTAAATACTTATGCATTATGGTACTATTTTTTGTTTTTAATTACATTAAAAATTAAGCTTAAAAATAAATAAAATTCACATTACTGTTCAAATACTGGGACATGGCCGGGCACTGGTACATTTGGCTTAATTAAAGCCAGTTTATACTTACTTTTGCGAAAGCGCAGTAACTTGAGGTGTATAATGCTCGGAAGTTCTTCTATGTCGACTAGGTGGAGATTCGCTTCTACTCCGAGGTCTGTCGCATCTTCCTTCGGGAAATGACAAGCCCATATTACGAGCGCGTCGTATCTCATACTCCATTGCCATTTTTTCTTTCAATCTATTATGCCTGGTCATTTCTGCCTGTTCGATCACCCATTCGCGTCTACGCCGTCGCTTCTCCTCTTCCGTTCTTGCACGTAGAACCGCGTCACTATCTTCATTGCGCGAGGGCTTAGCTTTTACGTCACGATGCGAATTCCTCGATGTATGCCGTTTCATTCCTACAAAGTAGCAAAGATAGATTATATTACGTATCAAAGAATTTCCTACTTGGTTAGTCAAACACAAAATTTGAATAGATTTGTACTTCATACCGAATTGATGTAAAAGAAATTACCTTGTTACGACGCAGAAAAGTGACCAGCAATGAATGCAGCCAATACAACATGCAACCATGTGCAGCCAATTGCAGCTACTGCAGCCAAGTGCTAACTGAAGCGACCTCTATACTCTAAAGAATGAACCGTAATGATGGTGAATTAACTGCATATTCGCAACAAAGTAACTCGAGGGGTTTATTTCGTTTGAAAGAAGTAGGAGCAAACTTACATGAATTTAAGTCTTATCTATTGAAAATTAAAACGGTTCAGATCGATCATTGGAAAGGGTCGAAAGACGGAAGGGCCTTCGTCACCTTAACGAGAAATCTACGCCGTTCCCGACGCTCACTTTATTTCCTAGTCTGAAAAATAGTTGTACGATGTTATTTAATAAAGAGACGAAATGAAGCGTATTTTTTCACATTAATAGAAATAATCATATAGTGTAGAAATATTCAAAATATACTTACATAGGTATTAAAAGTTACCGATTTTATGGGAGTTCTTGTGACCTGACCGGAAATACCGACTTCGTGAAGAATCAGTAGTTTTGGCGCTACATTTCGGAACGGAGACTCTGAGAACTAAATCAACCCCTTCACCGTAGTCGATAAAAAGTTAATAAAGGAACAAAGAATAACCATGCGTTTACAGTTTGAATTGCCCTGGGTCCCGCGCATACTTGTCACTTTTACTAGCTAGTTCACATTATAGGAACTCGGAATTCTAAAGCCCACAATTGCTGTATTAAAAATTGATACTTATTATTCTAATTCTGAATACTAATATTTTCTATTTTAAGCTATTCTATACCTTGTCTGTGATAAATTGTTAGGTCTTTACTATACTCCGTCTATGAAAGAACCTATTTTTACAATAAAACAAACAAAAGGAAATCGCAGTCAGTTGCTCGTATTATATGCTATATAATTAATAATTGTATTACAATGTTACTTGTGCGATTAATACTAACATATGCATTTAATAAATGCTAGTAACCTTGTTACTTCCTTGGCAATACAAATATCAAGTAAAAATATTATTCGTGAATAATTATTTCGATCATTCATATACAGAAATTGTTCACATCAATGTTAAAATAATATTCATGAATAATTGTTTAAATTCTAAAATGCAAAGAACTTTCATTATCAGAGTTGTAAGCATGTTCATATTATAAAATATATCGCGACTTTGATAAATTTTCAAAGCTGATTGCGAACGTCAAGGTTCACGAAATAAAACCATGCTCCAGTGGCATGATGAAGCGAGAAGTCTCTATTAAATATTTAAACTTGCCTCTAAAACCGCATATAAATTCAATTTCGACAGCTTCATAAAAATAATTTCGTAAAAATCATCGTAGCACAATTTAATTGTGCATAAATATCAAACTATTAAATCGCAACCGAAATGCTACGAAATGTAAATTATTCCGATTTTCAGTAAAAATTTAATAATAATATGACAGAAATGTTCCACGCAATATTTACAATTATTTGGTTTACAATCACTTAGTTATTACCAAATATTAAACAGTTACAACAAAGGTGACGCAGTGTTTCACCAACACTTTAGTTTTTCAATTAATTATGTACTTTCTATAATACATTTTTGAACTTTTAGAGATGCGTCTCAAAATACGGACCCCTGACTATTATCTTTTATGACAAATGTAATTTTTATGATTTATAATTCATTAACAGATTCTGGATAGGGTTACAATATTTGCAACTATTTTGTTTAGAATTAATAGTTATTAACAGCAACATTTTGTGGGTAAATAAATTTATATTGTCTTTATTTTTAATTACATACCATAATATAATTACAAATCGTTATAATATATAAATATTCAAAAATACAGGTGTATATATGTTACGGTAGAACTACATAGGCTGGTAAATGTGCACATTTACCGGCTATCAAACTGGTAAATGTACACATTTACTGGGAAATGTACACATATACCATAACATATATATTGCTTTCTAACGGAAAATAATAAGTTTTAGGTAGACATGATTTTGCTGCTGCAGCTTTATTTGGTATCCAGGTAAATCCTTAGGCTCTAAATATATGAACTCCAAAAACTGATTTCAACATCTGCAACCACAAATGTAATAGGCTTCATGATAGTACTAAAAGTAAAATTGAACATATAAATTATGTATAACTTTCTTGAACATCTCGCAGTATTCCTGAAAGAAAAATGAAAAGTAATTATTAATATAGCACTATTGTCATTGTACAATTAATACGTAAAGATAGACATAGATACAGCTTTCCACCGTGACTGAAACTACTGTTTACTTTACAACTAGATTATTTTATATTTAAAAATACAGAGTCTGTAAAAATTAAATTATTTTCATAAACATTACAGCATGAACACTGTAATATATAAAAGCAAGAATAAACCAATTTTATTTATATCCATATCTTTAGACAAGCATCCATTTTGAAAACAGTACCATTCAGTGAAACGCAGAATTCAAATTGGCAAACAGCACTTCATATTCATATTTCATTATGCACTATTCAGTAACATATCCATATCTTTGGAAAACAAATATTATAAGATAGCAATACTCAGCATCATATCCATATTTTATGTTGCAATATTTAGTAATATACCCATATTTTCCTTTATAATACACAGTTACATATCAATAATTTACTTTTGCAATACTCAGTGGCATATTTATATTTTTTTTTAGCAATATTTAGTACTTTATCCATATATTATTTAGCAATACTCAGTTAACTATCCATATTTTATTTAGCAATACTCAGTATTCTATCAACACATTTAAAGAAAAAAAATATGCACAGCAATAGCCAGGGATAAGTGTACATACATTTATAACTATAAAATTCTGTATTATATCCATATTTTATTTAGCAATACCTAACAAATTAGCCATTTTTTATTTAGCAATACTCAGTATTCTATCCATATTTAAGAAAAGGAAAAAAAATATTAGGCCCTACAATAGCCAGGGATAAGTGTACGTACATTTATGACTATAAAATTCTGTATCATATCCATATTTTATTTAGCAATACCTAACAAATTATCCATTTTTTATTTAGTAATACTCACTTAACTATCTATATTTTATTTAGCAATACTCAGTGTTCTATCCATATTTAAAGGAAAAAAAAAACAATATTATGCACAGCAACAGCCAGGGATAGGTGTACATACATTTATAACTATAAAATTCTGTATCATATCCATATTTTATTTAGCAATAGCTAACAAATTAGCCATTTTTTATTTAGCAATACTCAGTATTCTATCCATATTTAAGAAAAGGAAAAAAAATATTAGGCCCTACAATAGCCAGGGATAAGTGTACGTACATTTATGACTATAAAATTCTGTATCATATCCATATTTTATTTAGCAATACCTAACAAATTACCAATTTTTTATTTAGCAATATCCAGTTAACTATCCATATTTTATTTAGCAATACTCAGTATTCTATCCATATTTAAAGAAAAAAAAATCAATATTATATACAATAAGTGTCCATAAATTTATAACTATAAAATTCTGTATCATATCCATATTTTATTTAGCAATACCTAACAAATTATCCATTTTTTATTTAGTAATACTCACTTAACTATCTATATTTTATTTAGCAATACTCAGTGTTCTATCCATATTTAAAGGAAAAAAAAACAATATTATGCACAGCAACAGCCAGGGATAGGTGTACATACATTTATAACTATAAAATTCTGTATCATATCCATATTTTATTTAGCAATAGCTAACATATTACCAATTTTTTATTTAACAATACTCAGTTAACTATCCATATTTAAGAAAAGGAAAAAAAATATTAGGCCCTACAATAGCCAGGGATAAGTGTACGTACATTTATGACTATAAAATTCTGTATCATATCCATATTTTATTTAGCAATACCTAACAAATTATCCATTTTTTATTTAGTAATACTCACTTAACTATCTATATTTTATTTAGCAATACTCAGTGTTCTATCCATATTTAAAGAAAAAAAAAACAATATTATGCACAGCAACAGCCAGGGATAGGTGTACATACATTTATAACTATAAAATTCTGTATCATATCCATATTTTATTTAGCAATACCTAACAAATTACCAATTTTTTATTTAGCAATATCCAGTTAACTATCCATATTTTATTTAGCAATACTCAGTATTCTATCCATATTTAAAGAAAAAAAAATCAATATTATATACAATAAGTGTCCATAAATTTATAACTATAAAATTCTGTATCATATCCATATTTTATTTAGCAGTACTCAGTATTCTATCCATATTTAAAGAAATGAAAAAAAAAACAATATGCACTGCAATAGCCATGGATAAATGTACGTACATTTATAATTATAAAATTCTGTATCATATCCATATTTTATTTAGCAATACTCAGTGTTCTATCCATATTGAAAGGAAAAAAAAACAATATTATGCACAGCAACAGCCAGGGATAGGTGTACATACATTTATAACTATAAAATTCTGTATCATATCCATATTTTATTTAGCAGTACTCAGTATTCTATCCATATTTAAAGAAATGAAAAAAACAATATGCACTGCAATAGCCATGGATAAATGTACGTACATTTATTTAGTAATACTCACTTAACTATCTATATTTTATTTAGCAATACTCAGTGTTCTATCCATATTGAAAGGAAAAAAAAACAATATTATGCACAGCAACAGCCAGGGATAGGTGTACATACATTTATAACTATAAAATTCTGTATCATATCCATATTTTATTTAGCAATAGCTAACATATTACCAATTTTTTATTTAACAATACTCAGTTAACTATCCATATTTTATTTAGCAATACTCCGTATTCTATCCACATTTAAAGAAAAAAAATATTATGCACAGCAATAGTCAGGGATAAGTGTACATATATTTATAACTATAAAATTCTGTATTATATCCATATTTTATTTAGCAATACCTAACAAATTAGCCATTTTTTATTTAGCAATACTCAGTATTCTATCCTTATTTAAGAAAAGGAAAAAAAATATTAGGCCCTACAATAGCCAGGGATAAGTGTACGTACATTTATGACTATAAAATTCTGTATCATATCCATATTTTATTTAGCAATACCTAACAAATTACCAATTTTTTATTTAGCAATATCCAGTTAACTATCCATATTTTATTTAGCAATACTCAGTATTCTATCCATATTTGAAGAAAAAAAAATCAATATTATATACAATAAGTGTCCATAAATTTATAACTACAAAATTCTGTATCATATCCATATTTTATTTAGCAGTACTCAGTATTCTACCCATATTTAATGAAATGAAAAAAAAACAATATTATGCACTGCAATAGCCAGGGATAAGTGTCTGTACATTTATGACTGTAAAATTCTGCATCATATCCATATTTCATTTAGCAATACCTAACAAATTACCAATTTTTTATTAAGGAATACTCAATTAACTATCCATATATTATTTAGAAATACTCTGTGATAGCCATGTATTTAAAATAAGAAGAATATTACGTGCTGTACTAATCAGGGATATACAACCATTTCCACCTAAGAAATCCTATATCATATCCACATTTTCTTTAGCAATACTCGATATCGTATCCATATTATATTTAGCAGTACTGTGTAACGTGTGCAGAATATTCAACAAAAAATTATTTAGATTAAATACAATATCTACATTACTTCATAATGAGGCATGTACCTGTACCAACTATGCTCTTATGCACCTCTATAATAATTCTACTTTTCAATATAGTCGTTCTATGTTAATAATATAAGAAACTATATGCATTCATTTATATAATAATGCTAATACTATATACAGTGTGTACAACAAGAGCATGGCCGCGATATCTCTATGTAAATAATTATTTTTTGTAAGACTTTTTATATAAATCGATAGTACATCTAAAAAGCTAATACGCACTTAATTAGTAGTGTGTTTAATCTCTACCATTTGCGATTATTGCTTGACAACGTCTGGGCATACATTCGACCAACTTTTTGGCCTATGAGACAGGAAGAGATCCCCACTAGGGCTTTTAATTTTAAAATACGCTATCCTTGGAGTTTGTACTTCATAATAAACCAAACATTTTCTATTGAATTAGCATCAGGGGATTGAGATGGTCAATCCAACACGTTGATACTGTTACTCGTCTTGAAGCGCCCACTGTCCTCTAGTTCTATCAAACCAACGTTTCGCTGATGTTAGTTGACCCCTTTTATACATAATTTGATCATTTTTTGGGCATTTAATTTATCCATAAAGACGCATAATGTCCCGAAACCCTGAATGTTAAAAAAAAACCCAAACATGGACTTTCATTGGACGTTTAATACTCCTTTGGATAACTGGATTTCAACATTTGCTTTACAGTCGAATTTTATTTCAACAAAGTTTACGAAAAATTTAGTTCCTCCAACTAGAAATTTTAATGTAATCAATTAAAATAGAAGTTAATTTCAATAAAATTTTCGAAAAATTTAGCTCCTTCAACTAGAAATTTTAATGTAATCAATTAAAATAGAAGTTAATTTCAATAAAATTTTCGAAAATGTTTGCCCCCCCCCTTGTCGCTGAAAACAACATTGTCGCGCGTTTTCGTATGCCCACGCCAGCCGTTTTTGACGTGCTTTGTTGAAAGCAACGGCTTTGAGATTGTGTTCCGCCATGCAACATTATTTTCCTTCAAGCGACGTTTAATTGGACACACTATTAATTAAATGCGTATTAGCTTTTTAGATATACTATTGATTTATATAAAAACTTTTACCAAAAATAATTATTTACACAGAGACTTCGCGTTCACGCTCTTGTTGTACACACTGTACACTTAAGGCACTCCATACTCACACCAAAGCGAATTGCTTATACAGAATAAATACTAAACGGATATTAGTCAAATTAATATTTTCAACTCTAATTACTATAATATACTAGCATTTAATTAGCTGGAAGAGAATATTCGTAATTTCCAATACCGTATTAAGAGAACACCGTTATTCTATACCACGAATTTTCATAATTACCCAAGTCCATATCCGACGCCATTCGATGCCACTTGATGCCGCTACTCCATGCTACTCCAATGCCGTCCAACGTCCAATGCACTCAAATGACAAGAATGCATTGTCCTAGCTGGCCCTAGCGTAGCGTTCCACTGCAAACATCGCAGTGCCATCTATAATCTTCCCATTCCCAACAATTACAAATAAGGAATTCCAAATGTCTATGACGTCAGCTTCCTCCACAAAAAGTCTCATTAACCGTATAATATTCGCATTCCTCGAAAGACAGCCCAAAATGAAAACGTACACCAACAGAAAGACTGCAACGCTAAACCATGATAAACAAGCCGCCATGCTGTATCTTTAGTTTCAGGATCAAACTCTAGTGTCATGGCCACGGCTTGGGAAAGTGTTACAACGTTGTGCGTTGAAATTGTGTTAAAGATCTTGCACATAAGCGGCTCGCAGTAAGAATGCTGATGAAGGGGTGGCGTATGGTTCTCGTCCACTTTCTTATCGCTTGGGAAACGACGGATTAACGTGGTTCGAACTCGGCCAGTGTATAAACGATCAAATCAACATCCGGGCAGGAGTGAATAGTGTTGGAACGGACGAAGGAACGCCGTAAGGTTTCACGGCGTGAAAGGAACGGAAACAGAGGTTAGCTTATTGAACACAACTACCCTAGTCAGTTAAGATGGTAGTCATCTGGGTGGTGGTGGTACAAGTGATGTCATTGATATCAATTTAGTTAAAACGTTTAACGAAGGAGCAAGAGAAGAATAGCTCTTCTCACGAGTAGCAGTGTTTGCGAGCAGAAATACTTATCTTATCGGAATTTTCTCTAATACCGTTCAGTAGTAAATAACTACGTACGTGAATAGGCGACAGCCTATAGTGGCGAACAATTGATAACTCATATATACAGGGTGTTTCGTGTAAAAGTGTTTCTGTTTGGGACAACATTTTCTTTCGTTTCGGAGTTCATTGAAGCCTTTTTCTGTGAAGTGTGTGGTACCGTCGGCTGGGCTATCTCGAGGAAGCTGTGACTGCATTCCTTTTTAAATGAAATGGTATACAAGTGATCATATTTGTGGATTATCCTTTCCGAAACGAGTATGTTTTTATGCTTTTCTTGGTTAAAAATAAGTGATGGATTCGGGGCTAAGGTGTTATAGGTTACAAATCGTTTTATTAAACGCTTAAAATAGTGTGCCTGTACTTCTAAAGGTTTATTCGCGAAATTAAGTATCTGTTCAAATTTCTTTCATCACACGAAATTAAAAAAATATCACAAGGCCATTTTGCTCATTTCTATATAAAACAAGGGAATGCTATCGAAGAATGCCATTCAATTTAAAATGCAAGAGGAAATATATATAAAATATGTACTGTCGGTTTGTGAATAACCTGTAGCTTCTATCACGATCTAATATATTCCAAATAATCTTCATAAAATAATTAATAAATATATATAAGTACATAAACACTGTTTTAACCATTTAATTGAATGCTCAGTTGCAAAAAAAAAGACATTCAAGGCCGTCGCGCTGTTTGGCGAAGCGCGGCGGTGCGTAAAGAAAAGTTTATAAACAATATTATTCACTTCGCCGCGCTTCACCAAAATGCGCGATGGTCTTTAATGGTTTCAGAGAAAACAGTTTGTAACACTTCACGCGAGACACCCTGTACATACGTTTCTCTGTCCCTCTTGCCACTATCTTCCCCTTCTCTATCTTTCTTTCACTCCCACCCTCGTCTTCCGTCACATATTTCCCTTCTCCCTGTTTATTCATAAGCGTTAGAGCATCTTCGCTTTATTACGAATGAGTCTTCCGAAGGATAAGATTGCGTGGCCAAGAGAACGCGAGCCAATCGCGTCTCGACCGAAATTTCACGTGTTATTCCGTTGTGTATTAATTGACCAGTTAATTAAAGCACGTCGATAAGCTATAGGGCAAACATGCAGAGCTTGTAAAAATTTTATCGCGCGATATTCACGGAGGTAAACAAATCGAAAAAATGCAGATAGTGTGGATTATATCAGTGAATGGTGAAACTGCCAGTTCCCTGCCGCGAACATTTCGAAAATTCAACCACATTGCACCGTATAAATAGAACTAAGCGGGTGCAGTTAATTTATTCTCGTCGCGCTTCGAAACTGCCTTCGCTTCGTAAAAAATTAGAAAATATTATCCACTGCACCGTGATTGTTAGTATATCGGGTATTGTATTTTTTATCGATTGTGATATGGGTCATTAAGATAAAGTAGAAAGGCAAGTGATACATTCTTTGTACTCTGGTGATACACTGTCATTAAATATACTTGGAGCATATGCCTTATGTTAATCAAGTTCTTCCACGATTTCATAACATCCGTTGCTATAGTCCGGTCAAAGTATTTACGTGAAATCAATTGTAAAGTTGAAAATATTCTTTGCAAGTTAAGTAGGCGTTCTATCAGTTGTTAGGATTTTTAATAACACAGATCGTCCTTCCAATGATAAATCTGTGAAGCCTCAAAAACACAATTAACTTTAAACACTTTACCACAGTACACGTTTGTGACAAACAAATAAAATCATGCACCTTAGATTCAAGACTGGTGTTGCAATTTTAGCATTGAAACAACGATATCTTATCTATGAAGTGATAAATGATAGTTACTAATTTTCATTACAGTTCGTACTAAGATTGTAGCCGACTTGCATGCATTAGTTAGCACGTGTTATGAGCAAACGTCAGATGTAAATGTACTTTTAACAGGGTTGCAATAATGTCTAAAAAGACTAATTGCAACAAAATGTTGGTCCATCAATTGTCATCTGTGCTACCCGACGACAGGCCAATCACAGCCATAAGCGTCGTCGAAGATGTAGACAAGTGTCCAGCGAACTTCACAGTGGTAAGTGACTTCTAGATTCTATTAGACCTCGCGCTCTTAACCATTCTAATAAATCTTATCGCCGTTAATTGTTTAATCTGACACCGCGTCGTCTTTACTCGCACAGGTGTCAAGAACGTACGATCAAGATACAGATGCCGACTTATGGAGAGAAACCGGACTGTTCATTAAAAAGAAAGGCAGATACATATGCTTTTCGAAGACCGAAGGGTTGCCCAATTGCGTGGTCGAAGACATAGCGGTGATTAATGAACGAGATCCTCCTCCAGAAGGGCATAGCATGATTTCTTATACTGTAGATTCAAGTGAGCATACGTAATATTGATACAGAACATTGCTTACTGGAAAGGCCAGTTTCATTTAGTACATTGTGATAATGAATTTTAGTGCAGAAGGCATGGAGAAAGAAACAACTGTGCTATAAAATTAGAAATAAGGATTTATGTTCGAAAGCAGTTACGGATATCATTATATGTAGTAGGGTTATGCACAAGGGTTTCACATCCCGAATGGCCCCGGTTGGTTTCTTCGCTGCTGGGTGCGTGCACAAGCCATCGAACATTTATAAAAGCATCGCGCGAATTTGCTCGTTACTCATGCTTAATATTTCAACCTTTCAGTGTCATAAATGGAGTTTGCGTTTGCTACAAAACTGTGGATATTGCAAACGGGAATTCCAGCTCGTCGTATGTTAATATAAAGTAAGAATCAACTGCATTTGGATAAGGATTTTTAACACATTTACTGGTCGTCATACTTGATATTCCATTCGTAGTTTACTTCAAAATGCATCTCCGAATCCATCAAACGGAACGCCTCATAAGATACCTCCTCAAAGGCCACCGAAACCAAAGTTTTCACCAAAACCGACAAATGGTATTTATCCACAAATTGGAGGAAATGCGGGGAAAGACCTGGACGAATCTAGTGACAGAGATTATGAAATTTTAAGCCCTAGTGCAAGAATCAGGCCTACAAGACCTGCCCCGCAACCACCGACATCGTCAGTTGTTGGATCCACATCAATATATGGTACATTGCCAGGATCTTCTGATTTGGATGGAGTTCCATTCGTCCTTAACCCACGTCTTAGTGTTCATTCTGACGCCTCTACTGTAAGTAATCTTTACGTTGATCTTGTGTGTAAAAAAAAAAGAAGAAGCGACTTGTGCTTATTTCTTTTAACGGTTTAACCATTTACAGGATAAACTTCCTGTGATCAAAGTCTGGACTCAGAAAGACTTAGACAAGGAGGTGAGACGAAGATTTGAATTGGTGCTTGTGATGCTCGAATATTACGATGATATTCTTACGCTTTTCTTTTTCTTGTTCCAGTTCCATTATGATTTCCGCGCGGAAAGAGAAACTTGAAGAAACCACTGTGCCAAACTAATTGTGTGATTCTTCATGCAATTTTTCAGCTATATCTATACATTTGTATTGATAATATAGCACTAGCCAAGTGTAATAGAGTGCCTGAACGAGTGATTCATACTAACCCACGAAAATGGAATATCCTTTTAACATGTACTGGTGAGATGTTCGAATTTAATGTCCATTTTCCGATATACTTTCTTCTTCCATGCCCTATTTAGATTTTGATACCAGTGACAATTAGCATTGTATTTTTATAGAGTTGCGTTGTATTTTTATAGATAGTAGAAGTTATATATAATTGTATTATATGTTCTAGTTGTTTATAAATCATTACAGAATATTTACTATTGTACTGGTGTATTCCTATTTCTTAATCAAATGCGAGATTCTTTCAATAAAGTCATATTTAAATTTTATTTCCAACAAAAAAGAAGAAAAACAAGTACATTTTCACTTTTATCCTCGTAGTCACTTCTGTCAAATCGTATATTCACTAGCGTACAGTACTTTTAAGGAGCGTATATATTTTGCTTTCATGCTGCTTGTATCGATGAACGATTAACCCGTAATTACACGCGCGAAACTTCTCGAAATGCGCAAGGACGGGAAATTAAATTGGAAGCTTGCACGTATCTGAAGATAACACTGTACAGAGGAGTAATGTTATTTAAAATTTGGCGATATAACGAAACGTATCTAATCAGATTGTCGTTACGGGTTAATGTAAAACCACAGAATAATGGAGGGATAAACACATCTCGCTTGATAATGAAGTATTAAGTTCCGTGAACTCGTCAATCTTAAACTTTCGATTCTGCACGGTGTAGAAAACAACAGAACAAAAACGTTCTAACAATAAAAGTATTAGCTCCAGCGGTAAACGAGTTTACCCGCGGATTTCACAGCAAAGAGAAGCTAGCTAATATACATCGCTGCGAATTACTTTATTTATTGTTTTATCCATTAGTGTAGCCATAAATATGTAAGAAATATTTTATTAAAATATACAACGCGTCGAAATATTTTTCAAATTGGAAGCCGTTATAAATAAATTAATTCCTACGTTCCTCCATCTATCGCGTAACAAAAAAAAAACAAATCCATGAAAAGACATTGCATTAAGAGGAGAATATTAATAATAATTTACACATTACATATTACAACGTGTTTAAGTATGGTCAAGGTGTGTTTTAATCACGACCCCGAACACTCACAGTCACAAACTCTTGTTTGCTTTCATGATTAATCTTTCAACATGCACAAGAGTAACTACCTTAAAATCATGTTTCTTCGTCACAAGCTTCTTGACGAAACAAGCCCGTCGGGAAGACTTGGGCCAGCCGTCAGACAAACGGCCCGGTCCAATGTCTAACATGAGTGGTGCTGTTAGTCGCGGGGACACCGTGCTTCTCCAACACCGCGGTTGCTTTGATTTTATTCTTATACTTCACGTCCTTCGGCTTCAGCATGCTCTTGTGGTTGCTCAGCAACCTCGAGGGCGTCAGTATAGATTTATTGCTAAGACCCGTTGCTTCCAGGAAGTGATCGTAGCCACTACTCGAATTGGTCGCAGCAAGAGGAACATTATTATTGTCTTTGGTTGCGGCAGTTTTCTCGTTCTGACTGACCGTGGCTCTAAGGTTGCCGAGTCTCTCCGAACCGTCGCCCTCGAGTCGATCCGGATCGTCCGACAGGTCGCACTCGTCCAGATTGAACTCCTCGAAGTTCTGCCTGATGTCGAACTCTTGGTCGAACTCGGAATGGACGTGCTTCTCCTTGATTTTGTTCCGCTCTTTCGCCTGATCCTCGGGATAGCCGCCGATCTTGAACTCCTCGAAGTGACGAACGATGTTGGTGACTCGCGGCAGCTTCCTCGTCTGCTCCCCGACAGTTTCGTGGCTCTGCCGCGTTTGGAAGGAGGAACGAACGTTGTTGAACCTGTTCTTCCAGAAGTTCCCTTCCTCGTTGGTCCCCGCTGCTTTGTTCACGGCCTCGTCGAAGTTCAGGCTCCTGGCTGACGTCAAGCTGATCCCCGCCGATTTCAACGGGGAGGATATAAAGCCGAGGATCTTTTTACTGTGCTCGGAGGAGCCGGACTCGAGCAGCGGCTGCTTCTTCCGGGTCTCGTCGATCAGGAACGAGGGACTAGGTATTTTCTTCAGGATCAGCGTGTTGTTCTTGAACTGCGGCTTTGGCGGCAACGCCGGCGGGGTTTTCGGGGGTGGCGATATTATTTCTGGCAGCGACTCGATGTCCTCGTAGTCAAGATTCTTCGCTATGGTCAGTCCCTTCGTGGACATTTGCAAGCAGGTCTTCTCTTCGATCCTCTCCAGCTTCAACGGTGGATTCGTTGCGCTGATCGTCGCCTTCGTTTTATGCGCCGTTTGCGACGAGGGGAACACCCTCGTCTCCTCCACTTCTACCTTTGGCTCTATGATTACGATCGGGATCGCCTTCGATTCCTCTGGCTCTTCCTCGAGGCTGGACTCGTGGCTGCTAATTTTGGTGGTAACGCTCGAGGAGGCTGTCTGGGTAAGACTCATACCGAATTCATCCTCTGTCGCGGTGGCTTCGAAGCTACTAGGAGGGACGTCGTTGAACTCACCGCTCGACACCTCCTTCTCTATGATAGCTTCTTCGGAGTTCTTCCTCTCCATCTCGGAACCCACCGACTCGATGTCGGACAACCTAGCTGGTTGAAATCGCACGATCCTTCCCCGATGCTTAAACCTCCTCGGCATGGAGAGGATGCTCTCCTCCTCCTCCATGTCCCTCAGAAGGATCTGGTTCACGCATTCCAGAACGGAATTGTGGTTGCTATTTGGTCGATACGTGCTGTGCCTGAATACGTCGTCGTTCACTCTGTCCTCGTCAGGATCGCTGTACCAGTTCCCGCTGGTCTCTTCTATACTCTGCTCCTCGATTTCCATTTTGGGGGGCCTGCAATGGTGTATCAAAGAGTAATTTCAGTTTATTTAGTTACTCACTGAGATTCTATCTGTTAGGAGAGATTCTCTATCTCTTGCATACGAGCCATTGCTTACAAGGAAAGATTTCGAATCCGGAAATTCAAAAAAATCTGAGACTGAAAATATGTAGGGGATTTCCTCCTGATTACAACGCAATTTTTGCTTGCTGCCCAAATTCACTCTAAGGGGGTGAAATTAATCTCTGAAAATTCGGCTATTTTCCTATTTTATGTTAGAACTCGCAAACTGATAGAAAAAAAGTTTCAAGGGAAAAGTTACTTCTTTTATTTAGATCTATCATTTGGTAAAAAAACCTATTTTACAGTTCACGAATTATAACACAAAATCGGAAAATAACTAGATTTTCAGGGATCAATTTCACCCTATTTAGAGTGAATTTGGGCAGCAAACAAAAATTGCGTTGTAATCAGGAGGAAATCCCCTACATAACCACAAAGTTTCAGATTTTTTTTAATTTCCGGGTTCGGGATCTTCCCTTGTTAGAATCGTGTTAGAAACTAGAGATAACAGTATAAAAATAAGCAAACCAACTTAATACTCAAGAGTCTAAAGTTAAAATTGTTAGGTACCTGGGCGCAGCTGGCAGAAATATTAGTAAACTAAGGAGCTACTAATAGTTGTAACTACAGATAATTCTTAATTACGTGCTTTACTAACAACGAAGTAAATCATATGTTAATGGGACTTACAGATTAGCTTTCTTAAATACAATTCAAAGTCCCATTCATCAACTACAGAATAAAGTGTCTAACATTTCCTAGCAACGAGTGTTTAAAAAGCAGCGAAACCTAGTAATACTTACACACTCTTGTCGTTATTCTTGTTAGCATTCTTGTCATCCTCTTTACTATTATTACTACTATAATCTTCGCTTGTCTTCGACACTTCCGTGGTCGCACTATCCTCAGTGTGTTCCAGATTCCTCGAGTTATTGGTTTCGTTGCAAGCGTTAACGTAAATAGGCTCTTGCTCCTTCTCCTCGTCCTCCGAGGCAAAATTGCAGTCCATCCCGTCGTCTTTGCTCTCCGTTCTAGCGATGCTGGTAGGTTCGGTCGCATCGGTGTCTTTGCACGCTTTCTGTGTCTTCGACCTACCGATGCCCGCCTTCTTCTTGGCCACCTTAGGGCCGCTCTCCATGACCATGGTGGCCTCCTCGTCGTTGTCGCCGTCGAAGATCATCGTCGTCTCGTTCTCGCTATCGGTGACCATCGTGGGCGTGCACCTGTTGGATTTGTTCAACGTCGAGCTGGGCGAGACGTCTGTGCTTTCACCTTCACAGAAACCCTCGGTGCTTAGCAACGAAGGGCTGCCCTCCGTGGTGGTGGTGATAATAGAGACGTCCGTGTTCTCGCTACTCGTCAGGCTCGTCTTCGAGATATCGCTGCCAGCGAAGCTGTGAGTCTTCTTCACTCCTCTGTCCTGGAGCGCGGCCGGCACTCCCGAGGGGCTCAGCTTCGCGATTATCTCGCACTTCAGCTTCTGGATGTCCTTGCTGATGCTGCTGTCCTGCCTGGAGTCTGCCTAAAATTGTGAAATGCAAAGCTATTCACATGTTCCGGGTCTAATACATGTTTCCAAGTCTCTACGTCTGATCAATTTCATTTTATACTTGATACTGCGATGTTGTAAAAAGACTATCCCTTTGATTTATTGTTTCTTTGATAATTGGAGAGGTTTAGCAATATCATTAATTCTTGCCAAGCATAGACTTTATGTGTATAAACAGCTCTTCTCCAAAGAATATTTCTCTTACCTACCAACCACTGTGTATTTTACCAAAATATTTCAGAGCGAAGAGATTACCTCGACGTTGGTCGCATGCAGATCTCCCTTCTCGATGTCGGCGGTCGTCTCGATCTTCATCGAGGCCTGGCCAAGTGTCTGCTCGCGTTTGCATTTGATGTAGTTCTTCGTGTAACGCCTGAGCCTCGCGATCTCTAGCTGCTGGTTCCTGATCACGTTGTCCTTCTCGCAGAGCAGCTGCCTGATGGACTTCTGCTCCTGCTTGAGCCGCGCCTCCACCCCGAGCAGAGCGCGAAGTATCCACGACAGTTGCTGGTCCCGAAGTGTTCTGTCGGATTCATGGCTCGCGGTACGATTGTCCAGCTCCTTCACCAGATCGCGGCACCTCTTCGTGGCCGCCTTCAAGGCCTCCTGGGTACGAACCAACTCTTGCTTGAGTGTCCGTACCTCGGTGTCCATCTGGAAAACAGATAGTTGGTTGGTTAGGGAGGATTTATTATTAGGTCGTGGATACAATCGAACCTCCATTAGCTGAAGTAGCTAGGCTTATCGTGAATAATTGGGTTTAGTTTTTGATGGCTGGACCACAGGAAGCTGTGACTGGGTCATTCTTGACCCGTAATAACAGTGTACGGTTCGAATCACGTGAACTTCACTCTTGTGGCTTCACTAATTATTTAACGTTCTCGTATTATGAATGAAAAAAGACTAAGAACAAAAAGGCAAAAAGTTTTGTCACCTACACACTAAATATTGGAAAAGTAGGTACCCAAGATTTCGAAAAAATATTTAGGTATTTTTGAAGGAATGCCGAATATTTGGAAACATAGTGCGGACCTCTCTATAGTCAAACGTCGTTATCTAAAAAATGGTTGGAAGCACGAAAAAATTATATGTACCGAAATTGTAGAAAATTGAATGCTCTTTTAATATTATTTGAACAAAATTTCGATAGGGTTTACCATTTTTGAGAAATTCTTTAATTTCAAACCGTTGATGGATTCTAAACTTTAAGGGCTAATCGGCACCCTTTCCTGTTATCCCATTGCAATGAACTTTTACAGGGATTACTTTTTTATGAAATGGAACCATTCTAGAGGGTGAGCAAAGAAATACGGAAAAATCGAGATGTATAAAGAAGGGCTACCCTAATGTGAAACCTTAAAAAAATCGATTTTCATATTTGACAAATATAGGTGTATATTTGAGAATGTACTGTTAAATTCTAGAAGAGAAATTTCAAGGATTGTGGCTCGTACAGGCCTTTTTGTACACCCCTCGCGGTGAGTGTCCAAGTCCCTGACAACCTTAAGGGGAGGTTCCGGTCTAAAAATCGATTTTTTTTTTATTTCATTTTTCGAATGTTCAACCTTTTAGGAATACATGTTTAAAAGGATTTTTTGAAATTCGTAAAATTCCCGAAGTTATAGGCATTTGAGTAGCGGCAAATGCATGGGTAACACCCGGCCACTCGGCATTCACGTAAAACTTTAAACGTGTTTTTCTCGAAACAGTGTTCTCAAAATCGGTGGAACGTGTATCTCCAAAAGTTAATATCCGATTCGACTGAAACTTTTTTATTTTGAAATATATACTTCTGGCTCGTGGACAGACCAGTAAATTTTTAAAACAATTGAAAATTTGTAATTTTCAAAGCCGTTGAAAGGACGAAAAATATATGGAAAAGTGATTTCAAACTTCAAGTGTCGTTATTTTCTCAAAAAATGTAATTTTTTGTAACGTTTTCTGGTTAGTCCACGAGCGAGTTTCATGGCCTTTAATAATCTGGCATTGGTTTTTACTTCAGACTAATGCGTTTAGGTGCTACAGATTCCACCGATTTGGATGAATTCTTTGACGCCTCGACTTTAACGACTTCTCAGTACCGTTTGCAATAATTAATTATAAAACAACAAATTTATTTCTAAGGTTTAAGACATCCTTAATTCAATGCAACAAGTCCCATTGAATTGTATGTAGTAGTTTTCTTTTAATTAATTCCTAAAGAACACTTATTTTTATGGGCTCTAGACCGGAACAGCCCCACGTTTTACTCGAAACGTAATTTTTTCACCTGGCGTAGATACAATTTTAAAACCTACATAACCGATTGCTCTGAAATTTTTACAGGTTCGTCCACATACTACCAGCTCTCGTCGGGACTAAAATTATACTTTTATGTTTAACAATCATAACGTTAGACGCCCGTCAAAAAAATTCACGAAAACTGCTAAATTTTGACACCACTCACAGAGGAACCTTAAATTCCAAATCCCACTTCCAAAAAATTGCGAGTAAACTTGTTAACATTTTATTTAACTATACCTCTATTTTCCACTTATCAATACGCCCGCTCGCCATTTCAAAGTCTACAGCCACACTTTATAATTCTAACATTTTTCTCATTTAGTCGTAAAGGGTCATCTCCTCCCCAAAATAAATATCAAATCGATGGAATCTTTCGGTTCTCCCGACGATAAATTGGATTTAGAATACATTCTACGCGAGCGAAAGTCTAGGATTCCTGTCCCCAGCCGACGCAAGTTTACTACGACCGAAAGAGGGACAAAGCGAGTGACGAGAGAGGCGGGGGCCTTCCCTTTGTTCCGCGAGGGGAGAAGTCTCGATGGTTGACTCCGGAGGAACCGCTGGAATTCGTCCAGGTGTAGACAGCGCGAGGACCGGAAGGACCTGACCTGGAGGAGCTGGTAAGCCAAGCAGGCAAAGAGAAGAAAAGGAAAGGGGAGCCGGCCAAAATAAAATGGGGATTCGTTGTTCGACTCTTGGCTGAAGGTCTGCGTTGCTCTGCGCCTTCCTTAACGGGATGACAGTGCAAGGGGAAATCTGCCAAACTGGGTCATTATCGCTGAAGTAAATCTGTTGGCAGGCGTAATGGATGCGGATTGATATTGATTTTAATGCCTGTTGCAGGCAGCGCGGAAAGCAGAATTGAATTGTGATTTTAATTCATGATATCCAGTTTGAAATTCTTACACGGATGTGGCACAGCCTAGCAAAAGTGATTCTACGCTTTAAAACGAGTGGGAAGGATAATTCTTTTTTTCGTATGGTGCCTCGTTTTGGCGGGGAACAAATTTGGAAATTAATTAGACACGTGTGCACTTAAATGAAATGCGATCGCTGGTGTGATTTATTCTGTAGGTAATTCGACAGCGTGAATTGTTTAATTATAAGTTTAAGTGATATTTGATACGGTAACGATCAAATTTACGTTTTTAAGCAATTGCAGTTCGAACATTGCTGTGACTTAAATTATGAAACAATGGAATTAATATAGTAATAGAATTAAGCCTGATGGAAAATAAGATATGATGTATCTTATCTAATAAATAGTCCAATTTATTTAAGTACATTTCTGAACTTGTTTCAATTTGGAAAAAAACTCATCCCATCATTTTAATTTATTTCGAAAAGTCCAGTAGAATCATGAATTTCGATCCACCCGTATTACAATTAAAAAAGGGAGTATCACAGTTTAAAATCGAAATTGTGTTTTCTCCATTAAAAGATGTTAAAATCAATAGTAATCTGTTAATGTCTCTAAGAATCTACTGAAATTGTTAATATTTGTCGCAATACATTTCAACCCACCCAGTATAACAACTTCGATTTGTATTTTCATAGATTAAAAACGATTGAAGTGGATACAGGTAATTATTTCTTAAACTGTTGACGATTAAAGAAACTTAACTGATTTTTAGAAATGGAAACGCTGCGTTCGGAAAATCGAGGCAGGGAAGATCAGTGGGATTTTCCCGCGACGGTACGAAAAAGTTTGTCGAGGTTCGATGCTCGGTCGGTGCGTCGAATCGACGAGTCTCGAGAGTGCAATTAAATCGCGAGATGCTAATCGCGGCGAGAAGGAGAACGCGTCTTTTCAATTAAGGAACATTTCAAGGTAACGGAACCGTGCCGACGATATTTACGGCGCGGTTTCGAGTCCACTTCCTGACATTTCACGAACTCGGTTTTAATGGTTCCGGTACGCATTCCAAAATCATTGTATCCATTGATGTTTACTGAACGATATGATTCCTTTCTCTGTAATTAGGGTCCTTTTCACACGGCACATATCTGTGACTGACGGCTCAGACTTTGGATATGTTCGATTGGCAGAGGGAATGCCGCTTTACAAAAGATGGAGAAAGTTAGAAAATTTGTGAATATGTGGAATGGAGTCACCAGCCACAAAAGTGTCTCGTGTGAAAAGAACTTTAAGGTATCTGGATACTTTTGTACCTAAAAGGTGCGAATCCACGATGAGACAAAAATACCGTGTCTCACACGAGACTTTAATCTCATAAGACAATTATCTATTTAGCTATTGTATTATTTTGTCATTATTTTAACGAAACAAGTTTCACGATATATTTTTAAAATCTCATCTCCCGCGGCTATTTCCAGCAATGGCGCACCTAGAAGGGGAGGAAAAAAATATATAAAAAAAATTAAGTTAAACGATTTTAAAATGCACTAAACACTAAATAATAATTTTTTTCTTGTGCTACAATTACGATGGTGACATGTCACTTTAAAGAAAATCGTGGGGCAGGATATTTCATCGCTCATTTCGAGGATTGATTCTGTATTAAATTGAATCGTATCCTGTTATATGAAATATCCGGTCCGATGATTTTCTTTAAAGTGACGTATCACCATCGTAATTATAGTACAAGAAAAGATTTATTTCTTAGTGCATTTTAAAATCGTTGAACTTAAATCTTTTTTATATATTTTATTATTTTCCAGTTTTTAGTGTTTGAGGACTTTTTTATATTTTTTACATTTCTTTATACAAAAAGTTTTTTGTCATCACACCCACGCGCGCCTACAAAGTTTCAAGACAATTGGACTGGTGGAAGCGGGGGTGAAAATTGTGTTGCCGGATTTGAACCATACACCGAACAAACAGCAAACATACAGAGGATCGAAGTTAAGTAAAATCGTTTAAAAAATACAATTCTCCATTCGATGAAAGTCCCACTTCCGATAAATATCTCGGGTCAGTGGTGACTCAAGTATCACGAAACAAGTTAATTACCAGTGCAATTACCGTGTCCGGTTACTACCGACAAAGGTTTCATAAGAATGAAAGTTAAATTAAAGCATCCCGATACCAGAACAATTCTTCTGCCAATCAAGATCCATAATCACCCTACATGCTTCCCCAAAATGAATTCGTGTAAATACTCTCAAAGCAACGTTGCATCAACACATATTTTCAATTGCAGGCAAAGATTCTTTAAACCCTCCTAAACATAATTCACAGAATGACCAGTCAAATATACGAACGAGCTACCAGCATTTGTCTTCGACTGCGCAAGAGTGCCCGCTGCACTTACCACTGCGGGCGTTCTACATTTAGCAAGGCGTAACACGTCTCAAGTTCGCATCTCAGCGGAAAGATCGCGATCGCGGGGCAAGAAAGAAGGGAGCGTTTATTCGAAAGTAATTACTGGTTCGGCGCAGCGAGGCAGGGACTGCAGAATAGTCAAGAGGGTGACGTCGTTTTCGTCCGACTAGGACGGTGCGTGAACGGTTCGTCGTCGGTAGCGCAATAAAAGTGGCAGTAAATTTACGGAGGCGACGCGAGAACGCAGGAAGCCGCAAATTTTCGCGGCTGTACACGCTGCAATTACTCGCGGCGGCCTGCGAGAAACGCGCAGAGTCCTTCCCTTCGGCTGTTTTCTTCGCTGTCGGGGAAAGTAATCCATCCAGACCAGCGTTTCCCAACTAAACTTTGCCACGGAACCCTACCAAGCTCGCTAAACTTTGGCGGAACGGTAAACTTCGAAAGATTTTATGTTTGTACACGGAAGGTCGTGGCATTGAAGTAACTAATTTATAAATAACATAAAAAAATCAGAAGTTTTATCATAAGATAACTTTTCGCGGAACACCAGTTGGGAAACGCTGATCTAGGCGATTATAGTGGGTGGAACAGATGTAGTGAACTTGTGAAAGCAACAGCGTACGAAAGTGGTAGCGATTTTGGATGCTGGGTATTAAGAGTGCAGAAACTCATTCGAGAGTTTTTGGTCACTGCTTGTTTATTTGCTTGCTTGGGTGGAAAATAACCGTTGAGAGGTGGTCTGGGTCCGTAGATGGTAGGGCAGATATAGCGAATTGCTTGTGGCCCACTGAAGTGCAGTGTTCAGCGACGTTCTTCAGCGTAAAAGCTACTATTTAGATGTGTTTTATATCATTCACTAAAGGGCGCTTGATCACCGTGGTTCATCTAGGGGCACGAAGTAGGGATGTCCCAAAATTGTGCTGAATGCAGTTTAAGTTGTCCACGTTCGACTGTTGCATTTATAAAAAAAATTAAAACTGACTTCAAAAAAATAAAAATGCACTAAAAAGTAAAAAATAATTTATTCCCTTATTTAATCTACGACTCTTATATTTTTTAAGTTAGCGCCAGATTTATACAATGCAAATGATGGGGCGCCGACTTAAAAAATATAAGAGTCGTAGATTAAATAAGGGAAAAAAGTATTTTTTTACTTTTTAGTGTATTTTTATTTTTTTGAAGTCGGTTTTAACTTTTTAAATTTTTTTTATTTTTAACTTTTTGGTTGTGTGTGTGTGTGTGTGTGTGTGTGTGTGTGTGTGTGTGTGTGTGTGTGTGTGTGTGTGTGTGTGTGTGTATTGACATAACATGTTGAGGAGATATGCACGTACGTGCATAAAGTAATAATAATTAGGTGACAATAGTCTTTATTATTTTCCAGAACTGGTAAAATATTGGGTCAATATTGATGCAGTGTCGGAGGGGACCACCTGGGCATCGCCCTCTTTCGAATAAAAAAAAGATCATCAAAATCGGTCCATATGCTGAGGACTTATGCGGGGACAAACATAAAAAAAAACATACGGGCCGAATCTGTAACCTTCTCTTTTTTGAAGTCGGTTAAAAAATCAGTCATATTCGTTCCAGCAACAATTTAATTGGCGGAATGTATTTAGTACAGTTTTTGCATATCAGAGTTTTAGTTCGATTTTGATTCCAAGGAAATCCGCTTTCTTTTAATATATTACTTAAACAAACGGAATTTTTTTAAATCTGTTTGGACAGCTGCATTTCTTATTAGAAAATACACCATTCTGTCATTTACACGGTCCTCCTAGCTCTAGTACTTTCCAAGATATTCGACCAAACATGTTTCTCACGCCTCAACTTTGAGGGCTGTTTTCACCCCTTCAACACGAATGTCAGCCGATAAGAAAAACTACGTGTCAAATATTTTTGCAAGAACTACTTCGTATCAAAGTCGCATCAAAATCGGAGATTGTCACTACGATATGCTCCCTTGTAGAGAAGTACCTTGATGAGGATACTTTATACTACTTTACAGTATTGTATGATATTTCGTCACACGCCAATTGAGTACTTAAGCTTAGTACTTCGCCAGAGCTGTTCCATCGACTATATCCTCCATCTTCGATTTCAGGGTCGAGTCGAGATACTTCCATCTGTGCTACATTATAACTTCTACCGTGATTAATGCACCCTTTAATCTATCAGCTGCGCCCCGTAGTAAATCATACTTCTTCTAATGATAGCTTGTTTTTCCGTAATCCCTGTAACATGTTGTAATTTTCAGACGACGAAGCTGTGTTTTTGCGTCTCCCCGAAGACTGATACCATAATAGTTGAGATAACTCTGGATGAGGCATTATTTTATTTTTATTTATTCCTTTCTTATAAGTACCTGATGTCAAGATCAACTATATTACTTCTAAATGGAACACTGTACTCTGCTCTTTAACGACTCTATGTATATAAATTCAATGACTCCACGTAGAGAGATTTCTATGTAATTCAGAGTGACATTCTAAAGTTAAGTTTTTGCCCAATTTTTATCCACAATAAATGAAAACAACAGATAAGATCCAAGTCTCTTTGAATAGTATCTAAACTTTTATAATACATCTATATTAAACTACATGTTATATAAGAATCGTAGATAAGCATAGTTGTGAAATGCTCGAGTTATTAAGATATCGATTGCCAGCGATATTAATTGTGTCACATAGATTCGCGCAGTTACATAGTTTTGAAGCTATGCCGTTTCGGCGGACACGGAATGTAGAAGTTACGACGCAATAATGTGAGGCTCGCGTGCCAATGCAGAGGATCCGGTACACGTGACACAGACGCCAGATACCTACTTTAAGACTGAACTAGGGGTGTTCGATTCCGATTCGATTCTTTAGAAAATCGATTCTTTTGGTTAAAAGATCGATCTTTTGAATCGATTCTTTGGTATTCGATTTTTCCTAGCATCGATTCTTTAATGTAAGAATCGAAAATCGATTTTTCGCCCTCTGGGAGAATTATTTGTCACTAGTGAAAGGACCAATCAAACTGCTTGATGCGTGGATTTTCCTGGTCTTATACGTTTTCTGCCATTTATATACGATTCTCGTCAAATTTATATACGATTGTTATGTCCTGGATCTTACTTCACCATTTTTTCTTGTGGCGTGACATAGTGCACTGCACATTGAACGAGTTGTAAGTGATCAAGCATTAAAGTTTTACTGAATACAACCAAATAATACAGAAGTTAGTACATATTGAATTACAATTAATTATTGCATAAATATTTCTGTTTGGTGTGGATTTTTTTATATCGATTATTTAGAAGGATCGATTGCTTTATGACGATTCTTCCAAAATCTCTTTTCATATCGATTCTTTGAGGTGAATCGAACAGCCCTAGACTGAACATTTTCCCAACTCGACAAATTCATATTCCATTACGTCACATGGAATCCCCCAAGACTGCCAGGGAGGATATTATACATTCAGTAACGTCTAGAAAGTGCGGATGACTCGTCCGTGCCCTGAATGCCAGCTGTTGCAAATGAGCAACCATTATGTAGCGTCGTGTAATCGATCATACCGTGCCATTTGTAATTAATCATAAATCTAGGTAAATTGATTTACATTTAAAAATGCAACTGCCTGGAAGCACATCTCGAATTCAGAACGGTTCTTTCTTTATGAACTTTATGTGCCATCATTCAATAGATTACTCGGTTATTTACAAACTTATACTTGTAAATTGAGCACAACTATGCGTAAATAAATTAATAAACAAAGGATAGTGGTACCATATTTTAAATTAAAATACAAAACTGCTTTATGAAAATGTCTGTCTTTTATTATATTAGATCGCGAAGCTACATAGTAGCTAGACGCGAGGATACTCCATGCTTTTGTCTGAATGTCTCTATAGATCGCGAAGTATAGTTAGTGGCAAGCCACTCGAGTCACAAGTAAGCTATATTATCTTGCGATTTTTTCCTCCACTCGCCGAGACCTGACTACCGTGTCTGCCCCTTGTCTTACACACCAGAGTGAGACCTTATGAAATGCCAAAAACAATCTAAGTTATCTAAATTATTTCCAATAAAATAAGAACGTATACGAACTCTCCCACGGAGATTCTTATTCAATAATAGAAAAATCTTAAATCTGCAACTATACGGTATGTCTGTCTTATTTGCATATGTGGGAGTATTTGGCAGTCAAAGATAAAAAAGAAGTGTTCTGGTAGAAATTAGTTTTCTTCTGAGTTGAGGTGTAGAGATTTCAAAGTCAACATATTACAACAAAACTATTCGCGTATCCCCACAAAGCAGCCTTTAAGCATTTATTTTCTTATAGTTTTATTGACCGTTGATCAATCGACTCTTCTGTTTTCCTTTAATATAATTCAAACAATCTACTTACTACCGACAAAAGTATGAAACTTTAAAAGTATCGAACGAGTCTTCCCAGCAGACAGATTCGTGTGATGCAAACGATTTCTGTCAACGTCAAACTTCAATCGGATGCAGCTCTCGAAAAACGGTAAGTAGGACTCCTTTTATCCAAACATGTAGGGACATGGTGGTGCAGATAAGAGTCCACTGATTCTCTCTTCCATCACACGATCGAAAACGCTGTCTTCGGTGTTACTGATCGAACCACAAGGAAACATTTATATGTATTCTGTGCAACGACACGAGTTCGCATAAGTGGCACGTGGCGGGGCTCGAGTTCGGATAATAAGAGCTCAGCAACGTGTTCGGTAATCCAGGTACCGGTGCGAAATTCGTTCGGATAAATGGAGTTCTACTGTATACGTCTGCGACACCCACGTCCGTATCCAGTTCAGGTCGTAAAGTGGCTTACGGAGGTGACGAAAAAGTGTGCTGCGACTTTCTCCGCGTTGCGTATGTTGACCAACGGTTTTTTGGTCCATCGAGGTGCACGATAGGAGGTCAAACGAATCCGCTCGTCATCGCGCGCGACGAGACACCTTGCGTCGGTACAGTTACCTGCCTCGCGTTTTGAGCGCCCGTCAAATTCTTTTTCGGGGGCAAGTGCAGAGGTCAGTACAGTTGACTTCTGCCACTTCGTTTCCCGTCTACATTAATTTCTACCGTCTATGCGTCGAGCAACCTGCACTTGCCAGCATCCGCAAAAAATCGACGACGACAGAACGAATGGACCAAATTGGTTCAGCGATGTGAATCTCGCATTCTCTTATCCAATAATTAGGAAACACACTTTCTTTGCCTTAACGGCGTAACGAATGAACAGGGATCCTTAATTACCGTGGAAAACAGTCCGTAAAACAAAATTTTGCTAAGACTGTCGAATAGACAAAGATTTTTTCTTTTTTATTTTCAATTATGGACTCCACATCGCCTCTACTGCTACTTAGGTCATTACCGGCAAATTTGGCTCGTGTTTTTTTTTTACTGAGATAGTTTACTGAGAGATTTTGTGGTACAGGTTAGTGCCTTGTAGGTAATTTAGAATTTAGGTTTGGATTCAGTTTATACTTTCGCCTCTGCACTTGTATAATAGATGGTTGATCGTTATTTCGTAATTAATAATGGCAAACATTTTCCCACTGCCGAAGGAGTCGAGTTTCATTAAATGCACGAGTCAAGTCTGCACGCGTGTACACTTGCCGCGATCCACGCGTACAGAACTATGTCATTGTCGTGCAACCTTCGATTGCGTCAGGCCACCTTATTACAGGCGATGTAACGATCGTTCGCCTTTTCGTGGTGTATCTTGATAAGGACTAGCGATTGTTGATAAACTTCGTTACCCAACGTGCGCGCGAGGGTAACAAAAAGTTCCACTTAATCACGGAACTGATATCAGGGTAATTCGAAACTTAACATCGCTGTAACATCGGCTAAGGCGCTACTGTTACGTTTCCAGTAAACAATGGACGGTTTTACGAAGGTTGCAACACGACACTCCAGCGAAATCATGTGATTAGCTCTCGTCATTGGACGAACGTGGACGTCATTGTGTTTAACTACCGTACCAACATCTACCCTATCCAGCACTGAAAACATCACTATACATTCTTTAATTCAAGTCATAGGTAACAAACGCATTCCTATTGCCCCATTTACGAGAGCGCGCAATTCAATTTTCTTTTCTTTTTTCATGCGTGCCTGGAACGCACTTTCATCCTGCATTCTTCCCCCCCCACCCAACGCGCGGAGTCGCGAAACTTGCGTATGTAAGTCAGAGTTAGGAAGCGTATCGGTCGCGCAGAAAAAGTCCCATCCGTTTGCCGCAGTTTTTGCATTTAAAAAACGATTCGCCCGTTGTTATTTACATTACTCTGCGTTGTTACCTTGCGTCCTGTCTCCCTGGCGAAGCGCAGTTATCCGATCCTCACGGGAAAATTCGCACACGTGACCGGCATGACACACGCCCGAGTTTCCTCGCACAATCACACGCGGGTCAGCCGAATTTTACCCGATTTCGACGCAACATTCTGTCACTGGACCTCGAGGCATCTGTCGTGCGTCGCCTCCTCGAGGATGCCGGTTACGAGCGCCGCCGAGGACGGCCGAAGCCCGCCGAAGGTCACCGAGGCGTTCCGAGGAGCAGCGCGAATCACCGAACGTTCTTGCGTACCTGACATATTGCACTTCGAATTTTCCGCGATCGCTACCGATTTACTTTCGCGAGTAACCACGAAATTCTTGATTCATCTTCCCGTTTGGGGCGACTCCGGGCACTGTCGTGTGTACGTGATTGTTTACAGAAGACGAGGCACGCACCGCGTGACGCAAGTCGAATACAGGCGAGACGAACTTTGGCTTCGAACTGGTCAGTCGGCGAGTGGACAGTTAGGCCCAAGAGGGAGTGAAGAATGGTAGGGGGAGGGTTGAAGCAGGCTCGGATTTGGGAAATGATTTTCTAACGATTTAACGCGATGCCTGGGTGAATAATTTGTAATAATAGTTTAGTTCTCTTTTACGGCGTTGCGTGGTGGAGTTTGTGATTTAAACTCTAAATTATGTCCGATTCGTGTTTATATGCAGGGTGGTAATATCGGGCATAGGGTGATTACTTATGTAAAAATAGATTCAGAATGTAAAATAAATTGTTTTGATATGACCCTTCCTTTTTGAAGAAGTTAAGTTTGAAAAATGAGATGAATCTTTGCGCTAAAATAATTTCACATCACTTTCTAGAAAATCAAGTTTCAAAATCCACGAAATGCGAGTCTAGTTGACTAAGAACCGTTTACATTTGAATCATTTTTCTTGAGAATAAAGCCGCATTTGAAAAAAAATTATTCGCCAATTTCAATTTAGGTGTTTCTGCACAAGGATTGATATCAATTGCGATTGTACCATATTTCCTGATAAATTCTGCTGGCTCCTAGTTCGAAAATCAATTTTCTCAAAAAACAAGGGCTACGATCAGAAAATTTTACTCTACATTTTCAATTTATTTTTGCACATGGAATTACCCCATGCCCAATTATTTTACTAAAATACGAAAATAAATACATAATTATTTCAAAAATAGAATTGCATAGAATTTCAACCCGACCCTACTCCTACTGGAAATTAATCAAATCAACTGAAAAAGAACTAAAGTAAAAAATATTAAGAATATTACTTCGATTGTTCTAAAACAAATGAATTTTAAAAAATTTCTTGCGCTTTTAATTTCGTAAATAATTGTTGGAGCTCCGTGGAGCGCGATTTCTACGTGCCGCCCTGAAATCGAGGAGCCAGGCGGGGAGAAGGAAGGAAGTAAGAAAAGGAGGCAGAGAAAGAGAGAGAGAGAGGAAGTAAGAGAGAAAGAGAAAAAGAGCCCTGTTCCGCGTGCACGACGTTGCGTGCGCCTTTCTATGTGTGACTCGTTCGTGGGTCAGATGAGAACTGGTAGGGCCACCGATAGACCGTGCGTGATGTAAACGCGAGCGAGGCATGTCCTTTTTCAGGTAAACCGTGAAGCTAGCCTGGCCATGTTTCCACCCACATGATTCCGAGTCGAAGTAGCGAACAGCTGACTCGAGTATTCATCCGGACCACGGCGTGCTAGGATTGAATAATCAAGTTGGTACTTAAAATTCATGGATCGACGCGGTCAATTTTGCAAGATTTCTAACGAGTTGATGCAACTTCGTAAAAGAGTTTAGAGTACTATCGAGCTGTATTTTAGAGTTTAGAGACTATATCTGAAAGTTTCAATAAAAATTGAAAAGACTGGTCTAGTCTGTCATTAGGACAGTAGTAAACGAAAGTGAAGAATATTCTACTTTACCGATAGATTAAGGACCAAACTGATAGAACACGATGACTCCTTTGTATGTACCTACTGTTGTTCCAAAGATAGTACTCGCTAATGTCACGAATATCATCGTTTTAGCATAGATTAGGTAGTAAACTATCACAAGTGGGATATTTCGCCATTTACTTTACCAGTAAAGACACAAACAAATATTCAAATTAGTACTGTAGAGCTCTCTTTCAAGGCTAAACAAGGTAAAGAATAAAAAATCGTTATCAAGCTATCAAGTACATATTGAAACGAAAGGACGACACACAGAACGCTTCTTACAACGCAGTAAAATAAACGTGTATGAATAACTCAAAGCAATCTCTGATAATCCTCCGTTTCCACATCATAAAAGATAAAGGGACAACTACATACACTATTCAAACAGATAACCGTCGTCTACTCTGTCAGAATTCATTTGCGAATCCATATTGACCAAGCACTCGAATGAATCAATGAACCTAAATCCTGTAAATCTTTGGACCACCTCTCGGGAACAGCCTGTACCTCACTCGCGCGTGCACGCGACGTTCCCGGCCGTGGGTTCTCCGTTTCCACAACGACACTAGGTACATATCAACGGCTGCGGAATGTTATCGACGCGAGCAGAGTCCGTTCTTGATCTTGTCTGAACGAGATCGTTCTCAGCTATGCGAGAATGGCCGATTGTCCTAGAAAACGAGATTCTACTGGTCGGCGCCTGGCCCCTAGTAGTTGTGCAATTGCCCCGTAACGACTTCCCTGGGACCTTCCTCTTGCGGGTTTTTGCGGAAGCCACCTCTCAAGATACACCTTTAATTCGCGCACGACTTTTAATCGTCGATGAGAAACGTTCGTCCCGCTCAATGGGTATTTTCTAGGAGGACGTATACAGGGTGAAGCTGTAGCTATTATCAGGTGGTTATTATTATTACGTTCAATATCCTTGAACTTATGAGAGCAGGACTAAAATTGATATAACAGTTGCATAGTACAGAAGGAGTGATATGGTGGTGATATTTTTTTTGGTGGAGACACGGATCTGAATCTTTGTTTTCTGTAATTGGAAAGCTTTACTTTCTTTTACATATTTTTGTAGTGGGTTTTAAGGTGAGTACAATGGCCTTTGATGTCAGGAATAATTGATATAAATGCAAGAGAATAATTAGGCGTGGAAATTATTGCGTTGCTTTAATGTATCAAATTCTAATTCAGTAGACACTCGTTATAAGCCCGTTTCTACCATGCGTTGTACGCCCGGCGACTATCCCCATCATTTCTTGGAATCCTTCGGACGAGAGTGGGAGAACCCGAGAACGAGCGAGAGGCTCTTTCGTTTCCTCTCGCTCACTCTTGGATTTTCTTACTCGCGCCATTGGCCGCACGGAATAGTGTCCACAACGCGCTGTGCGCCCGTCACCAGCCCCGTTCGTCGGGCTTATAACGAGTGCATATTGTACAAGGAATAAAACTGTTGTTCTAATATGTATATACACGTATGTAATCATTTTGTGAAGAAATTCGTGAGCCACTGTATGTAGATTGAATCACGAAACTGAGGTGATAATAGATAACGAGCATGGGCGGATTTGTATATAGGCGAAAATATATATTAATTTCTAATTAATTATAAAAGTTATATTAAAAAATGAAAAAAATGTTATACCTCGAATCCGATATGATGAATTAATATAGGTACATATATATGTTGAAAGAATTTCTTTCTTATCTTCTAATTTATTTAACTTTTATTTTTTTTGGGGGGGGGGGGGGAGGTTTCAGGCTGTAGCCTAGGGCCGCAAATTTCGGGCGAAAGAAATTGAAAAAGGGTTAAAGACAGAGGCTTCAACAACTTTAAAATCAATCCACTTTTATTTCACGTAGAAAATTTGCAATAACTCATATGTGAGTCGTCATATTGAATTAATTTTAAAATTGCCTCAACTCTTTCGAATTAAAATATTTGATAATATTTCGCGGAAAGGACGGTAGACGCTTGTTAGCCCAGGGACACTACTTTCCAAATCCGCCCCTGATAACGAGGAAAAAGAAGAAGTTGAACGTCACACAATTCAGCCCCCTGCAAGTTTATTCCTGTGACCCCTTATTTTTATCTGCAGGTACGTCGATACATTTTGCAACGTAAGGTTTTAATTTCTTTCTTCTAAGAGTATTTTATATTCTTTATATTCCTTTTTGAGTGGCATTGAATCTTTTGCAGGATCCGCGTGTTATAGAAGCAAACGAGGATGCTTATGGATTTATTTCAGATTTCTTAAGAAAGTATGTGTAGGTTGCTACAAGTGTTGTTTAAAGTAACGCTCAAACTATGAACTGGCAAGAAATAGCGGTCGACGTGGAACGTTTACACCGGGGGACGTGACGGTTTTCCACTTGACGATTTATTACGTTATAATTATTAGGAATAACTGATAACACCGGTCTCGTCACGAACCAGCCTGTTTACGGTCACCGAATCGAGGATTTATGCACGAAACGCATGCAGGAAGTTTTAACGCGGCGCCGACCTATTATTAACTTTTTCTTTCACGATAAAACGGGGCGTATCTATTCAACGTTGTTTTATGTTTAATAGTTGACCGTAGTGTGGAATTTGTTGTTTGTCGTGTGTAGCATTATCGTACGCTGTAATTTAATAATCTCTTCCCGCGGGTAAATAATGTTCCCGCTCTGACGAAACTGCAGGGTGTTTCAGAAGTTGCTCTATGTTTTGAACAGATAAAGGACAAGTCCCAATAAATATATCCAAAATACCAGTGGTGAGCCACAGAAGTGAAAAGGCGCATAGATACAGTGGTGGTTGAAAGACAATTTAAAACTCAAATTTTTGCGTAGTTGTGAAACTATTTGGCTCAAAACGATTCTTTAAATATTATCTTGGTATCACTGACCTATTCTGACAACCCCCCAATCTACTGGCACCCCCCAAAGAAAAAGGAAAAAGATTAACGTTACCACGACCGAAGTAACTCAAGAGCTTTGTAAAAAGAAAAGCCAATGGATTTTATTCGTTAAATAAACTTTTATAATCCCCTAATGAATTTTATTGAATTAGCATTTAAAATATTTTAGTCTGTTCAGCTCGACTTCTCCCAAAATTAAATCCTGAATGTGCTATTGATGTACTGGATATACATTTCAAGATATAATTCTTTCTAATTGAGCATTATTTTTTATCTTTTCTTTGTCACCGTTCACAGTTCAAATTTTTTTTTGACTACTACCCATTGGAACCCAAACACGACGCAAATGAACAAACAAACGCAGCACAGTGAAGCTACCAACCGTCAATGATCTGAATTTAAGTTTTAGTTTGGAGATTTTAATTGCTAAAGAAAAGTAGCTTTATTTCTATTGGTTATATTGTATTTCTTGTTATTGTTTTACAATGCTTTTTAATGGATTATTTAATGGCGAGTAGTATAATTTTTTATGCCCAAAATGGAACTAAGAGTTGTTTCATGGGTTGGTAATTTTTTACAAAATAAAGATCACAAAATTATGGGATCATACCGCGTCTAACTAATTTTATGTCATTTTGTGTGTCGCTAACTTTCTGCATCTTACAAAGGAAGATCCCGAACTCGGAAATTCAAAAAGATCTGAAACTTTGTGAATATGTAGGAGATTTCCTTCCGATTACAACGCAATTTTTGTTTGCCATCCAAATTCACTCTGAGAGGGTGAAATTAACCCCTGAAAATTCACCTATTTTCCGATTTTATTTTGTAACTCGCAATCTGTAAGAGATAGAAAAAAAGTTTCAAGACAAAAGTTACTTCTTTTAATTAGGACTATCATTTGGTAACTTACAATTCTTACAATTCCCGAGATATAACGCAAAATTGGACAGTAGCCGGAATTTAATGGGTCAATTTCACGCCCTTAGAGTGAATTTGGGTAGCAAAGAAAAATTGCGTTGTAATCAGGAGGAAATTCCCTACATATTTACAAAGTCTCAGATTTTTTTGAATTTCCGGATTCGGGAGCTTTTCTTGTTAGGCCCAATTATTCTTCTAAACATACAGTAGCGGACAAAATAGTTACCACTTTTTCGATTTGCTTTATTTTTGTTATTTTCTAACATCAGCTTGGAACTGTGGTATGTATTTAATATACATATTCTGATGGATAATTGAAAGCAGTATAAAACCCCGTTAAAATTGAATTTATGTAACTAACAAAAAGAAAGAATGTTATGACATTGAACAGGATAACTTTTACAGAATACCACTTTTGGTATTCTTTTAGGCCGTCCTAAAAGTAGAAGGTGCCCTACGAAATACCAGATTTTTTATTACATTTCAAAAGTGGTAACTTTTTAACAGCTTTAAAAGGGTGTTGTCTTGTTTAATGTTATGTAGGGTTTCTGTTTATTAGTTAAATAAATTCAACTTTAACTGGGTTTCATACAGTTCTCAATTCTCCATCAGAATATGTATATTGAGCACACGCTGCAGTTTTGAGTTGACGTTAAAAAATAATAGAGACAGAGTGGATCGAAAAAGTGGTAACATTTTTGTCCGCTACAGTATGCTTCTTACATATGCAAGCGATTCCATCGGCAACAACAACAAAAGCTGACCAGGCTACTCCACCGAGAAACCTAAATACCCCGAAAGGCGGTCGAAAAACATTCCTCGCGGGCCACTAGATCGATCCAGGCCGTTTGCATAACCGCAGGCCCAAGCCCGCCCCTCGTTCCCCGATATTTGGAAGCCCCGCCAGAAACAGTTTCGCCGCGGACGCCGCAAAAAGTTGAACCTGTTTTCCGGCGAAGTTTAGCGACGAGGGCAACAGGAGCCAGCCATTACTCTCCCGACGTAATACGAGAGCTTCACTCCACTCTGACGGGACAAAGGCATCGAGGAGCATAAAGCATCCAACGACTGTTTCGTCCTTGATCGTGACTCTATCGCGCGGCGAAGCAGGCGATGAGGGCGGGAGGGGAGGCGAAGAGAGAGAGAGAGAGAGAGAGAGAGAGAGAAAAAAAGAAGGCCAACGGGAATATTCTCCTTGGAAAGCAGCGCCGGATTCAATCCTGCACGATAACGTCTCATCGATTTATTAACTCGGTTACCTTAGGAGCCCCGTTCGCCAGGCCACGGCCAGTCGGGCCCATATGGATAACCGTTATCACGATGCACGAATACAATCGATTTCTTACCGCCTGGGTGTAATCCAGCCAGAGCTTCGAGTCTATCTTCCTCCTGCACGACATTGTTCCGACGATTATTCCTCGACCCACTACTCGCCTCCCTTTTCGCCCGATTCCTTACTCCGCGCGAGATAACTGGCGGGAGTTCATCTCCGCGAGGGCAGGATCCCATTTACCGGTCTGCGGCGTCGATCAGCCGATTTATTCCTTCCCGCCAACAAGCGAACTTCTATTCAACCTCCGAGATCGGCGGACACTTTTGCGCGAAACAAGAAGAGATATCTCTTCGTTGATTCATCCGCCCCGGAGATTTGCATTCCTCCCCGCTGATGCAACGATCCTCACAATTCCGCGCGTTATCAAGATCCCCTGGCTTTGCTCGGCGTCTGCGTTGGCTTAAATCCTTGTTTGTCCAGGGTGAGCTTGGCTTCGCAAATGGTAGATATAATTGGGTTCAACGGTTCCTCTTGCTGAGGACGTTCGGTCGAATTGGGCACCTTCGTTCGGATTCTTGATAGAGCGACAAGTGGGGATCGTTCTTGGAGTCTTTAAGCATGCTTCTAGCTATTTATTTTCTATTTCTCTCGCTCGGTGCTTTACGCTGGAAGAAATCTCTGCATCCTTGCTCCATTGAGTAACGAATGGGGAACCTAAGGTGTGACGGTGGTGGTCCCATGAATAGCGTTGATCGTAGCGTAGTAATTTTTAGTGATTTTTTCTCCCCACTACCGCATCCACTCAACGGATAATCTCTTTGGTACACTTACACCGAGTGCATCACAGTTAATTGCAAAATTAACCTTCCCACTTGTGCCCCGCGACATGTGCACTCGTGGCGCACAGTCACGCGTTGTTGACATATGTTGTGCGATAATTCTGCGCGACGAAATTGCATTTCGAGCGTCAGTTTCCTCGAAGGAAACGAAGCTTCTTGTAGAAAATATATATCGATCGGACCCCCAAGCAGCATGTAAGAGCAGGACTATGTAAAAAGTGCGATCGTGTGGTTGCAAAGGCGAGTTTTCGAGCAGCGACGCGATTCCCTGCAGGCGCGCCGCGTCGTCGTGACTCGACGAATCTGTAATTGACGCTGTATGGTGTTAATTGGGCGGAATTAATTGGCTTCGACGGCATTAAACGTGCTGGCTTTGGAGGAAGATCTTCCATCGGGGAATTATGCAAAGCAGGGCCTTTCAGAGGCGTTGCAACGTGCGAACCTATATTTTTTTTACCATTCTTTCCTCCATCGAGATTAAACGGTATCACTGATCGTCGGATAGGCTTGTTGCTTAATTAAAATCCGGCACGAACTAGTCAAAGCGCGGGGCGCGAGTTCGCTGGCGGCGCGGTTTCAGCGTTTCACTGGTCCACGAATAATGGCATTATCACTGTCGGCACGTTCGCGGAGCATCGGCGCGGTGTGAAGTCCGCGTCCAGCGAGGAGGAGTGTGCAACTAACCGCTGTCGGAAGGCTTGCTCGTTATCTGAGCGTTACCTGTACGACAATGATAACGGCCACGGTAATGACGAGGATCGTCGTACATGTACGCGCGGATTACGTTCGAATCGTCGTAAACACATGTAAATACACAGTACGGGGAATTTGGAGCAGTCGTTAGGAGGCTCGCGGTTGCAATACGTGGATGTTCACATCTAACGAATAATCGACACCAGGGTTCGAAAGAGTTCTGGAACTTTTCAATAGTTTCTATCTGAAACATGGATTGTAGAGCTTTTTTAAAAATGTTCTCACATTATAAGTTTCCATGAGAATTGATAATGTGAAAGTTGTTGAAAATAAAAGTTCTAGTTGGAATGGAAGTTATAAAATATAAAAATAAAAATTACTCTATAACAGGAACAGATATTTTGTTCATCAATAATAAAAAAAGTTCTCGATCGTTGTAACAAATACTGAATACTATTCAACGAATAGTAGTACAACAATAATAAATAATTATTACAGTTAAATTGATATTCTGAATTTGTTATTTATTTGTAATATTTACCTACGTAGATAAATTCTACGCAGATATTATAAAATTTTAGTGTATTTTAGTTCATGAAAGTTAGAAAAAAAATGTTATTTAGGTATTATTCTTGACAAGTTCTCTTTTCTGTTCAATCCAATACAGCACACTCCGTTGCAGGAAGGTTGCAGGTACGTTGCGGTGCAACATTGAAACATTGCAGGTAATATTTCTGAGATGTTGCAGGAATCTTCCTATGCCCGCCCCTGTGCAACATTGCATGAAATATTCCTGCAGTGTTTCCGAGATTTTATAGGTAATTCTCCCCCAACGTTTCGGAGATTTTACAGCAATTGTCCCGCAACGTTTCGGAGATTTTACCCCAATGGTCACGCAACGTTTCGGGCAGTAGGGCCAAAAATAAAAATATCGGTATATACCGTGTCTGCGAGGGACGCGATGACATGAATGTGTGTGCAGAATCATAGAAGAACAAAGGTCGTGTTTCTTTTTCTCATAGAAATTTTTTTTCCCCAAAGGCGACCTGTAGCGTCGTAAGCGAACACTTTACCGCCGCAGCTGCAACCACTGATTGATAAGACTGCTAACGTATTCGAAGTTATATTCCTACCGTGCAAAACTTTCAACTGAAATTATTCAAAAACGAAGGCACATTTTGACAAACTCCATTAGGGTTTTGTAACGCTACACTAGCCGACAAAAAAGTTACCACTTTTTCGATTTGTGCTATTTTTATTATTTAGCATACATTTGGGACTGTGGTATGTTTAATATGCATATTCTGATGGAGAATTTAAAGCTGTATAAAACTCAGTTAAAGTTGAATTTATTTAACTGACAAACAAAAGTGTTATATGACATTGAACGGGGTAACACACTTTTGGGGCCGACAAAAAAGTTACCACGTTTAGTAACTTTTTAAAAAATTGGTAGAAAATTTCCGGAACGTTGCGTGACCATTGCTAGAAAATCTCTGGAACGTTGCATGACCATTGCTAGAAAATCTCCGGAACGTTGCGTGACCATTGTTAGAAAATTTCCGGAACGTTGCGTGACCATTGCTAGAAAATCTCCTGAACGTTGCTTGACCATTGCCGAAACGTTGCAGGAATTTTTCTGGGACTTTGCCGTGCAAAATTGCACCGCGACATCGCTGGAACGTTGCAGGAATCCTCCTATGTCCGCCCCTGTGCAACATTGCACGGCAACGTACATGCAACCTTCCTGCAACCTTCCTGCAACGGAGTGTGCTGTATGGGATACTTCTTATGAAACTATTAATTACTTATGTTATGATTGGCATACCTTTTATTAAATAAACACGAAGATTATGGTATTATATTGTTAAATAAAACTAGTACCTAATAGTTTAGTACTTGTCTTTGTCTTATGGAACCTTTTTTAATAAATGTTCTAATATAACTGTTTCCATGGAACTTTTATTATATATGTAGGTTCTCAAATATCTGTTCCATGAGAACACTTTCTAAAGAAGTTCCTAAGGGTAACATTTCTTTCAATAAAAATTTCACAGGAATAGATATTTTTTAAATGAAACATATAAGTTCTAGCAGAATTTTTTTAAAAATAGGAGTTCCAGAACTTTTTTGATCCCTGATTGAAACATCGAGTTAGGTTTGTAAGGAAATATTAGTGTACTTCTATTTGGTACAATAACGATTTATAGTTTATACATAAAGTGGTTCACTTTGTTCATAAAAATCTATATACTACATTTACGAGTACAAATTATGAGGAACGTTTTATTAAGGAGTAAAACTATTAGAGACTTAAGCATGGCCATTCTGTCATCATTATTTAAAATGTCCTATTTACCATTTTGAAACATCTGAGAATTTTCATTGTGCCGTCCGTGTAAAAAAATAAATAAATTAGACTGTTTCTAGATCTCTACAAAGCACGTAGGGGTTTCTAACTTTACTTAAAAGGTAAAAGACGCGTGGATCTTCAAATATTTCAACATTTCTTGAAAAATGGAAAAATGCTAGATGGGACAGTTTAACTAAGGACGGGGCAGTATTGGTATTGGAGAAAATATACAATAGTTAGGTATAAAAACTTCAGGTGACGTGATTAAGAACACAGCAGGAGTTTTCAGAATTAATTATTCTAACTTGTTATTATTTTTTATTTATTATTTTAATGTGTGAAATTATGAGAGTGGTATCTCAATATTGTTTTCTTTCCCCGTTTTTATTCCATTTGATATTCTTTTGTTGTGGTACATTATGATACGACCTTAGTGCAATAAATATTATGTGTAATATTATTATTATTATATTATTATGATCGTCAGGTACTGCTGCGGAAATAAGGGGGTGGATAATCGTTATTGATCAGTACACTACATTTTCTTGAATTTAATTAAGCCAACGTTTTTAAGCTAATGCTTAGGTGAGCTTTGAACGCTTTTGTTATTGTCAGGTGTAGAATTTGCAATATATGAATTGGTCGATGCTTTTATAGAGAAGTAAAGATAAGAGTAGAGCAACTGAAATTTTGAAGTTATGATAATGATTAAAGAATCACTAATTCAAGTAAATTCATTGCTTAATGGAAGGGAATGATTTGTCAGAAAAGATTAATTAGACATACAAAACTTTGTGTTTGAAAATATAAATTTCAAGACTGCTGGAGTACATATTTGGAACACTTTGTTTGCTGTCTCCTGGCAACGTGAGAGTTATGTGAAAAGTTAAAGTTACTATACAGGACTCAAGTTTCAAGGTTTATGCTTCTGTTTATGCAATGTCACGGAGAAAGACGGAAAATCAGGGTCAAGGATATTACGATCAGGAAGTAGATATTAAGTCAGGACTAGTTCCAATTTACAACCTGTTTACTTGAACTTTTCGTATGAAAATTGAAAACATTTCTTGATTTAAAAAGAATTCAAAATTAATTAAATATCAATATTTTTAGGGTGCGTCAAAAATATCACTAATCAACATTCTTCTGAAGATTAGAAATATGATGTGTCATTTTTAGATAAAAAAAAAAATACAAGGAAAGTGAGAAAATATTTATCAAGTACAGTCTAAATTGGTCTTGGAAAATAATATACTTGAATTTCTTAATCAATTTTAATTATCTCTTTTAACTTCAAGCTTAATAATTCTATTTTCCAAAATGAAAGTATTACAGTACCTATTAAATGGTCCCAACAATCACCCAGAAATTTTTTCATTAACATAACAGTTAAGGTAATATTTTTTAAATATCGGAGTGGATCATCGTCATTTAAACAAACCCATGAATCACTCCACAGCTTTACGATTCACGTTGGGTTACGAAAAGCATGGAGAAACGTAAGATTGCAAATCTATCTTCGAACGACGAAGAACTTGTATTTATCGTTTAAGGGGAACACCGTTTGGTGTTAATAATCTGTGCAAACCTACTAATCACAAAGTTTCCGGCTTTAGGCGAAAACCACTGCTCCGTCACACATTACGTCACTGTGTATCGAATTATGGTGTCAGGCAGACTGGCTGTTATCGTCCAACGTTCTTATCGCGATGATACATATGTTTGAGCTTCCCCGAAATTTTAAACCACAGGTAGCCCCAAACTACAATGAACCTTCCACGTGTCCAACCCAGAAATTATAAACACTCATCATATTAAAAATAAAACATTAAAATTATGCATCACTTTTCTTACTCCCTTCTTTCGAAAGTAGGATGCACATTCTTAAGCTTGAAATTGCATAAGACAATTTTTTAAAATTCTGTGAAATTCTCACTTTCTTCAACGAGCTGAATATAGGCACCTAAATCTGTCATTTTGCATAATTTAATTGATTAAGATGGATTAATATTCTGCTAGTACCTATCAATACAATCTTCTAAGAAACCACTTTATATGTAAAGTGTGTCAATTGCAAAGTAAAAGTACCAAAGCTGCTAAGTGCCAAAATTAGGCAACTTGGGATTCTCTCGTGATTAAATACTATCTGCCATCGCCACTAATCCTACGAAAGAGGAATGTGCCAGCCACTCCCTTGTAGTTGAAATTGGTGCCCCTACTTTTTATTCCTTCTATTTCCTTTCCACAATTAAAGAACCATTATTTGGCATTTAACCTCTTCGGTACTTCCATTCTGTAATTACCAAGCAACAGATTAATAGTTAACAGTATTTTGAGACGTTGTAGTATCACTTTCTTTTACACATTCCTAACGCGCTTTCTTCGAAGATATTTTGCTTTCCCCTTAATCTCAGTGATTTTTTAAACGCTCTATACGCAGCATTGCATACCTAATGCTTGCCGAACAAGGTGATCGAGGAAACCTAAATACTTTACGAATGATGAATACGATTTATGGGACTGTGGTGCTAGATGTACGATTAGTCAGTCACAAAGGTCTCATACACTGTGAAATATTTGCAACGTTCTTCACCATTATCCCGCAGAGAGTAGGTGTCCCAATACTTATCAACGACAGTGTGCCTATTATGCCTTGTACCTAGTGCCGCTTCAAAAGCGATTTCCACAGCCGTACCCTCCTCTTGTTAGGCGTAGCTGTGTCATGCGGGTGCACATAGGCGTTTCACATCTGCATGCACGTACGCAGCACACATGGGCAAGCAAAGACAGGTGTACAACAAAGGGTACCTTTTCGCGCGGGTCTTTACGCACTCTACGACCTTTTCAGCGATACCCCTCGATAAGCTGTGCACGTCAACGTTTACGCAATCGATGTCGATAAAGCAGTTGGTGGCACCAGTGAGCACCTAGTTGACACCCTGCTCCTCTTTTTTATATAACGCAAATTGGAGAAATATTAGCTGGGTTTATACAGCTTTTGAAGATTTTTATTTCGATTCTATGGTCTTTGGGGATCTCGTGGTTACGAAGGACTTGAGGAATGTGCTTCGAAAAAGAATTGGGAGGGTATGGGGAAGACTTTATTACGAATACTGCTGTATTTTTGAAATATGAATTTAGGACAAAATATTCCAATTTTGAAATTTGTTCATACGCATGGGTTAATTGATATCAGTGTTTTAAGTATCGATAGTGGTAACGTCCATGGGAAACTAAATTGAAAATGTGGCAGTGGAATGGCTACATCAATTTTAGATATATTTCTGTTGTGTAAAAAATAGTCACGGGAATCTTCAAATTTCTAACTCTACTTTGAATGTTTGAAACGAGGTGTGTAAGAATTGTTTGTAACGAAGCACGATAATTCACAAGGGACACTCCTTAATTACCCTAACACGCAGCAAAATCAAAATATTTGAGGAATATGAAAGTCCACGTGAATTTCAAATTTTTGTTTATCTTAACCTTCGGTTAACTATTTTTGCGAGCATAGTTGCCACACTGGGTGGATTCGACCCGAGGCAATTTTCAATCAGCTGTTGTGTGAAAACTATCTGTCAAATTAAGTCGCAAAAATTCTGGGATAAAGTTTGAACATTGTAGAATATATGTTCATCGTTGAAAAAAATTTTGCTAAGAAAAAGAGTTCCGAGACAAAGATATTTTGCTTAAAAGACCATAACTTTTTCAATTCCTAATATTTTTAGCTAAAAATTTGTGGTTATACTCTTGAGATATGCTACTTAAATAAAAAATTTAATAAATGAAATTCCCCTCACTCGGGAAGGCGTCACCATTTTCAATGATGCCTCAAAGATATTTTACCTCAAAGTCAATTTTGGCTCCTTTCGACCCAGTGCGACAACCGAGGGCTAAAAGTGTCTTAGACACTACTATGCAGTTCTTGGATCATTTTCACCGCCATGCGCCGAGTGAGAACTACTGCGTCCAATAGTCTCTAAGCCCTTTGTCGCTTCTTGAAACAATGCCACGCGACACGGTAGGTGGCATATGGCTAACAACGGAAAAGGGACAAAGTGGAGAATCGATATGGTGGCCAGATAACAATTTGCGTCATAGTCAGGCGTTGGCATTGTCCGATCGGTTTACATGATATTCGAAATTTACGGCGCCGCAATAACGTACTGACTTGCGCCCTCTAATGGACCTGACAATGCGCACTTATCGAGCCCAGACTACAATAGAATAAACACTATTTCTTATTGGCGCGTCCAATTCAAGTAGCATTCCTGAAACGGATGCAGTGAGCGAATAGGAGTGAAAAGTGTTACCAGTCTTTGGGGGTAGAGTAATCTACAAAAGTCTAAGTCTAAGGATATCTGAGATAGTTTTCTGGTTTACCACTAGTATTACCAATGATATATTAAATTCCTAGAGGCAAGGGTAGTTTACGAAGGATGGAAAAAATTAGGAAATTTTTTAATACAGCCCCTGGAAATAAGTTTGGAACCAAACACAAAGGTAAGGTAAATGTACCAGTGCCCGGCCACGTCCCAGTACCTGAACAATAATGCGAATTTGATTTATTTTTAAGCTTAATTTTTAATGTAATTAAAAACAAAAAATAGTACCATAATGCATAAGTATTTAGCAATATTAATTAAAATCATTATTATAGAAAAGTAAAAATCGTTAGATAGAAATAATTATTTTGTAACACACTTCGTACGCATAGCAGATTTCGAGAAATTTCTTAAGCTTCTGTCAAGACACTTCTGTCATTTATTAAGAAAATATTGACTGCATTTCTTATTTATATATTATAATAATACATTACTATAATAGTAAATAGATTTAAATTTAGTTTAAGATGGTTAAACTTGCAAGAAAATTAATATTTTTTTAAAGAGGTCTAAATTTATTTACTGTATGTATGTTCGGCTACTGGGACGATATAATTCACATATCGGGAGATGCATTTTTAGGTTGTCCGCTTACTGGGACATCTGCATGTTTTCGTATTTTCATTAATAAATACGTCTATTATAATACATAAACTTTCTTTCCATTTTCCGATAGTATAATATTGTGTTATCTTTCACATTTCAACAACACTTTTTTATTTCATGATGGTTTTACAAATTAAATTAGGAGACAAACTTTGCCGCTATTCCTTAAGCCCCTTAAGCGTCCGGGTATTGGTACATTTACCTTACTTAATTCTAGGCAACGTTTTGTTTTTTCTATATTTTTTATTATATAATAAACGAAATTCTTAATTATTTTGGGGCTTTCACTTTAAGAATAGACCAATTTAACATTACCACGCGTTTCATATGTGTACTGTTACATTATATATGTAAAAAATATTGGTATTTCTCGTTAGTTTCGTATCTTTGCGTTTGATTCCAAACTTATTGCCAGGGGGTGTATATCAAAAGAACAGTGGATGAACAGAAAAGTGTAACGAATGAAGTGGGCCAAACAGTACCTAGCGAATGGTTGAACAGAGTTTCGTCTATTTAGCTATCAAAAGCTGATGTGTTTCCGAAAGAAAGGGACCTCGTTACATAATAATGAGAAATTCGAGTATAAATTTGATAGATCTACACTTGGTGCTTTGTTATCGACAGTACAATGAAATTCTTCAGAAAAAAGGAGCCAATATTGCAGAATAAAAGTGTCCTCCAAATCAGCTTCGGTTTCCAAGAAAAAGAAACAAATCTTTATTCCACTGAAAATCATTTTTCATGGCTTCAACGAAATACCAAATCACACGTTGTACACGTGGAAACGAGGGTTAAAATGTTGAAATAATTTCTAAGAGGCACTCGTTCCCTCCGCGCCGTTCAGTTTGTGTTTTTATTTTTATCACTCTAATCGCGTGTTTCGATACAGAGATCTTTCCTTTCATCGATACGGAGTACAGTCTCAGAAATGTCGACAATGTTTCGGCCTCGATAACGCTTGCTACCGGTTATCTTATCGTTGTTTCCCCGCTGGTTTTCCATCGATTGCATTTTCTTGGAACCAACACAATTTATATTGTCAGGTGAAACTAGACTTCAACTTCGTCCGTCACGCAGAGAAAGATTCATACTTTTCAGGATTCTGAGAACACCGATGGAAAAAGCACATATTTCCACGATTCCATTTAAACGATCGTAGAAATATTTTTGTTAATCACGTCCAAAATACAATTGCCCCTACTTGGTTATTAGAACTTGCTGCCAGTAATTGCGAAAATGATTTCAGAAAAAGGAGCAATTGGAGTAACGAGAAATAGAACGTGGAAAGCAATTGAATAGCATAGAAACTAGCATCCTGCATTCCCGTTATCACGAGGAATGTCGTTATCGTGTTGAACATTTAAGAACCAGCTTCACTCTTCATCCGGCGCTACATGGTAACAACTACTAAACGCAAAGTGGTCGAATAAACTGTTTCCACCGTTGTAGGTAGCGCGCGATGCCGGAAAAGCTGGAATACTAGTTACAGGAAAATTACTACTGTGAAAGCTGCAGGGAACAATAATGTAGAAAATCTATTGCTTACATGGCCCTTCGTTTACTTTTTCTACTAAGTACAGTAGAGAAATTTCACCATTTCCAAGCAATAGGTGTGACTCCAGTTATACAGACAAGTCCATGTCAATTTAACAAAAATTTCGTCCATTAATTCACTTGTTTTAAAACACAAGTTTAGGTTGTATGAATAAATCAGATCTCTTATTAATCGACCAAAATATGTAGAGTACTTTAGAGAATGAATTTTATTACACCTACTCGTACACAGAGAAACAACGAACTACTATTATACGAACTACTGCTGTACGAGAAAATAGCAATATTATTAACCAGAGCATATATGTAATATTAAACAGGACGGTTGAAATATTCGCTCGTTTGCTTGTCAACTTTTTTCTATCCAGGAGGAATGGTTTGTAACGTCGTTAAACACGCTACTTTTCCCAGTTACGCTGGCCCCCGTTTGATTAATAATTATCTCCGCGTGTTACGCTTTCGTGGCCTCGGTTTCCTCGTCTAATCGACGCATAAAAGAGTTCCACTAGCGATATGAGAAAAAGGTAGGAACGAGGACATACGCACGTTTCACATCCTCGTACTCGTGAGTATTATATCCACTTCTATTATTCGTCGTTAGAAAAAGTGTCACTAAATGTGCCAGATAAGAGAAACAAGAGCGTAAGAAATTTTACTTTTGCTTGAAGTGGGTTTTTAATAATCGCGGTCTTTCTTTCCTGTGAAATTGTAGTTTCATCGTAGTGCAATCTCTGTAATATTTGATATTATAATTATGATTAAAGGAACTTAGCAAATTTATATTCACATGTTTATCAAAAACATCTCCTTTTCATTATAATTTAAGGTCTGTTTTACCCAGTGAATTAATTTTTAAATGGCTGCAGTATATTGACTGTGCAAAGGTAGCATAATAATTAGTATTTTTATTGAAGGCTTGTGTAACTGAATTGATGAAATATTTAGTGTTTCTAATATAAATTAGTAATTTATATTTTAAGTAAAAATGCTTACATAATATTATGGGACGAGAATTTTATAATTTATTTTTATAAAATTTGTATTAACTGTAAATATATAAATATAATAAATAGGTATAGATTTTTAAACCAGCTTTATTACATTTCTTGTTGTTAGTTTTTGTCAATCTTGTTGAAGAGAAGTTAACAAGTTATCAGGAGATATTAAGACGGTAGTTGAACATTTTGGTAGGGAGTAACAGATTAAAAAATGTTTCACATGAGTAAACGGGGACCACTTTGTCAAGTAACGATTTAGTCGTGCAAATCCCAAATAAAAATTTGCAAACTTTTTTATTTTAAAAATAGGCTTTACATCCTCTACACGGTTTTGAGGTGTTTCCACGTTGAAGTTTCTGGAAAGCACCGAAAGTATTTTAATCATACATGATCTGTCTACAGAAATTTGAAGCACTTTGAATCACCTATAATTAAAATTTAAATTATTTTCTAGAGTTGTACCAAGAATGAGTCTTTTACTGTGTTTGTTTACTAACTCTTATTCTAATGTAGAGAGATGTTGTTGAGAAATCTAGAGATATTTTAGAGAAACAGTATCGATGGCTTACTGCAGAAAAATATTATTTTTGATAAATTTATGAAGTAGATATAAATGTGATTTTCATACAGCATAAAGAACTACTTATTGCATATAAAAACTCACATTTCACGAAAAGTATAGAGACAATATTTGTGCACTAAGCCATCGATATATTCCCACAGCAAAAAGTCACTACTTAGCGTACACAAATCAGAACCATCCCGATCCACTAATCCCGAATCTACCAAATTACACATCAGAAAAATGTTCATTAAAAAATACCAAAAAGACTAAGTAGCTCCAAATGTGCTAAACTCAATTTCTTCTGAGATTCACAGGATTTTCAAGCCATTTTATTTAATCGCACATCAGAAAAGCTTTCATTTAAAAAAAACCAAAAAGACTAAGTAGCTCCAAAGGTGCTAACTCAATTTCTTCTGAGATTCGCAGGGTTTTTGAGCCTTTTTATTTAATCACACATTAGAAAAACTCACATTCAAAAAAACCCAAAAAGACTAAGTAGCTCCAAAGGTGTTAAAATCAATTTCTTCTGAGATTCACAGGATTTTCAAGCCATTTTATTTAATCGCACATCAGAAAAGCTTTCATTTAAAAAAAAACCCAAAAAGACTAAGTCCGAAGGTGCTAAACTCAATTTCTTCTGAAATTTGCAAGGTTCTTGAACCTTTCCCCTTGATACTCATCATTCACCCTTATTCACCAAGAAAGAGAACTCCGAGCTCTTAGACACATGCGTGGCTAACAGAGAATATCAACCAAGGTACCGCACGAAACACACCCACAGCGATAATTCGAAAAATAGAAGGAGGAAAAGCCTGCTGCCTCTTAGCCTTCGAAAGAGGCGTCGTTGGGCAGAGTGCCCAGCATCTATCATTACCAGCGCGATCTTATCGAGAACGCCTAACAACACAATGTCGTGCTCAGGGACGATCTGGGTTAAACATACATTCCCAATGGCGTGTGTACCGCTACTTGACACTGTCATCTGATCGAGAAATAAGGGGATTAACTGTGAATTTTCCCGGTAACGAGTTAACAAATATGCGCGATATCGTCTGTAAAAAGTGGCAGCCGCGTCGTTCGTGACGGAGGTGTACAGAACTTAACGGGCATCTAACGTTCTTCGGTAGCCGAGCCTTCCTTTTTCCGATGTCAGGCGATCGTTTCTTTCTTTCTTTTTTCGCTCTTCTTGGCGATACATCGCCACTGCCAATGGCACGGATAGCAAGGAAAATTGGAACGCACTGCGTCGCGCAGGGACTATTAATTTAACGCCGACCCAAATTGCGTAGCAAACGAAGGTCTGGAGATTACTGCCAGTGCGCTCTCTCGAGAACGCAGTAAAAATCGACGATAAATGTCACGAGATGCAGCCATTCGATAAGGTGGTGGTAAATTAGCCTGGCTGTGTAAATGCGATGATACGCGGGCGAGCGATAAATAATCAGAGCGTAATATAGGTAACGAAGCATTACGGCGAGCTACAAAAATGAAGGAGGGGCCCAGTTTTCGCAATGAAACGAGTATGGGGCGAAAGTTAGTTTCGCTGTCTGCTGTAGAGCCCTGCTATTGCGCAAGTTGAACATGAACGTGAACTTCTCGGTAGTTAAATTCCAATTTGCAGATTTTATTGCTGCGAGAGACGGGTAATAAGTTAAGTAGTACATATTTATTTAAATTGAAGCTGCTAACTCGTCCCGGATAAATCGCCATTGAAATTATTATCGACGTCAGAAGATAGTTTGAGTGAAATGTGAAAAGCGTCTCTCTTAAGCCGGGATTCCACTGAGGCAACGCAAGGCAACATGTCGCGTGCGATGAGTGCGATAGTGATTGCACGTGTTGCATGCGAAAAAAAAGATGCGACGATATTGCCGGTTGCCAAAAAGTTGCCTCCTCTTCCTGTGTCCCGTTTGACTTTTTTTTTTCTTCAAATTACACTGTTGCGATGCAAACGTAATGCGGAGTATAAAAGACGGCAGCTGTGTACTTAAAAACTCAGCTATTATGTAAGTGACAAGTTAATAAAATCTGGCGTCGAGGATATCTGAAATTTTCTCATCACTGGGATCACCGTTGTTCAGAATTACGTGTAATGGGAAAGAGAAAGTAAAGGTGGGGAACAATAAATACTGAATCTTTAGAAGTCTGACACCATTCCTGTTTCGTTATATAATTAACAAAGATATTAAGCTATACTTCTGAGCTAAGGATTACAAAGTTAAAACATCAAAAGAAATTTTACTCTACATTTTCTACTTATTTCTTCATATAAAATTACTGTTCTCCCGTTTGTATCACATATTATAAAGCACTCTGTATATGGAAGCAAAATATTCGGTAGCCCTTTGGTGATTTCTCAAGAAAATTATATAGCAAAGACTTTCAATTGCAGATTAATTAGTTCGTTTCTGCATAGCTTCATCTCTGGTTTCAGGGGCTACATAGGTGTAATTTAAGAATCTTATCAGGGCGTATATCAAGACAAACCGTTTATCTCGATCACGAAGAGCAGCCCTTTCCCTTCGACATTACGCTGGTATTATTGCTGTTCAGAGCCAGCAGTTCGTACAGTCACGTATTCGCTATCAAATAGATTGATTCCGTGTCGGTACGATCCACTTAAAATACCTTCGATGCAAATCAGGCTTAATGCTCGTACGATTACCTTCTCATTCGAGGCTCAAATGTATCGAGAGCCATCATTGGGGTCTGAATAAACAATATCCTTCCATCATTTCAAACAGTACCTAATAATATTCAATGCAACATTAAGGGAGAGTACGTAGGGTAATTGCGAACACCTAAGCAAACAAGCAAACAAAACGAAAACTATATGAGAGATGAATTTGTTTATTATTTACAAACATACTTAAACTATTCATCTATAAAGTACCGTGACGAATTTTTGAAAAATTATAATAAAAATCAACTTTATAGTGAAAAAGCAAAACACTTGGTGTTCGTGATTATTCGACTGCCGTGGGGTAATCGCGAACAGAGTGCTAAATATCGCAAAAGTCGCACAGAAAGCGCGACTTCTATGGTGAAGCCATAAAAAATATTGCTACAACCTATACCTACGGTATTTTCCAAATTCATCTTCTTGTGCGTTAGAAAAAAAATTGCAATTGGTCGGAATATCGAAAAAAAAATAGTAAAGGTCGTTTTTTAAACTTTTTTTTCTGTACCTGTAATGAAAATTCAACAATCCCTTTTGTAGATTTAAGTAAGTTTTATACATGCTGAAAATTTCATCAAAATCGGTTAACGTTGCTAATCTCGAAGGTTCGAGATTACCCCATCCGATTTTTTCGTCAATACCCCACGACATCAAAAAATAAAAAAGAATTTATTTCAGAGGTTAGAATCATGATTCAAGCAACGCCTTGGTCACAAAATGTTGGTAAAAAAGTGCTTTATTTCAACTTAAAAAAAAAACAATTGTATCATTAATTCAACAGTAATTACATGCAATTGAAAATGGACAAAATATTACTTAAAACATGATGAAAATAATAAATTGTGTTTATCTTGAAGAGCATGAGCGTTCTGTATTTATTACTTTCTGCCTGGCGTTGGATACGACCTAAACTATTAATTAGTGGAGAGGGAACATCGTTTTTATTTATTAAAACGCCGTAACATCGTATTCGCGATTACCCCGCGTTCGTGTTTACCCTATAGTGTCATAATACTATAATAATAAAATATTATAAAATCGGTTTCAAGCTTGAATCGATCTTTAGTCAAGCACACATATCCAGATGGATTTTCAAACTCAATTTTCTCGAAAGTGGAGCCTCATTCGACAAAAAAATTATTCTACAATTTCGACTTATTTCTTCTCGAATATTATATTACTGACTATATTTACTGACCAATTCTGCTGACATCCAGTTATTTGCGCGTGTGCTAGAAAATTTTTCAAACTCGATTTTCTCGAAAATAATGCTTTGGGTATTGTAATTTTTTTCTACAGTCTCCGCTTATTTCTCCTTAAATATTCAAATCGTTCACGATTGCAGCATATTTCCTAACAATTTCTGCCGACATTCAGTCAAGTGGACACATGCATGACAAATTGTCAAACTCGATTTTCTCGAAAACGTTTATATAAAAAAATTGTATTCAGGATCGTCTTAACAAATTTGAGCGCCCTGGGCTAAAAAATTTTGGCGCCCTAGCCCCCAAGGGTGCAATTTCTTCGCAATCAGTGCAAGACAGTACATCACAAGCTCGGGTGTCCACCAAGGCAAACACGAACAAAAACAATGCCCGCGGACGAAATTTTTGTCTCCAAAATTGAAGAGAAAAAAGCATTTCAACATATTTGATTCTTAAGCGCCCCTGGGCTACAGTCCATTTAGCCCATTGGTAAATGCGGCCCTGGTCGTTATCGTATAAATTGTTCCGAGCCACCCCGTATAAGATACAACAATTCCCTGGTTGCCACAGAAGGTCTCCATGGCCACAGGAAGGACCAAGCTAGATGTGTTCGCCGAAACGAAGTGTATTTAGTCGGGAATCTTACCCAACCGAGTCGGGATCTCTCCAGGCAGGTATGCGCGCGACGGAACTCCCGAAATTCTGCCCCGGTTTTCCACTTCGCTCGCAGGAGCTGTCCCGCTGCCTCGACGCCGACGACTGGAAACACGCTCGACGCTGCGAGCGGGAGCACTAACAACGACCTAGGAATTTAAGATGGCCATAACACCGGCGCGGTTACGTAAGCTTTACCTTTATGTTAGAATGAACCAGGAAGCGTATCGTTGCCGACGGTAATGTAATCGTAATAACACGTACAAGCTGGTGGAAAGCTGCTGCACGTTGGAGGCGCGGAACGAGTAAGGCGCAAAACCGGAGAAGAGGACTGGCTCCCTGAGACTATCGGCAGAATTGCGCCCGGATTTATTAATGCCACGTTGTTCGCGATTTTAGACGATCACGAGTCGTGCAGCTTGAACGGGGCCACGCTTGAATGGGGAGCACGATGATAGTTTTCTTTTAGGAATATTCTAACAAGGGGAGGGCGCAAGGTTTAGGCTGAAATGTACGGTTAAATCAGACTATGTATAGTAATTTAGTAACGCGTTGAATTTATAGTAGGGTAGAGTGGGGCTAATAGTCTGGCGGGTAAAAAGTCCCGAATGCAAAATCTCCTTTCGTAAACAATCGATTGAATATTGCAGCATAACTATGTTGATGGCAACGGGTAATGGGGAAGACCGCAGGCGCAGAGTCGCCCAGTCGTTTTTTGGGCTTCGTGCGTGTGATGGTGTATATCAAGAAGCGAAAAAAGTACACCTTTTTAAACGATTTTATTCAGCTTCGATCCTCTGTTTGTTTGTATGTTTTTGTATGTACAGTGACTCCCGAAAATATTCGGGCACTTTTTAAAATCGCATAACTTTTTTAAAATTAATCCAAACGACTTGAGTCTTTTTTTGAGAAGCTACCCATACAACACACTTCGTTGCAGCATTATTGCAGGAACGTTGCTGCACTAGTGCGTTGTTGCAGGTTGCATTGCAATATTGCAGAAATGATGCTGCAATATTGCCGTGCAATATTGGAGTGGCAACGTTCTTGCAATATTGCAGAAATATTGCGCACGCGTTGCCACTGCATTGTTCCAGTGGCAACGATCCTACAATATTCTGTAATATTGCGCGCACATTGATGTGCAATGTTCCAGTGGCAACGATCCTACAATATTTCTACAATATTGCGCGTACATCAACGCACAATGTTCCAGAGGCAACGCCACACCACAATTGCACCCACATTGTCGTACAATATTCCTGTAATATTGCAGTGGCAACGCTTCTGCAATGTAGCGCGCGTATCAACGTGCAATGTTCCAGTGGCAACGATCCTACAATATTCCTGCAATATTGCGCGCACATCGACATGCAATGTTCCAGTTGCAACGCCCAAACAACATTGCGCACATATTGCCGTGCAATACTGATGAGAAAATATTGTAGAAACATTACAGCAATATTCTGAAGCAATTATGACTTTGACAAAACTTGTCGAAATATATACATGACGTTGAGTGGATTCTACAGCATGTTTCATTTAACTGGGTACGCTAGAATTTCTCGTTGGCCATTGAAGATATGAAAAAAGTGTTATCGTGAGATTTGTTTGTACACGAAATTATAGAAGAGATTTGAAGATCAATTTAATTTTTTTAGGTAGAGTAGGTACTACATATTTTAATGTGTGATATTATTATTATTATTATTAAACGTCTGTATTGCACAAACACGTATATACAATCAAGCAAGAGAAAAGAAAGAAGAAAAGACAAATGCAAAGGTCCAGTCTAAAGACTGTTTCCCAACCTAACCTAAAATGACACCGGGTGAAAGTTGTAATCCGCACCTATAGTGTTACAAATCCCTAATGGGGTTTGTCAAATGAGCCTTCAATTTTGAATAATTTGAGTTTGTAGTTTTGCTCGGTAGGAATATAAGTTCGAATACGTAAGCAATCTTATCAATCAACGGTTGTAGCTGCGGCGGTAAAGTGTTCGTCTACGATGCTACAGGTCCTCGGTTCGAATCCTCCTGGGGAAAAAAATTTTCTATGAGAAAAAAGCACACGGGCGTTATACTACTCTACGATTCTGCCTACACACATTCATGTCGTCGCGTCCCTCACTGCCCGAAACGGTTGCGGAGAGAGACTATTGCTGTAAAATCTCCAAAACATTGCGGGAATACACTCCTGCAATATTGCCCCGGGCGAACATAGGAGTGAACCTGCAACTTCTCTACAATGATGTTGCAGGACTACATATTTTTAATGTTCCCAAAACTTTGCAAAAATACACTCCTGCAATATTGCTAAGGCGGGCATAGGAGTGAACCTGCAACTTCTCTGCAATGATGCGGTGCAACATTGCAATCTCGCACCGCAATATTGCCGAAGAGTTACAGGATCATTGTCGGAACGTTGCAGGACTACATATTTGTAATGCTGCCGCAACTTTGCAAAAATACACTCCTGCAATATTGTTAAGGCGAACATAGGAGTGAACCTGCAACAGTTCTGCAATGATGCGATGCAACATTGCAATCTTGCACCGCGTCATTGCAGAGACGTTGCTGCAATGTCATGGTGCTGTGTGGGTAGAAGGATTAGTTTGCTAGGTGACATGTTTCGTCGTTTTGGAAAAAATTGCAATTGATCGGAATAGCGAAGAAAATAGTGAAGGTCGTTTTTTAAACTTATTTTTGTGAGCCTGCAATGAAAATTCAAAAAACCCGTTTGTAGATTTAAGTAAGTTGTATACATGCTGAAAATTTCATCAAAATCGGTTAACGTTGCTGAGAGCTATAAAAGCTTAAAGATCGCAGAATAAGGTCAAAAATCGCGAAATTCCCGAAATCAGCGATTAACACCAAGAGTCGTACGAGGTTTGGCGAAAAACCGTTCCAAGCCGATCAGGCCTTTCTGAGCGATTGTTGCTACTACAATGTTTTGCTTAACTCGCTCCAAACATACACGCGGAAACACTGGGATAATACTGTCGACGCTTTCCAGAGCATATCAACGTGGAAGCACGATAAAGCTATGTAGCAGGTGGAAGCACGCCGATGCCATTCACAGTGTTAATTCGATCCAGCGATAGCAAATGCTACACACGATTTTGTAATATGTATTTTCCTTCTGCAGGAGTGTGATCGTCAAGTTTGATGCTAGGGTAAAGCCAACCATTCCCTTCTTGCAAGGGAAGCTCGAAAATTAAAAAAAAGGATGAAAGTTTGGGGACATGTAGAGAATATGTAGATATGTATTACGCAATTCTTTTGCTGCCCAAATTCATTTTAAAGGGATGAAATGGACCCCTGAAAATCCGGCTGTTTTCCAATTTTCTTTTATAACTCGCGAACTGTAAAAGATAGCAAAAAAGTTTTCAGGCAAAAGTTACTTCTTTTAATTAGGCGTAGAATCATTTGATAACTTACAGTTCTTAGAGTTCGCGAGTTCTGTATAACACAAAATTGGAAAATCGCTGGATTTCCAGGGGTCAATTTCACCCCCTTAGAGTGCCTTTGGACTTGCACGAAAATTCATAATTTTTTGAATTTCTGGGTTGGGGATCTCCCCTTGTTAGACCACATTCACGAAATATTATAGAAGTGTTCACAAAGCGGATATGAAGCATATGAATTTGGGTCACTGGCTGTTCTAACGCAAATGCACAGTGAAGAGTGGCTCAGCTTCCCATGATTGATATCCGTTTCTAAAACACTTCTACAATATTTCATGAATATGCAGATCTAAAACAGAGCCTATGCGTTAGCTGTGCTTAACACCACATTCACGGAATATTTTACAGTATATATCAACAGTTCCCGGCCTCTGAGTTTAATAATTTATTGTGGCTCGACGGGTGGACTTATGCCTCCACGAAAACAGTGGATACTTCCAGCATCTACTGTGAAACAGCCATTCTCAGGTACACGTACCAAAGTAGATACCACGCTTTCCTTTTTACTGTCTTTCATTCCACTACAATAAATTATTAAACCACTCTTTCCCAATCATTTTCGAATCACGATTCTTTTTTACAATATTCAAACATCCTGCGACCCTCCCCTCCCATATAAGGTAAGGTAAATTTAATAAGGTAAAGAAAACACATTAAAAATTTCAGAATATAATTCTAACTTAATAATATTAAAAAAAAAAACCCAAAAAACGTGGCGACCCACAGGTCGGGAATCACTGTATTAAACTTACAAGGAGAGGTTTCCAGGTGTCCGCCTCCGATCGCTTTGAATTTTGGATATGTTTTAGAGGACTGAAAAATAAGATATACGTGTTTCTTTTATAGCGGCCCGTTTTCATATTTAGGGGGTGAAACCACCCCTCAAAGTTATAAGATTTTCAGGTGTTCGTCTCCGATTGCTTTGGTTTTTGGATATTTTTTAGAGCACCGAAAAATAAGATATACGTGTTTTTCTATAGCGGCTCGTTTTCATATTTAGAGGGTGAAACCAACCCCCAAAGTTATAAGATTTTCAGGTGTTCGTCTCTGCTTTGGTTTTTGGATATGCTTTAGAGGACCGAAAAATAAGAAATACGTGTCCTTTTATTTTGGCCTGCTTGAATGTTTAGGGGGTGAAACCACCCCCCAAAGTTCATAACAATAGTTGGTACCCGCCTCCGATTGCTTTGGTTTTTGGATATTTTTTAGAGCACCGAAAAATAAGATATACGTGTTTTTTTATAGCGGCTCGTTTTCATATTTAGGGGGTGAAACCCCCCCCCCCCCCAAAGTTCATAAGAATAGTTGGTGCCCGTCTCCGAATGCTTTGGTTTTTGGATATGTTTTAGGGGACCGAAAAATAGGAAATGCATGTCTTCCTATTTTGGCCCATTTGCATGTGCAAGGGGTGAAACCACCCCTCATAGTTACCCCCTAATAACGATGACTGACGACAAGAACATCGTCCATACAGCAAGTTATGACGCAAATTAAATTTATATCAAGTTTTACTCAACACAATTTTGTACCCCGTATGAACTTCGGGGGTTGGTTTCACCCTCTAAATATGAAAACGGGCCGCTATAAAAAAACACGTATATCGTATTTTTCGGTCCTCTAAAACATATCCAAAATTCAAAGCAATCGGAGGCGGACACCTGGGAACCTCTCCTTGTCAGAGCTGAGGAACTTTTTCATACATACCGTACGAATGTTCCCAAAACAGATGTCAGCTGTGCGAAGTTGTGCATTTGTAGTAGTTATAGAAAGATATTTTTTATGGGTATACCTACAGACCCAGAAATTAATTTCAAATACCAAAGACTGGCATCGACGAGACTGTGTCAGTTCGTTTGAGCATCGCAAAACGTAGGCGTTTCGCTGGGCAAGAAATCAGGAAGCTCGTATGGTAATAGAATTCTGATAACGCGCGCCACCACGGAGATGAGAAGTTGATAGACGACGCGTTACGCGCGGTGTAAGAAGCGGAAGACCACGGAGAAGACGGGGCAGGGGATGGGTGAAAAAAGGTGCAGACGGTAGCGGCGCAGCAGCCCTTGGAGCCACTTTGCCAACTCCATTACGGATTCGACACGTGTGCTCCCGTCTAGGCTCCCAGTACGAGCGAAACGCTCGATCGCTTCTTATCGACGTTATCTCGCCTGCCCTTCGAGCAGTCCTTAAAAGTTCGCCTGCGCTTTTTAATCGACGGATCGTTCGTGGCGAGATTATATCTCGCGTACTGTTAGTCCGCCCGTGAGTCGATGCTGTGTATCATTGAGCCCTGGTGATAACGTCGCGGGGCATTATACAGCGCTGGTTTCGACTGTGTTTGCTGGTTACAGTTACGGAGGCGGAGTCTAAGTGGGTGTTAGGAAACTGGAAGCTGTATTGTGCTCGTCAACGCCGAGGAAAAAATATTCAGAAGGGTATGGACAAAGTTTCGGGCACCCGTGTTTAGTGTATTGAAAGTTGACTTGACAGGCGAAGGGAAACTCCATCTGTGCGAGGTGGACAGAGGATTTCCCCTGGTCTATTTATAATTTACTTATTAAACCTCCTCAAGGCAAAGCTGCAGGGTCTAACGTCTGATGACCACCGATTCCCATACAGTGGCGTGTTACCTGTCAAGAACCGTTCCTGCTTTCAAAATTGCCCCCCCCCCCCCCCCAATTTTTTAGGCCCAGGCCGTGTGAGGAGGAGGATCTTACTTATCAAGGGTGCACCGCTAAAGGGGGCGTAGAATTCCTGTACCAAATCCCAAACCCTGGGAGGACACTCCCTTTGTACAAATGAAATTCTGTAATTTTCACGACGATTTTACTTGTACCTATTAGGGCAGGGTGGGGCTAATAGTCCCGTTTTTCGTATAAACTTATGTAAAATTTAGTATTAAGAATCTAGAGATATCTGGTGTTATTTTATAAAAACTATAACTATTACGCTTTACGTTCACGAAGTTCGTTTGGTGATACTGTTATTTTTTGTTGAGTTATCCCACAAAATGTTCGTCAATTCAAAATGGACTTGTTGCCCCATACGCGGGGCAAAAAGTCCATTGCTTGGGGTAAAAAGCCTCTAATATCTTCTAACCAACTTTTCGTGTAATATAAAACTAAATAGGTAATAAAACTCTTCTTAAATCAACAAATATTTATTAAACCAATTCTTTTCGGCATACAATATGAAATGAAAGCATTATTTCCTTAACAAAAAATAAAAATATCAGTCAGAGACTCATTTCGAACTAAAAACTAACAAAAATCTTATATAAAATAAAATAAAAACACTATTTAAAGACTTTGGCATCATTTCATTATGCCTTGGCCATCTTATTACGAAAGCAAATAATAAAAAATATAATTTCATTCTAAACCGTACCTTGCTTAAACAAAACAAAAATCATTTTCTTAGTATTATTTGATTATGAAATCAATTACTACCGGTAATTGCATATAAGATAATCAAATATATAGCATTCCATTTAAAAAACTGTAGGTCACCCTCGTTTCAAGGAAAATATTGTGAACACCAAAAATTAAGATACCGTATTATGTTGTGTATAAAAAAACAGTAAAAGTTTTCCTTCTTCAGTTTTTTACAAATACTTACCATATTAGAGAACACTGTATAAGAATAGCAGATATAGTCGGCCAGTCGAGCCGGTGTGATTTGACGCAGCGTTACATTCAATTAATTTTCATTTGGCCAATTTTAAAGTGTCCGCGTTTTTCAAAACGTGTCCGTAAAGAGGAAAAACAGGGCTATATCCTCCTATCTTTCCAAATGTTTAAAAAGGGGCCATCAATTATAAAATTGCATTTGTTAAGAACAATTGCTAAATAAATGGTCAAATATTCGTTTTTATTAAGTGAAATAATTTTTATTAGGTACTCTTATATCTCCACTGTAAGCACCCAAAAGGTCATTTTTATCAGTTGGTTAGTTCAACAGTTACAATTTTTGGAGAAAAAGTAAACACTATATTTCAAAGAGCTGTAACATCCACAATTTTTGACATTTTGAAAAATCCTTCGAGATATGTTTATATATCCCTAAAAACTACAACATATCCAAGTTGCACCAAAATCCGAAATGTTACTCCGAAAAGTGTCCGACTTCGCATGGAATGACCCTATACTGCGAAACTCGATGCATTGTTTAGAAACAGAGATATTGTATTCGGGACTTTTTACCCGCCGGACTTTTAGCCCCACCCTACCCTACTCTAATGCCGAAGAATTTTCAGAGGACGTGTTAACTCGTCTTAGTCACCAAGTTAAGGTTAGCGGAGAAACATCCTGTCACCACTTTCGCCCATTATTAATTGACTGGGTTGTGAAAATGGAAGAGCAGGGGGACAAAGAAAACAAAACGCAGTCGAGTGGAGGGGTGTATAAATCACAGTTGGCGCCATTAAATTCCAGAGTTACGATAACAGGCGTTAACTTTTTCCTCGGCGAGCACCGCGACGGATCCGTGTTGTTAGGGACCAGCTAGACAATGGGGCAGGTGACGGAACGAGATGAGAAGAAGAGAACAGAACTCGAGTTCTCGGGCATCTCCTTGGATAGCCCGCGGCCGTCCATTAGATCGAACGCGCATGATAGCTTTGCTACGATTGTTGCGCCAATATGTTGTAAAAAGTAACCGGCCGCCATGATGGAAGGCTATAGAATATGGCTCATGGTTACACTATTCGAGGCTTCGGAGTTTAAATGTAAAATATCCTCGATGCTCGTGGTGGACAAGATGCTCGATTAACCAGTGGCGGATTTAAGGAAAAAGGTGGCAAACATTCTGGGACACCCTGTATACATAACAGAATTAGAAATTACGCGCGTGTGGTATGAAAATTATGGGGAACAAATTAAATTAATTAATTGATTAATTTGAATTAAACCATTCTTTAATTAAATTAAATTAAATCTTTTTTTGTATAAAAACGTTGAAATTTTTCCCTCAGAATCGTAACTTTTTCTTTAAAGTCCCGTAACATTGTCAATTTTAGACTTTTTTTCTCATTGTTTTAGTCCATTGACGATATTAATTCGTGACGATTAAGAAACACTTCGGTTTCTTTATTTCAGGCAAAACTTGGATCCATGAAGAATTATTGTTAAATAAAAAGAAAATCTTGTTGTCCAAATATAGGGTAAAACACACTTAAACTTTTGAAAGATTCGCTTTATATTTGTTGAGAAAATAATTCTTAAAAATCACCGTTTCTCAGCGCCCCAAACCAGGTTCCCCCCCTTAAATCCGCCAGTGCGATTAACCCTTTGCTTTTCGGCTTTCTGAAGCTCGCAACTGCTGATCTTAAGTGAAAGGAAAAGACAGATACATTAAATAGTTGCTAATCTGTGACCCGTTCGAAACTAACTTAATACTGCAACCATCTCATTCTTATTAAATTCAAACCCTGAAGGACGTCTGCTCCAGTACCGAGGTTAACCCTGGAATGGGTCAAATCTGACCCATGGTAAAATTATTTTTGTAGTGCAAATAGCTACTTTAGTAGATAGTAAATTAACAATTACGATTACCCAGTAATCAAGCTGTGCAACTACGATAATAAAATTAACAAATAATGTTTACGATTGTTGAGTGTTGGGCAACAGTGATTAATGAGTAACAGAAACGATCAAAGTGAATGTAATTACGGGTCATAATTGACTTATATAACTACTGAATGATTACAGTTCTGATTGCAGTGGACTCGATATGTTAATGAGATTCCGTTTGCAGGCGATAGCGCATCAGGGTTTATTGATAAACCAGATACGATGAAGTGGGAAACTGGAAAATGGACCATTAAGAAAGCACGGGCCAGTAAACGTCTTTCCAAAAGAACAATATACACCCGGAAGTCTGGAATAGGACAGAGTGCAAGGATTACGGAGGAAACTCGGAGAATCTCCTTCAGAAATCTCGTGGATCCCTGCGAAAATATATAGCACGTTCGTGTCTAGCACGAACACGTCGATGTTTCTTAATTCGTGCCTCGAGCAGATGGAATCGCCGCGCAAATAAAGGAAAATGACCGGCTATTTGAGCTAGAAGAGGGTACACTTAAATCGTGTATTTACGTGAGCATCGTCCACTCTAACTGGCAGTTACCGAATGATGTCATTCAGCGGTGTACGCATATTATTTAACGATAAGTGGGGGCGCAAATGCAGGCAGTGCTGCGCGGAGACATATGAAAAGAACGTATGAACATTATAATCACCGGCACGGCGTTGTTCGTTCGGACGATGGATCGTGCTAGGTCATCGATATTTTGGGACTGCATTATTAGACGCGATAAGATTTCTTAGGGTGCTGTTATTATCTCGCAAAGTTTCCAGTCGTCTTTAGATTCCTTAGATGCAAAGTGGCTGATTAATCTCGTCGAGTGTCAAAGTATTATAAAATTGTGCTTATCGAGTCATATAAACTTGAAACTTCTTGAATATAGAATACTGAGATACTTTGGAATATAATTCTGACGTTAACCACGTGCAATGTTTTTTTTCTCGAGATTTATAAAAGGTGTTCTCCCATTTTAGAATAATTTTAACGTCTTTGCACGAACAAATTCAGTAGTCCTTGGAAAATTTCGTAGCTCATCTAATGAAATTTGAATCAGAGTTCGGCAAAATTTAATCTAATTACAAATTACAAATTAGAAATTACGATTAAAATGTAATTGTGTAATTGATTACACATTATTTTCTGTAATCTTAATTTAGGTAGTTGACGAAATCAAATGGTCAACTGCCTAAATTAACGATTACAGAAAATAATGTGTAATCAATTACACAATTACATTTCAATCGTAATTTGTAATTTGTAATTTGTAATTAGATTACATTTTCCCCAACTCTGATTTGAATGCAATAGTTTCTTCGAGTATCCTTGTAAGAAATTTCTGGATTAAAAGGATTTAAATGTGACGTTTGTTTCGTGATATACGACGAATAGAAGCTACAGTCAGGACAGAATAAATTGGCTGCCCGAGGCTACTCATGGAAGGCTGTCCCCCACCATTAAGCTGCATTGCCGTATTTCTTGCCTTTTCAAGCAACTCTGTGGGTATATGCAACCTATTTCTCAAACAGACAGGCTTAAGAGCAGGATAATCGTGTAGAATTGGAAGTTCTGCCTGGTATGGTATAGTCGGCGAAATGAGAGCTCTGTGGAGGAAAATTACAGTGATTGAGTTGCTGCACTGTAAGAGAGAATCGCATTTTCCTCGAGCAGTGACATACGAGCCACTGAGAATGAAAGTGGTAAGAGTCAGATGGGTCGAAAAATTCAGCTGCATTCATACTGTTTCTTACATTGAATATCGTAGGTACTTTAAGTGTTCATTTATCACGGTGAGAGCAAAATGAAATTCCTCGATAATAAACACTGGCACATATACTTTAGAAATACTCATTGAAATACTTCAACTCTATATCTTTCCTTTACTTCAATCTACTGTATTAATATTTATTAATTATTTCTACAATATTTCGTGAGTATGCCTAAGTGAGAACCTATGGCTTAAATTTGCCGCAGATTTTAGTAGACTATACTCACCAAATATTGTATTTAGAAATGTTCACCAAACGAATGCCAACTAGGGCTGGGACTATTTGTCGAATTTTTCGGTATTCGAATATTCCAATATTTCAGTTGCTCAATTATTTGGCGAATATAATTCGAATATCCAAGTATCCGAATATCCAAGTATTCGAATACTATTCGAATTTTTAAGTATTCACTTAAATACACTTTTTTACAAGCTTTTATTTAATTTCAATTGTGAGTTCGTTAGTTTGTCAGGGTGAAATCTTGTAAGCTAATAACATGATTTATAATTCACACCATACTAATCGAATACATCAGTATTCAAATAGTATTCGAATATTGAAATATTCGAGTAGTATTCGTATACTTAAATATTCGAATAATAACATTCGAATACTGAGATATTCGAAGTTTATTCGTAGCATTCGAATACTTGTAAAATATTCGAATAGTCCCAGCCCTAATGCCAACCATGTGAAGTCTGCCAATTTAACCGACTTCAAAAAGGAAGAGGTTATACATAGATTCGACCCGTGTATGATTGTTTTTTTATGTTTGTCCCCGCATAACTCCTCAGCACATGGACCGATTTTGATAATCTTTTTCTTATGAGGAACATGACTGCAACTTTTTCCCACCCGTGACGCCACCAGCACACGTGCCACTTGTCATCGGTGTGTTATAAAACATTAATATGTAACTACCAACTTCATACATCCCACAAATGAAAAATTTGCGCGCAAACCATTCACAGATGCGCACTGATGCAAAACCGCAGTACATGCGCTAGTGGCGCCTTCTGCGCCGAGCTTTGCGTCATCTTCCCCATTCGAAAAAGGGCGATGGTCCCGGTGGTCCCTTCATACACTGCATCAATATTGGCCGAATATTTGCCAGTTCTGGTTAATAATAAAGACTGTTGTCGCCTAATTATTATTATTTTAAATAAAAAATTAATAAAAAAAATTTAAGTAATAACAAGATTAACACCGACTTCAAAAAAATAACAATGCACTAAAAAGTAAAAAATAAATTTTCTGTAAATCTGGCGCCGGCTTAAAAATTGAGAGTCGTAGATTAAATAAGGGAAAAAATTATTTTTTATTTTTTTGAAGTCGGTTTTAATTCTTTTTTTAAATTTTACATGTTACGATACAGTTTCGTTTTAAACGATATTATTTAGCTTCACTCCTCTGTCCGTTTCTTTGGTTGAAATCTTATAACTCAATTTTAACCTACTTCCACCAATCCAGTATACATACTTGAAACGTTGCAGGCGTACGCAGTAATTATGATGACAAATACAAAATTTTGAAAAACTCACCCCTATATCATAACAGGAAATGAATCAATTTAATACAGGATCAAGACTTAAAAATTGCCGTAAAGTGTGCTCGGTGCACAATAGGAAGCTTTCAAAAGAATCTCTAAAAAATCAGAGCGTTGGAGCGGAGCTCGGAGCAGTGGGATTTTGCCCGGAGCAGGAGCGGGCGGAGCCGGAGCACGGAAAATTTTTACTGCTCCAATTTTTTTTATATTATTTGAATTTTCTTTCATTCTATAAGATCAGATGAAAATAAAATGTTTTTAATAAATACCAATTCTCAATTTTTCATCATTGATCAAAAATTATATCGTAGGGCCGCTCAGCCCGGTGTTAAGGAGGCAAATGAAAGATCACTGTTTGAAAGTATTAAAAGAATTTTTATCTAAAAAAAAAACAGCTGGAGCGAAGCAGGAGCGGAGCAAATAAAAAATTGGTCTGCTCCAATCCCCTGCTAAAAATGTTCCCACCAGTTTGCATAATCAATTACCAATTCCAAATATAGCCATCCCCGTGATGCATAATGAGACTGGGTTACTGTATCGAGCCGTGCTTTCCACAGCCCCGGTATAAATACGCGCCAGTAAAGGAGCGGCAATTCCATGCGCAATTCCTTCCTCCTAGGATTCTGTGCTTTTATCACGCGAAACGATTCACGCCGCATGTTAATGCCATTGAGGCTCATTATCGCCAGACTTCGGCCGTCGAAAGTCGGCGCCATCGCTCGCGTGGCTTTATTGCCGTGCAACGGTATGATGCAAAGGCCGCGATACACGAGCAGAGGAGTGCATAACGGATGATGCGCGCCGCTGTGATCCTCTGTTACGGATACTTCTTGCGTATCGTCCTGGCAAAGAGGATACTTAATTAAGCAATTTGTTGGTTACGCGATTGGCGACTGTTATCGCTTCTCCGCGGGTAGCAAAGTGTTCTCCAAGGTCGGGATCCTGCATCATGGCCGTCCATTCTGATTTTTTTGCACGTGGTGCACAGGAAACGTTTACTGGAAAACAGTGCTGCACGAAGATAAATAATTGCGACTCAAGGGGTGGAATGGAATTGTTATTCGATGGAGGAATCATGGAACATCTCTCTCGCCGCAACTTCCAAATGCAAATGCAAGACTGCACTGGAATATTGTCAGCTAGAAACTTGGTGAATTACTGGTGGTTTATGAATCACCTCGAGCGCGCAAGAAACGCACTTGCACTGAAGACAGAACGAGCAGAGACTTGCTTCGAATTTTGTCGTTTCGTATCGATTATATTGGTGATTATTAATAATCGGCCAGTCAGCCTGGCGACGCATGTCGTACACGTAAAGAGAAACATTATTGCTGGCTATCGAGGCTCGCTTTCACAAAGACTTCAAAATTACACCGCTCTGGCAGCTCGACTTTCAGATATAATTAGCTGGACGGAATCGTTCCATTACATTTACCTCTCGGTCAGAGATAGGTGAAATCTTTTTTTCCACGTGGAAGTAATTACCAGAGGAACGATCGCGCTTCGGCTTACAAAAGGAGCCGTGCCAGCAATGCTCGTTGCCCGAGTAATTTTTCCTAAAAGCGTCGTAAACTTAATGTACTTTATGTACGTTCGTCTCTTTATTGCTGCCAGCGCGATATGAGATTTAATTAATACTGCGTTACGCAACGGTTCATTTAACGCCCATATCAACGTAGCGTTTCGCCCCGGAGAAAAATCATCGTGGTGATATCTCGTTTAAAGGCTACTGCCTGGTTTGAATCTGGTAAAACTCACTTTTAATAAATAAGAAGAAGTATCTACTATTTTTCCTTGACATAAGAAATCTAACCATCTTGGAAATGGAAGAATCCCTTCCCCCTTGCAACCTTTATCACCACCCATCTGTTATTATTAAGTCTCTATTACTCATAGAAAATAAATGAAATAATACCTATAGATGATTAATAGTAAAATTAAATCTAGAATAAAATAGTCACCCTACTATGCCATATTAATAAAAAAAAAGCGAATCTCTTATCATTCCCTTTCAAGAATTTTATTTCATTTTCTTCTGTCCAATTCTAAAATGAAATTTCTATGGGGCTGCATTTATGTGCTACCACTTCTTTCTCCTTTCTTTTCTACCCACAGAATATACCAGCACACTTCGCCCGTTAGAACCTCAGGCACCCTGCATGCTATCCCATGCAAATGGTTCACCTTCAAGATGGATTCTCGCTACGCGCTCACCCGAAGCCAGGCGCAATCGTTGCCGTCGGCTTCCCTGACGAGCGATGACAGAAACCGTGAATATCATCGCGCGAAGGTGTTGAAGAACGTTTCGACAGAACGTTGCGCGCCGTCGGATGGACGGATGGCGAGGATCGAGCGCGGTGCGAGTGGATTCGCGAGGCAGAGCAGTGCCACGCGTGTTTCTTCGACCGCGGCTCGTGGCCTATGGCGCATGCCGCGAAAGTCGCGATACTTCGCGCACGAGCCACGTGCATTCTGTTCCCCGGATACACGCGTGGCATTACGTCTGCGCCAGACGTCAACGTGCAGCTGACGTCATTTGGATGCACCCCAGCTGCTATCTTAAAGTCGTCCCACACGCGTGTCGTTTGTGTGCGGGGAAGAAGGGTATCGCAAATAATAGGGGAAGCATGGGGCGAAAATGGGGGTACAGTAGCGGGGTTGTAAATCGGTGGAGTATTGGAGTGAACATAGCGTCGACGTAAATGAATTATTGATAGAAATATGAGAAGATAACGACCCGAAGATGGATTAATTTACGACGTCACTGTACCTTTTACAGCTACTGTACACCCTTTAGTGGCGCGGCGACCATCTTTAAATTACGTAAGGCTAATTTTCCGCGATTTCTTACCGTAATTTAAGGACGACCCCTTATATGTACCTATAAGTCAAGAACCTAGGTAAGTTCGCAGCTTTTTGGACATTAATGTTTTATGGCTCTAGGCTGTGGAACATGAGTATATAATTGCAGCCTCGTAATCTTAATATAACTATGTATAAAGCGGAAAGCTTATAGGTATGTTTGTGTATTTGTATGTTGCCTAAAACCTTTCGAACAGTAAACGCTCGGGTCACGGAATGTGCTTCAGCTTATTATGCCTGGCTAATTTAGAGGAATGTGACTATTTTCACAAAAGAAGAATAAAAAATGAATCAATTTTTTTATAAAATCAGAATCTAAATTCGGGCGAAGCTGGGTAGTAAAGCACTAGCTTTAATATCCTTAAAGGTACCATCCGCCAAATATTTCCTTTATCATCTACTAAGATGATAAAGGAAATATTTGGCGGATGGTACCTTTAAGGATATTAGACGCAACTTAACAATTTGACGGTGCATCTTTTGGAGAATAATTACGCTCACTGCTGGTCCTTTTCTTTCCTAACTATGCATTAGTTTTTAAGCAGCAGCGAAACAGTATATTGTAAGTAGAATAGTAATCTTTGAATGGTTTTGTTTTATCGGCGATAAATGTGAACTGAAGTTGAATTCTTGGGCTCAGGGAAAGTAATAGATTGAAATTGTGTCAGTGGTTGTCAAAGTGGTAAGTAGATTTCCTGATAGTCGCTATATTTTTTCAAAGCAGAGACTGTATACTGAATAAATATCGAAGAAGTGGATTGCTTTACTGGATCGTAGGTAGGTGTTGAATAATATGCCTCATCGTTAGGAATAGCTTATAGGAAGTGGTCGTCCCGTTAGGGCTCGAAACCGTGAACGGATAGAACTTCCGTTCTGTCGCTGCGAGAATATTTTCTGTCACGTTTCCTTCATGCATTGGTGCATTATAAGGATGTTTTATTGCAATTTTATGCGTAGTTTTATATGGAATAAGTTCCTGAAGTCAGGTCAGAAACTTGTGCTCGAATGGGTTTATTATTGTACTAGTTGCAATGGTAACTATTATTACATGCAAACTCAAATCCAGAATTTGTATTATTTGGTAGCTCAAAGCTTCAATCTGTGAAAGTTTCGACTTCTGTTATTTGCCAACTTAAACCAGCAATTTTTACTATTTACTAGTTTAAAGCTCTAATTACTGAAAATTTCAACCTCTATTATTTGCAAACTTAAATCTAGAATTTATATTATTTGCTAGCTCAAAGCTCCAATCTCAGAAATGTGCAACTTCTGTTATTTGGAAACTTTAACTCACAATTTTTACTATTTGCTAGCTCAAAGCTCCAATTTCTGAAAATTTCCACTTCTATTATTTGGAAACGTAAATCTAAAATATCTATTATTTGCTAGTTTAATGCTCCAATTTCTGAAAGTTTCCACTTCTATTATTTGCTAGTTTAGAGCGCCAATTTTTGAAAATTTCAACCTCTATTATTTGCAAACTTAAATCTAGATTGTCTACTATTTGCTTGTTGAATGCCCCAATTTCTGAAAATTTCAACTTATATTATTTGCGTACTTAAATCTAAATTTTCTATTATTTGCTAGTTTAATGCTTCAATTTCTAAAAATTTCAACTAATATTATTTGCAAACTGAAACCTACAATTCTTATTATTTGCTGGCTCAAATCTTCAATCTTTGAAAATTTCAACTAATATTATTTGCAAACTGAAACCCACAATTTTTACTATTTGCTAGCTCAAATTTTCAATCTCTGAAAATTTCAACTTATATTATTTGCAAACTGAAATCTACAATTTTTACTATTTGCTAGCTCAAATTTTCAATCTCTGAAACATTCAATTCCTATATTTATAAACTCTATTTTTATTATAGATATTAAAAAACACGTTGAGAAAGTGTTACTCTAAACTACTTACTACAGAGTAGAGACACATTCATCAAGATTTCACGAATTTCACTTAAAAGAAAAAGAAAAACCAGCATACCACTTTCCTAGTGCCACTGTAGCATCATTAACAGGAAAAAGTATTACGAATGTTTCCCACTCGGGCAACTTCTAAACACGTCCCAAGGCAACTTACAGGAACAATTATTTTCACACCTTCGCTGCTCATTAATCTCCCGTGCAACAAGATGCGTACACACGCGCCGTTTAAATGGTAATTAGTTGCACGAATTAGCGGGACGAGTGAACGCGTTCACGTGCCGATGAAAACAAAAGTAAAACGTCCGTGTTAGAAAGCGAGGGAGCCTTAGCTCCCTCACGCTGTTAGCAATGCAATTACATCAAGAATGTTTATAGAGATAAGTGCACAGGTTTCCTTTAAAAGAAGCGATCCAGAGATATTACATGTGCAGAAAAATTACTCGAATTACTCGCCCCGCGCACTAACGCGCCTCTTGTAATTTGTGGAGAGAGATTACAACGATGACTTTCGAAAAAAAAAACGTACAATTCACGTCACATACCTTACAACCAATTAAGGCTCGAACTGGTACAGAAACGTCCCTGAACAAACGATGTTTAATAGGTAACTGAGAATTTCTGACAGAAATTTTACAGTGAGTACTAACAAATGACATTAAAATAAAGATTATTTTTTATGTTAACATCAAAGACTGCTTAGCTTTCCTATAGTTATTTACAATATGAAGAGTAAGTCTGTTTGATTCTTTCTGTATTTAGTAAATACTTAAATACTATTAGTAAATACTATTTACAAGTTCTGTTAAGTATTTTCCCCTGTTTCGAAAAAAATGTGATTATGTGTATAATTCGCGATACAATCAGAAGGAAAAAAAGGAAAAATTTTCTTCCTATGAAAGTTAATTTTCGACAAGAAGTTAATACCAATACGAGGGATCAGATCATCTGAATGAAATCACTTTTAAGCTTATAATTCTGTGCTAAGATCAATGATCTTCTTCTTCTTCATTTAAGAAATTAGTGATCCTAGTTTTTGGAGGTTTTTTAGTCAACCTAATGGTTTTATATTCAGTTTTAGCTTTAAGTTACTGTTTTCAAATTGTTACTAGAAAAATTTCCATTATGTTTTGTTAACTATCGACTTTAAGAAGAGAAACGAACCATTTAGACTAATTTAGAGTTTAAAGTGATAAATGAATGAAACAAGGCAGAATATATTTCACAGTTGGTTTTCTCACACAAAGCTGCCAGATTCTATAGGTTTCAGTCATTGCTTTCAAGGTTATAGCACAGTTCCTTGGTTTCTCGGCGAGACTAGACTCCCATAAATGCAACAATAAGCTAACGGACCATGGGCCTCGATTTTCGATACTGGCAGAGTGCTGCTTTCTACTAGCCACCTTTTTATACTCATTCTTGCCTATAGAGTTCAGAATTTCAAATACGTGAGAACCTTGACCTAACGGATCACTTGGTTCACCAAGCTTCTATAACTTGCTTTGCAGGTTTAAAATCGGGGATAGAACAGCGAAGGACAATATTATTCAACACGACTTTAAACTATAACTAGAAAGTTCTCTTTAAGACGAATCTAACGATAACATTTCTAACTTAAAAATTAGACAGGACCGCCTCAAAAAGTGTCCTTAAAATTCCTGATTTCGAGTTTTTCAACAACAGCAACAACTAATAGTAAAAGGTAACATACACCTTCAGGTTTACAAAGAGAGCGCATAAGATTCAGGTCACCAATTTGCTTCAAATTTTGCACAGCAGTTAGAGCACAGCATGCAGGGCCAGTTCAAATCTTTTTCGCGCCCTTTATTTATAATACATTTATTTGAGCTTTTTAATGCCCCTGCTCTGAATTATTACTTGTAGCTTAAAGAAGGTATAGCACAACTTGTAATATTTAATTTGTAACTTTATTTGAAAAAAAAAATGCCAACAATGAATATACCATTTCGCGCCACTTGCCAACTTTACCGCCCAGGCAGCCACCTAATTTTTGCCTACAGGGACGAGCCGCGCCTGGCAGCACGTGTAAAACGCAAATGTGGCGCCAGCCTTAGGCGAGAGTGCTCGTTGCGCGCACAGTACGCGCGGTCGCGTTCGCGGCACGCGATTTGCGCAAACGTCTTGATCGCTCGTCTACCAGGCGAGCATAACGCGGAGGTGTGCACGCGTCACGTGCGTTGGCCCCCGACCACGTGACTGCAACGCGCGACGATGTACGCGCGCGTGACGGGACACGCGAGGGTGTGCGTGTCACGGGATTACCGAGTTGGCAGACCTTAAAGGCCGCTCCACACTCGTTACGCTAGATCTGAACTGTTAGCACTTCATCTGCCGCTGTCACGTATACGTGACTTTACGATTTCCATTTTATTAGGTCGGTGCAGTTCCTTCGCTCACTGTTAGGTGATGCTAGGCGCACGGAAATGGCTTTTTTACCGCACACACGGTACTGGGAATATTTATCGCACTACCCACCAAATCCGCGTGCTATGAAACAGTCTGGTAATTATGCAGAACAAGTGTTTCCTCACCGATTTCAATGGTTTTTGAATATGTTGTCGGGGACATGATTCTGAACAGCTTTTTTCTATACATGTTACCGCCGCTCGACCTTCGTTTCCAAGATATTCGCGAAAAATTGCTTCTACTATTACAATGTATTCTGCCGTATACCTGCCTACAGTACGCGTCCGTGGCAGCGTATGCGCCAGCATGGGACAAAACAAATGACGAAGCTGACCTTTGTTTCCGAGATATTTGCGAAATACTTCTTTTGACTTATTCCGACGCAACGCTTTCGACTTTCCAACTTGTCCCGGGTAGGGTAAAGAGTACAATGGTTGGCCACTTAAGGGGAGGTTCTGGTCTAGAGCCCCCAAAAATAGGTGTTATTTAGGAATTAATTAAAGGAAAACTACTATATATAATTTAATGGGACTTTTTGCATTGTATTAAGGATGTCTTAAATTATAGAAATATATTTTTTGTTTTATAATTAATCATTGCAGACAGCCCTGGGGAGTCGTTAAAGTCAAGGCGTCAAAAAATTGATCCAAATCGGTGGGACCTGTATCTCCAAAACTTATTATCCGATTCGACTGAAACCTTTTTTATTTTGAAGATTATTCTTTTGGCTAGGGTGGTAACTAAAAAAATTACAAAAATGACATTTTTTTTAGAAAATAACGACACTTCAAGTTTGAAATCACTTTTTCCCTATATTTCTCGCCCTTTCAACGCCTTTGAAAATTATAAATTTTCAATTTTTTGTAATTTTTTCTGATTCCCCCCCTAGCCAGAAGTATATTCTTCAAAATAAAAAAGTTTCAGTCGAATCGGATAATAACTTTTGAAGATACAGGTCCCACCGATTTTGAGAACACTGTTTCGGGAAAAATGCGTTTAAAGTTTTACGTGAGCGCCGGAGTGGACGGTTGTTGCCCATGCATTTGTCGCTACTCAAATGCCTATAACTTCGGGAATTTTACGAATTTCAACAAATCCTTTTAAACACGTTTTCCTAAAAGGTTGAACATTCGAAAAATGAAATAAAAAAAGAATCGACATTTAGACCAGAACCTCGCCTTAAGTAAGAGTGTCACATAAATAATGAATTATAAATGTGAATTTAGTAAATTTGAAATGGAAATCAATACAAATAAGTACGAAAAACAAGACAGTACTTGTCCAATCGGTTCGACAGTGATTGGCCGTTATTTGATAGATAATATAACCTAAAAGAAAATGTTACCTGATTTGGTGATAGAAACAAGATTAAAATTATTCAATAACAATGCATATATTTTATTATATATGTATTTGTTGTGTTTGTTTCTGTTTTTAACAGGGGGCTCATTACTGTTTCATCATTAACATGGTTAAAAAACAGTCACTCGCCGCCCGGCCAATTACTATCATTCAACATTATTCATATGACAGTTGTTGGCCCCCTATATTTTTCATAATATATGTATAATTTTAAGAATTAAATAATTCTTTTACAAAGTTTCAACTTTTATTTATCGATATATACCGAATATAAGAAATATACATATCATAAATACATTAAACTATTCGCAAACTTTCAACTGTACTCTTATGGTTTTTTGATTAAAACGCTGTAATTTCCAAGCTTCAAAGCCGAGTCATCCTATTTGCTTTTATATATAATCACAGTATATAATGAGTGGAGAAATATTGATTACATCCGAAGCAAGAAAGTACAAGGAATATGAATATGTTCATTAAAAAAAAGGCATAACACTGGTATTTCTTTATATACATTTATTTCTCAAATATGGCCAATCACTGTCAGGTGGCCAACCACTGTACTCTTTACCCTATTAGTACATATTGGTTGGGGCTAGATTAGTGCGGGGGGCGCGCGCCAGCTCGCGGGCGCGTAAAGCATGGTAGCGAAATAGCGGAATGTGAGAATATTATTGTAAAATAAATATAGTTTAGGCTTAATATTATTATTTAAATATATCATTATTATTATTGTCCTTATTATTATAAAATTACTATGTTTATTTATTCTGGTTACTTTTATATTTTTTAGGTGTTCATAAAGTAACTCACATTTTTAAAAAATCTCGAAATTCTCGGGATTATTTATGTCAAATCCCGGAATTTTTGGAATCCAAAAAACAGTCGGGATGACTCCCCCGGCTATCCCCGTACAACTCCCTATACACAACTTATTTTAATCAAGATATTGGGCACTGTATGGCTACTTAGTCAATAATCGCGCAGAAGTACAGTGCTTTCCGAATACTAATTTATCTATATGTTATATAAAATTCAAATACCCCTACTTATCACGATTTCTCTGATCCTGTGACCATGAAATTTGGTTGGTAGGTTACTGTTAGATCGTGTGTGCCCGCTAAAACATTTTTTTAAGGGGTCATTCCGGTTAGACGGGTTGAAAAAATCGATTTTTTTTTTAAAACATTTTTCGAAAGTACATATCCTCAAGAATGTACTGTTGAATTTTCATGGAAAAATTCCGATTATTTTAGCTTCTACAGAGGCATTTTGTAGATGAGTGCAGAGGCTCGGCCTTTGTAGATGAAAACTTTGAACGCGTTTTTCTCGAAACGTCATTTGTCCACGTCGTGAAGATAAAATCTCGAAATCTATCGAACCGATTGCTTTATAAATTTTACTGCTTATTCTGCACACCTGTGACTCTCGCGGGGACTACAATCAAGTATTTTCATTGAGTGTAACCTACTTTTAAAATCGAAAACAGCAAAAGAAGAAAGCCGAGAAAACATTTTTCTTGCATATTTGCCCGCCACTTTGCTAATTTTTAAGATAAATCACTAATTATAGTCCGAGCGATAGCGACAGGCATACTGATCAAGAATCTGTTTGGATTTTTAGATTCAGATAAGTCTGACAGCTGAAATCGCCTGCACGAGCGAGGCATGAATTTTTAAACATGTCATCAAAGCTACTTTCAAAAGCATTTGAAAAGCAATAATATTATTACTTTTATATTTTTTATTTACGGCAGAAGTGTAGTTTAATAAATAGAAAAAAGTTTCATTCCATTACTATAATTATTCTCGTCGCAATAAATTCCTGAAAATCGCTGAATTTCTCGGCGCGCTAACCGGAACGACCCCTTAAAAAACTCCCACGGCTTCACATTTACCACTGATGAAACTGTAAGTGCTGTCGAGGTCCCTCTTCTGTTTGCAAGATACAATTGCGAAGGCACACAAGAACGAATGAATAGTTTGGCACCTAAGGGTGATTAGTTAGCGGCCGTAAGTTTGAGACACGAGCAACAGGATGAAGCCTAAATCGCCAGCGTCTGAAATCCAACGACGAATCTCGACCGAGTAATTCACAATCGTTTGTTTACGCCGTCGTTGCTTAATCCGCAGCGGAGGATCGGCCCCCGTCGTTTCAAGAAGCACAACGATCTTTGAGCCAGTGAAAAGGAAAGGGTGGGGATAGGCCCACAATGCTGTCGTGTCCCTGAACTCGATACTTTCGCCGCCATCGCCTCGCTCTCAATTGCAAAAAGGATTTTTGCATCGTGGCAGCGCGGGCGAGCGAGCGCGCGCGCTTACGCTTTAAAACCAAGCCAATAAATTAATGTTACCAGGCGAGCAGGAAGCGCGGGTCACACGCGCGGCCCCGCTTTTGCAAAAAACCTATTGTTAACATGCTACCCTGTTAAGTATGCAATAATGTTTCAACAATATCGCTGGCAATTTAACAACGATTTTGCAATCCACCGTTCACGTGTGTGCGAGCCTCGTCGCGGGCGTTAATCGCACGCCCGCGATGTGTTTAAATATCGCGAAATTCGGCGCCGCGCGGTTACACAAGGAGCGACGATTAAGTTTTATTAGCCGGGACAAAGTCGTCATTGTCTTCCGACATTGTCTCTCCTGCTTCTCGCTCTTTATTATTTCGCTTTCGAACGACACAAGAGAGTTCCTACGTTGTATGGTCTCTGGATCTCGAGTATTTTGGTATTGTTGTTTTATTGTTGTTTCTGTAATTGATTCGTCGCTAGTGTCGCGGTTGCTTGGGAGACGCCTGCAGCGGATGTTTGTGGGTTATTGTAACGGAATATTAATCAAAGATAAGGGGCTTCTATTATTCTCTTGACACTTGGGCGGGGCCCCAACAAGGGGCGCAAGCAGGGCAACTAAGAGCGGCGCAAAGTTGGTAGGAAGAGAAAAATAAAATCAATAAAAACCAATAAGAAAGTAAAACTGTTGAAAAAGCGGTGAAACAATTGGTAATACATGCTTGAATTTAGTATGAAACTTATAAATTGTTTTTAAATCACAAATATAATTACTATTATACTAAGAAAAGGGGCGTAGGTACCTATATTAAATATCTTTACAAAAGGCTTTTCAACTTACAAAAAATGTCGCTCGTTGTCGAAAATTATATTTTAAAATAATTATTTATTTTATAGTTAAATATGAAGGGCAGCAGAGATCATTTTTGCTTAGAAGCACGCAGCGGAAGAGTTAGATTGGTTTCCCCACTTGGGCTGTCAGATAATGAGGATTTGATATTGAAAAAAGAGGTTGGTTTAAAATTCGAATAAATTGGCGTTTGTTCGCTGCAGTCTATTTAGGCCACTTGAGGCTAACTTGAATAGTGAATTTCCAATCGATACGTTTCATTTCTAACATATACTCGAAATTCCTAATTTCAAGTTTGTCGACAGAGGAAAGTGGTAAAAAATTACCACCCAAGTGAAAAGACTTCGAGGGCATACTTGAGTATTCGTCGATAAGATGCTGCATTCTGCTCCATTCATTACAAGACCAAAACACCTCGCTACCAAAATACCTTTACACCATTTTATTTACTCCGTGCAAGAGTGAGAAGCGATGGGCGATTCCGTTGAAGAAATCGATACTTAAGAATCGATTCTAATGAAACATCAATACATGAAAATCGATTATTTTAAAAAATAATTGAGGAATCGATGAAAAGAACGATCAAAAATTTGATCGAGAAAGTGATAAAAAATAGAATCATTTGAATGTGAGATAAAGAGAATATTTATTAAATCACTATATTGAAAAATATAATATATGTACTAGCTTTACTACTCGGCTTCGCTCGAAATTTAGATTCTGATTTTATAAAAAAAAATTTATTTACTTATTTTTTGTGAGAATAGTCACATTCATCTGGATTAGCTAAGCATAATGAGCTGGGACACATTTCGCGACCCCAGAAAGTTACCTTTCGGTAGTTTTTAGGCGACAGACAAACACTTATAAAATCTTTTTAAAAGTTTCTAGTGTACATATATGTACATACATCCATGAAATTCATACCCACAATTTCATTTTTTAAATGTATACAGTTCTTGTTTATTTAATTTAGTACATCTGAATTCCGTTTTCTTTTGTAGAGGCGGAAAAGTAAAAGATTATTATTAGAAAATTCTTAAAAATAGAAAACGATAGATTTTTTCTCGATTCTTGGTTAGAAAAAAATCGAGTTGTCGACAATCGATTCTGAAAGAACCGCGTAGAATCGCCCAATCCTAAGTGAGTCTTAGGGCGGTATTCACAATCGTTACTTATTCTTACACACGGCCTGTGCACAAGCTTGCGCGTTTGGATTATCAGCTTCTGTTCGAGCACGCTGCTTGGCCATCCCACTATTCCCCGCGCAGCCTCAACATTGTTCCTTCCAATGATAGCTTCTGCTTAACGCCAATCTGTTGCATCCCGCAATCCTTTCAGCGACAATCGCGCGGACCAATTTGAAAGGGACGTGAAACCACAGCTGTTGGCAAGGTTAGCTCCAGAGCTGAATGGTTCCGACTTGAGAAACGTCCCTTGGCCAGAGTGAAGGGAGCACGGAGGCCCAGCCAGCGCGCGCAGCTGCAACGGGCCCCCGCCGATTTGAGTCCCCCATCGGCGGGACGCGTGCCCGCCCGCCACGGATGGCGATCGGAATTCCACTTTCCACGTGGGGTATGTTACTTACCTTTTGTCCGCACTCGGAAGCGAGCGCGGCGGGGCATCGGTGGCCTCATAAATAAGGCATAACCGTGAACACGGGCGTAGGCGAGCCATCTGGAGGCAGGCCCCTTGCTCGTGTGCGTCCGCGACCTGCCCTCCACTTCTCGGCGGCGCAAGCAGGGCAAAGGAGGGCACAGGTGAGCCGAGGGAGAAGAAGGCAACGGGACGTGGCCACTCTCGGGAGGATGGAGTGCTTTCGCCGAGCTATCTAAGCGTTTATTATGTATTTCCAAGCGCATGCACGTGCATGCTAGTGTGCTCTCGAAGCGGAGATGGTGGCCAGGCCCCTTTAAACGTCACCTTAAGGGAGGCTGTGAAGTTTCATTAACTCATTCGGTGTGCCTGATCGATGGAACTTTGGGACTGGCGCGCAAGGTATTGTTGATAACGGACTGGGCCCGAAAGTATTTATTGCCAGGAGGCAAAGGAGACCCGCCCTGGACTACAAGGCTACCATTTTATTTTTATAACAAATAGATGAAATTTTCAAAAAGTATATAAGCGGCAAGAATGTACAATTACAATTTTTGTGAAATAAATTCATGTTTTTTAGTAATTATAAATTATGTACAGTGTTTAAGGCAGCCCACTTGCCATCTTGATGGCGGATGGAACGTAAGAAGTGCGTTAAAAACGAGAAATGACGAAGTTTAAATACTCGTCGAGGTATCTAACTTTGTTTGAAAACTATCTAAATAGTTACAGACCCGAAACTATCTTTGAAAAATTGGAAGACTTATCACAGGCCTTTGCGATGGAAGGTACCGTAAACTGGGGGAATATTGGCATGTTTTTGGAACACTTTGCTATATAATATAAACATTAACATTTTTACATTTGCTTTAAGTGTCCTATCATAACATTGCATCTTTTGTGGATGCACTACGAGTGTCAAAATGCATAAGATTTTTATCCTTTTCCTTCTTTAATACATGTTAAATACCTCGTATTTAAATACCCCGTAACCGAGTAACATTGGCACATCATATATAAATAGCACTAAAAAGTTAAAGTTTTACTATATCTAAACTTACATTAACACTTAAATTTGTTTCTTTTTATGTTCAATGCGCTCTATTTTTAGATTTTTTTATTTTTTTTATTAAGATTTTTAAATTTGGTTTAAATATCCTGTTACAGCATTGCATCGTTTGTGATTGTACTACGTGTGAAAATCCATAAAAAAAATCCTTTCCCCTTTTAATAGATGTTAAGTAGATGCCAATGTTACCTCGTACAACCCCTGGCAATAAGTTTTCGACCAAACGCAGTGGTACGAAGTCAACGAGAAATACCATAATTTTTTGTATGTAAAACAATGCGATATAAATTTAAAACTTGTGGTAATGTTAAATTGGTCTAATACGAAGTAAATGCACCCAAAATAATAAAGACATTCGTTTATTATCTACTAAAAAACAATGAACAAACAAAATGTTGCTTGGAAAAAAGTATTTGGCCAACGGACGCTCTGGAAAAAAGTATTCGACCATGTCAATTTGCAATGAAATGAAGAAAAATTTACTTCAAATTCACATTACCTAATATTTAGTTACATTTCCACGTGCACGCATAACCGCTATTATGAGTTTTGGCATTGACTTTATAAGATTTTTGCATTTTGTCGGTGTGATTTTATCCCATGATGCCTTAATTGCTTCACGAAGCTCATTTTTGTTTGTAGGTTTTTTTTTATACGAATTAACTGCTTCCACGTTGCCCATAAATTCTCTATTGGGTTAAAAATTACTTTTTTCCAATCATCCACAGTCCAATGCCGGTGTTCCTTACACCATTCCAAACGTTTTTTCCTATGCTGTTTCGTAACAAACAGTTTTGTCTTCGCTTTGCAAAATGAATATCCTATTTCATTTAACCGGTTTCTCACTGTACAGTCACAAACATTTTGTTCCCACTTTCCATTTATTTCCTTAGACATACCTCGCCTCATATTTTGAACAATTTGTCGTAATTGTTGGTCATCTCTTTTTGACGATGAACGAGGGCGTCCACATCTTGTACAATTAACTACACTTCCACTTTCATTAAATTTCTTATTTACAGTATATTCTTATGTACAGCTAATCGCACTATGGGAACAATTTAAAATTTCTGCAACTTTTCGTTGAGTATTGCCCACTTTCAAGAGTTTAATTGTTCTTTGCTTTAAATCGTCAGAAAAATGCTTGCGTGGTGTCATGCTGAATTTCATTGACCTGCTTCGATCGCTAGCTAACAATTGACTGATCTCGGAACAATTCGTTAACTTATGTTGTCAATACATTGTTTTATTGCACTCTGCGTGACTTGTGAACGAGACAGCAAGTGAGAAGACGAAGAAAGTGAGAACACATTCGACATCGAGCGATAAACATACAAATTTCTTACTCGCTAGCATAGCGCCACACTGAGATACAGAGCTCCAGAATGCAGCAAAACAGTTTAGCAAAAGAATACAAAATTATTTGCAGACTAATGGGATCAGAACTGAAAAAATGGCCGGCCAGTAGGTACGCTAAACCTATTTTTCATTAAAAATTTTTGCGCAATATCTTCGCAAAGCAATTAAGGCATCGTGGGATGAAATCACGCCGACACACTGCGAAAATCTTATAGAATCAATGCCAAAACGCATAAAAGCGCATATACGTGCACGTGGAAATGTAATTAAATATTAGGTAATGTGAATTTTAAGTAAATTATTGTTCGTTTCATTGCAAATTTATATGGTCGAATACTTTTTTTCCAGAGCTTCCGTTGGCCAAATACTATTTTCCAACCAACATTTTGTTTGTTCATTGTTTTTTAATAGATAATAAACTAATGTCTTTATTATTTTTGGTATATTTACTTCATATTAGACCAATTTAACATTGCCACAAGTTTGAAATTTATACCGCACTGTTTTACATACAAAAAATTATCGTGTTTCTCGTTGACTTCGTACCACTGCGTTTGGTCGAAAACTTATTGCCAGGGGTTGTACTGCCAATGTTCCCCCAGTTTACGGTATCCTTCACCATGCAAGAATATACAAGTTCCTAGAATAATAAGAGGAAAATAATTCACTTTTATAAACAACTAGCTTAAAGTACCCGGCGTTGCCCGGGTAAAACTTCGATTATCACGTTGTGTCAAGAGGGTGAAATAAGGGGGAAGGGATCGGATATCCAGATTTCATGGTAGCCTATATTTTCCGCAGGGTTCTAGAGAGTAATTATGCAAACTTTGGTTCAGATCGGTTAAAAAAAGAATCGGGATAAAAAGTATCCTATATGGTATTCCTGGTCCTAGACTATCTACCTATATACAAAAATTCAGAAGGATCCGTTGCGTAGTTTCGACGTGATATGAGTAACAAACATCCAAACACACTTTCGCATTTATTATATTAGTAGAATAGGAAGTAAGATGCGCAATAAGTGAACAATCTGCGTCAGTAAGCTCGTGCAATTTGAAAATAAGAAGATTCTTTTAATGTAGAACTCTATTATCCTTCTTACCCATTTCATTGCCAAAGCGAGCAGACTACATATGACAAAATAAGAAATACAGAAAGCACACTCTCGTTAACCTTCCGCTACGCAGGAGAATCCCATGAAACGTTACAGTTCCCCACGAATAATTGCCAAGTATTGCATGCGCGAAGGCTACAAAAATTCGAACCAAGATTTTCGTTATTACGGTCGCCGATCCGATACCCAGAGCTTTACCGAAGCAAGCTTGGATACTTTATTACGCGCGCAGGTAGAGGCTAAGCAACCCCGCGTGTAAATTCCACGATTTTGCTGCTCCCTCGACCAACAGAGTTGCTTTCTGAACGCATTACAGTTCACGGGAAAAGATGATCCGTTCAAGAGTTTCCACGCGCGTGCACAGAGTTGCTTATAGGTACTCCGCGGCCCAGGGGAATTCTACGGTGAGATTAAGAATCGTGACTGGTTAATACGAGCCATCGTGCGCCACGACTCCCAAGAATTTTCGATACTGGGTATCCGGGTTACGATATATTTATCGAACAAGTGGCAAGGCACGGGGATAAAACGGGCAACGGGAATTATTTATCAAACAATAAAGTAGCCTTTTGTCCAGCTCGCGGCACATTGCTACCACGAGAAGAAGTAAAGAACGTTTAATTTCGTGGTAGACGGAGCGCGCACCAAAAGACAAAAGCATACGTTGCGAAACGATTGCACGTTTATAATAATAATAATGTCGTAACACAATGGAACGTATTTTGCATGAAATCTGTAGCTAGCTCAACCGTATAATCGTAACATCGAGTACGATTTTTTATTTGTCTCGTAAAACAGCTCAAACACAGTAGATTTAATTATTTATTTATTTACGGGTAAATCTTTTAGCGTACATTTTGGTCAGAATCAGTCAAATGTAGGCATCAATGTGTTGTATAATCTATGCCTAAAAGAGGCTGGGAACTAAAGAGGTCCAGCGTTTTGCAGAATTCATTCACGTTCATAATTATGCGGTTAATGCAATTGTATTGGCCATAAGTCGTGCAATGGGCCTCTTGACAAAGTAGGACATGATTTCTTCAGAATGACGCTGACGTAATCAACTTAGATATGTTAAAGTAGATCTTTCAATCCCTTTTGCGCGAGGGAAGGTTAAATACCTTATCACACGAGACACTTTTGTTTACAAAAAGTGGACAAAGTTAGGCGCTGAGTGAAGGTGGGAAAAGTAGCATTCTCCACCCATAAATGTGTCTCGTGTGGAATGGCCTTAACAGCAGCATATAGGGTAGCAGATTTTCGTTTAGGTAAACTCCGAAGGCTGAGGAACTTTAGAGGAAAATATTCTGAAGAATATTTAAACGCTGTTATCTGTTATATAATAATAAGAAATTAGAGCATAGAATTGAAGGAGCTACGTGTGGTAGTTTGTTTTTGATGGTAGGGGAGACTGGGGCAAGTTGATACGTTCTTCAGTTTTCAATTTTTGTCATTTTTGTTTAAATTAATTACTTAACAACAAATATGCTGAAATATACTTTGGTCCTTTCTCTTTAGTGTATTGTAAATGAAAGCTTGAGAAAATACAACTTGCCCCGGTCTTCCCTACAATTTCTTGATTTTTTCGTGCAGAAATCACGCGAAATAAATCAGGACTTCAACTTTAAATAGCCGCCATTTTGTTTTAAATTAATATTTCAGGAAATTCCCTCCGTTAATCAGGGGATACATTTATAAATCTTTTTTGTTTTTTTATTTTAGATAATCTAGTTCCGAATGGCAGTGCTCGCCGCAAAACCAAATTTTTAAAAAGGCTTCTTGGATGTCGGTTGTTACTTTATTATAAACGTGAATATGTTTCTACGAAAAAATTACCAAATGTTCTTTAAATGTTGCTCCTTTAAGTGCAAAAAGTTCTGTAAAAATATATGCTTCCGCTTTTTCGAAAAAAATTCACAAACATTCGCCTCTTTTCGGCCGCCTGACTAGGTATAACGCCTTAATGGAAAAATGAGTGGAATTAGCAAAATAAAGATTTTGCAAATGGTCTTTTGTTTTTGAGGAAGAAAGGCAAGTTTATTCTATCGAAAATGCCACCTTAAAAGGGTATTCTCACGTTCCTGATTAAAAAATTCAATTTCCTTCGCTTTTTTTTTAAAAAAAAAACATGGTGTCGAAAGGCTACTTTTTACAATATTTCGTCAAAGTTGAAAGAATTCGCGAAGAAACGTGTCTTCGAGCACATTACTGGTGATTTATTTGCGAAAGGAAAGCTGCGAGGTAATGCCTACTAAACCGCAAAGAATTAGCGAAGCTACTCGTTCTTCTTTCATATTCTAGTGAATAAGGAGATCCAAAGTGTATTATGTTGAGTCGTGAATGATACAATAGCCATGGATTTGCATAACACGTCCTCGTTACCGAGCTGCCTCGAGAATCCTCCTTTTAGGAAAAGGAACGGTAAAGGAGAGGCTCAGTAGGAATAAAAGATAGAGCCCAGGCGAGTTTCGTGGGAAGGTTACAAATTTTTCGAAAATCCGTGCAACAATCATTTCACAAGACATTATTCTGCTGAGCCTTTCAGGCGGGCCCTTTCACGAGAAGAACGAGATCGAACGCCACAAAAGCACGAATATTTTACTCCTGCCTGGACTTAGAATGGACGAGAAACACGCTAATGAGTGCGTTAATTGTGGCAATTAATTCGTAACGAAATAAGTACGCGGGAAATGGGTTCAATTGCGTTCAACTGATGCAACGAAGTCCTACTTCAAAATTATTCGAATAATGATGCGAATAATTGAAGAGACCTTGTAGAAAACATTAAGTGCCAAAATTAGAAAAAGAAAATTTTTTATCGGAAAATATTGTACGTGCATATAGTAATACTATAGTGTGGAATTTAATTTTTGGTACTTAGAGTGTTTTCTACAGGGACTATTCAATTGTTGATACTTTCCGTTGCCTACTGACTGACAATTAATGCTAAGCGTGGCGTTAATCGACTAACAAAGTGTGGATCAGTAAAAATACAAAAAACTATATAATAAATAATTATTCAAATAAAAATAATTCTACCGATTGGGATTGGAGAATTTCATTTGAGAATCGATTCTTATGCTATTGGAATAATTTAGATTTAGAATATTTAAAGTGCTATGTAAGATCAGGTGTTAAATTTTGGACGTGAACCTTGGTCACATACATATATGTCAAAAGAGACTTTTATTTTTTACTTCGATTGGCAAAAAATAACAAAAAAGAAATTGTTTAAACTTGAGGTGAGATTTGACTTATAAGTAACTAATAAAAATGGATGTCTATGCTATTAGCAGTGGCGCACACAGAGGGGGGGGGCCAAAGGGCCCTGGCACTCCCAAAGAAAATGGAAAAAGGAGATTAATGTAAGCAAGACTGAAGTAATTCAAGAGTTTTGTAAAAAGAAAAGAAAACTGGATTTTAACCTTTAAATCAATTTTTATAATCACCTAATGAAATTTATTGAATTTGCATTAGAAATATTTTTATCCGTTCAACTCGGCTCCCCCCAAAATTAACCCTCAACTGCTATACTGTTTTTTTCAAACGTAACTGGTATACTGGTGTCGTGGCAGACTCCAAATAAAAAATGACACAGAAATTTGTAAAGTCGACATTAGATAAACCTCTATGAATATTTTGTTCATAGGTAATGTACGAAATAATAGAAACGTAGAAAGTAAAACTATTATTATAAAATTAATTAGAAATTCAGTTTACAAACTTAGGCAACCAAAAATTTTGCAGCGAACTTTGCATGCTTGGGGTCATGACCGACCACAGAATACCAGTTAAGGGTTAAATCCTGAGTGCGCCACTGGCTGTTGGAATAAACTTTTATTCGATTAACAGCTTCTTCTCGTTCACTTGGCATCTGATTCGAATAGCGCCCAAACTCCAACCCTGTTCAACGATGCTGATGTGCATGCAAGCTTTTCGAGTCTCGCGGATGGAATGGTCTCGTCCTGTCCTTAAGGAGAACGCTCGCGGGCGGCAATTAAGCAATCCTCGGTTCGCCGGTTACTTTTAATTGTTCCTAACGAGGCTAAACGCGTCCGTGGTCCACGTCACGGCGCATAACAATGAATAACGGTCCCGGTGAACGAGTACGTTTACTTTGTTCCCTATTGTCATCGTCAACGACAATGAGCTGACCCACGCGAGTGCTCGAAATGTGTATCATTGACGTGCGAACTTCGCATTCCAAATATGCAATTCCGCATAGACTCGGCTGGGGCCATTTCCTCCCTCATCAAAGGCAGGGGATTCCAGAAACACGTGTACGCATATTATAAGAAAATTTTTTATGAAAGCTTTGTGTCCAGGGTGGTTATAGAAAGTGAGGAGGGTTAGACATCTTTCTTAGATTATATACGTACAGTGGCGTGCAAAAGTATTCGGCCACCATTTAAAATCGTATAACTTTTTTAAAATTAAACCAAACGACTTGAGTTTTTTTGAGAAGCTAGAAGGATTAGTTTGCTAACGGACGTGATTCGTCGTTTTGAAAAAAAAATCACTTGGTCGGAATAGCAAAAAAAATAGTATAGGTCGTTTTTTAAACTTTTTTTTGTGAGCCTGTAATGAAAATTCAAAAAACCCGTTTGTAGATTTAAGTAAGTTATATGCGTGCCTAAAATTTCATCAAAATCGGTTAACGTTGCTCTGAGTCATAAACGCTTAAAGATCGCAGAATAAGGTCGAAAATCGCGAAATTCCCGAAATCATTTGACAACATATTTTCGACCTTATAGCTCAGAGCAATGTTAACCGATTTTGATGAAATTTTAGGCACGCATATAACTTACTTAAATCTACAAATGAGTTTTTTGAATTTTCATTACAGGCTCACAAAAAAAGTTTAAAAAACGACCTTTACTATTTTATTTGCTATTCCGACCAAGTGCATTTTTTTTCAAAACGACGAATCACGTTCGTTAGCAAACTAATCCTTCTAGCTTCCCAAAAAAACTCAAGTCGTTTGGATTCATTTGAAAAAAGTTATGCGATTTTAAAGGGTGACCGAATACTTTTGCACGCCACTGTAGTATGATGATACGAAAAATTGATGGAGGAAAAAGGTGAATGCCATAGTAAGTGTTATTTTGATATAATTCATGTATGATTCTTCTCTTGGGTGGTGTAATATTAACAGTGTTTAAACTCGCAGCCCCACAGCTGTTACTCCAATTCTTCTATATTATTGAATTTGCATGCATTTTCGTATAATGAGTAAATGGATTTTTCTTATTGTTTTGCATACAAAAGAAATACTTTGAGTAAATGAAATGAAAAATCGACTTTTAATTTTTACTATTTCTTCTTTAATTTAAACGAAATATATACCTTATGAGATGTTTTATATTTATATTCAAACATTACTAGATTTTGCAGTAAAGAACACTGATGGCTATGAGTAGATATGTGTGTTTTTTGTTACATGAAACGTTGAATTGAAACCACTTAATGGGATATAAGTGCCGCATAATTATTTAAAAATGTAGTAGGAACTGTAAAGAACTGAGTAAGAGGATAGTTAGCGGTGGATCATTTCAGCACTTGCTGTATTAAAGTAATTTCCTAACATAAATTATTTCGCAAAGGTATTTTCTACTCAACAGACAGAATTTAGTACTTTTATATAGAGAATAATGAAAAGGATCGATTTATGTATATTAAAAACCAGTAGTCCCATTTAAGAAAAAAGGTGCATGAGAATATGAAAAAAACCTTCCTTCTATCAATTTTATTATATCTCCGCGAATTACATCAACATTCACAAAAAGAATCAGAACCTTCATTTCATTAAAAACAGTATAACGAATCAAAAAGTGATATGACGAAAGAGAAATGTATAATAGAAACAATTATTATATATCAGCTGGTAATGCGGAAAACATTTTAAGATCGTTTAAGTATCTTTTAAATAAAATCCCCATTTTTTGGTAATTACCTAATAGGAATTAATATGACGAATTGAATTATACCATTTGCTGCACGATTGCATTGAAAAGTATGGAAATTAGACACATTTCAAAATTATTTTATCGCAGCACGCGCAACAACAAATTCTCTCCGAATATTTTGATTTGTGCAGTACCTACTCAAAGGATCGTATTAATCGCGCCTGGGACAGTGAAAGTGACTTTCGTCGTGATAAAAATTGCAACGACAATTAGTTCGAGTTATTATGCGAACAAGTTTTTGTACTATCTGGGGCTGGATATTAAAATGAAACGAGTTTTCGCGGTTACAAAATTTCATCGTTCGCTAAAACTTTCTCGTCGATGGAAGTTCTTCTGTTCCTTGAAACTGAGTCGTTTAGCAACGCGAAATATAGGTACACTGGTGACCCACGATACTTATTAGAAACTAAACTTCTTCCAAAGAAACAAGTAATACTTTCTTGTGCAACGATAAATTGAAACTGTAGAATAAAGATTTTTAATACAAGCCTATGTTTCCGACGAAATTGCTTTTGAAAATCCTTGTGCAAAAATAAGTCGAAATTGTAGAATAATTTCATTCGCTTTCCGACTCAGAATTTTCCGAGAACAAAGCTCCATTCGATGTAAGTTATTCTCCACTTTCGACTTATTTGTAAGTATACCTACTCAATATTCATGTCATTTGCAGTTCTGTAAACGAAAATCAAGACTGCCATCTGTATCCAAGCAAAGAGATAGGTTTCTTAAAGCTATTAAATAATTAACATATTCTGAAATAATCTTTACATTCAAGGTTCCCCTTACTTTCAAAGCACGTTAACCTAAAATCACGCAATTTAACCGAGCAAATAGATTATCACGTACAGTTTCTCAACGGTTGGTATGGCAACTCTAGCCAGTGTTTACACTCACGCGACTCTTTGCGTCTCGTAAACGTTGCAAAAGAACCGATCAAATGACTCGTTTGTTCCACAATTCTACAATCTGAATGAGTATAAAACGGTGCAGCAATTTCTTCGTGACGACTACAGCGAGCTCGCGAGCGTCACGCATGAACGTTTCACGAGCCGCGTCGCGTCAGGAGGAACCACCTGTCAACGCGAGGCCGCGTGAAGTTGGTCGCGCATTCAATGCGCTAGCGGCCAACATTCGTAAGTGATTTGAAAAACGCGCGTTCACTCACCGTCAGCTCGGCATTTCGTCCAGCGTCGTTCGAGTGTCGCCGGTGGAAACTCGTCACGCTCGACAGTATCGTCGACACGATCATGCGGGCGCAGTGTTTCACTGATCACGTTTGCGTTGGTTGCGGGTGTCCCGAGGAACGATGAACATCGCGTCGAAGCCGGCAGGGAGAAGATACTCGACCCTACGACTCACGCTGCGAAGTTACGTGTCTATTGTCGGAATTTCGTTTGGAATGCGCGTAAGAGCGGTTCACGCGGTGTAACGTCAGGGTAGCGCGGTTAACTGCACTTTCTCTACTCTACGACCCGCGAAGCACACCTGACCACTGGTCGAACGACACTGACTTGAGCCCGTACGTTCGCGAAACCCCCCACCAAGCTTCCCCCACTGCTAACCCTTGGGCGCCTCTCGCGCCGCCGACCGGCGCAACCCTTGGCGGTTTCCAATGAAATTTCACATCCTTCAGGAGATTTCAAATTGCGGAGCTGAGCGATATAAGTGCCAGAAGTGAACATTTTCTGGATTTTATTTTCAGCCACGGCGATATTGGTATGTACATGTGATGTGAGCTTTATACTGTGACAGCTTTAAAGTTTGAGATTAATTATTCTAGTACAGTGGCGCACTCGGGATTTTATTTTGGCGGGAGCCGAGTTGAACGGATAAAAATATTTTTAATGCAAATTCAATAAAATTCATTAGGTGCTTATAAAAATTTATGTCAAATCCAGTTTTCTTTTCTTTTTACAAAGCCTCTTCAGCATGGAATTTACATCGTTCGACACTAAAAAAGTAATTCTTCATTTCTTTGGCACATAAATACATCGTTTACCATTTCAACTCCTTAATTTCAAATCCATGACTCCTATGCTCCTTATTTAATGTAAAATAAGCTGAATGCTGTTATATTAGATATTTGATAATGCAAAGTCTTTCTGCAGAGGGTGTGGGTATCAGTATAAAAGGAAATCTGCGATTTTATCAGCTGCTGTACTACACGAAACATTGATCGACCCAAAATGCATCTGGTGCGTGGCATATTAAGGGATTATTTTACTTTAAAACGCGCTTTTTTACACGATTCTTGGTATCTTTTTATAGAGCATCTATACAATTGTTTTTGTCAATCTTTGGTTCATATATTTATCCATGTTTCAGTAATATTTACAAATTTTTGTAGAGAGAAACAATTCAAATTTATGGCTGTGCATTTGAACGCATTCGTTAAAAAAGAAGTCTTCCCATGGTTGCCGTAATTTCGGCTATACTGTTCATTTGAAATAAAAAAACCAAAGTGATTCTTAATTAGGACGAGTTTGGTTATAGTCGGTACCAAACCAAAAGAAAGAAAGGCGGCACGTTGAAATTTGACTATCAATTTCTTCATGCGTTTCGTATGTACCTTTCGTGGACTAAAAAAACTGAGAAAAAAACATTATTATGAATTAATTTTACTACGGACGACAAAGACATCTGCAGTGAAGGTGCACCAAAAATCTGGAATCAATCAGTCAAGTAAATCTTAAGCTATTATATGGTAACCATTTAAATTAAAATATAGTTTTGAGAAAAACGCGTTTAAAGTTTCCCATAACTTAACCCAGCGCTGTCCAACTTGCCTTCTGAGAGGCAAAAGCCATCGTCCGCCGTTGCCATGGCGCAAAGACGCCGCCGAGTCAGAGTAACAGTGAACGTCGATGTCGTGCGTGGCGTCTGAGCATCCTTGTTTACGGAACTGTCACGGTCCCCTTTTTAGCCTCGCGAGGTTTCCTTGACAACAAGTCACGCTGCTCGAAAGAAAGGTTGGAAGGGGAAGCAGGCGCGTGAGGGGCCCCTACGCTGGACAGCGCTGACTTAAGGGGGTAGGTCACCCTCGATAACCCTAAAACAGGCCTCTTTTCAAACGCAAATTGTAAAGCGATAAATAACAATAGAGACAACGTTTTTTTTTTATAATTTTAATCGTTATTCTATGAGCTTGAACACATAAAAAGAAATGTCTAAATATCTCTATGTACATAAAATTTGTGAGTAAAAACGTAAAGGCGTGTACGCGGTGCACCGTTTGATGGTGAACATAAAATCTCGAAAACCGCTCCAACGATTTGGATGAAAATTTAATGAGAGATGCAGAAAACCATTCCCTACGATGTGTCGGGAGCAGATTTTCGAGATGATTCTTAAAAAAAAAGATAAAAAATATTTTTCATACAAGAAATCGATAAAATCGTATATTCAACAAAAAAGTTGTATTATTTTTTATTAAAGTGCGTTTGAAAAAAGGCCTGTTTTAGGGCTATCGAGGGCGACCTACCCCCTTAACCCGATCCATAACATTCCTAATTTGAACAGTTCAGATATAGAGTTTTGCTCATACATTTTTGCAACAATATTCCTGAAGAAAATTTAAAAAAGAAATCAAATTTTAAAGTAGAATACCCCCATACAACTGTAAAAAAATTGTACTAATATAAGCGCCTCCCAGTACAAATCCCCAACTAAAAGAGCAAGTCTTAGAAACCTGTGATATCTAGATTAAAATCCAACAACCGCGTTGCAAAATAATATCCCGATAAAATAAAATGCTGCACAAAAGGAAGCAAAACGCACCTCGAATCTTGAATACGCCGCGAAAGGCTAGAACACGGTGAAACTGACAAAAGGAGGATGATCACGAGACGTAGAAACGCGGCCATGAGCATCGCCGAGCAATTTACTGTCTATTGAATTTGTTTAAAGCGTAAACTACAGCCTTTCGTCGTAGAACACGCGAAGACACTTTCCGCGTGTTTATCGATGCATAGGCACAGATGCATGTACGGTTTCGTTGGGATCCCAGGCGCGAACTACTTTCCGCGGTGTCTGTGATCTTGTACTTTAATGATATACTACGCGCACACTATCGTACACAGTGTTCCCGAGGGTGAACAGATTATGGCAGGGCCGCGACTATAAAGCCTTCCAGATAGCCACTTATGAGTCACGCTGGCGGTGTAGGTTGTGCAGAAGGCAGCCCCTGGCGCACGGTATAAATGTTAATATCGCTCATTTGTTATAACACCGAGGAACGCCGGTGCATCTTGCCAGAGGCCAAGAAAACTGCTATTTACGCCGTGAAAGTCCACGCACAGAATGCCCCTCCGCTTTTACTTTGTCTATTAGGGAACGAAACACCGGGAGCGTCTATAAAATGTCCCCCGGATGCTATAGCTTCGAACCCCTGTTACACAATCAATTATGTATTTTCCAGAAGGTCAAATAACTTCCTCTTCCCTTTGCGCTCATCAACGGATGATCGCACCCTTTGGAAGGTAATCGGACGTGATCCTATAGCTAATCTATAGCTAAGGATATTGTAAAAAAATACCGGCTCAGCGCTCGCGCCTCTCCCATTCCGAGTCTTTGAAGAAAAATTTCTACGCTCGCGCCACTTGGTCACTTAAAGCTGTTGTTTCAAAGGGACGCGGAGTGGAAAAGGCGGTGACGCGTGGACAATGTCAAGTTTGTTTACAGGACTGGAATATTTTGGGTCCTACGTTTTAATATCGATTTGCAAAGGAAATGCAAAAGCAGCCCAGTTATCCGATTCTCAGAGCTCTTGTGACTTTTATTGCAATATTTGAATGATTAAATTTATCGATTTATTTTCCTTTTGCCTTCTTTTCTCAAAGATATCGTAGTGGTGAGGCGATGATGTATGTATAATTAATTAATTATGTTAATCGATTAATACAATATTAAAAGGAAACTCAAGCATTGTAAATTAGGGATTGCAGTACCGGGAAACCGGTTTACATCGCGAGAAATACCTTAAAATTTTCGAATAAATTACATAGAGCAATATAGCGCATATATGCATTCATTAATTCCATCGACATCTACTACGTTATCAGTGAAAAAAACACTTCAATTACTAATAAAGACGAAAACCGAAGTATCTCGATCATGAAGAACCAACTCTGATCCAAAAGAAAACTAAAAATCTGAATCAAGTCATCAAAAAATGGACGTATTTTCAAGTTGAAAAAGTAAGGAGAAAATATATACAAATGGCATATAATTTCTTAATGCCTACCCGGCCAGCAAGTGTAGAATCTGAGAGCGCTTTATCCGTGGCTGGATTATTTTGTTAAAAAATTAGGTCGCGATCAGGAGACCAAAGTTTAGACGAATTATGTTTTTCGCGTGCTTATGTGTTAAAAAGAATTGTCAAATAAAAAACATTTAATTATGTATGTAGTTAAGATTCTTTTCATTGATTTCGTGGTGACGATCCATATTGATAAGTATTGTTAATAGTTATACAAATACATCTATTTTGTGTTATATCAGTTTATATTTTATGTTCAGAATAGTTTTATTTGCATATATTTTTTATAATGCTCGATTAGAGTTCAAAAAAAGTTTTTTGTAATGTTTACTCTTATATTTTCAATACCTTAAAGAAATACCTGTAAATTACCGGTAAACCGGTTTTGATTGAAAATTTTACCAAATTACCGGTAATTGAAAAAGTCGATAATTTTGCAATCCCTACTGTGAATTAACGAATCCTTTCAGCTGCGATCTATTATCGCTGGTTTCCTGTATCCGTAGTTCTGGTGTTATCTATAGTCGCGTTGTTTACGATCGTTCCGTGGGCAGAGGTAGCTGTGGCACGTCGCCGCGATCGAAATATTTATCTTTGATTTTACAGTAGCTGGAACAGCTCCATTCAATCACGACGGGACAATAGCACCGTCGCAAATGTCGACATTCTCAATTACGATCTCCTTGTTCGTGCCCATCTCTTTCTGCGGCGCGGCTCTCCCACATTCGGTCCCAACCTGACCGCATTCCAGGAAGAATCTGTGCCTCCGTCTATCAGAATGCATTTGCATCGCGTTCGATCCGCGATATTGCTGCACCGATGGCGCGTCCTTCGGCTCCGCTCGATTAATCCGCTCGTTTCGAACGCCCTTCGCACGAACATGCCTACACAAATCCGTCCCAGCATCCGCGTAAATAAGTCACCAAATAAACGTCATTTCCCCGCGTATCGTTCGTTCGTTCCCCTGGGAAAGATTGCGGAGCCAGGCGTGGGAGTCGACGCGGCAAGGAATGTGGAAAATTGGAAAAGGAATGAACGCTGTCGCGGGGACCAGCGGCGCGGCGCTCGTAGGGATCCCAGCTGCTGGACTCATTATTGCCATTGTTAGTTCCACTCGGCGGCGGCGGCGGGAGAAATAAAACTTCGCGTTTGGAATTCACGCGGTGCCGTTGTAAATCACGGCCTCGAGTTCGGCGTGCACATTTCCTGCCGGAATCGACGCGACACGACAGCGCGTCGTGAGCCAACGTTCTGGCTTTCTGAGACGCAGCCTCTTGCATGGTCCTGTACAAAACACGATGCAGCATGACTCCCTGACCCAGTAGCCTCGCATCTCCACGAGCTCTATGGAGGATCGCCACCAGGATAGAATAAATCAAGCCACTGTATTAAGACGGTGGACTCGAACTGTTCCCTAGCATGCGCACTTTATTGGGCATAAATATAAATGCTGCCTGAATAATGGCCCGCCCTTGCAGTTTCTCGACGTGGCACGGTGGAGTAAGGGATTACATTATTCCCCAAAAGAAACGATGTATGTACATATGAAGGGCAAGGGGAAGAAAGGAGGAATGTCCATTCTTCGTGATTTTGCGATTTATAGCATATTTTGTTGGTGGCAACTGGGACTACAGAACTGTCGAATCACGATTGGTTATAAAGGTCCAATATCCCCGCAAGATAGCGTTAAATATTTGGTATAGGTAAGGGATAGTAGGGGAATTACGAACATTTATGGGAAAAGTTAAATTGAAACAAAAGTATTGACTCTAATCAGATTTGTGTACTTTATAGATAAATGAACTTTGGTTATTTATCTACAAAGACAGCACAAAGAATTATAGACACCTTAATAAACAAATCATTTTCTGAAAGAGAAACAAAACTGTTTCGGTCCGCAATTACCTGTAATTAGTGGGGTAAATGCGAACGGTTGCTTAAAGCTAAGCTATGCTCTGCGATTCTATGTTTTAACTTAGATTTTGGTGGAAACGGTTCCATAAGAATGTCTTGAAGCTAATTTTTTTAAAACGTAGCAAGGCATAGCATCGCATAGCATAGCATAGCTTAGCTTCACGGTGGATACCCGGCTTTAAGCAACCGTTCGCATTTACCCCACTGACTACAGGTAATTGCGGACCGAAAGAGGTTTGTTTCTCTTTCAGAAAATGATTTGTTTATTAAAGTATCTATAATTCTTTGTGTTGTCTTTGTAGATAAATAACCAAAGTTCATTTATCTATTAAGGGGTATACTCGTTTGAACCCTCGCAAAATGTGTACATTTTGTGGATTTTTTTTACAAGTCAACGGCTTGATGAAGATTTCCTGTTTTTATTTACTATCTTTACATAGTATTATGAACTACTTAAAAAAAAAGTTTCAGTTAAAAAACTATTGTTTTTCGGAAGTTATGGATACATATCCGAAAGTCTCTCGATTTTAGACGGCTAAACGGTGGCCCTGAAAAAAGCTGTATGTCGTGCCTGAAATCAAAAACAGTAAAATTCTCTTATAAAATATGTTAATAGCTATCGCCCCACGGGGCCAATTTTGAAAATTATGAAAAGTAAAGAAATGGTGAGAAATCAAAGGTAAACTTAAATTTTTCTAAGAGAAAAGTTCAATTTTTTTCTTTATAATTCTGGTAGGGACGATAGCCAATGGCATACAAATAAAGAATCTCTTTACATTTCTTGTTTCAGATCACCAGAACGAGCCTAATCATGACCGCAATGACACCATGTTTCTTTTTCACGATGACTTTAAAGCAGTCAACTGCGTTTGATTTTCATTTTTCTCTGTTGACAAAATTTGTCATGATAATTTAAATATCAATAAGCATGTAGCAATAAACTGAATAATAAGATACTGAATAATACCAGAATAAGATCTCTTGATCTTTATTAAATACTGGTTTTCTTCCACGCTGTGGTTCTGTCACAGTCTTTTTAATATAATTCCAGGGTACTGGACACATAAAAAACTTCGAAATGTTAAGCGAAAAGGATAAATGCCATCCTTCGTAATAGCCCCATATACACTGTTCGAAATTACCCCAAATGGACAGAAGTTAAGAAATTTCAAATAAAACAAATGCGGACATGTATGTATATATGATTACATTTAGAATTAAGTAACCAAACCATGAAAAAATTATGCTTTATTTAGTAGTTTTAATGCACTATAGACTCAAAATACTCGAGCGTAAAATTATGAGAAAAGCTACGAAAACATTTCACGACCCTTATCTTTGCGGTTGCACGTAGCCTTCCGTAGTGACAGTTTCCTTAGTACTAAACATAGCTAATTACACCATGTAACAATATCACGGGACGACAAGACAAGCGAAACCAGCAAATATCGCGGTGTTCGGGTTTACCCCGCATTCGAAATTGCCCTACTCTCCCTTATTGGTTAAAAACAGGAAATGTTTACTCTGCACTGGAAGAAAATACGGAATGTCCCCACTCTTTGCCTAAGCATGAGCTTCTGTCGTGAAGGTAAAACAAGAAATTATTTAAGAAAATTAAATTCATTGGACCTTGCTTCTTTACTGGTAGATTAAAGCATTAAATCTTAATTTTCTCGATAAAGCTATTTGTGACATTCCCTGTTTTTCCCCCTTACCCTTCATATATATATATATATATATATATATATATATATATATATATTGTTAAATTCTATTGTCTGTAGGAAAGAGATAGAGCACCGTGAAGTTAGTGTAACATAAATAGTTTTTGGTAAGTTGTATTGTTTTAAACGATATGGAACTTGTATTATTTTTCAAGAAGTGGATGAACAGTTTAGATTAACAATAAGCCAGGAGAAAGGTGTGAGGAAAAATGTCGCTTCGATTGGTAGTTTTTGAAATATTGAGTATCGATACTGTTTCTTAGAAAGCAAAACCATGTTAAGATTCTTGTGAGCTTTATAATATGATTTTTTCTTTATTTTTTAATTGAATGAGTAAGGTACATTATGGTCTTCAAATTATATCTTGCGATATTAGGATTGGCATGGGAGAGAATTCGAAATATTTTTATCTTAAAATTAATTATAGAGGGAATACTGGTCGAAGGATCTATTATTTGGAATACATATAAGGTAGATGTCCCAATTACTGCCAATGTCCCTATTACTACCCCTTTATTTATTTTACTTAATAAAAACATAACGTACAAAGAATAGTGAGAGAAAAAAATTATTATTAAATTAGGACTGTTCTCCTCCTTCTTCTTTTTATTATTATTGTGTCGTATCGTATTGCATTCTTTACACGTTACGTTTTTATTAAGTAAAATAAATAATGTGATAGTAATAGGGACACTGGCAGTATCTGGGGCATCTACCCTAATTTGAAATAAAATCAACATATTTACAACAATTCACTTTTAAAATTGAAATTAAATTTACGACAAAAAGAAACGCCCCCCTCTACACACTCATAAATTTGTGAACTCTGATAGGGTGGAAAAAAAATCATCATCTTTTACCATGTTAAATTACTTTTCTTCGAAGACAGAATAATGGCGTGATTAAAATGAGCTATGATACTTATTGTTAGAAAATTGCAACAGTTTGCAAGGGAGCCCTCGCCACTTCCTCAGGAATACGGTCACGAGAAACTGTGGTTTTCGAAAGAACTCGATAAAACCGCAAACCACGCGATTGTCCTTGATAACCGGGTAATGTGTTTCAGTGAAATACTTTCCATTAGTCATTTCTGTCGAAAGGGATAGCTACGGCTATTTCCGTGGGAAATCTATTCGACGAAGAGGCGAGCTACATTTCTGCGACATCTGCGCGGAGCAAAAACGATTTTATTTCAAACTTTATTTCGAAGCATCATCTGTATAACATTATGGTGCTGCCCACCAAGCATGAAGCTTCAAAAGAAATAATTTTGCGGCAGTCATAATAACAAATTAAAGTGTCCTACAAGCCCAAAATTTAGGAAAAAGGATATAGCATTTAATTTCACTGAAAAATGCGTGATCATTAGTAATAGAAACATCCCCGAAACAGAGATGGGCAAAAAATATCGTTAATAAATAATTATACCCGGATTAACTTTAACTTTAGTGAATTATTCAACTTTTGCTCGTTATTCGAAATTTTTATTTAAATAAAATCTTTGCCCACTTCTGGTACCAAATGCGTTGACCAAAGACGTGACGTGGAAATATAAAAAAATTCTAAGAAGACGATCCACTTTCACTTCAGCCCACGAAAACGAAGACCCTACATGTCGCAACCTCACGAGTCGGTGCATTAAAAAAAGAAAAAGATCGAAACCTAACCACAGAAGCAACAAAGAGGAGGTACATCTATTTTATGTAAGCAACTTCCACGCAGTCCTTTGTGTCTCTTTACAATTATATTATCGAATGGTGTCTTCGATGGCATTTCAATCGACACGAGAACAGAATACACGCTCGATGACACCTCCCCAGCTCCGTGCGGCTGTGCGTGCACCCTTTGTCAGACGGCGCGTGCACGCCGTTTAAAAAAAAAAAAACGCGCGGGATGAGTCAGTGTCTGGTTGCGCGGCGCGCGCAGCTCCGTTTTGAAAAGCGTCATCGCTGGCTCTTCCTTCCTTCTCGGCAGCGCAAGTTTTCTAGCGCTCGCGAGCCGGCTACCGTGGCCAGCATTAGGCGGCACGACGATATTCACCGCTCGTGCGACAGGAACAATGAAACGCAGCGAATACAATGCGAGTCACGCCGATCATGCGGATACAGAGAACGCGCGCGGCCTCGCGCATGGATGTGTCTCACAAGCGCGTTGTACGCGAGTACTACGATAAGGCGGAAACATCGGAGACGATAATAGCCGAAGCAAGAAGGGGAAAGGAGAAAGAGAACGAGAAGACGAAGATGAGGAAGAAGATAAAAGAAGAAGGAGGGGAAACGACGACAAAACCAAAGGGCAGTGCAACGTGCGCGCATGATTTACGTGCGCCGGCGTACAGCTGCAGAATTTATCGTCCGATCGAAGGCGCATGCGCCGTTGCCCCGCACAGCCGAGATTATGCATGCACAACTCCCGGAGCACACGAGCCACCGCGCAATCGATCACTGTCCACCTCGTTCGATGACGTTAATGAGGACGATCGGTACTTAACGATACTTCACCCTCCCAGCCATTGCAGCCGATCATACGCGCCGTTTGTTTGTGCAACGGGGAAATCGTCTACCTGCCGGCATGAATAAACATGCGTGCTCCTGTCCTTTCTCGCGAGGGTGCGTCGGAAATTTCAGAGGCATCGTTGGTGCTTCAGAATGATTGTTTTCGTGCTTTTTGCTTGTGGGATAAATTGAAATTGTGTGAGAGTTTCTTTTGGCAGTGGTCTGTATTATTTGCAGAAGGATTTACTTATGTCGTAATACTATACATAATATGTTTCTATTAAGGGGTTTCTACTTTGACCGGCCGAAAAATTAAGCTGTTTGGAAAGATTGTTTTTTTTCAGTAAATACAACACGTAATGAATTAAATCTATTTGGCATTTATTAAGCTACTCTTATATCATAGAAAAAAGATTAAAAAGAATTTTTTAATTTGTTTTAATGTTTTTTTTTACAGCGTCAATATGGCACCTAAAAAAGAGGTATGCTCATGGCGTAGGTGATTTCCCGGCTCAAGCTTATTCGAAATAAAAAATTCCAAAAGCCCCTAGCTCAATTAACAATTTTTGTCGAGAAATAACCGAGATTTTTCTCATGGAATACCCGAGATTACATCCTTTTGGGCGTTTTGTCAAACTTTTCTTTTTCAAACCGGCGCTCTTTTGTTACTTTTCAACAAAAATTGTTAATCGAGCTAGGGGCTTTTGGAATTTTTTGTTTCGGATAAGCCTGAGCGGAGAAATCACCTACGCCATGAACATACATACCTCTTTTTTAGGTGTCATATTGACACTGTAAAAAAAAACAATTAAAACAAATTGCAAAATTTCTTTTTAATTTTTTTTTGTATAATATAAGAGTAGCTTAATAAATACCGAAACAATTTAATTCATTATATGTTGCATTTAATGAGAAAAAATCTTTACAAATAGCTTAATTTTTCGGCGGTTCAAAGTAGAGTAGTGACCCCTTAAGAAAGGACAAACCAACCAATGGCACTGTTAAAGTCAAAAATCCCTCGCAATTCTAGGTTCATTCTTAAACTTGCACTGACTAACAAGGGAAGATCCACGACCCAGAAATTAAAAATATTATTAAACTTTGGGGGATATGCATTACGCAAATTTTGTTTGCTGCCCAAATTCACTCTAAGGGGGTGAAATTGATTTCTGGAAATCCGGCTGTTTTCCGATTTTCTATTATAACTCGCGAATTGTAAGAATGTAAGTTACCAAATCACTGTCCTCATTAAAAGAAGTAACTTTTGCCTGACTTTTTTATAACACAAAATCGGAAAAGAGGCGGATTTCCAGAAATCAATTTCATCCCCTTAGAGTGAATTATGCAGCAAAAAATATGTATATATCTCTACGTATCCCCAAAGTTTCCTAATTCTTGGAATTCCCGGGTTGGAGATCTTCCCTTGTAAGCAGTTTTTACTAAATTTGGAGAGTATTAGACAATCCCTAAATCTTGAACCCGTTAACCCTCGCAAGGGGGTTCTAATACATATTAGATATCTCATAACTTGCCAGTGAACCGCATGGTAGATACAGAGGCCAGTTTCATCCATAATACAAGCACACATACACATGAGAATAACCCACCCTACCACATTCTACCCTTATTATAATCTAAAATCCCTATTCCCTTAACAAATTAATACTAACAGCGAATAACGCAAGCAGTCTGGCATGCACCACCAGCAGTTATGGCCAGGTGTAAATACAGCAACTTTGCTGCATCACGCCAATTATCTTATCGAAAATATCGTGTTTGCTTGTCGTCTTTATAAACAAATTAAATAAATATATACAGGCCAGGTCCAAATGAATACAGCATCCAAGGCCCGATCTCGGGGGGCGCAAGCAGGGCAACTGCCCAGAGCGACAAATTTGGGGGCGGCAGAATTGGTAGAACGAGAAAATTAAAATCAATAAAAACCAATAAAAAAGTGAAGCATTTTGGAAAAACGATATGAGAGTTGGTAAAGCTTTTATTATTCAACAAATAACTGCGAAGAATTTCGCTCACTTTAAAAAATTATAGTTTAAAATAATTATTTAAAAAAAAAAATCATTTTTGCCCAGAGCGGTGGAAGAGTTAGATCGAGCCCTGACAGCATCCGCCGCGCGCGCGTTAAAGCGACAAGAAACAAGTAAACGCACGATCATCGCCTCTCGAAGATGTAAGTACAGCTGCTCTTGCAATCGATCATCGACGAAATGAGATATTCTGCGGAATTATCGCGCGTGATCGCGCTCCGATCGGGAAGATCGACACCGATTTTGCATCGGTAACGGAAAGTATCTTTACTCAATATTGTCGGTGTACAGAGCAGCGAACAAATAAAATGACGCTGGTGGCGAGTAAACGGCTTGCCGTATAATAAATCGTTCGCGATACTCGTTGCTCGAGAGTAAGACACGTATGCACGTGGCGTGGACGGGGCGTCGAAAACCACGGGAGGGAACCGCGATCGATCAATGTCATTCTGCGCGATCGCGTGGATGAGCATGATTGGCAGTGTACACCAGCCTGCCACGGTAGCTGCTCCAAGTCCTCGCGAAGGGAAGGAATAATCTGTTTAAAACCCGGAAAGAATCATGGTGGGGCGCTTTAAAGGGGTATTTCCATGTGAAGGGTAAAAAAAGGCGACCCTATTTTCTAATTAAATTTTCCTCGAGCTGAAGGGCTTAAAAATGGAGGCTTGAAGAGAGACAGAAATTTTGGAATTTTTTTTAGAAAATGGTATATTTATTTATCAGAGTTTCCAAAATTTTTATTCAAATTTGGATCGGTGGACACTGTCCAGCCCAAATGGTATATCTGAAAATAAAAGATCGAATAGATTTTCAAAACAGATTGAAAGTAGAGGTCACTTTTTTAGGTTTTAATGTTCATTTTTTGTGTTTCAAATGGCTGCCATTTTGTAAGAAAATTTTATTCAATATTGAACATCGGGAAAGTCTGGGACCTCTACCTTTAAGGGGTAATGACACTGTAGAGCCCGGAAAGGCAGCCTGATTTTGAGAATTTTTTTATGCGAGTATAGTGAATGGAATACAAAATCTGTTTGAAGGGCTTTATTGTACATACTTTGAAGTATAATCAAAATTTTTTTTTAAATTTTTTTTTAAGCTTCTTCTGAAAAACAGTATGATCACAATTTTTTTAAAAATTTTTTAATACAAACTGGCGGCGCCACAGCTCAACAAAAGAAGCTTCTTCTGAAAAACAGTGTTTCGCGGGCGGAAAGATTTCTCCTTCAATTTTTTACCTAGACCAAAAAACCGAAATTTTTGGCGTTCTATATAAGATCATCTCGGGAAATACACGAGGAAATTAAAAAATATTGATTTTTGTAAGAATGACGCGTGATTGAACAAAACATGGAACTGCTACAACCTCGAAATTGTTGTAACGTTTTGTTCAATCACGCACCATTCGTACAAAAAACAGTATTTTTTAATTTCCTCCTGTACTTCCCAAGATAATCTTATATAGAACTCAACAATTTTCTATTTTTTGTTCTAGGTCAAAAATTGAAGGAGAAATCTTTCCGGCCGCGGAACACTGTTTTTCAGAAGAAGCTTCGTTTGTTGAGCTGTGGCGCCGCCATTTTGTACTAAAAAAATTTAAAAAAAATTTTGATCATACTTCAAGGTATGTACAATAAAGTCCTTCAAACAGATTTTGTATTTCATTCACTAAACCGCATAAAAAATTACTCAAAATCAGGCTGCCTTTCCGGGCTCTAAAGTGCCATTACCCCATAAGATCCTTTTTAAAGTTATTTTATAATCTCTTTTACATTTGATCTTGGAGATCACCCAACAACCCTTGAAATGGGAATATGTAGGTACATATATTTTTCGCACGAAAGCGTTTGTTCGTCGACAGACGCTCAAGCTTAATAGGCTCACACCAACGAATACGAGAAGTAATTGGACAGCTAGCTAGCTATAAATCCTGAGGTTCTCTTGTCGATGACTATTTTGTTACTAACGACGTTTCGATTATCACGTCCATGCGCCGTGTGGAAGAAAAGATTAAGCCGTTTTTACATTGACAACGCAAGAGAATTGTGAAATATTCATGCATCTGAAACGATTTACACCTGTCGAGAAAATTGAGAAATAGGAAGACTAAGCTCGAGGCATTAAACTTTAAACGATTTCATTCTTGTCATTAGGCGGAGTACCATTAAGCTTTCCAAAACGAGTGATATTAAAAAAAAACATGTACATTCATGATTTCCTTTAGTGTTCCTTAAAAATTAGGTCATTTTGACCCAAAATCAAGTTACAAATCCTCTTTTACTAATGTATTATTTGGACTTGAAACTCCTTCATATCTTTAACTAACTATGGTAATAACCGTCAACAATAAACAATAATAACTTTTTTTATTGTAGAAATTTAATAAGTTTTTAAAATATTAAACCCTAATAATTAAATGAACTGAATTTTATTTTGGTATGCTCGTTTTTCGTAAATATCTTTACAAATTTCGTATAAGATTTAAGTAGCATCAGTAAACAGTTTTGACAATAGAAATTGGGACAATCTGGGAAATATTTCTCCATCAGTGGATGCCCATGGAAATTAAAAATGCAAATTAAGTACACCAATTAGTTATACCTACTTATTACATTCTTTGCATCTTTTGTGTTCTAAAGGGTTTCCCGTTAATAAAAATAAAAATAATAATAATAATAATAATAATAAAAGTGCTCCACAATGAACCCATACCTATTAAAACTAGAAATATAAATATTTCGTAACCAATGGATGCCTACGAAAGATGGGAATACTAAATGTTGCTGCTGACTCATAGATAAAGTGCTAAAAAGTGACGTGAGTATTGGTAACGTAATAAAAGTACAGGCCCACTGAACTCGAGGACTTCCGTCGGCAATTGGTGAAATGAATCTCGGGGACAGAGTTTGTACCGCGCATATCTTTGCCTGCGGTTAAAGCTGCGCGTCGTCCACCCACGGCTTGCAACGAGCTGCGCGATAATAAAGCTTCCGGTCTGGTCGCGGCAGCCGCAGGGACGCAAAACAAAACATAGGGGGAGAGGGAAGAGGAGAAAATTATTATTCCTTAACCGCGCGGCGCGTATACGGAACGGGCTACACGAGCCGGATGCAACGCGTTTGATTTAACTCGCGTACACACCTGGCCACCAACCCCTAAACGCGCCCCTAATTGCACGCCCCACGAGTCGCGTAATTGGATAACATTGCCTATTTGGATACGGTTGGGTCATATGACAGAGATTCCGGACCCTGTCGCTTGATTTCAGACACCGGGTATATTTTTTTTAAATGAAAATGCATGGAGCCTCAAAAGTGTTTCGTAATTATTATTCTGAATATTTTTATTCTGGTACTATATTCTTTTTTAATTAGCGCTGACTTTGCTAAGAGAATATGCCTGATGTGTCTGTTGCGACTCATGCGAACAGGCTTTTATTTGCTTTGTTTTATAGCGTTAAAACCTTTTCACGCGAGACAGTTTGGTGATTTGGGTTTTGTTTTTTTTTTAATTGTTTACTTGGCAGAAATAGATACGGTTTAAGGAAGATAGAAAAAAGGGGGGATGAGGGAATATATCCGGAGTGTTCGTCGTGTTTCTTGTAGTGTTTTTTGATTCTCACTTTTCATGCACTAGTAAACTTAGCGCAACGGTTAGTCTGACTGAAGTTTTGGAAATAGTATTAATTTTGTGATTTTTTTTCTTGCGATGATGCATCTGAATGTTCCAGAAATTTGTAATTCGTCGTGAAACATCGCTGACAAAATTGATGTTCTTTAAGCTACATAGGATGCAACAAAAGAAATCCGATATGGAATAAAAAGTTATCAATATCTTTATAAAAAATTAAGAGCATAAAGAAACAAGTAAAAACGATATTAAGCAAGAAAAGAAAATGTGTGAAAATATTAATTCCTAAAATAAATTTTATTCTCAAAATAAAAGCCAGCATTTACTGATATGACAACTAAAAATTACAGTATCGTATGTCCCCCATCATATCGTACAGCCAATTTGAAAAAAAATCTCATGTAACAATCGGCTTAACGAGTAATTAAATTTTGTGAAAAAATTATGGGTCATTTTCGTTAACCAAATGCTGGAAAATACAAAATATGTTATATACCAGTTTACGTTCACGCTAAAAGAATAACGTAAAGAGTTATTTAAATGCACCCGACACAGTTAATTTCACGGTTTCTGAACTAGCGTTCCATTTAGCTGTTGAAGAACCCGAAGAACTCATGAACGTGGCGCACCGTTAAGTATTACCGCTTATAAGTTTCACTTTTTTCCACTGTGCTGTGTTATTGTGTCATCGGATGCACCGCAAGTGCGAATGAACTATCTGCGATAGCGTATTATCTATCGTATTTCAATTTCGTGAAATTTGGATCTGAATGGACGAAACACCCCTAGTAGCACAAAATATTGATTCAATATTTTTTCCAAATATTAGAAAAATATTTTTTTAGCCACACTTTTTAATATGAAAAAAATGTTGATTCCAAATATTATATACACAAATGTGAAATAAATGTTTAAAAAATATGAACTAAATATTCGTGGAATATAAAAGAAATATGTAAGCAAATATTCTGGAAATGTGAAATTAATATTCAGAATTCCAAAATAAATATTCCGGAAGTGTAAAATATGTATTTAAAAAATGTAAAGTAAATATTCAGAAAATGTGAAATAAATATTCAGGAAATGTGAAATAAATATTCAGGAAATGTAAAATTAATATATAACCCAAATTATAACACCAAAGCAAGAAATTTAAAAAATATTTGTGCGAATATCTCGGAAACTAAGGCCGAGCGACGGTAACATGTGTAGGAAAAAGTTGCTTAGAATGTAGAGTTTTACAACATCCAAATTTCATCAAAATCGGTGAGGAATCGCTAAAGTAAATAATTACCTTTGTTTCTACCATTAAATAAATATTTACTTTATATTTGAAAAAAATATTTTTTTCATAATATAAAATGAATATTTCCTGAACATTCGGAAAAAAATATTTTTTCAAATATAAAGTAAATATTTATTTAATGGTAGAAACAAAATATTATTTTCATAATATAAAATGAATATTTCCAGTATAATTGGAAAAAATATTTGCTTCTTAATCTAGAATAAATATTGTATGTATATTTAAATATCAAAAAGATTGAACCTTTTTAATATTGGATGTATATACATTAAATATTTTGCCATAAAATAAGACGAATAATAAAAGCCTCAAGTGAGAGGAGAGTAAAAAAGCGACTTGAAGATAAATACGAAACTATTTCGCGCCTTCTATATTAAACAATTCTACATAAACTAAAAACTACTTAGCGAAAGGAAAAAAGTAATAAACTCTTCATCAACTCACCCCCTCATTTTCAGTCAAGCTCATAGATATACTGTTGGCGTCCACGTAGAACACAGAGTACATTTCCTGATGAAACCACATGGTTCTGTCGTGTAGCTAGCAATACAATCTCTTACAAGGAAAAACGAAGTTCAGTCTTGCTGCTTTGCGGTCAATTCATCGATATCATTCTGCGAACACGATCGCCGCTGGATACAAAAACATTACCGTGACGCGATTCTTAAAAATTCGAAAGTTAAACTTTAAATCGCGCCGTCGCTAGATTGCCATACGCGGACTCTTTGTATATTTCAATTAATTTGCGACTATCAGCAGTTGCTTCTCGTAAATGCAAATGTAATTGCAAATTGGGACACTTAGAACGAAACAGTTGATTCGTGGTAACATTTTTTTGGTGTTATAAGGCAACGCGAGGAAGTTCCACTTTGCAATTAAGTGTCGCGCGCGTATGGAGGAGTGTGCCTCGGGAGGAGACATTCGTAACTTCTTTTCGCCTCGGTAGTCCCGTGAAAACTGGAAAGCGAAACGTTAATCGCACACCTCTATCGTCGTTTGTGTACGCAACGTATCCTGCCCTCTCTACCCTCCCATAAATCCTCTCCACTCCTCTTGACAACGATGGCCCTTCTGGCGGTCAATTAGCAGCTCCCTTAATACGTTATCCACTGAAAGTCACGGTGAAATCAAGCCCCTCCGAGCTCACTCGCAATTAACGCTGTCTGCAAGTGCAACAGCAATTAAAAGTAAAAGCACTGACTCACTGGGATTCCCTACCCCCCTTTCAGAGCGTTACGAGGGTTATCAAATTGAAAATGGGTTGTTGATTAATGCGGCAAACCGTCAGACATCTGACGAAATTATTATTTGCGATTTAGATTATCGTGCTGTTACTGAAGGAAGGATAAATTTAAACGATGAAACAGAGGAAAAGAATAGAATTAGGTAAAATAGAGGATAATAATAGAATAAGATAAAATAGAAGGAAAATAATAGAATAAGATGAAATAGAAGAAAAAGAATAGAATAAGATAAAATAGAAGGTAAATAAATGAATAAAGTAAAATAGAAGGAGAATAATAGAATAAAATAAAATAGAGGAAAATAATAGAATATGATAAAACAGAGGAAAAGAATAGAATCAAATAAAATAGAAGGAAAATAATAGTATAAGATAAAATAGAAGAAAAATAATAGAATAAAATGAAATAGAAGGGAAAGAATGGAATAAGATGAAATAGAAGAAGAATAGAATAAGATAAAATATAAGGTAAATAAAAGAATAATATGAAATAGAGGAAAAGAATAGAATAAAATAAAATAGGAGGAAAATAATAGAATAAGATAAAATAGAAGGAAAATAATAGAATAAGATGAAATAGAGGCAAAAGAATAAAATAAGATGAAATAGAGGAAAAGAATAGACTAAGATAGAATATAGGGAAACAATAGAATAAAATGAAATAGAGGAAAATAATAGAATAAGATAAAATAGAAGGTAAATAAAAGAATAAAATGAAATAGAAGGAAAATAATAGAATAATACGAATTATGTGAAATAAAGAATTGTAACGGTTCGAAGAATCAAATTAAAATGAAAATATCGCTCATTATATTTTCTCAGCCTACGCGAAGTTAATTGCGCGAGGGTGTAATATAAATTTGGAATTGGAACACAAGTTGCAATAATGAATTCGCAATTAGAACATTATAAATAAGTCCTCGTTTGTTTCAGCGAACCTCGGGCGAAGCAGACCGAGTTTCAAAGCAAATTTCACGCGTTACGTCCGCGCAGATGTAGCAGACGACTATTTGGCAGCATGTCGACAAATTAACGTTTAAAACGAAGCAATATCCCTCCCGGGAACATTAAATTTCAGTTAATTTGGATAGTCCATTCAGGCAAATTAACACACCTTTAGGAAAAATAGATCTGCATAATGGCTGCTGGAGCGGAATTGCTATCTACCGCAGATCCACATCTCATACCAGGGTAACTAATGAAAAATTCACTATCACTGAATTACACATTATCGTTAAAAAAATATCTATATAATACAAATCTCTTTTGCGTGTTGTATTTTCGCTCGAAAACATTCCATGCAGTATTAAATAGCCTGTTTACCCTTGCTTTCTATACAGCCTTATCTATGTCCGTTACGTACATCATTGAAAAGAGGAAAACAAATTGTGTATTTTAGATACGCTGGATATGTCCCACAATATCGATACAGATGTGGCGAAACATATGGAAGTCTTACACACAAGTTGCTCCTCGATCCTACAGTAAATCATGCAGAAACACTAATCTTGTCGAACCGACTCACGGACGATTACGAAGTACTGTTAAACTATCTGCCATTTTATTCGCAAGCTGCTGCTTATCACTCGCTGATTGCAAACGATTAATTGGCAAAATGTTAGGTACAAAGGCCGCCAAAAGATGATATAGACATCGTGAATACTCGATACAAAAAGACCGATCCTATATATGTTCACCCTATAATGCCCGGCTACGAAGGTTTTTAAAAAAGAAATTGAAAAAGTAAATGTACAACGTCAGTGAATTTATGAATCTCTTTAGGTTTCACGCCGAAGCTAAATGCCAGGAACGGGCAAAGGTACACGGTGCTCGCTACCGAGGGGCTCGCTGAATTTGAACGACAACAGATGAGAAACAAAGCTGCTCTTAATGAACTTAAAAGGACAATAGCTCTGCAAAGTGGTCGGGGCGAACCACGAAATTTAAAAGACCGATTGGTAAGAAATTCTGCAAGCCGACTATTATTGCACTGTCGCCAAGAAAAGCCCTGTAGCTAATAAGTATTCGTTTAAATTCCTTTTCACGCAGCTCATTAAAAGTCAGTTCAAATTGCCTATGCTCACTGTTCGACCCGACTGCGTGGGCGTAACGAGAAACTTATTTTTGGACGAACAATACGAAGCACCCTCGGATCACTCGCCATCCCCGTACTTTATGGACAATTCAAATCCAGAGAAATATTTTATGAGCCGTGAGTCCCCGCCGTTGGACCGTTATCACCTTGAACCTGCCTTTGAACAATTTTATAGAGAACTTCAATTACTTGTGTCCGCAAGATTCAACTGTTTTAATAAGCATTTAACCTTCACTGATATTTATGATTTCCACTTGAATAATGGATGAAAGCAATAGTTACTATGGAAGATAATCTACGCATATTTGGCAATAGAAAGTAATGGTACAGATGGATCTTACGGACAGCGAGAATCGAATGCGATATTCTTTCATTCGAGAGAATGCAAGGAGTGAGTGCGACTCTCTCGTAATACGAATTTACTGAATATTCAACGATATTTGTGGGTTTTTCAAAGGATATGCGGGTCATATACCTTATGGATATGCGCATTTCGGAGCATCGAACCTTCCCGCCACCAACAGCGCGCTTTGCGACTTCACATCCGACTATAGGAAACGACAGAGCACGGAATGGGCGCCAGCAACAATTTCGCGGCCCGATCCACCGCTTCTGATTCAACCAACCACGATCTACCACAAGCACGTTGGAATGATTCCAAATTATCTGGGTCACGTTCCTGGAGAAACATTCAGGTAACTCGTTCGTACTTTGTCAACACACGTTTTCGAGAAGTGCGTGTCGCTTTACTGAAATACTCGTTCCATGCAGATTTGGCAAAACTTTCGGAGCGGACACGAAAGACGCGAAAAGTTGGCTTCGTGGCGACTTCTCTGTATAAGAATCCTAGTCCTCTGTGTTGAAAAAATTAATTGTATAGTAGACATCGTAATAATTGTACACAGACAATAAATAATAGAATTGAAAAGAAAATACACCGGGTGCAATCTATGAATAGAGTTAAACGAAATAATAACTGCCATTTAAAAGAATATATCTTTTTATTCTAGAAATTCTAAATATAAAATTAAAAAAACCTACTACTACTGCTTAGATTTCCACTTCATTAAGATTTCAGCCGCTTTCTTCAAATTTTCATCTTTCTGTAAGAAGCAACGGCGATTAGCAACAGAAGATCGATTACCAATATTAATATCACTGTGTAGTATCTAACATAATTGAATTCTCACCTTTATAAAACAATATCGTACATTATCTTCCCCTAAGTGTTTGTGCTCATCGCTATAAAATGCAGATGGTGGGATCCCTTGAACTCCCACGTTTTTCGTCATCCACTTCGTGAAACGATAATCTTTATGCTCGTCCGTCTCTTCTTCCAATCTCACTTTGTCCTTCAGGGCTGTCCAATCGGCTACCATAAAGTATCCACCTTCAGGTATTGTTGGGGACATTCCTACATCACTAAGAAACTTAGCCATGTAATCTCGCTTAAGCAGTAATTCCTTGGCTAAGCTCTCGAAATAGCAATCCGGTCGACCGAATCTCTCTAACTCTTGCTCAAATCCAATAGCTACCGCTTCCTGTAATTTTGAATTAGAAAATACTGTATCAAATCATAATACTGCGTTCCTTAGTTAAAATGTCCTATCTAACATTTCGAAATATCCGATAAAACTGAAGTTTTATCATTTTCTTTGTATCCTCGTAAAAATAAATAAATTATAGACTGTTTCTAGATCTCTACGAAGCACGTAGGGGTTTCTAACTTTGCTTAAAAGGTAAAAGGCGTCTGGAACTTCAAATATGTCAACCATTTCTTGAAAAATGGTAAAATGCTAGGTACGACATTTTAACTAAGGAGGCCACATTAGCGCAACAAATCGCAGATTCGAGTGATTATATTCGATATTCACTTGGATTGGTGTATTGCAAGTGTACACTGCATTCTGGTGAACAATCTGTAAGTTGTAAAGTAAATTTGCAGGACCATAGGCCCAACCGATTTTCCATCCAGTGACGCTGAATGTTTTGCCTGCAGATCCAATGGTAATCGTACGCTCGTACATGTCAGGCAATGTTGCTGAAATACATTCGATACTTAATTCAAGCACTTCCCAGTAATTATTTTAATATTTTCAAGAATTCGTACCGATCCTAATGTGTTTGTATGGTTCATAAACAATCCATTCGTAGACTTCGTCGGACACAACAAGTGTATTCCACTTTTTAGCCAAGTTGGCGATAAACTGTAATTCATCGAGAGTAAAAACTTTCCCTACAGGATTATGTGGAGTATTAATAATAATTCCTTTAGTCTTTTCGTTGAAAAGACTTTCTAATTCTTGTCTATCGAATACCCAGTCTGCGGAACTTAGGGGCTGCTTTGTGGTTTTCTTAGAAATACAAAAATGAACGTGTAACATGGATATAATGGAAGCACTTGCGTTTATATCTGTAAAAAATGCTACGATAATTTTAAGCTTACTGGTTTTAAAGCAATGAATCTTGAAATTCCACCAGCGGCATTGACCATTGGTACATAGCAATCGAAGAAGGGCTCGATGATTATCCATTCGTCACCGGTGGTGGTATGACCTTGCAACGTAGCGTATAATGCTTCATATGCGCCGGTAGTTACTAGAACTTCGTTATTTGGATCTAAGTTACGATTCAGAAGCTTAGAATACAATTTTGCAATAACATTTACTAAACGTGGATGACCCTACAATAACAATGCGTGTGCTAAAGAAAATGATAAAAACACAAACATTAAATTGCATAAGTTCACACTTACGAATCCTCTGGTATATTGATTTAAAAGAGGATTATCGCTAATAGCTGTAGCAGCTAAGGCTTTCGTAACATTCTCGGGGGCTTGAAAATCTGGAAATCCCTGACCTAAGTTCAATGGTTTATATTTCAAAGCCAGTTGAACGTATTCCACCCTGAAAGAAAATTAATTAATGGCATATACATTCATATTTTCAACGTAATATTCTTGAATTAAGAAATTCTAGTAATTCGTTAAAAGATCCTACTTACCACACTGATTTCTCATTGCCCTTCAAGCGGTCTGGTAAATCGAATTTAGCCATCGCAGCAGAATAACTTCGAATATTTTTTAACGGGGATAATATAACTGGTCCTTTAGAAGCCGCTCCAAAAACACAAATCCTAGCAAGCATCTGGATACATATTTATGAGTAATAATTAAATTACCACGAATTAAGTAATTTTCTTTTAATTTATCCTATTACATTAACGATTTAACATGCTACATTCTTAAATATTATGTGTACAGTTGAAAGAACTGTCGCACAAATAAGAAGTAACGAGGTAAAAGAGAATCAGAAGTTATAAGAAATTTATGATGCAATTCATATGTAAATTTCCATTGGGGTATTAACATTTCATAGTCCACACATGTTATTGAGCATATGTATATATTATTTATACTATTACTTACTTTATTACTAATACAGTTAATGACAGAGTTTATAGATAGTACATGCTATTATTTAAAACATGTAGTAAATGGTACCATAAAATTTTCAACTTTTTATAATTCACGTATAAAAATGTATTTTATTAATTTATAGGATGACATGTAAAGAAAAAGAAATATCAGTTTAAAATAATTGCGATTAATTCTTACCAGCGAAAATGCAGATATTTATGATAGCTTACTTTACCCAGTTTATCTATTAGTAGTGTATATTTATCGTAAAGTAGTCGTATGACCGGAATGACACAACAATTAAAATACTTATTGCAACTTCCTTATCAACTGACTTACGCAAGTTGTTTATTAAATAAAAGTAACATAAATTCCTAGTTTTGTATAGGAACTTTAATGTATATTATTGGTAGTGTACTTACTAGCAATTGAAATTCTTTTGAAAATGAATAAATAATATAATAGTAATGTAATAATATAACACATAAATTAATATAATAGCATCGACGAAGTATACTTCGTCGATGATAATAGTGAGATAAAATGATACAGGAGATATAGGAGTTTTACTATTAATTCAATTACCGAAAGTATAAAACCAACGATTATAATAAATGTATTTTATAATTTGAATGTTTTTAATATACAATATATTTTTACATAAGTCTTGTAATTTATATTAAAAATAGAGGCCGATCGTTTTCGCCGATACATTAGATAAGTAGTACATACCAAAAAGACTTACCGAAACCAGATACAACGTACCGATAAGTTCCATATCAATTTTGAAATTCTAAACTATATTAAGCTTCGAAATACTACGTTCAATGCCATCGTGAAATTTCCACGTTATTAAAAGCGTGCCAGCGTAGAATTAAAATTACCTTTGCCAATGATCCCTTTTTACCGGAGTTCAAGGTAACTCAAAAGGTCATTTGAAGTGAAAGGATATTGAAAAAGCAGTGCAAAGCTACATCTTGCGGGAAAGTTTTCTAACTATCAAAGACAATGTTTGAAATTGGAAAGAAAATGAGATTTGTCGGATTTCCTTCAAAAGTTTGAGGAAACTGTGTCACTCATAGTTCATATCTTCTCACATTATTATATTTATCTAATAACACAGTACATGTATTGTTTCACAGAACGTGCTATTGTATAAAAGTTTCCATTAAGTATGCATTGCATAGGTACCAAATGTAAAATTTAGGATACTGTCGGAAAACTGATTTAAAAATGACACAGTCTCAGCAAGTAATCGAGGAATTGTACGATTGTTATACAAGAACTGCTGCTAATATTATTTCTTACTATGGTAAGTGTGCGTAAGGTTAGGTTCAATCTATTTAATTGAATATTTAAGGCAAGTATTTAGTAAACATAAGTTACTGTGTATTATTCAATAGATTGATTGAAACATTCACCGCTGAAATTGATGTACAAGGTGTCTTAAGTTTCTTGAACTTTTCCAAAGACTGTTTACATTGGAATTTCTAATATTTTCATAGTTTGGCTAATATAATTCCAATGTTAACAGGGGCAGCTGAAAGGAAAACTAAATTAAAGGACTTGAGAGACATCGTGGAAAACAATTGCCTCCAAGATAAAAAGCTGAGATCAGCAGAGATCATAAAAGAGCGATTATTGAGCGTGTACAATGATGGCGATGATGAAACAGAGACTGATATCGAAGCTATTATACGAGTAATTATATCATTATTATGCGGGTGCAATCACATAACAGAGATGCTACATAGTTTTTGAATTTCAGGAATATACAGAGTCCATATCCAAGATGGACACAAAGGTATCGAATGACGAAAAGGTTTTACTATTTGATAGTCAAGTAGAAGCACTGCTAGGTAAGTCCACAGTTGTATCAACGAATAAGAAAAAGTGGTTTGCTTTGTGACTAATGGCAGATACATATGTACATATTCTGTGGGTTTCTTTAAAGATAAAGTAGCAAATGAAGAGAACGATGGAGACACAGATTTGCAAGTATCGGGAGGTCTCATAAACGTGATTGATCCTATTTCTAAAAAGAGAATCGTGGATCCTGTAAAGAACAGTATATGTGGGCATACCTATGATCGAGAAAGTATCACTGAAATACTAAAAATAAACAAAAAGACTAGGTAAAGATCTTATTAATAAAATTCCACTTCTCCCCTGCTAATTAATTTTAACCATTTCTCTGTTCACAGATGCCCCGTTATAGGCTGCAAGAGTAAAGAGTTCGTAACGCTCGCACATCTGCGCACAGATATCGTAACGAGAGCGTATCTTGAGAAGAATCCCGCGTGATATTCGGTGATAAACAGGCCGCAAAGAACATGTACAAATAGCGTAGTTCTCGAGAGATGCATCGTAGGTAGATGTACACGTATGAAGCTCGATGTCTAGGACTTACATTTGATTAAAATAAAAATAAAGACTGCACGTGACGCGTCATATGCTTGAGTACATCGCGTGACTTATCGAGACACGCTTTACATCGTCAGAATATTTTTGTGATTAGAGACTAGCACAACTGTTGGCCTCCTTCCAAACAGCTGTTTTCAAAGTCTATTTCGAGTGCTAAAGTGCATTACAAAAACGTACTTCTAAAAATGGCGTAGACACCGCGATATACATCGCCACATCTAAACTTGTCCCTTCTATTTAATAAAAACGTACCATACGCTTCGTTTCTGTATCTTCTGTATTATTTATTTGAAAAGTTTTCTACGTAGAATACAGGAGCATTCAGGAAGCAATATCTATAATACATAATTGCAAATAATAAAGTAGCAAGTACGAAGCAACTTCAAGCTGCTACATCTCTGTTTATCCCCGTGACTTGCACCCCACTGTTGATCGATGATGTCAACACTTAGGCTATGTTTGTACTTACGTTTGTATCAATAGTTCTGATTCTCCCCCGTGGAAAAGCTCGTCGCATTGTTGACGGACTGAACGTGGACGGCAACAATTGGGACCCGTTTCTGTACGTATCCAAAGACCTGGAGGAATCGCCGAACTATGACATAACACGCTGGGTACGGCAGCTGCATTTGCAGCAATGCGCTTTCGTCGAGATCGGCGAAGGTTTCTGTGCTGTAAGGGAAAGAGCATTTAAATATTCTCCTCTTCTACTTCGCCGGACTATTTTAACAGACCAGTTCTGCGCGCAACGATTCGCAAAAGAATGCAAACGAATGCTGTAATTGTACGACTGCGGGCGTTTCGAATTTCGTGAGACACAGGTCTGTTCACTGTTTCTAGCTGTTCGTCGAATTGCGTAGCATACCTCCGGAAACAAAAGTCCTGGACAATTCTGGCGTGGGCCAATTTTTTCTGGGTATTTGCCCTTGCCTGACGCTTCACACCTGGGACCTGTGCTCGTTGGAACTGGCGAGACAGAGGAAGGCTGATTGCACTTTTACCGAGGCTACTCCATATTCAAACACAAGTGCAAGAGTTCACCGGCGATTATGTGACGTAACGTCGCTCGGCGAAATTGCTCCAAGCTGTAATTGCTCCATTTCGATAGCTGGCCAAGGATTATATAAAACGAAAGGTTCTAAAATATTCTGATCGTGATAATTATATATTCACGCCCATACAAAGGCACGCGCTACTACCGTGTATAAAAGCTCCACTTTTATAAGCCTTCGAACTGGTAACTTTTAGGATTTCCTACCTGTTTTTTAAATCCTTTGCCCGAATCCCTGTGCTCACCACGCGGCGTCTGCGGTATCGCGCAATGTGCTGCGACCACGATAAAAGGAATACACACCCCCCAGTGTGCCTCGAACTGCCACCAGAGACAGCCAGTAATGTTATTACAAATTACGATAAACATACTTGCGTAGAGTTGCAGGGATAATGTGTTGTTTATAAACAGATAAATGCGCTGGAAATGATGAGTGGTAGATACATTTTACTTTACTAAATGTAACGCTCAGAATAATTGAAAAGAATAATCAGAGGCTGCAAAAGTATTCTGCGTTCAGTTTTAGTTGCACGATTGTTGCTCCATTTTAGTAGATGGCAGTCAGCCTTGTATAATAGGAAAATTAAAGAAAAATGTGTTGTCGCTTTTCCAATTTAGGAATAATGAAGAAGTCGACAATTATAATATTCTGTTTTACATTAGAAAATATGTAGTTGTTAATTTTTGATGTTTTGCATAAGACTTATGAGAATCAAACTGTGGTTCTGGTGACCTTCCAATTATTTCGAGCAGTGCATATCACTGCGCTCGCATTGATGCAAAACCAATTTGTTACGGCACTGTGTAAATTGGCTACTGTAAACGGTAAATTGGCTACTGTAATCTGTTACGTAGCAATAGTTGGACGAAAGTATATTATTTTGATCACTGCACTCTACAAGCGGAGATGTTAAGGCAACCTTACGAAACTTGAACACGCTGAAACTTTCAGTTCTGCGAAGAAATCGGGCCCTGGACTTCAATTCCAGCGGAAATCAATTCATTGTGGTCTCGATGGTCGTCCCCGAAGTGTAACAGTACTTGCGGCAGAGGGTTCGTGGTAGCCATTGCGACCTGCCAAGATCAAGTAACGTAATTGAAAATGAAGATTTGGCTTCATTTAGAAGATAGAAACATATATACAGGGTGCTACGCGAAAGAGAATTAGAAATCTTTAGGGCTCGTGAAACGCAAACAAGCGAGAGACAAAATCTTAATAAATATAGTTTACAACACTAGTTTACAAAATAAAAAAAAATGTTTGCGCAACAAATGCCACTATTTTTTTCTTATGGAAAATGGCCCGCTGATTACTTACGTCACTAAGATTTTCCGGGAAAAAATTCAAGTGAGAATACAAGAAATGGATCTTCAGGGACGTATTTACGCCTATTGGAAAAAAAATGAAAGCCATACAATAGAAAATGAACTACGTGTAGAAATATATAAAAAAAATTTATGTTAAATGATTTTATTAAAAATGCTCCACGATTTTATTTAAAGCGATCGACCATCGAAATTGTAGTACAAGAAAAGAATTATTTTTTAGTTTTTAGTGGACTTTTACTATTTCTGAAACAAAAACATATTAACAAAATACTTGAAAAAATGTACAGAATGAATTAAAATTGAAATAACACAATAAAATTAAAAAAATACAAAGACCGAGAAAAAATGAAATTTTAGTGTTTTCACACAATTGTCTCTAGCTTCGGTAGTTATCCATAGATTTTCTTCAGTAACAGCTTGTTTTCTTCGTAAAAGTGCAAACTTTATGTAAAAAATGGGAAACTGGGCCTATTTTTGCGATTTCGATTTTTCCCAGATGATTAAATGAATTGTCGATGTCAATTTCGGTCGAAAAAAATGACTTTTTTCACATATTTCCATCGATTTCACCCGAACTGGTGAACTGATTTGAAAATTTTGTGAGGTAAATTTGTTGGTGATTCAATTATCTTTAATTTGAGATAATTGCCGACCATATCAGTTATTCGCAACACGAGATATTCGCAATTATGTGGGATCACCTCTTTGACAGCCAGGTAAAAAGTTCTCCTATCGATATCTCGAAAACGTATCCACAGAAAAAATTTTAGACCTCATTTTCGGCATCAGCGGGCCATTTTCCATAAGAAAAAAATAGTGGCATCTGTTGCGCAAAATGGCTGTAAACTAGTGTAATATCCGATGAGATATGATAGGTGTTGTTCGTGATTTCCGAAATGCAAATACAAATGTAATAGAACTGATCTGTTAAGTGGAGAGACCACTGTAAAAAATCGGAAAAATCAATTTTTTTCTTTTTCACATTTTCTAAAGGACATGCGTTTCAAGAATGCTCTCTCCAAATTTTATGAAGAAATTCGTGAAATTGATGGAGATATAGTATTTTCCGTGAAGCGGTGTCAAGCGCGCGACTCAACCGAGCGGAACTTTGAACGTGTTTTTCTCAGAATTACATTTTTCAACTGCGCTGACAGTATACAGAGAAAACTATACGTCCAATTGACACGAGCAGAGCTATTTATTGTACGAAAAACCCATCTCTATTACGTGACTATCAGTTTCTTTTTTAATTAATGGCTTCCTATTTTTATTATCAACATCTTTACCCCAAAAAATGATTTTTTTTTCAGTGGTCCGCCATTTTGTTATCTTTTGCGATATTGACTTTTTTTTATCGTCACGTAGGCTTCTAATTTCTACATATTTTTGTCTTTTTGAATTCGGATTAACCATATAGCTCAGGCACTGTCAACGCCACCAGGAACGATTTTGCTGCAGCGCACATTTTGACGAAGAGTAAACCGGAAACGGATTTATGAATTCGATTGAAAATTTTTTTTGTTATCCTTCAATATGTACATATTAATTATACTAAGCAATACATTGATCTACTTGCTTGTTTGATTGAAAAAAAATCCCGAAAATATCCTTACTTTTCAGACCATTACAGTGGTCTCCCCCCTCAAGTCCTATCTCCATCGTGTACACCCCCAAAAAAATTATTTTTGGTACATATCTTTATTACAACTTTTGTACCTATTTGAATAAGCATTATGAGCCCTAAAAATTTCTGGTCCTTCTAAAACACACTCTATACTTATTTTAAAAGTAGATGATACTTTTCAAACAATTCTGTAAAATGATTTAATTATCAAAAATGAAAATAACGCTGTACATTTAATGTGTAATATTTTTATTGAACGTCTTATTAGCTGTAAACGATTAATAAGGGAAGTTCGGCACCTGGGAAATTCAAAAAATCTGAAATTTCGTGGAAATGTAGGTCAAGTGATGGTAGTAACATAACCATTTTTTGATTCGGCAATAAAACGGTCCCAAGTGGGATAACGCTCTCTATAAAAATGGTGAGTTTTCAGATTATCGTGAATATCTCCGAAACTGTAAGAGATATAAATAAAAAAATTTAAAAAAAATTAAACCCGACTTCAAAAAAATAAAACTGCACTAAAAAGTAAAAAATAATTTTTTCCCCTATTTAATCTACGACTCTCATATTTTTTAAGTCGGCGCCAAATTTACACAGTGCAAATGATGAGGCACCAACTTAAAAAATATGAGAGTCGTATATTAAATAAGGGAAAAAATTATTTTTTACTTTTTAGTGCAATCTTATTTTTTTGAAGTCGGTTTTAATCTTTTTTTATTATTTTTAACTTTTTAGTTTTATACATATTGATACAACATGCTGAGGAGATATGCGCGTACTTACTTAAAATAATAATAATTAGGTGACAATAGTGTTTATTATTAACCAGAACTGGCAAAATATTAGGCCAATATTGATGCAGTTTAGGATGGGACCACCGGGGCATCGCCCTCTTTCGAATAAAAAAAGGATCATCAAAATCGGCCCATGTGCTGAGGAGTTATGCGGGGACAAACATAAAAAAAAATACAAACAGATCGAATTTATGACCTCCTCCTTTTTGAAGTCGGTTAAAAAGAAGTTAAATTCAAAGGTCTATGGTTCTTTATATCCTGTAAATCGGCGATAAAGAATTTGCAAAACACATTATTTTTTCAAGATATATCCCACACCACCCTTTTTTTCGATAATTCTTTATCACCATATTGTAGGATATCGAAAGCCGTAAGACTTTGAATTGAACTTTTCTTCGATATCTTTTACAGTTTTGCAGATATTCACGATAATATGAAAATTCGCAATTTCATTGAGGGAGCGTTTTCGCCCTTAGAACCGTTTTATTGCCGAATCAAAAACTAATTACAATATTAGGCATCACTCGAGCGACATCTCTGCAAAGTTTCAGATTCTTTTGAATTTTCGAGTTTGCTTTATAAGTCGACACGAGTGGACCATCCAATTATTTTGGCCATTTTGCGCGACTGTATTTTACAGAGGGAAGCCAGCCATAGACTGCATCGGGCCTGGATCATTTTGGTGAGCCAGCACTTGCTCGAGGAAATAACCTCGAGCTCCCTGCCCATTACGAAAGGTGTGAACTGTTCCAGCTGCCCGGACAGCTTCGCTAAATGTTACTGCGAGGTAAACATCGCCGACGGAGTTATGAGAGCGGCCAGGTTCACAGAACCTTGCATTTCTACCGAAGGGTGTATCCCAAGCAGCGCTGGAACATTCACTTTCGAAGGAGAGCTCGATCCCGGCAGCAGCATCGACTTCGACGAGGTTTACGAGAACGACGATGATCGTGAAAGGTTTGAGGGTACTTGTCCCTGTTACGTTCACGACTTTCAATCGTCGAATACACGTCGCCATTACAGTAAAAGAAAAAGAAAAAGAGAGATACAAAACAGTACAAGCAGGGCCAGAAACGGCGAAGTAATAAAATTCACGAGTGCTGGAACGGCATACATATAAATCCCTGATACAGTTCGTCTATTTCCGAATCGTTCCGTTACAAGCTATTATCGCGGTTTCCAGATACGATTCCCTGGCCAGAGTCTGCGCGACCGGCGCGTCATCTCCTGCAGGCTTACAGCCGCGACGCGGAGTACGGTTTACGCGAAAATAGACTGGCGAATAAGAAGCTGGGAAACGCCAGGGGATATCGGTCCGCGCTGAGGCGACGATTAGACGACGACGACGACGACGACTACCAAGACGATGACGACGCTGAAGAGGGGGAGAGCGAGGAGGACGCTCCTGGCTACGACGACAAGCTCGACGAGGAGGAGGAAGACGAGGAGGAGGGCGGGGAGGAGACGGTGACCGACGAGGAGCAAGGGCGCTATTACGATTACGGTTAGTACTTTGGCCGCGAATCTCTTTTTCCTGGCTTTTCTAGATGGGGCTGGGAGGCAGCGCGAAGGGTCGCCGGGGCCCCAGGAAACGCACTCGTGAGGCGAGGTCCGATTACGCGGAGATTGCATCCGGGGGTAAGCCAGAGGTCGACGAACCCGCGAAGGGGCCTATGGAGATCGGATCCGTTACGGACGACTGTGAGGAGGATACCACGGAACCGCTGCAATATTACGATTACGGTGAGGAAACGTCGACAGGAGGAGACTAGTGTCTAAATTCCACGTCGAAGGGACCGTTCCATCTAAATCGGCTAAACAATGATTGCCTGGCGAGCCTGGCCTCCGATATTACGTGGAACACGGGGACACCATTCAAGCTTGCGTGTCTGAAATCTGTCTGCGTTTCGTGCGAATTAATAGTAGCAGCTCGTAGTTTCTTTAGAAATATTTGGCTACCGATACGTGATGTGTATGAGGCGTTCAGAGCAAAAACGGACTCACCCACATTTTCTTGCGAAATTGAGTTAGTGGGAATAATTTACTGCACAGATCATATAAAATGGGAAAAATTATTTTTCCTTTTCCAACGTGGGTTAGTCCGCTTTTGCTCTCGATGTCTCATATGTTGTATTGAAGTGTACCGTGTTTGGGTACTTTTTTTCAGATGCTGGAGGAAGCGTGTCGATCAGGGGGAGAGCTCTATTGGTTGCGGAATTGGTAGCGCTGAACGTCTTGCTGCAGCTCCTTGGATGTTAATGGACGAAGGCGAAGATTCGGGGATAAACATACACACCTGCCACTGGCGAGTGGGATATAATTATTCTGGTGGATGTTTTTTACTGTAATGAGGATTAAATTAGTTAATAAACCGGAGCAGATTTCAAGTCGAAAGTAGAGTTATTTTCGCGGCATTTTAGGTCTTACGGAAAATAAGGGTATCACCTTTTTAAAGAATTATGAATACAGTGTATTTAAAATGCAGAGTATTTCAATGGAATTACTGATTTGATGAAATAGTAGTGGAGGGAGAATTTGTTTTTAACCGACTTCAAAAAGGAGAAGGTTATAGATTCGATCCGTTTGTATTTTTTTTTTAATGTTTGTCCTCGCATAACTCCTCAGCACATGGGCCGATTTTGATGACGTTTTTTTTATTCGAAAGAGGGCGATGTCCCGATGGTCCCATTCTAAAGTGCATCAATATTGGCCTAATATTTTGCTAGTTCTGGTTAATAATAAAGACTATTGTCACCTAATTATTATTATTTTAAGTAAGTACGCGCATATCTCCTCAGCATGTTGTGTCAATATGTATAAAACTAAAAAGTTAAAAATAACAAAAAAAAATTAAAACCGCCTTCAAAAAAATAAGATTGCACTAAAAAGTAAAAAATAATTTTTTCCCTTATTTAATCTACGACTCTCATATTTTTTAAGTCGGTGCCTCATCAATTTGCACTGTGCAAATCTGGCGCCGACTTAAAAAATATGAGAGTCGAAGATTAAATAAGGGAAAAAATTATTTTTTACTTTTTAGTACAATTTTATTTTTTTGAAGGCGGTTTTAATTTTTTTTTAATTTTGTTATTGTACATGTAGTATTTCACAGAATAAAACTTGTTGTTTTCTATTTATCAGGCGACTGCAAGGGCAACTTGAATTTTTTAATTAGAATACTTTGTTTTTCTCGGATTTTTTGTTGCATAAAGAAACTGTGAATTCAGCGACTCCATGTACGATGACCTTCAAATTAATCAAGGAAGACTCATCAGCGAAGAAGTATGGTATTCCATACTATTTAAAAGACCAAGTTGAGTGCGAAATTATCGTAAAAATAACATCCTTCGTCATTGTGTTTTTATTTTATTTTAGTGACTACTGTACAGACATGTTTATACTACTAGAATTTTTAGAGTTTGAGGTATCCCGTCGAAGTCATTCCAATAAATGAACTTTGAATTATTTTGAGAATCGCACGCAATTTATTTGTTTCTCGGAAGGGCAGAATGGAAAAGTGAATTGCAAAGTGAACTCTTCATGAAGTTCCTAGACGTGTTTAAAATTACACGCTTCTGATATCTACTTTCACCGGCGATTTAAATCACCTGAGAAAGTGGGTCCTTAAATGCCTTAAATGGACTTTGCTCCAATTTCTTTGGAACTCTCGTAGATCTTCATATATGGCTATAATTATTGCCATACTCTAGATAGTGTAACGCTGACTGTACTGTCATATAAAACAGGTTTGATGAATGAAAGATTCAAGAACTGAAAGATACTTTCCATAGCACGTAATAGCAGTATAATTAGCCATGTATTACTAATTAATCGATGCAGTTTAGAGGCAAAATTCTACCTTAACACACTTTTTAACTGGTCTCCCGAGTCATTTCAGAATTTTTGAGTAACTCAAAAACACAGTGTGAAGAAAATAAAGTAATATGAATAACGAGCATGAAATGACATGCTAATACAATTAATTAGGAAACATATATCAAAGAGACATCTATCACATTCATTACCATTATTCCGAGTAGTATTAGATTATCAGAACAGACCACCCTTTAAAGCAAGAACTTTTCACGGTCAAGAGTTATTGCCCATCAATTAATTTGGAAACATAATTAATTTAAATCCAGTGGCCCTTCAGCTAAATTTAAACTTGGACAGTTAAATCACCGACAGCTTTAAGATCTGAATAAATTCAATTCGAAACCGTTCCTGTGAATGCCTGCACAGGATACAACTTACACACGGAACATCAGAAGAAATGTGGGACAGGTTGTAAAATTGAAATGAGATTTCAGGAAGAGATAAGCAGAAGGATGCGCGCGTCCCGAGTTGAAATATATGTGAGAAATTTTCAGCGTAACGTCGGTCTGACATATTTGACGATGAAGCATACGGTAAACATGAATTTTTACATCACATTTGTCTCTGACTCTGTCGTATTACTTGCTTATGATAATCCAATTGAAAAGTCCCTGATAAAACGGCGATAGCGAGAGAATCAACAACATCTGTGTATTTCGCAACGCTGTTATCCAATTGTCATTCATAATCGAAGAGAAACATAATGTGTTACGAAATAAACATCTGCCATTCAAGGTATTCAACGCTGACAGGTGAATAAGACTGTAACAAAATAATACTTCCGGGTATTTAGAACTATGGAATTGCAAGTAATCGATTCTTTTTTTTATTACTTTCTTGAAATTTCGTGGAATATTTTGATTTTATTCTTAATATACCACGAAACTAATTTTTTATTTAAAGGGGAAATTGCATGGCCAAGGAGGACCGTAAAGGGCATTTAATTGGGCCTAATCACGTTAATTAAGACAATTCCTGCGGTTGTCAACCGGCCGCTGAGAAATACGCCCTGCGGGAGAGGAAGTTACAGTGGTGGTCAAAAGGAAATTTAATATTTTTATATATACTTTTCGATACTAAAATTCAGTCACATACAGTGGCGAACGAACGAAAGTTTACACCATTTAAAATCGCATAACTTTTTTAGAATTGGTCCAAACGACTTGAGTTTTTTTGAGAAGCTAGAAGGATTAGTTTGCTAAGTGACGTGTTTCGTCGTTTTGGAAAAAAAATTCATTTGGTCGGAACAGCGAAAAAAATAGTAAAGGTCGTTTTTTCAACTTTTTTTCCCGAGCCTATAATGAAAATTCAAAAATCCCGTTTGTAGATTTAAGTAAGTCGCATACATGCTGAAAATTTCATCGAAATCGGTTAACGTCGCTCTGAGTTACATAAACCTACAAACGGGATTTTTGAATTTTCATTACAGGCTCAGAAAAAAAGTTGAAAAAACGAACTTTACTATTTTTTTTCGCTGTTCCGACCAAATGCATTTTTTTTCCAAAACGACGAAACACGCCACTCAGCAAACTAATCCTTCTAGCTTCTCAAAAAAAAAATCGAGTCATTTGGACCAATTCTAAAAAAGTTATGCAATTTTAAATGGTGTAAACTTTCTTTCGTCCGTCACTGTAGGTATTATTGGTGTATTCTTAGAAATATTCTTACCGTAGATTGCAAAATATTGTAAGATACGTAAGATATGCAAAAGATAGTAAAATATAGTTTTACATATAAACGAAAGAACTTTTCGACTTGAATGATTAAATTAAAACGATCTTTATGTATGATTCATCTGAAACTTATGACCACTTGAGAAGAACATGTAAGTTATAAAATTAGAATCCATGGATCTTCTATAATTGTTATTTTTGGATTGCGCGATGAGTAACTGGTTTCAAAAAAATCCTGTGCGAGTAAAGTCACTTTGAAATTTTACGTAAACGTCTATCACACGATCATAAAAGAACCACGAATATTGTGGACAAACAGGTATACGTCATTGTGTTATTTTCAACGCACACGAATGCCACCGTGAATAATGATTAGGTGTGACTCGTCTGGTTGCGTGAATGACTCGTTGAACATCGAATTAGGCCTACGTGTCCCGAAAGATTCATTCGAATAAGCGAAAAGGAACACAATAAACTAAATACGGATTTATCGGACTTTGTGTACGATTCAAAATATTATGAAAGAATAGTCATGAATGAATTATAACGATGTACCGCACGAATCATTAAATACATATAATGTACAGATTGGTTCGCTGCAAAAATAGAACTCCTCGCCACTTCTTTCGTAAAGTAGGAGTATTCTTTCCGAGGCAAAGATTAAATGATTTGAAAGGGTCATAAGGTGAATGAGACGCGAAGATAATTATTCTGCCTCGAAAATATCTTTAATCCCATATAGAAGCATATATCCATTCGAAAATAATACTGATATTCTTAGTTGCTCGTGTAAAAAAAAGAATGACGTGAAAAAATGACATTTAGTCCTATATGTAGTAAATTTTTGCACGAACAGATATATTTATCCTTCAGAATTAACCAAGAACCACATAAATTTTTATCAAGAAGGTAGTTAATAATTGTATCTTTAATTTAAGTACAACACAGATTGAAGTTAGTACGTTGAAAATAAGTGTAATTAGAATAAAGATAGGTAAAAGTTCGCACCATGCGAATTTCATTGTTTGAGTTGTAGCAGTTGCCAATGGTGATTGACAGTCAATTGTCAATCAAGGTAGAGTCACCAGTGTCGAATTGTATAGCTGTGCTTCGTTTTGTTATCGTACAATGCGGTAAGTACTGAATTTGTTAGTTCTGATGTAATATTCTCATTTTTAGGAATCAATATTATTCTTATAAATTGATCAGTAAATATTTTAATTCATATGTCGTCTGAAAGAGCTGAAACTCTTCTGTTCAAAAGTGCTAATAGAAGTTTTCAATTCTCCTCATAGATAACAGGATTGATTAAACAATGGAAAAGTAGCTGTGGCAGCAAAAGTTCGCACAATGCAGTGGGGCAAGAGTTCGAATGCTAACTTTTGCCCCAAAATAATTTGACGGTTGTTATAAATTCATTAAACTTATATTATTTCTAGTGTCTGCTAAATTAGTAACGAAAACTGATTAAACCGAGTATAAAAAATAAATTTGAAATTAATTATCAAACACAACATGGAAATAAATTTTAAGTTTATGATAGTTGAGCCACGCTGATATCAGCTTTTCATTTTATTTTATTAATTTTTATTCCATAAATCAGCTTGAAGTAAATGGAGCAATGAAAAGAAAATCTGAATGCGAACGTGCAATTAAATAATTAGAAAAGTAAAAAAATTCCCAGAAATAACGTCTACTTCTGAAAAAGTTTGAAAGGAACAAAACAAATCGGTTCCAAAAAGAGAATAGCCCAACCATCAACGTCAACGGAAAGAATAATTTACCCTGCGTGTGAAGAAGAATACACAGATCCTCCAGAAGACTACAAAGGTGAGGGTAGTGTTATGTGCGATTACTGTTACCTTGATTAACAAAAAATTAATTGTAAACTATTAGTCGTTTTGCTATATTACAACTATTACATGTAGGAAAATAAAACACTTTTGTGGAAATTTCTCGTTCCGTTCTTCTACCCCGTAACATGCGAACTTTTGCCCCGCATGTCGGGTAAAAGTTCGCATTTCACATTTTTTGGAAATATTTATTTTATATAAATTCTGACAGGTAAATTTACATGAAGTCTCTGCCTATCGAATAATAAGGGATAGTAGTTATTTCTCACAAAATGATATGTGCTATCAGTGTAATACCAAGGATTTTAGGGAAGTCTAAACTTTAAGTGCGCACTCTTGCCCCGCAATACTCTATATCGTTCTTAATCACTAATTTTCTTTGTTTTGCACCATATTTCAGAAGTGGAACATTTGTAAAGAAATTCTTCAAAGCGTTATAATACGAATGAAAAATTATTTGTATTTAAAAATTAAAAATGAAATATCCTGAAGAGAAACTGACGACTGAAATATCGATTTTATTTAAAGAAGATGTTGCTCTCGTTGATCAGTTAAGATTACACAAATCTATGTAATACAGTCGAACCTCGATAACTCGAAAACCTCCATAAGTCGAAAATTTTCTTCATCCCCTTCCGTCCCGCTGTAAACACCTCTACAACCCGAAATAAAACTTCCTTAACTCGAACTATATTTTGCATGTTAAATTATGTATTTCACCTCTACAACTTGAATTTAGAACTTTCGTAGAAAGATCTCAAAATATTGAGGAAAATGTTTTCTCTGCATTTTTCACGATTGAAAATGCTATTGATTTACGATACACTAAAAGACTAGCACAAAACAAAATCACAATTTTTTTAATATGTAATAAAGAGTAATATCTCGAACATAAAATGTGTCTAATAATTATTTTTATATATGTAGTTATATTTGTAGTACATAAGTTGTACTTATATTTGATTACAGATATACAATAAACAATTGACCTTTAAAACTTGAATTTGTCTTGCTTCACAGCTTCACAAGTAAAATTAACAGTCGTACAAAGCCTCTATAAGTCGAATTTTCGTTTGAAGAACCTCTTTTACTCGAAAACTCGCTAAGCCGAAATCTTTATAATTCGAAGATTTTTTCCCTTCCCTTGAGATTCGAGTTATCGAGGTTAGACTGTATATCTTATCAAACCGAATTTAATGAATGTACATTTCCATTCTAAATTTTACCATTCCTAGTAATCTAGTTAAAATTCCACTCACCTTTGAATGAAATAAAGCGAGGAGATTAATTTACTTAATTGCATATCGTTCAGTAAGATCCCGTTGCATAAGTAAAAAACGTTGTAGCAACGTCAAGACCGAGGAAGATTCATCACCGCCTCCAATTTCTCAAGATGAACAATCTGTTATGAATATCAAAAGAATCGCGCAATATTGAGAAGAAATGAAGTAGGCGTTCTCCAAGGTGTTTCAATAATTAATTACTAACCTCTATCTCGATAGCAAGCACCGTTATTCGCGTTCTTATGTCAGGCATTCATTTATACATTTTCCGCTCTGACTCGAAAACCAGCTGTGAGAAACAGTTACTTTCAAAATGTGTTGCACTTTGCGCGGGTAATTTATTTCGATATATTTTTGTATTTATGACACTTTTGTGTGTAGACACTAAACAAGATTTCAGATATTAATTATCGTTGGCAACAATGTGCAACATTGGCGCATCTTTTAAAGAATTAACATACTCATTATCGTTCTCTGTTTAATTTTACTGTTACATAACCTGCTCTCAGTAACTCGCTACGAATTAAAAACTTAGAACACCTGCAATAAACGCTCGAACTTTTCAAGTAGATATCTCAAGCTTAAAAATGTACATACGTCATACGTTCTACACACAGACACACCATAAAGTATTCAATTCAAACATGACGGAGTCAAATATGCCAATTTTGTGACGCGTATAGTAAACGTCTAAACACAAACACAGCTTTTCGCGCAGCAAAAGAAACCACTAAGCAAGTGCGATATGACGCAGCGGTGATTTAACGAATGATAATGTTTAAGAGGCGTGTAACGTAACCCTGCAGCTCGTAAATTGGAAAATTAAAACCAACAAGACGAACCATTTACGGTCGAACAAACATCAAACAGCACCGCGATAGTTTCGACGTGCGCTTTACTTTTTCCCGTCGTGGCGTCCTCATCGATATTGCAATCGGCCAGTGGTGTTCGAAATTGCAATCGGTCAGGCGCGTGGACCGGTCGAAACGAAATTGGCAACCGAACAATATTCGGTATATAAAGTAGAAACTGACACGCGCTCGAAACACTTTTGCCTCCTCTCAAAGTGTAAACGTATACGTATAGTTACCGTTTACCGCGAGCATTGCCGTTCGCGCCTTTCGCAACGATTTACGACTCGCATCGCTCGTTGCATAGCCAAAGACTGAGTTCGTACGATTGATCGCGGTGCCCGTGAGTAACACGATATCCCGCAAGGAATGCTCGGCGATACCTTTAAACCCGAAGGAAGCGTTGCCGACAGCGCACCGTAGAACTTGACCCCGCCGCGTCAATCCATCGCCGTTCGGTGTCAGTGACCTGCCTCAAAAAAAAAAAAGAAACTAATTCCACCGGACACTGGCCCGTTACACACTCGTCGTCGCACACACAGCCCATAGATGGATAGTGCCATCTGCCCGAGACGAATTCAGAGCCGCCTGTCGTTTGTTTCGGTGACTGGATCACCGTACCGATCGATCTATCTGTCGATTTTTACCGGCCCGAATTTTGGAGGGACGGGTGGCGTTCTACGACGTAGGGCCTACGTCTCGCGTAAAACATGGCGTAGCATCGGTTCGAGAGCACTGCACCACGTCGTATTTCGACGAAAACGTTCATCTGCGGTAATTGAATTGCGCAATATTCGTAACGCACAGCAGTGCTTCTCTCGTCTCAACTCGGCAGACGTTACTCGCGCAATAGTAGTTTTGTATTTTATTTAGGAGGTTGATAATTCGGGTTAACGAGGTGATTACTCGCGTTGCTGGTCACGTATAAAATTTCGTAAGAGATAAGCGGGATTCTGTACGCTGTATCGCCTCTTACACTTTCGATTCATCGGTTAACGGGTTAATTAAGCTCTCCGCGGTTGCGTTCTAAATAATTCTATGCGCGGAAATGCCAATCATTATGTCGTGACGTTTCAGAGATTTAATGGTGCTTGGGTATTCGACAAGTATCCATCGCGTTGGAGATAGCGTCTAAAGTTCAGAATATTTTCCGCCGAGTGACATGGTTATTTTGTTTATTACCAGCGGAATATTCATATCAGGTATGTCGTTGCAATAAAATATATATACGTTCATAAATTTGAAAGAAACAAAGAACTTTTTTATGCCTAAATCATACTAACGTTAATGTAATCTTATTTAATCATATTATTGCGTTGGGAAAATCAATTGTGTATAAGGCGGGACGAGTAATTTGTCTCTTTAGAGTCCGATTATAGTCCGACAACAAATCGCATGATCAATTAATTCGATTGTATTTGTTGCGCAGCGAGGCGCACTATGCTTATCTTTCGAAGGTGATGCACGTTTTGAGTAGTGTATGCGAGCCCGTGCAAGCAAAGATACGTTGTCATACATATACAACGGGCTGCAAAAGTCTAGTCGAGATAACAACGGGACGTTCAGACTATAGTCGGCGGCATTTCTTCAAAGAAACGCGACGAGAAACGTCAACGGAAGTAACAATGCTTTCGCGCGTCTCTTTGCATCGGTCGAGTTACCTAAACAAGGAACAGGACAGAGGGTTACGCGCGAGAGAATTGACCGATCACGAAAACATTTTCTGAACGCATAGAATCCGGTATCGTCGTCGGTGAATCTCGTACACATCGCGAGCCGCGCGTACGCGCGTGTGGGTAGAGATCGGTAAGTTATCCGCGACGCTGCAGGCGAAACCAGCGAGTTTCTTCAGCGTTTATCCCTCTGCGAAATATTTCAGTCGATCTCCCATTTAATCCTATCGCAATCTTTCCTTCCGAATCATACATGCATGTTTCCTCCCGCTCGAGGTGACGAGCATCGTTCTGCCGAAGAGGGGCGAAAGGGGGGGAAAAAGATCCACTTAAATATACCGGCGAAAGGACAATCGTCTCTCGCGTCCCTTTGTGGCGTCTAAATGTTAAATCGGTACAAGAGGAGAAGCGAGGAAACTGATCGGTAGCAAGCCGGCTTTACGAACACGTCCGGGGGGCCCCGCGTAACCAGCCTGCGATTGGCCGAGCCGTGTACCACGTGGCGGCGTTGCGCGGGTGGGGATTGGCCAGCACGGCCGCGCACCGCGGGCGAAAGCGGCCAAGTTTTGTTCTAGTATTTACCCCGCGGTGTAAAGCTGGCTCTCGCGCTCTCCGGTGTCCTTAAGTCACGTTCCATTGTTCCGCGCCGCCTGTTCCAGAGTCCGTTCTCTCATCGCGAACGGTCCACGTCGTTTGCCGACTCGTGCGTCTGCTGACCGCCGAACGCGTGAGAATCGTGCGCCATGTTCGCGCCGCGAGCAACACGCGATGCACCGCCGGCTACCGTCCCTGGCGAGTGATACGTTTTCTTTCCCTTTTCTTCGCGACCAGGCTGGGTGCGTGCGTTTTAAATACCGCCCCGTGGTTCGCCGCAGTGTGTTTTGTGGTGCGCGGGCGAATAGTGTGTGCGTCTGTCTGCTGTACAGTTGTCGCCAGCCAGGAGGGCAAGGAGCCCAACGGCGGAGTAAAACGACGGTGGCGAGAGAGCACGCTGTTTGGGACCGTGGAATGCGCGCTGACAGGTATCCACAACCGCCGCGCCGTCGCACTCTGAGAAATTCACCGTGCGGTTCTAACCTTCCCCTCTCTCTTTCCGTCGCCCGCAACAGCGTAACATCTTTCTCGCTCGTGTAACGGCTAGTGTAAAGGCTTGCGTGTATATACGCGATCGTCCACCCCCCTTCGCCTCTTCCCTTTCTATCGTCTCCTCCTCTCTCTCTTTCTCTCTTACCCCTCCCCTTGACAAGCTCGTCCTTTCTATCTCGCTCCTTCGAATCATCTCCCTCGCGCCTGCGTGCGGACGCTTCGCCACTTTTGACAGCTGTCACGGGTGAAGTGTGCTCACAGGCGACTCGCTTTATTTCATCGGATGCCTGGGAGGGGCCAGAGGAACGGCATATTGTCGTTCATTGTCTCCCCTGCCTCCTATTGTCACGTATCGATGGTTTTTCACGCGATAACTCGATAAACTGTCGGTCGAGTTCGGTATGAAATATTGGCATTCAAATTTACGGTTAGAACCGCCTCGATGAATTTTAAATAACTTCCTTTTGCGCGGGTCACGACCTGGACGGGCGTTCTTTTTGCTTGAATTTTGGCTTGAAATATAGGTGGCGTTATACAAGTTGAAAGACCGTTAGAGTTTAGCGGAAGCCATCGGACAATTTAGAAGCTTATTGTTTCAATTTTAATTCCGTTGAAAAAGTATTCTCGTCCAGATCGATAGCCCTTCTTATTTTAAGGTTGATATTATTTTTACTTTGAATGACGAATAGGTTAACGGTTTCGTTAAAATTAGAACGCCGTGTAGTACGATGAAGTTGTATCAATTAAAACTATCCAGCAGAGCAGTGCATTTAATCTGTATATGACGTAAATCAGATATCTCTATTACGGCAATGGATGGAACGATTATTATTTTTAATAAACGTTAATCATGCGATCGTTGCCGGACTGGTAAATGTATCTGCGGCACAAAGCACGTTATGTAAAGTGAAAGTCCCCGCAGAAACGTGTTAAAGGTTGCGATACGCGATGTAAAATCGTATATTGTAAATTCCGGTTGTTGTACGCTTGATTTCTCGTGCACCGTCTTGCCGGGGAGAAGGAAAAATCGCGATAAAGTACTGATTCCATTTATCTATACAGGCTGTTACAGATCTGTAAATGTTTACAAACTTGATTGGGTAATTGAACTGATAAGAGTAAAAAGTTTTAGCGAACATAGTTGCATCAAGTAATCCTTTTGGAGATACTCGGCTTTTCAATAAAAGGGTATTTATTTGCAAAAGTTTCGCGATAGGTACAACCACTGTTTGCACATTTATGCAAAGTGTGAACACTTATGGTCGAGGGGACTACGGCGGATTAACGGGAAGTGTAGGGAAAGGCAAAGGAAAAATGGCTACAAGTTGGAGATTAACTTTTTTTTACAAATAATCTCAAGTATTTAGAGTAAATCATCGCTCACCACTAAAGATGTGAACAAACATTATCCACAGTGATACATATTATCTCACAGGTGAACACTTCTTACCGTTTTGAATTTTTCTGTTTAACAATCGTAAAAATATTGGCTGATGACAAAAAGAATTGAATATCTAAAAGAAAAATCACCTTACAAAATCTGCGTTCATTGAAACTTTATTCTTCTTTTGATCAGTTCAGTAAACTTGAGTATACTTCAAGTTTCTTACACATTTGGCTAAAAATATCATAAACTGCATAATTAATTATTACTTGTTTATAATACGTTAAGTCTGAGTTCGGTCTATAATTAGAAAATATATATCCCTACTGACTTAATTTCAATAATATACACAGATATTTTTTTTATTCAGTGCGACAATTTTAAAGCACCTCGTCCTCCATATAGTTAATGTTTGTTGAAACAGTATTTTTGAAACCATAGCGTCTATAGTTCTGATGCAGCCTGTATATCGGAAATGACAAAGCTGAAACGTGTTTGTTTTGTCATTCAACGCTTTTGGCTTTTTACACTGTATTAAATTAAACATCAGTATGTCGTTGGGCGCAGCGCTCTTAAAATGCTTACGGTGACATGGCGAGCTGAGTGGAACAGTTCATGTCCCTTTCTTTGATGCTGCCCGCTAAGGACATCTGATAAATCACGCGAGAATGCTGTTCCACTGGTGATTGTTGAAATTAAAACATTTGCTGGAAGCATTCTCTACGCGCAATCTTTCTCACGCCTTTGCGGTATGTCTAGTTCATACGTACGATTGCTGCTTGGTCTAATACTGGCGAGTCAATGGCACGTTACAGTTTTCTTGACACCCTTCACTTGACATTCTTCAATTGTCCCAGATTGTGCTTAGTTTTGAAGTACCTTTTGTTGAAATTCATTCATACGCCGTGGATAATATGAAGTTATATTTGCGAATATGGTGGTCGACTGTGTTCTGATTAGATATAGTTTATGGGGTGAAGCACAAATGTTTACATTTGCAGGTATAGTCTTCGTTTATTTTGCCAATAGGTAAAGTTAATTAAAAGCACATGGTTTCATTTTTGGCTAAGGATCGCAATAAAATTGTGGTCATAAAAAAGCAATAAGATACATACTTCTAAAGTGTTTAATGAAATATTCTATTAGTCACGTCAATCGGGAAGTAACGTAGAAACATAGATAGGCAAACGCTTTACCCCGAGTTCCTACAACACTTTTGGCCAGCAAATTTTTGGCTAGCAAGTGACACCTCATCGTATATGTGTTACATAATTTTCCCAAATTTACCCTGACGGGTGAAAAGTTCACTTCTCATAATTGCCTTAGATTATTGAAGATACAGGGAAGTGTTTTATTTTCCCTGACATATGATTTAAAAGGACATTCGTCCAATCACGAATTAAATTTCTCAGGTCATTTACCTTCTTCTTCTACTTCAAATCAGAGAACCATACATTTTTCTCTGTAAAAATAATAATGACCTTGAAATCTGAGCAACCAGCCCCCCACAAACAAATCTCAATTTCCGTATGAGGGTCGAGCAAACATCCTCGCGTTTTAAGCGCTGTACGTGACAATTGAGCGCGCACATACGCAGTATGCCTGAAACATAACGGGATTGACAATATATTATTAGACAATATAATATTTATAAAATTCGTTCATTTTCTTCCAAGTATGTTCCTTTAGCATTACCCATCGCACGGAATTTGTAACGTTACACTGATAAGTAAATTTGGGTCAAATTGACCCAATATCCTATAGATATTTACAAGAAACGAGCATAAAAAAATAAAACTCAAAAGGGAAGATCCCGAACTCGGGAATTCAAAAAATTCTGAACCTTTGTGAATATGTAGGGGATTTTCTCCTGATTACAATGCAATTTTTGTTTGCTGCCCAAATTCACTCGAAGGGGGTGAAATTAACTCCTGAAAATTCGGCGATTTTCCGCTTTTGTGTTATAACTCGCGAACTGTAAAAGATAGAAAAAAAGTTTTCAAACAAAAGTTACTTCTTTTAATTAGATCTATCGTTTGGTGAAAAAGATTTTTTACAGTTCACGAGTTATAACACAAAATCGGAAAATAACCGGATTTTCGGGGGTCAATTCCACTCCCTCAAAATGAATTTGGGCAACAAACAAAAATTACGTTGTAGTCAAGAGGAAATCCCCTACAGATTCACAAAGTTTGAGAATTTTTTGAATTTCCGGGTTCGGGATGTTCCCTTGTCAGTTCATTTAATTATTACGGTTGAATATTTCAAGAACTTACTAAATTTCTACAATAAAAAAAATTACAAATAAAACTGGAAGAAGGTATTATTATTATTTATTATTGATGGTTATTAGTTATTTAAGTATATGAAGGAGTTTCAATCCAAATAATACATTCGTAAAGGAGTACTGAAGATTTGTGACTCGATTTTGGGTCAAAATCACCCAATTTCCGTACAAGAGTTAATACAACACTGGACACGGTGAACCAACGTATGGCTAGATTTCTTCTGATCTGCTTTCGGAATCCTTGGAGGTATCCTTACCACGTTTGAACCAAGTATCCTTGCTGCTTGTATGGTTGGAAGTAATGCACCTGCTCGTCGTACCGCGGTCGTGCGTGAACTTTTGGCCAAAGAGCAAAAAGCAGTGCTCGACCATCCGCCGCATTCACCTGATCTTTCTCCCTGCGATTACTTCCTACTTCCAAGGCTCAAAATTCCAATGAAAAGAACTCGCCACGTTCACACTTTCTGACAAACTATGAGACAATAATTAATTTAAATTTTATACTTTGTCTTGTCGATAGAAATCTATCCACACATTTCTTGGCCATACCCAGCGCTCTATTAAATACCAAAGGAACCTACTTTGACTAAAATAAACAATTTCTCCAAATACGATCCGGGCTTGAATGAATACATCGCCGGTCCCCGTTCTTTTTCAACCACACTGCCTGCAAATCCTCGGCAAGTGGTCGCCACATATCGAACCAGGAAACGCCAGGAGCGAATTTGCGCGTCCACGTATACACCGCGATCTCCATCGAATTAGAGCAACGAATCATATGATCGAAGGCACGCGTGCGTTACATAAACGGCATGACGCAGGGGGAGCGTCAGTTTGAGAAAACAAAGTCAGTCTCCTTGCATCGCGCCGCGCGGTTCCCTATCAGCGGCTCCTCGGATTCAGTCCCGTTCGACCGTTGCGCGTTGCCTCGGTGATCTTGATCGGCCGGCTGCAGGAAACGCATCTCCCGGTCTCGTTCGCCCGTCGACACCGCGGGCGCCTTCTCCGCGGCGGGTACGCCTCGGTAATTAATACAATCGCGATATTAAATTCAGCGTTTCCCGGTCGTTAACCGTTCGCTCGGCCGAAGTCGCGGATAAGTAAGAGGGTACGGGAGGCGGTCAATTATTCCAGCGATCAGGAATAATAAAACGCCACCGGTAATCGGTGGCGCGACGAGAGGAAGGGGCGTAAGGAGGATTTCGGCGAGGTCGTCGAAATTACGAGCACGCGTATATACGCGTCCTTTTTATTTCCTTCTTTTCTTTTTTTCTCGAGGCTGGCCCACCGAGGAGATACGACCGCAATAAAGTTTCCTCTTTCCTCGACGTACGTTCCAGGAAGAGTGGAGGGCCGCGAAGGGCGACAACCTCCCCTGATCCTTATCCAATTACGCACGCGTAACTCCTGGTTGCATAAGAATTCCTATCGCGCGCCGTTTAAATCCGTGGCCGCGGGGCAATATTTAAAATCCTCAGCAAACTTCAGCATGGGCTCTCGGGGCCGCCTACGGTTTAAAATAAAGCTTGCAGCGCTGGCATCCTCGGGTAATATATACTCGTGGGTATATTCTTCTCTATTCGAAGGCTCTGCATTTAGGAAGTGCAGCATTGGCGCGCTGGCCAGATCCTTCCCGAGTCGGTCGCTGCGAAATGGTTACAGGCGAGGAGCGTTCAAATCTCCTGTATCTCTGATGCGTACGGTACCTCCCGATTCCCCCGAGGCCGAGAGATCGTCACACCTACGCGTCTCCTTCGCGCGTGTAACGCTTTTTCCATCGGACTCGGGGAACTGGAATCCCAACGGGCGCCTAGTTACAGGAGGAAATTGTTTCGTTGCTGAACCGTTGGTGGTTAACGGATACATTGCGCTCGGGAGATTCGATTGAGCGAGATTAACAGTGGCTTGCTGGACTGTTGTCGGCCGGCTGGGTGAGTGGTCTGGTGTTTCATTAGTATTTCTCCGAGGCGCGATGGCTGCACAGATTTCAACGTGTCTACGTTCGTGTCGCGGATCGTTGAGCATCTGGCGCACCTTGTAATTAATCAGCTGATCGATCGAGAAATCGAAATTCTATGCTCCAAATGATGTTAGCTTGTGTGTTTGCTTCGTCGTTTGCGTGATTTTTATGTTCCTGGGAAAACATCACGCTGTTTTGGGTGTTAGTTTAGTTTGCCTGAATAGTATGTATCTGGTAGTTTGCTGATATTTCATTACGTTTGATCATTTCTGTATAGTTAAATCTAGTGTTGCTTCGAGGTTCGTAGGGGAGATCGGGGCTAGTTGATACATTATTCTGTTTTCAATTTTTTTCATTTTTTATTTGAGTTAATTACTTAATAACAAATATGCCAAAATATACTTTGGTCCTTCCTCTTTAATATACAGTAAGCGAAAACTTGAGAAAATACATACAAAATGAATGAAAAAATGTTATTTGGACGAAGGCAAAATGTATCAATTTAGCCCACTGCGGGGCTAGTTGATACGTTATTCTGTTTTTAATTTTTTTCATTTTTTATTTGCGTTAATTACTTAATAACAAATATGCCAAAATATACTTTGGTCCTTCCTCTTTAATATACAGTAAACGAAAACTTGAGAAAATACATACAAAATGAATGAAAAAATGTTATTTGGACGAAGGCAAAATGTATCAATTTAGCCCACTGCGGGGCTAGTTGATACGTTATTCTGTTTTCAATTTTTTTCATTTTTTATTTGAGTTAATTGCTTAATAACAAATATGCCAAAATATACTTTGGTCCTTCCTCTTTAATATACAGTAAGCGAAAACTTGAGAAAATACATACAAAATGAATGAAAAAATGTTATTTGGACGAAGGCAAAATGTATCAATTTAGCCCACTGCGGGGCTAGTTGATACGTTATTCTGTTTTCAATTTTTTTCATTTTTTATTTGAGTTAATTGCTTAATAACAAATATGCCAAAATATACTTTGGTCCTTCCTCTTTAATATACAGTAAGCGAAAACTTGAGAAAATACATACAAAATGAATGAAAAAATGTTATTTGGACTATCAATTTGGATGTATCAGAACTATTTACTTTTTCTCTATATAAACGAAAACAGTTAAAAACGATTGTTAACGTCAAGGTACACAGACGTACGCTGGATCGTAGTAAAGAATTGAACAATAAACTTCACATATCCCGCTCAAATGGAGCTACATATATACGGTGTCGAGATAATTCGTCTGTATAAACCTGCCCCTGTATCAACTAGCCCCGGTCTCCCCTACTGTGCTCACATTGCTCTCAGTTTCTTCATTAGATACTTCTCTGTGCGAGCAATTTTTATAAGTAGATGGGTGTATGCCAGTGTTTTCTAAATTTTTTTGAATTGCGATTCTCTTTTATACAGGGGTCGAATGAAACTGTTAAAATTTTCAATTAATTATGAAATAACTGTAGCTTTATGACTATTATGTTTTCTGTTATAAAATGCAGTGTATTAACTGAAACTTTTATTCCATACATTTTTGTGTAAATAAGAAACTGTTATTTTCTTGAAAGTAAAAAGAAGTTTTAGTTGAATAAGAACATTTATTCTGCTCTGAAAGAGTTGAGGTTGTGACAAGCAGATTTCCTGGAAATGTTGTGGAGTAGATCTGCAGTGAAGCTGAAACTTTAAACTGTTCGGTGAAAATAATTATAGGTATAAAAATCACAATGTGCTTTCATTTCTATATTTATCTTGTTTCTAATTCCTTAAATAATACTAATTAAAAAAGTTATTCCTAACTTTTATATTTGACCTTGAATATCTGTTCAAAAGTATATGATCCTCGAGAACTTTCATTAATCGAACATAAAATAACTGTTAAAACTGAACTCTTACAATAGAGTGACAGTATTAATGTACAAAGGTAACTTAAAGCAGAAAATAAATGATTTAAAAGTTAAGAGTTCGATAAATACCTTTTATAAAAGTTACCAGTTTCATTCGACCTCTGCTTTTACAAAATTCAAATAACCTGCGAGCCCCCTCCCTGCATCAGGCAACGTGAAACTAAGGTGAAGAAAACACATTAAAAATAGGTATTTCACAATATAATTGTAACTTAGTAATATTAATAAAAGAAAACACTTCGCGACCCACTTGGGGGTCGCAACCTACAGGTTGGGAATCACTGGTGTATGTGGATCCTTGAAGAGAGGAACTTCGATTTGAATCTGCACTATGGAAATCGTGTGTTCGCTCATTGACATTATGTAGACCAGCATCCGTATTAAGGAAACTAGACAACAGGTGACAAAGATAAGTAGGGAAGGATGAGTAGAGGAATTTACTCCGTAATTTATTTACACCACACGTTCTATGCTTCCATTCCTGGCTCGTGACTCTGCCAAGATCCCCGACTCTTCTTTACTTCATGCTTATCTTTATTTTTATGTACGTGATTGCTTTCCTTCGAAATAAATAATTTCAGTGCGTACAGTGGAACTCCTTTTGTACGAACATTCCGGCAGATAAGACGATTCGGATAATGGGTTCATTGATTCGCCCCTCTACCGAGGATTCTTACAGCTGACGTTTGTCAAAGTAGATTTAAAAATATCTGTTTACTTCGTTTAAACTACTTCTTCGAGCTGGCGAAATTTATGGACGAAGTTTTGAGAATTATAATTCGCTGATACTTTGTGGATCCTTTATCGTTTGATTTACTGATTGATATTTTATTTACGAGTATGCTTGTTCACAAGTGTTCATAAACCTGGGATACTGTTTGGCAGTAATTCAGATAAGGATATCACAGCGAATTTAGCAAATAAAGAAGTCAGTTTTACATTTTCTTTATTTGTCTGTTTTACTGAAGACTTCAGAAATGAGATTAGTATGTGCGTGTGGATTGATAAAGAAATTCAGAAAGTTCTGAAGACACTTGAAGTCAGTTTTGCAACTTGAGATGTACTTATGCAGTTAAAAACATGTAAACTTTTTTAATTTCTCAGCATGCTGTTGCAGTATATGTATATTGAAAAGAAGATTTCGTTACACATTGAGAAAATTTGAAGGAACCTTAGAGTAATTTTGAAAAAGTAATTTTCTATTTGATAAAATGGATGCTTTCCTTCAGTTCCTCTACCATTTAGCAGCTCTCTGACCATTTCGGAAACACTCACTGTATGGTGCAAATGAAAAGAAGAAATACAATTATATAATAATCATTTCTGTAAACAAGGTTCAATAGACTCTAGAAATAAACGTATCTACAATTTGATAAACAGTTATGCAAACATGGGAATTATTTAGCATTAACTAGGCATCAATTTAACTAGGTAGGTCATTCACCACTGAGCTCATTAGATAGGTACACACTTTTTAAGTAGGTATACTATGTAATAGTAACACCATTCCTGTATATTTTCAAATAAAAATCAATTAACAATTTTTAAAATAGGTTGCGTTTCATTTCACGACTTGTCCATTTAAGGGGATATTCAGGTTTAGACGGCCGATTTTTCAGCCGATTTCATAACTTTTTTTCTAGACGTCGAAAAAAGATACAATATTAGTGCTTTGTATCCACTTTTATTCATCTTTTGGCTGTTTAAAATCATGAAGGGTGATTGAAAATGTTTACAACCTGCAGGTACAATGTTTACCCTCCGCAAAAAGACCTTCAATTCGGAGGACCCTTATTTCTTAACTTTTATAATAATTTTTAATGCTTTACAATATGTTAAAATTAAGTGCCAAACCGCAATTTAATCGGACGATTAGTTTCTCTACACTTTGCATCAGAAAATTACCTATTTTTTTCGGGCCTTTCGTTCATAAAACGTTCATAACAAATCCCGGGTAAATTCGATAAAGCAAAATACTGATTTCTAAAAATATTCCACCAAGTTTACACCCAGTGGTCACTGTGTGCGTAACGTTGGATGCAAACAGATAGTCCAACAGTGCACAAAGAAACGTAGCAGGATAAACTTTAGGTTTGAGCAACACGTATGCACGTCGGCAGCAACACGTTCGCCCGAGAAATCAGAAAACACTCGGATAACGCGCGAACGGACGAGTGCCGCGCGCAGCTGAAATGGCGGGAAAGGAATTCGAAAACGAAGTTGCCCGCGCACCGTGAAAATACCATAGTAAAAGCCAGTCTCCTCGACTAACGGGAGTAGCTCGCGTTTCTTTGCAACAGTTGGTCCATTAAGCCCGCTAACAGGGACAAATAATACCCAGCGGCCTGCGCCGTCTCGTTATTTATTGTAAAGCAGAGAATTGCGTCACACGAGATGCCGCACGCGGCCGCGCCGTTACGTATTTATCCCCGCGCGGCGATTCCTCTAACGGGCATGAAATTTCACCGATAAAACAGCCGGTTAATTTTCCAGGATATTACCCCGCAGTCGCATGCCCGCCCGTCGCTGCATCCTCGGAGGGATCCACCATCGAAAGTTCCGCGAAACGCCACGGATCGTAAACCTCGAACAAAGTCTCGGCGATAATTTCGATCCGCCGCCACGCAACGCGCCGTTTCACGAGCCTCGCGGTACCCCCCCCCCCCCCCCCCGGCCCCCCCCATTGTGTTGCGTAATTTCGCGAACTTCCTCTTTCGTTTGGCTTCTTCGCTTCGTTCCCTGCCCCGTGGGAAGGGAAGGCGAGTTTCGACCGCGCGGAATTTTACGGATACTGTGCCTTCCAGAAATCTGCTTAGTCTAACTAAATAAATCTGTGGACTCAGTGAAGTGGTGTGTGAAAGGATATCCCCGAGGGTGCAAAACACCAAATATGTTTTTCACTGATTTCTGGGCTCCATTTATTTGCGCATATTCCTACACTAGGCCCAGTGGCGGATTTAAGGGTCGTGTGACGTCTGAAAAATACTTAATTTTTCCGCAATTAAAAAAAAAACAGTATGCATGTAACAAGCTTTATTCTATCACCTTTCAAGACTATAAAAAAAATTTGTAAGTAAAAGTATCCATTTATAGCGGAATAGGAGCACAGTTGTATTTACCTACTGAGCAAAAAATTCACCTTAACGGACGGCCGATGAGCAATAATTGCCGTTGTTTTTGAAAGTGGTATATGTCCATTTTTTTTTTAAAATATGAGTTAATGGTAGTTTTAGTCAGATATAGATATCCTCTTTTTATATTTATAATCACACAAGTCAATGGTGTACAATATCCTCATAAATTAATTTAAAAAAGTTGTACTGTAAGTTGTTATTGCAGGAATGTTTTTTCTTGAAAGTGGTATAAGTCCATGTTTTGGAAAAAATACTTCACTATGCTAAGTGTAAAGGAGAAATGAGATTGAAATATGAATAAGTTTATTATTAGTTATCTTAACGAAGTAATTTACTTTTCATACTTGTTTATTTATAAGTTCATTATAATATAAGGAAGTAACGAAGTGAAGACATGTATGTCTTCATTTTAATTATTATTTTTTACAGTAAAAAATACATTTCACAAAAGCCAACTTCAATTGAAATATAAATTTAAAATTGCTATTGGTTATATTTTTCATAATATATTATTATTGAAAGTGGTATAAGTCCATTTGTAACTAAAAAATCGTTTATTTTCTTTAATATTTTTACTGATTATTATTGCATAATAAAATTTAACAAGTTTATAGTTTTAAAAGCATTACCCGAATTGATTAACGTATGCGAATATTTTTAAATTGATTCAAACGCAAACCCTTAAATATCTCAATGTATGAATAAATGGATTTATACCACTTTCAATACAACGGCTCAATTGTCACTTGGGCCCCTGTCGAGAAGGCCCATCCAGGGCCCCATCTTCAAACAAAAATTATGATCTTATCCAAATACTGTATTCTTTTTCTGTACTAGTACATTTTGCCCATTTTTAGTTAACTATCTTTTATAGTTTCAGTTAATATAGTTTTAGTAAACTATCTTCATTTTCCCGAAAAGTGGGCCCCTCGGAACGTTTGCTATCTAGGCATTTTTCCTTAAATCCGCCACTAACTGGGGCCTTCAAATATAAGTGCCCAAAAAATATACCGAAAAGGGCCCCGGCTTATTCATTCAAGAGCGCTACTGATTTTGTCCCCTGCTGCTTTCATGACGTCACTATATCTCTGCAAGGCTCAATAATATGCTTCACAGAGATCTAGTGACTAATCAGGGACTCACTCAAGTGGCGTGTGAAAGGATATCCCGTAGGGTACATACAAACCATCCAAATAAGTTCTTCACCGATTACAAAGCCCCACTTATTTGTTTCCATCACTATAGTAGGATCACTATAGTAGGAGCTTCGATTATATATACTACTGTCCCAAAAATATACCGAACACGGCCTCAAGGTCTTCACTCAAGGACGCAACTGACTTTGTCTCTCCCCCGCTGTTTTCATATCACTGTATATCTGCAAAGCGCTAAGTACACATTGTTTAGGTCCACGAAACGACCCCTCCGCTACTTGTTGCAGAAAAGGAAGACCCGCTGGCGGGAGGTGCTCGAGGGTGGATTATGAGGGCCACCGAGGAAAGGTGGAAGGAACGTTCACAGCCCGGCGAAGCGGTTAACGATCGGCAGTCACCGAACACAGCTGGCCACGTCCCGGTCTCATCCCCCGGATGGAGATGAGCGCGAACGAGGTGAACGCGTCGACAACGGCAGCGACGGCGCTGGCGTCGTCACCGATGCCCGACGCGCCGGCCGAGGACGAGGGGGAGCCGCCGACCTTGGGCGAATCCGTTGACATGGACCTGGTGAACGGACCGAATCCGTGGCTTCCTGCTTACGGCTTCCAGCTGCAACATCACTCCCATTTTCAGCCCACGCACGAGGATCTACGGGCTAATGGTTCGTACTGTTACCGTTTCACTTTCTCTTCCTAGTTCAACAATGCCACCAGCTATGGGCCGTGACGCTCTTCGACGCGTGTGAAACGGTTAGAGGGGGGGTAGTGTAGGGTCGAATCGAAGGGCGAAAATTGATAGCTCACGGAGAATGTGGCGTTTTTGTAGCATATATATTGCGCCCTGCAGAGGTATGTACAGTGTAGAAGTAGTATCCTTCAGGCTACAAGATTTGTACTAAGGCTGGGAATATTCGAATAATTTAATATTCGAATATTTTACAAGTATTCGAGTGCTACGAACAAACTTTGAATATTTGAGTATTCGAATGTTATTATTCGAATATTTAAGTATTCGAATACTACTCGAATATTTCAGTATTCAAATAGTATGGTGTGAATTATAAATCAAGTTATTAGCTTACAAGGTTTCGCCCCGCCAAACTAACGAACTCACAACTGAAACTAAATAAATGCTTGTAAAAAATGAACCTAAAGAACTTGATTTATAATTCACACCGAATTCACTATTCGAATACTTAAATATTCGATTAGTATTCGAATAGTATTCGAATACTTGGATATTCGAATTATATTCGCCAAATAATTGAGCAACTGAAGTATTCGAATATTCGAATACTGATAAAATCGACAAATAGTCCCAGCTCTAATTTGTACACGCCAAGTGTTTCTAGTTATTTAGGTACTCGTTACAGTGCTCCACGTATTTTAACCTGTATTATTTCATCTCAACCTGTTAATCACGAGACGAGGTAAGCTGTTATTCAGAAATGCCTTTGTTTTGGACGAAACGAATTAAATATTCCTGAATATGCGTACTATTTACTGAAAGTAGGGAATTCAATTAATCATTTTCATGATACGATATCTCTACCTTTACTTAAATTCACAGAGTATTCATTGGCGGATTTAAGAAAAAAGGTCCAGATGGCAAACGTTCTTAGGGGCCAATCTTTTTCGGGAAAATGAAGAGGTAGTTTATTAAAAACGGGCTAAGTGTATAGGAAAAAGTATGTATAGTGTTTGGATAAAATCATAATTTCTTTCACTCGAAGATGGGGCCCAGGTGAAAACTGCTCATCAGCCTCCTGTTAAATCCGCCACTGACAAGGGAAGATCCCGAAACCGAAAATTCAAAAAATTCTGAAACTTTGTGGATATGTAGGGGATTTCTTCCTGATTACAACGCAATTTTTTTGCTGCCCAAAATCACTCTTAGGGGGTGAAATTAACCCCTAAAGATTCGGCTATTTTTCGATTTTATTTTGTAACACGCAATCTGTAAGAGATAGAAAAAAAGTTTCAAGACAAAAGTTACTTCTTTTAATTAGATCTATCAAATCGTAAAAGTTTCATCAATTGTTTTAAACAATTAGAAAAAAGTTATAAACAAAAATATTAATAATATTTTCTAAAATCCGTTTTTTTTTCACGTGAAATCTGAACTGGATGTTTAATAATTATGAAACAGCATAATCCATATTTTTTTTCCATACAAATTCAACTTTTGTTGTATCGCGGAACTGTGCTCCGCGACAATCGAAGAACTTTTGGATCCCATTGTAACGTGCCTTAAGCTGCACGACGAGGAATGTTCTTCTAACATTTATTAGGAAGTAATAAGTGACTTGGGACAGTCTTCATTTTTTTTATTTTTCTTGCAAACCAATGTTCTTACATCATTTCTTCGAACGGTAAAATGCTCGGTACAACTAGTGTTAGAAGAACATTGCTCGTCGTGCAGCTTAAGGTACGTTACAATGGGGTCCAAAAGTTGAAATTGTATGGAAAAAAATATGGATTATGCTGTTTCATAATTATTTCAACATCCAGTTCAGATTTCACGTGGAAAAAACGAATTTTAGAAAACATTAATTATATTTTTGTTTATAACTTTTTCTAATTGTTTACACAATTGATAAAACTTTTACGATTTGATAAATCTAATTAAAAGAAGTAACTTAGCCTTGAAATTTTTTTCTATCTCTTACAGATTGCGTGTTACAAAATAAAATCGAAAAATAGCCGAATATTCAGGGGTTAATTTCACCCTCCAAGAGTGATTTTGGGCAGAAAAAAAAAATGGCGTTGTAATCAGGAGGAAATCCCCTCCATATTCACAAAGTTTTAGAATTTTTTGAATTTTCGGGTTCGAGATCTTCCTTTGTGAGAGTAACACTAAATTTTCGGGCGGCAGTGTGTACACATCGTAGGAATTTTATTTTCAGACTATTTTCTATCGCTGCCTTTTATCAGAATATTCTGCTTGAAGGAAGCAATACCTTCATTCTAAGCTTCCAAACATGGGAAATTTTACACCAGCGGACAAATTCCGATATTCGAATATACTGTCAAGCCTGCAGGCATTAATTAACGCTGCTTGTGTACGATAGCAGTACGTAAACAATTGTAGGTCGACAATGAATAAGGATAAGAATGATAACATTAGATGGAACTACTGTTGATACCGCAGGATAAATAACATCGCGTAGTAGCCGCTAGTCGTTCAGCTGAATCGCTGCTTCAAACTATAGTAAACGTCATTCAATCGAATGGCCGATTATTCAAGAAATTAATATACATACAGTGAAATACAACACTGAATGGGAAACGGTATGCAAGCTTGGGAAGATTACGTAAGGCTTCTGTTAGAATAATGTTGAATTATCTCAGTTTTTGTTTGCGTGTTGCTAATATTTTGAGATTATTTTCCCGGCTTTATAAATTATGAAATGCTAGAACACCGTATACTGTTTCCTTCGATGTTAAAAGTAGAAGCAATATATTAATATCAGAGGAAACAATTAAAAAGCGATCTAAGATTTGTGATTCGAGGATTGGAGTAGCGATGAGTAGATAAGCCAGAGCACGCAAGTTTCTACATTAGAAATTATATCACGCTTTCGTTATTTCTGATCCTTCTGTAAGTATCTTCGCTAATAATACTCGACAGAAAAAAAAACGCGACTAGCGTGTAATCGTGCAAACTGTCAGGATTTTACGGGCTCTTTTTCAAATGAATGTAGCGTTAACTGATTCGCGAGTCACGAAACGAGGATATTAATTTCTCTTCCGTTGCACCGTTAAATAAGTTCATTTCGAAATTCACCGTACCAGTATCTTTCAGAACCGATTGGTGTTAGATTGGCGACTCGCCGAAGAGCGCGCCTTCAGCTTTTAATTTCGGGCCATTTCTGTCTTTCTCTACATTTTGCGAACCAGCTCTCTGCGAAATGAACAGACCCAAAGTACCACTAGTGAGTCACAGATGCCACGTATGGAAAGGCCTTTACGCATCCCTCGCGATAAACTCGCTGTATCAGTATCCAACCCTCACCTCAAACAGAAAACTAAGATACTTCGAATATATTCCCACATTTTCTGTTCTTTTCTACATTTTTCGAACCAACTCTCTGGCAAATGAACATACCTACCCGAAATGCCACTCGTTGAGTCACCGATCCCCCGTGCGAAAAGGCCTTTACGCGGAGCCTCACTCGCGATAGAGCCGCTGTATCAGTAATCAACGCTGACTCACGTCAAACAGGGGACTTAACTATTTACGACGAAGTCTAGAAGTCCTTCTGCTTGTATACGCTCTAAATATTGGCGTAGGCTCGTATCATTACCGTAATTTCCATCGGGTAGAAAATGGCGCGGGTTTGCATACAGATCGCTCGTTAATGGCTGGGCTACTTTCTACAACCGTGGGCGAGCGTGCGAGAGAGTTAATGAAAAAGTACAACTGAACGGAGCCGGGGGCGCCTGTCGTGCAATTTCCATCGGCGAAGACGCCTTGATTGTTCGTGAAGTTTGCGTACAGCAGCCTTGGTAAAGGCCGAGGCGTGAGAGTAAAGCCGAAGGTTTGCATGATCATCGGGAATATTAATTATTCTAATCCTTAAAGCTCGAGCGATCTCTATCTTAGTCGTTTGTTTATGCACAATTGAAGAGTTCTTGTAGAAAGCACTGCAAGTGCCAAAATTAAAAACAAAAATTTATCGGAAAATGTTCTACGTGCTAATGGTAACATTATAGTATAGAATTTTAATGAAATTTCCCTTGGAAAATAAGTTACCAATGGTGCTAAAAAATGGTAGCAATGCCACTTCTGTGGAAAACAATGTAAGAGCTAATTAGCTAAGGACGAGCAGGATTGGTACTTAAAGTGGTTGTAAATTTAAATAAATGGCACATTCAGTTTTCTCTATAACTAAGAGGTGGCACATACAAATACTATATTAATGCAAAAAAATAGAAAATTTTCGGGTCTGGCAAGTTTTTCCCCTCTCCTGAAGAATTTGATTTTTCGTACTTATTGTGCATACGAAAATATTTTATGGAATCTTAATTCGTTGATTGCTCCTAGTAGTTTAGAGTATAGAATATTCGTTGTACTCCTTATAGCACTCTAGTTTCTGCAATACGTGATCTAATTTATTCCTCGACCTGCAATCAGCACAATATAAGAATAGACATTTGGTGCATTCATGCGCCAGATAGGATAAAGATGTACATTGATGACTTCATCACTTACTATGTTTAGTTAAGGTATTCAGTGGTAATATTTCAATACTCATAAAATGTCACGTGTTGAAATTCAAGACCAAAGAACAGTTTGAAGACTTTTGTTTCGAGTTAAGTTTTCTTCTTGTCGTTTTGAAACACCCTGTATAGAGTACCTCGCAATGAGTAATACTAATCAGGAAGAATGACTCTATATGCAAAAGCAAGTTAAACAAGTCGAAAATGTGGGATAAGACTCCGTAACACGAGTGTTCTATTTCGAGAAAATCGCTGTCAAAAATCAATCCCATTTTTAATATTTTTGAAACGCACACATACCTACTCAACAGATTTTCAAGATCGATTTTCTCGAAAATAGAAGACAATTTTTTCTTCGTATCAACTTATTTTTGCACCGGGACTTATTTCATATATCTACAATTTTACGATTTTTATTAGGACTGCAGTTTCTTACTTTTGTAATCAGTTGTACATACAGTTATACAAAATTTTGAATTCGATTTCCCCGGAAACGACGGCTTCTGTAGCAAAATTCTCATCTACATATATTTTCGATTTTTATTTTTCATTCAAAGTTACATCTCACGTGGTTATGCTACATATTGTGGGACGCTCTGTATATGGGCGCGAAAGGAGGTAGATCACCGATTATTTTTGTGCGAGCCGGTGGATTATTCACGTCAGTTTGTTGCGGAACGAGCAGGCAACAGGCGGCCGCAACAGGTGGTTCCGGTGGTTAGCGGTGCACGTGCCTCCGCGCTTGTGCAAGACGAGTCGCGTTCCTCCGGAATGATTTGTTCTCACAATCGTCATTAGGTCTAATCTCTTCGTCACAGCGTGGCAGAAGGAACCGACGGCAGCTCGTTCCAATACGGAGGAAAAGATTGTCTGACTTCATCGCCATTAAAAAATACCTGTGTCAGAGATCTCCGTGTATTGTGTAAATATTCCGCTACATAAGAGCGATCATAGTCACCCGTCACGGAACAGCCTCGGAGTACCATCAGCAATTGTTATCGACTGACCCTTCGAACTCGCAGATTTTCTATGGGATGCTAATAATAAATCAATCCCCAGATTTGCAAATTCCTGAATAACAGTACTGTCATCAGGACTGACGTAGAATATTAAAGTGCATCATTGACATTGGAAACATTCTTATCTCTGACGGTGCAGATTTTATTAAATGCGAGTGAATGGAAAATGCAAGGTAACTGTGTAGATAAACTGTGTATGCAACGTGTTGAAATGGCGATAATAAAGAATATTTCATAAGTGAAAGAATTTTATAAACAGGTATCTTACACGTTACACAGTGCCATAGAAGTTTTATTATTTATTTATGTCAGTGCAGCAGATTGGATGATATGTTACGACTGTTGAGTGATCTGTGATCTCAGAGCAGAGATGAGCAAACATTTCATTTAAATAAAAATTTCGAATAACGAATAAAAGTTAAAAAAAATTATTCGTCAAGTGTCGAATAAAGTTAACCCGGGTTTACTTTACATATTCGACGAATAAAGTTTGGTCGAATAAAAAAATTAACTATATTCGTCGAATAATCTAAAGTAACTTCTATTTGATCCGTTATTTAAATAATTTTTTATTTAGTTAATTCCCAACTTTGCTTGAGAGCATACGAGGGGGGGGGGGGGGTGGAGCACGAGCGTTTTTTTCTTCAATTTTGATGGATAAGTCTAGTAATTTTAGATGCTCGAAAACTGAGTGTTCACTTGTTGAAGAGATATTTTTCCCGCCAATTTGGGGTGCAACACGCACTCTGGCCAATTAGATATGATACCAAGCCCCAGATTGATATCTCCTTTCGTAAAAAAAAAAACGATCAATTTTTGGCAGTCTAAACCAGAACATTTTAAGAAAAACTGGATTTGACCGAATGGGGGGGGGGGGGGGGGGGGCACGGTATCAAAACCTTGCGTGTTAGAGCGTAGGTCTAAAGATACTTGACGAAAATTCTTGTGGTATAAGTGATAGCCCTGCAGTTTAACAAGGAGATTGCATAAAATTCGGATCACCGAATTGATTCAGATTTTGCAAACAGTAAGTGGGCATCATGTACAAGTACGTATTAAACGCATTGGGCGCAGTGTTGAAAAGCTTACGAGAAAATCGAGTTCAACGTTTTGCCTTTTCCAGCCCCTCGGTATATGCACTGGAACAGGAAACAGGAAACCGTAATTAACTTGCAGTGGCATCTTAGATACTACGGTACATGCATTTATAAATCTTTTCCTAAACATGCAATTAATGGTACCTAAAACATTCCACAGTTCTATCAAACGAATCAAAATTTTTGCAATATGCATTTACCGAGACACACAGTATATAACAGCGATAAGCTGTTGATGTAATCACCCTTACTGTTTAATATTCTGATCTCCAAGGGCGGCAGTCACTGAACCATTTCGAATGGAGGCGAAGAAGATTGGTGGACGTACATTAGTTAACTTGAATAAAAAAAGGCTTGGGTACAAACGTTTTCCCCGCCAACGTTTTAACACGATAAAATCGTGTAACAGAATCGTAATTTTGGTAAAAAAATAATATATAAATTATAATATATTAATAATTTATAATATATAAATATTATATAAAAATTATATAATTAATAATATATAAATATTATATAAAAACTATATAATTCCGAAGTTATTCTCACGGAAAAGTCCCGTGTCAACGTACTCTTTCATTCAATTTGACAACCACAGAACGTAAAGCAGAAATAATATTTTTCATCAAAAGACAAATTTTTACGTTACTTATATTTTACATTTTACATTTTACATTTTACATTATGTTATAAATATATCGAGTGATAGGCAAACATTTGTGTCTTTCGATGGAAGATATTATTTCTGATTTTCGTTCAGTGGTTGTCAAATTGCATGAAAGCGTACGTTGGCACTGGATTTTTCCGTGAGAGTAACTTCGGAATTAACGGTTCGAGAGTGCATGCAACGCTGTTACTGCACAATGCTATGCAGTTATGCAGCGTGCTGTACGTACTAACTATATAATTGTTATCGACATCAGCATGTCATACGGCAGTAAGCAGTTCTTCGAGGGCGACGAAGAATATAAACAGGTTGCACATTCGTGCAATTATGCTTGGCGACAGTTCCTTAGACACTTCACTGTTCATTCATCCGCCTTAACAATCTGTAACTGATTGTGACTTTGAGGTATAAGTGCTCCATTATTATCCATTGTAACTTTGGAGCTGCAGAGATCCATTTTTCACTCTGTACTTTCATAATGAAAGGACACGATATCCCAAATTGTATGTGTTTATTTGCCCTTAACTTTTTTGGAGGTATAAGTAGTCGCATAAAACTGATAAAATAAGAAGAAATTTATCCCCACATCTATTAGTAGGATGGTACTTGGGAGCATCGTACCGCGACAGCGAAACAGTATCATGTACATCGCATGCGTTATTAGACCCACAAATTGTACCTGTTGGTAAAAACATAATAATATTAAATATAAACAGAAACGAGGTCTGGAATAATTGAGATTTTTAAAATAGAAGTGAAACTTTTGAAATTAAGATTTCTCTATTCACAAACTCATTTCCACTTAATTTTCACAAATGAAAAAAAATGAATCCCACAGGAAGCTAAGTGTTAAAAGTTTTTTGTAAAACGCTCAAACGAACTAAACAAGCTTTTGCGCTCCCCTTCAATTCAGACGTTTCAGCCTTTATTCCGAAAAGTTTCCCTTGCAGGAAGCATTGTTTTATTCGTGGTTACTTACCATTTGTGCTATTGTAATCATAGGTTTTATTGTTTCAAGCCTTCGTTGAATGCCTGATCCAAAGGAGGACAGCAAATAATAAGTGTACATTATCACGTGTATGGAGCAGTTAATTAATATAGATGTCATCGACATTCCGGTTGCATAATATTTCACAATCCACCAAGCAAACAAGGCGGTTGTAACGTGATGGTAGAGGTGCAGGAACGACAGTTGCCGGTATTTCTTTCGAAGCGCGAATAGAACAGTCTCGATGTAATCAATCAGTTTCAACGCAAATACGTACCATGATATTTTAGCAAACTGTAATCAAATTCTTCATCAGCATAAGGATGTAATTAATACTAATACAGCGTCCACAGAATCTTCTTCGCGGGTACCTTGTACGCTTTGGGATCGAAGGAGTAATCTAGATGAACGCAAGAAAGGAAATAGTCCAGGTGCCATCCGGCGTCCAGTATGTGAAACACAAGTAGAGCATTGGCCACGATTTGGAATAAATTGTAAAATTTGATGAACGTGTTGAAAGAGTATGGCTGTTTCTCTTTCATGTAATTGGGGCACCATCGTATTACGAAATATAAGTACACGCAAGTAATGAAGATGGGAGATATAGGAGAACCTATCAGCGGCCAGTCGTTCGTCCTCTTGTCTGTAAAATATTTTTCACAATTTTAGCACGTTTGTTTCATTACACAGAGTGGTAGATAATTCATTTCATTGTACAAAGGGAGTGCACGAGGTTCAAATAATCGATTTCATCCAGATTCTGCATGCAGACAGTGCATATCACGTAAAAGAACGTATTAAGGGGTTAGGCCACCTTGGAGGTCCGAAAATTATACGTAAGTTTCAGATTTTTTTTTGAGCGAAATTAGAAAATAAATGAAAAAACTTTTTTGAGGACTTTATTCTACATTCCATATGGTATCTAAAAAAATTGTAACTATTTTTTTTAAACGAAAGGGCGTTGCTGGTGCTCTTCCATTCTTGCAGTATTTGAAAGGACGCTCTCCACGGCTAGCAGTAGAAGTCCCGTATACTGTGACGTAGGATAAAAAACCGAAATTTTCATTATTTACACGACATTTAATACAGAGGTACATAGCGATTTGTCAGAATTTTGATTTTTGTGAAAATTGTGGATATTTGAACAGAATAGGTATCAGTTTTAGCCGAAAAATTTGCCGAAATTTTTAAGCCTAAATTGTGTCTAAAATTGCTTGTAGCAAAATTTTTAATGAATCGTAAAATCGGTATGTAATCGGTATGTACTTCTGTAGATGTATTACAGAAGATACTATTAAAATTTCAAGTGAATCGAATAAAAACGGTTCAAGTTATGCTGCTAGCCAATTTGAAAAAAGTGATTCAGAGGAACTTCGCGGGACAACACATAACCCGGCCATTTTTTTTAATATTTCTGTACAATATTTATACAATATATTTATTAATATCTACATGCCCCAAACATTACAAGTATAGTACCTCATAGTATTATAAAAAGAACTCGTCTAATTTGGTGCTGTTTTGAGCGTCTCAGGGTGGCGTAACCTCTTAAAAAATGAACGATTTTAGGATTTTTTAATGGGTTTTATTAATAATACAAATAACCACAACAACAAAACAAAACAAAATACTTATTACACATTAGTCCATAAAGTGCAGGAAAATATTTATTTACAATAATTAGTGTATTAAATTATTTATGATTTTTTAAGTTCTTTAGACCACTGCGGGAAAAATGATCAGCATGATATCTCCTTTAAACATCGAACTCCAAAAAATCTATACCATTATATAAAAATGTTCGTGCCATGTATGTATGTGTAGTGAAAAGCGCAAAACTCAAAAACTACTGAACGGATTTCGATGAACCATATACCAGAAGAATATTTGTTTTATTTAATGGGACTGCTATACGCTATAGAATAGTTCGAAAAGCCACATGCAGAGAGCGCTATACTTACATTTAAAATTAAATGTTAAATTAAAGGAGAACGGAAAGTTTAATTTATACCGTAGCGAAGCACGGGTATTTTGCTGGTCATGAATAATGTAATACAAAAATTATTGTAAATAAATTTTTCATGCACTTTATGCAGTAATAAATCAGGTGTAATAAGTACCTATTTTGTTTTATTCTTTAATAAAACCCCTAAAAGAAATTCCTAAAGTCATTCATTTTCGCAGCGGCTAAACGCCTTTTAAACGCATACGGCGTATTGCTAAACAAATTTCGAGAAGATCGAATTCAAAGTTCAGTCTTTTCAGTAATCACGAAATAGTAATTCAATTGCAAGGGCAGCTCATTTGTGTTCCATATAGTAATAATTATAGTGTTGGATGGAAGAACTTTTTGCATAAAACGCATAATTAGATCCCTCATTCTTTTCTACATACTTATGCCCTCTGAATTTCATTACCGTATCTTTAAAATTGACAGAGCTATGGTAAATTTTGTGAATCAATGTTGATTAACTGACCCTAAATCGTGTCTAATGTATATTTATTCAATATTTTATATTTTTTCAATTATTATGCAAATATCAAATAAATAATAAATAATAATGTTAAAAACAACCTTTTTTCTATATTTCTCCATTTTATGCAAGAAGGGCCTGAGAGGGATATAATTAAAATAAATTTCACTGATTAATTTATTACATAATTCCGATCTAATGATGCAACTACAAAGGAGATATATATAGATATAAATTTTTTAAACATTATAGACAGTATTAGTTGTAATAAGTTAGTTGTTGAACTTCACTATGTATAAAAAATATCTAACTTCGCAATGTTTACAAATACGTTTCTCGAAATTGACTTTTGGCACTGAGGCCCTTCCTGTATTCAACAGTACAATTCCAGGCATGTGTATACATTTTTAATTATTCCTATGCTATGGTTGACCATTTAAATTCTTACAGTGTTTATCTAGATAGAGGAGTTGGAAAAAATCAAACTTTGTGTTTCACTTCCTCGCGAAATTTTGAGTAGTGCGTATTTTGCGTTTAACACGTTCCTATACGTACGTGACATGGACTAACTGCAAGCAAAATGTTAACAAAATCTCGAACGTGTATTTTTTGATTTAGCTGAAACTTTCATATTTGATCTGGGCCCATACCCCGCGTATATTTGCGATTTCTGGCTTCAACTTCAACTATGAACAGAATCCCGTTGGAATATCTTCATAACCTCATCACTTACCAGCGAGTTCTGTATTAAAATAGTGGTACGAATCCAATAGTTCCATGATTGCCATTTTTTTTCACTGTTATCCTGTTCACACACCTGTGTACTGTTTTCACGTCGTTCGATCGAATGAAAAATTTAGGGTGGAATTTGCTAATTTCTGTTGTGTTTCGAGTCTGCTCCAAGGAGCAATGCGAGTCCGTTGCATTTATTGTCCCCTATATATACACAGTGAGAATGATTACGCCACATGTATATGAAAGTATGAATAATAAACCGCAAGTCTAACTATGCAATATGCACACTGTGTTCAAGTCAGTGTTCGGAGCGATTCTGCTGCACTGACGGAGGGGGAAACACCTACAGGAACGGTGGTAATGTGTGCGTGACTGACGCAGGTGCTGTAGGTGTTTCCCCCTCCATCGGTGCAGCAGATCACTGGTTCAAGTTCAGAGTTAGCATGAATTATATATGAGAACGAGTATAAATCAAAGTCAATTTACGATTTAAACTTGTTCCCGATAACATGATTAGGATTGCATATTAGGGCGGAGCGAAACTATATAGGCGAAAATTTAAATTTGAATTTTCAGTTGGCCTGGGTGCGGGATAGTTGTCTTTTGATTAACCAAACACAGCTGTAAAAAAGTTTTTGAAAAATATTCATGTCTGCAGGTTCCTTTTTCTCTTAAAAATGTGAAAAATAACATTGTGAACCTTATCGCTATCGAGAAAGAATCAATTCTGACCAATAAAGCTCCTGAATTTTTTCGGAGCTAACGCACACCTATTCTGATGTGTGTATTTCTACGCTGACAGCTTGGTTTGGCCTACACGCTAGAAGCTTGGCACTATCCCCACCACTTCTGGCTCACTCTTGTTCTGCGAAGGCGAGAGCGAGATGGAACGAGAGCGAGTCAGAAAACATTAAGAAAAGGAGCACCGAGGCAGGCAAACTGTGTGGTGGGAGAATGCCCCTCGCGAAACTCATCGGCCAATATATGTATATGGTTTCGACCTTAGGGATTATTTTCGTAAGGATCCCTCGTAGAGATCATTTTATACACAGAGGTGTACAAAACGATCCTTTAGTATGCTTTCACAAAAATGCGAATGAAAAATGTAATTGATCAGGTAGCTAAATTTGATCTAATAAGGTAGATAAATTAACTTATAAAAACTATTTTATTTTTATTTAAATAATGTGCATTTGTATTTTTTATATAAATTACGCCTTAAGGGGATCGTTTCAGACACATTTCCCTTAACTTAATTGCCGTTGTTTTACTGAAATACGGCGATACATCCGCGAAGCGCGTGGACCGCTTGCCAGTAGGTGAGTGGGAGTACTCGAATTTCGAGTCGAATGAAGATCGGCCGGTCAAGCCGAGCGGAGTGTTTGAATTTTCCGAGCTGCTTGAAATCGACGAACTGTTTGAGAAAAATGCATGCTACCTGATGAACTCAAAAGGTTTGAATATTCAAGCCTTCGTGGGACTTCGAGTTACATGGAGATAAATATTCGGTTCGAAAATTTTCCAATTACGCAAATATATTCGATCAAATCACCATCTCCGTCAACGCCTTACGTGGCAGCCAACGTGCCACATAATACAGAAGGTAGCACAGTGTAGAAACAACTATTTATCCTTTAACATAATTTGCTGTTACGTACATACTGTATAAATATGCGATTATTTGTTACAAAAAGTTACTTGCAAGCAACAGTGTCGCACCTCTTAAATTGGTGCGTCATACACGTGTGCCTCCACATAAACATTATTACTGGCGCTCCGCCGTACGCGATTGAGCATCAGTCGGGCATCCATCATTGAAAGAGAAGCGTTTATATTTTTCGTGGGGTGTAAAAGTCTTTTTTTCCTAACCCAGCCTTACTAACAAGGGAAGATCTCGAACCCGGAAATTCAAAAAAATTATAATTTTTTCTTATGAGATTGATAATTAGGATCATGCTTTTCAAAAATTTATTCATATTTAAAGAATATTCTGGCTCGCCTGGTTTCTTTAGCAAATGCTGTGTAAAACTCATCTTCGTAGGACTGTGTATGTATTGTCAAGTATCTCCAACAAATATGAACATTACGTTTTATTACTAGGGTAGACCGGGGGCGATAGTAACAGGAGGACGATTGTAACACGTTAAATATCTCAGAACATATGATAGATATTAACACAAATTTTGGATATATGATGAAGAATGACATTTGGAATACACACATCCATGTCCTAGCAGTATAGATACACAATAGACATGTATAGTGAATAAAATAACTTTTCGATACCCTAAAGTAACTTTTTCTTACTGATTTAAAATTGTAATATATATATTCCCTTTGCAAGTACCTGTTTTTTCTTTTTTTTTAATATTTAATCTGGCCATTTTTAAAGTAATATTGATCGTTAGTTAATACTTTTAAGTGTCTCGTTAATAAAAATTTATAATTTAAGTTCAAAAGCCTGGCTGGGGTCGATTGTAACATTGCCAGTCGGAGTCGGTTGTACCGCGACAGAACCGAATAGTGACAAAGAAGATGAATAATATTGTCTTGTTTGCATGGAATAATATAGCACAGCACAAGCAAACAAATGAAAAATGGGTGCAATGTACTGAATGTAAGGATTGATCACACGAAGAATGCACCAGCCTAAACGTTTTCTATTTCTGCCACAATTGCGATACCGCATAATTGGTTATAAATTTTACTTCGTTCATTTATTTTTATAATTAAAATCAATAAATATTTCAATTTTGTAAAGTTAAATTTGTGCTACTATCGACTCCATGCAGTGTTACAAACGACCCAGGCTCAGGGACGGTTGTAACACTTTGTCCGCTTCTAATTTTTTATTAATAACCTGGATATCACTTGACAAACAGTGAAGCTGTTGTAGCTCCATAAGTGTCAGATAAATAAGTAACATTTTCGTATAAAAACTTTTGTTGTAACTTTAATAGTTTTTGCATAATCGTATTCCAAAGTCAAAGTGTTACTACCGTCCCCGGTCTATCCTACTGCTCCGATTAAATATTTATTTTTTTAGAAGATATCTGAATACATTGTATAACGTGATGATTTTGCATCTTTCCTTGAAATTAATTCCTGATTAGCACATAGTCGGAGCATAATTAATCAGTTTCTTATACAAAATTAATTATAACGTTGAGTAAGATTTGTATGAAAAAGTGTTCTTCGATTTTATATTTCTTGGAAGTAAAAATTTTTAATAAAAATAATAGAACAGAAAGAAATGAATAAATTGTTAGTAAATAAGAAGAAACTAAATTTGATAAAAGAAGAACTTGATTTATTCCTGATGACATTGATATTGCCTAGAAATTTAGAAACATTAGGGTTTAATTATTGTAAACATCCCTAGTAGCATTTATTTGCTGGGAGTTTGTTGGGCCAATGACGTGTTATCCGTTGGCCAACTGTTGAAGTGTCGCGCTATTTTTAAATGGGCCAGCGATTGTAACCAACGCAGGCCCAACTGAAGGATTCTTTCCATAAACCCAACTGAAGGTTTTTGTCTATAAGCCCAACAGTTTCTTTCCAAAAGACGTCTTACAGACGTCCAGAAGGCGTCTTGAAGAACTTCAAAAGACGTCTTAAACACGTCTTTTTCAGGCCTGGTTTAGGAAAAAAAAAATTCGCGGTGAGGAGAATCGACCCCAAACTTTCCGCTTACGAAGCAACCGTTGTTCGCACTTACCCAACACATTTCCTTATAAACACTTCTAATTTCTAGTTACATAACTAGTATTAATTGTTTATAAAAACTGCGCAGTGAAGCGAGATATTCTACAAAATATCATCATTCGACCTTTAGACTCATTCCTTAAAATTTCACATTCGTCTCAAGACAGATGTCCTCATTATGTATTTATAAATAAGAAAAGAAGAATCACAACCTGGAATATAATAACAGGTTTTTGGATGTAGCAAATTTTCTGACGATTGTAAGACGACATTTAATCATCGTTGTAAATTTTTTGTTAATTAACCAACCATAGTAATTGTAGGACCAACATTGAATATTCGTAGGCAAACTGTCGTAACTTTTTGTTAATTAACCAACCATAATAATTGTAGGCCGAAATATTCGTTGGCAAACTGTCGTAATTTTTTGTTATATAACCAACCAAAATAATTGTAGGCTCAACATTGAATATTCGTTGGCAAACTGTCGTAAGTTTTTTGCCGTAGGCCCTGTGTTGGGAATTTGTAGGCAAAACGCTAACTATATCCCAACTAATTCCCAACTGTTGGCTACCGTTGGCCAACCAAAAATGCTACTAGGGATTTTACTCGTCGGCGACCCCAATAGTAGTCCATTTGTTAACAGATTAATTCTTCTTAATTATTAAACGTATTATACAGTATTTGGTGTATACGTGGTGCCCTGACACCCCCCAAAGGGAATGGAAAAAAGGAGATTAATGTAACCACGACTGAAGTAATTCAAGAGCTTTGTAAAAAGAAAAGAAAACTCGATTTTATTCTTTAAATAAATTTTTATAATCACCTAATGAATTTTATTGAATTTGCATTAAAAATATTTTGATCCGTGCAACTCGACTCCCCCCCCTCCCCAAGATTAATACCTAAGTGCGCCACTGTACGTTATGTACTAATTCTGCTGCACGTGGTCTCAGGGACCAAATATACTGTGTACCAGATATGGTACATAAATCGCGTTATCACAAGGCCATGAAAATACTTTTTACAGTCAACATGTTAATGAGATGCGCGTTGTATGTTTCTTTTACAGATACGGTGCTAGTGCAGCAGGTGGACTTTTTAGAGACTATTTTAGAAGAGACTTCCGACGATCTGCAAAGTGATTCCGATCGAAGTGGCACCACATACTGGGTCGGTTCTGACTCGGAGACTGAAAGCGTGATACACATACGGGCGAAGCAGAGATCAGCAGGTAAGGGTCAGATGAATCCTTTTTCGCTTCGAATATATTAGGCTGATCGCACAATTTTGTCGTACTTTTTAATAAAACGTCAATTTGTTACAATTAACAGTATTCACACCTTCACAGTGGTGCTTTTCTTATCGCCCCATAGTGTAAGTGTGATTTTTACCCCGAGGAATTTCCACTTGGTGCTTGGCTTTCGCCTGTTTTTACGTCGATATTTTCTGGAGAGCATCGGATGTATTGTCCAAGGGTTAGGAGATAACTTTGTACCTCGCCGATTCAGCTACTAATCGAAATTTTAATTCAAATATTTTTCTATTAATATTGCTGAGAGTATTACCAACGGATTGGCGAGGCTTTTCCGATGAGAATGAGCCCAAACTCGACCACACTCGAACTATTTTTAATTACGCGTGTACAATCGGTCGGAAAGATTTCAGAAATAATTTGAATTACGTAAAACTAAAAATAGTCCGAATGAGGTCGTGTTTAGACTCATTTGGATCGGAAAAATGTCGCCCATTCAGTGGTAACACCCTTATGAGGATCTAATAGAAAATCTAGAAATTTAAATTTTCATTTGTTGTGCTCACTTGTAGGTATTTAAAGTGAAGGCGTGCTGGATAAAACATTTCTAACTAAAGCGACCTCTCAAAATGGTTTAACCGACTTGAAATAGTATTTCGCTAAACGTTTCGGCATTCCGAGTGTTAATCCTCTATAAATAATTAAAAAGTGAAAAAAGTTTGTCTAAAAGAAAAAAATATTTATAATCCACAGGCAGATAAGTAGGGAAGGATAACTGTGTATTTACGACATACGAAACCCAAAACTAGTTTCAGTCAACCTAAATAATAATTTACCCGTCGGGATGATTGTTACGTGCTTCGAATAGACTAACAATAGGTCTAAAAATATCAAAGCTCTTGGACTAGGCCATCGAATGTCAATTTGGCAGCAATTCCGAACATGGGTTGTGTGCAACGCGTTACATTTGCGTTCCGAAGACTGTGAAAACTATTTCGCCAGCCGCGACAAGATTTCTCTGCGAAATACTGCGACGGAAATTGATTCGATTGTTTTATAAAGGCCAGCCGATTTTACCTTGGTCGCTTAACAGCGCCGGATATAATTATCACAGAGACTGATATACAATTTAAGGACACATATTCATAAAAGTGGACAAAAACTGTTTAGAGACTTAAGTCAGAATTTCAATCATTTCGGTACATCGCGTGCGGAAATCCTTCAGTCATATCTGGTAATCATACTAGTCGAACGCCCATCGGCGTGATCCGCATGATACTTAAGGGGTCAGTCCACTGTGACGGTTTGAAAATTTTTAAAGATTTTTTTCCCGTAGATACAACATATAATGCAATAAATCTTTTTGGTATTTATTAAGCTACTTTTATATTATAAAAAAAAATTTTAACGAATTTTTTAAATTTGTTTTAAAACTTTAAACGCCATTATCTCAAAACAACATTTTTTCAACTGGTGCAGGTGATTGCAAAAAAAGTATTTGATCAATCAGTCTGAAATTTTTACACGTTATTCAGCACATCAGTGTCTATGGCCGGGATCCCGAAAACCTTTTTTGATTAACCATTTCACACTTTTTACAAACAAAAATGATTGAAAAATTCACCGTATTTCGACACTTAAACTTCAAAATTTTGTTAATTTTTTATCAATAAAAATAATCCTGGTTTCGGCCGTAACCACACTCAATGATTACAACACACTTTGAATTTTTTGTTTCAAATGCGTCGTTCTCTCGGAATCACCTGCACCAGCACTACATCCCTTTCTCAAGGCGCTCACATCAGTGCGATATATATTTAAAAAAACTGTTAAAAATTTAAAATAGATTTTTTTTTATACTGTCAATAAGTGTATTAATAAGTAGACAAAACATTATTTGTGTTGGACATTCCGTTTACTAAAAAATAAATCCTAAAAAATGACAATTTTTCACGACTTCACAGTGAACTGATCCCTTAAAGGGTTAATGGAGATGAAAAAAGAAGATACATAAGTGGTTATCCAATGTTAGGTTTTGGTTCGATTTCCCCGTTCGAGATTTTTTATGAAATTTTGAATGAAATCGGAGTGAATTATTTATAAAACCATAACTTTCTCAGTTTTGTTTTTCTAATATTTATCTTGAGTGGGCTTCTTTTGGTAGAAAAAAGATTCGCCTGGGTCGATGGGAATTGTTCTTTACCTAGAGCACAGGTTTTTTGAGTTAACGTTCTCCCAAGTTAGCGTTACACCGAAATTTCTGGTGCGGCTTATGACATTAACAATTTAACAACAAGTGAACGGTAGGTATTTCGTTTCGGAATGCATCTTGTGAAATCTTATTCTCGCTTCACGGGGAACTCCTCGTGGCAATTATTGTTCACTGCGGTCTACTTTCTCTTCTGAGTTGGTCCTTCGATTCATTGACTTTTAAAGAATGAAATCGTGCGCTTCGCAATTCATTCACATTTGGCATGTGCTGGATTCTGCTACAGAATACCAGGTTCGTTTCCTTTTTATTAATTAAAAGTGGATTAGTTGTCAGTACAACGTATTACTTGTAGGTCTGCTGTGCAGAACACACTTTTTTGCTGTTAGAAGAAAAAAGTCATTCGAATTTCTTTAAAATACGTAAATTATTACAATTTATTTGAAGTACTTGAATTTTTTTTAGGATTATTCGAATTTCATTTAAATTCTTTGAACCACTCTTTCATTCAAACTCTTTCATCTACTCCAATTCAATCCACATTCTCCTGAATTTTTCATTCAGATTCGTTACACTGAAGTTTTACCCAAAATATTTAGATTTGTTTGGTCAAAGTTTGGTCAAAGCCACCGAATACTCAGCTTGGACATTTGAGCCAAATAAAGCTCGTCTGGCTCCTTTCAAATGCTTTAGCAGTTCCACTAACTGACATGATTTGCAATCAGGGAAATGGCATTCAGTAGTTGATGTACCTCTGACTATAATTACATTTACAGCATATTACCACTCAATCTTCAGACCTCATTAATAGAAAATTCCTCATCACTCTTAAACAAGCATTTCATTTCCTTTTCAACTTAAACTTTCCAACTATTCCCTATTTTAATAGGGAACTTCAAATTGGGAATCAGAATTACAGAGTTCATAGAACATAGGGAAATACGATTGCAAATTGTGCGCTGGGATTCCTAAATAGGAAATAGATGGGGGAAATAAGTTGAAAGAAAATAAAATTTTTAAGTGCAACGAGGGGGAATCGCATTGTACAATTTCTAATTCATTCAAAATCAGGGGTTGAAACGGTTCCGAAAATAACTGTTTCAAACTGTTATAGGTATATCGGTTCTGGGGGAAACAGTTATGAAGAACCGATATTCTGAATAACTGTTATAAGGAGCCGAAATTTCTGGCAATATCGATTTCGGTTACGGTTCTGCAGGAACCGATTATATATCGGTTTTATAACAGTAATGTATCCTATCGGTTACGCATCAGGTATGCGTAGCACGTTCCAAAATATTTACGATCAGTGTCACATTTTTTTAATGGAAACCAATATAATAACTGTTTTCAATCCCTGTTCAAAATTATTTCCCATGGTACGTTCCCTTCCCAGATAATAGACACTTCATTACTACTCTTAAACAAGCATCTTTCCTTTAATACATGGACCAGTATCGTCTACGTATGCATCGTGCAAAGGTTCCTTCGAGTATGCAATCGTTGCAGCGTGCAAGTGCATGTGGTTGCCGTTCGCCAGGCGACGAGAGTCCAGTTAATGGACTCTCTCTTTTTGCAGCGATCGTGCATTAAGTAGGAATATGTAGTGCATCTTAGAATACACCGTAGGAACTTGAAATTAATTTGTTATACATATCTTGTAAACCACAAAACAATTTTTTTCTCAAATATATCAACTTTGACGATAAATAACTTCGCACAAAATTAATATTTTGTAACGGCCGTTGCTTTATTTTAGACAACGAAGGATGTATGTTTAGCGCAATAATTAGTTTCGATAAAACAGGCATTACCTAACCGAGAAATAAATTATAAAGTCGACGTAGTGAGGTCGAACAGTAGTTCGAACTGATACCTAGAATGGTTATCAACCTTAAGGCTGAAACGATTTTTGTATGCCTCTTGCAACTGTTACGAGGACAGTTAATAAGATTCTTAAGTACTATTGATTGCTTTTCAGTGATTGGCGCTTTCCATGACGTTTGAAAGGGAAGCATGGAAACAAAGATCGTTTCGGACGCGTACATTTACTTTTGAAACGGACTCGAGCCACTTGCCACGGTAATTAGACGGTAACCGCATCTCAGATTATTAATCCTTCGCGTTTAACATCTTCACCTGTATTCGATTCCCACGAGTACCGCTAGTCCTTTTGATAAACCTCCTTGCTAGTCTAATCGACCACTATTATCGAAGCTGCTACGGATGCTTATCTTCTGTATTCTATTAAGCGGTCTCTGATTTACTACATTTCAAAAGAAAGAGGAATTTGTTAATAGCCTGTGATGGGATTAAATGGCAGACTGTAGTTGCTCCTTGCTTGTCGAACACGGGACGATTTAATCCCATCCTATTTAGTTACTAAACTGTTCATATTATGTACTTATTATTGCAAACTATATATAAAAAAAAAGGAATTTTAGATCATAGTAAAGTTAAAATTATTTTGGTAAGTGCACGAATTAAATTATTTTATGAGTCAAAAGGCTTAATTTACACGTCTAGTTTTCAAATGAACGGTTTCTGTAATTATAGTAGGCTGCTTTAGGTTTTCAATTAAATGGCGATCCCTCTTTTATCGAACAGTCGAACCAGTTTCCTTAAAGGAATATTTAACATCAACGTTTATTATAATTCGGTCAGGATCGTCGTTACGTTCACTAGGCAGTCAATAAAGGTGCAATCTTTTTTTTCATTCAATGTTAGAGGTGTCTGTGTTCGTCTAGTGCGATTCTCCGCACGATTCTCTTCCGACGTATCTAATATTAGATCACCTTCAACGTGATTCATATAGGATTACCATGGACTCTGTTGAATTCCACGTGCATGCGATCATGCAAAAATAAATTGACAGGGCAACGCGTCGTGGAATCTCAATTCAGTTGTTGCTAATGGACCCATAAACAATTTCATACCCGTTACAGTCAGACCAAACACCACTTGTAAAGCGATTGGAAACGATTGGAGCATGTTTACTAGAATTCTTGTAGGCAGAGGATATTGTAAAATGGCAACCATAAAATGGGCGATATCCTGCTTATCGTTGCTCTTACAGTTGTTGAAAATTGTATTATATTGACACGTAATACTTTTGTTACTGTGTACTATAATATTATTGTAGAATATCAATTTTGTAATACTGTTTTACCATTTTTTTTATGATATTATTTTATAGTGTCGTATTGTAGGTACTTTTGTTATTATACAGTACTGTTTTTAGCAACCTTTGTTACACATATCTTTGCTATAAAAGTCACGATTACTGATATATCGCCCATTATATAGTTGTCTTGCTACTATGTTCTCTCTCTACAAGAATTCTGTGATGTCACATGGCTTATATTTTAGCGCGTTGTGCAATGCAGTGAAATCTAAGATTCTAGGCGATACTTCGCTCCATGATGTATATTAGAAATGAAGCTTTCATCAGAGGGAAAAGCACATCCTTCGATTCTACGAAGAATTCAATTTAATTTTTAGAATTTAATTAATAAAGCTTGACCTTTCCTATGATTTAATATTAACATCTAATGTTTTGATTAGTTTTTAAGATTTTCACTGGTAGGTACTTTAAAAACTAATCGAAAGTTTGAACTGCAGTGTTTAATTAATTATAACAAAATTGATGTAGTGTTAAATTTTAAATTCATCACAGTTTGTCATTCTTTTTACCATATTTTAATTAAACATCGAATAGAAGAATATCTTCATCCTTTGAAAGTGTCACAATAGATATCGTGCATCACCAGTGATCCACGCGGCACGAAACATGTTGGAAAAATTAAAAATGGAAAAGTTAGGATTTAAGTGAAAGAAGGGCGTAAAAATTCTTCCACATTCTCCCATGAGGATTTTTTGAAAGGTTCTTTGCCTTCAGTTCACAAAATTCTTCCTAAATTTCTTTTTATTGATAGTCATTCTCAGTATGACTACTGAAACGTTCAACTTTACGACGTAGATTCAAATACAATCATTCTTCGATTATTTATTCCCTATCAAACATATCCCTATACGATCAAAATGCTTGTGGGCCATTCCATTCCACATCGATCGCATTCTGCACTTAATGTCAAAGGATTTTAATGAAATTTAAGTACGATATAAAGAACGTGAAATTAGGGGGAGTTTAAGTTATCATTTTTCCAGTTTCAAATTTCTTTAAAAATTACAAGCCCTCAAAGTTTACAATTTTTACTTATTTTTGCTAAAACAGGCTCCACAAATTAATTTTTATCTCCGAATCTATTAATCACACGAAGTACGTTTTTCTGTAATTTTAATCGAAAAGGATCGACCTTTATGAATAATTTTTTTTTAGACAGAAGAGTCCCCTTTTTAATATGAAAATTACAGATAAATTTCTGTTTTGAACATTTCGCTCCACGTTCCCGTTTTTAAAAATCAAACAAAAATATAATTGTATTTTCTGAAGCCTTCGTTACGAAGTTAGGCTTGACTGAGATGATCACTTTTAAATTGACACCACGAGCCATTAAAGACTGTGATTTCTTTTCAACTAACCAGCCCACGAGATTGCATGCTGTATTATTTAAATGAGTTCTGCAAACGAAATTTACAGGTGTTAGAACTGTTCCAGCAGTGTCGTTAATTCCCCAGAATAGTTTTGCTGACCCACATTTGACCAATAACACTTTTTCCACATGAAGTACAAACGGTGAACAATTTGGTATGAAACTGTCCTTGCGTAAAATGATTGACAAACATGTCTAACTGTCTAGTCTAATCCTAATCTTAATCCTGATCCTAATCACTCAATTCTAAGAAGTATTAATCAACACAGTAATGATCAACATTAACAAATTTTTTACTAGTTAAGGACACGTTTATTTAAAAGTAAAATCCTTTTACACGTCCTGCTAGGACTGGTAACCAACAAGTCGACCTTTTGCGCACCAAATATGCTTCTCAGGGACAACAATATTTAAATAATCTTTATACACTGATATCACTAAACCTTGCGAAAGTAGAAGAATTAGTAATTTCGCTGAATTTCATGAATAATTCACTCTGAAATTACTGATATTCTTTCCTATTCCAAAGTTCTGTATTCATCAACCGCATCATGAAGCTATAGATTTCTGATCCATTGACGAGCAAATAAGTCATGCAATGGGTTAAGATGGAAGCAAAGAAACAAAAAGATAGTATAACATCAACTAAGTAGCACCACTGACATGATTTGCAATTAGTGTAAGTGACATTGAGCAATTAATATACCTCTGTAAATATAATAAATTATAGTCAGAGGTACCTATCCATGAGGTACTACCCATGCTTCAGGCCTCATTAAGGGGTCTCCCTACTTTGACGGCCTGAAAAGGAGCACGATATTTGGGATTTTTTTAAGAGAGACCCTCAAATTATATTAATTGAAAACTTTATGTCTATATTTGTACATATTTAGGCAACGTTTTAAAAAAAATTTAATTAAAAACAAAGTGCACCTAACACTTTAAACGCGTTTTTCTCAAAACTATGTTTTTGGAATTGGCTAGCATGATATTTCAAAAACCAATCACCCGATTTACTTCAAACTTGGCATATATCTTCAGTAGACGTTCCATTCTCATTGGTACTAAAACTAAGTCGGTTTTTGCAAAATTAGACTTTTGCGACTTAAAAAACCAGCGATTTTTTTTGCAGAAATCGGTGTCTGTTTCAAACGCTGTCATTTTTTTTTTTAATTTTCAGTATTTCTCATTTAATCTAGTTCAGGCGATAGCCACACTCATACAGATTACACAAATTTTTAAATTTCCTATTTCAGACAACGACAATGGCTGATTTTATGCTAATAATGCACATATGATTTTTGTAAGGCCCTCTGTTTGAAACACTATAACTCCGTATATAACCATTATTTTTGCATACAATTTTTTTCTTCATATTCTCTAAAGATTGACAAATGAAGCCACAAAGCTGGAAGTAAATATATTTAATGGTTTTGTTTTACAAAATTCCCAAAGTTCGCATCATTTTTCGTCCGCGATGATAGGGAGACCCCTTAATAAAAAATTCTTGGTTGCTCTAAAAGAAGTATTTTATTTCCTTTCAACTTTTTAATGGGCTCGTCCCACAAATAAATAAGAAATAAATAAACTTAATCTCTCCATCTATCCCCTGCTTACGAATACCATCGAACAATTTCTAATTCATTCAAAGTCGTTTCCCACGTAATGTTCCCTTCCCAAATAATACACACTTCATTGCTACATACCCTTACACAAGCACCTTCCAATACAATAATCACCAGTATCGTCCACGCATGCATCCTGCAAAGATTCCTACGACTATGCAACCGTTGCAACGTGCAAGTGCATCTGGTTGCTGTTTGTCAGATTAGCATGAAAGCAAAAGAACGAAAAGCCAGTATAATATGAACTACTTAGTACACTCCGAAACAGTTGCCAAATAAAAGCTTCCCAAGTCCTCTGAGCGCGTGGTGGTTCGTCGCGGCGCTAGAAACTCGGTGAAGAGCCCCCGCTGGTTGGAGGTTTTCATAGCTCGCGGCCCGGTTTATAGAGTCGAGTCACGGAAGTGGGTCTTCGACGGAGGGGCCAGCCAATCCTCGTGTTCTCGTACCCGCCGCCAGTTTCACGCGTGTCTCTCCTACCCTGGGCGATCGTCAGGAAGCCGTGGTTCGTTCAACCGGAAGCAACGCTTACGGCGTTATGCGGTCACCGGTTGTCGACTTCGTGACCGTCGCCCGACACGTGATCGAGCGACACGAGCCACGATAACTCCTGCGAATCGATCGGGACCGCACGCTGCTTCGAAACGATACCTCTCGACCACGACACTGTCGCGTAATCGCCGGGTTAATTACACCAATTTGCAATACTGTCAAGGCTCTCGCGCTTCGAACGATTAGTTGACGTTACGCTGACCACTTGACTTGCAACGGGCTGGACGTATTTGGTGTATCTTTTTTTAGCTACCTTTAGGATGGAATGAAAGATTGATGACTAATTCGATTTAGTAGACAGCTTTACTCATGTTTCAGTAGTGAAGTCAGCTTTTGCTCGGAACTGAAAACTTTGGAGAAACGATAAGAATATTTTGTTCATTATTTGTCGAAAGGTTATTCGAAGCTTCGAGTAGTGAATAAGAACGAAGTACTTATCTTCTATTCGATTCTTTATTTAAATAATTTCTTATCTAGGTATCATCATTCCCTCTCTCCCTTTTTGGCTTGTTTATTATGATTGTGACACTATTCCAAATTTTGCGCCTCCACAATAAGATTTTATTTGTATCACTTACATTAATAAACTCACCGAACAGATTCGAATGCTTTTGTTCCGAAGAAAAAGCCAAAATTTTACTATATAAATAGAAAAAAAAAAAAAAAAATGGGGCATGTCAGACCCCTCCGCACCAGTTAGGGAACGAAGTTCCCGCCTCACTAGTTGAGGGTTAAGCGCTCAAGAAATGAACTCATTAAAGATAGACCCCTTATAATTTTAATTTCTTGTTGGTTTCCCAAAAGACGAACGGCTGGATGGCAGCGGGAGCGAGTGCAACTCGGTGGTGCCTAAGAAGAGACGTCGCAGGAACAATGGCACCAGCGATCGAGACCATCAGGTGGCGTTCGAGGACTTCCCACCCTCGCCCAGGTCCTCGAGGTCATCGGCCTCTTCGAGATCCAGCTCCTTGCTGCAGTTCGAGTCCTTAGAGAGGACCTGCGCCACTCTATCACCCTCCAGTTACAGCTTCGACTCGTTGGAGTATTCGAATCGATCGAATGCCTCCCACCTTGAGAATACGTCGCCGGATAGCCTCGAGCAGGACTACGACAAAGTTCTGCCGAACGGCTTTGGGAATGCAGCTGATCACTTCCACAAGATCAGGCCCTACCGTAGCTTCGAGAGCCTGGACACCTGCCAGAAGGTAGACGACTTCGGACCTGGCCGCCTGACCAACGGATTCGCACCTTTGTACCTGAAACGCAACTCGGATCTATCGAGACCGCGAAGGAACGGGCATCGTCCAAGGTAACAGTTTATTTGGTTTGCCGCTGCCGCGAACGGGGTGCCGTTCCCCGCGCGATATTTCCCTGCCTGTTGAATGGCAACTGTTTGGCGTGGATTGATCGCAACGTGAAACAGCTGCCGTTTGTGATGGTTGGCGAACAGGCAGGGTTATTACCTGGTACAGGCCCTCGTTGTCGTGGTGTGATTCTAAGAGATGAATGGATAAATGGTCCGCAGACTACGGCTACCGTAATCGCAGGGTATTTTTGCGTTATCCGAACGCGCTGAGCGCAAGATAAATGGGCAGTTCGCGATGGCCGCGCGCGGGGAGGTCTTGAGTCTTCCTTGGCAACGACTCTCAGAATTAAAGCTCCCTACGTGACCCTCGTCTTTTGGCCAACTTGCCACAATCGCGACCCTGAATAGACCTCCTTGACTTTTACTTTTAATTTCAACGAGATCTGAAATTACCAGCGATATGAGGTGTCGCGATTGTCTGATTATCTTACTTCCCCTTTCCGCCGTCTTGCCTCATCGGCTCTACTTTTTACTTTTTTTTTTTATATATAAATTCGCATAGGCGTACTAATTTTTATTCTACTTGATGACGTTTGCTCGCTCTCCTATCTGCACGTGTTTCGAGAACTTTTTTTCTTTACCACGGAGCAGGGACTTTTGGCACGACGACGAGGAGTATGAGGAAGAGGAGGAGGAGGAAGAGGATGTCGACGAGGATGAGCGGCTATTGAAGGATAGCCGGGCGTGCTCCGAAATGGATGATCGATTGATGGTGTTCGGTGATCCCAGTTGCAACTACGCGACGTCCGTCGATTACAGGAACACGATCGACCTACGAGAGATCGGCGTCGAGTCAAAGAGGGACGCGCTGTTAGACCTGAAGTCCGGCCAGGCGGCCGTGTCGAGTTCGTTTCGTCTGCTGCAGAGCAGGTTAAATATAGCTGGCAGCATGGCGCACGGTCGCAGCAACATGGTCGACGATCATCATCATCATCATCGTCATCACCACCATCATCATCAGCAGCAGCAGCAGCAGGAGGACCAGCAGCCGCAGCAGCAGCATCACCACCACCATCACCACCACCACCACGACTACGAGCACCACGAGCCGCGGCAGCACCAGCGTCAAGGGTGGAGCAAGGAGGAGTGCTTTAATTTTAGATTCACGGATAAATCTCAAAGCGCGCCCAGTCTGGCCAGCATCGTTGACGAGTCAGCACACGGTCCACGGTCGTTAGCGGGGTACACCACCTCAAGGGCAACGTCTTTCGTATCCACGTCGATACTCTTCGAGAATTACACCAGGGTAGCCAGCGTGCCCGTCGATCTAAACCTTTGCGGCGTCCCCGCGGCGTACGATGATACGCGGTGCCCCGAATTGAGCCAGCAGAATCACGAAATGGCGGAGGCGACGGGCGTACACGAGAAGCAACGGCTGGAGAGCGTCGAGGAGAGACGGCAGAACGGCGGAGAGGACGAGATCGGGCAGTTGAGGAACGCTTTGACGTCTGTGAGGACGCAGGCACCGCAGGCCTCCATGGCGGACCGCCGGGAGAAGATCGAGGAGGAGCCGCTGGAGGAAGAAGAGTGCGTTGACGGTTACTGCTCGAAGCCGCGGGAGAAGAAGCAGGTGACGTCGACGGTGAAGACGCAAGATCGCGGCAACTGCGTCCTCGACATGGCCATTGCCATTGAGAACCATCTAGACGGCGTGGTGGACGAGGCGATCAAGCAGCTGAAGCGCGAGGTGGAGCAGGCCACTGCTTCGAACGGCAACAACGGCACGCTCGCGGCCGTGGACGGGATTCAGCGGACGCTTTCCGGCAAGCAGCGGAAGGTGAAGAACAACGCCAGCTACGAGCTGGCTCAGCAGTTCGAAGTGGACGAGAGGAGCTTTCGGTCGAACAGATTCCGCAAAGCAATGGGCCATGACATCGAGAAGAAGCCGAAGTCGCCGAAAAGTGGTTCCAGTGGCAAGAAACGTGTGTTCAACAACGCCAGCTACGAGCTGGCTCAGCAGTGCGATTACATAAACGCCCTGCAGTTCCCCAGAGGTGCTTTCCAGAGGATGGACGCGTGCGACGAGCTCGAGGAGACTGTATCCGGGCGGTCCTCGCGGCTCAGGGTCAGCGACATGGTGCAACAGATGAGCAGCAGTTCGACGTCGAACCTCAGCAGCCACGCGAAGGAACCCTACCCGGAGACCAAGCGATACTCCAAGTCCACGGAGGACATATCCATGCAGTTCTCAATGGGCCCATTCAGCAGGGTGCCGATAAAGCAGCTGGGCCAGGCGCCGAAGAAGCAGCAAGAAGAGGAGTCCCTCATCGGCCAGATAAAAAAAAACTCGGATCCATTTTCAGTCTATGGAAGAGATCGTAGTGGCCATCCCGTAGTAGACGACGAGATAGATTATCCCTGCTTGGAAACCAAACCCATAGGAGCTTCCAGCCTGGAGGGGGGCGTGTCGCGCGAGCAAACAAACGCCCACGCGCCTCAGCAAGTATCCCCAGTAGACGAAAAAGCCCATAGAATCACAATATCGGACCCATTTACAGAGACCTACGAGCCTGCCGCGAACGTCGAGAAGCCAGCGGACGAGCTGACGAAAAGGTCGTTCATCGGTGACTTTTATCCGGAGAAAATCGAGCGTCTCCAGCAACAGGAGGATCCGCCGCAGGACCATCGCCCCGCGGGGTCGCCGGAACACGGGGGCGACGGGAACACCGGCGACCAGAGCTCCTCGCCGCCGTGCAACAAGAACGGAGTAGAGAGGCTGTGGAGGGTCGTAGTGGAAAAGCAGGCCGCTGAGAAGGAGGCTTCTTGCACGGAAAGGGAGGCGACCGCGGTGGAAAAGAAAGAGACGGTGAAAGGGCAGAAGGAGGAGGTGGTAGCAGCGGAAGCAGCGAGGGGACACACTGTCCACAGTGCTCGTTCTCCCCCACTACGCGGTGGCAGCAACAGCGACCGACTGGAGCCCGGCGAGCGGAGTGGGAATCCAGCGGTGGCCGTGGCAGTTGATACGAATCATCGCGGTGATCGCGACAAACGTCACGAGGAGAACGCGGCGTCAACAACTGCGGCGGTCAGGGTGGACGACGCGACGATGTCGGTGACGTCGGCCACGAATACAACGACGAAACGGTCCCTAATCCCGCCGGCGACGAAGAAGGACACGACGACCACCCGGTTCCAGAGGAACATGGTGGCGGACGCGTCCCCCGTGGCCACGGTGAAAGAGGAACGAAAGAAGGGTGGCCTGGGCGGCTTCCTGCAGAGATTCTCCAGGCTACGGTTCAGTGGTAGATCGAAAGTGCCGCGCTCCGAGGTGCAGAAAAAGAGTGACCCGCTAAGCCAAGTGAATCGCGCGAAATTGGTCGATGAGAAGAGTAGAAAGGAGCCGGATTATATCATCATCCCGCTGCACCCGCCTGATGAAGAGAAACGAAGGGAGGAGGATGTTGTTCCAGCGGAGAGCAAAACGGACGGCAGCAAAAGGAGCGTCGGTGACGTCCAACGGAGTTCCTCCAATGTTAGGTGAGTCACTTTGCTTTCGGTGGCCTCTTTGTTTGGGTATCGTCGCGATGCTTATTGGGTTCGGTGTCTTTCGCACTTGGGTTGGCTTGTTGGTGAAACGTGGACTCCACTTTTCTCAAAAATGTTCCTTGCTTTCAATTGTTACCTGATTCTTTGTAACAGATTAAAGTTTCAATTTGCATTTACCGAAAATTACGAAATATGGACTTGGTCAGGTTTATCAACAAGCCAACGATTTACCGCGTGCGTCGCGTTAGGCTCCACTCACACGAGACACTTTTGTGCCTGGCGACTGTAGCATCTCGCATGTGCACTCGATTAGTTTAAGAAAGTATTCTGAAGCTCGCAGTTGAAGTTAATTTTATTTGTTACGATATCGTTTTTTTGCAATAAGACACGAGTTTGAGTATTATAATGGCTGATTTGAAGGGAATCTAATAACGTGTACATCTGCTGCGGAGTATGCTTTCTCAGTGTGAGTTGGTGAAAGTATCGTGTACATGAGCATGGTGTAATTTGAGTCTAATATTTGCATACAAAAGGATAGGATAGGTTCCGTAACACTTACGTAAATAATTTAAAAATTCTTTCGAAGAAGATTCGCAAATTTTCATACATTTAAACTGCGTGAAATGAAAATTTATAGCATCTTTTCTCTAGGACGATTTCTGAGATCTCTATTGACCCCATGCATTTGAATACTACCCACAGCAAATTCTACCCATAACAATTATAAAGATAAGTACAAACACTAACATTAACGAACCATCAGACACTAATCCATTGCAGTAATCGCTATTTCGAAATATCGTGACATAAGAGCACATTATCCAATTAATTACATTGCTTTCGTGTAGCCTTGTGAAAATACTTTCCACTTTATTGACGCGGCATCAGTTAGGTAAAATAGTCATGCTTATTCGATCATTACAGGCTAAGTGCCTCGTGTAGAAAAATGTGAATATTTTTCACAATACACAACTATTTTTCTTTACACTTAATTACGCCTAATTGGAATCTACTAAAATCTTTATCCCCCAAGGGGTCTTAACAGACTTCAGGGGTCACTCCATAGTTTAGAAGTATCTATAAAAAGCAATAGAAAATGCGTCCAGTCATCCAAATTGCAAATCGCGCGACGCGAAATGTGTCTCGTGTGTAAAGACCCTCAGAGTCAGATAGCGGCTGACTTTGACCTCAGTAATTGTTTACACGGTTTCGCGCAGGTACACAGAGCTACCGTGAATCACGGTTTACGTTGCTTCTAGGGCTTCGATTGTAAACGTTCGCGTCTCCAGCTGGGGCACGGAATCGTGTTTGTAAAGGCTGAAATTACTGTGCATGCTGGTTGCTCGTTTAACGTCCGCCGTGCCGCATATATGTGGGGCTTAATGGTCGAAAAATGTTTATGTAATAAAGTAGGTTTAAGATCGCGTATTAATAGATTTATCGAACGTAAAGTCGTACAATGTTATTCGAAAACGGGTAACGTAATGCCTTACATAATTATTACGGGATTATGAAATACGCCGCGAGCACGTATCGGGTCTGTTTATAAGTCCCGCGCTCGGCCCGCCGCCGCACAGTGGTCTGGGGATATCTTCATTTAGCGGCCAAAATTCTGATCATTCTGAAACTTGGTGATTAAGGGTTTTTGCGGTCGCTGATAACGAATTTGGCACCAAAAATTTAAAATCAAAATGGCGGATTCAATATGGTGCGCATTGTGATCTGGAAAGCGGTATTTTATAGCCAAAATTAAAAATCATAGCCGTATTAGAGAAAGAAAGAGAAAAAAGAATCAGACCTAACATTATCTTTGACTTAAAAAAAATATATTAAAAATTATTATACATATAAAATATATACAATACCTCGAGCGTCATTTCTAAAAGTCTGCATAAAATTGAAGATTGCAGGAGATTGCACTTGAAATTTAAATGCTCTTGTTAACAATTGTGTAAGCTTTCGTGTAAAAAAAGTCCGATGTTAATCTGGCTTAATCCTTTTTTTATAAGCCTTCTCAAACTTTAAATTCATATAAACATTGCACTATTTGTTCATGGACTAAAAAATGCCTATGACACATATAAATAACTGAAATATACTTCCTTACTTATATACCTGTATGATATAAACACGTATTTTGATGTTCTATAATGAGTAATTAAAACAATTAGATTCACATAAAATTTTATGATTTTGTCTTTGTAATATTATATCTAATCAAAGAGTCATCTGAAAAGAGAAAGCTATGCGGATTTAGAAGCTCTGGAGGGTCGTCAATTCATAAAAAAAAAATGACATTGTAAAGTTGAAGTTGAAAAATTGAATTTTGGCCACCATCCAGACCACTGTGCGCCGCCGGAAATCGAATATGGCCGCTGTTTATCCTTTAAAGTACACCAATCGGGGGGCCCTAAATTTCGTAAATAACGACGCCTTTGACTCGGTTTGTGAGATATTGTGGTTCGAGAAAGTATTCAAATGCTTGCAGTCGAGAACGTTGATGGGGCTAAGATACACGAATTAAATTAAATTTGTTGCGATATCGTTGTGCTTACCATAGATGGAGGAGTAGCAGAATTTTAATGGTTTGATTTGAGGGTAATTTGATAGTGTGAATATCTGTTGTGGAGCATTTTTTCTGAATGTGGGTTCTAGGAAGGCTATACGAGTATTTGAATAGTAAGATTATTATTATGATATTGGATAGTACTTATTTCAGGAGGAATTACATATTTAGAATAATTATTATTATTATTATTAAACGTCTTTATTGCAAAACAAAAGACAGCAGATAACAACGAAAAGAAAGTAAACAAAGACAAAAGCAAAGGCTGAAGTTCAGTCAGGGACTGTTTTTCAACTTAACCTAATGATCTATTATTTAATCTTTTCCTTTCAATGCTGTTCCCAATTACTCAATATTTTTCTTCTTCGACCACTAGTTGCTTGAGCAGCTTAATATTAAGGATTTGTAATGATGTTTAGAAAGTATAGGGTGCTGTGTACAAAATTGAGTCTAGAATATTTGATCGTTACCATTTTGGAGATGAAAACCATGTATATAATGACTCCACTTTTATTTTAGAATAAGAAAGTTTGTTCCTTCGATAGAGACTGAAACAAAATTGGATTCATCTAATTCAAAAGTCTGATATTTTGATGACCGTACTCCAAAGCAAAAATTACTTTTGTTTCTTTCTACGCGAAATTCAATAATTTTCTCTAATTAATTCAACTAATTAGTGTACGACTTCTTTCATGTCACATAGCATTGTTTAATATAATTTGAACTGCGTGTTTCCCAAAAACTTTCGAATTTCACATACTTTGACTAGTCTAAATGAACTCTAATATCAACACTTACATCCAATTTTAATTTCTCAATCATGTAATAAAGTGTACACCTATTTAATTCTCCCGCATCTAAATGCAAGATTTCCCTACAATATTCCATTCTAGAAGTACTTTTCCTTCGCGTTCTGGCGTCCCTGATTTCTCGGAACTACCATACCCCAACAACTACGCGTGTCATACAAATTTTATACAATTATCTATGATAATATTACACTTGATCTTATCAACCTATTGCTCGCGTCGTTTCTTAAATCACCTTCTAAACTGAATGCCACCATTATCGTAGCCACTTGTCCGAACCCCGTGCAAGTAGGATAAACGACACTAAAATATAGTTGGGGTACACTAACTGCGAGTCCAAAGAAATGAGGAACATCAGAACGCGAAGGAGAAATAATGTGTTGAAATGGTGTAATCTATTGAAGAAAGGAAAGTCTTGTGTTGAAGACTTCTGAGCTGTCAAGTGCAAAGTAGATTAGTAAAGCTGGATCAATTACATGGCCTACTTCCTTCCTTGATTGAAATTCCTTGAATATTTAGTTGTGGGGGCGTCTTAAGGCTCCTGTTACGATACTCACGGCGCCACTCTCGGAATACTGCTGTCTTATCCTCAATTGGAGTAACGATTTCCGAAAGATGTAGGTACTAGAAATTTTTCAACATCTTTGACGAATCTTGAAACGGCAAAACATTTCCAGTAACTTCTTTATTAAAGTAAGGAAACGAAAAATATTTATACCGACGAAAATAAAGAATTTCTGGACTCATATTTACAAGACTCCTTTCATCGTTAAGGGGGCCTGGTGTGCTCGGCAGAAATCAAGGTTCTTTTGTGAATTTTTTGTAAGGAAACCATATATGCAATCTTTCCCAAACTTTCAGGCTATATTATTACGTTTTTCAAGAAGTGAACAAACATTTTTTTATTTAAAAATAACGCGATAATTCTAAACGGCGCAGGTGTTTGGGAGCTGATCCATTTTACCCCATAATTTAATTCATACACATTTCAAACTACGCTTTCATATTGAAATCTGATGTTGTGATTTAAAATCCATACATTCTTCAGGAAATAACACTAACATCAAGTACCACATATATATAGATTGATATTTAGAATGTACCTGAATTTTGTATTAGCATATGTTTTTGTAAAGGTGCGTTTAGACCAAACGAACGAATGCTCGTTCGCTCCTCATTTCGACAAAATTTGTGCTCATTTAGTGTAATCGGCAATCTTCATTTGCAACTTCTCATTACTTGAATTTTGTCGAAGTGAGGGGGGGGGGGGCGAACGAGCAATTCGTTCGTTTGGTTTAAACGCACCTTTACAATTAAAAATCCTTTCCTTCTTGAAGAAATAATACCAATAATAAAGTGACCTCTGCATCCGCCAGGCGAAAGCTAAGACGAGTAGTTTTAGCTACTATTTTAGCCACCCCATTTATACCTCCTAAGGTCTTCCTGGAATTTGGTCAGTATGGACCCAGCGCGTGTTTCATTCTGAACATAACGATACTTCGAAGTCCGTATTCGAAGTTACACCAGCAGTGTTCGAACACGTTCGCGAGCCAGTGTACACGTTTCCCTTGAGCAGTTGGAAGCAACGAGGTCAGTGATACCGAGGCTTTCGCAATGGCGGCCAGCAGAGTCGTGGAACAGCTGCCGGTCCCGCGCTTCCACCCACTCCTCGATCATCCTCGATCATCCTCGTTCAGCTTTACTCACTGTTGTTTGATTCCGCTGTTATCGCATCCCACGCCGCCCAACTCTCAGCCACAACGCACAGGCGTTTTACGAACGCGTTCCTCCCCTCTCTGTTTGCCGGCTCGCCTCGCCTAATTCCTCTCTCTGATCAGGCTTCTACGCTTATCCGATCGATAGGATTTCACTCTCGCTCGCCAATCGTTCCTCCAAGCCGGGCAGCTTCTCCTCTCCCCTCGCTCTCAAGGGGGCACCAGTTCGCTTCCCTTAATCGAATTTCACTCTCGCCCTCGTTGTTGCTCCGTATCGTTCGGACTTGATCCGACCTAATTGCATTCCGCAACGCCGAACACCGTCGTTTAACCTTCCTCCGCCCCGAACCATGCGTTCCCCTTTCTTCCTTTCGAGCGCCCCGGGAAACTGGCCTGTTTGCTCGCCAGCGCCGATCAGATGATGCCTTCCTATGAGCTGCGATCAACAGTCAGCCTCTATTCAACTTTTCTGCCAATTAATCTTAATCCCTGCCGCGACCCCGGCTCGTTGACGGTCCGCCTCCCTCTGCTCTCACCCACTCGTGGCTCGCGGCAACGCGAGCGCCGCTTATCGTCGCCTCGAGGAAAGGGGATTTTAGGAAACGACAGTTAAAGCCTGTCCAAAGATCGCTCGGCTACTACATCTGGCTCCGTTTTAATTGCGAGCTGCATCGTCGCCTCGCGCTATCCAACCATCGAAACGCGTGTTCTGGGAACGACAGACGTATATCTGATCGCCTCCACTCTCGTTTGGCTTTTCACTAACATCTGTTTTATCGCGGCACGTTTCGTCGAATCAGCTGGGCCTGTTCTCCAGCGCTCGCCGTTCTTGCGCGATCCCTTTCGGCATTGAATTTTCTGCGAGGACCGAAGTAAGAATTCTGTTGGGTTGGTGCTTGTGATATTGCCGATCGCGGATAGCTCGAAGGTTCGTTTATTTATGCTGGCGAGGCAATAACAATTGTTAAATAAAATAAATAAAATAGTTAAAGAGGAAGAAATATTTTCATTCAAACTTCTCTAATGTGAAACGGCAATTTCATATGCACTAATCTAATAGTTTATGTGGATTTTAACAAAACATTGCAATTGGATGGAGAAGCAAACAACTTTTGACGTATTAGAGTTTACGAGATATTTGACGGGAAAGATTTGGTAGTAAAGGTTCGGTGACAGAAATCTATGAATATCTCTCCATTTCTTTATTTCAATTTAATTTTAAACACAAGTGACATCGTTATGAAATACTGTTTATTGTACAATTTCAAACGGAGCAGAAGAAAAATGCGATTCACTGTATTCTGATAAATATTGAACTCGCATTTCTAGATAGCAGAATGCGCGAATCTCGTAGCTCGAGGTCGTAAGAATTTAACGAAGTAGCGAGTGAAACAGCCTCCTCGTCGTTGAATATCTCGTAAACGGTTAAGTGTCTATACAAAAGACGAAGCATGGGCGGAATACTTTTTATCTCTCTGCCTACTTACAAAGTTACATTAACAGTTTGAGCGGCCACTGACGCGTTTTCACGCCGAGGCACACTGTGAATGGTTTTGGCGTGTTTTCGCGTCGATACTAGTGGGAAGCGTCGGAAGTATTGTTCTAGGGTTCGAAATATTGAATTTGGAAATAAACCAAGCTCGAAATTCATTTTGTACACATTGTACAAAACTTTCTCAGTAGAAACGATCGCTCAGAAAATTCTAACAGACTTAAGGTGTTAGGCCACCTTGGACGAAGCAAAGTTGTAGTCATTTTCGGCAACTTTTTTTATTCAAAAACCACAAAGTTTCATTTTCTACATGCCTAAAACTGAAGAAGTACATACGGATTTTGCGATATCATGAACATATTTTTCGCAATTGACACTTTTATAAAAAAAAAGAATGCACTTTTTCCGCGCATGTTCTTTTCGAATTTTTGTTCTAACAAGGAAACATCCCGAATCGGGAAATTAAAAAAATTCTGAAAGCTTGTGAATATGTAGAGATTTTCCTCCTGATTGCAACGCAATTTTTATTTCCTGCCAAAATTCACTCTGAGGGTGTGGAGTTGACCCCTGAAAATTCGGTTATTTTTCGAGTTTGTGTTGTAACTCATGAACTGTAAAATAATTTTCTACCAACTGATAGATCTAATTAAAAGAAGTAACTTTTGTCTTGAATTTTTTTTTATCTCGTACACTTCGCGAGGTATAACAGAAAATCGGAAGATAGCCGAATTTTCAGGGGTTAATTTCACCCCCTTCGAGTGAATTTAGGCAGCAAACAAAAATAGCGGTGTAATCAGGAGGAAATCCCCTACATATTCACAAAGTTTCAGAATCTTTTGAATTTCCGAGTTCGGGATGTTCCCTTGTAAGTCAATCGGTATAGCCGCGAGGTTAAACAGCGTGGAAAACGTACTCGGCAAGATTTTATGTGCCACATCTCTACCGTCGCCTTTTGTACGAAAAAAAAAATACCACTTTTTCCATCGAAACTTGTACAATAACCGGCTTCATGTTGAATTTTCCATTTATTTAATTATCTCCCTAAAAAAATTCCCGAAAATACCTCTCCCTAATCCCTTAAATAAGCAATTTTCAAAATCCTCCGCTACTCAAAGTGCTAAAATCAGCACATTAGACTTCATATAGTCCCCGCACAAGAAGCTTTCCCGCACTCTCTATTCACATTACATACTTTCTTGCTGGGTAATTCATTGCCCCCGTCAGTCCCCTTTATCTTACTCGGGCAGCGAAACTTCGAACCCTGACTCTGTCGGTTTGCTTAACAAACTGTTAAACGTAATCGAGGTCGATATACCGTGGCTGTTTACTCCCGCAGCGACCGCGGGCGTGTTAGATCCGATGAATCATCGTATGCCGCGAATAATGTAATTTAAGAAGCACTCGTATTTGCGACGACCTTTAGCGCGTTTCCCATCCTAAAAACGGCGGGTCGCTTCTTTCTGACAAGCTTGAGAAAATGGGCCATGCTCCAGTAATAATACCTGGTCCCTTTCGGTTTCGTCTGAAACGATGTTGCACACGGTCGTATATTTAGAGGTGTGACTCCAACGCTGGATTTTATCAAGCTGTTAAGTAATCGCGACGCGTCGCCGGCTACTGCACTGGCGAAGCAAACACGGTGGCATTATAATTCGTGCACCATTAAAATGAAGGAGATTAATTGTGCAGCTGCTTTAGGATTACAAGAGCTTAAGTTTACGTGCTAATCGCCTTGGCACATCCATCGCCGCGTAATCTCTTGGTGACGGTTTCAGGAAACTGGTAATTTCTCATTGGTACGATCGGTATAGGTACATGGAAAAATATGGGGATTTGTTTGTCGCTTGGAATTTAAAATGCACCTTTTCTCGAAAGCCTTGGAAGAGACCTTATTTCTGTTGCCGATCAACAATTATTCGATTCAGCACTGAGTAGGAAAATGGTACGCAATTAGTTAAGTTACTATTTTAAATAACACTTTATCTGCCTCTTCAGTTCACGATTTCGATCAATGCGCGAGACCAAGAATTCGAACATATTTCGTATTTATTATCGATAAAACTCTATATTTCACCACTGGGAATATTTATTGCACACTTTTACGTACTTAATATTAGTGCTACAAAAATATTCCTGCTTAACAGGTAACTAGATTTTCAGTGCTGAATAGGTTCACCACAGTAACTTAAATACCATCGTATAGAAACTATGAAAACTGTGAACAATTTCAGTGACATTTAAAAAATCAACCAACCATCCCGAAACTTTGAAGAACATCCTCAGCCATCATGATCCTCTCCAAAAGCTGCATAGCAGATAAAGCGTGAATACAAAAGAGTTCCTAATGTCTCGCTGTTATGGAATCGTTTCGTCCATTAAATTCGCGCGACACCGCGTCAGCATGTTGTACAAGTTCGTCACTGTGACGCGAAGCTTGATCTCGATAAAGAGGCTCAGTTGGGCAGCTCTGGAATGATTTAAGGTCCTGCATGTTCTTAATTGACCGATCCCAGAAACGGGCGAGTGAACCGGGGCGTTTGGCGCACTTCGGGGCGGCAAGCAAACAGGGAAGAGGGCGAATCGATTGGGGAAGCATTAAAAAGAATAGAAGGAGGAACGAAATACGAGACGGAACATTGTCGATCCTCTTTTATGTAACAAACGACAGAGAAGCAAAAAGTTGCGGGGGGAATTCTGCGCGGCCTGACCACCTCCAACGACTTCCGGACTGGTACTGGAATGAAATAAGATTAATAAGGCTTATCTGGCTGCTACACCTACATGCATATAGGTGTATATTTAACCGTAGGCACGGTCGTGCGCGCATGCCTCGGGTTCGTGGCATCGCGCGGAGCAGAAATACAGGGTGTTTCGTAATAGGCGGCACACAACAGAAAGGGTAGTGATTCTCTATGAAAAAACAAGTGGGAATTGTGAAATTTGAGGTGTTCATAGGAGGCTTTGTTTTCGAGAAAATCGATCTCGAAAGCACGCCTGACACGCGCGCACCTATATAGTTAAAAATCGGCAGAATATTATCCGTAAATGTGGTATAACATTCAACGGAATGAAATCTCGGTGCAAAATTAAATCGATAGGGTGACCTGTCCAGTGAGTGAACACTTAAGCTGCATGTCTCTTAAAATTAGTATTTAAAAGTCATTATTTAATCCCCTGAATGTTATTGCTGCAAGCGAGCTGTTTTATTAATAAAGTCAGACATCCCGGAACACAATTCTAGCAATGTTTGATAGTCATAACTTTCATTAAAAGTCTGGCAGAGGATTAAATAAAAAATGGGCCAATGACCAGTGAATGAACATAAATTTCTAGTGAATAACAGTGGTTAGGTTTCCAATGTATTTAGACGATTTTTTGTGTAAATAATTTTTCATTCTCCAATTGCAATAATATTATTGATGTGATACTTTACTAGTCTTATAAGATCATAATTATGCATAGCTGAAATTTGGTTTCTGGGGTGGGTTAACTTAATTTCCACACTGGCGACGAAAGTGTCAAGAGAAAAAAAGACAGGTTAAGTTGTTCATTCATTGGTAAAGTAAGAAATGTCAGCGTTTGCCAGTGAATGAACGGCTGCTGAATAAACGGAATTAATACCGTATCAGTTATAATTAAACAGAAAAACGCTTTTGCGAGACATCTGTAAGTCTCCAGTCTAAATGTCAGTGTCACAGGCGTTAATTTTTCGTATTATATCAGCAACGTTCATTCACTGGGGATGTTCACTCACTGGACAGGTCACCCTATTGTGGAATAAAGTTTTTTTTTTAATCGAGGCTTTGTTTTCGATAAAAGTAATTTTCATGGTCCGGTCAGTACGCGTGCACTTGACTATTTAAAAATCGGTTGCTTTCTCAGAAGCACCCTGCTCGAAAGGAATTTATTTTGTAGATTTGACTTTTCTTGCATTAGGATTGATTTACTTATAAATCTCGCTAAATTCTATCGAGTCTGCGCGTAATCGTTTTGAAAATCGATCTTCTAAATTTTATCTCTCGAAAATATACAATAGAAATAATATTTGCTATTAACTTTAAATACGTAACTAATTGCAAATATAATTTTAACTCAAAAATAAAAATTAAGTGAACTAAATCTACTTAAAGCATAAGAAATAAATTTTTTCGCATCATATCGAATTCGAGGTGTTACACCTCGAATTCAAATAATAATTAATAAAGTATGATATAATCAAAGAATTATAAATTTGAACGTGGTTAACTGAAATACTACAAATATTAATGAAATTAAAAATAACCATGTAGCGATTGAAAAAATAATATAAAGCGCAAGTGACAGCAATATCGCCCAACGTGTTCAGTCGTGCGCTCCGATTTTAGTTTGCTGTATTGCGAAGGGGTTGAAAAGAATCCCATTGGTCCCTGTGCTGCATCATACGTTTCTGGTCCTTTGAAGCTATAAATGGCTAAAGATAAAACCAATGCACTCTTCCCAGTTGTAATCGCAACCTTGGCCGGGTTTCACGGTGTTCCTTTACCGTCGAAAATGGAGCATCTCCAGGCAGCGGGATGGACTTGGGGATTTCGACAGCTCCTCCTAAATTTAGAGAAGTTACTCCACGATTCTCCATCATTGTTACCAACCGCGTTTATAAATATGATCTCAGCCTATGCTGCAAGGATAAAACTGCAGTCAAGACGCAGCCAGTTTTATGCGCGTCTTTGCGTCGTAATCTGATGTTTTTCTTTCCGCTGGTGCGTTTTGCTTCGTTTAGATTTGTATCTGGCCATTCCTACGGCCCCTGAGCACGTTTCCTGAGATAACGTCCCCCTTCCTATAAATTTCCCTTTCATAAACTCTTCTCAAAGATTTTCAATTAATCGCCAACAGTTTGTAAAACTTTTTACAGAAATCAAATTCTTCAAGTGCTGGGAATTTTGGAGATATTTTTGGGCTCGTCGCTTTTAGCATCTGTGATCTTTTCGATCCACTCAGGCCACTAGATTTCTCAGACATAGCCTGAATAACAATTTATAGCGAACAACAGTAGGTTAAGATTTAAAATTAATATTCCAATTTTGACTATTACAATTTCCTAATTTCCTCTCGGTCATTATTAGCGAGGCTCGTTAAACCGTAGGTTCTGAAATCTCCATTCATCGAGGCCGACTTTATCGCGACCCGCCATTTTAATCCTCATGGAAACCGATACAATTAAGATAAATCTGAGCCCTCTGTGATTATAGAAGTCAGAGATCATCAGAGCTGTTTGAACGAAACATTTTTCGTCTTGGTATTCCCTTTCTGTATTTAAGCACTGAGAAATAACAGTTACGGGACTTTATCGTGATTTCATCTGCTTCCTCCCCAGTTCTGTTTCAACGTCCAATCTAAAAACACATTTGTCCGTTCGACAGGAATTATGAATTTTCTGGAAAGATACCAATGCGCTAATCCTTTCGGAACTTTAAGGGTACTTTATTTAACACTATTACAAGTAAAAAAAATTGATGACAGTAAAACTATGATAATTACAAAATAAATAGAGCAGCATCTTAAATAGGTTTTTTTTTCGAGGTACAAAACGGCGCCGATTGTAGCGTCTCTGGCAGTTATCTGAAACGGACCAATACAATTTTTTTTTCAATTTATTTGACAATTGTAAGAATATGAACCTAAAGTGGTGTAAACAATTGCATATTTTAAAAATGGCGGCACTTTTAACAATTAAGTGTGATTTTCGCAAAAAATCGCGCTTTATTTGTTTAAAAAAAAGTGGTTAAAATTAATAACTTGGTTAAACTTTTAGGTTCATATTCTGAGGAATATTATAAACTAAAAATGTGCGAAATTTGAAGGTGATCGGTCAAATAGTTTTTGGGTTATCCCCGGCGGCAATTTAGGAAACGTGGTTTCGAGAGAAACGCTTTTAAAGTCAAGAAAAATTGTACTTTATTTATACTTACAGCTGCCACAGGCTGATCTACTATTTCTGGGCCATACAATAGACTTTCTGCTTCCTCAAATAACGCATTCTCTTTCAGTTGTTGCTGTCTACGAGTTCGGTCGATTTATAGGGTCTTTTTAAGCTTCTCGTTTCCAATCAAAATCCTGGATCACCAATGATAACTTGTGTTGAATACGCTAAAGTATAATAAATAATAAATTATCGCAGCATCGTGGAACATCTCTGTTCGCTTTGCGTTTCGAGCGTGGAAAGCTCATTTCTAAAGGTAGGTTTTCCCATACGCGCCTGGACGCAACGTCGAGAATTTCAAAGTCGATTTTCTCGAAAATGAAGCGCGATATGAAAAAATGTTATTCCTTCTTCTCGACGGATTTATTTATTATAAATCGAAAAGAAAGAGTAACTTTTTTTTATATCCCGCTTCATTTTCGAGAAAATCGACTTTGAATTTCTTGACGCCGCGTCCAGACGCGTATAGGAAAGCAATAGCTGAACGTATATAACAAGATCTGCCCGCAGAATATCGCGAACGCGCTACATACCTCCCAGCTTCTGGGTGATCTTTGAACGTTTTCCTTTCTGTCCGCTTAAGGGGGGAAGCCACTGTGACGGTCGAAAATAAAGGCTATTTTCAAGACATTCTTTTATAATGAAATGTAACTTTCTACGAAAAATCTTTATTTCCAACTGAAAATACATATATTTAACTAATATGTAATGCTCTCAGATTGAAAAAATTTTCAATAGTATGGCCACAGCATACGATAACGTTAGGCTCTGCAAAAAAAATTACAAAACGGGTGCACGTGTAATTTTCCAACATTTGATCCGAATTGAAAAATTCGAACGGTTTCTTAAAGTATATTACAGTAGCTTCAGTTGCACGTACGGATTTAAAAAAATATTCATTTTTGACGAAATGGCGGACTTGAGAAGGAATCTGGAACAAAAAGTATCAAAAATCAACATGTTTTTTAAGGTTACTATTGAATGAATTATTCGATCAAAAAACTGGTACGTGCAACTGAAGATAATTGTATTACGAATATTCCCTTAAAATTTCAAGTGAATCCGATAAAAATTGACTGAGTTATCAATGCACCCAGTTTGAAAAATGTAGTTTCGAGATAATCGCGTTTAAAGTTTTGACAGAAGTTATTTGGGAAATAACATCGGAATTTTTCAACTTACTAAAGTGCATCCACTCCAGGGCCATAAAATAGATCGTGTAAATCAGCTACATTGTCTTTCTCCTCGTTTAAGCTATGTATTCGTCGTAATCGACCTTCATGTGTCGCTGCCTGCGCTTTTCGGTCGGCAGCAGATATACGTAGCGCGTCCTGCTTGTCTCGGTACGCAGCGGCTGTTGGCCCAATTTTAACATTTAGATGTTCCAATATCCGTAGGAGACCAGTATGACCATCATTGAAGAGAATTGTGGCCAAATAAGCAGCTAAATGTACTATGACGGCCTCACTTGATAGTGTTTTAGGTGCGAATTTCCAAACGAGAGCGTTGAAGCTCTCGTTATTATTCTGAGTGAATCCACCTAAACATTTTTTTAATAGTTCTTTGTCACTTAAGTCTTCATAAATCGGTGTGATGGCAACAACAACATCCTGTTGCAATGGCGTCTTATGCACATATTCATCCAAATTATTGTTGGCCTTCGATTTCTGCCACGTGCACCAAGAATCCGCGCCCTCCGGGCAGTAGTGATGTTTCGGCGATTTATCTGTTGAGGTCTTGTGGTATAAAGTGGCCCACACTGCTTTATACATATCATCCACAGAATCGGCATTTCTACGAATTGCTAGTCCGTAGTAAGCACTTAACTCGTCTATGAGTTTTCCTGTGAGCTTACCTCTGCCCCCGAGCCCTTTAGTATTTTTCTTGCACACACGAAGTCTTGCGCCCATTCTTTTCTGCACATGATTGATGCATTCTTTCTTTTTTACAGTTGAATCGCACGATTCTATAATTCCTTTGTATGTCCGGCTGTCGCCATCTCCAATGTAGTTGATATATTTATTTTGAAGCATCTCAGATCTTTTAAACATATCGCAAATTCCGTCCACTTCCATTTTACCTGCGGAGCCTTTATGGTTTGCAGAGCACTCTTCTTCGTGCGACTCTAACCATTCTTCATATTCTGCACTATTGTTTTTCTTCTCCCAATAAACACATGCTCTGCAGTAAGAGGATTTTATAATTACGTCCAGAACTTTATTTGTGTAATACCCAATAAGACTCGCTATTCCGAAGAGCGAACTGAATCCTCTTTTTTCCAACTTCCGTCGCCAGAAACAGTAAGCCCTACCGGTTCTGCAACATTTTCTGCTTCTGCAGTTTTTTCCATTTCCTCTTTCCCACTTCTATATAACGAGTAATCGCACACGGTTTTCGCTGCATTGCGAATACGCTTAACAACACTATCATAAAACGAATGAAATACAGGTCGTGGTAAATCCATAAAAGCACAAAACTTTTCAGCTCCTTGAAGGCCAACTCCCAATAGACGCATCGCGAATATAAATCTGGTATTTATTTCGTAAGCATTGCGAATTAATGGACACGAATCAATATATTTGGCGTCACAATTTGCACACATTAAACCCAATTTGAATCCAAGTCCACGTATGCTTGATTCCTTGAACTTAATGTCACCTCCGCACGTTTTACAACTCACATGTTCACATACGGCGGAAAAAACAGTAAAAATGTTCAATATTCTGTAACCAATTGACTGATCAATAATCACGTCGGTATGCCATGTTTTCAACTTCTTTGCAGATGTACTCCTATTCTCAACACTATTTTGCATTTCAAACCGATTTGGGGGCCGATTTTTTTTTTGCCATCCGATGTTTGTTTCTGGTATCGTTTGCCTTTGCGATCCATATTTCACCTTGGCTTAACTAATGCGGACTGAGAATTTGTTCTGACTCTTACTGGTATTTCTTTCTGACTGATTGTTGCAGCGGTAGAATCCCACTTCGCGGAGGCGGACGGATAGTAAAACAATAAACCGCGTTTTTCCCAGATCCAGTAATTAGGGAATTTCCCACACCCTTGCGCATCGCATCTTTATTGCAATTATTATTCGGGAAATTCCCAACACCTCGGGGGCTATCGGGTGCAAGGAAAGCAAGACTCGGACCCTTTACAATAAACTCTGACTTTTCCAGCCAGAACATTATTTTAAAAATTGCTAGATGAAAATAAAACACTTTGCAACTCAAAGATAGCAGAAGTATACATCTAAACAATATATAAACATATAATCCCTCTTATTACATTTGGATTCATGGATATAAACTGTCCGGGCGATCGACTCCAAGCCACCCGCGCGGGCACTTGGTTCCGAGCGCTGTACTACCTATAGAAAACCTGCCGTAGCTCCGAGAATTTTTCGAAATCCACTTTGAAACTGTGCAGGTATGATTTTGAGAACACAATCATTAAGAAAATGCAAAAAAGAAAAAATCGGGAAAAAAAAAATTTCACAGTGGCTTCCCCCCTTAATGAAAGAGTCTGCTTATGCGGCTGATCGATGGAAAAGTGTCTCGTTAATGGCCGGGCCGTCCCGTTCGCATCGGCCGCGATATTTCTGTCCGAGTCGATCGATCTCGTCGGGGCAAAGAAAGTCGAACGGCTAATTCGTATGATCACCGGGCAAATAGTACTCGCTCGCGCTGCGAAATTAACCGCGACGAATGCCGTCCAGCAGGAGGGAGCAGCGCGCACCGCTCTCGCGCGCGTAACGACGCGTGATTTGATTTTTCCTAGGCAGACAGAAACAGAGAAAAAGGAAAGGGAAAGAAATGGCTGGGACCAGCGATTGAGAGCAATTGAGGCGATCGTTCGATTTGGATCTGTCTGACTTGAAGCACCCACTCCATCCCGCACGACGGAACGACCAGCCGCGGGCGTGCGTTCCCTTCGAACACTTAAGCGCGCACTTAAACGCCTGAATCTTCGTCTGCAAAAATGCGGCCGTCGATTCTTTCGCGGGAAACTGACCTCCGCGAAGCACGACCGACGCCGTGCTTGATGGACGTTGCTCTCCCATCCTTGGAGGATCGATTTGAATACTCGATTCGTCAGGGATTACGCTGGGTGTGTACTAGAGACAGGACTTCAGATCTGAAGAGTGTTTGTTACTTGCTGGACGCGGGAGTAGCGAAAAATTCTTGGGTTCGACATGGGCGCGAGGATTTTAACATTACAGCGGGCCACAAAAGTATTCGGAGACACCCTTTAAAGCAGAATAACTTTTTTAAAATCGGTCGAAATGACTTGAGTTTTTGCGGAAGATTAGGAGGATTAGTTTCCTAGCTGAAGTGTTTCGTCGTTTTGGAAAAAAAATTGCAGTTGGTCGGAATAGCGAAGAAAATAGCGAAGGTCGGTTTTTCCAACTTCTTCAAAATTTCATCGCAATCAGTTAACATAAAGGTTTTATATAAAATAAAGCTGTACCGACACCTTCTAAAGTTTACTTCAGAACGCAGATAGGGAAATGCAGACAAGCAACAGAGTACCAAGAACTCGAACTGTGCCATTATCATTATCATCGCGCCTCGCCACCACTGCGACTCATTTATCTCGCAGCTTCAGGTGTTTCCCATGGACCATCTACTCACAATTAAGTCCCGAGCTTGTCCAATTACCAGCTCCACTGCGAGAACAGCGAAACCTTCCAAAAGGATGCTGGACGCTAACGTGCAATCTTCCTTCGTCATTTTCTCGATCGAACGATCGCCAGGGCCATTCAAGCAGAATGCATCGTTCCATCACGCGCACGCTCGGTCGACGTGCAGTGGTCCATGATTATTTAAACATTCCCCTGCGAGACAAACAAGCGCTCGGACAGCGGAGGTACGTTATTCCGTGGTCGCTTCCGCGTTTTCTTCCTCGCGTAACGGGAGCCTCCGTGTGATTGATGATCGAATCGCGTGAAAGCTGCCGCGGATTCAGCGCGATGAACCGCCCATGTATGCGCTCAAGATTCTGTACATAGCCTGGCGAAGTTCAAAGCCAGGGGGAGAAGAGACTAATGATCCGCGGGAAAGTGGTCACGTGACGACATCGGTTCAAAACAGTGGGCGACCAAATTAATTATTAGAGCCACAGTACGGAAAGTATGTTTTTCGTGTTTGTGTAGAAATAAAAGCATCCATGTGACAGATAACGTTGCCCACGTTGCTCCCACGTGTATATTTGAAATTTACGAATATCTATGCTTCATAGAAAACGAAAATTAGGAGTTAGGCAACTAGGCTTTCATTTAAAACTTAAATTGCCGATTTATGCAGGTGGCTCTAATAATTTGATCATCTACATGTAGGGTATGCCACGAATTTTGGAGCAAGCCTGTGCTCTTTAGCGATTTCTAATCAATTTTTGAACTATTCGTTGATTTTTTAAACTTCCATGGATGTACACTACTGCTCACGAGTATTTGATCATTTGTTATAGGTACGTTTAATAAAAGAGAACGTTTTTCTACATATCTGTGGTCCAACTTGGATATTTCTTGACTCATGCTCATAGCAATTGCTTCATTCTATTTTGTTTATTACTTTACAAGTGGTTTTGGAACTGCAATTTGATTATTATTATTATAGGCAGCTGTAGTCTTCCTCTTTAACCGACTTCAAAAAGGAGGAGGTATAGATTCGACCTGTTTGTATTTTTTTTATGTTTGTCCTCGCAAAACTCCTCAGCATATGGACCCATTTTGATGATCTTTTTTTTTATTTGAAAGAGGGCGATGGTGGTCCCATCCTACACTGAATCAATATTGGCCCAATATTTTGCCAGTTCTGGTTAATAATAAAGACTATTGTCATCTAATTATTATTATTTTATGTACGTACGCGCATATCCCCACAGCATATTGTGTCAATATATATAAAACTAAAAAGTTAAAAATAAAAAAATTAAACCCGACTTCAAAAAAAAATAATAATAAAATTGCACTAAAAAGTAAAAAATAATTTTGTTCCTTATTTAATCTACGACTCTCATATTTTTTAAGTCGGTGCCTCATCATTTGCACTGTGTAAATTTGGCGCCGACTTAAAAAATATGAGAGTCGTAGATTAAATAGGGGAAAAAATTATTTTTTACTTTTTAGTGTAATTTTATTTTTTTGAAGTCGGGTTTAATTTTTTTTTTAAATTTTTCAAGATACCTACAACTGTTGATTTTGGTGGTTGAAACGTTTTCTCGGCAACGAAACAATTGCTAATCATAAAACGTAACATTAACAGCATTCAAATGTCATTGAACAATTTTGAAGTGAAGAATTGAATATAAGTTATTAGGATCCGAACAGTTCGATCACATAAAGAGCAACAATAATAACCATATCTATGATAAGACAAGCAATAACCAACTACGTTATGTTTTATTCAATGTTCCCTGTTATCAAACGTACATGCAATAAGTGATGAAATACTTTTGAGCGGTAGTGTATATTCCTAAATAGGAAACAGATGTGTGAATGGTAGTTTTATCGATGACAAATGTGAAACAAGATCGAACTCTCACGATCACTCGCCAGAGTTGGGCACTAACTAAATAAAAAATTATTTAAATAACGGATCAAATAAAAGTTACTTTAACTTCGGATTATTTGTGGAATAAAGTTAATTATTTTATTCGTCGAGCGGTTCACGTGCGATCTTCGGAATAGTAACTTGACCTCTTTATTACACTCTCTTCGTGTATCGAATTAAAAATGTACACTGTAGTTGAATAAGATTGCTGAGAATATAGTGTCGCCTGTGGCGGATGGATTTCCAAATGCACAGTGGTAGCGAACATGTTCAATTTTCCTACTTCTTCTGTAGAAGAAGGAGATAAATTCTCCAACTGGCCTGTACGTGTCGCGATTAACTTTCTGCCATTGAGAATCGACGACCAAGTCTTCCTGCTGCAGCATTGTGCAGGGCCGAACTACAGTCGTTTCGGATTAGGCGAACTGAATTAAGCGAGCGACGAATTTCGCAAATCGGATTGCCTTGCCCTCTGCTCTTCCTCTCGAGAGAGCCTCAGACCTCCGTGTGGTCTTTCACTGGAGGCAGATTGCTGTAATAATCGTCCAAGGATGTTGAAAGACGAAATGCCTTTGAGCTTATCAAGGATTTGCCTGACATGGCGCTTTGCGGTGATGCATGGTCGCGTGGACCCGTTTAGCAAGCGTAAGCTGTTTTCTGATTAAGTGATAGAGAGGTATGAGCGTTCAATGCTATTTGCTACGAGCTCGACTCGATTTATGCTAATATGCCGAGGGATAAGACGGTCAGATGAGAGGTTTACTGACTCTCCACTCTATTAATGATAATGGAAGGATAACTGGAATTGATTTCGGAAGAAACTGATTCCGAGGATGGCCATGCATTTAGTTTGAAATAGTATTTTAGGGAAACTAAATAGACAAGTGGAATTTAGAATATATCATTTAGTAATTATTTGGTTTCTAATCGATTGATTCGGCTGTTGATAATTTATATTTCATTTGAGATCTTGTCTATACACGGGAGATTCATTTGGCAATTGTTGAGACAAAGGATGTTCTGCTAGGAGTTGAATAAATTGGGAATTGAGTAAAATTCCTCTTGGCTAGTAATAATAATTCAAAAGGCAGTTAAAGCGAAGAACACTTTTTTGTAGCTAATTTTGTACATATAATAACATGACACTTATTCAGACGTTGGCAACCACGTCGAGCTGCGTAACAAAATGAGCAATTGCACTGAAATATACGTTTGACAAAGTTCGTTATAAATAACGATGAATAAAAACAAACAGTGTAAATAGTATATAGAAACACACGTGGCAAGTAAAATATGTATAAGTGTTTTATCCTTGGATAGAATTCTCTTTTAATAGAAGAGAAATAGAAGTTTCTTCTAATTTTTTTGTAACATTTCGATTAAATTTCTCGTAATTGCCAAAGCCGCTCCAATTTGAAAAAAAAATATGATGTGGAAGCAACCGCGATTACAGACTGATTAAAGGGTAATTCTGAACTGAAACACTTGTATTCTATTTTACTTCGACCTTTGAGAGAAAATTTACCAAAGAACGAAGCATAGTGATACAAAATCCCATCCTGCTTTAATTCTTTGTACTCCTAGGCACATTGAAATTTACATTAATTTTATATGCTGATTGCATTAACACTTTGAGTCACATCGTCGCGTTTTCACGTGGAGGGATTTCTTCCCTGTGCATGGCTTTGGCGATTTTCCACGTCGATATTTTTTAGAATTTCTGAATGTTTGCGTTGGAATCTACGCGAGCTCGAGGACCGCTCTGGATATTCCTATTTTCTGTTAAATCTTAATGACAGCATTACCAATGGATTGGCGAGGTTTATTGATGAAAATCGACTTCACTCAGACTACCTTTATTTATACGTAATGTACTTACGTAATGCAATACCTACGTAATGGTCTTGGTATTTCCGAAGTGATTACATATAACTAAAAATAATCCGAATGGTGTCGTACTTGGATTCACTTTCATTACAAAAGCCTGTCAATAAACCCAAAAATCCGGAAATTTAAATTTTCATTACCGTCGATAGAAAGGCCTAACTTAACACTAGAATCGCCGAAAATTTAACCTATTTAAAGCCGCCAGCACCGGTCATATTGACCGGCATTAAAACGCATAATATAAATTACTACTATTTATTTTAATAATTTTCACCCACAAGTAATGTAAGTACATTACTTGGCTTAAATTTATTAATATAAAGTAGCATTATTTGTTTTTGCTTTTTCATTTGATAGCATAAAAGATTACATACTTTAAGGGGTTAGACCACCTTGACCAGTTCAAGAAATATCGCATCTTTGGGAATTTATTTCTAAGTGACAGAAACACTTTTATCGATAAAAATTTTTCAATGAAGATAGAGACATCTTTAAATAATATATACAATTTTTTTTTCAAATATCAAAACATTCCGACAACTTCAAATGCGTTTTTCTCGAAACCACGTTCTCCGAAACGGTGTACGCTGTAATTTGCGTAAAACTCTATGAATTTTTATACAATTTTGCACAGATGTTCTTAAATGCATTCTCTATCGTCCGACCGTCAATTTTTTCGACTGATTAAATAATAAAAAAATAGCTACACTTTGAAGCAAAAAGCTCATTTTCGTGTGTAAGAAAATGGACTTTTTATTTGCGCACAAGTCCGCTAAAAATTAAAATATCGAAAAAATTGACGGTCAGGCGATAGAGAACTACATTTAAGAACATCTGTGCAAAATTGTATAAAAATCCATAGAGTTTTACCCAAATTACAGTGTAGTTATACCGTTTCGGACAACGTGGTTTCGAGAGAAACGCATTTAAAGTTTACGGAATGTTTTGATATTTGAAAAAAAATTGTATATATTATTCGAAGATGTCTCGATCTTCGTTCACAATTTTTTATCGGTTTTTTGTAGTAATTTTTGTCACTTAGAAATAAATTCCCAAAGATGCGATATTTCTTGACCTGGCCAAGGTGGTTCAACCCCTTAAAGAAAAGTCACAGACGCACATATGTTTGTTTGCAAAAATAATCAAATTATGAAGACACAAAAACCAAAAGCGGTAAAAATGACCGGCGCATAGGTTCTAGCGATAAAACGTCATTTCCCATATTCCGCTCCGCTCAAAGCGTTCAACTTTATTAGGAACCATAAAAATTCGCAATTCCTAAACTTGAACGAATTAAGTACCTACGGGTTGTGAAACTACCCTGTTACTCCGCATTCCAGAGTTCCGACGTATAATTACCTCCAATCGATGAGCGAGCGAGCAGCTCGAGTAGCAAAGCGCGAAGCACGGTGCCCGACCAGAATCCATCGAAACACCGAACACCCATTAATCCTGCCCGACCGAAGCTGCAGTGTTTTCCGCGTTTCAAATTTCCTTGGTTTTTCCAGCGCTAACGGGAGGGCGCCAGTATCCAGCAAGCCGCCCCTGCCCCCACAGCCGCCCCGCGTCGGGGCGCTGAGCTCGAGACCGTCGACGGGCGCGTCGTCGGCGTCTTCGTCGCGCCGACGCGCGGCCACGGACCTTGGAAATCCGGCGGCCATCGAGATGGCGAAAGCCCGCACGATGCAGGCCGCCCAGGAGCGCCCGGTCGGCCTGCTCGAGACCGACCTCGACGAGGCCGTGCCGTCGACGACGACCACCGCCTCTGCGAGCACAGCCGGCAAGAAGACCAGGAGCCTGCTAAATCTGAATCACACCTCCGCCACACCGCGGGCCAGGCCGGAGCACGCCCTCCACGTACCCCAGTCGCCCGTCGCCGCTTCCCACAGGAGCCCCCGCGACGACGACACCGCGTCCACCATCAATCAACGGCCACACAAATCCATGGAGTTCCTCCTCGACAAGGAGAACCTGCATTTCGTCAAGGTGAGTCCGCGATTCCGATTGCCCTCCACCTGGACGCCTACGCGCCCCTAGGGGATGGTGTATTCCCTCCCAGCTCTATCAGCCCGATTCTCCCTTTCCCTTCAGATACGTTCTCCTATACGCGACCGGGCGCAACGGGCAGGAATTTCAAAGTCGATTTTGCTCGGGAATGAAGCGCGATATCGAAAAAAATTACTCTTCCTTTTCGACTTATAACAAGTAAATAAGCCGAGAGAAAAGAATACAATTTTTCGATATCGCGCTTCGTTTTCGAGAAAAGCGACTTCGAAGTTGTTGACGGTGCGTCCAGTCGCGTACACAGGAAAGCCTACCTTTAGAGTAGCTACCTTTTCTCTCCCCTACGCCCGCTTATCGTGCGTCCCGCGACGGTCGATCGCTCGGCGAGATTACCTGGCACCTCGGTGCTTCCTAGAAAGGACCTGTCCACTGGGATGCTCTGGGTGGGTTGTGCACGGGGCACGGATGGGTGGAACTAAGGATCGCTGGGAGAACGGGCCTCCTGACCTTGCCGCTGTGGGGAGTATTCCTGACTTCCTTGATTAATCGGGGGTGGGCAGTTTGTGGCGTTTTTGACGGGCGGTGATGGTGATAGATCGCGTTAGGTGGGATCAGGGTGGACGTTGCCAGCATATGGGTGGTTTAAATGCGCGCACTTTGGAGGGACGAGGACCAGGGCGATGTGAACGTTGGATCGGCGCGATCGTTCCTCGAACGTTTTTGTCGGTGATCGCGTGTGCTCGTTTTTTTTTTTCGCGGGTTATTTCCGTCGGTGGTGTTAATTACGCGACGCGGGTCCGATGGATCGTTAGTTTAATTAAGTTCGAATAATGAATGGGTCGTTAATAATGCAATGTATCGCGAGGGCGAGCTCGTGGGAAGGCCACTGCTGTGGACAACAATGCCAGTGAGTACGCCGTGTGACAATCCACGCACGATAACGTATCGAAGGGAGGGAATCGGAATATCGACTTCGTTCGGTTCCCGGATTCGTCTGAGATTCTGGTAACAGTTATATGGTGTGGTATAAATGCGCAAGAAATTAGAAAGAACTTTCTTCGTGGCGATCAGTGTTCGATCGAACGTGTTCCGTCTCAGGTTTCCTTCGTCTTCCCTCTGATACTACCTATTCCCTCTTGCATAGAATAATACTTCAGCCCAAGTAGATTCGGTAGCCCTATCTTCTTAGCACGTTCAGTGGCGTTTAAGTCCTTGAGCAGGCAAAGAAAATCTATCAGCGATGGATGACTATCGGCTCAAGTGTTTCTCGGCTGATTAGCTTAATGAAATTATACCGCAGAGTAGAATGCAATGTGATAAGTGGATTAGAACTGTTTCTCGTGAAAGAAGACTTTAGAATATCTCTACATTGCGTTCATCTAAATAACTTGTGTCCACTGTTTTTGAAGGAATCCTACGCCACTGTATTTTTCAATTACAATACAATGCGCGGCTTCACCTCTGACATTCGTCGATCAACTAATCTAACGCGCCACCGATTTCTGTATTGCCTTCACGGTCGAAAACAGGCGACGCGATGAAACCCGTGGAACATAAGCGCTCGACTTCGTGGCAATAAAGTCTTACGTTAAATTACGATCGCCGGTTGTCAGTTATACTTCGGAATTCATATAATCTGTTCACTGCAAGCTCTATTATCCGATCGCAGTCGCAGAACTTCAGTGCATAGTGTACCCCAGATATGGGCAACACTTTTATTTAAATAAAAAATTCGTATATCGGATAGAAGTTAGAAAAATTATCCGCCACGTGTCGAGTAACTTTGACCCGGGTCACTTTATTAAAGTTCACTTTATTTTTTATTCGTCGAACGTTTCAACTTCAGCGTCGATTAAATTTTTCAATTTTAATTTTAACTCCAACCTTACCTTCATTCGACGTCGAATGAGAAAATTAACTTTATTCGTCAAATAATTCTAAAGTTGAAGTAACCTTTATTTGATCCGTTATTTAAGTAATAATTTTTTTATTTAAGTAATGCCTAACTCTGCTGTGCCCCGGTGCACAAGGCGCAAATCCCTCGACGCGAGGACACGTCGACGCCAGTCGAAGTGTGAACACGAACTTACAATTAGCCTATCGAGAACCACAGTGCTTGGACTGACAAACGGTACGCGACTTAGTCTCGTTTCACCTTTAATCGAAGAATAATATACTGAACCCTGCGTGCCAGGCAAAGGGTAGATCATTCTCAGACTTCAAAGCAGCGAGATACCACAGGGAGGAAGTTACTTTGGCGCACGCTGGTTCCTTTTAGCGTGATCGATGGACAGTGTCGCTTGAGCGGCAATTAGAACCGTTCGATGCAGCCGCTTTTCCGTCCCCCCTTTTTCAGCTTGCCGCCGGTGTGTCGAAGTCGCGGCCGATGAAAAATCTCTCTCAGAGGCTTTAGGGCACACCGTTGGAAGCCTTTTCGTAGATATCGCTTAGCAACTCTCGCCTCGCCCACATGCTCGGGCGTTTTAATTCACGCTGTGCAACGGGCGAGAGAAATCAATTTGGTTCCTTGCCGCAATGGACATTGAGCTTTATTCAGTCCACGGCAGTTCTGATTGGCATGAGCTCGTTAAGCCGCACGAGGAGCGCGAAACAGTTGCATAATGGCTGCAAAATTAAATCGCCTGCGACTTACACACATTGTGCTCCATTTTAATTGTTACATCATTACTGCAGGATCAACTTCAAACCTACTTTAGTGATTAGGGGAGATGTGCTATAAAAGGGACAGGTCTTAAATGGGACAAATTGAATTGCCAAAATTCTAAACGCATTGCACATGCAAGTTATTTTCCTGTTTATGACAACACTAGTGCCCAGTCATTTGACGTAAACTTCACTGCGGTCTCACTTGCAACAGAGTAGTAATCCGCGGTTGGTGTTTTTCGGCAGTAAAAGTAAAATTTTCGTTGATTTTCTGTGTCGTTTTCTGAGATCAAGATATATACAAAGTGTTAAAGTGTTATATCATTAAAATAGCCTGTATTCAACTGAAACGAAAATACTTAATAGGTAAGCTTAATTGATTGTTTTGTTTGTTTTGAGGTTATATTATATTAAACTCATTTATAGTCTTAAAAGGGACAGCACAACAATTCTTAAATGGGACGACCGTTTCATGGCTGTCCCTCTCATACACATGTACTGCTGGACACTACATGTATTTTACTTTCCTGTAAAGTTATTAGTGTATCATTTGATACACAGATGCCATTGTTTTAAATTATCAACTTAAAAAGCTGCTAAAGCATTAACGATAAGTCACACTCTATGAAGATAGTAAAAAATATTGATGATTTATAGTACAAAGAGTTAATTTTTTCATACATTCCATTGTTTTCTATCATTAAGATTTACTATTATAATTGTAATACTTAATAAGTTTATTTTTATTAACGTACCCCTTTCATGACTTATACTGTCCCATTTAAAACCACCTAGTCGTAAAAGGGGCATTTCCTACTTATTTGAAAATCGAAGATTTTGTTATTTTCTATTACAGTTGATGAGTTTGTAATATACTTTTATTGAAGGGAGATAAACACGCTTTCTTGTGATGTACTTGTTTTTTAAATACCTATAATGTCATTGTCGGAAATGGACGCTAAACAAAAGTGTCCCTTTTATAGCACCTCTCCTCTATTTCATAGAAGCTTTTTTCCGATCTAAATTCCTCCATTTCGAGGGACAGGTACATCTTTTGGTTCCGCATGGAGTCGTTTCTGAAGTTCGAAGGTCACCATCCTTCTTCTAAACGCAATCGAACATTATTTTCTTCATCGAGGCTTATGGCGTTTGCACAGACACAAATCCATTGGCGTGGGATTTTAACGAGTACTTAGCAAGTGAAGCTCGTCTTCTAGTGTTTTATTTCAACGCTGGCATGAAAAGCACGCTCGCCGGTTCGATTAAAGTTTCATTTCTGATAAATATCGCGGGTCACGGGGACCCGCGTCGCACGGAGCATGTTAACATAATTCAAGGATGAAATTTCAATAAATGACTTTTAATACTTCCTCGACATCCAGCTTGCACGCTGCACACGTGCTCCTGAAATTCGATACACTGATTTAGTTATTCTCTGCGTTCTGCTTTCATCTCATTATTCCCCCCTTCCAGCAGGTCATACGTAGCATAATAATACCACTGGATCACATCACATAAAAAGGACAATATAACGTAGAAAAGCACAGCAGATATAAATAAAGGGGAAAACAAAAGGCGAAAGAATTTTCCAATTTGAAGGATAGAGGGGGAGTTCCCTTAATCCCGGGTGGCACCTAATACCGGATGTTAGCTATATCTGTGATATTCGGTAAGCTACTGAGTAATTATTCCCCGTAAATCGTAGAGGGGATAGAACAAAGCAACGATTAGGCTTCGACTGATTGATTTAAGGGGGTATTCTCGTCTGGAAGGCCAATTTTTTGCTTTTCTTTAGGAACGACGCACAAAAAGACTGCACAGTTTTTACCGACGAGCATTATCCATACGTATTTATTAATATTCCAGTAAGTTGTGAAAAAAAATTCAGCCATGTATAATAATAATTAATGGAGATACGAGTCATGTCGTAAAGCGTGTTCAAAAGAAGTTGCCTCGTGGTACGCACGATTCCGGCTGTTCCGCTGATCTAAAGCAAAAAACCAAAAGGATTCTTCAGCATTAAGAGTGTGGCTGTAGCCCCTAGCAGATTTATAAAAAAAAGAATCATAAAATGGCGGGACTTTGAATTTAAACTCCTTTTTAACGTCTTTTTTCGTCCTTAAACGGCCTTAAACGTGTAAAAGAAAAACTCTTTCGACTCGACTCTACTACCGGCTAGAATTATATGTTTTCTGAAGGTCTACGAAAAGGATGGACCAGATTGGTCCACTAGAAGCTTGAGATATCGTGCCCGCCGTCCTGAGAAAAGTCCATATCTCTATTAATTATTATCAGAGTAGGGCAAAGTGTAATGTAATTACAAATTACAAATTACGATTAAAATGTAATTGTGTAATTGATTACACATTCTTTGAAGTTGTAAACAAATTTCAGCCATATGTAATATAATAATCAGAGTTGGGGAAAATGTAATCTAATTACAACTTACAAATTACGATTAAAATGTAATTGTGTAATTGATTACACATTATTTTCTGTAATCGTTAATTTATGTAGTTGACCACAATTTGTCAGTAATTAAAATGTAATTGTGTAATTGATTACACATTATTTTCTGTAATCGTTAATTTAGGTAGTTGACCACAATTTTGTCAGTAATTAACGATTACAGAAAATAATGTGTAATTAATTACACAATTACATTTTAATCGTAATTTGTAATTAGATCACATTTTGCCCAACTCTGATTATTATTATACATGGCTCAATTTTTTTCACAACTTACTTAAATATTAATACATACGTGTGGACAATGCTCATCGGTAAAAATTGTGTAGTTCTTTGTGCGTCGTCCCTAAAGAGGATAGAGGATCTCGTCTCTCTAGACGAAAATACCCTCTTCATATTCTCTCTTCTTACTTGAGAAAAACCTTAAGTGGGGGACCCAACCCAGAAGCCACTAAAAAGTTTGGGATTTTTTTGTTCGTATAAATAAAAATATTGGGCTTGGGTTTTTTACATAGTTTTAAAGCAATCTTTATTTTGCTTGAAAAAATTTTTTTTTATGGAAAATTGTACAAAATGGCGGCGAACAAAATGTCTTCTCGGAGCACTGCAAAAAAAACTGGCCCACACTCCCGGGAACGACTGGATCAACTGAGAAGGAAATACAAAAGAGATATATAAACTGGAATATATTATCTTCCATGTAGCATAGGATTTTCTCAAAATTCGAATTATTTTGGAAATTGTAGCAGTTTGATGAATTAACTTTAATTTTTTACGTAAAAATTTGCACTGAAATGCTTGTAAAAACTCCAATAATTGAAATATCAATCAAATCCTACGCTACACTGGAGATAATATATTCCAGTTTATATATCTCTTTTGTATTTCCTTCTCAGATGATCCAGTCATTCCCGGGAGTGTGGGTCAGTTTTTTTGCAGTGCTCCGAGAAGACATTTTGTTCGTCGCCATTTTGTACAATTTTCCAAAAGAAAAATTTTTTTCTAGCAAAATAAAGATTGCTTTAAAACTATGTAAAAAATCCAAGCCCAATATTTTTATTTATACAAATAAAAAAATCCCAAACTTTTTAGTGGATTCTGGGGGGGGGTCCCCCCTTAAGTGTCCGGCACTAGGGTAACTCTCCCTACACGGCTAAAGAAACCACACCATTTTCAACCCTAAATGTCTGTCATTTTTCCTAAACATTTAAAAACCGTTTAAAAAAAAGGGGAGAAACACACCCCTATACCAGTAACAACTTAGTATCTTCTCTAAATTACACTACTTTCTAATGAAGTAAAAGTTCAATCGGGTCCGAAAAGACCCAGGTGCCGTAGAGGGGTTTTATCCCTCCAGGCTTGCCGTTCGCAGGGGTATAGAATAATAGCTCGGTACTTCTGGCAGACAAGCAGCGGCGGGGTAGAAGACCGTACGTGGTCGTATCGCTGACCTTTTTCGTTTTTATGGGGTCCGCGTCCTATGAGACGCGTACACGTCTTCCCCATGGTGGGTATTTTTCCCCTGCACAGCCGCGAGGGACGATCTACGTCGGTCGTCGTGGCCCCGCGAAACACCACAGCGATATCGAGTGCAACAAGGTCAGCGGTGTGCAAGCCCCGCGCCTGTATAATTTATCGCCGGCACGCCGGAACTTTTGAATCGCGCGAGCGCGAGTCAAAGTCGCCGCGGCGTCAGATAATCGCCAGATACGTGACATTTGCATTTTACATGCGCCTGCCGACGCTTCCCGGAGAATTTCACATTGGATATCGAGCGCTCGCCCGGCCACTCGAATCTCTCTTATCGCCGTCAACGGACGGGCACTTTCACGATCGGCGATGCTCGACGGCGCGTTCTGACCGACGTATCGGGGCGATCATCGCGAACCTGGCACGGTGTCCTTACCCTGCGCGTACGTTTCAACACCTCCGTCCCGTGCCTCGACGAGAACTGGCGCTGTCGATTGAAAAGTTCCGCCGACAGCGGCGAACCGGCGGGCAACACGTCTGCCAGCTCTAAACGTGAACTTTCTACACACTTTCCGTGACTCGGAGCTTCGGCTCCGCGATCACGACACGACACGCTGTGCTACTAACCGCCGTTACATCGCTGCAGCTAGGTCTGAGTGATGGACGCCTCGGAGTATCATCCAGGGGCTGTTCCTCACTTTGCTATCGATAGCAACCAGGTCGAATGTAGCGGCGCGGCGCATGGCGGACTCGTGGAAACGGACTCGGGGATACGGGTTTCAGAGGTCTATGGATAGTGAAGCTTGGAGGGAAGAGGTGTATTCTGTTTTGCAAGAGGTGTAGCGATGGTGTGAAGGTAGGAGGGGTAGAGTTGGTAGCACCTTTGAGTGTCTTCCCTTGAGGTAGGACCACTGGGAGTGTATTTGGTATATTTTGGGGATGTTAGGTGTGTGTAGGAATGTGATTAACGGGTTATGCCTAGTCAGCTTTCGAAAAAGAATGCGATTTTCGGGAATTTTTTTTGGAATATCTACTGTATATCTTTTTTACAACTATTCGCTTATTTTAAAAGTACATATATGGAGAAACTTTCAGTAATTTTGTTATAGAAAAACATTAAAAAATGAACGAATAACAGCCATTCTTGCGGAAGCTGTTTTGATAAAGGCGTTGTGCGGTGAGCAAGTTTTCTCTGAGCCGGATCATCTAAAATTAAAAATTCAAAAACATTCTGTTAATATATGGTTCAGTTCAGCAGATGAACGAAGGTTTTTTTTTAAAAAGTTGATTTTTGACGAAATGGCGGCCGTTTAACGCAAAACCGAATTTTTTTTATTCAATCGTTTTTCGATAATTAAAAATAGAGTTTTTGTTCAAATAAGAAATCTTTCGTTCATCTACTAGTCTTTGGTACATAAAAGAAGTCTGCAAAAGTTTAGCCCAATCGATACAGCGGTTTCCGAAACATTTTGTTCACCGATATCAACACAGCTTCCGCGAGAATGGCTGTTATTCGTTCATTTTGTAATGTTTTTCTATAACAAAATTACTGAGAGTTGCTGCATATATGTACTTTTAAAATAAGCCAATAGTTGTAAAAAAATATACAGTAGATATTCCACAAAAAATTCCCGAAAATCGCGTTCTTTTTCAAAAGCTGACTAAGCATAACCCCTTAAGGGAGTACTCTAGTGTAACTACCCGTTTTTCATCGCCATCTTCGGGAATTTATTTAACAAAAACTATAAGTTTATACTATCTGTCGTTTTGCCTGCATATTAAGGTATGTTTGAAGTAATACTCAGAATTTTTTTGAACTTTTTTGGCGCAAGCTTCTTCAAAAAAATTATTTTCTGACGGGCGTTGGTGTGGAAACTGTTCTAGTCATCCAAAATGGAAAAACCAAGGTTCATTTTCTTTATTATGTTTGTCGCTATGGTTGGAACCTCGCACGAGTTTCTATCTTGTATAAAATTAATTCTACAGAACGAAAACAGCTAAATTTATGAGCAAAAATTGAAATTTTTTTTCAGAATGCTGTCATTCTGCAAATTTTTATTGTTAGGGGGCTTCTGTGGTTCCAACCACAACGACAAGCATAATAAAAAAAATAAACCTTAGTTTTTCCATTTTGGATGACTAGAACAGTTCCCACACCAACGCCCGTCGGAAACGAATTTTTTGAAGAAGTTTGCATTACCGACTATATCTATGTATAAAAAAATTCTGAGTATTACTTCAAACATACCATAATATGCAGGCAAAACGTCAGATAGTATAAACTTACAGTTTTTGTTAAATAAATTCCCGAAGATGGCGTTGAAAAACGGGCAGTTACACTGGAGTACCCCCTTAAATAGGTAGAAGACTGTAAGGGAGGCGAAGAACTCGTTGGGGGTTTTAAACCTCAGAGATGCTTGATTGTGCCTTACAGAGGTGTAGGGACTGACCTGGGACACACCACGAGAAGTGTTCCGTTTCAAATATTACAGGATCACATTTATTTTTATTAAATTCCCCAAAGTGTTCTATTAAACACCCCAAAGTATTAACTCTGGGACCTCTTCGCTGGGTCCATTTCGACCCCTAATTCCATGCAGATACACCTCAGAATAAGCTTCCATCATAAACATAAATTTTCTTATGCTATAAAATTCTCATCTCTTTCAAGAACATATTTGATATTTAGAATGCGCTCGTAGAAGAATGTGGAATACATCCTTGAGATCTTGGTTAGTCAGCATATACCATTGCTATCACATTGCTATATATCTGCGAGGCACCCTACTTTAGAACACCGAGGTGTATAAAAATAAGTGGACTCCTGTAGTAACTCACGAAAAATACATTTGGTGGCTTGAAGCCTCAGAGGTATCTTTACACACCACCTAAGCAAGCCCCAGGTTAGTCACTACTCACTAGGCCTCGGTAAGTCACTATACAAGAGCGTTGTGATCGAAGGAGCCGAGAGAAGCGTCCTGCTTTCTCCTCGTGTCTCTGTAACCTCCCGCCAGCCAAAGTCCTATTATGCCTGGTCGTGAAAGATGGCCGCATCGATCTAGAGACGACGATGCTGCCGATATAATTACTGCGACGACCTCGACGCCTCTCCCGTCTCGTCGTGCTCGTCTTGCTGGCATCGTTAAGGTCGGCTGCATTTAACAAGACGCCGCGATATTCGATTCTCTATTTTGCCCAACGTCGCGCCTATGGACGCCTGTCCCCATATCGCGAATCCAATATACCGTTTCGCGGTTGATAAGCACGGTTTCCACCTGGGAGGTTCTCTCGATCGACGAGGCTTTTGTTTGCGTGGACCTTTTACGATCTGCTAAATAAACGTGGTGGAAGCTTGGAAGACTAGGTCTGCTGAGATTCTTTAGACATTGTGTCTGAATTTTGTGAAACTTTTGGGGGGAGACGAGAAGGTAGCTGGGCTTGGTAGAGGGATCACTGGGTACTTTGTGTTTCCGGGACAAAATAATCTTCGTGTGCTTGTATATTCATTGTTTGGAGAAGAACCTCTTGAGAAGAAAAGTGTTCTTAGCATTCCATAAATTCATATCCTTGAAACTATTTAGGAACTATACTGGAATAGAACAGCAGAGTTTCTATGAAATTTTAATCCCTTAATGTTTGCTTGATACCACTTTGGTCTTGGCGTAGTTTTTCTAGATGTGAAGGGCATTAAAGTGGTTTAGAGATTTCGGTGGGTAATGAATCATGAAATATCTTTTTTATATTTTTAACGCGGCTGGAATTTTCATGATCGGCCATTGAATACCAAGTGCGAGGGGAAGGTACCTTTAATAAGGGTCCATAGTTATAAGGTTACGCTTCGCGAGACAGTCCGTACGATGATGAGCACACATCGTGGGAGCAAGCCAAGTCGGTCATTTGATTCACAAGGCTCCTCCATGATGAGACAACTGATGAGAATCATTGGCCTTTGTTGGCCCCCTTTGTGCATCGCGCGTCTCGCGTCTTTTGAAGCTTTTTGTCCTTTTCTTGTATCATGGATAGCAGAGTACCAATATGAATGAGCTGAAAAGCATTTTCACGATACTGCTCGAGCTTCTTCTGCATTCAACAAGTCGATAACAGTTGTAAGCTAGCGTGCTCCTCTGGTCATGAAAGCTTCTTTTAGCAAGATTATTTGTTCTTCGAGGCAGATTAGTGTCTCGAAACTTCGAGAAAATGAAACACAGTAACTTAGACTTAGGACGCCTTAAGTCTCCACAAAATTTATATAAAAACTTTGTTCTGCATTTGACAGATATTTTTTACTCGTCAAGGTAAAAACATATTGCTTCTAATAATATTATCAATTATTTTTATTATTAAGAAGCAAAGAAGTCACTAGCATCACCAAGAACTAAAATTAACTTCAACATCTGACAAGATTAATTTTCAAGCCAGCATCCACTGATGTTTCAAACCACTAAAATATTATTAATATACACCAAATCTTCTATATTAAAATAAAAAAAGAATGAACTCAATTCGACAAACAGTTCCCCAGATAAAAATTCATAAGTAAGCTCGTTTTCATGAAACTATGCAAGAATTCCAGAACTCAAAGGTCCGTATCTTTTTAAACAAATTAGAAACCATCAAAATGATGACTGAAACCCCCCCAAATTTCACACAGACTACATCATATTTCATTTTGAACAAAATCCCTGACGTCGAGCGCAAAAAGTGATCGATTTAGCGTGGAACGACCCTAATAAATTCCCCGACATAAGTCCTGAAACCTTTTTGCACCATCTCACACATCCGACAGAGAGAAAATATCGCAGTGTGGCAAAATGAATGGAGAGAATCGATATTCCTCATCAACCTTGAATACATTTCCTTCCTGGAGTCTCGTGTCTTCTCAAGCATTCTATTCAATTTTATTCCCCGTCGATCCCCTTTGACGGCGGGTAGTTATAATTCCCAGATGGTAAACTGAAATCCTCCGCTCGCGTCCCTCGATACTATCAATCGAAACATTTGCCGTGCCTCTGCGAACAGTCACCGTACGCGCTTTTCCAGCGAGGCCCCGCCATTGAAATTAGGTTCGCGCGCTCGTGCCGCGCAACGAAAACAGCCAGCACTTTCATTTCGAATTCATCTCTGGGAGTGGCGTCTCGTTTACTTTAGAATCCCTTTCACTGGTCTCGATTTATGCGCTTCCTCTCGACAGACCCCGTGTGTCGCACTCGCGCGAACGAATTGTGCGCGGACGGCCTTCGGAAGCGTGCAGGTGAAGCATTCGTTCTAATTAGCCCGTCAAAGTGTTTTCAATTCGCTCGTTCGATCATCGAGGTGTACACTCATCGAGCGCATCGCCGAGGCCCGTGTTAATTGAGCCACTGCTGGATGGCTGGTCTTCTGTTAGCATTTAATAGCCACTGAGGTATCTTTCTGGTAACAGCTGTCTTTCAACTATGTCCAATGCAAGTTACTCAGCAGCGCACTTTCCATAATTCACATTCGTAGACAGCTCGAGTTATTTACTCTGTTGTTAACCCTCTAGCCTCGAGGAATCATATATGATACGTTCCCTTTCTTCGCTGTTTCGCAGTTCGCACTCGCAATTCGCTAATCGCACCAGATCAACCCTTCGCGGTCACACGGAGTGTATCGCACCCCCGGAGCAACTTTCGAGTTCAAATGTCACGCCTTCACGACTTCCAAAGGGGATTTGTCACAAAAAATATCGCTTCTTTCCACAACCGTGGAGAATCGCTCTTCTTCAACTACAAATTTCATCATATTAAAATTTACATTCCTAGAAAAACACTGCTAGAGCATGATTGTATGAGTATTACGAATTTACAATTATCACTCAAAAGTTAAAAGGTTCAAATATACGAAAATGGTAACCCAAAAATTTGGCAATTTCATTCATTGAAGAAGGATAGACCTACCTGAACCTCTGAAAAAAAAGAAAATTTTTTATATGAAAATATAAAAATTCAGACCACTTTTACCGATAAAAAGAAAATGGGATATTTTTCCTTCAACGTGATCTAGGCTGTAAAGTGTTAAACAGGATAGGCAGAGGGCTCATGCTCCTCCCATGAAACACCTAATTTGTGAAGTGTGAAGCAAGATTCGTGGTAAAATTCAAGACACGGTGGTTTCTCGTGTAGAAATAGTCATCGACAGGTTCATCTACTGAAATCTACAAGAATAATTGTTTCTGGAGATTGCTACTTTGCTTCTGTGCACTTGCCCGCGGCACTTTAACTTTCTGTGCCCAACTGTTGTCTAGTTTCTCAAATTCCGAAACAAAGTATAAAAGCATCGATAGAAATTGTAGAATGCACTTTTTTTCTGGCGAGCCTCCGTTCTCGATAAAAACGACTTCGAAATTTCTTTGGGTTTCGCGTGCAGGTACCACGAGTCCATTTGTCTGACTACTGACAGGGACACTTCTACTTATCTACTTATTACTACTTACAAGGGAACACCGCGAACCCGGACTCACCGATTGGAACGCAACTTTGTGGGTTGTTAGAGTGACTCAAAACAAGAACCACGGTGTGTTTCATTTGGGCCCTATCGCCCTATAAAGGGGTGAAAACTAACTTCAAAGTCAAATTGGCACTTCCTCTTTTTCGCGTATAACTCTCAAAGTACAACAGACAGAAAAAAATGTTTCAAACAAAAGGTTAATGGTGCAATGAGCACTGCAAACTTGCGTTAACAAAATTTTGGAAAAAGGTTTTTTTTCGTTCAGGTATTTTTTTTTAAACTCTTTTCAAAATTTTGTTAACGCAAGTTTGCAGTGCTCATCGCATCATTAAACTTTTGTTTGAAACATTTTTTTCTGTCTGTTGTAGTTTGGGAGTTATACGCGAAAAAATGGAAGTGCCAATTTGACTTTGAGGTTAGTTTTAACCCCCTTAAAGGGCGATATGGCCCAAATGAAACACACCATTGTTCTTGTTTAGAGTCACTCTAAAAACCCACAAAGTTGCATTCCAATCGGTGAGTCCGGGTTCGCGGTATTCCCTTGTTAGTCTAAATTTTGTCCATCTATTCAGTGTTACACATTTTTGCCAAAATGACTTCAATTCCAACCACTTTATTTAAAGGAATTGCAATTAGGCAATGTAATTAAATTTTTCCATTAATGTGTATACCTACTTAACCGTGATTCCGCTTCCCTTTTGCTATTCATTTTTCGCGGTTGGAACCGCAGAATACACATTGGCAGAAAATTCGAAACATCGCAATGAACGTGTAGGAGGGAAGAACCTCGTGAAAATTTATTCATTCTTTGGCCGTGTGCGGTTGCACAAGCCTGTTTTTTTCGCTCATCACGCAATTCCCTATCGATCGATGGTCGCTGAACGCCATAAACAGAGCGAAAAGAAATCGTCATTCTACCATAAGGCTTCACGTCCATTACGTGGACGTACTTCGGTGGTTGATATAATAATAATAATAGTTTATTGACAGAAATAAATTCCACTTATACAGCGAAAAAATGGCAATAAAGCCCTTAAGTGTAAAGCGCTGACATCGCAGATATACAACAACTGTATATATTTTAAGCGGCGTTTATATTTACACCGTTGTGAACTCGTGTCCACGATGTCAATTTTCTTGGGTAAGCCACTTCGAAGGCACACATTCGTGGAGCCTTACAATCCCGTACTCGGGTACATCGTTTTCCATTTTCTTATTTCTAAAAATACATTGTCACTTTATCTTGAGTCACTAGTGTTATTTGCTCGATCCAAATTTTTTTACCTTAAATAATTTGGTTTGGGGACGGCCACTAGATAACTACAACTATGAATTACAGTAATGAGGGAAAATTTGAAATTCTTTTCCCGAAAATAATCTCGGGACGTCTCGGTACGTATTAAATTCACCACTGTACCTATTGAAACATAACAGTTAAAAATACATCTAAATCCACTCGAGAACCTACAGACAATCTTAGTAACGTGACAAAAGTAATTCCTAAAAGCTGTACCTTAACCCACTGATACCAATCCTCCCGGATCGTGAAAGAAACAAAAATCAACATAGGGGAAAGCGAGGACAAAAGTAACATTTTTTACATTACGCCTAGTTGACAATTACCTTTTATAGATATAAAAAAGAAAATTATGCCTTAAGGTAGTATGTTTATTGGTCTATCATTCCACCCAGATTTAGCCTTGCGTGATAAGTAGTCAAAGAGTTCCGATAGTGCTCCACAGTTACTGTCATTGTTACTTTCGTCCTGCCCCTTCAGGAACTATTTTGAGGAGAATTAAGTAAAAACACTTCTTCCAACTCAAAACAGGATTTTTTATCATAAGAAACAATAAAAAGAAACATTTAAATAAACCTATTTTACGTAACGATAAAAACAAATATATTGTAAATAACGAAAGATAGAAAGCACAACCAGCTTCGAACATTTCTTTGGTATTGTGTATTTAGTTGAATGATAGGAATTCGATTTTACCTATCAATACCAAAACTAATCAAGCTGATCAAGTTACCAAGTTCATCCCCCAGGTATTTCCACCCTGAACAGTCCCATCTGAATTCGCTGCGTTTATAATTCGAGACCCATCCGCCTAACGGCTACGCATCGCCCCGACACTTGCATAAAACGTTCATCAATAAACAATAGCGGAAACTGTTCTTTTACGTTGCCAGCGGGGCGAGCACGCTGGTATCTTGCTGGCTGGTGGCGTATACCACGGGAAACGCGGAGCGAGCCGGCTAAAAAGGGCTGCAGCTGCCTCTTCCCGCTTTACTTTCATCAACTTTCGTCCATCCGCATCGGCGACTAAGGCAGGCCCAGGCGAGCATTAATTTCTGCCCCATATTTCTTCTCTTTCCTCCAGGGAGGAGCTCTCCCTCGGGGGGGGGGGGGGGGGCCTCTCCACGTCTGGCGCGCCGCCAATTTTCCCTTCTTTCTCTTTTTCGCCTTCCCTGCCACCCTCCTGCGCTCATTTGTTGCCCTCCTTCTTTTTGTTCCTCCCGCCCGCGTCTCTTCTTCTCGGGGCCTCCTCGCCGACGAGCGCGATTACGCAAGGTTTACCGGCGGATCGATGGGAAGGATCAAACGGAAGCCTGGAAAGGATCCCTGTTTCCCTTTCTGTCAATAGCGCTCCCAGACTGCTCCTCTGCGAACCGCGAGAGAGCCTGGGTGCACATTGTCGCTGCGACTCTCGGATAAGCCGAGGGGAAACGGCGGGGGAGGGAGGGGAATTCGACGTCGCTGCAGGTCGATAACCCCTGCGCGTTCTTTGCCAGACCTAACCCAGAAGGAAGTCCCAATGTCGCTTGAGGGTGGGATCTTCTTAGCCACCCTAAAGAAAGAGAGAAAAGAAAAGAACAATGCGCGTGGGATGATTCAACATTGCGAGTGACGTCGGCGTGGAAACACGTCGAGGGCTTTTTGCACCCCGTCCACGGTTCACGGGTGCTGTCACGTCGATATTTTCTGAAAGAGCTTTGAAAGTATTGTCCGAGGGCCCACGAGTATTTAATCTGAGAGCGAACCAATGAAGGAGTTCTCCGCTGGGTACCTACTTCTGCTTAAAGCGGTGTTTCTTAAGTAAAGAATCTTTTACCATCGATCGAAAGCGATATCCTCGAAACTTGCAAGCTCATTACACCCGGGAGAGGTCCATTCTTCCCACGCATTCGCGGTAGCCTCCTCGTTTCACTCCCAAGTTCAAGCGCACAGCGATTCCACTGATTCAGAGCTGCAGGGCTGGCGGTTTATCGCGCCAGCGACAATTTCTGTGTTCAAAAATGAGAGATATTTTGGCGCCGGAGGGTGGATCGGTGTCGGTAGCTTTCGAATGTCGTCCCGGTGGTTTGTGTATCCGCTAGTTTAACAATATACCCCCGCCCCTCACGCCCTCTTCTGATCTCTCTCTCTCTCTCTCTCTCTTCCTACGGCATGCTGTATTGATCGACGAACACCGGCAGTCGAGTTGGGAGGACTCGGTGGTGTCGGTCCCTACATGGCGCACACACACACACACACACGTGTCCCGATTCGATGCCCCGCGGGCGTGCACGCGCGCGTATGCACCTATACGCCAATGTTTTATTCCATTTCATGCACCTCGGCTGGGCGAGCGCCCTGCACCGGCAGCTAACCGAGCCCGTAGCACAGCCGGCCCATTCACTTCGCCCCGAGCCAATTACCGTGATCTTTTGGTTATGCCACCCGTTCTGGAAAGAGTAACGCGCGGGGTCCATGCGTAGTCGAATGATCCTCGTGCCTTTTCGCCCAGAACTTCCTCCATTGAACGGCTCGTATCGACGGACTCGGCGACCCCGGAAGCGTGCAAGCATCGATCCTTCTTTACGTTTGTTTTGACGTGTGACTGGCTTGGGGAGACTTTTTATACTGCATTATACATGTATATATTATGCTTTCCACTGGAGATACTTCCGTATTTCATGAATGGCCCTTTAGGTATAATAATTTTTTTTTTATTGAATCTTTTATTGAAGGTTGCCGCGATGTGAACAGGGTGACTTGGACAAGTACAAGCTCTTTATTAAACAAAGGGGTTACTGGGATTCAACAAAATACATATCGTAAGACTTTGTGAGTAATGGGGTTAGTTTGTACTGCTTTGGTTTCCTGTCTTATTCATACGGTGAAGCATAATGTCACACAGTCACCCTCTCAACGCGGGCAACTTCAAATTTTATTTTCACTTAACTGTAAAACTATAATGTAATCATTGATTTCTCTTAGGCTAAGTAGTGCGTTGGTTCGGGATTATAATGTATGGCTTTCGTGTGATATTTGAAGAGCATCAAAAAGTGTCGCAAAGTCACCCCAGCTTACGGTACTTTTTGTGTATTTAGAATAGTGTTTCCCATCCCTTTTTCAGTCGCGATCTTCTTTTACAATATTCAAAATTCAAATAACCTGCGACCCCCTCCCATATAAGATAAGATTAATTTAATAAACTAAAGAAAACACATTAAAAATAGGTATTTCAGAGTATAATTCTAACTTAATAATATTAAAAAGAAAAACCTCGCGACCCACAGGTTTAGAATTACTGATTTAAAAGCTTTGCTGGTCCTTACGCGAGCTTCTCTAGAGTTGATCTTGATTTTGGACTCACATTTCTTAATTTTATTTAGTAGGTGTTACTAGTTATAGTTATTCGGTGTTTATACATTTACGCCCTTAAGAACTACATTTATACAGTGTTCAGAAAATACCGGTATTTACACCGGTAATATATTCACTTGGTAGAGGGAGCGCTAATTTAAGAAAGGTGGATAAAAGTAAAAGTACAAATGGGGGAAGCTTCTAATGTTGTACAAATAATCGCGTCTAAGTGATCGATTTCGACTGTATTTACCGCTGAAACGTTTGTGTGCGAATTCTCAAATTCCTCGATTTATTCTCTGGATCGTGGAAGTTCTGTTGAAACAGCAGCGTACACAAACATCGCTAAATTGTTTCTTTAGCCAGCTGTTCTTCTGGCTTTGATAGTTCGGTGTATACTCCGGCTTTGTTTTGGTCGTTTCTCGTTTCTCATCTGTCGTGTTAAGGGTTTGCAGCTTTGTTGTGAAGGGTTTAATTTTGTGTACCTTACAGGAGGCTTGGTGTGTTTTATAAATTAATTTTTACACAGAATACAATACTGTATATTCGTGTACGTTATTTGCGTAACTTCTAAATGGAGATTTTTTATAAAATTGCACACGGAAAACATTATTTTCATTGGACAATAGTGGTGCAATAATTGTTGGAACAATCGATTGTTTCTCTCATATTTTCTTATGGATTTCAGTTTATAAAACCATACATAAATTCCCTTTAACTGCAATATTTTATTTTAACACACATATTGCGAAAATATTATAAACGAAAATATTTAAAAGAGGGATGCTCGTCGAGCAGAAAAATTACCCCACGGTATTAAAAAACAACATTCCAGCATCTTTGTAATACAAAACGACTCCATAGTATTCTCCGAAAGCTGGCCCAAAATACTTAAATCAAGAGAAACTTGTGTACAGGTGCAATAACGAATAACGGAACGCAAAAGAATTTATCATTTTCGTTATTCCTTAGTATACAGAGCGTTTAGAAAAAAAGGATCACAAACTTGCAGAGTAGATAATGTTCATCCAAGCAAGTAAAATAATCTTAAGAAATGTATTTCCTAAAATTATTCTCATTAAGGTATACACGAAGATAAAAAAAACAGCAGGTAAAGAAAACACTATTGAATTTACATTTCTATTTCTTCAAAAAAGATTTAATATTTATCTTTAAACGAGAGAAAATCAAAACTCCCTACACACCTCCATAAGTATTACTTTCGCGACGCCAATTTATAAACAATTTGTCCTTCTTTAAATTTGAATTCCGTGGCCAAAAAGTTTCTAATCCTTCGTTCGAAACACTCTGGATAAAAGGACAAGCGTGAAAGTGCATCTGTGGGAGTAATCCGAATATAAATTCGCGTGTCCTTAATGCGGTTGCATCTTAACGCTTACGTGACGATATCCATCTACGCGGATTAACTGAATACCGTGCACGGCATTCATCGCGAAAACTCAAGATCAAACGTTCGAGTTGAATGGACGGAAGCGGGACGGTTATCACGCAGAAGTGACGTCTGGCTTATTTGAATGACTCGCGGGGTTCTCGAGCACGTTTACGGGCGATGACGCCGGCCTGCAAGTATTCGCATTATGCACAGTGTTTAATCCCCGCTTGATTTTAGTACAAAGCGAAAGTAAAGTGTCGGTTGTTACGGCAAGTATCCGAGGTACTTGGGTTCGCGTCGCAGAAACGCTCTTTCACCGGCGCTGGACGAAACTTCTTCGAACGGGAAACGGTACGACGGCCAATCGCGGGAAGGTTGCGCGAGGTAGAATCGATTGTCAGTCGATAATTTATGTTTACATGAAATTCTTGACCCTTTTGTTGGCAAAAATTGCGTGTAAGTCGTGCTTTCGCGCATTTACATATTACCCAGATCTGTGTTTCTCAAAATATTGTTGTGGGGTAAAGTAGGGAAAGGGTAAATTATGAATTCTTTATTAACCCTTCGTTGACACACCTCTTTTCTCGATCAACTTTAACACACCTGGGTGGCTCACACCCAGAACAATTTTTGAACGACTGCTATTCTCATCTAAAGAATCCAATCGTTATGAAAAAAATCATGGGTCAATTTCATGGTCTGTAGAATGTATTCCAATAGTTTTTTGATTGAAATTTCATCACAGTTCTTGTAAAAAAAATTTAGATTACCATATGTCGAGAAAACACGAAGAAAATCTTCAAAACACTGTAACTTTTACAAATTTCAATATTAGAAGCTAAAAATCTACAGAGTTATTGTTCAGATATAATATTTTGAGAGGAAAAATAGTTTGTAAGTTGGCTTTGGAAAAAAGGTATTTATTTTGCATATAAAAGGTACAGAGCGTCAAAATAAGCTTATGGGTGGCTCACACCCAGAGTGTCAACGAAGGGTTAAAATTAAGTTGACAAACTACCATTCCATTATAAATTTGGAAGATGTATCTTCTACTTCTGACAGGCTACTTTGAACGGTTGAGAATTATCTGGCATTTAAAAGCAATTTAACAAATAAGCTGAGTCTCTAACAAGTAAGCAATTTAAATTTCAGTATAAACAACTTTGATCTTAAAAAGCTCAGCCCGCTAAGAAACTCGCTGCTCAACAAAAACATTATTCTTGAGGCGTCCAAATGACGTTTCATAAAAGTTCCAAAGTTTCTGCATCGAATTGCATCAGCTTAAAAAGAGGATTTTAATAATTCACGAAGCTAGCTTCTGTTGCCATAAGGAAGTAGTTGGGCGAATCTAGTAGAGTCGAAAAAGGAAAAACCATCCATCCATGTAGCAGCAAAGTTTCGACGGGTTTATTAATCAGAGTTGGGCGCTATTCGAATTGCTTCTAATAAATATTCATGAGAGATAAATTATCCAAATGAATCTTCTCCATTAGAATATTTCATCCATATAATAATTATTCGTTATTCATATTAAATTATACATAATATCACTTTTAAAAAATGTAGCCATTTTATTTCATACAAAATTGATTGTTCCACAATTATCCCAATTATGGTACAAATGAAACTGTCAACAGTCTTTGCTATCTTCTCACTGACAACTACCCCGCGAATAGGCAATGAATGCTAAGCGTGGTATCCCTCAAATAACACAAGCCGTGGACAACAAATAACGCACACAACGAATAAACAATTATCCAAATACAAATCATTCTCCTGGGCTATTGGAATAAATTCTCATTCTATTATTAGAACTTCTTTATTTGCGGCGAATAAATATTTATTCGTCACTCTTATTCGGCATTTATCAACCGAATGAGAATGCGCCCAACTCTGCTATGAATACGTGTCTGTCCTTCGACAGTGTTACGGAACTGCTCGCTGTTTGGAAGGTGGGCCAGCATTTCCGGCTTATTTACGAAACCGGGCGCGCCGTGCCAGCGGCCATTTATCCCGTTCCGTAAAGCCGCAACGAAATTCTGCCGCATGTAGGTTTTCCGTAGCCCGCGAGAATCGATTCGCGTATCCCTGCACCTGCACTCGCTCGCGTGCACAGACGCGCGTATTCAGCGTGTCGGGCACGTGAAAGGAATCTGGAGAAAGGTTTCGACGGTGTAACAGCTGTCTGTCTCTTGGAGAATTTAGGAACACTGCATTCGACGTTCGCGTAACCGTTTCCACGTTCCGTGGTACCGTTTGCACGAGGCATGGCAGGATTCCATCCGCTCCAATGAATTCTTCCCAACCCTAAAATCCACTGAACTATAACGTAGTTATCAGCAGATTATAGTGACTAAATACCTAGCCTGCCTTCCATTTTGGAGCATACTTGTGAAAATTTCCAAGCTACAGGTATTTTCATTTTTGGAGAAATTTATAATTGTACTTTGGAAATTAAATACTGACCTTTCAGAAGGACAGTGTAATAGGTGATACATTTCAATTAAGGTTAAGTTCTTATGCTCGCGTGTGATAATTGAACGGAGTGGTGAATTCACATGGGCGTGACACCGCAGATAAAGCGTTAAAATTGCACGAGTAGTCGATATTCTATAAAATGTTAAAAATTTCAATTTAATTGCCTGGAGGTGTTAGTTTCGGTAAAATGTTTAAGACGCCTGTCAGCTTTGACATGTTTTGCGAGGTAGATACTTAAATTTTTTAGATCATTGGACGACGTGTCTGCTGCAGCCCAAGTTCGCTGGATTTCATGTACAGCAGTTTCAAATAACAAAGTTTAAAGTTCGAAAGAGGTGGAAGAGTCTAGATTTAAATATATGTACCTAGAATTTTTCTGATTCTTACTTTTCTCTCTGGCAACAAGATGGTTTTGGAAAGCACCAAATTTTTGGGAATACTACAGTGGCGTGCAAAAGTATTCGACCACTCTTTAAAACAGAATAACTTGTTTAAAATTGGGCCAAATGACTTGCGGTTTTTTTTTTTAGAAGCTAGAAGGATTAGTTTGTTAAGTGACGTGATTCGTCGTTTTGAAAAAATTGCAATTAGTCGGAATAGCGAAAAAGATAGTAAATGCCGTGTTGTTCAACTTTTTTGCCTGTGCTCGTAATGAAAATTTAAAAAATGCCTTTTGTAGATTTAAGTAAGTTGTATACGTGCTAAAAATTTCATCAAAATCGGTTAACGCAGCTATGAGTTGCAAACAGTTAAAGTTGGCGAAAATCACAGTTTTCGGCCGAAAACTGCCGAAACTAATCTTTCTAGCTTCTGAAAAAAACTCAAGTCATTTAGACCAATTTTAAACAAGTTTTAAAGGGTGGCCGAATACTTTTGCACGCCACAGCAAGTAGCGGTAATTTTGTGGGCATTTTATTTAATTTTGCAATGAACGATAACAAAAGCACCACAATTTAGAGTTTCCCATCAGTAAACGAGCACTACTAACACAGTAAAAAAAGCTTTAACCAATATTGTATAAACATATCGTGCATCAACTTCCTTCTATTCACCACTGTAAATCTCGAAAATATCCAAAGAATCTGCATCGCAGACATGCCACTGGAAATCTGAAGAGGAACATATCCGCTTTCCCCAAACTGGAACCTTATATCTACTCGCAGAACGAGGTGCCATTGATGAAGAAGGGAATGGATAAACTCCTATTATTCCAACTACCTTGTGTCTCAGTGTGTTAGGCTAAATAGGGTCCTCTGGTGATTATTTAGAGACATAATCTCTATGCAGGCGTTCATCAGACGCTCCGCGATGGACAGACTCATTTGAGAGGGCTAATTCGAATTAACACCCCATCGACCTTGCGAGACACTTCCCCTCAACGAAGATCCTCCCTCGGAATAACGAAAGTAGGTCGAACATAACGGACACAGAAAGCAGTGGGTCGCTGGAACGACGAGGGTGGCTCCTGGACAAAGGGGCGCGCGTCTTTTGAATGCCTTCGAACGCGCCTGGAAGGGGTGCGTTATCTCGACTTCTAGCGCCAGTCGTCGAATTGTTTGGAAAACGGATGAAATTCCGCGGCGGGGTTTGGGGGGTTGGCGACGCTTACAACGACGTTCTTGTCACAAATCTTGCAAGGAAGCTGGGACTGCCACGCTATCGATCATGTAGTTTTCAAAGCGTCTGGTAGGAAAGATTGATCGCTTTGCGAGAATTCAGTAGGTCCTTGGGTAAAACTTTTCTCGGGCACGAGAAGACCTTTAAACTTAACGATCTTAATTATAACCAAGGATGTTAGACATTATTTCTGCTACTGGCCCATTTATTCCGCAGTTTTTTTACAAGCTTTTATTATCCCTTCGTTGACACTCTGGGTGTGAGCCACCCATAAGCTGATTTTGACGCTCCGTACCTTCTATATGCAAAATAAGTATCTTTTTTCCAAAGCCAACTTACAAACTATTTTTTCTCTAAAAATATTATATCTGAGCAATAACTCTGTAGATTTTTAGCTTCTAATATTGAAATTTGTAAAAGTTACAGTGTTTTGAAGATTTTCTTCGTGTTTTCTCGACATATGGTAATCTAGATTTTTTTTACAAGAACTGTGATAAAATTTCAATCAAAAAACTATGGGAATACATTCTACAGACCATGAAATTGACCCATGATTTTTTTCATGACGATTGGATTCTTCAGATGAGAATGGCAGTCGTTCAAAAATTGTTCTGGGTGTGAGCCACCCAGGTGTGTTAAAGTTGATCGAAAAAAGAGGTGTGTCAATGAAGGGGTAATCCTCACCTGGCGGATACAGGGTCTATTTCGACCCATGGTATCTGTCAAGTTATTTATATTACTTACTATTTATTAGTACCATTTAAAAAATGGAGATTGTAGATCATAAAAAGACAAAGATCTAATATAGGAGCCTATTTTAGACTGTGTATGAAGGGACATATGAGCCGTTTAGTTTGAAAGTGACCTACTTAAGTCCATTTATATTTAAAATTTTTTTATATATAAATTTTGAATACTTACTTCAAGTTGTACACGTTACTACAGTCAACAAAAAAATTGACAAATGAACTTAGGCCACTTTGAAAATGAACGGCTCATATAGTATGGGTCAAAGTAGACCCCGCCGCTGCCGTGCGGTCGACTGAACCCTTAGTTATGTCCCTCGCCATAGAACGGTTCAATTTAAATCATAACATAAAACACATAAACCATAATTAATTTTATAATTATAATACTAACGATCAAAGGGACAGCAATAGAAGCAGGGGTGTTAACTTTACGTCCATTAATGTGTTATCATAATAATTTAATTTCCATTCGGTGGATGTGGGGTCCATTTTGACCCACAATAAAATGTCCATGCAATTCTCAGAATGAACTCTTAAGTCTTAGCACAGATTTTTTTACTTACTACGCTTTAAAATTCCCACCGTCTCATCGCTCTTAAGGCTCAAATCCACGATGAGACAAAAATATCGTGTCTCACAATTTGTTTCACGAAACTAAACTCGCGACTGTTTCCGTTATTTATGTTTAGATGTTGCTGAGATTTTTGCCTCACGACAGAAAAGTCTCATGTAAAATCTCATCGTGGATCCACTCCTTTCGGACCAGTCACAAAATTCTGCCTGTAACCACAGCGGTGCTCAAGGTCATAAAAAAAATGTACGCTGCATCCGCCAACTGAGGGTTGAAGTGTTGACGTACATTCCCCAGCGCGTATCCGTCACACCGATTCACCCCGCAGATGTAAAAGAGTGCCATGCTCGTTCTGACAGCCAAAGAGGGACAGGAGGTGTCGGGGGCAGAGGGAATCGTTGCGAATCGATAGGTCAGCGGCGACAGTCGTGGCGCAGTTCACCCCAACGGTGCCATTTATCGAAACAATATAATATTCCCGCATTATCTGTGAAACATCGCCCGGCTGCTGGGCAAAGTGGGTCGAAAGCGACGAAGTGCACTGTGGACGGGGACCGTCGCGCATTTCCGCCGTTCACGACGGAGTGATTGCGTCGAGGGTACAGAGGAAGGAGGAGGGAAAGTGAACGAAAGATGGAAAGAGGGAGGAGCATAAAGTGACAGGAGTGAGACATTCAAGGGGAGGCGTACACACGAGGACACACTCGAAGTGAGAATACCACGTATGCACCGGTCGGGAAACTTGAAGGCCGAACGGGAATCCGCGACGTGTGGGCGCTCTTCAGCTTTCATGCCCACGTGCAACTGCAACTAGCGGTGCCACGTGCAGTGTCGCGCACACCAGGGGCGCCGTATTTTCACGATCGATCCCTGACAGCGACGGAATTCGTGGACGGGGGACCGTTTGTCCCCCTTATGTTTCGCTGGGCGTGTATTTTGGGGGCAAATCGAATTTGGTGGATCGAGAAATCTTTTTTATATAGCAAATTTATTCACTTTGCGTATAGATACAACTAACAAGGGATGTTCGGCAGCTCGAAAATTTAAGGAACTTTGAAACTCTGCATTTTTTGATTCGGCAATGAATCCGAATCTCCTCAAAGAAATTGTGAGTTTTCATGTTGTCGTGAATATCTGCGAAACCGCGAAGCATATCGGCAAAATGTTTTATGGTTCTTGATATACTACAATATTAAAAAAAATTGTTTTTTTTTCGGAAATTCTTTATCGCCATATTGTAGGATATCAAAAACCTTAAATTATTGAATTAAACTTCTTCCGATATCTTTTACGGTTTCGCGAGATATTCATAAGATGAAAAAGTCACAATTTGTTTGAGGAGGCGTTTCCACCCCTAGAGCCATTTCATTGCCGAATAAAAAAATGGTCACTTGATTGAATCACATTCCTGCAAAGTTCCAAATTTTTTTTTGTATATTCGAGTTGCGAGCATCCCTTGTAATTTTTGTGATACCGATGGGTATGGCAGATTCCAAAATGAATATTGCCATTAATTCCTTTGGGAATATTTCAAAATCCTTATCTGAAAAGTAATTACAATTTTTTCAAAGTATTCTAAGAAAGTATTTGTTTTTAAGGGAGCAATAACCTGGAATACTAGAATTGAGAAGGTAGGCATTTATTGTGTCTTATAACCTACAAAATTAATTTTCGAATTTGGTACATTTTTCAGTTATAGTATTGAAAGTATTCAAATGAGAAATTCTACTATAAAATATCATTTCACCCCAACGGTGCCATTTATCGAAACAATATAATATTCCCGCATTATCTGTGAAACATCGCCCGGCTGCTGGGCAAAGTGGGTTTACTTATATTTAAAAGACAATCTTAATCATTCAGTTAATTAGACGACCAATTCGACTTCATTATCAATCGATAACATTATTCCTTCCATCCTCTGGTTCAAGTTCTTCACGTGTTTCTTCACACGTGTTCCTGCAATTATAATAAAATCGTATTAAATCAACCTTCAAATGCTTCTAAATCGATATCGCTTAATTATACAGGTTTCGCGTGCGAAACACTCACGTGCATAATTTGAACAACGATCGATTCGTTTGATACACCCCTGGCCACGTCGGATACTTCTTCTTGTGCCGACACTTCCGCGACCTTACGCGCTAAAAAGGAACATTGCGCGGCTGCGGAGGACCACAGCTGTATCCAAATGGAAAGCTGATATTTACTGTAATTGCAGTGCTATCGCAGAAGTGAATGGGAATGAAGTACACAAGCGAACGGGGGACCTGTGACTGTCTGGAGACACGCATAACATTTGCATCGGGCTAAACAAAGCGCGCGCCGCGGTATTCCTTATATTTACCCGCGTCCTAAAAGCCTTTTGAACACTTTTACGATGCAGAAAAGACGCCACACTCGACGAAGCCCGTGTAAACTTCGCTATCTACCTTTCACGCTTTATATTCCTATCTTTTTAGGGCTGTAAATCTACGCGAATATGCGTAAAATTACTTCCAAGCGAAATAGGAAGTCCAATTAGCGGGAGTAGCGTAATGTTTCCATTGCAGTTTAAAAACCGTGAACCCCTCGCGGGCTGCAACCCGCGGGAGTGTGTTCGATGGAAAAGTACATATGTATAAACGTTCTCGTTCGTGACTACGTAATTTCATCCTCTCGTTCCTTTTGCCTGCTGTAATTGAAATGGCCGAAGAGAATGTATTTATTAGCATACATCAGTTGCATGGAAACGTCTTCAGCATTGTCAGAAGATAGGTATACAATTCGCTTTAATGAGAAATTATACAATAACACATGGGTGTTCTAACCCTACAGTGCACACGCGGTGCGTGGCAGGCCCAAGTTATCATTATATTGAAAAATAATCAGATAACGATGACTCGTAGTGTTCAAGAGATATTTCTTCAGTATTTCATTTTGTCCTTAAATATTTTTCTTAATAAAGATTGAGTGCAATAGAATGCGTGGCGTCTAAATTTTTTTTCTCAAAATATCCATGCATTTCTAGATTTGGAAATATGGGCCTGCCAGAGCCTGCGACGTGTGCAATGGTGTGATTTTAATTTAGGTGGGCGCTGTAGGGTTAAACGTGGAAGATTAAATTTTGCTGTAATGTGATTATGAGAAACGGCACCACTCGCAGGGATTTATAAAAGGGCAAACAAATATTCTGCAGATCTCTAGAATTTTTTTTTTTTAACTCTCACAGGGGAAAATTGTTAATCATAGTTTAATTGTATAGCGATGCGTCGACTTAGAGAAACCAGTAAAGAACATTTGTCAATGTACTCTGAAAAGGAGAGTCCACTTTCGCCACTACGAATTATAATTTCACTATGCTGTTTACTCGGCGACACTTCGATTCACATCGAATAAATCGCCCCCTTTCGCGATATTAATTACGTGGCTCCGCTTTGATTGCTCTCGTCTCTTAACGCGAAGAAGACTTTCACGTTAATGGTCTGTAAAATTAGTTACACCGATCTTTGTACGTGGCTGGGCTGTACGTACAAAGTTATCGCAACTGTAGCGTGCCATTAACGTGTAATAGATGCCATCAGTCTAATAACGACGGCGTTTTTTTTTTTACAACATATTTGCGAAGTAATTAGTTTCCACTCGAGTGGCAGCGGGGAAAACTAAAAGGAGAGCGAAGCATTGGTTCTTCGTGTCACGATACAGGGTGGACAAATAAAATTACACATGAACTACTCAGAAGGGAAGTTGGCTAATAACGTAACTATTTTTTGATTCAGCAATAAAACGGCCCTAAGGGCGAATACACCGCTTCGAGAAAATGGTAAGTTTTCAGATTATCGTGAATATCTACGAAACTGTAAAAGCTATTAAAAAGAAGTTAAATTCAAAGTTCTATGATTTTTTATGTCCTATAAAGCGACCATAAAAAATTTGCGAGAAATATAATTTTCTTCCAAATTTATCCCCACCACTCTCTTTTTCGACAATTCTTCATCGCCAAATTGTAGGATATCGAAAGCCATGAAGCTTTGAATGGAACCTTTTTTCGATATCTTTTACGGTTTCGCAGATACTCGCGATAATATCAAAACTCACAAGTTCTTTGAGGGAGTGTTTTTCCCTAAGGGCTATTTTATTACCGAATCAAAAAATTGTTACGTTATCAGCATCCCTTGAGCTACATTTCTGCAATGTTTTAGAATTTTTTGAATTTTCGAGTTGCCAAACTTCCCTTGTCAGAAGTCAAACTGATCAACTTCGTGAAATAAAAGATAGCGAAAAACGCTAAACTCAGCACTAACCTTATCTTTAAATACTACATTCGAGAAGCCTTGAAAAAGTGACATTGATCAGTTTGGCTTCTGTGATCATATGTAGAGTTGGGCATTATCCGAATAAAAATTTATTCATTATTCTGGAATAACTAAAAATTTATTCGAATGATGCCCAACTCTGATCATACGTCACTCGTCAAAACAATGAGAGAATTATGGCGAAGCCTATGCAGCCACATATAAAACCTGATTACACAGTCTTCACACAAACATAGTGCTTTGCCAAAATACAGTGACGACCCTGAAATCCATTCACGTGGCATGGGAAACGGTACTTTGGAAGTTAGAAGCTGCCAAGTGTCTTCCTCGCCTCTCTATTGAGCTACACTCATTCGGTCACATTCCTACACACCTCAGGTTACTTCCATTAATGTCCATAAAGTATGCTGAATGCGTCTCTGGACCCCTGGCTTCTCAGCAAGCCGCAGAAGGGTCCCAACGACTTGCCCTAATTCAACTTTACAATACCACTATGTCCCTATAAAACACTGCGCACCATTCATCATTCTATTAAAAATTCCCAAACAAAAATATTTCATTACTCCCAAGAAAGACATTTCCCTTATTTTCGATATGCACACCCTGAAGTTCGCGCTCCCCTTTCTCTCCATATTTGCAAATACACACATACCTACCAACCTGGGTTATTTCTGGTCGCCCTGATGGACGGTCGAAGTGAATTTCCATCGGGGTGCATGCAGCATCCATCCAGCGCAATATCTTGTGCATTATTCCCAGAGAAGACGGCGCACGCGAGTGCAAGGCAGGCCGCGGTGCAGTGCGGATGCACGTGCACTCCGCTTGAGAAACAGCAGCGCGCGAGGTCTTTGGCCGGCTAATGGCGGATGTGCCGTCGTCTTTGACGCGGCTTTCCCCCAATTTACGTCAATTGACGACACGGATACCCGAGCTCGAAAGAAAAGGCGGCGAACAGGGGACGGCGCGGGGGTCGTAATTAAAATTACTGTCACCGTGCCCGACTGCCTCCGACATCCGAGACGCGCGCCATTACGCAACGCTTACTACTGCACTTGGAACGCGTCGTTTAAAGCCGGCTGGTGACCACCGTCCGTCGCCCAGAGACGCGGAAATGCGGGCCCCTTTATGCCGATAGCATTCCATCGTAGTTGCATAGAGAAACGACACGTTACACCGAGAAACAGTGACATTCCGTCTGCGGCTCGGCGCGCGCGAAACTTGCGACGTGCCGTCTCCACTGTCACGGGTCAATATTCCTAGCCGACACGAATTTTTATAACTCCCGCGAGTGATAATAAAAAAATAAAAAAACAGTTGGAGCTACGAGGGAGCATCAGAGGAATGTTTCGCTGCAGCTCAGTTGCGATCCTATTTCCTGCAACGAAAGAAATAGGTGACAAGAACGAAGGTCGTAAGTGAAAGTCCCGGCGAGGTGATATCCATTGTGTCGGGTTTATAGAATCTTCAAACCCGCGCGCGATTAGTGGTCAAGCTTCTAATGCCACTTTCGAAGTCTCCAATTATCGTCGCCTCGGATCGCGTGCAAGGGCCCTGCTTCAATTTATTCACCGAGCCATGCATTGCAAAATGCTGCGTGGGCGCGACATATACGTTCCCCTGTGTTTCTTAACGCAGCCGCGGTACAAGGCAACCGCGATCAGCTCTTTGCCGTCGTCGTGGTGGCTGAGCATCATCCTGTAATGGCTCCGCGGCCAAGTCACAAATGGACGTCCCTTGACGATGCAAGAAATTTCATTAGGGATCGGAGTCGCCGGTTAAAATCGATCCCATCAAGCGACACAGTCACTCTTCCTATCTACATCAACGTGAAAGAGCCTCTTGTAGTCGCGTAGACTCGTTTCTATCCTCCTGCCTCTCCTTGACCCCCTTTCCCGAGAGCGGTGCACTTCCCTCATATTTTCACTTAGAATTCTGAAATATTCACCTGCCCATTTACATGCGCGACCTTCGCGATTTTTGTTTCTTACCTAACACTCACTTCCCTTCCGCGTACTTCACGATTTCTGTCTTCGAGGAAGTGAATATTGTCGAGGAAGATTTACTGTGACATTCAAATTTTGTCATCCTTTGGCAGAGTATTTGTAGGATTAATAAGTATTCAATCTTCTTGGTTTTCGAATTAAATGTACACAATTGTTAGATTAAAGTATGTATTTTAAGATGCATATACAGATTTTCAAATTATAAAATATTTTCAGTGAAAAAAAAATTGTTAAAGCTCACCCTGTTTTTTTTTTTTTTTTAATCGTAGGTGTACGTTGGCTCCTTAAGTAGGGAAATTAGGCGAGATGGAATTTTTTGCAATATGCCAGCAAGTCTCTTGTGATTTAAAAGTTTGACTATGTTTTTTTATTTCTTTTATAAAAGCAAGATTAAATCTAATGTTTCCTTTTCGTAATTGAGAGACTACTATTTATTCGGAATGTCCCAGTTTTAATGGATATTAAGAAGAGTTTAATGCAGTTAGTTTAACCGATTGTTTTCAAGCTGGAACACACTTTGCATCGCTCGTTGGAGCTCCGTTCCCATGAGCGTCGCATATGGCGAGCCTTTGCTGGAACGTTAATAACCGAAGGAACGTAAAGTGCGTAGGCCAGCCACACGTTCCTCTGTCTATCCTTTGTTTTGTCGATGGCATTAGGTCCCGTTAACGTCTTTGTATGCCATATGGAAATCTCACGCGAGTTCCCCGAGCTTCTCGTTATGCATTTCTTCGCGTGCCGGCAAACGGCATTAGGAAATGCGCGGCTCGTTCGATCCACTCCTCCATTACTCTCCTCTTACAGTTTCGTTCATTGACATTAACATCTTCTCTTGTCCATTCAACGAATGTAGTACGCCGTTGGCACATCCTACAGCTTTCATAAAAATAATAACAGTAACCGTGAATTCATTATTTTCTTATATACTGAATTCGTTATGTTATTCATTTAGAACGATGAATGGACGAGGTTCTCCACTGTTATTGCTATGAAACCTAAGTTAAACCTGTATCCAAAAATATCATCATATTCTTTGAACCTTTCTCCTTGATTAAGCATTTATATTTATCTCTTATGTGATACGTAATAATGTTTAAGAAGAAGTGAAATTTTAAAGTTGATAGTTCATATTGCTTTGCTGTATAATAGAGTGGAGCTAACAAGTTTTAGCTTTGTCTTCTTAAGTACTCAGATTCTCTAGTAAAAGGTTGGCTGATAGAATATCAGCTGATATTTCTTAACGTAGACTGATAAGTCGCTGTATGTACAAGGGGGACTTTATTTTTATGTGATATATAGGATGAGTGTCAGGTCATTAACGCTGGACAGGTTTTGCATTCGTTAAGGTAATTCGATGAATACCGTGGAAATTTATTTTTCAAGTAATTCCCAAGATTGCACGCTGTCTAGCATCAGAAGATGCACAATTCTAATTATTCATCGTGAATTTGTCAAAGTGTCACGTGGCATTAATTCACACAGCTATGTTCGCATTTCATTTTTTACATATCCCTGCATATCGATTGTAGAAAGTCGACCTCGTGTCCGAAGGAAGCTTCAATTGAATTGTGATAAAATTGTAAGTAAACATGATCGATTTTTAACACGTTGCTAGTTTACTTAATACGCCCATCACTTACAATGTTAGAAAATCTTACCGAAGAATTCACACCACAGGTTTGTGTACAATTGTAAATTATAATTAGTGCATCAAGAAGTATTGATTTCATGAATCCAATCACATTTAGATCTTCTTGTCAAACTAAATGTTCTATTTTGTATTTCAAAGGAACAGTAATGATTTTCTAATTTCTCTACTTGCTTCAATTCAAGCATCAGCTTCCCTCACTGCCAATTAAGTTTTCAATTATGGTAATTTTGTTGCAAATTTTAGCTTTTAGATACCGTTTTTGGTTAATTATAATTGTTACCATTAGATGGCCTCGACCCTGCTAACTGTTCAATGCAATTAAATGCAATTATTTCACTGAAAGTTTTAAGAAGATACTTTAAGAAGCTTTTTGCGGAATTGTACGCTTATAGTTGTACTCCAAATGTGCGTAACACGCGAAAAGACAATGACCTAGACATCCTGATGCACGTTTTATAGCAAAGACAAACTGTTTTCGCAGCTGTATTGCAAACGAAAACAAATCCTGATTACTCGAGGTGGGCTATGCGCTCTAATGTAAACGAGCCACTAAATTTGGACATCCTGTAAAGATAGACTTCCGTTCCTCGAACCTACCAGTCGTAACTCAGAAACGAAATATTAGCTTCTCTATGAGCTCCCCACTTCCCTTGTAGGTAAGCTTATATTCGTTCTGCGAGTAAGAAAACTTAATTTCTTATCAAAAACCACAAGTATCCTAACTCTTGCGAATTCATGTTCATTCTGCAAGTAAAAAGGTTTTATTTTTAATCCAAAACCAGTAACGCAGATCATATCTGATTGTGAGCTAGAGTTGAGAAAGAAATGAGAATTTTTAACATACTTTTGCAGTTATCCAATTTCCATTGGGGTGTACACTGAACTCCAAAAGTAATTATTACTTAAAACCAAACGATAAACCAATAAAGTGTATAGACCGATACTTTCTAGGATGGCGATACAATCTATAAAATTACAACTCTTCATAAAGGAAAATAGGTACCACAGCGTGCAAGGACCATATTTTTTACCATTGACAGAAAAGTGCTTAGAACTGATTATTTTAAATACTAAGAAATCGCCCAATATTCTCGCAGCAGAATTGTACAATTCTGCCTACTGAAATGAACAAAGGGCCTGTGTAATATGTACAGTGAAAAGAAGTTGTGCAAATCGTGCAATTCGCAATCTCCAAGTGTAAGTGAAATAAAAAAATCGAGACCCAGTAAAAAATCTAGATAGGAGACTGTGATTTGCTCGCAGAGCTTCCTACGCGCGGGTACAGCGAACGATTTCTTTCTGCCTTTCATTTGGCCTTCGACTCGCGTATCCTGCGTTACTTCATCGCGCCAGAAGTCCGTCCCTGGCGTTTCAACCAGGAAGATCGATCGACCGATCAATCACTTCCCATGCGCGCGTCTGCTTATGCACAGCAGTTCCGTGACATTGGAAAACGCTTTTTAGCGGTTACTCTCCCAACGAGTGCTTTCCAATGAGTGCACTCCGAGCATTTCATTCGGCCTCGATATTTCCCTCTCGAACCGTTTGTCCATGGCGTATCGTCGATTTACTCGAAATCGTCAGTGATTCTCGAGCGTCTCTGTCACTCGACGGCACGTCTGTCTTAATATTCAAACATCGAAATTCATTAGAACCCGTTAACACTTTATCTGCCGCTGTCACGTGTGTGTGATTTCTTATTTATCACCGAGATAAATGTACTTTTAAAGAATCTCTGTTCTGTCCGTAAGGTGCAAGTGTGAAGAATTGCAAGAATAATGAATATGGAGGGTAGAAGCCAATCAGTGTGAGTCCGTTAGCATTAAATCCGAAATTTACACTGTTTGTCCTGTGAATAATTTTACCTAGCAAAATCCCGTGGTCAATATAAGCACCGTCATTTATTGCTTACATATTAAAGTAGCGACTTAATTGATTTATCAACTGAAAGTTTTAACAATAAAGAGGTTTTTGAGCTAAATAACTCAGCTTCAGGGAAAATTAGACTTACACTGATTGGTTTATGAACTCTCCATATGTAGTTTGGAAATTTGGAAAATGAGGTTGTTCTGAAACGTGTAGCAGGGCAAGTGCTATGTTCTGACTTCTCTGTATTTTACTCGAGAATATTTTCATCGAGTAAGATCGACAGAAGAGAATAAGTTTAGCTTGAATCGCTTTAGAGATATTAGGATTGCGTTCGTTCTGTGTATAGAGTAATTTTAGAGGTTGAAATGTGCTTGTGATTTTTCCCAGAAAATTATTGTTACATTTTGTGGGCGTGTTGCTACTTTTTCTGTGGATTCGTAATGGAAAGAAAATAGATCTGATTGAATTATTTCCTTTTTCACTTACCTTATTGTAGTTTCGTTTCAAAAAGGAAATGTATTTTGATTTCTAAAATCTCCCTGTGTAAGACACTTTCTTTTCAAACGCTTACTGATCTTTAAGCATTTGGAATAGCGACGGTTCTTTACAATAAACAATGCTTAATATTACGTACAATATATTAAATAATTATTCAACGTACTCTCCTAGTACCAGTGGCTACGAAACAAAATATTTCGCTGTGACGTACACTATTGGTACGTAACAGGTGAATCAGAATCACAGAAAAGAAATTCCATCGATGCACGGTGATTACGTCAGAAAGCGCGCATCGCGAATTGCGCAACGTGGAAGTCATAATCAGCATGGCGTGGTTCTCACGTTTAATACACGAGATAGGGTTTAACGGGTGTTTCACGTTCTTTAAAAGGACCCAGAAATTACCGAGAATAATTACAATGTTGTATGCAAATTTCTGGCCTCCGCCCTCCCACAATTCGCATTAAGCCGCCCATTCGCCTGAGCATTCGCCCCTAATGAGCATCGCACGAGCGTCGATTTGCGTGCCAATGATAAGGAGAAGAGGGGCGCAAATCGGCGCTCGTGCGATGCTCATTCGGGGCGAATGCTCAGGTGAATACGCGGCTTTACAAGCATTCAAAGATATTACTTGAAATTGGCCAATATTTATCTTGAATATAATTCCACATACTTTTGCATTCAACTACGAAGATATAAATGCAAAATTTTTAAGTAAACGTTATTAGTTAACATTGAAAATTACTGTTGCCCAACGGCCTCTGAAGTTAATTTCTACGTTGTTACTGATTGTCGCCTTTGCTTTGCAGCCGCCGGAGAACGAGCTGCAGAAAGTTGGCGAACGGGTACCGAGTGAGCACGAGCTCAGAGTACAGAGGTCTCTGCAGCGGCTGAACGTCCCCGATTGGTACAAGAATTCTCCCGCGGCTCGCGATGGTTTCCGGTTGAAGAGGCACTCGGACGCGTCGCAGCACGGAGGATGGCGTGCTCTGGGCTCGAAAACCACTTCCCTCTCGTCCCTTTCGTCGTCTTCCAACAGACAACCGACTACAGGTAATTACCGTGTCAAAGAAACATTGTACAATAACTCTCACCTTGAGTAAATGATCCATCGGATGGACGCCCTCGAAATCTAAATGAATCGACCACCTTTTAATCTGTCAACTAAGAAGGACGTTGCGATTGATTCTAATTGCATTGGCACCGGAGCAACCAAAGGGTTAACGCGTTGACTGCGACGTGATTGCCCCACTTTTTCCATTTAGCTACTTATACCGATTTAAATGTGTAGCGTCAGAAATAGAAATGTTTCAAGTGGCATTAATGTTGTCCAGAAGTTATCACTGAACTCTTATGGTCGTGGGTGACCCCTATAGCAGTCGGCGTTGTTAACTCGTTCAGCGAGGCTGACGAGTTAACTCGCACTGGTCGCCGTCACGTTAATAGAGATTCAGAAAAATCATAAGTTATCGCTTAGAGCAGGGGTGCCGAACTTCCCCACTCCGAGAGCCGCACGAGTCGGGCCCCCGGTCAGCCGGTTCCCCCCACTTGTTCTTCTCCGGGAGTTGCACGTGACCCAGCGGGGAAAGAGTGCGGCACCCGGAGGAGAAATTCATCAGAGTGAAGTAGGTGTGGAGGGGGCCGTTCTCCTACGGCTCTACGGAGCAGGCGAAGAGGAGAAGGAGCCACTGCGGCTCGCGAGCCGCTTGTTCGACACTAGAGCTGTAATTATTCGAATATTCGAATATTCGAATAATTCGAATAATTTCGAATACGAATAATTTCTTCGAACCTTCGAATATTCGAACTTCGAACTTCGAACCTTCGAATATTCGAATATTCGAACGTTCGAACATTCGGATCTATTGAATTTCTGATTGTACCGAATAGGAATCTGAACGTGAAATATTTGTTCACAGTTTATCGTGAAATTCTTTTCATATTGGCCTTTACAATTATTTGTTTTTCAAACGATAATTTTTTAACTTTATTAATCTTTGGTAAATTTATACATTTTGAAACGAAAACAACCATCAGTTATTATTATTATTATTTTTATAATAATGAGTGGACAATCCCGACGGAATCGGCCAAGGGCCCCTTCCTCTAGGCCCACCCGTGTCCCATCATAAGCGGATGACAAACAGTATAAGCAGACTTTTTTGTAGGAAGCTAAAACCCCATAGAGGAACTATAATATTTTTATTTTTCCCTCGTTATTATAACGTTATTTTTCTAAATTTATAGAGTAGGTATTATTCGCTTTATAGACACCATTTTACTCATTAATAGTAATTTTTAACCGACTTCAAAAAGGAGGAGGTTATGTATTCGACCCGTATGTTTTTTTTTTTATATTTGTCCCCTCATAACTCCTCAGCATATGGACCGATTTTGATGATCTTTTTTTTATTCGAAAGAGGATGGTGCCCCGTTGGTCCCATCCTACACTGCATCAACATTAACCTAATATTTTGCCAGTTCTAGTTAATAATAAAGACTATTGTCACCTAATTATTATTATTTTATGTACGTACACGCATATCTCCTCAGCATGTTGTATCAATATATATAAAACTAAAAAGTTAAAAATAAAAAAATTTTAAAAAAATTAAAACCGACTTCAAAAAAATAAAATTGCATTAAAAAGTAAAAAATAATTTTTTCCCTTATTTAATCTACGATTCTCATTTTTTTAAGTCGGCGCCAGATTTACACAGTGCAAATGATGCGGCGCCGACTTAAAAATATGAGAGTCGTAGATTAAATAAGGGAAAAAATTATTTTTTATTTTTTAGTGCAATTTTATTTTTTTGAAGTCGGTTTTAATTTTTTTTTTAATTTTTATTCTTTGTTTCTGTAACCTACTCCCACACGCGCGAATGTCTCTCCCTTCTCTCGGGGTTGTAAGGCCCGATTATCTCTCGTGGTACGCGATGTAAGTGACTTTGTCACTCGACAAATTAATTGTCAGTGAATGATTGAAAATATCATGATGAAAAAGAACTCATTGGCCCGATGGACAACCAAACAAGGAAAAAACGTTGTTGTCCGTATGGTGATTTTAACGAGAATAATGCGTTGACGATGAACGAACACGACTGTGTTTTCGAATAAGGATAAAATGTATGAATGATGCAATGTTATCCCGTAAAGGGAAGCAAAGAATAAAATTACTGCTATTGCTATTAATGAGCATTATGATTCAACATTACATATTTTAAATATACTAGGTCCCTAAATTTAAATAGAATTTACACTTTTCGTTGCAAAATTCATAGAACCAAAGATTAATAAAATTCCAAATTTACAGTTTGAAAAACAAATAATTGTAAAGGCCAATATGAAAAGAATTTCACGATAAACTGTGAACAAATATTTCATGTGCAGATTCCTATTCGGTACAATCAGAAATTCAATAGATCCGAATGTTCGAACGTTCGAATATTCGAAGGTTCGAATGTTCGAATATTCGAAGGTTCGAATATTCGAAGAAATTATTCGAATTCTGTGGTATTCGAATACTTAGATTATTCGAATATTCGTTACAGCCCTATTCGACACCCCTGACTTAGAGTAAGCGCTACAGCCTCGCTGCCACACCACAAAATCTGATACGGTACGTAATACGCTCCGCACCGCAGCGAACGTGTTAGCTCGACGACTACCGCGTTACACTTGCGAAAGACGTGCTACGACGGCATGTGCGGCGATTCCATTTACAAATCAGCCTGTTCTCAAACAATTTTTTAATGCATTCTATAACAGCCTTCGTTATTAGAACTCCTCATTAACACTCAAAGTGGCGTCGGCGTGTTTCCACGCCGAAAGGAATTTCCATCCTGCGCACGATTTGCACCTGCTTTCACGTCGATATTTTCTGAAAAGCATAGAGAGTGGTGTTTAAAAATCTCTAAATACTCAGTTGCTTCCAAAACAAACCAAGTTCAGAATCCACAATATACTCTCTGTATATTGTGGTCCTTAAATTATGTAAAGCTTTTAGGGGTGGGGGGTGGGGGGTAGTGGGTCTTACATAATATTCTTTTAACCCAATTTTCAATATCAGTAGCCTAAAACGATATTTCATCGCACACACGCAACCGAGTCAAACGATTTATATAAACCTTTAAAAGCATTTTAATAACTGGAAAATATGCAATGTAAAAAATATTACGTAAGGAAGGAGAGGAGGATTTGAAATATAAAATCTTACAAATTCTTATACTTGGGGACGGAGGGGGTAAGAAATCGCCCAAATTACCCTTACGTAATTTAAGGACAAAGCACTTTAAAGTACAAAACTGTCCCTGTAGAAGCAATGAAATATTTAGCGAAACGCTGAAAGCGTTAATATCGGCCACAACTGCGGAAATTAGTATTCTTCCTAATCGCGTAACGTGCGAGGGTCACCTCTAAACAGGTGATAAGCTAGGCTGTTGACAGTGTAAGGAATGCTGCGTGCGTCGCGGGGCCGAAAATGTTTCGCGCCGAGCGTCGCGATATGTATCGTCGAGATTCGCTCGCGCCGCTTGCTCCTCGTAAAAAGGCAAGTGCCGTCCGAAATTAGCCCGTAGCGGGCGTGAGTGTCGGCCAATTTCATTTATGCGCGTCTCCGTTTCTCTCCCGTGGACGTAGCCGTGGATATTCCTCCGGTCGCGGCGGGTAATGGGTAATAGGAAGTGGCTAATAAATTTAGCGGGGCAAGTTAACTCGATTAATTCTCGGCCCTGCCCGTCGTCTGGCAGCGGCGGGGGGGAGTTACACCGTGGCAACCCACATTGTGCCGCTGCAGTAGGGTCGGGGCTCGTAGGGTGCCTCGACGACGTTCAAGGACGCTTCTAACGAGAGAACACAATTTGTTAAGGGAGGGCCCTTAATTACGGGATTTAAAGGGCTACGAATTTCGACGGACTGGATTTAGATGAAGGCAGTCAAGACGAGCTTTAATTCGCCCCTGCAAGCGAACCTTCCACTCGCAAGGAAATGTTCCCGATCCGAAAATTCTGATTTTAATGAAACTTCGCGTGAATGTAAAGCACATTGGAGCACGCAAGGAGCAATTTTGAATTTCTGTGGAAGTTCATTTTGAACGGGTGAAATCAGCCCTTAAAGTTATCGCAGATTTTGTTCTTTTAATGGCAATTTTGTAATGCTAATTCTTTTAATACAGAGAAGTGAGTTTATACACTGAAATAACCGATGCTGTTTACCGAAGGCAAATGAAAGAATGTAGCGCAACTGGTTACTCGAAAACACACATTGGCGGATATTGGAATTTGATTGTTATTGCGAATAACGCCAAGTTCGCGTGTTCTAGTGCTCAACGCATCCTGTCAGTGTTAGACAGCTGCCAAGCTTTTATGTTCCACCGTTGAAAGCTTCCCGAGCAACATATTACTCGACTTACAAAACCGTCGATCAAAGTCTTCCACTGTAATCCGCTCCAAAGACGGATCGAGTAACGCGCTGCCTGTAAAACGAGTCCAGATTCCATCGTGGTATCGTTATGTGTGTACACGCTGCAGCCTTTAAACTTGAAAGTATTTTATATATATATATATTTGCTCCGCATACCGATGGCATTCCTCGAGTAAACAATCGCAGAAATTTCGTACGATCTTTCTCAGGCAGTAATATAGTGGGCACAAGAATAGAGCGAAGTACACCTTTGCACAACGAACGTCTATTAAATCAAGTATAAACGAACTACAGCTTCAGCTAAAACAGCGCTCTGTCGCGCCTGGGACTGGGAATGCGAAATGACAGCAACTGGAATTGAACTGATATCAAACTGAGTATTTTAGTTGGGAAATAATAATTGATTGTAGCTGAAGGCATTGAATAAGTTTGATGAGATTTGGAGGAAGCACAGGAAACGATAAAATGAGGCGAAGTTTGGGAAGTTCCAGTGGGAGGAACTAGGAGATGCTAGGATGATTGGAGGACTCGTGAAGTACTGATAACAGACTGTTGATTAATATAGAGAAAATTACAGTAAAAAAATATTTGTAGAGATGTGGAGTTAGTATTAGGGTGGAACGAAATATGGGGGCACAATTTTTTTTTTATTCTTATTTTTTATTTGCCTTTTATTATGGCACTTAAGCTGTCAAAATCTGTACTTCATCAATAAATGTTTTAAGGTTCCGTAAGTCACTTAAAGATTATTATTTCTATTGATCTTATGAATTTTATTTTATCATACGATAGCACTTCTTTTTAAAAGAAACTTACTCGTTAGATTTCCTAACCGTGTATCCTATCTGACTGCTACTCAACAACTGAGGAAAGCTGCTGCGATGAAGGAGTGACGATATATTATACAATGTACAAATGAAACCGCAAATGTTTAAACTAACCCGTCTGTTATTTTGTTGGGCGCATGAGAGACGAGCAGGTACGCTGGAGCTCTGGACAGTGAACGTGTTAAGACTATAAAAAAAATTACCACATACAGAAGTTTAAAAACATGTTTAAAAAAAAAACAAAAAGTTACCTAATACTTCACGGTTCTTACGCCACCTCAAATTTATTTTCGACAGAATCTAACTTCTGCGGGCTCTGTGTCACTAAAGGCAAGTTTTTTTTTTTCTCTATTAGGAAACAATCACGCATTGATTTTTTCGCTCCACCCTAGTCAGTAGTTCTGCGTAGACTAAAGATAGGTGTAATTAGTGGAATAATGACTGAACGGTATTAGAAAATGGTCTCCGATGATTCTGTTTAGGTGCCCTTCTAAGTCCAAGTCCCACGCCACCTGTATTTTCGAGATGGAGTACCAGCCTGCTGAACAGCGCCGGAAGTTCGCCAGCAAGTTCGGCGAGGTCGTCTTTCAACCATCGGCAGCCGTACTTGGGCTGGCGTTCTCAGGAACGATTGACGAATCCACGAACACCGGCGGAACGTCTTGCTCAGGGTATTCTTCCCCAGTTGCAAGCAGCAAACAAGGTTTGTATCGTTCTTGGAAGCAATCGCAGGATTAGGTTTTCGGATCATTCCGGAGAATATTGGAAATGATAAAGAGATCTTTATATATTCGATTTGGGGAACGAACTATAGTTCTCTTGTGCGATTGCTTATCAGTGCAGGTAACTATAAATGAGTGCAAAGAAGCGTAGATAAATATTTCGAGAATTTATTAGTGGAAATTGTGGATGCACTTGATTTGAGAGAGGGAATAGGAAATACATAGTACCATGAGACAGATAAGTATGGATAAGTTTGGAATTCAGAGAAACATGGCCATGAACCGAATTTCGTGTAAATACTGATATCTATTTCTTTGGAACGAACACTTTCTTTCTCAGATATTTTCTCGTATATTCGAAAATAGTGCAAATATTCCACGTCGATAGTGCCAATGGTTGCATAAACAAAATGTGTAACAGAATTAATGGGACACAGCGTCATTCCACTAATATTTATATTAAACATTTTATTAGCACTGACAACTATTAAATATTTCACTAAAAAACAAGCAAAAACTATTTACATATGATTGCCAGTATTTGTCAATGGAACCAATCTCGAATCTTTATTTCAATTAATTTCACCATAATATTATTTTATCTGTTTATTGGAAAAAGATTAGACCACTCCATTGCCCATCATTGACGGGAAACTGAATGTCTCCGAAAACTGATCTCTGACGGCGCATTAATAAATGGATAATAAAACAGATTACGCAGATCGTACGATTGAATTTGTCATTCGCAGCTCGGTGCTTTCAGTCATTTAGAATTATTCGCGAATTCCGCGCGTTCAGAATTTGGCCTCGAACCGTTGATGCGACCGTGGCTGACCCTTGCCCTGCCCACGTTCACCTCGCTTTCCTCTTTGTCCAATTTATTTTTAATTTGCGCAGACAGCGCGCAAATGCGGGCGAGGCTTCTATAATTAGAAAATTCTGGCAGGAATCCTCGGTTTTGGCGTCTCGTGGCCTTTGCAACCCGCGACAAATTGACTGTTACGCGAAACCAGTTAAAGGTAAATCCTCTGTAAAGTTAAATTGCCCATCGATTTCGTTCGACTTCATGAGCTTCAATTGTTTCGTTGCGGAAAAATTGATCCCCCATTAAGCCAGCCTATTTCGCGGTTGCTCGCTTCGCCACTTCCGTATCGACACTCTTGACGAATATTCCCTCGGCTGGTTAATTGAACGGCGTGTTCGAAGAATAATACATAGCAGTATAATGCATACACGGTATGGTCAAAGCAAATAATCGTTATATTCATAGAATCGTGGATACTGCTATAAAATCGTTAAAATAAAAAATAAAGGTAATGGGAAATTTTCAACCATCCTCGTTCCTTCAATTGGCTCCCTTCGACGTAAAACAATTTTCATTGGCTTATTCATATAAACAGGCAGAATATTCGAGAAAAATTTTTGGAAGGTAAAATGGAGGTGCAAGAAAAGCACAGTGTCGTAAAAAGTCATACGTGGAAGTCCCTTTTTTTCAGTTAGATTTCAATGGAGTGGCGGGATTAATTAATATAATATTAATAGTCATAATTTTGTATAATTCAGAGAATTTCTTACTTTCACTAATATGTTAAGTGATTCTGTAAAACAGCCACAACTTGCACATAACAACCATGTTATATACTCTCGGCGTGAAATATGGGGTAAGTCGTCGTCTGAGGAAAGAAGTGTTCGATTCAAAGAAGCAAATATTATGGTAACTTCTATTTTTGTATCAGGCTGAAGAATTCCAAAAATTTTAAAAGCATCAGGTCATAACGATTCTTATTCGTACTTCCTGTTGAAGCAAGAACTGTTATAATGAAATCGATCTTCGCATCTTTCGCACTCAAAATAGACAAGGTTTCTTTTGTAACTTCTTGCTAAATTATTGCAAGTATGGCTATTCCGAAATTGTGGGGCAAACAGAAATATGCAAGTTCCTCATGGTGAAAGGAATAAAAAAATTCCTCCTCTATTTTGCAATCTGGAACTTCGTTCTCAAAACGGGAATAATCAAATCTTTTGTCTGACTTTAACCAAAAAATGCAGAGTAAGATATTTGAAAAATGTGAAAGGGCATGATACTGATGAATTAAGAACCCAATTTCGCTATGCACTTTTCTGTTTTTTATCACTGTCATTATTAAATTGTGGACACTGCCTTTAGAAAAAAGGAAAGGAGTCTAGGAACAAAATTGAAAAGATGGGCGTATTCACTGTATAATAGAAGGAATTTCAATACTTTCTTGTTCTTACTCAATTATAAATCACACACACACAAGTAACCCTCTTTTCGCGCTCATTCTTCTACTACAAACTAGGGCTGGGACCTATTCGAATAATTTAATATTCGAATATTTTACAAGTATTCGAATGCTACGAATAAACTTCGAATATTTGAGTATTCGAATATTATTATTTGAATATTTAAGTATTCGAGTACTATTCGAATGCTATTCGAATACTACTCGAATATTTCAGTATTCGAATACTATTCGAATACTACTCGAATATTTCAGTATTCGAATAGTATGGTGTGAACTATAAATCAAGTTATTAGCTTGTAAGATTTCGCCCTGACAAAGTAACGAACTCACAACTGAAACTAAATAAAAGCTTGTAAGAAAATGAACCCAAAGCATTTGATTTATAATTCACACCATACTATTCGAATACTTAAATATTCGAATAGTATTCGAATACTTGGATATGCGAATTATATTCGCCAAATAATTGAGCAACCGAAGTATTCGAATATTCGAATACCGAAATATTCGACGAATAGTCTCAGCCCTACTACAAACCAAGTCTCCGACCATTCTCAAGTACCTGCCTCATATTTTTTCTAATTGAGTTCCAAAGTAAACATTGATACCCCTGTGAAGCGTAACAGCGGGCGGCCAGTATTACTCGCGCCGCGATAGGGAAAGGAACTCCTTCAGAACCCTCTCGAACACGTTCATTTCGCAATCATAGTGAAAACCAAATTTCGAGTGATGTGACAGTGAGATAAATTAATAGTGCTCGTGAGTGAGTGCAACTGCTACATTCAAATAGCTCACGCTGGAAGTATGCCTGTCAAACCTCAACTTCCTGGATTTTGAAAAATCGAAGCCCCAGATTGCAAAATGACAAGTGACTGTTCAATTCCTTATTACACGAGGAATTTCCACGTTTCAATTTTTCCTATAATTCTGGTGCATACTGTATAAAGAAACCCTTCTATCTTCACGTATAGAATAAAATACATCACATCGACAAATGAAATACAGTTACCCACAAAGGTATCCACCCTACATGTAACATGTGTACTTCGCTTCAAAGTAAGAATCTGCAATTGCAATTCACACTAATATAAACCTTGATTAATATACTATTGTTTTGTGTGCATTCAATTGAAAAATTCTACACAGCTTATTTAAAAACTACATTAATGAAAGCGTATACCAATGCAAATTACAATAAGTAATTCTGAATTTAGAGTTACTTAAATAATCGGAATATGTTACACGTATGGGATCAGCGGCTACTCTCGCCAGTAACTGTATGCATGGAGAAATGAAAGCGTGTGTTTCCAACGGTGTAGCAGCAACAGCAGCAGCAACAGCAGCAGCAGCAGCAGCAGACAACGAATCAGCAGCTAGAAGTAAGGAACTCGATAAAGGAAGTAACCTCGGCCATTGTGCACTACGTGCAAAGCGGTCAGGAGGTTGCTGGAGGTGGCAGGCTGTCGCCTCGACCTCGACCCGAAGACTGGGACGACAGGGGCGGAGCAAGGTCGACCAGTCCCAGAGGTGAGCACTAAACAACCCATGCCAAAAACCATCCCACCACCACCAACCATCACCACTTTTACTCTCCACGACAAAGGTAATTTTGAGTTTTCCATCTTGGGTGTGTTCTCTGTGTCTCTGCATCCAGTCTGCGCGACGCCTAGACGCCTCCTCTCTCTCTCTTTCTCTCTCTCACTCTCTCTCTCTCTCTCTCTCTACTATTCTTCTGTCGTGTTCGAGTTCACTCTGTCTCGTTTCGATCGAATGCTACCGCGATCAACGGTTGCTCTTTTTGTCTATCTGTGTTGTTCCACTCGTTTCTATCGCTAGTTCGAACCACTACCAGCTCGCTGTCTCCGTTCGTCCCACTGTTTACTAACGAAAATTGCCTCGAATGCCCATCCATTCAACGAGCCCTCGCCGCCTTTGACGGCGAGAGAGAGAGCTTGGAGCATCCTCGTACACGTGCAGGCTCATTCATTCTGCGAATGCTGCACTTGAACGTGCTCGCAATACCGGCTGGATCTTTTCAAAGTATCGCAGCTCCTTCGTTAACGCGCAAACTCGACCTATCCCCTATTGCTGTAACGTACAACCCCTCCCTGGAAGTAGTTGCACGTGCCGTTTCGTGTCCCACCGAAACCGATGTTTGCTCCGCTCGAAATTGGCGCGAAGGTTGTGCCAGGATTTTCGAGCAGTCTTGTAAATAGCTTAATTCAGACGGATAGTTCGATTGTACCAGAGGGGGTGATTTCAGTCGTGGACTTTCTGCCTTCGACGTTTCGACGAAATTTCGACGTTTTCAATCCCTTACCGCACGAGCACTCTTTCGAGCGTGAAGGAGACTTGATTGGGTAGAAAACTAGGGAAGGATATAAATATAATAGACACGAGAAAATGCTTGAATAATTGAGGACCTTGCAGCAAGACGGGTGCAGCTGTATTTTTTACGGTTTTTGAGTTATGACGTGTAATATATGTAAAAAAAAATTCTACGTCGTTTGGTACACGTTTGATGCAAATCCGATAATAAATGAGTGATTTATTGCAAATAAATAAAAATATAAATAGTAATATTAATATTTTTATTATAGAAATTAATATTTTTATTCGATATATTAGAAATATTAATATGAATATTTTTCGCCAAAAATAGAAATAAAGACTTTTCAACTCAGTAACTACTACTTATTGTACGAAAATATATATTTTTCAATTAGTGTTCTCTTCTTAATATTAAGCCAAAATAATAAATTTATAAACTGTTTTTTTCTTCTAATTTACTTGAAGTTGATAAAGATGGAGTTCTTGCTGCAAGATTGCCCCAATTACTTCCTCACATTGATTATTCCTATTTTGATATTTTTGGTCTTTACTGTTATTGCTGTTGACTTATGTAGTCTAATACGAAATTGAGACACGAATTTTCCCTGTAGATCGAAACTACGCTACTGCATTTTTCGGATTCGTAGTGCCTTTGAACCTGTGTCGCGCTTCAGAAGGTATAGGAATATTATATTTCGGAACATCATCCTTTCACTCTTGCCATCTCTTTCATTATTTCTTTGCGATGTTAATGAATTTTCTTTTTTCCAATCCAATTATTATTCCATGCTTTATTCTACTATTAAGGTAGTTCCTTTCAAGTCAGTCTCTAAAGCAGTTTCTTCGCTCCGAAAGCTGTTGGAATAAATGTTGGTTATTCTGATACATGACAAATGAAAGTTTTCGTAAAAACTGATGCGAGTTGTGCACGACGAACCATGTGGTAAAGACGGATGGTGGACATGGTCGCGTGAGACGAATGTAGGGTCATTTTGAGCCATAGTAACATTTCTATTGTACACGAGTTTCACGAAGTAATTGAATATAAAATGAATTAGTTAATTAAAATTATAAATACACATATACATAATCGCACATAAATAAGTAACAAAGAAATACATAGGGTAACTGTACTCGTAGTTGACAGTGTACCAATAGTTGTCACTTTTATTTTCAGTCACAAATAATAAGCTTTCTATTAAAAAAATGTTTTTGACTAATGCGCTGTTCGAAAAAGTATTAGATACTCAAAAACATTTTTTTAATAGAAAGCTTATTATTCGTGACTGAAAATAAAAGTGTCAACTATTGGTACACTGTCAACTACGAGTACATTTACCCCAAATACATAAAGAAAAATTATTTATGTACATTTGATACTAGGTGTATTTTCTGTATGATTTTTGCAAATAAATTTACTGCAATTTCGGCATATTATACTACATTTAGTGTCATTTCTGACACAAATATAACATCGTGATCGACTTTGTCAAAGTTGGATCAAAATGGCCCTGCATTCGTTGTACATGGAAGAGTTAAACGGTTTCGCGAAGAAGTCACGATCTAGCGAACAACGTGACGGGGATCAGCCATACCGGAAGAGTTCTCCCGCCGCGATCGGCATCGACGAGCCATCGCCAGCGAAGCGTGTACACCCGGGTGGTCGCCGGAAATTCCCGAAATGCGCTAGACGCCACAGCCTTGACACGAAACCGTGGTCCTGGTGAACAGATCCGCGCAAAGTCGCGCCGTGCGAAAAAGGGAAAAGAAAGTGGCCGGTGGTAGAAGGAATGGCGGAAAGATCTCGGCCGAAACCTCCTCTCTGTCGTTTCCTCGCCGCCTTCCTCTGCCCTGGCCTTTAATCGCCGAAAAGTCTCGCCGAAAGTATGCAGAGGGCGACTGGTCGCTATTTCGATAGCCTTGTAGCCCCGTAGTCGTCGCGCCACCGAAATAGATTACCCTGAGGTTTAAATCATCACCCCTCTGTCTTCGGTGTACGCTCCTCTCGGTGCGGGCGAACTTGCCCGTCGCTCGGCCGACCTTAAGACGAAATTAAAACAAACACTGAGAGAACAGCGTGAAGATAGCACGTGGCCGCCTATTACCTCGTGTCCACGCACACACACACACACACACCTCTCTAAACGTCTGCTCCGTCGATTGTTCGCCGCTTGACGCATTAACACCGAGGACACTGCTCGTTGGACCCCCCTCGTCCGTCGCCGATGCGGCCGCGCCTCCTAAAACTCTGCGAAACGCCTTGGTTCTCCTACGTTTCTACTAACTGTACGCCGCCTACGAATACGTCAATAACAACGTGTATGCCGATACGACTGTTCTGCCGAGACCTGTACACTGGCTTGCGTTGCGTTGTAATTAATATTTCCCTGGTAGAGCTTCACTAATACGAATTAATCAGAGACTTGTCTGCCGAGCCGTTTTGAGGCTCGTTACTGCTAGACGATACTTTCCGCAGCTTTGAGCGTAGCGAACGTGGTAAGGGAGTGTATCGGAACGCGAGGGTGTACTGCCACGTGTGCGACGCGCGGTGTAGAAAGCGGAAGAAGCGCCTGTAAAGGGTTGATTTTAATAGCGAATGCTAGCGCCACTGTGTGGGCGATAATGGATGGAATATACTTTTTGAAATGTCTGTCCTTGCGTTCAGTTATGTCTACTGGGCTTTGGTAGTCTAAATTATAGTTGGAAGATCGGTACAATCTGAGTATGCACCGAGGAATTAATTGTTTTCTTTCTGTTGATTGTGATATGATAGACGAGGTGCTTCACGAGGCAACTGACAAACTTTTTTCTAGCATGTTTCCCAGGTTAGTCTGAATTGAAAAGGTCATTCCTGACGTGTGAAATGTCCATGCACTGTCGAGGTCATGTCGGGGATATAGTAGGAAAGGAAGTAGGTGAGGGACGAGAAAAAGATTTCTTTTCTGGTCATTTTAGTGAACTGTGTCCTTATCGGATCAGACGGGCCAGTGGAAGCGCCCAGCATGCTGTCAGACACAGACCAATTGTGTGTTGTTTGCTTTGTGGATACCGTCGACTACGATTACGTTAGATTTCCAATTCCTTTGCGAATATACTGGTGGATACAGTTTTAGTAGTGAAAGGTGATTGGGTATTTTTGGTAACAACTGAATATTTTCTATGTGATGTATTTTCACTACTTGTCCGTCGTGGCTTGATCGTGAATGGCCAGTTTAATCGTCAATTTAAAGAAATCCAGACGACCTTTGTGTGAGCCATATGCTTTCACTTAGGAGGACGTTAATTTGGGCATAGTATGGTCAAAGTTCATATCTCGGTTAGCTTTAGAGATATTACTCTGCAATTTTTTAAATTTTCCACTCTCTTTCGTCTACGTACAGAGATACACATATTTATTTGTTATTAAATGCATTTGAAAAGTATATATTCATTCGAATGCTTTTAGTTTAAATAGTTTAAATGTTTAAAATTGGCGATGAAAAACAACAAATTTTCCCAAAAATTCTCCATTCCAGATACAAAATTTTAAATGATATATATTGGGAAACCAAGAATTTCGATACGCCAACTAGTGACAGAAAGTTGAACACTACTGAGAGTCGGCCGAAATCCGTCGAAGTCCATACGATTATCAGCGTTTATATAGACATGTTGTGAAAAACGAGTGTTTTTAAATTTTTTTGAACACTAAATTTTTAGTTATTCGATTAATAAATACTTATTCGGAATGTTTGGTGGGATCCGAGCCTACTTTCAATAGTTTGCCAACTTACCACCACAGCGCTGAAATCTAAGCCACGCCTCCACTTGGTTTCCCAATACTACTAATGCTATTTCTGATTTAAGGGGGAACACCACTGTGACGGCCAGAAAAGTAAGCCATGTTTAAGAATTTTTTTTCAGGAATAATTAACAGTTTTCATAGAAAATTTGTATTACCTACCTTTAGTACGCTATCTTAAGAGACTATACAAAAAAATACGTAGAAAATCATCCATAAATTTTAATATATTAATTAATCTTCTAGACCCCGCCCACGCGAGCTGGTCGAATGTGTAACTATGGAACAGTAGGTCCGAAATAAAATTCCATTTTTTTTTTATAAACTATATGAGCGTGGTTTTCGTTGTACGTACCGATTTCTTAAACAAATTATTTTTATAAAAATGGTGCGCTTTAGAAGAAAAGTTTCAAAAATCCACGAATAAGATGGACAGTTTTTCGAGCGTATTTCAAAAAATTTGTTTTCATCAAAGAATCCGTACGTACAACGGAAACTACACTCATATACTTAGTTTATAAGAAAAAAAATGAAATTTGATTTCGGACCTTCTGTTCCATATTTACACATTCGACCAGCTCGCGTGGGGGGGTCTAAGAGATTAATTAATATATTAAAATTTATGGATATTTTTCTACTCATTTTTTTTGTATAGTCTCTTCAGACAGCGTACTAAAGGTAGGTAATGAAAATTTTCTATGAAAACTAAATTATTCTTGAAAGAAATTCTTAAAAATGGCTTACTTTTCCGGCCGTCACAGTGGTGTTCCCCCTTAACATATTTGAAGCCTCGTCTTTTACTGTATCATGTTGTCGTCAAAAAAGCGAGGTACCTATACATATACAGTGGTGGTGAAAAGAAAGTTTTAATATTATGTCAGTGCCACTAACCTATCTTGGTAATCCCCAATGTATAAGATATAATTATTTCTAACGGAACTGTCTTATTTCCGTTACCGTTCACAGTTTAAACTTTCTTCTGACCACTGCTCTAAAAGTCAAGGAAACACATATCCCAATGTTTCTCAGTGTCCTGCTCACGCCATACAGACATAAGAACGTATTACATTCCCAAAAACTCAGGGACAGTGAAATACTTGCAAAACCGCTTCCGTACCGCGCGTTGCACGCCTAGAAACGCACCCCGACAGCGGCGTGGCCTGCAAAGCTTACCGAGCCACGGCGCTCGCGTAACGCTGCGATCGAATCGCCACGTTTCCTCTTGGTCGACGAGTTCCCCGGGACGTGTCGCGGGCCGATCGATCGTAAAAGGAGCCACCGGGCACGGTGGCTTCTTCACGATCACATCTAATGAAATGAAACTTGTCCTCGAAGGGAGCGTGAAGCTGTGTTGGATGGAGAGCTCGTTCGTTGGCACGAGGCCCGTGGACTCGCCTGAGACGCCGATGAGTTTGGCCACGGAGACCGACTGTTGCCCCGGCTGCAACGCGACAGGCACCGAGTCCTGCAGTTGCATCGACTCCGCCACTTCCGGCCTGTTCTTGGACTTGACGCCGACCCGCGACGACGGCCAGCAGCAGCAGCAGCTACAGCAGCAACAGCAGCTGGGCGGCGGCGGAAGCCTTTGCCCGTCACCATCCTCGTCCCTAAATTATCACCACCACCACCACCACCATCATCATCATCACCATCGTCAGCTTCACCATCAACAGCCGCAGCAGCAACAGCCACGCCATCACCGCGGTGAGTTGCTGCTCGCCTAGCGGAAAGCCAAGTACAGTCGCGAACGTCCTCTTCTTTCGGCAGCAGAGCACACGCTCGGTCGCGATACCGCGATACCAAACGGCACCCCCGCGGCCTTGGTCCGCCGCTTCGATCCACCTAAGCTGACGAACACGATTCCCATGGTGCCCTGGAAGATTCTTCGTACTGTCCGATCTATGACAGAGACTCCTAGCATTGCCACGCTTTTCGGAAGTGTTTCCTTGGTTTTGGGTAGCTGGGAAGCTTTTTGAAAGTCCAGCTCTACAGTTGCTGATCCTTGGGATTGTTGCTCCTCGAGGAGGACACACTGCCGTTCATTAATATTGGGACAATAATTGTGAAAGAAGTTGCAGATTTATCGAAGAACTCTAAGAAATTTTCCTTTATTTGGTATTTTAAATTGGAAGCAGTGAAACACCACATTTTGTTCTAATACTTATGAACGGCGCTGCTGGTGGCAAGGAAATTGGTAGTGTCTCAGGCGAAGTGGAAGAATGATAACGTTGCTGTCTAGAAGATTCTTACGGGACGCTTGTTGCCTTCTGACATTTCCGTGCCGATGTCTTTCGCACTTTGACAAACTCCCAAGCCTGTTGGACGTTATCTCGGTGAGAATTATTTCGACATTTCGTCCGTCCTATCGGCGATACATTCTTCGCGCGATTTCTGGCCGTTCCTCAGGAACTGGCCGCTAATTCCCCGCGGTTGCTCGCGGAACTTGGCAGGGAGCAGTGAACGATCTTCTCGGAAGAGCCTTCTCCGACGTGCTTTCGAGACTGGTCTGCTCGGGCGACGTTAATCAAACTCGTAATCGTACGCGCCTTTGGCAATCGGCTTACTTCCTCGACTTACATCCTGTAGCTGGTTCTGATCTCACGACTCGCCACGTGACTATTACCTCCGGGGATTTGGAAAGCTCGCGGGGAATCAAAATCAACGCTCGAATCAAAGGACAGTCTGAACGCCGCGGGCTTCTGTCACGAGGGAAATTATTTTTCTAACTCGTTGAAATTAGGAGCAAGTTAATCGGAGGCTTGACATTTATTCTTCGCCACGAAAGCAAGGAGATTTTTTAGTTGCGCCGAATGCTTTCGCTGTTTTGTACATAGTTTCTCGCAGCTGGTGTTCGGGCAGATGGTTTTTACCTTTTTACACGTCGCACGATGTGATATCTTGATTGTTGAGAATCGATGGAACGTTGGATAGTCGCGGATTCAGGGTGATTCGCGATCGCGTGTCGATACTTTAGAGGCTGACTCTTGATCGTAAAAGAAGAAAGGAATGCTTTGCGAGCATGGCATGCTCAGAATTTATTTTCTTTTTGTTAACTGGAGGTGGAAAAAGAGGTGGCTGTTTAATTTGACTTTGCGTTAAAGAACGAAGGTGACGTTTGACATTGATACATTTCATCTTCAATGTTTCCACTAAAAATGGAGGTCCTCTTTAGAATAAATATTATTAAATATTGAATGAATTACTGAGGCTCCACAATGATAAAATCCTTTTGTGTGCATTTACTTATTAATTTTGGAATTTCTTTTTTACTATTTCTTCTCTGTGAAATGATGAAATAATTGAATATACTTGTGGCGAAATGTTACGCCTCGAAAAATGATAATTGTACATATAAGTCTTCCCTTGTTCTACGGTCTATTTACCTGTTAAAGTGTCGACGTGTTCCAAGAAATTGAATCAGCCTACACACGTATGTACATTGCTCTTGTACCTTATACACAGCTTTTGCACTGTTTATACTTTTTCACGATTCTCATTGCTGCCCTACTTTCTCGTATACGTGGCCACTCCTCTTTTTGCATTGTAGATTAAGCGACGCGCAAAAGAAATTCGAGAAAGAAAGGATGATTTCGCAGTGTTGTGACTGAGAAAAAACTTGACGTCTCTGTCCGAGTGCTTTTAAACGTTCTAAGAGGACATTGTTACAAATCTCGTTGGATTAGATTAAACTTAGAGATCGTTAAGATGATTATAAGAGAGATATAATTTATAACTCAGAGCGGTTGATGTTGCAGGAGAAAGTAGATATTTTCTGATAAATTTTCACGTTACGTTATCGTCGTATTAAGGATAGCTTTTAGTCTCTTAACTATGCAAGTGCAATTATCTCGTATTTAGAGTAATACTCAAGGCTCAAAAATCACTCGATCTACGCTCGCTGTATTTTCCATCCTACAGTATATTATAAAAAGCAATACCATATGTAATGTTAAAGATTCGTAATAGTGGCGTAATCGAGGAATGCAACGAACTAGCTGTAAAATAATTCTACGCAGAAATATGTCGTCAGATGCGAAGTTTAAATATAATTCGAAACAGTGCAGCACAGGTTTAATCTTCGAGGGCTGAAATCCGAGGGGGTGGCTCGTAACGCGAATCAGTCTCGAAATCCCTGTCATCTCTCTAAATAAGGACAGCGTTAAGAACCACCTCCTTCGGCCTCAGTCGACTAGCCTATAATTTTCTATCGCTTATGGTCGCAATACCCTTTCAACGGGGAAATTCACTCGCAGTGCTTTCATTGTCAGTGCAGGTGCAAAACTAGTGGGTTGTTTATATTACACTCAGCTCGATCAATCGACGCTTCGACCCGTATTCTATTACCCCTATTTTATTTGAAGTCACCAAATTCCAGATTACAGTTACACGCCCACGTCGATTGCCGCTATCTCTTCTTTCCGCCGATCGTTTTCGTCAGCTTGGTACATACTCGTAAACCGTACGCTAACATAACTGCTCGAGGGTCTGGATCAATCTCGTACACTTTAATCACCACGCACAGAAAAAAAAAGATACAGGAAGAAAGAAAACTCAAGCACACACCAGGGCAATTCTTTTCTACGCGCTCCTTCTCGAAATTCTCTCTGTTGAGCGTGGTCGTTGAATCCAGAAGGCGATCTTCGTGCCTTTCAAGCCAAAAAAAAAAAAAAAAGAAAAATAATGTCAAGATCAGAATCGACGGAAATTCGTCCCTAAAAGTTCGAGAGATCTGTTTCGAAGGTGCCTTTTGGATTCTCGTCCACGTTGCCCGCATATTGAGTCATTCCACGGGCGGTCTCTCGACTCGTCTCGGTCGGCGGACCTCCCAGTAGACTTTTTATAAGCCTCGTTCGTTTTTACACACCATTCGATTGTTCTTTTTATTATTACTACCATCACCATTATCTCACCATCGAGCATATTTTGTAGTAAACTTTGTTACTTTGTTACGACCGACCCCCCTCGTCGTTGGAAGACCCCCCCCCCCCCCCCGAAGAAGATCCCCCAATCCCCACGTTTGCATCCTCCACGAGTATCTGCGATCCCCCTTTTGCTCTCTCTCCAAACGTATTATTGCCTCCCACGTATCTTTGTGCGAAACTCCCCCGTGTCTTGTCGGATTAGTCTCTCCTTCACTCTTTACCAGTAGATATGGTTACTTCTTTTTGCGTTCATGTATGTTTACTGTAAAGTTATCCACGTTTATACATATATATATATTTTTTTTATCTATAGGTAGCTCTCGGTATATACATACATAAATTTACGAATACTTTATATATATATATATATATATATATATATATATATATGTATGTATACAAACGAAAAGAACACAGTTACGTATTATTCGTATACACACCGTTCATTATTACTTGCAAACGCGTTGATATTATTATTATTATTATTATTATTATTGTTATTATTATTGTCATGAATTATTATTATGCCATTATTATTGTTACTCATTTAATTACGAGTGCAGTGTTCGCAGAACCGTCGGTAAAACACGACGTGTATTCACGAATTCTCTGTCCCATCTTTTTCTTCCTCCCCCTTTCTCTCTCTCTCCCCCCCCCCATTTTTTTCTCTCTCGTCTGCTCGTTTTGCCTCAGCTACCAATTCGTGAACGTTGCATCCGCTATCGGTGGATCGACAGATCCGATCGATCGCACGAATCGTTCGCGGTGTCTCTTTCTCTCTCTGTCCCCCTGCCACTCTGACCTCTCCCCCTGTCTCCAGTTTCGTACCGGACGGTTCTGCGTGCCGGTGCTTTTTTTTTTGCCTTTTCTTAAGTAATTCCGTACTTATTGTTCGGATACGCACACCAACGATTTATCATTTCTTTGTAGAGCGTAATTACCCTTTGACAAACAATAAATTATTGTCACTACCCCGTTTTGTGTTGTTTGCGTTTCCACCCACCCTCACGTTTTCAGAATTTTTCTGCGAATGAGTCTTTCACTCTCTCTCTCTCTCTCTCTCTCTCTCTCTCTCTCTCTCTCTCTCTCTCTCTCTCTCTCTCTCTCTCTCTCTCTCTCTCTCTCTCTCTCTCTCTCTCCCCCCTCTCTCTCTCTATTTCTCCAACCCTCGACTACTCCGATCTATATCTGTCTATTTCTTCTCTTTATATTCTTCTATGATTCGATGGGAGTACTTCTTACCCCTAAACATCGCACCCCCAACCCCTGTTTCCAGTATTTCTATTTAGTCGAGTCTATACATAAAGGTCGAGTGACTGTAGCTTAGCTCCTTGAACGGTTCCATTGTGTTTCATAGTACACACCATTGCCTTGCAAGGATTAGGTTTAGGTTTGGCAATTTCAGAAAATTTTAATACTTAGTGTACTTGAAGCTCTTCACTCGGGCATCAATCTCCCAAAGTAGTAAGACGCACTTTTTAGCCGAATTCGAGAAAATCGACTTTGAAGAATTTCGAGTTCCCTTATATACAGGGTGTTCCTCTAACTATGGTTAATACTCTAGGGGGTGATTATACAGGCAAGAAATATGACGAAAATCCAGAGTGACGAAATTGCGGTATAGGCTTCGTCTTCGAGAAAATTGACTTTGAATTTCACCTTCAGACGCCTACGATGCACGCGTATTTGGGTGAAATTCAAAGTCGATTTTCTCGAATTTGGCTGAAAAGCGCGTCTTACTGCTTTGGGAAATTAATGTCCGAGTGAAGACCTTCGCGTGCACTAAGTATAAAAATTTTCTGAAATTGCCAAACCTAGAGGTCCCTTTGTTAGGCAATGTATATTGCTTGTTCAATGGGTCCCATAGAACGCTTGATAGTAACTTTTTATGAGACAGCTAGCTCTTAGGATCACAAGTTGGCCTTGACTTTCTTTTAACGGAGCACGGTGTTTTCTTTTACAGAGCCTTCTAGCTGATGCAAAGAAGAGTATGCAATTACCGACAATGTCGTGATCATAAGGTGGCGCTGAATTATTGTCCTTATGAATTCCTCGATCCTGCTGTAATTAGGTAAATTCTTGACCACACTAACCTTAATGATCAAAATTCTTTGTTACGCGCAAGTCTATTCGAATAATAGAAGCTTATTAGACTGAAAATAAAATTCAAGCTCCGTTCAAGATTTCGTTCCATAGAAACTTACAAATAAACTTTTACGTGAATGTATGTACTTCTAAATTTTTATAATAATAAATGTCTGTGCACAGGGCCACGCAAAATTTGCGATGATCTTTTAAAGAAATTTTATAATAATAAATATCTATGCACAGGGCCCCGCGTTTACGCTGAATTTTTCGTGTGACCGCGGGGCCGTTTAAAAGAATTTTATAATAATAAATATCTATCCCCAGGGCCCCGCAAAATTTACGATGAGCTTTTCGTGGACCGCTGGGTCTTTTAAAGAAATTATATAATAATAAATATCTGTGCACAGGGCCCCGCAAAATTTACGACGAGCTTTTCGTGGACCGCGGGGCCTTTAAAGCTCAGAGAGAAAAAAGAAAAAGATGTGTGCTCATTTCCAGATAAAGTGGTACGTCCAAGTCAAATCAGCCACGATATGCTAAAAATTTGCCCGTTTTCAGCAGGATTAATAAATTCGCCACACCTACTTCCGATGAGAACATTCAAACTGAAGCTAATCTAATCATGACATTATAGAACATTGATCGAACTCCTCTTTGCATCAACTACATAAAAAAAAAAAAAAAACTGGCACAGGACTAGGTAAAAAGACACCATATTCCACTCGCAGGAAAGTCAAGGTTCCCATGGAATCTTAGAAACAGTTACATATAAGAAAGCTACTTCCAAGCAGCAAGTGCGAGCCATCGAGCAGAACGTTCGCTTGCTGAGAAGCCCTCGCAACATACCAGGAAAGTTATTCGAGGCGCCAGGTTACAATCACTCGTCCCAGCACACGTACGTGTTATCGATTAATTTGGTTGATGCGTTCTGCTTGTGTCGTCACGGTAAGTGCTGGTATTTGTTTCGCCATCGCCGTCGCTTTTGCCTTTGGTTCGGTTCCCTTTTCTCCCCTCCCTCCCTCTCTCTCTCTCTCTCTCTGCCTATTGTCTCGCCAAGCCCGAAGCGGCTCGCCGTTGCATCCGCGCGATCCGCGAGTGGCGCGCGCGATATTTCCAGCCGGAAATAGAGCGTGAGACGTGGAGAGAGGGGGAGGAAAAGAGAAAGAAGAAACTCTTCCGCCGTTCCTTCCGGTAAGGGAACGAGGCTGCCATGTGAACGTCGGTTCAAAGTGAACCGCCGCCGCCTTCAGCCTCGTCTTTTTGCCTCCCGGGCGCTTTCGCGGGCCAAGCCCGAACACCCGCCATAGAACTAGGCCGGCTAGCGTTATGAGCGTCTTGGTAGTTGTGCTGCAGCTGTGTCGCTACATAGTAGAGTAACCATATAACACGTAGAAACGTAGAGAAGTAGACGGAGAGGTGAAGAAAAATCAAGGGCGTCTACAGTCTCTCTCCCCCTCCCCTCTCCCATCACACTTTTTTCCTTTGCTTATCATTGTTCTTTTCCGTTCGCGAGCCAGCCGTAACTCCACTCACGACACAACCGAGAAAACAACGTACGTACGGAGAAATCGAAATGGTGCGGGCTCGTGTCCTCGCGGCTCGTCGAGGATCTCTCTGCTAACGACGTCCGAGCGCTCGACGCTCGCGACACGACGCCTTCATCCTCCCCTAGCCTCCCCCCCCCCTTTTGTTTTCGAGTTCTGCGAACGGTGTGCTTGACGTTTGCCCGATTCGCCATCACGACGGCACTGCTCGAACGCATTCGCTGCGACGGAAACCACGGGTGTTCGTCACTGCTCGCTCCTGAAGGGGTTGGACGATGGGGTGTTTATAGCAATTGCGACGCGAGGACGGGTCACCGGGGCTGCTTTGAGGCTCGAACGGAGGTAAGAACGCGCGTGCCGAGGGACGTCGAAATTGCTATGTGGGTTTGTCAAGGGATGATGCGCGGATTTAGGGATATTCGTCACTGTTGCAATTGCCAGCGGGAGTTATAGTTAAAGCGAGCGTTTTCGGTTGCGGTTGAAGAATGGGGATCGTTAGGGGGAGATGAGAGACGTTGGCCGAAAGAGTGGCGCGTTAGAGGATCCTTGACAAACACCCCAGCGAAATATGTGACGAGCACCCTACGTTGATGGCCGACTGAGAGGTTTCTCGGCCCTTGCGCGTGTACAAGTCGAGCCCCACGCACCATGCTTTCAGTGAGAAGTGCTTCAAGTAGCTATCGATGGTCATACGATACTCGTTTGATATTGAAATTCTGATTTTTTTTTTAGTGGTATGTGTTTGCGTTATTGTTAGAATTCACGTTTCAGCTGGTTGCCACGTATCGTGTGGACTTTAGTATTTTTATTTTACGGTTGGTTATAATTCGGGATGAATTTATTAAATTGGTTTTGAACACAGTGGTTGTGAGAGGAATTCAAGATTTGGGTGAAGGCTGCTTGGATGAAATCAGATTAAAAGTGCTGTTAGTCATTTCTGTAAAATATAATTTTAAAAGATTACTATTCCAGATCATTTGAAAGGCTATTAAATATAAATAGGTGTGAAGTAGCACAGTAGATCAGCATTCACGATTTTAATTTGATACCTTAATGCGAAAGAAATTTTATTTACGAAGTTGGCAGTATAGTATTTTACAATATTTGAATATGTATAAGGTTATAACTAAGTATTGAAAATCTAAGCGATTGATCGTTGTTGCTGAATAAAAAATATCTTAAGTTATAATATTCCTCTTTTAAAATCTTGAATCTTGCACTAAATGGCACAACATCGTAGCAAGAAACTTATTTCTTGTATTAGTGTCACCCAAGATGATCGAAGCATCATCTACTGGCTTTGTACAGTATTAAAATCATTTAAATTCTTATTAACATTAGAAGTGAATCAAGTGATTTGTGACAAAAGTGATTAACCATTAACGTCTCATATCGTAGGAGTTATCAATTGGCTTCTGTATAGATTCTTACAAGGGGACATCCCGAATCCGGAAATTCAAAAAATTCTGAAACTTTATGAATATATAGGGAATTTCCTCCTGATTACAACGAAAATTTTTATTGCTGCCCAAATTTACTCTAAGGAGGTGTAATTGCCCCCTGAAAATCCGATTATTTTCCAATTTTGTGTTATAACTCGTGAACTGTAAAATAATTTTTTTAACAAATAGATCTAAATAAAAGAAGTAACATTTGTCTTGAAACTTTTTTCCATCTCTTATAGTTCGCGGATTATACCAGAAAATCGGAAAATAGCCGAATTTTCAGGGGTTAATTTCATCCCCTTCGAATGAATTTAGGCAGCAAACAAAAATTGCGTTGTAATCGAGAGGAGATCCCCTACATATTCACAAAGTTTCAGAATTTTTTTGAATTTTCGGGTTCGGGATCTTCCCTTGTTAATCCCATCCAGAAAGCGCAGATCCAGATCATAGTCTCCCTTTCTTAACTAGTATCCTGGGGTCGGTCATGACCCCAAGCACGCAAAGTTCGCTGCAAAATTTTTGGTTGTCTGAGTTTGTAAACTGAATTTCTAATTAATTTTATAATAATAGTTTAACTTTCTACGTTTCTATTATTTTATACATTACCTAAGAACAAAATATTCATAGAAGTTGATCTAACGTCGACATTACAAATTTCTGTGTTCTTTTTTATTTGGAGTCTGCCACGACCCCAGTATACCAGTTGCGTTTGAAAAAAGAAAACAGTATAGCAGTTAAAGGTTAATAGATTGACTATTAAACGCCCCTCTCCAAGTGAATCACTGACTAACGATATGCATTAATAGCCCAATTTTCATTAACTAAGTAGATAACGTCACGTGGGCAAAATAGAAGGAGAACTTGGCACAACCACTACTGCCCCACAGATGCAATTCAGCTTTCAGAATAGTTTCCAAAATTCTACCAAAAACCTACCCAAACAAGCTAGCTAAAGCCTTCCTGTGCCAGTGGCACTCGCAATTCAAATTCCCCAGTCAATGCCAGCTACCAAAAAAAAAAGAGGGATTGCAAAGCCTAAATAAAGCTATGGAAACCGTGCAGTGGAAGCAGAAAGTACATATTACAATAAATTAACAGTCGCCAGTTCCTCTCCTTCCACTGCACCGTGTGCCAGTCGACAGCTACTTGAAGCAACCGCTCCTAATTACGAGACTATAGAAAATTCGAGCACGAGATACGGCGACGTGACGAGACATAACGGGACAGGACGAGGGACCATCTACTGTATCATAGAACGAAACGAACAAACGGAAGGTTCAAGGCCAAGAGGATGACGCGGACACGTCTCTGTCTCTTTCTTGACCCCTGCATGCAACCGATTAGGATCGGGCCAGAGCGATATGGACGAGGCGATGGCGACGGCAGCTCTTCTGCGGAACAAACCGAGCCCCGGCTCCACGACCCTGGAGGACGTCCTTGACTCCCTCCTCGGGCTGCCATCCGCGTCGCGTACCCCGAGTCCTGGGCCAGGACCCGTCGTAACCGGTACATCCGCCACCATGCGACATCGAACTAACGTCGGCCAGGCTAATGCGAAAGCCGGGAAGAGCTGCAGCGACCTACGCCAAGACCTCCAAGGTAGGAGGACTATGTAAGTTTTCGTTCTGAGGCAGATCCTCTCGAGGGATTCGAGAGCTCAAAAACCTAATCTTGTGTACATCCTACGAACTCTCTATGTGTGTGCATCTTGAGCGCGAGCGCGTGCCTGCTGTTGGATCCCGTGTTGTCCAATCGCGCGGCGGTCGGGTCAGATGTTAACATGGAATCATCGGGCTTGTGACAAATTAACGGATGTTTGTAGAATTTCGAGAGGCGTTGGGTGGGTCTTGTCTAATTTTAAGGGAGTCCATTGTGTGTTGATTTGGTTAGGGCCCGATCTAGGGCCTGCAAGCAGGTCAACTGCCTAGAGCCGCAAAATTAGTAGAAAGAGATTAACCCTTCGTGGTCACACGGGGTGTATTGTACCCTAAGAATAATTTTCGAGTTAAAATGTAGCGCCTTTACGACTTCCAAAGGGGATTTACCGCAAGAAAAAAAATAAAAAAAAATCGCTTTTTTCCCACAACCGTGGAAAATCGCTCATTTCCGACTACGAATTTTATCATATCAAAATTTACATTTCTAGAAAAATACTATTAGACCATGATTGTATAAGTATTACGAATGTACAATTATCACTGAAAAGTTAAAAGATTCAGAAATACGGAAATGGTAACTCAAAAAATGACGCTGGGGTACTGTGAACCCCGTGTGACCAACTTGTGATTATAAGAAGGTGTGACCACGAAGGGTTAAAATCAATAGAAACCAATGAAACAGTGAAACTGTTTGAAAAAGCGGTAGAGAAGTAGGCAAGGTTTTTGTTATTCAATAAATACCTGCAAAGAATTTCACGCACTGCCAAAAATTATATTTCAAAATAATTATTTATGATTAAATATAATGTGGCGGCAAAAATCATTTTTGCGGCGGAGGAGCTAGATCGGGCCCTGGTTTTGATTTACCTCTGTCTCTCATAGGGTGAACTATTTACTAGGTGGCTAGTAGACTGGGGCTATGTTGAGTGTACTAAAGGGAATGTTGATGAAATGGAGGTTGTTGTGTATCTAGAGTCTTGTCTTGTTTGATTACTGAAGTTTAAATGTGTTGGGCGGTGCAGTAGTAGGTACCTATTTGCTGTTGGGCCATCAGTGAATTAGGATCCAAGTGAAAATGGAACATATAAGAAAAGAATTGGAGTAAGACACCAAGTTTTGGCTGCTGGCATTTCCACCTAATTGCTTACAATTATAATACAATTCTTGAACCGCCAATACGTGTACATAGGTGTACATAATATTGTCTCATAGGTCAGATGAACAGACACATGAATTAAAACGCAATTATTCAGATATTATATTGCACAGAGGCTGTGGTAGAATATATTGCGACTATTTGCCTGTGGTCAACTTTATCAATTAATCAGCTAACACAATATACTATACTCTCTGTACCTTCAACCCTTCGTGGTCCCCAGGATATGACTTTGCCAAAATTTCTGTAGATTTTTAGACCTTAATAATAAAATTTAAAAATTTGGTGAATTGTAACAAAAAAGTCGCTTTTGTCCACAACTATTTTTTCAAATACAAATCTCAACATATGAAAATTTACATTTCTAGAAAAAGACTATTAGAGCATGATTGTACGAGTATTGCAATTATCACTGAAAAGTTCAAAGATTCGAAAATACGAAAATGGTAACGCGAAAGTGACCGATTTGTGATTATAAGAAGGTGTGACCACGGAGGGTTAATAACATTGAATAATATTTAATATTAAATTTCAGGGTTTTGATAAAAGTATCAGTCTGTTTGAGCTGTATATCACAGTATTGTGTACAACCTTAATGCATATTGGCAGTTTAAGAATTGTAATTAGGGGTGAAAAGATCTCAACTGAAACTATAGTAGTTCAATAAACATTTTATATACTGTATCAATTTAATTAGCCCAGGAAAACTTTTTACACTTTGCTCTAACTTCAAGCAGACACAAGTTTGAGATTGGCGATTATTTTAACCACTTACAAACAATTGAATATCATCAATGTAAAAGAATGTTAAGTCTTCAAATAATATGGCAAAAGTTTTCGTACAATCTTGATGCCTCCATCGAGAAATGCCATTGAAGGCCGAATCCATCTAGAGATCCATACCTCAATTCGAATCTGAATACGAAGCGTCTATTTAAAATTCATAAGCGAGCAGTCACTAGAGTACACAGCACAGTCAGATAATTTAAGAACTAACGTCATTCTGGGACATATAACAGATTCATTAGACTCCTATATCTCGACCGTGACATCGTTTCCACGCAGAAATATAATACAGGATAAACTGAAGAAATGAATGGTAAACTCGATAAAGAAACATGTCCTCTGCAATTCTCGTTTTCACATAATTATTCTAATCAGCAAGCACGAAAGTTACATGTTAACATTTGAATCGCGAAACCACCGTCCGCCTATCTCGTCCTCAATTTATGCGCTCCGCTTGCGTTTCTCTTCGCCTCGTCGCCGCCACTCGCCCCTCACACGTACACATACACAAGCCTCACCTTTTACCCCATTCTGTCTCTACTTTGTTCTCTATTTTTCTATAATCTTCCATGTTCCTCGTATTAAGACGGTGTTCGCGTTTCTCCTATATTTTCGCAGCAATTACGTTGCTCATGGGGGTATCCCTAAAATAAGTCGCTTGACAGAAACTTGGGGCCTCTTCACACGAGACACTTTCGTGATAATTGGTATTTTTAATATATTCTTCAATATTTTTAATATATATTTAGTATATTAATAATATAAAATTCTGGTGTAAAGAGGCCCATTCCATTTGCCCAGGGGACGAAGAACACGCGAATTTACTCTTTACATGTTATTCCAAGCATTACAAAACTTTTATCAGAATTGAAGTTTATTGGTCCGTCCAATTACTCACACAAAAACATTACCATCTTTGGAAAAAACGAGCCAACGGCACACTCTGCCCGTTTAATTCTCGCGCGCTCTAAAAAGGACTCAAGAGCAAGGGAACGTGAATCACAATACAGAAAGATTGAAACGCTGACACCGTCGCAGGCCACGGTGCATAAGGATCTTTTATCCTTGAAAAGAGTTCCCGTTGTAATGTTCGCATCGTTCCCCATCGATCTCCGTTTCCCCCGATCGCTTGCGACCTTGCGTCATCATCAGCCACGATTCGGCGACAGGAAGCAATGAAAGTCGTCGGGCGACGAAGAAAACGCGACGCGCGATGTTTCACGTTTCTTTAGTTCTCTATATTTATCTCTATCTCTGTTTTTATCTCTATTTTTTACCTTTCAGTTGCAACTTACGTTGTTTTACACCTTTACAGAGAAGAAACGTCGTCTAAAGTTCAGGGAGGCGGATTCGTAGCGTCTCGCCTCCTCTGAATTCAGACGTCTCGATGCGAGGCTTATCGATCAGAGACGAATTTAGCGGCGCCGAAACTAGCCATTCTGGGACCCGGAGCTAATTACGTTAATGACGCCGACCGAAACCGCCGAATACGCAGGAGACGCGAACGATTTAGAAATATGCCGAATTCGTAAGGCCACTTTTCAAGATTTTTGCCTTCGTTCTAGACCCCTTTCCGTTCCTTTACTTGGTGCTTGCCTTGGTTAACGAGTTGTTCCGTTCTCCGCACTACGAAGCTTAAAGGCACTCGGGAGGGTGACGTTTTCTCTATCTTCTTTTCCCCGTTCTTTCTTTTATTTTTTTTTTTCTTCTTTGAAAAGACGGAGACGTCCTCCGTTTGTCGTTGACGCTTCTACTGACCTCAGGATTACGGTAGAGACGCGTGGTCCACGTCGGTTCTCGATAGTAGTGTGAGGATCAGATATACTAACACTGCAGTCACGTGGGAGCATCACGGTAATCATTTTCATTCCATACACACGACATCGCTTACATTTGTCACGTTCCATTCTGCTTCAGTACGGTCGATCGTACCGACATCGTCTCTGGATGAGGGTTGAATTGAAACGATTCTCGCTGATTGCTAGTGCTCGCGCAGCAAATTGACTATTTCGCTGGCGGAAGGCGGCTGATTTGGGACCGCGACGCGTGGGGATGCGGAGTTGCTGTAGCGCGCGGATGGGCACGTTCTGAATAATCAGAGAATAATAATTGCTTGGCCGACACGCAATGGAGAAGTTCAGGGCACGACGGCTACTGGAGCAAAAAGTAAAATCGATCTTGAAGCGGTCATTGAATACAATAGTCGGTAATTGGCTTTCCATGCATTCAATTGCAATTGTTTATAGCGATTATTTCGCAAATGGATCGTCGCTCGAGGAGAATGAGGATGAAACGTAGTAACTAGGTAAATTATAGTCTCTGTAGGTATTCATGTCGGCTAAATAATTATTGTTCGTTGATAATAATACGTGTTAATAGTACCAAGTGGTTTGAAACAAAAGTGGAGAAAGGGGAACTTTCAGTATTTCTTGTAAGCGATACTGTAGCTTAAGTCAGTTTCTTAAATTTGCAACAGATTTAAACAGCAAGCTTTAGTATCTTACAGCACACAAAAATGGCTGTCAAGATAAATTCAACGATGTGGGATAGGATTTCATTACAATAACATAATTAGTAGTTCGTACGTAGCGAAAGGCTAGGGGCATTCTTGGAACTCTACTTCCGGTACGCACTAGACTCTGTAGCTTTCCATTAAAGCAATTTACCCTTTGCGAGCAATGAATCCATATATGCGTTCAGTCTGTGCGTAGAACGCCGTCAGGCGTTCAGATAGTGTTGCGAACAAATGAGACTGATGTATTTCTGCACGTGACGTTAAAGATCACCTTGAGCGCTCCAAATCTGTTGCAATAATTGTAGAAGCTTCATTTCAGCCCCTGTGTTGCCTAAAGAAATACCGAAATACGGTAAGGACCAGCCACACAAACACCCCACACGCATCCACACGCTACAGCAATTTTATTTTCCCACGCGGAGTGCCAATCCGCTCGTTTCACGCCATTTCCAATCTATGGATAGAGCGAAGGATTCGTTTCAGCTTCGTCCGAACGGTACAGAGCCGGTACGAGCGTCGTAGGCACGAGTGTTCGGTTCACCGTGGTCGGGTTCTGACGTTGTCAAAACTTGCCAAATGTGTCGCAGAGTCCGCTAGGAGCGTGATGGACGTGCAGGGAGCCACGGAGGAGCGTGCCTCGTATTACGTGGGCGAGCTGGTGAGACGGAAGAGCGAGGGCAGCGACGCGATACCGTCGAAGACGTCGACGATGCAGTCGAGGGGCGGCCCACTGCGCCACCGTAGAGTCTCGTTCGACAACAACCAGGAGGCGAACGGCCTTGCGCCTTCGAGCGCCGCGGAGAAGATGGTCCGTTGCCGGAACAACAAGTGCAGCAACTCCACCACGCTGGCCGAGGCGAAGAAGACGTACAAGAGCTGTCACAACTGCACCTGCCTCTACTGCTCCAGGGAATGCAGGAAGGCGCACTGGCAGCGCCACCGCAGGACCTGCCTGCACTCCCGCGCGGGCAGCCTCTGCAAGCAGGTGCTGTCATCCGCCAAGGAGGATCCCATCACCCTCAAGCACATCTCCATGCTGGCCAAGCGCGGCTACGCGTCCCACGGCCGCGGAGCCGTCAAGTGCTTCTTCTCCAGCCCGGAAGCCGCGGAGAAGTTCATCAGCAACGGCTTCGTGGACCTCGGCGAGCCGACGTACGTGAGGTGGTCCGATCTGCTCGCCAGCGAGATGGGCGTGGACCTGTACGACGAGGTGATCAGGCTCTGCAAGTCGTACAACCCGGAGACCAGGCTGGTGCTGTACGTGGCCGTGTGCGTGGTCAGCGAGGTGCCCACCAGTGGCGCGGTGAAGTGGGAGCGTCAGTTAGTCTCCAGATGCGCGAAGATCCACTTGGACTCGGCCAGCAGGCACCACACCTCCTCGTCGTCCGCCTCGCCACAGGGCAGGCAGCAGTCCACGTCGCCCTGCAACATCACCAGGGAGATGGAGTCCCCGGAGATGCTCGTGCTGACTTCGTTGCCCGGCAACAACGGGCAGAACACCCCCAAGAGGATCAGGGAGATCAACTTCACCAACATCCAGGGCCAGCTGAAGCTGAGGGGCGTGTCGCTCAGGAGGCACTTCCCCCAGGTGTACAGGAAGCTCCGCGCCTACGTAGACGGCAGCATCGACAAGTTCGCGCCCGTTACCATCTACCCGAGAGACCAGGCGTCGGGCAAGAGCTTCATGTGCATCATCATGCTGGACGTCGAGCCCGAGCGCCTTCAGCTGCTACCCACTGACTCCTCCAGGGTCAGAACTGTCGACATTAGCGTCGAGCAGGAATGAATGGAAGCTCCGTACTCGCTTAAACGATTTTTTACCGACGTAGCGGGACTGCCACCTCATGCGGCAAGGCAGCTCGCCGAGCTTGGTCTCCGAGTTTCACTCCTGTAGATGGCGGAGAAAGTAGCTGGAGAACGTACTCGGGATGACTAGTAAATTGAAATTGAATGGTGGATCGTCTTGGAGGAAAAACGTCGATCGAGGTGGACTTTAGGAGATTTGCCAAACCGAGGACACGTCGAACGCCTGATATTCTGCAGCATGTTACGCAGAGCGACGAGCACAGCGCGCGGGACAAGCCTGTTGCCGACTCTCTCGCCTCGGCTCGGTTTAACATAGGTCTAATCGTGTACCTATAGTTTGTGGCAAGCTTGCACGTTGGCATCACGGGAGTCGTAAATTCATATCCATGGACCTAAAGGACGCACGGTGCATAAAGTAGACTTATGGACGCGGCGAATAAAAGCCCTCGGAGGAGGTTATGGTTCACTGTTTCAGCCATCTTGTACCGGTCAACTGGTGCTGCCATCTATGTCCTCTTATCTCAAACTTTTCGTGGAAGTCCTAGTTTTACATTCTTTCACAAAGCAAACTGGCAGTTTTACAATTGGATTTATAAATAATTACACAAGAACCGACGCCGCAAATAACTACTGTATGTACACGTCTATACCAAACGACGTCAATCCGCTCCAAATGTCAAGCCACGCTAGTACTAATAAGTAAACTCGTCTGTAGGCGATTTGACCGGCTCAAGATGGCTAAAATAGGCGATTCGCCTTCCATCTTTTGCTTCAACATCCCGCGATTGTGCTCCGTCCTTCAAGTCCATGTTCATATCGTTTCGACGGCCCATATACTTTCGACTGTCACCTGACGACGGGCATCGGTCCTCGCGGCCATTTTTAAGCGCAGTTCCCATCGTTACCGACGTCTATCAGTTTCGTTCGCGTGTCCCGTTCCGGGACGTTAGAGTGCTCCTCTAATTGCTTCGATAGATGAAAAGGAAACTCCTCGGTTTGGTTGTTGCTCTATCAGATGTTTATTAATTGTACCGATCGTCGAAAGGAATTGCCCGAGTGGTCACGATAGAACAGCGGTTCCTGGATTGTTGACTTCGAAATTTTTTAAGACCTTTACATTCTTCACCCCTTCGCTTCGAACGGGGCTTCATATTTTAAAGCGTAACGTGAAATGTATTTACTGTTTCTGGGCGAGGGACAGTTCGTAGCGGAATTGGAAATGGGCGTGATTCCTTCACGTGGAAATTAAATTGCAAAGTGCAGAATGAACATTGTACGAAGCTCTGCTTTCGAGAGATTTGACTCTATAATTACTAAGGTTAAATCAGTATTTATTTTATTAATCAGCTCAAAGGACTCTGACTAATGTCCCTCGAACTCTTAATCTTTTAAACTGCTTAACACTTCCAATGCCTTGGCTGCAAGATATTTTATCTCTTCTCGGTACACTATGATTTCAATATGATTATATAAATGAAAACTAAGAGAAGCTGAATCGACTGATCTTGCGGACCAAATTGTCTGTCTACAGTGGCCAATCTAGTCTCACTTCGCCATTAAAATGAAGCAGGCACAAGCTGAAGGTTCAATAGCTATTTAATAAACAATAACACATTTCCTAGTAATACTGGTAATCGTTCCTATAAATTATGTAGATAGAGAAAATAGTTGCATTTCGAACTATCCCAGAAAATCCAACCAACAAACGTCACAGCCACGAACGTACTGATTTTTCTCGAAAGCGAAGCCTCGTATGACAAAAGCTTGTTCCACACTTTTATCCTACACTTTTCGCAATTGCACCACGAATTACTCCTCAGGCTCCGTGTGTCGATAAAAAAGCTTTCGACTGTTTTGTTACCTATCCCAGACCCTTTCAACCAGGTAAACGGTGACATAAAAAAAAAGAGGTGAAAGCTATAAGCGCTGCAAATTCGACGAATCGTTTTCGAAAGTAACACAGATAAGTATCTTGTTGTCATTTCGTTCGATTTAACGTAGTTACGGTTGTATTTTTTGAATTTTATCGTATATATATATATATAGTATATGTTACATATAAAGATTAAATCTCAGCGACGCCATCAGGCTGCCTCGAGCGCGGTCGCAAGTGTTCTACAATCTTAGTGTAGGTCTCGAGCCAGCCTGAGCGTGTCGATTAAAAAAACGGGGGGTGAGCGTAGATTGCGAAAGGGGTTCCTGATTCGCAGCTAGAGGCCCCCTCTGTTCACGGGCAAAGAACCTCCGAGTCGAAAAAGTTTCGAGACATGATCCGTAACCCCCGACTAGCGCCCGGTGTCCCTGAAAGTAGAGTTTCTACCGAATAATCGTCGAGCTCAAATCCAATTACTAACGTTTTCACAGACGCGATCTTTGTGCCAAAGCGTAGGACCGTATAATCCTCTGGGAGTTAAGAAAGTAATCCGCGCGGATCGCGACAGCTGGAGGAATTTCCTCCAGGGGGCAGCACTTTGGAAATCTGATCTCGTGGACTAACTTCGTGGCATCCGAGGAGCTTTGTAAGATTCCCTTCTAGCGGTGTCGGGTTCTTTCCGTTCAGTGATCCCGTGCGATTGAAATGCCAGGTGTCGTCGATGGATCTTCGAATGACAAAGAACGGTAACCACAGAGGGAGGGGTAAAACTGCGACGAATATTGATGTCGATTTAAATTTAAAGCTTGTTTGGGGAAGCAATTCGTGTATCGTTTCATACTGACGCTGCTCATGTTAGAGAGGATTGATAGCAACGTTTCGGTAGGCACGGAAGCTGGTGAATCGTTTTGTTCACCGCCGTCTTGGGCAACGGGGGACGCTGCAAGGTAATTTTTAGTGCCAACGATAGGGTCTCGTGAGAGTCTGCCGATTCCTTCTCGCGAGGCGTTTTGGACTAATGGAATTCGACGAATTTTAGTGTTAGGTAAAGCGTGGGAAATATTATTCTTGTAACGATACGGCGCCTTCGCTGAGATGAACGGCAAACGTGATATTTCTACAGTTCTATGATGTTGCATCCATGGTAGTCAGTTAGCCACATGCCATTGTAGGATACAGGGTGCCTTGGAACGTGCAAGTTCCTCGCGCCAAAAGAAATCGAACAATGCTTTACTCTTTTGCGATATGTAAGTCAATGACGAGTCATTGTATCCCGCATATTGTATCCAGGGGCGCATTTGAACATTTGGCGCCCCTAGGCTAACAAGCGTCTGTCGCATTTTCTGCGAAATATCATCAAATATTTTAATTTAAAAGAGTCGAGACAATTTCAAAATTAATTCAATATCGCAATTCCGCAATTCGCGTCTGAGTCACTGCTAATTCGCTACATGAAAAAAAGTGAATTGTTTTTAAAGTTGTCTCAAGCCTCTGTGTTCAAACCTTTTCCAATTTCTATCGCTCCAAATTTGCCGCCCTCCAAAATTTTCTACTCCTCAAAATTTTTCGCTCCCCCAAATTTGTCGCCCCCTAAAATTTGATGCATCCCACAATTTGCCGCTTCCCAAAATTTTCTGCTCCCCCAAATTTGACGCTCCCCAAATTTGCCGCTCTGCAAAATTTCTTTGCTCCTCCAAATTTGACGCTCCCCCAAAACCTTTCGCTATCCAAAATTTCCCGCTCCCCAAAATTTGTCGCTCCCAAAAATGTTACGCTTCCCACAATTTTCCGCTTCCCAAAATTTGATGCTCCCCAAAATTTGTCCTGAAAAAAAAGAACACTCCCACCGTAATACCACTAAACTATAAAATTAAGATTCTCAATTTATTCAGTCGCTGATTGATGAGACGTCTAAATGTAAGTGGCCTCGATCTTAGAAACGAAATCTCGTTTAATTAATAATCACCTCAGAGTGCAAGTATAGAACATGTTCGATTCTTGATTTCTGTTGGCACGAGGAAATCGCTTATTTCGATTTATCGTAATATTTTGAGACACCTTGTAGTACATAATGTGCACACCACTTTCATTTTGTAGTAATCAGATTAATTAATAAATGTACGTCAATACCTGGTGGGCGTAGGGGAAGAGGTGGTATCTACACACTAAACAAGTAAAAAATGTTATATGAGCCTGTATTTTATACAGTGTAGTCTCTGAGTTATGGAGGATTGAAAAGGAAATAATTCTCGAGGTGTTGGTAAATACCAGTTGCCAATCAAATCGTGTCGAATCTATTATGTAGCGTATATAGTAGATTTCAAGTGTCCCCAAAAAATAAATGTTTAAAAGGGAATCGTAGTGAGCATTGAAGCAACACTTCCTTTAACCCTCTGTCTCTCAGAAACTATGGTATGCACCATCTCTGGTCGTGTAACATCATTTACTTATTTCGCTGCGCAGACGTACCCTTCGAAATTCTGAGTTGCATTTATAAATCGCCCTGCACACTTGCCCGCCAGATGCAAGCGCATAGTCCATTTCTGAAATGTAGCTAGTAAACAGGAAGTATTTTCAGAACTATATTTCATTCAGGTTGCAATGAGATTTGTACGATTGTTGTGTACTACGTGTGTCAATCAAAAGCATAGCACCGAATGAACACCCTTGTTAAAGAAATGAAACCAGGCTCACGATAAGCACTGAATGTTTTTGTAGAATGAATGAGGTGCAAAAACACTGACTACGCTGGAAAATAAACGACTTTTGTAAAGAAGAAAGGAAGGAGTTTTTTGCACCTTATTTGGTCAATGAAATCATTTAATTCTATCTTGACCATTTCTTCGCATCTCTCGTAGAATAGAAGCCAATTAGGTGTATTTTCTAATCAAATCAAAACGCAGATTTAATTGTTAATACACATATTAACATGTTCAGTCCCATCATTTGTGCATTCCGCCTCGACGCCAACAAATAGAACTTCTTAAAATGCCGATCGGGAATCGTTGCAAAAAGATATGATAGTACATATTGAAGAAAATGAGAATCCATGATGGTTGTGAACATGTCAATAATGTAAGTAGAAGTCTATTCTAACAATGGTATATAGAGATTAATTCCTTCGCCATTTTATGAAGTATAGTCTTTTTTAAAATACTTCCCATATGAAACGCAGAATGACCGTTACATGTTTTGCAATAATTACTCGCGTGAGTATATGCCTATCCAACATATGTAACAAGTTAAATGTTAAATAAGGGTGAAATGGTGTAGCCAATTTGAAGAAACTATAACATAACAGAGTGCTAGCGTTCCGTCCAATGGAACGACTGGTATTGAGTTCTTCAAAGATAGGCACGAGTAGAAAGAGAAAGGTTCTGTGTATGAAAGTAATTTGTTCACGTACAAATGATGTAGAAAACGATTTGTGGACTATGTCTGAGATTCGAGATGTAAATCGTGGAAATTAAAAGTTGGAATCTTGCTTTCTGTCGTCTGAAGCACAATTTATTGCCAGTAATACAATACTAACTGAGAGTTGGTTCTCACGTAATGCTCGAGTACAAACAACTTGGATGAGATAAATTCCTTCAAATAATTTCTATTCACCTTTGGGAAACATTTTCAGTCAGCTGTCTATTTTATGCAACAGTACCTTGGTCATGATTCTGGCTGAAATTTGCTTTTCTGTAATAGCAAACTGGAAAAGTCTGTATGTATATCTAAGCTTGTAAGGTCCAAAATATTAAAGTACTTGTATAAGGGACAGAATAGATGTAAAAAGAGTGCTGCTCTGATCAGTTAAGCAGATCTCTCTGCCTGTATTGCTACAATTACAGTGGACTATCGTAAAAGTAAAGTTGGATGTCATAGTTGCTGGCTGTAAAGGTAAAGGATGCCTTGTAGTTGGGTGATAGACAGTGGGCACTGCTAGTCGTGTGCTAGGGCAGACTGTTTATCCCACAGAGCAATCTCAGGAGTACTGCCTTCGCTGACAATAGACCCAAGCTTCCTGATTCGAACTGGATCAACTGTGTCACTTTCAGTCAAGCAATAAACCAAATAAGCTACCCTCATTTTGTGGACTCTTGAATACAGGTGCAATGAATAAATCCTAATCTAACATTCTTGGCGTTTACTTATCTGATCCAAATAATAGCTTGGAAAAGTTAATTAGTCGTTTGCAAAATGCTCCGGTTCTTGTTGAGTTTAGCTAAAACTACGAGCTATCGTGTAAGAATTTTTCTGCTCCCAATAATGATCATTAATAACAAATACTGGCTCGCACCAGCAGGGGCGGATTTGAAGATTTGGCGCCCCTGGGCTAACAAGCGTCCGCCGCTTTTTCCGCAAAATATCATCAAATATTCTAATTTTTAAGAGTTAAGACAATTTCAAAATTAATTCAATATCGCAACTCGTATCTGAGCCATCGCTGCTAATTCGCTACAGGAAAAAAAGTGAATTGTTTTTAAAGTTGTCTCAAGCTTCTGTGTTTAAAGTTTAAAGTTTACGTTTAAACTTTAAACCTTTTCCAATTTCTGTCGTTCAAAATTTGCGACTCCCCAAAATTTGCCGCTCCCAAAATCTGGCGCCCTCCAAAATTTGTCGCTCCCCAAAATTTGCCGCTTTCCAAAAATTTGTCGCTCCTCAAAATTTCCCGCCCTAGGCTGCATCCTCCTTAGCCTGTACTCAAATCCGCCCCTACACACCAGGGAACAAGCAAGCAACACCTAATTGCCATGACAAGCTCGACAAACTAAAATGGGCTTTATTGTGAAGATCGGTGAGTCGTGTGGCTGATCTATTGGCATCTTGTCCAAGTTGTAACGCCATAACAAGGTACATATTATATAAGAACTGGCCGACGAGTTTATCACTTAGAGTTGCATCCCTCAAGTTTGGTGTAACGTTGATAGGTCTGAGCGTGTTTCTAGCAAGTAAACCACAGAGTGATTTGTCTTTTATTAATTCTGTTATCGTCGTTGCGAAGAAAGTGCGACTCGGTGGTCAGTGATCTTGCATTAAATGAATCTCGATTACTGAATCATGAGATCCCTTTATTGCATCGTGGTTCCTTGATTCTTCGACGAAACCCTTTCTGTCTGACACAGAGATAGCGTGGTGTGCGCGTAAACGATCGACAGATCGATGAATTAATTTGTAACGCTACGAAGAGGCCACGAAAGTTAGTCCGCCAAATTCTCGATAGTTTCTTTTAATACCCTGTCTGTATTACGGCGTGTCGCCCTTGCGATCATTTCGATTGTGCGGCTGATATATTTCTAAAGTCATTTCGTATAGTATATTTTAACAGAAACGAATTACTATTCGCCTCTCCTCTCGCGTTTTGTGCACAAGCCGCTTTTGACAGCGATAATGAGAAGGGGGATTCTGAATTTAGAAGAGAGAAGAAGGAAACGCGACGGTGATCGAGTAACCGATAGTTAAATTGCTCTTATCTCTTTTCGCGAAGTACGAGAAACTTTGCGTCGCGGATCGATACGCGCATTTATATATTAATATATATAAATATATATATATATATATATATATATAATCTCTCGAGTTTCAATTGTGTCGTTGTGATGATCGACAGGGGCAAGGAGCGGGGCTGTTGTTCGTTCGTTTCCTTGCCTTTTGCAAAAGAGAAAAGAGAAGAAGTAACGAGTGCGAGAGAAGAGAAGTGCTTCGATCTATTTATCAAAAAAGCTGTTACAGCCGAATATATAACAAAAGTGGAGATTTGGTGAGATTTCTTTTTACCAGAATCGATGATATATACATTTTTGTCGGTGGTAATTGACTGCTCGTTCGGGGGAGCAATTAGCCTGCGCGTAGTCTCTTTAAACCTAAACGTTATCGTTTCAACGTCTATTTATCGGTGCTACCAATGTGCTACCATTGTTTTCGCATCTGTGTATCTCTCAATTTTTCAAATAAAATGTTGATTTTATTACAACCGCCTACCATACTGTGCGCCACGAAACATCATATTGATCATCGATTTATATTAATGCTGATACGAACACAAGGGAACGTCGAACCCATAAAAATCCCCTCCTCGAACGAAGTGTGGATCGGTAAGTTCTAAATATATCTGCTTACCATGGTGAATTAATTTGCAATAGACATTTACTCGGTTTATTATGGAGCCGATAAAGTCTGTAAAAGTGACCTACTGTTACACTACGTCTGATCCATATATTACAGTTTATATTTAACTATTCACAGTCTAAACGTCACAATATACACTTCGCAGCCTATACATCATGCCCCACATTTCACAGCCCAAACTTCTCAACCTACACTTCATAGTTGACACTTCAGAATTCACACTTCATCGATTATAAATCACACTTCAGCATCACAGTTTATAAAGCACACTCACAGTTTCCACTATTATAACCTACACTTGATTGACTATTACATAGAGTTCGTTGGGAAATATAAGAAGTTTCTTGAAACGCCATCTTTGGGAATTTATACGTGAGAATTGTAAACCAGAGAAAAAATAAACCCAACCTATACCCTACACTTCACAGTTCAAACCTTAGAGCATATAAACATGGAGGAAATGCGCGAAAATGTAGACGGCGGTAAAAAGAGAAAAATATACATGGGGGACACCCTCTCTCTTTCTAGCGCCAGGGGCGACGTTTTTTTTTTTATTGTAGAAAGAGAGGGGGTGTCCCCTATGTATGTTTTCTCTTTTTACCGCCGTCTACATTTTCGCCCATTGCATGCTTCCTCCATGTTTATATGCTCTAAGGTTCAAACCGGCTATTTTATACTTGATAGTGTAGCCACAGACCAGGTATAGGATAGACCCATCACGCAATGTAATTTTATGTCACACTCGGGGGGCTCGCGAGCCCCTTTACCATTTTCATGTCACACCCAACGTTATCGATTGAGTCTAAAATAAGATTGTAACGCTACGCGTGGTAGGAATTAGAATTCAACACGGGTAAAATCACAGACGAGGTATAGGATAGACCTATCAACCAATGTACTTTTCTGTCACCGGTTTGGGGGTTCCTAAGACCCCCTTCCCATTTTAGTGTCGCATGCAACGTTCCCGGTCAAGTCTCGAAACAGATTGTAACGCTACGCGTGGTAGGAATTAGAATTCAACACGGATAAAAGTAGGTAATTTTTTGAGAGTCGGAGCCCGCGATTTACAAATGTTTCTATTAGAGTAACAATTTAAAGATCGTCTTATGAACATATTCCGTTCAACGAAAGAGAAAAGAGGATGAAAATAAAACGATGTCACATTCGCCTTTTAACCTTTCTGTCCTATTCCGGTTTATTTATCTATACCTCGTCTGTGACAATAATTACACTACTCACGGAAAAGCGCTTGGCGTCTCCCATACGATTCCTCTTGCGAAGAAGTTTTACGCGAAAATTGGGTAATCGGCCCGGGTGACTTACGCAGGCAGTTTACCAAAAGGTACACCCCCTACGCCCGAAACTTTTCCCTTTCGGCAAGAACACCAGGGGATGAAACTGATCTACCCATACCAATTCCATGCTCAGTCACTTGCTTCCGCAAACGGAAGCAGCGGTGACTTTCTCATCAGAGATAAGGAGCCAGCAAACGAGCAACAAAGCTAATAAAATGCTGTGACTACTTGGCGATTTTACGTGGGGCCTTAAATACTTCAACTATAATAAATTAGCCTAGGTTTCCTTAGATGTCTTCTGTCACTATCACTTTTCACTATCACTATCAATATCACTATTACTTTTCACTAGTTTTTTTTAAATGTGTTATTTTATTAAAAAGGAGCAGCAACATTTGGCCCTCTTGTATTTTAAACGCGCCATTTCAATTATTTTACATTCCTTGCTCTCGGAATGGACTCGTTGGGCAAAGTCTTTTTGCGTGCAATTAGGTAGGATGCTTACCCTTCCAAAATTGCACGCACAAAGATTGCTATCCAGGAATACAAGGTACTCGTGTCTACTATCGCATGCAAATACAAAATATGACTCACCGGTCAGCGAATACGGTCCACCCAGTCATCATCGCTATCTTCCAAGCTAGCGTGACCCTAGACCCTCTCTAGGGCCTATGCTGCAGGTCTTCTCTAAGGCCCATGCTTTGGGCCCAATCTCTAGGGCCCCCTGTTTGGACCCTCTCTAGGGCCCACGCGCTAGGCTCTCTCTAGGGCCCATGTCTTGGGTCTTCTTCAGGGCCCACGGCAGGCCCTCTCTAGGGCCTAGAATCTCATTGGTAAGTCTACGCTGAAAATTGAAGCTAAGCGAAAATTTGACTCTACTTCCGCGATAAAAAAAAACAATTAGAGCGCCGGTGCTCTGGACGAACTTTACACGCGCAAAAAAGTGGCTCTACTTTCGCCAAGAAATTTCAACTGGAGCTTCGGTGCTCTGGATAAGTCACAGATACGCAAAAATTGGACTCCAAATTCACGGTAGTACTACTCTAATTAAGAGCCGCGGTGCTCTGCAAAATACGTAGATGGACGCGACAAAAGCGGGGACTCTACGATCGCATTACGCGCGATCACGAAGGATCTTGCTAGACTGCAAGATCGCTAGGAAGATTGGTTCCACTTGCAACATTTTCAAATTTTTCAAAGTGACTCTACACGACTCGATCGATTCGATTATTTTACGAATTATTAATCGGACTTGTAAAAATCGCGAGCAACTGTTGTATTGATTTAATTTTCTGATTTTAAGACAGACACATGCATGTCACTATCTACGAGTACCTTGTATGGTCGGCTCATTGGATACTGCTCTTTCCAACACGTATGTATGTGCAGCGGTTAATGGCTCATTTCATATAATTGGCATTCGTTTTAGGAACATTTCTGCAATATTTCGTGAATGTGGTTTAGAAAAGAGCCACGTCATGAGGCTACTGCCTAGACGCCCTAGACCATATTCGCGAAATATTGCATAAGAGTTCCCGAAACGAATACCGACCATGTGAAATGGGCCCCTGTTTGTCGCGTATTTGTGTTGGAACGGCCAGAATCGAAAGAGCTGGCTACGCTACATTTTCACCAGAAACCATTTTGTCCTATTGCGTGCACCCACATTCAAAGAATTATAAAGTGACGAACCATTCGCTGTCATCAAGACTACTGCATCTCTGCAAACTCATAAACCCTGACCAGCAACACCGAGACCAGCACCCTTCTGACCAGCACCCCTTTAGCCCTCAGCCCAGCAGCTCTAGTTGGACTCGTGCATGACTCTACTTTCGCGGTGAAAAAGCTATTAGAGCACCGGAGCTCTCGACTAGTTTTACTTGCGCAAAAACACTGACTCCACGATCGCATTACGGGCGATCACAAACACTATTACTGAAACAGACAATTTGTATTTAAACAAGTTCCAAAAAATTTCCTCTAAATTCCAGGCAGCCGTATAGAGCGCCACGCAATTCAGACATTAAGAAAAATTTCGAGCAGCCACATTGGGCGCTTAATGATTCTCAAGATTGATAGAAAAAAGGAGTGGCCCCTTTAAGCGTCTATCACTATCACTTTTCACTATTAATATTACTTTTCACTAGTTTTTTTTAAATGTGTTATTTTATTAAGTCTCTTCCCAGCGAAGGGCTGAACCAGAAAAGCTCAAACAATCAACTACGTTATGTTTGTAATGATGTGGTCGGCCTGGAAGAAAATTAAGAAAAAACTTAGTGAGTTGGTACCAATCGAGATAATTTCGACCTATAGATGAGCACGCACGAGCATGCAAAACCATCGTCGAGATACATAAATAAGAGCAGGGAATGGAAACAGATCGATGAGATGCATGACAAGGGCACCGAGTCATACAAAACCATCGAAGAAATACCTACCCGAAACAGAATAAACCGAGACCGAACCAAAGTCACTGAACGTAAGTTTGGCTCGATCTGGGCCCTTAACCTAGATCGTAGGCTTCAGTCTTTGATTCCGTTTCGCAAGTCGCAATGCTTGGGAAACGTTACCAATTGTCCGAGCACACCAACATGGAGGTACCTACGAAAGTGACCCATTTCTACGAAATATATTTCTGGTCCATGTTCGACCAATGCTTTGTGCATTTTGAAAAATTTGGAAAAAGTCTTACGACTAAAGTTCTTAACTTAAGACATATTGCTAGGACTATACCTAGTTAAAACTAAGCACGCGTGCAATTTCTTCCGCGATGTATAAAATTTTAGGTTTAGTAGCTTAAAATTATTTTAATGCAAGGGGGAAAGAAATTTAAGTCTATATAGCAGCCACTGTGGCAGCTGTCATTTATTATTATATGGTAAATGTGGCATTTTTTATTTCTCGTAATATTGCCACTAGTGTCTCTTTATATTTAGCAGATGTAACGGTCAAGCAAAAGTAGCGAGCATACTGAGCAGGTATGACCAACAATGACTGTCATTGTTAGTTATTATACCAAATTAATGCTTTCTATTCGCGCCTTATTAAGAGAATCTAATGACTCGAATGTAATTACTGTTAAGAGAGACGATTTGAAAGATCTCACACGGAAAAGTTCAACTTCAGAAATTTAACTCGTATTCGATACATTAAGCATCCCGAATGATTGGGAAATTAAAATCTAGTTTAGAATGTTTGAAACGCGATATTAAAATTTCTATCGAGAATTTAAAATGTATTTTTTGTATGTTTCTACGCGTATTAAACATCTGGAAGCACACGCATTAATGTTACTAGAATCGAAGGGGACGCACAGGCTTGGATGGATAGAAATGAAGGGGATGCACAGGCTTGGAGGTTGTCCGGAGAAGATTAGATAAATAGACAGAGCACTTTCTTTCGCACAAGTTTCTGGAAATTTGTCAAATAAGGTAAATCGACAAAATTTGTCAAAAGACATAGCATTAAAAATTAAGAAAATTATGGCGGACTGCTTGCAATGTAGAGCAATTCACATTAGTGATGAAAGTACGTTGAAAACACATGCCCTTGATTCTTTTCAATCTTTTGATAACGACATTCATAATACTTTAAAATTCACAGTAGTTGCCATACTATTCATTAATTTTATTAGTTTCCCATTAACAATATTTCAATTCACCAATAAACATACTAAATTAATTTTATTCCAACACCAATACATTGTGCGTTAAAAATATTGGATCTCTTCGTTCATTTTCGCTGAATTACCATTAGCATTTAAATTTCCTGCAACAAGACTTTCTGCCAGACGCTCTCACCTCCTTCGGACACATTTTGTAGTCTCTACACTTACTATAGCAAAATGCCACTCTATTTCTATATAAGTTCTACATTAAATTGTAACTAAAATAACTAAAATGTGGATTTTATATATTTACAGATAATCGAAGCAGAAGATGATGCAGTGTGATCTACGCCAGAGAAAAAAATTTATTGGAACATTGTATTATTATTATTATATTAATTAAACAATTTTATTCAGCATCGATCCTCTGTTTCCTTCTAGTATGCTTCCTTTATATCTGAAAATTTAAATTTAAACCATTTCACCAATCCAAATGTCTTGAACCTTTGCAGGTGTGCGTAGTTTGGACGACAATATAATATATTTAAAAAAAAAATAACTCCGAGAGGATGAAAAAATTATCCTGTCATCAATTAATAATATAATAATAATTTTATAATATTGAAAATTATCTGAAGTCATTCGCTATGCAAATTATCTTTGTAAAAAGAAGTGAGATCCCCATAAAAAACTTCAAAAAAGTAAAAAAATTACGCCAAGTACATGAAAAATCAAATAAGTCACAAAAAATAGAAGATAATAATAATTACAAAATAGAAAAAAAGATGTGAAATCAAAATGAGCTGCAAGTACATAAAGGTGCTTTCCAACTGCGCTTAAGATAACACAATTACATATACACAGCTAAAATGCTGTGTTCATACATTTCATTACTCATATCGTGGACATTTTAATTAACCCATCAAAAAGAATCCCATTTAAAAACATTGTCGTAAATTAATAGCTTTATAAAATTAATGATATGCAAAAATTGCGCCAATTATAACAATGGCTATTTATACAAAGAGAAAAATGTATTAAATAATATTAAGCAGATATATTTTTATACAAATAAATATTTTAATACGAATAAATATTTTATTCACCCTATTCTCGACTCTATACGAAGATCATTGTTTCTGGTTCAGTGATGAACGGAACCGTATCTTGTATATACCTATGTATAAACAAGTATACGAATACGACGTGCATTTTGGAATTTTTTTCTCAGGAGTTCTATTCTGCAACGTGTAGTATCCCCGTGAGAAAGATATTTAGTAACTGCATTATTCGAAGAAGAAAATTCTTCTGGTAATATATCATCCACATGATGAGGATGAAGTCTGGCTGCCGCAACCAGAGAGTCATTGAATAACGAAGTGTGTGACACCGGTCAGAATGTTATTATTTATGTTCACAAATAAGAATTAATTAAGAATTTTGTGTTCTGTAAAATTTCTTTATAAAACTTCCGTTTATAATTCAGCTAACTCCAAGCTTGTCTTACATGGGTACCCGGGTACCCCAGTTATCCAACAAGCGTATATATAAGTTTGAAGTTTTACTATTTAAAATTTTATGAATACATTTTTATTTTCAAAACGTAAATCGACGTAAAAATGTCTACAGAATGGGGAGCCGAAGCGGTTTGTCGATATTTTTACAAGAACATTAAAAATTGTTAAAGGAAACATAGAAATGAGTATCCGGGTATCCGGTTGCGTACATAAGGGTTAAGTATGTATTCGTGGTCACTACGCTCGCTACAGCAATAATTTTGTTCGATGGCATGCAGAAAGATTGATAGAATGAAAAAGTATCACTCACCGTTAGTTGCAACAGTCTCACTGCTATTCATGCAGACAAGCATCCCCCTTCAGCAGTAGCTATTCGATCTGCAGGCCAATGTCCCGCAGCTGCAGCGTCAGTACCGAATAGAACGTGTCACACTCACAATATGTCGCATTAATTTCGCGATGAAGAAGCAATAAGAAGAGCACCGGTGCTCTGAATGAGTTCCAAATGCGTTAAAACACTGATTCTACGGTCGCGTTCACGTTACTAACATGCAGGGCCACTGTGCACTACAAAATACTTTATCGCGAAATAAGCACTGACTCTACAATCGCATTGCACACGATTACAAAAGCACTTCACGCTTTTAAACATCTCTCAACAATGGAAAGATGTGTTCGGACTCGAGTAAAGTGTTTCCAAAATAGTCCTCTAGACACCCAGTGTAATGTAGTAGAATTTTGTTATTGAGCCTTCCACATAGTCCAGTAATCGATGGAATTGATGCAGCAATCGTGAAATCACGAAATAATATCCACTGTGACTGCACAGATATTTAGTGATCCGATCACCGTCGCGGACAACGTCGAACTGTTAGGGCACACCGTTCGGCGATGTAGTGACTTTGGTAGAGGTTGTTGATGTTTTTGTCGCGCTCGGCCGACTCCCAGCTAACTTGAAATTCGTCAAGGCCAGAAATAATATTATATAGCAATGTCCATTGCTAGACAAAATTTTATTTCACAATGCGTGTTTGAAAAGTAACTCGATTTGCAGTTGCATTCATGCACCCCACGACACTCATGCATTATGCAACTTTCTGCGAGGGTTTTAAGAATTACAAATAGAATCCAATTATTATTACTTCACTAGACTAATTAAACAGTGCATTAGAAACTTGTGGGAATGTCAGTAACAGCTTCAATTTTTAATACTTTGCGGGGTACGATACGTGAAAGGGTTCTACTACACGCAAAATGCTAATAGACAATGTCATTGTGCAATTTATAGCTCGCACGAGCTTTGAAGAAATATCATTTTTGAGCGCCATAAGTGTCTTGATCCCCGAAATGGATTTTCGGAGAGAAATCCGCGTGAGTCGTTGACGCAAAAGCCTGCCTTCTATGTCAAACTCTCACTTTAAACAAGTCACACGTATACAAGCACGCACACACCTTTCAGCATTCCAACACATTTCAAAGTAGTTGCTGAGTTGGACGCTGTTCATGAGCAGATGCCACTACATTCAGTCCTCAAATTATGGGTAGGTAACACAGTTTGGGTGGCGACAGGATCATCCATAAGGTGATAGGTCTATCCTATACCTCGTCTGTGACAACAGCTTTTCACTCGTCGCGACAACTACGAAAGAATTAGCAAGGATAGGGGCGAGCTCTTTCGGAGACGGGAGGTGCGACCGCTTTGGGAGAAAATACTGTACAAGCAGTAAAAATGGAGCGGTACAAAAAAAAATGTACCAACAATACGCGGTATTCCCAAGCGGTCACCCATCCAAGTACTAACCACGCCCAATGCCGCTTAACTTCAGTGATCGGACGAGAACTGGTGTTTTACAGGCATAGAATGATCGTTGGTGAAGAGACACATGAATTTATCGAAGAAACTTGTATATACTATGCTTTGTAAAGATATTAAATATTACTATTATTAATACTTCCTGTGTAAAAATCTTCCTACTATTATATTCTAAGTACTTATTATATAGCGTTTAAGTCGAAAAGAGGTCGTAGTTCTTTGAAAAATTACACAATTCAATGGAATTAGTACAGGAATGAGGTTAGATAGTAGAGTGGAAAACGTAACTGACTAAATTGATTCTAATGTGTATCTAGTCGCTTTTGGAATGTATTTAAATGGTAGCACCTCTCGATAAGTCCATTGTGCCTTTAAACAAGAGATATCATTTAAGTAACTTACCTAACCCAATTCTTTTTACCTGTTGTAATTTTTATACGTTTTTTGTGTACTTTACTGATTGTTTGTACTTTACCATATCAGCATGGTAGAATTGGCCAGAGTTTAGAGTTGGCCAAAATTTCGATATTGCATTTTCAACGGTTTGTTTGAGTGGTCATTTTAGTTCAATAACTAAACATTTTCTCGTTGAAAATTATTGCAAAATGATTGTAATGCCTATGGAAGAGACCTAACACCAAGAGACTAACAAATTATGAATAAATAAAGAAATTTATATGTTAACAAATAAAAAAATAACAAATTCATTAACTTTTGCAGTTACATATTAAAACGCAGACTCCTTCATTACTCTCCCATATAATACTTACAATTATTTTCCCTACAATTAATTAGTTATTAACAGTTCTTAGAAACAATTTTATTGAAATCTTCGTGAAGCTATTAATTCATTAATTGTATTATCACATAATGAACGAGCAAATAACTATTAAGTCGAAAAGTTTTTATTTCTAGGTATACAAATAACACCAATGAATAGGGCAATCTTTATTTAAATTATTGTACTTATAGAACAGCTTAAGCTTTTCAAATTGGCTACATGGTTTAATAGTCTTGTAATAAATCAATATAAAACAGAGCGACGGAAACGGTTGAAAATTATTGTAAAAGAAGACCGCGACATATTATTTTGCATCCTTCGCCACTTTGACATCGTCTCATTACCATCATTCACGATCCAATGACAATATATTTCGACTCTAACACAGTTTTATTTCACTTCTTCGTACACCTATTACAAAAGAAGCAGTAACATTCGTTCGAAAAAAACTTGGCGCGCATAAAAATATCCAACGTACTGAATAGTCGCAGACCGAGAACAGAAGGAAAACAGATTTCGAAGTACATCTTTAAAATTTAAATAATAATCGAGGTACACGCATACATGTACGCCGATCGCATTAAATAAACGCCACGTGGCTTTCAATGACTCGCGGTTGCAGCAGTCCGAAAAATATGCATAGAAAAATAGTATGAACGGCTACGTAATAAATTGTACAATTAAACGTGGTTTCGTGTATCATTTCTCCGATATACATAGCTGTCGTTAGTTCTTTGCTGTCGTCGAGAGCAATAGGAAGGGACCTCGAATATAATGATTATTATGTAGTGATCGTTTGCGTACAAATGATATGCTCAGTGAATTGTGTTTCGTTTCCCGTACCTTTCACAGTTACGCGTAACACAGTCGACAGAAGTGACATAGCGAACCTTTTTGGGGATTCTTCCAATCTTATTTAATCGCACTATATCTCACTTTCATCGCCCATTATAGTTTCGTTTTGTGACAATAGTGATCTACACATATGTAGCTGAAGAAAGAGATATAATGGCATAAAGATATAGTAATTAAACATTTAAAAATCGAGAGGTGTAATTTTATGTAACGAATTTAATAAAATGCAAATTATTGAGAAAGTCGGAATTATTTCTGGGGTTTAATTTTAATTCGCAAAGGTATACTAATTGACAGTGGCGCCCCCAGAGGAGTGGCCAAGGGACCTTCGCACACCCCAAAGAAGGGGCTTTGTAAAAAACAAAAGAAAACTAAATTTTATTCTTTAAATAAATTTTTGTAAGCATCTAACGAATTTTCACCCTTTTTGAATTTGCATTAAAAATATTTTTATCCCGAGTGCCCCACTGTTAATTGATACATAACTTGGGTATCCCTTGAGTTCATTATATCTCTTTCCTTAACTAACCGGTTCCTATAGATGAGACACATACAACATAAATGCCTTTCGATATCTCTGTCGTTACCTTTGTTAAGGGTTGTAACGCTTTGTATATGAAGTAGGGTGCGATTAATCCCTTAAGTAATTAACCACGGAATTTTCAACGTGAAAAGTTCATTTTAGAATAAATAGTTTAAAGATAGTTTGTGTATTTAAAAGTAAAATTGATAGGTAATGTGCCCTTTTGCGTGGCCAATTTTATTAATACATATAAAACTTTTATTATTTACATTTAAGGGATTAATCTGACGATTGTTATGAATAATAGTTCGAACCGATTGAACTAGTTACGAAAATCGACAGTGACAATTAAAATTGTAGTGATTGTTATTAGAATTATTCGACTCTTGATAATATAATATTTAGATCGTCGAATAATTCTGATAAATTTATGAATTACGTAAGTAATGTACAACCTTCGTTAAGGATTTTTAACCATAGATCCGTGGGATCTATGAAATTTGTTGTTCGTGTGGAGCAGCAACAAAGATTGCCAAAAATAAAATATTATATTTACATTTGGAAAATTGATCCTCTCTTTCCTAGACAATTCTGTGGAATCGTTAGATGAAAATCGACGTTTTCACAAAACTAATTTCACTAATTTTCCATTATTTTTCTAGACTGCTTTTGATATTCGGTCAGATGTATGATTTAAAAATTCTCCCGCAGGCTAAACGCGGAGAAACCTTTTTATCCTCTGTTTTATTTAAATGACTTACAATTCCATCAGTGTTTTGATCATCCGATTCTTTAAAAAATTTATAGTAGTCTATATCGAAAATAATCGTCCGAAAAATAGTGGGCCCACTCGAAGTGATTATTATTTAAACAATACAGGCTTCCCGATATAAAAACTCCTCTCCTCGCCGCTCACTTTTCATTCCGCACTCCCACCCTACGATCAACGAACTCTCAAATCGAATACTAAAAGTTACATTTACCTGAAAAATCATTGATTATTTCAAAAATAGATCGATGTGTATTTAAAAAGATTCTCTTAATTACAAATCATTATTTTTCAAACGAATGATTATCAGCTGATTTCGTTAAGTGTATAATTGTTACGTGGTAAAGTTTTTATCCTATTAGCTCTTAGTATTATCAACAAATTCATCTTGTATGCAATTGTACGTTATTGTTCTCCTACGTGAGGTTCACTCGTCCCCTTCTCCTTTCATAAAATCACTTAATAACCGATATCGTCTGCTGCTGAACATACGGACAAATTACACCATCGTTAAAAGCAATCGTAATTCAAGTCGATATCGTTTCGAACCAACCGTTACACTTGAGATTCCATTTCTGGCAATTCGGTCTGGTTTACCGTACTTTAAACAGTACACGTACAGTGTGCCTTGTAGATATGTCGCTTTTTGTTTAGGGTAACAATTAACACTCTGGCGGAGACAGTTTCAGCGCATGTCCGCCAAAGCATTAATAGCCACCGGCGGTTATCGGTACTTTCTAAATACTTACCACCGTATCTATGTTAATGTTAAATTACACATATATCTTTTTTGTTGTTGTTGTCGATAAGAGATCAGTAACACATTAATAGTAATTATTACTCGTGTGATGCTTATCGATATTCACTAAGAATATTACTTATTGGTTTCTCGTTAGAACGATAGCACATATTCAGAACATCGTTAAGTTCGGCGAGAGTTATTTGACGTACGATTCTGTATTAATTTCAAACGCTTGAAGCACTCTTTCTTTATCATCCCAGACGCAAAAATTGTTGCTTTTGATTTTTAGCCTGTCTAGGTTAAGACTTATCCGGCCATTCCCCGAAAATATACAATAAGTGATCGATGGATCGTTCGATCGTTAAATTCGTAATGTATATATGTACAATGTGTTTTGTTAAAATTGCAAATATCCCTCGCCAAGTGCTGATGATACATGCGGTAAAATCGGGGGAGCATCGTGAACGCCTCGCGATATCGGGATCCTGGCATTGTAAGAGTAAGTTCAACAGCGATCGCTTTAGAGTCCATCTCCGTTTACAGACTGTCTCCTCGAAAGCTGTGTAGTGCCTACGTTCCGGCGGATAATAGAAAAAGAAACACAGTGTTACATTTGTGCCTATGCTAGTCTACGCTTTGGCTAATCAGAGTTGAAAGGATACGGCCGCGAAGGTCAATCTACCGATTTCGGGATAGATTAGATTGTTGATAATAAGTTTGATAGTAAGATCAAGTTGTTGGGACTAATTTTCGGATAATTGGCATGTCTAAGTAAATTTATAATTGCCTCGCAGAGCTCTATAAATATTTAGCGACTGATCTCGAATGTAACTCAATATATCAGCAATAGAATTTTCATTCGAAATTACATATAAAATTTAACACGAATCTAGAGAGCTCAAGATAGGAACAAGTGGTAATTAGGCTCCAGGCTAATGTACGTATAACTTCGTGTATAAAGTTAAAGGAGAAATCCTCGAAAATATCTTATTATCAATCCAATTACCAAATCAATTCACCTTCTTCACAGTTTGGTAGCCTACTGCGAAATAGCCTAGCGTTTCTATCTAATGGACTGACCGAGTCTAAGTTTTTCGTTGCATATTCACTGTTTTATCTCACTCATGGTTTGTTAGTGTTAGCGTTACCCTAAAGTGAATGCTTACACATTTACTTGAAATGTACAAGAAGATTGCGTTAAGTCGAGAAAGAACTGATAGAAAATATATGCAACGGCGATCAATAAAATAGCGTTACATTTAAAAATACACTTTCAAGCGAACCATTTCCAAAGGAACTAAATATGTAACAACAGAACATCTGAAAGCATCGATAAATCCGACGCATATGTACATTCGAAAGAAAAGGTGCATTGAAATTCAATGAGAAAGATGACAATGGTTGTATTAACGAAAGGTACAGAAAAAGTAAAAAGCAGAACATAAATGATATTTCAAAAGTGTGGGACAAGTAAGAATACGTGCAAATGTCTCGTGGCAAAAGAGATCGAGGAGCATTGTTCTGAATAGAGAAGCTTCAAACTGCAAAATAATACAGGGCTCGTTACTATTTCTCTTGTCGCGAGAACTCTGGACAATTCTGCTTGTCGCACGATTTTGAAACATCCAGTATAACGGATTGCCTACCACGCGGAGAACGTGATATTGCATCACAATGATTTCAATGAACTTAAAAACGAAGATGTATGAGCTCGCTACGTAAAGTTAATTTTAAAGACAATACACTGCGTATATACAATTACGAATAGTAGAGGACACGCGTACGTACAAGAAATTATGAATACAATCAAACTATTTACAACGTTAATAAAGTCCCTCTTATCCTTAGATTAGACGAATCATTTGATACGTATCAACTATATGAACAGAATAGTGCGCGTGTTCACGCGCACTCGCGCACATGGATTTGTGTTCCAAAGAGATACAGTGCTTTGTCGATCGCATTTACACGGCTCCATACGTTAAAAATTTCGTAACTAGGGTCGATTCTTTTTTTCTTCATTTTTCATTATTTCGGCTGAGATTAACGGAGTGCATCTATATTTACGGGGAACAGTTTCACACGCCTGTCGCTCGTGTGATTTCATATTGAAAGCTACGCATTACGTATGTATATTTGGTGCATGTTCTGGAATTGACCACTGTTTAGACTTATACGCAGGGTGTTCTTTTTCTTTGTCGACGAAATCCTACATCAATGTTGGACCCAGCACTGAGTAAATATGGAAAAGAAGGCTTACAGAACTGTACAACGTGTTCCACCCTGTTTTCATAAAAGGACCGTTGTATTTTAACTTAAACCTGGAGTAGGATAAGAATAAGTTACAATTACTTTCAATTGTAACGTTTAAGACAGTGCTGAATCCACCCGTAAAGTAGGCCCCACCAATAAAGAAGCACTCTGTATATAGTAGCAAACTCCTAACTACACTTTGAGACTAATCATAGCTGCTTTGCCGTGTATTCTCGGTGTTGTAGTGTTTTGTATGTTTCGATTAACCGTATGCGTATAGATCGACACCAACTATCAACTGCTTAGGCCATTTCAACGTGAATAATAAATGCGCGCGACCGTGGCGACCGCGCGTAGAACGCGTTAACGTGCAGATGACAGTTTTTAAAATCTCTTGTGCCCGATTGATCATTGGCTCTTTCCCGTCGAGTGGTTTTATACAAGACACTTATTATTACTAAACACGGCAGACGAGAGAAACGTTAATAGGCAGATAATCCATTCACTCTATAATCAAACAGCCATCAATTACAGCGGTATCATTTATTCTTTGGGGGATCGAAACTTGACGCGCTCCATAGTTCCGATATATTAAACGAAGAAGGTAAGACACGGGGCGGAGGCAAGTATTGTTTTTTCTGCTTGGTAAAATTAATCTGATCGGATTCTTTCACTCTATTCGCGGAATGTATCGTGAGAGGAAGTAAGACTCTCACTTTCATCGCCATCGTATCATCGAAAAAAAAACTATATAAGACGTACATGAACACCGGTAGTAAAAGATATCAAAGGGTCTTTAGAATTGCGACGGTACAGTGCACGGGGGCGCCGTGAAAATTTCGATTTGATTCTCCCGTTAACGGTCCACGTGGTTTCACGCTTTCAATTTACCTACATCCTCTAGGTAACCGGTCGACTTAAAGCTGAAAGCTTGGATACCTATTAACAAGTTCCCAACAAAAGGTGTTTCTCTATAATCATATACAATAGTATATGTAACAGTTACGCTCAGTCGTGCCACGTGTTCGGAAAAGCGCACCATGTATCAAGGCGCTGATCTGAGACTACGATGGCTCTACATTAATCAACGTAATTGGTGTTTCTCCTTGCGTGGTCAACAGTTCGACTACCGTTGATCTTTGAAAAGTTTGTCTACCTACGATAAAGCTATACGATGGACGTTTACATATATCTAAATAAGTTAAAAAAAAAAACAACTGAAGGACATCTACTACTTTTTACAATTTCTTGATTAAAGGCAAATAAATAAATAGTTTCTTTTATATAGATATACATATAGAATATGTTAAAGTGTGGAATTTCGTCCCACTATGCTATTATCAAGCATCATTACAGCTGCATTCTTTTTTTTTTATTAAGTATATGTTGCATAGACCCACAGCAAATACGATTTCTTCCCGTATCATCTTATGGCAAAAGAAAGAAGGAGAAACGGATAACTACAAAAATGCATTGAGACATCATTCATCTAGCTAATTCATTAAAGTCTCCCTAATATTCTTAGTTTTCGACGTTTCGATTCAATCGACATCCGTACGATGCAATTACATATATTAAATAAAACGAATCCATCGGGCTTCAATTTAATACGAACGCGTGCTTGCATTTTTCCCTCATTTCATCCTTCAAATATGGATCGCTTGTTAAAATTTTCATAAATTAAAATACAACCTCACAGAGGCTGTTGAAACGGGATAGACCTCGCTAACCCTTCCACCGCCTTCGGAGTGTTGCATGGTTTCGGTTTGGTCTGCGACCTTAAAAGCGTTTCCCTAAAATACCATGAATATAAACGATCTAATTCACTGGTTCAGCCTTTCGATTTCGAGACACAGGCAGTGAAAGGGTTAGATGTATTCTAGTTCTGCGACTGTGCTTTTTTCCCACCGCGCGGTTTAATGCTTTCTGAAATCTGCCACATCGCCTCCTCACAGAGGAAATCGCTGAAATTGTTGAAGAACGTTATTATACGTTCGTGTTTCTTGAACGAGTATGTCCTGCAACAGATAACGGGCTCGTTACGAAAACAGCATTTAGATACATCATTGATTACATATTGAAAGAAGGAATAGTACCCTTTTTTGAACCTCTTCATGTTTTCCACGATATTAAACTGCTGCCATCTTTTCGAGAAATTTATAGTGCCATCCGGTAAAAGATCGCTGTTCCCAATGTGCACGAATGTTAGATCTTGCAACACGAGTCCGCTAAAAATAGGGAAACAGTTCGTTTGACATGAATCTTTGGGAGAACTTTACTTTGACGTTTTCCGCACGAATTGATAAGCGCTCTTACATGTACGGGATACAAGGTGGTTGCGTTTCTGCCAGAGCTTGCCTGTAAGCTCTGAAACTGCTAGAACTATCGATAAGAGCACAATATTCCTTCAAGCCTTCTGTAATATGCTTCTGCCATTCGAGCCTTCTAATTGGCGCGCTGTCCAGTGCGGAAAGCAAAGCTAAGTAGCTATTGAAATTATTTATCTTTCTAAGATGCTTCATTATTTTAATGAATTTAACCACATATTTCTCTCTGTCCTTCGCTTCGTTCTCTAATTTATGCTCCAGTATCCGTGACCTGGCCCAGTACGACATTTTGTTGAAATGTTCCGTGAATCTGGTCAGATTCGGACTCCGCTCCTCGTTCTGCTCCTGGGCCCAAATCAGCACCTCCGGTATCTCGATCTTCATGAACAGATCAGAGTCCAGCAGTGTCATTTGTTCGGCTATTTGCTCGCTCTTGAAATCGAGCAGAGAAGCTTGCTTCGTCGTCACACTGAGCGACGAAAGAATTGGCTGCGCCGATTGTAACTGTTTCGCTTGGTGCTTCTCCAGAATCTTAACTCGCAGAGCCTTTGCCATAGTGAGGTCACCGCTGCACACTAACTGTTGCACAAATTCCATCAAAGTTTGCAGAAGAGTGTCATCCAGATCTGACATGCTGAAAGAAACCGATACCCTCCTTGATTATCGAGAGCCAGTTTCCGTATAATTAATCTAATGCCCTCTTTTACTTACGTTAAATCGCTAACGACTCTAACTAATAAAGAAAACGCTTCGCGAGCTGCCCTTTGCTTAACAACGTCTGGGGAGCAAGAGAATCGTTGATGGCGTCTATGTAACTTTTGAATTAACTCCAGCGGCTGCATGAAAGTCCTATACGTTGTTAAGAATGCTTCCTGATACAGAAAGTCTGCAAAGAGAATAAACAGAATTACACGTATTAATTTAGTAAACATTAACAAGTTGCTTTCTATATTGCGCACTATTAAATTCAACAGAACAAGAATGAATCCAGCGAATTTTAATACTAACCTGATTCTTTCTCATCTACGAAGCGTGAAAAAGAATTGCAATGAACGTTTATAAACGAAATGTTATTAATGATGGTACTCGCACATCGAATGACGAAGACATATTCTTACCGTGCTTATTAGCTTTGGTCGCGTGAATCAGTAGCGCATCTGGATGCCCTCCCCGTATATCCGGTCCTTCCTCGTCGGGTTTTTTAAGGACTAAATACTTGCTGATGTCCAGTTCATCCAGAATGCTATCGTCCTGGTCAATATCTTTCAATTCGAGGGTACTTTCATCGACTGATATCGATGACAGAGCGTTGCTTGCAGGTCTCGAAGGTGGCAATATCGTGTCCAGAGTAATGTTATTCTACAGGCAACATAGTCACGATTAGAAACAAACAACTGATACCTATAAGTACGTATTAAAATAAGTAACGTTTACCAATTTTACTGGAGTCGAAGGTGTGAGGTCCTTCTTATCGTGAATAACTGGTTCCTCCGCTTTCACTGGAGTTGACGTTACAATCGGCTCCATTGTGTGGATACTTTGCATGCTGATGGTAGGTTTCGGTGATATGGGTGGAGGTGTCGCATTTGATTTAATGGAGCGGGATCTCTTTGGCGGCAATGCTGGAGGGAGACTAGAATTATTTGTTACTTCGGTTACCGTTGGTGTCATAGTTATCGAGGTACTGAAAACAGAAGTAAGAGATGTTTTCCAAGTGCGCAATATAATAGCACACGTATCTGACTATATTGTACCACATACTTTGAGCTATCGTGCAGCGTGGTCATAGTATGCGCCATGAAAGAGCACGATTGCGTCGTAGTAAGGGCCATCTCGTGCTGTTGCCATTCTGCCTGCATCGAATTATAAGCTGCCACTGAATGACGAGTACCAAGTCCGGAGATGAAGTCATTGTTACTGTGAGAACAGTTCCCGAACATCTCCATGTACGCCATTACTGAAATAGGTGCAATCAGATCTCCGTAATTCTAATGGCACACGAGGGAATGGGATATTTATAGTGAAATAATATAGAAGTAAATAAAAATGTGACTTCGTGATGTACATATATAACAGTATGTATGATAGATACAAGCATGATTCATGTTATGGTAAAATATTAAAGCACAGGTAAATAAAATACGTAAAAGAAACACTGATGCACAAGCATGTACCTTGATAAGTTATTGTGATACTTTAGAACTCGCATGAGTAGAATTGATGTGAACTTACTGGAATAAGAATGAAATCTTTTGAACAACATCTTCGCACAGACGTAAGTTGTGCTTTTTTTTCAGAGTCAAGCTGTTACGCAATTAGAACGAGTGTCACTGTAATATAAGTATGGACGATCTCACTTAATTCGAGGAAATTTCACATAACAGAAGGCTTCTCGTTCGTCGATTCTTCCTGACGCATAATCGTGGAAACGAAAACTAAACTCTCTGGCGCTGCTCCAGAGTTAAAGAAGCATAAGTGTTAACTGACTATTAGCAAGGAAAGGTCAATTTAATTAGTGAAACAACGTCGTCGCCCACGTAAGTAGTTGAAGATTAGTTTCTACTGTTAATAAAATCTCGAGCTTGCAACAAAATGTTGCCACAAAGGCTACTCAAGTACAATAAGAGGAATAGAATATTCTACAAAATTCTCTTATAGAATTAATATTCTTCTCTGCTTTTTGGCCATATTAATCGCATTTATACGTAAGCCGTGGAAAGAGCTAAAGATATGAATAAAATATCCAAGCTTAACGTCAAACGAAATAACGTTTCAAATCATGTCCAATAAAATGAGATTAAAAAGGACGATAAACATGCCGCAAAAAAGCCAGGAGCTTAAAGTCGTGTATTAATGCGTGAAACGAAGGATTCCAACTTAGCGTGAAAGTGTTTGCTCTGGGGTAGCTGATTTGTGTGGGCAGGATATCCCACTTACCAGAATATGCCACTGATTGGAACACTGGGGGATACAAAATATTGCATCAGTTTTACCCTACTACGAGGAACAGATTCGGAACTTCTACTCTAATCTAGGCAATTTCTAGGAATTGCTTTGCTCCGATATCGATCAATCTTATTTGACAAATATATTATTATGTTTAGAGGCTAATTCGATAAGTAACGCTTCGACAGCAATAAAGCAGCGGCAGTACAGATTGGAATCCTAATTCTTACTTGCTTTATCACTGCCGCGATCGTAAATCATGGCTCAACTTACTGTGCCTTTTTTTAAGAGGCAGCGGCGGCGGTTTACTGGCGTCCGGGCTGTCGCCGTTGCTAGTGTGTAAACTACAGGTTGATAAATGCTCGTTCTCAGGTACATTGTCGTACTGCGATGGCTGACGCTCTTTTCTCCGCTTCGACCGTTTTTCTGGCAACGCAGGTGGCACGCCATTCGTGTCAGATCCAGTAACTGATTCAATTTCCTACAGGGGACACAATAGTACATTTTTAAAACGAATACATGCATCGACGAATGAAATCAAGCTAGTCATTTATATCGCAATATAATGGCTTGCAGAAATGACGAGGTAGGAATAAAGGAAAAGAATAATAAAATGAGCACACTGACGAATGTTAATTACATTCACATTAAACTGTAAAATGATTTATGTTCGGAACAAAAGGCAAACAGAGACACGACATGCAACACCCATATTTACCAGTTTCTCCAATAGCGCAGGGTCTCCACTCCCGGATATATTTGTCGTGCTGATAGTACTTTTGGAACTAGTCATTGTCTTCTGGGTGAATATGGACCCATTACTGTCCGAAGACAACTTGGTCTGAGAGAACGACTGTTGCTGCGAATTGAACGTCTGGGAATTATAACTAATGCTGCTCTGCTGGGAGGATCTTTTGGATGTCACGCTGGAAGCAGTATAACTTTGGGATGAACTTCGTTGTGAGTGCATGGACACGAAACCGGATTCCTGCGTCTGGGTCGACAGTCGTTCCATTTTTCTCTCGATACCTGAAACAGAATCACCAGGCAAATGAAAATAACGCACCAGCAATTTCACTTATAAATTGATAGACTTCAAGTGCAGAAGAAATTTCTTCGTTCCCCTACGAAAAAAGTTTTTCACGGATTTCCAGTTCCAATTGGCCGACATGGCGAGCTCTTTTTATTCTTGTGAAGTTCTAGCCAGCAAGACGACTTCGAAAAAAGAATTCTAACTGGTTACACCGACTTAAGTGAAGATCTATAGGACACTGTTTATTCACGCAGTCGCAAGGTCTGACGCCCACGCTACTTGCTCCACTAGCTATTTGAAGGAATTCTTGCATAATTTTAGCTCTCACATTTTTCTTCGCATTTATAAATGTGCAACGTCAGACACTCGCCGGTTGCTACGCTTCGCTATGGGCGACGTATTAAAAAAGAAGTTTTATATTACGTACCGGTAAATGGATTAAGCATTTCTTGGGGAGTTTGTTGACCCAGCAACATGGTGCTTGGTATGCTTGTTTCGGAACCGTCCCAGCAACTGCAGTGCGAACTACCATTAACTTGCATGCCTGCAAAAATACATATGAATTTAAAATGATCTCTATCACAGTGATATTAACCCTCGGACGGCAGACGGTTCCAGTGATCACACAAAAATCGGCGCTTGGGTCATTTTGGACCCGCATTAAAACGTCTATTTTCATAAAGCAGTAGAGAAGTGATTTTCTCGATTTCTGAAGTTTTCCCTGCTACTATTACACTGGATAACGTTACGCTTGGGTCCAAAAAGACCCCAGCACCGCCGACCGAGTGTTAAGATACACAAATATTCAATAAAAGTGCACAGCAAACTTAACGAGCTCCCATCCTTTTCCCCTTACACCACATAATGCTCAAGCCTTTGTGTCCAATTATTTCGCTGACGATTATTTACGTTAAAGTCACGGAAACTAATGCAGACTGTGCTCTCTACGACTGTTCCAGTAAGACTGGTTTGGTGATTAAGACAGTCACAGCTGGGAATTATTTTGCTGACTAAGCAGTGCCCATACATGGACGCACGTGGGAATGAACTGGTACAATTCTTTCATTACCTTCTTAGAAAGGTTTTCTTTTCACGGTTACAAATTATTCTCGGATATCGTGAGCGGGTAATATTTTCAATTTCTTTCTCCACGGAAGGTGGATGGTGAAAAAGATGTGAAATCATAAACTTGTGGTACCAATGTACGGTGCATAGTTTCCATTCATTATGAAGCTCCAGTGTAATGATCATTTCTAATATATATTCAGGAGTAATGCCATAGCGATGGTGAAAAGTAACATTGAAAGCATTAAAAGTGGACAATAAGGAAGAATCCTCTTGAATAGATGAGTGATAAGTAAAGTCTGGTATATAGCAATTATAATACATATAGAAATATGAATTGTCAAGTGACCTTATGAGAAGGATCAATTACCCTGAATGGTAGCCATCAGGCTGAGATCCATACTGTCGTTCAGAGACTCGTCGTTTGGTCCCATGATCGCTCGTATCTCATCCTCGTCGCGAGAATGATTCAGAGCTGAATCCAAACTGCCAGCCGACGCGCTTAAAAGTGACGACGAATCCTCTGGCGATCGACTTCGAAGGGAGACCCTATCAAGACTAGATGCTAAGAGACCCTCGGACTCGTCGAGCAGCTGCTGAGCCCGCGTTCTCCGTTTCGGCGGCAATGGTGGCGGCGTGCCGGAAGAGCTATTTTCCACCGACAGACACACGTTGGTTCTGAAAATGCGCAAAGCGGCGTTGTCAATCGTCTCGAGGGAGAAGGCTGCGCGGTACGGTAGACGATGCATGCTTGTCGCTACGAGAAAGCTAAGGAAACTACCTCTCAGGGAGTGGTGGTTTTGGGGGTGGACTAGAATCCCTTAAAATCGACTCTGAACTATGCGAACTACGGACCAGACTAGTAGTCGCAGCGGTCTGCTCTAAGATCTGCCTTTCCCTCGGGGTTAGCGGGATATCGGGCAAAGAATTTCTTTGTGGCGTCAATTCCGACCCGTAACCCGACGTTCTGAAACGATCCCAATGATATGTCCGTGAAATATCAGTGGCATGACGACACAAAAAAATGTCCAACTCCTTTTTCCTTTCTCTCACTAGAATATTCCGAGCATGGAGCATTGAGGATGCAAGGTGTACCTATTACTAGCTGTGACGGCCGCTGGTTTCTGCCGGTTGGCGATCTTCTCGTTCGCCAGGGCGACCAGATTCTTCACAGCTTCCTCGACTAACCCTATGATGTGCGTCACGTTCTCGGTGTCCAACGCAGAAGACTGGTCGCCGTGCAGCAGCACATCGTCGCAGAGCTTTAATAATTTCGCTAGGGCCTGATACACCTGGTTCGTCGCTGATCCCAGAGTGGAGCTATAATAAATACAGAAACGTTAGAACTTCTGTTAAACTTAAGGAGGGACTCTCGTGTAACAGCCCTCGAAATTTATGAATACTTTTTTCTTTTTGAAAAAACTATTGTTAATATTGCATTAAACTCTATTGGGATATAAGGAGGCATCTTTAAACTTGCAGAAATATTTTTTTATGTCGATCCTTCTTATTTTTGATTAATTATTGTGGAATCTTTTCGACGATGTTGGCGTCAGGTGTGGGCACCTGTCACAGTCATCTGGATTGCGAAAAGAAGAAAATTTTCTTAAAGTTAAATAATTTACGCTGGGACTGGACCTAACATTTTAATATTAGTTTTTATTTATAATACTTTTTTCGTCGATATAAAGAATAATATGAACAATTTATCTAAGGAAAAAACTTACTTTTTCTTTCAAACGCTATAACTCTTTCAATTTTTCATTCTTTTTCTTTAAAGTGGACCAATCCCAGCGTAAACTATCTAACTTTAAGAAACTTCTATTATTTTTGCAATCAGATGACTTTGATAGGTGCTACACGTCCCGCCAACAGGAGTTACATGGTCGAAGAGGTGGACAAGATTCTACAATAATTAATAAATAACAAGACGGATCAACATAAAAAAAATATTTTCTGCAAGTTTAAAGAATCTTCCTTATATCGAGAATCCCTCTATAGAGAAAGTCTTTAAGGGGGGATTCTCGTTTGACAGCCCCAAAAGTAACTGATATTTATGAAATTTTTTTTAAAATTTCAGTATCTAAGCGTAACACCGGTGTTACACGATTTAGCACGTAGTAAAGCAACGGTTTAAAGTTCGTGAGAAAGCTCCCAAATGGCGCGCACAATTCTTTCAATTCGTGTAACACGGATGTTACGCTATGCTACTAAGGGTTAAACTTGCAAAAAATATTTTTGTTATGTTGATCCTTCTTGTTATTTATTAATTATTATGGAATCTTGTGCACCACTTCGACTATGTAACTCCTGCTGGCGGGATGCGTAGCAACCTATCGCAGTCATCTGATTGCAAAAATCGTTATAACACAATCACATGGAACTCTGATTTCTGTGCACCTTATCAGCCAGCCCTCTGTATAAAACTCCATATCCCATGTAAATAAACAAAAAAAGAGTCACCAAACGACTGAATATACCCCCTGAATCAGCTACCAATCGTACCGAAAAGTAAAGCATAGTCAGTCACCTATTCTCGTAGAGAAGATAGGACTTCAGCACGGTGTGTATCATGGTGACGGTGTCGAGGACGATGGTGCCGTTCCCCGGCAGCATCTCGAGCTTCTTCTTCGACACGACGTCCCTGAAGTGGAGCAGTGCCAGCTGCACCTGTCGCACGTGGATGTGCAGGTCCCGCAGGGGGTTCTTGTCGAGGGTGGTCGCGGCGTCGTTGCATCCTGGCGCGCTCTTGTCCCGCGGGGTGCGCGGCGACGAGGGCGAGGCGGCCCGTGTAGCCGCCCCGCTGCCACCGCCACCGCTGCCGCTGCCGGGTGAACGCATGTGGGAGAGCTTCTCCAGGAAGTCCTCCTTGAAGGAGCGCGCACGACGCGCTAGTTTTCCGCCGCGCGCCTTCCCGCTAGACCGCTCCTCGGCTTCTGCAACAAACAAACAACGATCGCTCACTGTCCACGCACGTTCGTCTCCGTCGCTATCCCGTAGAGAACGGATTGGGGCGATTCTGTGTGACAAAATAAAGCGAATTTACAGCGGAGGCTTCGTTTCATATTTAGTTATTAACCCCCATCCGCCCTCATCAGTTTCCCAACTTAATTTGTCCCTTGGTGACAAATTGACACGATGGTAAAAAATATAATGCAAAAGGTAAATAGTCACTTTGCAAATTCGTTTATTGAAAATAAAAAATAAAATTTCTGTATTTTCAAGCATACGATTGACACACTGCTTTTTTTACACTTGTACACTGTGTTACACAATGTTTAAAAATTAGGGTCCCGGAACGCCTGAAGCACGGCAATTCGGCGATCAGCAGGTCGTGTTGCGCAGGTCAGTACGGGCGCGTATGGTCGTTAGAAAATAAAGACGCATGGGGTAGCAGCTTACTTCGCAGAAATAGGGATAAATTCTGAATTTCTCACGTAAAATCGCCTATTCCATTTTCTAGCATTTAGAATATTTAAATACTGTTTTGAGAGGGTAAAAAATTTAAAAAGAATTTTTTTAATTTGTTTTAAATGTTTTTTTTGTATAATATAAGAATATCCTGATAAATACCAAAAAGATTTATTTCATTATATGTTGTATTTAACGAGAATAAAATCTGTAAAAGTAGCTTAATTTTACGGTCAATCAAAGTGGAATGACCCCTTAAAGAAAGGAAAGGTTCATAAAATAGAAAATTCTCTGCTGCACTCACACGTCAGTGCACGAGTTGGTGCAGCAAGTGAAAACCTTTCCCTTGATATACATTTTGCCGTGAGGGATTGTCAATACTATAAACCCCAAGGTGCTCGGTGTTTCGGGGCACAATAATATTTCACTCCGTTTCAGCCAGCTAATCGTAACTCAAGACGACAATTTCCGGCAACGGGTCGCTGCACCGGGTGCAATAAACGGTGGAACGCTCTCGGGTGCAACCGATAACGCGAAGAAATACGAACTTCTCCTGGTCATTGTTCCCGACGAGTTTTCTTCACGGTTCCCAAGGAACACGTTCCCGTCGCGTCGGCTTTCAGCACACGTGCATCGCCCGATCGACCGCTGCATATCGCCAGGCGCCGATGCACTTTCTTCGTTTCGCGGCGCTAATGCCAGGCGCGCGTTTAAAATTAAAAATCCAGCTGCACCGGTGCAGTAAACGTGCAGCGCGAGCCTATAACCCACCACTTTATCGTTATCTGCAGCAGTGAAATCGTAGGTTCGATCATTTTCTTCCGGTTTATTGTTGCACCCGGTGGTGCACTATTGCTAGTTCGAACCCTCGTGCACCGTTTCGCTATTTCCATCACTGGGTAAGTCGATAAAGCTTTCTTTCGGTTCCTCTTTGTAGACTTCCACAAACAGTATTCTTCTACTTCTGTAAGATTTGTAGAACTGATTTTTTAAGTGGGAACACCAATGTGATGGTCGGAAATATAAGCCTTTTTTAAGAATTTTTTTCAGGAATAAGTTACAGTTTTTATATAAAATTTTTGTTATTTACTTTTAGTACAATGTCTTAAGAGATTATAAAAAAAAAACGAATAGAAAACCATGCATAAGTTTTGATATATTAATTAATCTTCTAAACCACGTACGGATTTCTTGATTGAATACGCTCGAGGAGCTGTTCATTCGAAATTCTTTTTTCTAAAGAGCACCATTTTTACAAAAATAATTTGTTTAAAAAATCGGTACGTGCAACGGAAGCTACACTCATATAGTTTATAAAGAAAGATTTAAATCTGATTTCAGAGCTGCCGTTCCAAAGTTACACATTCCGTCAGGGACCTATGTTCTTATGTGAGGGGTTTAGAAGATTAATTAATATATTAAAATTTATGCATATTTTTCTATTCATTTTTTTTTTGTAATCTCTTAAGACATTGTACTAATAGTAGGTAATACAAATTTTATATGAAAACTGTAAATTATTCCTGAAAAAAAATTCTTAAAGAAGGCTCACATTCTTCCGACCGTCACAGTGTTCCCCCTTAATACGATCAGTCAAGCGCTGCTAATTTATTATAAGTTTCACAGCGTGGCGATATTAATTATTCAGAATTCTATTTGAGTTCAACAATACATTGCAAGTGAAGAACAAATAATTGTTCTCAAACAGGAACGGAAACGTTAATTACGCTTTGACGCATTTCAGACATTTAGAGGGCCATTAACCACCAGCCAATATTAAAATAATTAGCAATTTGATTGCTGCCCATTCGAGATCGATACGGCGGCTCGCAACAAACGATGCGAGCGACGAGTTAATAAGAATTTCATTGAAACAACCGCGCACAAAGCTGGTGAAGGCCAGAAAATGTGTTTACGCATAATGGGAACGCGGATCAAACATGTTGCAGCGAGCGTAATATATCCGGGAAAGCTCTGCAAACGTTAATTGACTGCTCGTCGAGCATCGCCCGCTGCGAATTGCGCTGGATCGTATCGCGAAAAATCGAATGGAACAGGGGTAACGTGGAAACTGGTCCTTTCATCGTACGAGCAGCGACCCGGCCAGCAAACAATACGAGCAAATATTGCAAATCAAAACTGTCGTCGGCTCGATTCATCCGACAACTTTGAAGATTTGCGAGGCAGAAATGTCGGGGCTGGTCGAAACAATTCGTTTGTATTCTTGAATAAATCTGTCCAATGATCGTCTGGGAAATATTGCATATTAATAGCGTATAGCAGAAGACAGATGCGATATTAAAAGTAAGAAGAGATGCCGAACTTTTCATCGAGACTTAATAAATTTTGCAAAGAAACTTTTATTACTGTACCACGTATATCTATAAAGGGTCTAGCCGAGTAAGCATAGGGAAACCGGGTCGAGCATCAATTTCAGTATTTATTACACCAAATGATGCTCTTTGCATAAAAAACCATGAATAAAAATTTCAGATCTGTACCCCCTCTCGTTAGGGTGATATGCGGATAACAACCTAAACTTTGCTAATTTTTTTCTCAGCAAGTACTTAAGATATTTGAATGCTCCAAAATGCATGTAGTAGGTATTTTTTAGCTTTACCACATATATTTTTTTCGCAATTGCAGCTCAATCATTATTCTTTTTCCCCCTTTCTACATTTTTGGTATAATAAAAATATGTTTCCTCTTACTTCGGTCAAATAATTATTTCCCTTTTTTTTCTAAATGTTCCACTGTGTCACTATTTACGCACTGGATGTGACAGTAAAGTATTTATCTGTGATTTTTGTTAAAATTTGTAAGCAACTTTCATTAAATGTCAAATTTACATTAAATTTCACTAATAAACCATAATTTTTTTCAGACTAAGTTCATACAATTAGTTATTTTCTATTGTTCCTCATTTTCTCTTCCCATTTTCAAACTTTCGAATTTTTTTCTATTTTAAAATTTTTCAATTCCCTTGGCCCAAATAATTTTGAAATTTTACATGTATTACTACAAACGTGAAAAACACTTCTTTTAATGTTAAAACACCAAATCTGTAAGAAATCAATTATTTCACACGTGTTTTGTTACCTTTCCAGCTCTGGTCCATGTTACTAGGGATGGGATCCAGTTCAATACGTACTGATGAATCCGAGTCAATTCCAATACAAAAGTTTCACTTCATGGGATTCGAATACTACTCATAAGAGCTGGCGTTTCATTCTATATACTTCCAAAGTACTTGGGTTATAGAAGCCGGTTTCGAACCTCAGAAAAAGTACCGGCAGAGTTCAGAATGTACTTCTAAGTACTTCGACGTTTGATAGAATCGAATCTCGTAAATGTAGTATTTGAACCCTGAAAGACCTAGAACGACCAACATACTATGTTTTGCACATACCTTGAACCGCATAGTAAAAAAATCTATGATTGTGATTCCGTATATTGTCCGGCAACTTAGCGTTGCCACATTAACACATAATTTTGAATTATTAACTGATCTTGAATGGAATACTCTGAGTATAATACTGCCCATATTGCGTATATTTATTTAGTTACCAAAGAAATTAGTAGCGAAAAAATATAAATCTATCCAAAATAATACCACTCAAAAAGCAGCTAAGTACTCGTTTATATGTTACTACCGATGATATTGGTTTAGATCAGGTTTTGCATCAGAAGTTGATTTACTATATGAAATATTATTACCTGTGCACCATGGGAATCTCCTTCCCATCAGAAAGAATATTTTCGAAGGTAGGAAATGTCGTTAGTAAAAAACGAAATAGGTTGAAGCTATAATAAATTGTCAATCAAATATTATTCCTCAATCCTCACAAATGTTAAGAGTATTTTGTGTATTTGCCAAATAAATTAATTGTTAATGATAATAAAGTTAACTAAATGTAATGTGGAATACTTGTACATAGGTAATTTTCACCGAAAACAAATCACACACTCGCACCGAATAGAAAACTCCTGGTTAAAGTAGGTAATCATAAAGGATTCGAATCTATAAATGGTCAGGTTTCGATTATACTTGTAAGTACCGCTGACGTTTCTCAAAGTTCTTATAGAGAGTTCGAACCTTTCTCGTCAAAGTTCGAGTCTACTTGAAAGTAGTGTTTTTTTTTCCGAAGTATTCGTGAACTGTTCGAAACTATACAGTCAGATTCGAACCTACTTTCAATATATTTGATCCCATCACTACATATTACCACCCCAATTTCTGAAACCATGTTTCTGCCAAAATTTTGCAGAAATGGCATAGCTTCAAAATATGTAGTTGAAGTTTCACGGTAAAGAGCTATTACATTATTTCAGATCTATGAGCTACCATTCCCACCTTTTGTTTATACAATATTTACATTTTTAATGTGTTTTCCACGAAACAAAAAGAGTGGTCTATATTTACATCTCCCCTAGGTGATCAAATACTATTATCTTAAATTGTATCCAATTTTTCAAGACTACAATAATCTGCGCAATTGCTCGCACAGTTCTGCAAGCTGCTGTTACTGGAATGCAGCAGAACGGTGACGTTACATCCACCATAGGAACGTGGATTTCAATTGCAACAAATCGTTCCACTCGCCGGTGAAATGAAATTACGCGACTCCACGGGCTGAATCGATTTTGTCTAATTTTTCGTGAAAACGCGATCCTTTGACGAGCGTGCACTCGAGAGTCTCGATAGTGACAGTCTGGCCTGGGATTGAAATATTTTCGCTCTTCTGTCTGTGCGGCGTGGCTGGACGGTGAAATATTCCCCTGCTCCATAATGCTCGCGAATCGCAACGTTGGCAAACGATGTTAAATGCCAGCGAATCGGGCTGATTCTATGCAATTTTTAACGGTACCCGCGCGCCTGTCGATTACAATAACGGATTTACGGATTTACGATCGTTGTAATCCGGATGTATGGGCCTTTCATAAGGAACGCAGGATCGTCGGCGTTTGAATGAAAATCACCGAGGGGCATTCATTTTTTTCCCTCCCCTGACAAACACAATCGCGCAACTTTTTGTTTCAAGAATCCTCCTGCACGGTTGTCCAAGCCTCGTCGGCACGAGTCCACTTCTGCGATTCGATGTGCGATTGAAAATCAACGTGAATTCGATCACGGGAACCGCTGACTGTTTTTCGACCGTGCAATGGGGATTTCTGATGCGAATTCTTTGGTGGAAATGATTGGTAAATAATTTGCGACTAGAGAGGTGAGGCAGCGCAGTGTCACGGGATGCAGAGAGCTTTGAAAAGAATTTTATATATATATGTACTTTCCTCGAGCATGTATTATCAGAAATTGGTGGAACAAAGTTTAATGGATAGGAAATAAATTTGTAGCTTACGAGTTCAAACTCGATAATGTATAGGTATCTACTTCCAAAAATCTTTGTACACGTCACATAACGCAGTTCCTTATGTCTCTTGTCGTATTTTGCATAAATCTGCGACTCACAAGGTAACTTCGGTAACCCATAAAAATCCGATTTTTTTAAAACTTCATTCTTTTAAAATTTAATGTTTTTTTTTTGCTCCATAAAACTGTGCAATCAAATTGTTTAAAATTTGTAGCGGGGAACGCTTTTCATTTAAACTACAAATTTGGAACAATTCGATTGCATAGTTTTGTAGAATATACAGCATAAAAACCATTCAAATTTAGAGAAATAAATTTTCAAAGAAGTCGAAATCCATTTTTATGGCCGCTGCATAAATTTTCATTGAAGCAAATTCTTTTCAAAATACCTATACAGAAAAGTAGGAGAACACATTAACCTTTAAGGGCTGATTTTACCTGAAAGAACCAAAAAGTAGCGGAAAAAAATTGTCTAATATTTCTATTAAGGTCTCCTGTAAGCTACAGAGTTTAAAAAAAAATTTGAACTTTGGGTTACCGAAGTTCCCTCGTCAAATGACTTCGCCAACACCCACATGCCCGTTTTAAGATTCCGAAAACCCCTTGCCCACGGGGTAGGATCGTTTTTCTGATCGGGGAAAGCTCCTCAGGAGCTGTTCAAAGGGTAGGTTTGCAAATAACCTGCGAGCCTGCATCGTGATCTAGCACGGACAACGTATGGGAATCGAGCATGTTCCGTGAATCCAGTCAATCACGTCAATTTACATCTGCTAGTCCGGGTGCTCTCTGTGTTACTCCGTCCTCCTCCCTCAGCCTGGTCCTCCGTGTTTTCTATTATCTCCGCCGGCCAGCCGAACCGTGCCTTTAGCGCAAATCACGTCTGATTGAGGTTTCAATCGGAATTCCTGAATAGAACTTGATTTACTGGCGTGCGTACAGAGGCTGCTTGCTTGCTTGCTCGGCTTTCCCCACTGGGAAACGCAGCCACCGAAGACGTCTGATCCACCCGTCGGGTGTATTTGCGTTCGGATATCCTTGTTAATGACTCGAGCGCGAAATTATTAACGAATGACGCGATATGAGGTCCTGCAGACGGAGATGATTCAACGATATTGCAGTAGCAGTGTTTTACGGAGTGCATTCTGTATTTCGCAGTGAACCACCTCCCTATGGAAGTTGTTCTGTTATCTAGGAACAAGTGGAGGATGTATTAAGAGGCTACACGAAGCTTTCTGACACTCAATTTTAGAAAGAGAGAAGGCTATGCTTCTGCAACGCTGAAACTAAATGAAATAGAAGTTTCCCTTGGAATTCTTGTAGATTCCTGAGTCCCATCAATTTCTAAGATGATTCATTGTCATTTAAAGAAACTAAAATGCTTCACTACTTAGAAACCTTTTCTGTATTTTTAATAGCTTCTAGGACATCGCTACAGAGATGAAACCTCAAACGAATTAAATCGTGAGCTTTCTGACACCCAATTTTGGAAAGAGAGAAGGCTATGCTTCTGCAACGCTGAAACTAAATGAAATAGACGTTTCCCTTGAAATTCTCGCGAACTTCTAACAAGGGGACCACGCGGTAGTGGACATCGCTTTTGGAACGACAATATATGGGGGTCGTAGTACTCATGTAGTATGAAAATATCATTTCGGCTTTCCGCATGGTGGGCCTTCGTTTTCGAGATATTTTGATTTAAAATTTTTAACGTATGTAGTAATCCAAATACATAGCATCTGTACCCAAGAAGGTTTCGTGGCCACAATGGTAGCGCATCAGATTTTCATGCGAGCGGCCCCGGGTTCAAGTCCCCTGCAACTCCATAATTTTTTTCCTTTTTTTCTTTTTTTTAACAATTTTTTCCCGTGGTAATATATTTTGTGGATTACTCTACGCAAATTTTAAGGTTGAAAATGCATTTATAACATAACATCATATTATTCTAATTATCTCTTTCACCGGTGCTTTCATATTTTTGTCTTGCGAAAATATTTCATTCCGAAACTATCGACGTCTGCGATTGTCGAGCAGGTAAAGTGGGATAGCCGTTACTTCTGACCGTAAGGGTGGTCTTATACCTGCTCAAAAGAATGGTCGAATATCTGGTCGTTGGGAGCGAGTAAGTCTTGACAACGATTTCATGAATATTTCGTTTACTTAATTAATTTTTATACAATGCTTGGGGTGGTATTGATCAAACACACATACAAAACATAATTCTTTGAAACACCACGCACATTTTAATAAAGATATTTGCTTGCATTCACAATATAATAAATTAGGTGGAAAACAGACTTCATTTAAATTTTGAAATTTAGGTTTTTCATGTGCTACCATTCCTGCCGCGCACAAAATATATTTCCACGGGAAAAATTGTTAAAAAAAAAAGAAAAAAAAAAGAAAAAAAATTATGGAGTTGCAGGGGGACTTGAACCCGGGGGCCGCTCGCATGACAATCTGATGAAACCTTCTTGGGTACAGATGCTATGTATCTGGATTACTCAGTACGTTAAAAACTTTAAATCAAAATATCTCGAAAACGAAGGCCCACCATGCGGAAAGCCTAAATGGTCTTTTCATACCACATGAGTACTACGACCCCCATATATTGTCGTTCCAAAAGCGATGTCCACTACCGCGTGGTCCCCTTGTAAGTCCCATCAATTTCCAACACAATCCATTCCCACTTGAAGAAACTAACATGTTCACTAGAAACATTTTTTGTATTTTTAATAGGTTCCAACACACCGTTACCGAGTTGAAACTCCAAAAGATAATTCTACAGTTCAAATCCAAGCTACCTCTGCCAAAGAATTACCAAGCATCCGAATCAACCGTACATACATATTCAAAGACTCTATACAAACCTTCCCACGCGGAAGCTTCATTTCTTAAAAAAAAAATCAATCCACGTCGATTTACTCAGGCGCCACGGACACCCGCAACCAGAGTGGCCCTTTATCAAAGGATCCCTCGTTAACGGGGAAGATTATCAAACAACGCGATCGCTAGGTGGGCGTCAGCCACGAAATTAATAACACCAGCGCCGGGGAGGCGGCTTTTCATTAACTGGTGCGCGCGTGCCGCGAATATCGTCGCGAGCCATCGTCTCGTCTTTTCATCGTTATCGTGACGGTGCAGCGTGCTCGAGAATGCACCGGCCGCGATAACTTTCCACGTATGTCCCTTTAATCGCGTCGCCACCAGCCATTCATCACCATGAAAGCTTCTCACCGCTGGTACGCGCCCACACATTCGCGCGGCGCTATTATATATCCACGCAGACCAAGAGGCAAAGGAGCATCGTGCGTGCACCGTGACAAACGCATTCGATGCCAGCCGTCCAGCATAAAGGCTGGCTAGCCATCATCGTTGCGTCGATTCCGAGGCGGAATATACCTGTTACAAGCGATTTTAATCGGCCCCGATCGCGTCCCGAGCACCTGAACCAGCAGCGTTAGTCGTACGAGGGAATTCGAATGGACGGCTGTAGCTGATGGGCGAGTGTTTAGCGTACGGACGAAGAAGAGAAGCTGCTGGGGGAATTTTCAGTAAGGGTGGATCAACGGGAGGCGGGGGAGTCGTGGAAAGGGCGCACGATATGCTTGCAACTGTTCTCGCGTGGGAATACGTTTTGGGAGTTTGCTGCTTCTGCAGTGAGACATTGCGGCGATAATGAATGGTAAGATTAATTATTGAATATTAGTGAATTTTGTGGCGTCGGTAATTTAGCATTCGATGAACGTGTAGTTAGTTTTTTTTATGGGTTATACTAGTAGAAATTTCTGAAGTATAGCGCACTCGATCGTATGTAAACACAGCTGTTCGGGGGAGAGGAAGGGGGGGGGGCATCTTGGACGCACGAAAATCATAGATTTATTTAGCAATTTTTTCTCTTAACCCTCGTCAGGCGGCACAATTTTACAACGTTAACAGGCGGCAGAGGCACAATTGCACCCTCACATATATTATATGAATATTCTCTCTATCGGTATAATTTGTACGATAAATGGATAACATTTAGTCTCAATGAAAATCAAAAAAAAAAATTTCCTAAATTTTCTTTTATAATGTAAATAATCTATTTTTTACTTTTTTGTATAATAAAATAACATTATCATTAAAAAAATCGTATTCTTTTTTTATTGCATTATCTTCATACAAAATGTATGAGGACGTAATTGTGTCTATGCAGTTGTTATGGATGCAACCCTCGACTCGACCCTCTGTCTCGGAAGGGGGTAGAGATATTTTTGTAAAATTTGGTCTGCATAATCTAGACCAAAAAATTAGAGATGTCACGAAACATCAGCCCTCCACGGCTTCTCGAAAAAAAGTTATCGCAATTTAAAAACGCAAAAGTTACAATTGTAACCCGCCTGACGAGGGTTAAACATTGACCTTGATAGAGAATCTAATTAATGGCATTTATTTTACATCTGTTGAAGATTAAAACAGATTTTTTGGGTTATTTTTTCAGTCCTAGCACCGCCATTATGTTGAAAAATATTTATTTTTAATCGTCGGAAGATGTATATTAGGGTGGTCCTTATATGTATGGTAAAGAATCAAAGTTTTTAACATTTTCTTCTGACCCTCTTAGAAGCTTCCGTCTTCTGTCCGCACAACAAATTTATGGAGAGGCGAGATGACCAAAAAGTGGAGTCTTTATCGCAAGCAGTGCTTTTAGTTTCATTCTTTTTATTTCAATAAAAACGCAATCGAACATGCATATTTTTTTGCGAATCGCTCAGCAGGCTTTCAAAAACACACCTTTCATGCAGGTGTTGAAAAAAGTATGGTGCGTGACAAGGGAGAGATGCGATTTTGCCTCGCTGAACGCTCGGGCAGCAAACTTCACCTCGTCAAAATCGCTTTCTTCTCTCCCTTGTCACGCAATGTACTATTACAGAATCCATCATTTATACATTTCAATAAAAGTCACGAATAATTTGAGAAGCGCTCTAGAGAAAATACGATATCCTACTGAAAACGAGTAATGATTATAAGAAATGACAAAACAAGTCTTTGGTGGCACTCCCTTAACAGCGAAGCCATATAATTAAGATCACCGCGGACTATTTAATTCATTTTAATCAGTCAATGTGTCTGCGAATGATATTTATCGGGACAAACGGTTCCTGACCATCCCCCATTCTTGCCCGGTAGAATGCACCACTATTAATGATGACAGCGCGTCGTTCAGGTCTTTGATGTTGATTATCCGTTTGAGTGAATTTAATCAACTCCCTGATCGACAATTATATAGATCGCCGGCGAAATGACCCGAGGGTTCCCACAGTTCATCGTACGATCCGATCTATTTATATCGAAATGCACGACGCTAAATCGCCAACTTTATTACGTTATTTTTACAGACTCAGCAGTGATACGCTGAAGCAATGAAGCCTTCTGGATTGAGAATTTTGTCTGTAGCTCGGTGAACATGAGAATTTACAAGAAGAATGCATCAATACGCTACACAATTGCATTCAGCAATTGAGAACCTTGCAGTAGTAGTTACTGAATTGATAAATTTTTATTTCTACTTCTGTCGAATTTTTCAAATCTGAAGCTGCCTCTGGCTTGCAGCAGGGTAATGGGTGCAGGTTCAAAATTTGTAATAAGTCGCTTATTTGTTATCGGTTTTGCACGAAACGTGCACCACACGATGTACATTTTTTTTTTTTTTTTTTTTTTTTAAGTAGGTATATTACATGTCATAACTCAAAAACACTTGCTGCAAGGTCCTCAATTTAGGAATTAAATTGAAAATTGTAATTCAGAATTAAACTCCAGCCCTTTTACCCCTCACATTATAGACAACAGTGGACCACTCAGTTTCCCTGTGCACCTACTCCGAGAAAACAGCCGGATTATCGAGATCTCGCACGTGGAGGCCGCGCTCTCGTCTCGATGTATCAAGCCCCTGGGCCGACAATAGCGGCGGAGCACTCGATCAGCCGTGGAGCGCATTAATTAACAATTACGACGGCAAACGATGCCCGTGCAAACGTTAATGGGGTCGAGATTCGCGTTCTGGGGATGTCTACACGTGGTAAACAACGGGAACTCGGTTTAATCGTTTCATGGAAATCCGTGGAATTTGCATAACCACTCGTCTCTTTGGCCGGCGCTCGCGTCCCACGGGGAACCGTCGATCGACCCTCGAACGAACGCGAACTTCCGTCGACTGGATCGGTAGGCCCGTCCCTCCCCGCTCGATCGAAATTTCGGCGATGAGGACGGAATGCAGAGGGGGACCGTTTGCTCTCGTTTAGGAGGGGCAGGAAAAAAAAAATGAGCGAGAACGTGCACGCGTACCCGCGAGGATTTTATCGGATTGGTTGATTGCGCGCTGGCGGTTCGTTAGAGGGTTTAATGGCTCGTTTCGCGGAAGGGCTTCGACGGGCGAGGCGGAATCGAAGATGAGGGCGCGGAATAGATTTCGCTTTGCCGCTGGCGATCCTCGGCATTTGCGGGAATCGAAGTTCCGCTCTTTTTTTTGTTTCGAGTGAATTCAATTTGAGTGGTAGGTACGTTGTTGGGGTGACATCGAAAATAGCGGTCTCTTTGAGTTCAGCGTTTTAAGTATTATCGGTGTGAGTTCTCGGGATTGAAAGGCACAGTTACGTTGATGTACTTTTAGCTTAAGGGGGTAGGTCACCCTCGATAGCCCTAAAACAGGCCTTTTTTCAAACGCAAATTGTAAAGTGATAAATAACAGTAGAGACAAGGTTTTCCCCTAGTTTTAATCGTCATTCTATGAGCTTTAACACAAAAAAAGAAAAGTCTAAATATCTCTATGTACATAAAAGTTGTGAGTAAAAACGTAAAGGCGTGTGCGCGGTGCACCGTTTGATGGTGTACATAAAATCTCGAAAACCGCTCCAATGATTTGGATGAAAATTTAATGAGACATGCAGAAAACCATTCCCTGAGATGTGTCGGGAGCAGATTTTCGAGAAAAAAAATAATACAATGTTTATGTTGAAAAATACGATTTTATCGATTTCTTGTATGAAAAATATTTTTTATCTTTTTTTTAAGAATTCATCTCGAAATTCTGCTTGCAACACATCTTAGGGAATGGTTTTCTGCATGTCTCATTAAATTTTCATCCAAATCATTGCAGCGGTTTTCGAGATTTTATGTACACCATCAAACGGTGCACCGCGTACACGCCTTTATGTTTTTACTCACAACTGTTTTGTACATAGAGATATTTAGACTTTTCTTATTTTGTGTTAAAGCTCATAGAATGACGATTCAAACTAGGGGAAAACCTTGCCTCTACTGTTATTTATCACTTTACAATTTGCGTTTGAAAAAAGGCCTGTTTTAGGGCTATCGAGGGTAGCCTACCCCCTTAAGGGCACATTCTCGTGTAATGCCTACAAAAATTTAGGATTTTTTTTAAAGAAAACTGTGACACGTAGGGTGAACAGTCTTTTTGGTATTGATGTATACATATTTTAAGATGACACTAAAAAAAAATTACCATCTTAACATATGTATAAATCAATACCAAAAAGACATTTAGACTTTTCACCTTATCTGTTACAGTTTTCGTTCAAGAAAATCCTAAATTCTTGAAGATATTACACGAAAATGTACCGTTAAAGTACGGGGGATATTTTTGACTTGCAAGGCAACGCTACCAACCCGAAAGCTGTGCTTTATATTCACACGAAGTTTCATTAAAATCAATTTTTTCTACAGAAATTCACTCTGAAGAGGTGGAATCAACCCTTCAATTATCGCGTTGCTTCGTTTCTTTAATATACCTAAAAATATTTTTCTTTATATAGTGGCATAGAGCATAAAAAACTGAAAAATTCTTATATTTAATTTTTTTTTATCTCGCACCAGCACAAAGTTATATTAATAAAGGGAACAGCGTGGTAACTTTAAGGGCTGATTTCACCCCTTCAGAAAATGAATGTTTTCACCCCCGCGAAAAATTGCTTCTTACTCCAATATGCTCTACATTCGCAGAAACTTTATCAAAATCAGAATTTTCGGGTTGGTAACGTTTCCTTGTGAGCAACGATGGCAGTTAATTTCTCCAAAGAGTGCAACTATTAATCAAACCTGTGTACGAAAATCTGTAGGGATTCCCGCGGCAACTAAACGCGGCTTCTAAGGTCTAGCAGCCGCGTTTCGGGGATGAAGTGGAGTTGTGAATCGAATGCTGCGTTCACAGAGAGCGGTTGAGAGGCTTGCGGAACAGGCATGCCCACACGCGTGCACACGCATACGCGCGTTTCGGTCGAGTAAGGATAATAATTGCCTTAGCCTGCTGAAAATTCATTATCCGCGGGTTCGTTAGCGAAAGTCCCGCCCCGAACTAATGGATTTCGGATTAACAGCGAGGGGCAGGAGCGCGATCGCGTGGCTGCAAGCCAGCAAGAAACTATGCAGAGGCGGCTGAACTTTATTAAAACCGAAACAATACAGCTTAGGAGACAATAGGCTCGAAGGTGGGAAATGATACTGCGTGGCAGTGAGCGAGGAATCGAAAGTTCTCGAACCGGTAGCAATTTTCTGTGAGAAGATATGTTCCATTCTATACTCGATCATCAATGTTCTAGGATCTGAATAAATCCTTTGACAAACCACCATCGTTCTAGATCTACAAATCAACTTTGAAAACTGACCAATATCTTCTTTACACCCTGTACAATCTTGATCACTGCACAATCGTTTACTACTAAAATTATTAACCCTCGCCTGGCAAATGTAGGGTCAATTTTGACCCATCCTAAATATTTAACTACACGTGCTAATTATTCATGGAAATGTTTCATTTTCTGTTTTTTCTTTTATTTAGTCACTAAAATATTTTGTATAATTATATTGATTAATGCTATTAACTCGGGGTAAGTTTGAACGCGCCTACCATAATGTTTTTATTTGGTTCTGTATTTTCTTTTATTTTATTGTAATTATTAGTATTCGTGTTCTGTTTCGATTATTATTGTATTTTGTTATTAGTCTCAGGGTTAGACTTAAGGTAAAAGTACCAATAACTGGACACTTAAGGATATCAAAGTTGTATATCTTAAAAATGGACTAAACATAAATGTCCTTTTTATCAAAAGTGTCAATATTCAGATAAATGTTACTTCTTTCTATCAAATGAGCTACTAAAACCTTGTTTCCAGTGCGTTATTTTAATTAAATTGAGTAAAAACACAAGTAGTTATGTGTACCAGTACATGGACAATAGAATTCTGATTTGTCCCAGCGTCCCATTTTTGGTGTCCCAATACCTGGTCAATGGGGAAGATGACGCAAAGCTCGGCGCAGAGGGCGCCACTAGTGTTTGTGTGAATGGTTTGCGGGGGAATTTTTCAGTTTTCAATTTTAGGTTATGTTGAAAATGTAGCATGCAATTGATTAAAAATATGACTTGAAAATAAAAAAAACTGTTAATTTATGTACGGTATACTTGTACTTACACTTTTGATATAGAAAAATTTGAGATAACACAGACACTTTACCGGTTCGACAATGCGGTCAGGTATTGGGACTTCACCTAAGCGTTCAAAATGCTGACAGGCCGACCAACTGGACGGCTGGTCAGTTATTGGGACAGCGTGCAGAGGACAAGATTATTATATACCGGTACATGAACACGTATATTTTTAATTAAAATCAACATTAACCGATCAATGTTTTGTTTTATATGTAACAAGAAACTTCTTAAGATTCTGTACGTACGTTTTTCTCTCAGAAAAACGTTATATAACGATTATTATCACCTTAACAACTAACTGTATTTTTCTTAAGAATTACTTAAGAAATCTACGCAGAATTCAAGTGCATGCACCTCCGATATTTAAAGACTGTTTTATATATTAAACATTACATCCAGGGCTTTCTTAATTTTTTATGTAAGAAATCAAGTTGCAAAATAACATATACTCCCAACAATATTGTTCTAAACTTTCTATGAAGCTTAGTAAAAATATAAATGTCATTGGTGTCCAGGTATTGGGACGTGTCCAGTTATTGGTACTTTTACCTTAAAAGCAGTAAGTCGCTGAATCTCGCCCATTACTTCTCTTCGTGTTTTTTTTTTTTTTTTTGGAATGTAATAAAGACGTGATGTAACAAGATTAGATTCTAATACTAATAAGGTAGAATACTAAAGTGCACTTAAGTGAAATTATGAGTGAAAATGGACCCTGCATGCGACGTGTTACCAACCAATCCCCTCAAATAAATAATAATTCCCCCAAGTTCCACTTACACTCAAGCCGAAAATACCTGCAAAATGGAAGCGTTACGCGAAATAGGTATCAAGCCTCTTAATGTCCCCCATACCGCCTCCCACCCCCCACCCCCCTCGATTCATCATGCCCAGCTCACCGCCGCGATAATTTCGCGGAACGATATCGATATTCGAGCACGTACAACCGTATCCACGTATCGATTCGCCCATCGCGTCTCGCCCTTCTAATCAAGGATGGCCAGAAAATCGTGCGCGATACAGCGCCAGGGAAACGCGACACCGCTCGGCTCGCATCGTGCGGCGAGTGTAACGTGACGAACAAAACGGGAGAGGACGGTCCGAGGGGATCTATCCGTCGCCGCGGAGGGTAAAAGAAGAGGAAAACAGAATGAAAACGCCGGCGGGGAAAAAGAATCGCGTCCGTGGAGCATAAAACGAAAGAGAAAGAAGAAAAATTGTGGTGCACGCAGAAACACGTGTGCGACACGAGACGCCCACGGTTATCGCGGTCTGCGGTTATCGGGTATGCGTGCACGCCCGTGCACCGGCGATTTCACGGACGGATCGTGCCTAATACCGACACGCGGATTTTACGGAGCTTCATGGGAACTCAGGATGATCCTGGCGGGCGCCGAACGGTCTATTAATCAATCGGCGAGGGGACATCCCAGTGACGTTTCGTATTAACGGGGCTGGATATCATTTGGGAATCCATCCGGGAGATTTATCGCGACTGCGCGGACGAAAGGGCTGCGGCCGGAGCTCGTTTCGCCTGAAAGTGAATTTATCACGAAGAAGATGGATGATGAAGAACTCAGTTTCGTGTGCGGGGGGGGGGGGGGGGTACTTTTGCACGTTAGAATTTGGTGTCGTGGGGATTCAGGCCTGGAAAATTGAATATCCTTCGAGTTATAGGCAGAATGATTATGTTATAAATACCTATTAATTGAATGAATAGAATAGCTGAAGTGTCAGAGATAATTGACTCTTCAATTCTGTATTATTATTGTAATGGACACAAGGATAATTGAACTACCGTTTTTATGAATAATAGGGGAGAGTTGCCAATATCGTACTGGTCACCTAAATCGTACCTCATCAATTTCTCAGTAATTAACGAATGTAAAAGACATCTGATAATAAAAATATCAAGTAAATGCGAAATAAGAAATAGAAACAAAACCTTCTGAGTTTACACTCTATTTTGTGCGTGCTATAAACATTTAAAAAAATCAGGTATGATTGATGTAACTTTTTACCAGTTTATTTTAGCTGATAATAATCAGACAATGCAATTTTGTCCTGTATTTTTGTATTTTTCTAAAAGCGGGTTTAATGTAGAATATTTTACATTCATTTTAAGTACATATTACATTCATTATAAAGTTTAAATTGATATTTATAAATAAATTGATCATGTTTCCTAAATCGTACCGCTACAATCATACCAGTAGGATTTGACAACTCGTATGTTATATAGGTTATGTACATATATCATATACATAGGTTATTGCGGCCTGTGTGTGATTCATATACATATGTATATGTAACTATATAATAATCATTACTTTATATTGAATATATTCTCTCCATTTGTGATTGATACTACTTTTAGTGGAGGTACGATTTAGGAAACTGGTTGCCTAAATCGTACCTTTTACAGTATGTGACAAAAAGATTAATAACAAATTAATTTGTTATAAACAAAAGGTTAAGCATATAATAGTAGGTGCCTAAAAGATAAAGCTACAATATCCAATAGTCATTTGCGTTAAAATTAGTACCAAATATGAAATATAACGTAAAATGTCTTAAGTGGTACGATATAGGCAACCCTCCCCTATTTATATAGATATTTATTCAACTAAATTAAGAGTATTAGAGATTCAACTGTTTTGAACTGGACTCCGTGACTGAGACTGGTAGCTTTTGGAATAGCAATGCTCTCGGGTAAGAGAATGCGATGAGGTTTTAAAGGTTTCGGAATGTAAGAGAGGGGATGACGGGATAGGGCAGAAATGCAGGATTTTGGATAGGTGACGCATTAGCTAAGATGACGATGTACATTACATTATAAGGAACCCTCGTAGCGAATGCTATTCAAATCTTACATAGGTAAAGGACCAAATTTACTTAAAATAACGAATAAACCTTGTGAAATGATACGTAAAAAAAATTAGCATACAATTGAAACTGTTATTTATACGATACAAGAAACAGCACTTAATTTTTTCTTCGGTAATTTGGATAAGATGATGAAAAATTTTAAGCGGATATGAGGAGAGTGAAAACGATGACTTCCTTACTAGCGAAAGAGAAAACAAGGCGTTAAAGAAAATCCTGTAATTGTAATATTTAAGCTATTAATATAACAACATATAATGTTTTAGATAATATAAGCATCATAGAAAGTAATAACGATCGGAATTCAACGATTCATTAAGTTTTTTTTATTTAATAATCGAGTGACAGTAATCGGTAGAAGCGTTTCAAGCATTTTGATATTACTGTCATAGCAGTAGTTGTTCATGTACCGTCAAGGACCCACTTCCTGATCAGTTTAATATATAAATACTAAATAATAAGCTTATTACGATACAAATTTATTCTAACAAATTACTAAATAATTTTGAAGTATTTTGAAATTTATACGCAAAATTTGATAGCTCATAGTAAAACGTGTTTTGATAAAACAAATATCAAAGTAATACGCTTGTAGCTGCGTCTGGTTTGTCGCCATTTTGCTGTTGTTCAGTATAAGAGAGCACGTTGTGAAATTTAGTTATTTTCTGTGATACTTTCAAAGATTTTTAGGTAATATATATGTAGTTAACTTGTTTGATACTTTAATAATATTAAATAACTAATTTATGAATATTTTCCATTATTTTTATAGAAAAAAAACTGGTGATTAGATATTGGGTACGGTTTTTATATGCTTCCGCAATTCCTGATCATCTGATCAGCAAATAGGTTATTGGAGCGAGAATTTTGAAACCCAAAGTTTAAGTACAGACTTGAAATTTACTACCCGATTTTTTGGTATTATCAAAATAATATATCTTACTTTAAATTGAGTAATTTCCGATCAGGGTTATGTGTTGAAAATTAAAAGGTATGGTTATTAAATTATCTAAGATATTTAGGTTACCAATACGCACTTAAATGATCAACTATTAGAATTTTGCATTGGAAATTTGTTTAAATGCCAGCTAAAAGATTGTATAAACTTTGTTTTGTAATATAATTGTGACAAACATAAATGGTTTTCTTAGTATAGCTCGTAAAATGTACATAGGTCACCTAAAATAGCAACGTCGAAGAAGGTGAATACAAAATATCAGCCTAATGATATGAGGATGACCTTAAAAGATATTCAAGAAACCAAATTGTCTGTGCGAGCAGCGAGTAGGAAATATTTAGTACATTTATGTTTTGTAAATAAAGATCCCATCAAAATACGCTATTTTAATGATTTTTTATGCAATTTATATATTTCAATTGATTTGATCAGGAATTGGGTATTGATCTGATCAGGAAATACTCCCAGACATGATTTAGGTGATCAGAAACTGCTCCCTTTGCAATTTTCACTTTCAAACTTAAATTATAAAATAATTATTATTATGTTTGCACTTTTTTTAATACCGAATTAAAGATAAAACATAGATTTACTGAAATAACAAAGAATCTTTTAAATTTGGTTATGTTTTCCCTTCAGACGTTTAAAAACCCGCGGTAGTTACTCTTCAGCGATCAGGAACTGGGTCCTTGACGGTACATGAAACGACATAAACTTAAAATGAGATAAAGAGTAATAGATTAGCTAGCAGTAATTGGGGTGTCAGTAATAGATCTCGAAATATATTTTTAATATTCATGAATTCATACATAAGAATCGAAGTTTTAAGATCCAGCAATTTTTGTTCATCAAGTAAACATATTAAACAACAATAAATAACAAGAACAACATACACTTTTAGTCTATAAGTGCAAAACTATAAGATAATGTCAGAGTTACCGCTTAAAGTGTCAGTAATTGGGTCCTTTACTCAGAGATGGGAAAGAAATTATTTTAAATAAAAATTTGTGTACGAAATTTTTATTTAAAATAATTTTTTGCCCACCTCTGCCTTTACTCCCGTCGATTGACGAATGGCGTAAGTCCAAAATTACTAAAAATGAGTTTATTACAGAACTAGTAACTACTTCTATTATTTACCAATCTGACTTGCGTATATTTTCTTTTATTTTAATAAAAGATACAAGTCAATTTTACATCGCCTGTAAAATGACTGTCAAAATATCTGGAATAGTGAGTTGTAGTTTTTCTTTTAAGTCATGTTATCATAATTACTACTCTTCCACTTTATTTTCTTACAATAAAGCTACATTCCGTTCTTAATTTTTTATAATCCATTACACGAAAGTCAAATTTTCACAATACTTAATTCACTTGTCAACTAAGTAACTTCTAAACCTCAACATAATTCCTCAGTACCTATGCACACCGTTCCTGAAAGTTGCTGCAAATGAATATAAACCTGATTCAATACTCGCCCCCCCCCCCCCCACCCACCCTTTCAAGCACGCCAGTGAGACTTGATTTATGTTAAACACACACGAGATATGAATTCCAGCATCGGAAGATGGACGTTCGCCAAAAACCACCGTTATCAGCTGTCACAACAAGAATGTTCCAGCGGCGACGCGAAGCACACGACACGCGATCTCGCCACCCAGAGTCGATCGAGCTATCGCGCAAGAAAATTATCTAGAGTGTATACACAAGTAGGGGAGATAAGTCTGTAAACGGTGGGCTCTGCATTTTCGGAGTGCTACATCGAGCGCAATGCTCGCGGGCGTCAAAAACGCCGGCGACCGAGCGACGGGCAACAACGGGCGGCCAGTGTCCGGTATCTACGCGCTTCGGGCGAATAATCCGTTAATTTTCCAGGACACGCGTGTCCCGGGGGCACAGTAGCCAGTTTGCACGGTGCATTCCGTGACACGAGCCACCCCGAAAATAACCGCGAGGTTGTTGCACCGCCCCATAATATGCGGAGAGAGAGGGAGAGAGGGAGGGAGAGAGAGAGAGAGAGAGAGAGAGAGAGAGAGAGAGAGAGAGAGAGAGAGTACGCTACACGGCCGGTCTCCAAAAAACGTGCTAGACACGACAGAGTTTCCACCTCGTTTCCACGTCTCGAGTCCTTTGGAATTTTCGGGGATATCGGGTTGCTCTAACGCGAGGCGCCATGCTGCAGTCGTTGCGGTATATCTCGAGGGGGTTGACCGCGGCTTCGTTTTGGTTATTGCCGATATTTCTGCTACCTTTGTAGTCCCACGCTGTGAAGAGTACTTTTTGTGGGGAAATTGGGTACGTGTGGAGTTGGTAAATTCATATTTTCTATCTCATATTGCTTTTGATATCGAAATTAAATGGAGGAGAGGTTGAAGGTATGAAGAATTTAGCAGAAGTATTACTTTTTGATAACCGAATGGTGAAATCGAAGTCTTGCATTGGATTCAATTGAGGTCTGGATTTCGGAGAAGTTAATTTTATTTTTTAAATTAAAGCGTAACGCCATTGTAGCAACACAAAATCGTAGTGTATGTGGGTAAACAAAGAAGTAAGTCGAAAATCTGTCTAAACGCCTTTATTATTCTTTCTTTTCTTTCTTTCAAAGTAGTACTTTAAACGCGTTTTTCTTGAAATCACGTCTGTCAAATTGGCTTGCAGCAGAACTTGAACAAATTTTTTTTTACTTACTTGATAATTTTACAGTAGCTTCTAAACTACATTCTTCGTAGAAATACGTACTGATATTGTAAAATATTGTTTCTCTCCATTCACAACCATGTCCAGCACCATTTTCAGCTAAAAAATTGTTCATAACATTAAAAGTTTTCAACAAATCGTAAAATCGGCATGTATTTCTATGGAGAATGCAGTTTAGAAGTTGCTGTAAAAATTTGTTTGAGTCATGCTGCAAGTCAATTTGAAAAACGTGTCATTTTGTCATTTGAAGAAAAAAAGTGTCATTTTGAAGAAAAAAAAGAACAGAAAAAATAGCTTAAAACTACTTAAGATGTGTATAATAAAGCCATTTAGGCAGATTTTCGACTTATTTCTTTGTTTACCCACAAAAAATTGTCAAAGGTAAGTACAATACGCTTTTGTGCCGCTACAGTGGCGTTACCTACCCGTTAAACTCCAAGTCGAAGAACTGTTCATTGTTCACAAGTCAAAGTTTTTAAAATTTTCTTCTGACCCTCTCAGAAGCTTCCAAATAGTTCAAAAGAATTTCGTCTAAAATTTGGTTAAAATCTATTAAGGATTATAGGTCGCTCAATGGCAATAAAATATTACTATTTTCGTATAAATTGATAGAAATTTTTGTAATAAGGACAAAATAATTTTATTAACTTTTAAGTGAGAGTATAACATTAAAATTCGGGCACACATCGTATAGACGAAACGGGTTTATAACGAGTGTGTACTGTATTGTGTTGTGGTTTAAGGCTTTATATGCACATTTAAATTTCTCTCATCAGCAGCTCTCGAATCAGGTTATCAAACGCACAGATGAAAGCATGATTTCGGATTCTGATATATAAATATGGGCCCCGTTTTATTAAAATTGACAAGTGACAATTATGGAAAGTCGCAGTTGCCAAACTTGTGGTACATGCGAAATATAAAGTCCTCGAGCGATCTTTATATATCAAAATATACAAATAAAAAACAGGAACATATTTTTTTTTTGTCAAATAGAAGATTTTAAGAGGGTCAGACAATACAAATTTTAAAGTTGAAAAATAAGGACCACCCTACTGTTCATCCAACAAGCAATCTATCATTACCGAAGAATATTAAATTTCAGTTGCATAGATGCTTGCCAACCAGTATTAATAAAAGGAGACTGTATTTTTACGCGAGGAGGAAGCTAGCGACGATTAGCTTACCCTTCAGAGAAACATATGCAAGGTATCACTGCCGTGAATCAAGATTAACGTTCCGCGCGCAACACTTTCAAGCCGTGTTGGACAACCACGGGGAAATATGAAGAGCCGTCGAGGGGCTTAAAAAGCTTCCGAAATAGCTTAAACGCCGAAAGAGGATTATTCCAAGATGGTGGCCTCGGACAACGAACTAAATTTAGTAAGCGAGGCCGAAACCAGCAGCCAAAATACGATGAAACACCGTGGAACGTTCGTCTAGAGCGGAGAATTCTCTTGGGTTCGGGACAATCGGAACATAGTTGCTAGATGGGCGCGACGCAGGGGTTGAATTTCCACGAAAATAAAGGGGGAAGGGGGATAGTAAGCGAATTTTTGCACGGTCGCATCGCTTAATCGCCTCGTTTCACCCGTAATCGTATCGATTCATCGGGGATTTTCGCGAGGACTTGTGACTTTGCCAAGCCGTGGTTTCCGTTTCATTAATCAATACACGATTTTCAACAAAGGTATTAGTAAATGCGGAAAAATAATTTCTTATTATTCGAATATGCGTAGCTATTATTCGAATAATTTGAATCGATGAAACGCACGGATTTTCAACGGCCACGCTCTAACGCACGATGCTTGGGAAAACTAATCGCGCTTTCGTCTGCCAGAACCAGTCGACTCGCTGTCGCGGTTAAGGAACTTAATCGCACGTATTACAAAATATTAATGGACCTCGGCTGATTTCCCCCAGTCCAATCAACAGTTTAATCATACAGCGCGCGCGTTCCCCGGGCGGATCAACAAATCCGCCCGGCCAATTTGTTAACAGGTGAAATTTTATGCAAGAACGGCGGCACGGAAGCAGGAAACCCCGATCGCGCTCCCTCGGCCCTTCTCCCGTTTCGACGCGGACATTCGCTGCATTTCGCTCGCAGCGATGCAATTACAGGGCTTTAATGTTCACGGAATGCCACGGGGCCGTTTCCAGCTGGGAATTTCATGGCTCGATGGTGATATTAGCGAGCGACGGGGATTGGCGACGGGGTTGGAGTAATGTCGTTCCCCGAATTAAGAGATCGAATCGATGTTTCAGTCTGTACGGTTCTCTTCATCTTCTTGCGAGCGTCTCTGTCCAGTGGAATTTTAAAAAGCTGGGGAAATAGTCCTGGATGCTCGATCCCCTCCGAGGGCTGTCGAAAGGGATGATGTAAATGCCCCTATTAGCGATGGCGTGCTGCTGAACTGATCGATGGTGATTTATCAGTGGCAAATTAATAAATGTGTTTAGCAAAACGATTCGGAGATTCACTAGTAGCTTTTGGGCGTGTGATCGTTAGATGAAGGGTTAATACGGGAAATTAAATTGAAGGGTGAGATGGGGAGGGAAGAAACGTGTGCACTTTTCAATGCAATTTTTCTCCAGCATCGTGAAAAGAATTTTATTATCGAATATTATTTGAATAATTTACAGAAGTACCTATGCTAATTTTTTTTTGTAATATAGCTTCCTGCATCCAACTTTTAAGAAGCAAGTGAAATGTCTGTAACACTGAACGATATTAAATACCTACATCGTCCTATTTGTATCCACAATTTCGAATAAAGACCCAAAGCAATTCATTTACGACAGAATCTCGCTTATTTGAGCTGCAATACACTAAAGCCTCGCTTAAGCTGATCGTAAGTTAATTCAATCAAGAAAAAGAAAACACCAGAAGCCAATTACAAGGTAGAACAAACCCGGCGCTCGAGAATTAATTGCGAATTGCGCTGCACTCAGTAATGAGAACACCAAAAGTTTTCGTACGAACTTAATTTAATCCTTGGAAGCAACCTGAATACTTTAACACCGCTGTGGATGCAGTTTACATGAAAATATAAATAACTTTAAATAAACCAAACTTATCCGTACCAATTATTGGCACACACCTTTCCATTTTAAAAGCAAATTAACTTCAAAGCACTAATCTATGAAAAGTTATTTTTGCGATCACCAAAAACATTGTTTCGTTTAAGCAATGCTTACAAAAATGTTTGTATAATAAAATTGTAGGTACATGGATAACAGGTATTAGAGTTTAAGGATATTTTTAAATAGAGTAGAATGCAAAACATTAAATATCTGGAAACAAAAAAATAATTGATTTATAGTACTTCCAAATAACTGCTCGTACTTTCATTCAGTAAAGAAGCAGGCTTACTATTTTTGACACTGTAGCTTTTTTCCCAATTCATTCTAGAACAGTTCGTGAAATTCCTACGGGACTATCTGTCGCAATTTCGTTAATTTACAACGCAATATCGGGGAGTGACGCTTCAAGTATGATCCACATTAATTTTAATGAGACGCGAACGCTCGTATGCCCGCGGAACACCGAATTTCATTTGCAATGCTCGCCACGTTAACTTTAACCGTTGCAGTTATTTATAGCCGGTAATCAAGCTGCGAATAAATTGGATTAGTTCGTCCTTGGAGGAATACATTTTGCCGTTTCGACTATAAATTACGTTCAACCTATCCGTGGGGCTTTAGCGTGAATAATCGTTCGGTATGTCCGCCGATAGCGTTATTCAATTTCTATCGTCAACGAGAAGGACACAGAGGCGAGATCGATGGGCGAATAAATTTGGTCCGGTATATTTCACGGAACCTGCTCTCCTCTTTTAATGAGGATTTCCTACAAAAAAAAAAGATGCGATGCCTCTGTTTCGATTTAACTATTCCATTATTTGCTAATAAAATTCCTCGATGAGGTATGCTCGATGGTCCTTCCGGGAGTGAATAATTAATATTTAATCCGTTACTGTATGTCAGCACGAAAAACCGTTGAAAAGGGTGATGGAAAAAATTAATTCGTTTCGATTTTTCAGTCAGCTGCAGCCTGGACAAAAAATTTCTCTCGATGCTAATATTCATTTCCCAAGTATTCATTTATTTTTATGTCGTGTGAATGGAACAGAGATTCTGGAATGGTACAATTTTATCCACGATAGATAGGAAATAAGATTGAATTCTTAATAATGTGAAGTCACGAATACGTGACAGTGGCAGATAACGTCAACATACGAGTAATTAACGTTAATAGAACTCCATATATCTGTACACAGAGTGTTCTTATTGAACACTATAATATATTGGCCCTTATTTCAATAGGTCCCATTCTCCCAACCATTTCCACAATCGCCAATAATGCATCATCCGAATCCACCTAAATCCATCCTCAATCTCTTTCTATCTCGTCACCCCCTCGCCTATTCCCAAAACCATTAAAACCACCACATTTACTCACCCTCATTCATTACTATTTCACTACTAATTAAAAGCACTAGTATGGATAGGTATATCGTCAAAGCGATCAGACTCAATTACATTAAATTTCTTAGCTATTAGTTCTACTAAAATCATCCTGAACTCTTCTATGTTCCATGTATTACAACTGAGTTTGATTATTACATGAAAACAGATGCAGGAATATTCTCTTTCGTTACAAAAACACGTGGTATACAGTAGCGGAGGAAAAAGTTGCCACTTTTCTGATTTCTTATATTCATTATTTTTAGCATCAACTTAAAACTGTAGACTGCGTTTCATTTACATATTCTGATAGAGAATTAAAAGCTGCAAACAACTCTGTTAAAGTAGAATTTATTTAACTAACAAACAAAAATTTTGTACATGATTAAACAGAAGCTATACATTCTTACGAGCCACAAAAAAAGTTACCCCGGGATATGTATATTAAACACATCCTACAGTTAATGTTGAAAATAATAAAAATAAAAAATCAGAAAAGTGGTAACTTCTTTGCCCGTTACTGTACAGATTTATATTGTATTATATCACAGATATTATACTTGGTTTAATATGAACTTAATAACAACATACGAGACTTGGAAGTTTTTGACTGCTTTTATAGTCATGCAACGCATTTTATTAATCTTGCACTTGATTCAAATAAAATGTCCAATTCACGAACAGCTAGACTGCGCCCCCTTCAGGATCCATTGCAGTGCTATAAAAGTTCGTGTCGACAAATCTCGGGGCGAGCAATCGCTCGAAATAGTATATAACAACGTTATTGTGATTTTAGCTGACTGAGTTTACGGGGAGGAGGGGGGGGGGGGAGGGGGAGGAGATCCAGATGGAAGAAGCCGGGGGCCAAACGAGGGAGATTGATTTTCAAAGGGCGGCTAGGAGGGGTGTGTATCGTAAGACAAGAGTAACCCGCCGATGCTCTTCGCCGATGCAAACAGTGGATCCATTAGGGGCCAAGGTCTGGGGCCCTTATAATGTTTGGAGATAGTACGAGGAGGATGCTTTCAAACAGCGAACAGATAAGAGGACAAAACACGACCGGGGAAATCGTCCTTTTTTCTTTAAACAGTCCCGGGAAGCTTCCAGCTGGTGAGTTCGCGGGCATAATGGACCGAGTCCAGCTGGGCTAGATGGCTCTGTGTAATTTTGGTCCCGCAGCGAAAACTCCGCTACGACGCGGCATTGGCATTAAAGTCTGGGAAAACACGTTTGGTCGCGGAACCACAGTTTGCTTGGTCGATCTGCAACGCGATATGTTGGATTCGTTATGCATTCGTGGTGGTTGAAATATATAATTACTCAGAAAAGTATCTGTCCACCCTATGTGTAACATATTTTACATATTAAATCCACCTCAAGATAAGAATTCGCAGTTTTAATTCACACTAAGATAAACCTTGATTAATATATTTTTGTTTTGGGTGCATTCAATTGAAAAATGGTACAACAATTTACTTAAGCAAGTATTATTATCCGCGGAAGTAGTAATAAATATTCTCCCAAATTCAATATTTAATTTGTTAATATTCTTTTAATATTCCTGCGGTTTTATTGTAAACTTTAATCTATTATATCTACATAGACTCCATTAATTTTCTGTGAAATTAGGGCTTCCCTTGGTCCATTCTTGTAGCAAAATTTTTCGAGCATTTCTTTGGTAGATAATACTAAATAAAAATATATTAACCAAGGTTTATACCAAATGTGAATTATAATTGGCAATTCTGAATTTAACATTACTTGTGAGTAATTGTACCTATGTAGAAGAGACATTCAGTTGAACTTGATCATATTATTAGTGGAGGACTCGTGAGGTAATTCCAGGATTTTTCAATTTGTAAGACTCCCGGGATCTTTGGTTTTGTATGAACCCTCGAGCATTGTATTTGGAGAAGTGAATAAATAATTGATGAATGAATCAAACGGTGCTTAAAAGGCATTCGTTTTCTATTAACGAAAGAAAGTGCAGTCCCACTTGAGAACAAACGCATAATAACCAGTTATTACGTTTAATAGACTCGTGGAAATATAAACCGTTTCCTCCTTCAACGTTGTAATTCAATTCGAGATCTCGTCCCATTGTGGGAGTACGTCTCGAAAGCATTTCAAGTCGTTCACGTCTTTCGCGTATTAAACGGTTTAAATATATTTTGCAAGCTTCAAAAGGTCAATGATTGATATTTTAAATAAATATTTATGAAAAGGGTAGGTAGGTACTTTTATACACATATCAAGTGAATTATGGACAAATTTTAAATAAATGCCAAATGTACTACCTTAATTACTTTAATTTTAAAGTGTAAGGATTTCAATCTACTTCTCCACATTTTCTATAAAACGCACCCATCCTTTCGCCAAATATTTCAAACGCAATGAGAAGAACGATAACCTGACTGAACTAAAATTAAAAACTTCCTTCGTACCGTGATGCAAACATATTAACACAGAGGAATGCAGGGAAAATCGTCATAACGAGTGCATGAGTTTTCCAAGTTGCTCTACACGCTAACTGTGCTCTTTTCACGTGAAAAGCCAGTGGAAAAGTGGCTAGCAAAATGCAGACGAAAAGTGCACTTGACGGAAGTGCAGAAGAATGCGAATGGCCTGGCTGCGTTCTCCCTGAAATTATGCCCGAGCTTATACGCGAATGTTTTTGATGGTATCATTCGTGTTCCATAAAACCGGATTTATCTTGCCTTGTGAAAAAAGGCATCAATCTTACTTGAGTCTACATGTTTATTTACCAACAATTATACTTTTGATTTTGCGGTTTATGGGGAAGATGAATTTGTTAAGATTCATTCTAGGATCAAACTGTCGAAGATGAATGTTCAAATCTGTTCTATGAAACTCAATATTTCTTGTTAATTGAAGAGTCCTTGTAGAAAACACTGTAAGTGCCAAAAATCAAATTCAATACTATTATAACATTCTCATTTGCACCTAGAACACTTTCCGATAAAATGTTTGTTTTTAATTTTAGCACTTATAGTGTTTTCTACCAGAACTCTTCAATTATAGATCATTTTAACAGTCTAAATAAACTACCTACCAGAGCAAAATTTCACTAAACAAATATTCTAACAAGCCATCAATAATTGCAGCAGGACAAAAGAATTTCCAGTACAATCTTCCAACAAGCAAATGCAGAAGTGGCTATTTTTTTGCCACACCTGTTGAAGATTTGTATGATGTGAACCTTGAATCTATATGTTAAATATGTTTACTTTACGATATGGAGTTAAAATAAGCTAAACAAGAGTAATGTTTATATTTAAAATAAAAGTAAAACTGTTCATTTTTGAAAGTGTGGTCTAAATGAGGGCTACTATTAAAATAATCTAAAAGAAAAGATCGAAATATATTAATACGTCCAAAATGCTAATAAACATAAACTTAGATGCTAATAGTCTATTTACAGTGGTCACAGATGTACGTCCTTTTCGACCCCTGTACAGGCATTTTGTGCCCACTGAAAACACTTCACCAAAAGTTCTCCCTCTGTGTCTTCAGAGAAAAGTCCTTCGCAAACCATGCAACTCGCGTCTTTGTTATCTAGCTGCTCCCATATTTAGTCATACGTAGACCTCTACTATTTCGTTCACATTATCACATCTCAGAAAGTCGACAATTAACTCGAGGATTTAAATAAACCAAGACCAACGCCAGTCTCAACATTTCCACCTACAAATCGATAATAGGAAGCAGATTTGCCAATATCGTAGCTCCACTTCAAAGAGCAAAGCGTGCGCGGTAATTTGAGAATTGATATCTTCAGCACCCCCTGCAAGTCCACGTTGGAATAATTTCTGTCGACTCTCCCCAGTAATCGAATCATTTCGAGTATCACTCGAGGCATCCCGCCCCGGTCCTCCCCCTCGCGCGAAAACCACCGTTCATTTGCATTTAATTCACCCGCTGCAAAATAGCACGGATCCCGATCTCGCTTTCACGTCGAGCTCTCGTCGCTTTATCTAGGCCCATGCCGAGATACCTGCAACGCAGCCCCCCGCAGAAAATCGCTTTCCCTTCCCCGCGTAATCAAATAAGACTCTGCAAACAAGAATCCAATTTCCCCTCCCGTTTCTGTTTCTCAGGCCTACCGAGACGCTTTCTTCGGCGCCTCCAAGGCACGGGAAACGAAAGGTTGGCCTCGCAGGGGAAGAAATTTTAGGTTTCTCGTGCACGGAGCGTGGTGCTTATGGAGTATGCAAGACGTGGAAGTGGGCTTCTTGGGTGGGTTCTGAAGAGACTTTGGGATTAGGGATGTTCGAGTGCTGGGGATATTCAAGTAGCTTGAAGTAGTAAGAAGTAGGTGGAAGTGAGGGAGTAGGTGGTCATTCCAGGGATAATTCAAGGGGGATAGTAACTTGGTGGATTCGAGTAGCTCCACATGAGACGAGTGATTGATCGTTTGTGTAATAACTCAGGGGGGATAATACACTCGATGGAGTTGAGTAACTCGATATAAGCTCGGTAATTAATTTCTGGAGTAATGCTACGAGGGGGATAGTAACTTGATGGATTCGAGTAGGCTCCACATTAGATGAGTAATTATTTAATTAATCATTCCAAAAATAAATCAACAGGAATAATATCTCGAAAGACTAGAATAGCTTCATTACATAAATACCTCGATTTTATCTGAGACACTATAGCACAGTAGACCCGAGGAGTGATTTTTCAAAAGGGTATATTTCCATTTCTGCCTTAACCCTTCATAGTCACTGTGGGTCAAACGGACCCGCGTTTTAACTTTGCAGCTTGATACCGGTAAGTTCCTGGCTTTGAAATGGCATCGACGTGACATTTTACGGAAATTTGAGGTTTCCTCTTCCGGTAGAGACCGCCAGTTTTTGAATCAGAGCGTCCGTTGATTAATGACAGCTGTTACAAAAGCATCGTTTCCGGCGTGGGTCGTTCGGACCCCAAGTGTGACCAACGCGTAAATTTTATCGAAAAAGTAAAAAAAATTTATTCTACTCTAATTCGAGAAATTTATTTCAATAAAATGTAATGTGTATGGCTGTGACAATATTTTTTCCTCCCAAGTTATGTGTGTGTGTAATGAGTACGAACACAGAATGTAAAATATATATGCGTGTCTAGATTCAATTCTTTTCATTGTTAAATTACTTTCTTATGAATAAAAATAATAACAATAATAAGAATCATTAATAATAATAATAAATAGTTATTTCTCTAAATTAAACGTGTCTTTTTGCTCCACAATTGACCATCTTCGGATCTCAAAATAAATTGTACATTTTGAAACACACACTAAGAAACTGTATATTTTCTAAAAGGATTACATCTTATTAGTATTAGACACAATCTGTACGAAAATTAATTGAAGAATCAAAAGATTATGAATGTTTCAGTAAAAAAACTCATTTTTCAGGTCCCTACACTTTTCCTTTTTTTTTTTTTTTTTGTTTAATGTTGCCATTTCATTTCTTACTAAAACGCGACTGTTCCATATTCTACAATGTTCAAAGTGTATAGGTACTATAATTTTTGGGACTCGATTAGACTGATGCAGTTCGCACGGTAACTGTTTAAAAATCGGCCGGATCGATTAGACCCAGTGAGACCACCGCGGAACTTCACAGAAGTGTGACCACGAAGAGTTAATAATGTTAAATTACATCCCCCGGTGGCAACAAAACACTTCAAAATAGGTTGAATCCCTTTTTAAAAGATTGAAGTGAAAGTACACGTTTCATAGAAAAGGTCTTATTTTCAAGTTTGTCTGATGCCGCAGTGAAATAATTTTTTAGTCTGAAACGAAACGGACATATTTCCTATACTCATCCATGAAATTATTATGAATTCGAAACAAAAGGAACATAATTCCTAATCCTTCTATTAACTCCACCTATCAAGCGTTTGAAACCTTTCAACATTACGTGTTTCCACTTTTTTACAAAGTCGTGCAAAGTAATGTGTACAGTAGAAAAGGACTTATTTCCAAATGGTTTCCAACAAAAGAGCAAAGCGTTTTTCTTTTATTTTAAATAACTATTAAAACAATGTCGCTAAATTTAAAACATCGCCCCTATCAGATGGAAGAATAAAATTTACGCGCACAAATAAAACATAGTACCTACGTTGCGTGACAAGGGAGAGATGCGATTTTGTCTCGCGTGAAGTGTTGCCCCCGCTGCGCTCGGGCAGCAAACTTCACGCTCGTCAAAATCGCATCTCTCCCTTGTCACGCACAATACTTTTTTCAACACCTGCATGAAAGGTGTGTTTTTGAAAGCCTGCTGAGCGACTCGCAAAAAATATGCACGTTCGATTGCGTTTTTATTGAAATAAAAATAAATAAACTAAAAGCACTGGTTGCGATAAAGACTCCTCTTTTTGGTTACCTCGCCTCTCCATAAGTTTGTTGTACATCGTCTACTTTTATTTCGATTTCGACGGCAGCAAATTTTCCTCAATCGCTTTTGCAACTTTTGCTATATCGGGGGGGGGGGGGGGCGTGTGGTATCCCGTATCACTATCACTCTGATTATCACTAATTTTATCTTTTAATGAAAAGAAGTGCTGTGACAGTTGTAATATCAACATAAACACACGCGATCGATATCGATTAGTCGACCAATTGCTTCTTCATACCACAGGGTAACGCCATGTTCACTCAGCTCGCAAACTCCAGTTTCCTTGGGAGTAAAGTAAATCCCCATAAAAAAACTCCAAAAAAGTAAAAAAATTACGCCAAGTACATGAAAAAGTCGAGGACGGAAAAGACTAAATCACAAAAAAAGTAGAAGAAAATATGCATGCGCGCAGTCTTTTTCCCTTGGGAGAAAAGTAGAAAACGCGAAACGTCTGAAATTGGCCATTTTGCTCCCGTTCAGCAGGCGTAAAAAAAACACCCATTTTCATGCAGGTGTTGAAGAAAAGATTTTTTTTTAATAAACGTAGGTACCACAGTTTTTTGTGGCTACAAAAAAAATTCTATGTGGAAATGTGCCCTTTTGAAAAATCACTCCTCACCCGTTGCAAACCCCTTAGGTCCTTAACATAAATCAAAATACATGTTCTACACATTCCCCTCGCTACCAAGCCTCGCTCCCGTTTCTACGCTACCAAATGCATTCTTCAGCGCGTGTTTCTTCTTCCTGGTGTTGGTTTTCCCGTTGCTCTTTGGAAGGAAGTCCCGGTAGTAATAAATTGCTCGAGCATTTATCCACGTGGCAACGATTGACATAACACCGTAACACGTGTGTCGAGCATGTGCTGCAGCCAGAGGGATACGCCGTAAGGGTGTGTAAGGAAATTAGGCACAGAACTCACTAACCGCGTTAAAAAAAAAAAAGGACCTTCTTTCGAACTCTGCTGCGAGAGGTTTCTGGAAACGGGTGCCTCCTCGAAACATGTAAATCACCCCGTTAGGCAACTGCGAGCTACATTTCTCTTTATTTGTGCGATTCTGTAAACGAATGCAGTTTTCAGGGTGGTTTCTGTTTTCCATCTTCTGCGCGTTACTTTCCCTGTTCTTTCCTCTTTTGCTTTCGCGGAAGGCCTTTTGTTTCGACGCGCTTGCACGGCACGTTTAAAAATAGGAGTGGTTTGTTGCAAAATAAGAAGCTTGAGGAATTTCTGTGGGGCAGTAGGTTGAAACATGCACCGAGTGGAAACAAACTTCAAAAAGAAACATATGTCTGCAAATACTCTACAAATACTAAAAATTCAAACTTCTCATTTTAATCGGTAATTTCTTTGTAAGTAGGGACTGTAATACCGGTACATCGGTATTTTTTATTATATCATTTTATATATGTTCAGAACAGTTTTCTTTGTATATATTTTTTATTAAAAAAAAAATGTTTCTTGTAATATTTACTCTTAAATTTTCAATGCCAGTAAACCGGTTTCGATTGGAAATTTTACCGAATTACCGGTAATTGAAGAAGTCGATAAATTTACAATCCTTATTTGTAAGTACTTACCCACACAGCATCACGAAAATATCCTCAAATTCCCTCAGAAATCACATTCCTATCATTCAAAACACTTTAAAGCCGCTTTATTAGCGTTCTAAGCACAATCGTGTCTGACGAAGACTCTATACCCGACTGGAAACGCAGTGAATGACTCACAGAGGTAATAAACACGTCACGTCTGCTAAGAGTGCATACAAATAATTAATCGGCCTCTGAAGATGCAATTTATGCTCCGCCCCGAGGCGTGGGCGTAAAACGAGTTTAAACTGTTCGCGTTCAGCCCGGTTTCCAATAAAGAGAACACTGACGAACATCTCCAGTTTCGTTAAGTAACCGAGTTCATCGATACCGACCTGCTACCAAGTAAACGAAAAGTGAGACGATCCGTCTAATTCACCGAACCCGATAAAACGTCAGTTGAGAGTGGCGTCTGATAAAATTCCCAGCGTTCCGAAGCCCAAGAAGGCCCATTTTATCCCGACACGCAGTCGCGACGCAAATGTCCATTCGCTTAATTAATTAGGAGGGGGCTCTGGTTACACCGTCCCTGACATTAAATTTGTCAGGCCGCTTGATTGCCGGGCTCCAGAAACGCTGTCAGAATTTTTCGGCCACGTCGCATGAGAAATTCGGGTGTCGCGTTCCGGGCTCGATATCCGATTTCGTCTACCGAATGGTTCACAAAGGAGCCGTTTCGGAGTACAACTCGTTTGTATATATGCAAAGCTTTGGCGGGAATGGGCAAACATTTTCCCTCGGTTCCTTCGAATTGGATGACTCAGAAGATTTCGGAAAATTGACACTGACAAGGAAAGTTCGGTTACCCGAACATTCCGATTTTTTTGAAATTGTGAAGGTTTGTACAGGACCTCGATAGAAGTATTAGGCAGTTTTTCGGTTCTTCAGGGTGCAAGCACCAGTAATTGTAATATTTCAAAGTGAAAAAAAGAATTTTGTATTTAACCCTTAGCATCATGGTTTTTTTATTTCACCCAGAAAAAATTCTTATCGTTGCATTTTTGCCTACACTTCATCGTAAAAATAAGCAAAAAATTCCTGGTATAACAGTTTTTTATATCAATGAAAAAATGTGGATATAACACCACTGTTAAACCATGCATAAAGGTACCTATGTATTATAATGTTAAGCCAATGCTCGTTTCTGCAGAATGTTACATTAGTGTTACGTACATTATTATGTTCGACAACAAATTTAATCAAAAAGAAAAATCGAAATAATTGAGAGAACAAATTAGCATTTACGTGGTATTTTCAGTGCTCCTGGCGAAATTAAGAGGTGTAATCAACAATACGAGACAGTGTATCACAGTAGAATTTCTACGAATGTATTTCTGCCCTATGGACACTTGTTACATATGGTAATAGTAAAGTAACGCTTTAAAGTTTATGAAAAAGCCCCCAAATAGCGCGCACGATTTTTTCAATTCGTATAACACGAATGTTACACTACGATACTAAGGGTTACACTTCAGTCGGTCTCCGAAACCAAATCGCAACGCGCCCACTCTGGGGTTAAAAGTGAGTAGAGCGTTTCTCGTATAATTTCATTCGTTTTTCCTCGCAAGAAAAAAGTAATTCTCAAGGACGAAATGATGTGAATAAACTTCCACCTATCCCGATATTTGAAAAGGGTATTTTAAAACTTCTACCCAGCTTAACATTGATACATCGTAACGAGAAATGAAAAATCTCAAGAGGCGAGGAGCATGTTTCTTCAGTAGACTTTAAAATTCCATAGAATTCTCTCGGAAGCGTGTTACCTGATGGAATGCGAGAGGATCTAAGAAACTTTTCTCGTGAAGCGAGCACGAGGAAACAGGAGAGGCGAGCGGATCTCGCAGATACGTCTTCAGGGGTCTGTCAGTGAACTCGAGTTTCAAATGCAATTTTTTACCGTATCTTGAGCTAGAAAATTTCCTCGATCTTCGAGCAAGTATCTGGGGAAAATTATGGATGCAAACCGTTCGGTTCCGAGGAAACCTGGGAATTCTCTCCATCCCCTTCTGCTACGTCCACAAAACATCTGCGCGATACATCTCCATTAATCATGGACGTATCGCGCAATGCAACAAAATGCATTGGTACACTCCAGCGGTCCATCACAATTTCCAGTATTTCTATTTCTTGTTTTCACATCTTTGCGAGTGCAATTGAAAAAATTTCATTTACTTGGGAACAGCAAGCTGTAGGCAATACCGAAGAAAACTGCTGCAAAAAAAATTCCATTACTTCTATTTCTATTTCTAATTCCCACATTTGTGTGACTATAATTGAAAAAAAATTCCTACTTCTCAATAACAAATTATAATAACTAAGAAAACTAAGTACCTAAGTAGTGAGAGAAAATTTACATTGTCTCTATTTCTAATTTACACATTTTTGTGACCACGATTGAAAAATTGTTGTCTTCTCTTGGAATAGCGAATCGTAGTATTTAATATCGAAGAAAGCTACTTGTAAGAATATTTTTACGGGCGAAGAGGCGAGACACCGTGGATCGTCGATTTAGAAATCCTTTCGCATTAGCGAGGAGCAGCGTCACGAAAATAAAAATGTTAACACGCCCGATGACTTAAGCCTGACCTTCGTCCTCCTGTTTATTGAATCGCCCGACCGCCCACTTTCGTGCACTTGCAATGATCTCATCTCTGGATTCCTTCTACGGCCATGTTTTACTGTACAATACATGGCCTGCGGTAAGTAGAGGCGCTTAAACGTGTGTATCGATGGTTTCGAGGCATTACTGCGGTATTACAAGTGGTAAGGGTAGTGGAAATCGGAGACGAGCAACACGGACGGTGCAGATCCTAAGCTTCAGATCATTTCTTGCTCTGAACCGGAAAAGGATTATTTCGTGGAACGTCAGTAATTCGAATGGGCCTTTTTTTTGGTAGGCTGCCAGGGTTTTCTGCTTGATCGAAGAAGACAAATATGGCGATTTTGTGTACAGAATTCTGGGGTACAGTGAAATCTCCATTGTTCGAATGGTTTGGTACTTGAAGAAGTATGTTTATAAAGAATATTCGTTTAACTACTGAAATATTCTTTTGTAACATTCTAGAAACTCTTGTAGTATTGTAGGCTCCAATTTTCTTAATTTTCTGCAAGAACCTTTGAAGTATTTATAAGAAAAAAAAAACAATTTCGTGGATTTAAATGTGGTGGACCTCGGAATGTTTTAGTAAAACTGCGTATTGTTAATATTTATGTTATTAACGCTAGACAACGATAAATAAAGTATTCCCAGTTTTCAAGCCTATAATACTTTTTATAATCTCTTTTTGCTATATATTTATGAAAATAATATCCATAATAACCATAATAATTATCATTAGAGCAAGTACATTATTATCGTAAAATTATAATAATTCACTGCACTGCTATTACAATTAATAATCATTCCGATTATTAACAGCGCATGAGTTTACTGCTGTGAAGGATCTCAAATTCAAAATAATTGTTATCCAGTTACACGAAAGTAATTACGCGCTGAACATTCGATGTAAAATATTTAAAGGGCGTGAAATTACAGTGCGTGTTCTTCTTTACTAGATATTTTCTCGCAAAACTACATTTCGAGGTGATAATGCAAGAAATAAAAATTGTCTGTCTTGAAATATACGGCGCACATTTTTATCTTAAATAGCATCATCAGAAACTTACTCAAGAGTCACGGAACACATTCAATGATTAGCCGAGGGTTAATAGGGCATATTTGAGGAATATTTCAGTGAAGATTATGAACGATAATGATCAGAGATAGATTTAGAATTTTCACAGGCTACAGCTAAACATTTCCCAGTGGATCTCGATAAGAACGTATTTTCTCTTGAAAAATATTGAAACAAGAATCGTCAGAACGTCTAACGACAGTTCTAAAATTAACTCTAGGATATCTTTTGCAACGTTCAGTTTCCGAAGGCTAACGCATCTGTTGTGAATCCAGTGGCAATATTAGATAAGTTCTTAAGCTTTTTTTTATTACCAGAAAAGGTGCAACTGCACTTTCTCTGTGATGAAGAAGAAGCTACTCTGCATATTACATCATATAAACGAAGTGTTGAATAAATATTAGCATCTAAAGAGTGTTGACTAAAAGTTGTTGAACCTAAGTTCGATAACTTCCTATACCTCTGTCGTAATAAAAAAAAAGAGGAAATCTTATCTACGAGAATATTTATACCAATAATAAAAAATTCCAGAGGTTCATGAGTCAACACTTTAGTCTCTAAAAATAATAATAAATTTCTAAGCTGATACGATTATTATTAGTCCATAGAATAATAAGGAATTTCTAAATTTATATGATATTTCCAATTTGTATAAATAGTTCCTATTCGAATAAAATTGTACTCAGCCGATTGTATCTTAAAACTAGACAAACGCTAGCTTGAATAATGCCCAGCACAACTTGGGACCGGACGCGGATGCAAGAATATAACCCTTGGCTACGTGATCACGATTGCGCTGCTTCTAAACCGCAGAAAAGCACGGAACACGCCCGACGCAGTGACTCATTAGGTAGACTCACGGTACCATCTAACATAATACATAGTTGGAAACGGAAAGATTTCATTAGCCGGGGGATTCGGCTTAGCGGGGCTCCAAGTGACCGTGATTTATCGTTACGCGGGGCAAAAACAGCGAAAGCTCAGCGGTTTCGTTCCGAAGCGACCGCGTCACTTCTGTCACGAAGTTATTAATAAACGCCATCCTGTCATTGCCACCGTGCAGCCATGATTGATCCACCCGTTCACGTCGGCACGCTAACTCGCGACTTTAAAATTCAAATACCGTTCGAAAATATCGGGGGAGTCAATTGAGCGCGAATCGTCCCAGTGCACGGTTTCAAACCTCATCCCGAACAAATCGTATGTACTTACATATCGCGCAAAATATTTCTACCGATCTCTACACGCAACATCCAAACGTACAATCATTCCGAAATGGATAATCAGAATACTATTGTACCTCGTTTAATATCTCAGGTGTATACCGGGCCTCCCCCCAAGCCAGCGAACAGACTCTCCTCACCAATCCCTCCGTGTTCACGTTTCCCTCGAGCACCAATTCTCGACGCGCATCCTCGTCCCTAGGGGGACTTTCGAAATCCCTGATCCTAAGCTAATCACCGCCGCTGGTCAGGCGAACTTCCGAGTTCACCGAAGTGGCACGAGCGTCATTTGGTCCGAGTATCCTCGAGCTTTCGAATTAAGCTTTTCGAGACTGTTTCGACCGATCACACGATTGTCCGCGGGGGAGCTGTACCATCGAGGAAAGTCCCGTCGATCGAGCTCCTTCGGAGTTGCGGTGACGCGATCCCGAACCGGAAACCGTCGATTTCTCTGCCTCGAAGCGGACACGTTGACAGAAACCGAGCCAGAGGGACGAGCACGATGCTCGGTGGACGCGCGACACCGGGCACAGAGCACTGCAAGACAAGAGGAACGAGACGACGAACGTCCGGAGCGCGTGGCGTGTGCGCATCGACTGCTAACTAACTTCGCCCGACCGGCATCGAGTACGATCGCTTGTTTCCGTCCTCGTCCGACCACGGTGCGTGCCCGACTCGACCCTCTCGCTCGCGCCTGTTTATCTCCGCTCCTATCGGCCCGTCTTCTGTCCCCCTCCGCCCAACAGCCAACCTGTCCTCCTCCCGCTCGAACCGAGGTACAAACGTCTTTTATCCCTTCCACTGCCTTACCGCCGTCTTCGTTCGTTGTGACGCGCTCGAGCCCGCCGATCGCGTAGGAAAGTTAAGCTTTCCCGTGTGTCTTTTATGCTTTGCGCTCGACGTTGACAGAAAGATGCATATCGACCTTGTTTGCGGGTCGTTTAACATGATATGTACCACGCTATTTTCGCGATCGGGAATTATTTATGGCTGTCTGGCGAACGCGATATCATTCAGACTTCGAACTCTGCACCTTCGGGGGTTTTGGGCACGTTTCCGTCGCGTTGGGCCAATTTCAATTTAACTGATTTGGGTATTTCTAGATATAATGTGGATGGAGGAGTTCCGGGGAAGTTTGATGGAAAATTAGTTGGAGTTAATCAGAAACTTTTATGAAACGGAAGCTCGTGAGACGAAAGCGTGCTCGCCGTAACTAAGATGGCAGCGATAAAGAATGTGCAGAGGCGTTGCAACGACGGCGGCTTGTTATACATTGGGAATGCAGTGCGGCAAGGGGTGCAGAGCAGTTTTATAAACTTCTTCGGCACTCTTCCCGTGACGGAAATCGAAAACAGAGTTCCCGCCCTTATTCGTGGGCGAGGTAGGGACCCGGCCTCCGCGTTCGTGATATTCGACTCCGGGACGTGACTGCAAAGCCTTTCGCTACTCTCAGTTTTTCAAGTGGTGCACAACCACCCGTGAAAGTTGAAATTCTCTTTCGCGTTTGAGTGCACGCTCGTCGATATTAAAAATTGTGGTTATCGGTAATGGGAACAAAGGGATCTTAGCCCTTCGTTTTAACGGAATTAATCGTGTAATTCGCTGGCAAAAATGGGCTAGAAATTGAGACTGTAAACATAAAATCAGAATGAAATAAAGCTATTAAATCTAGCAGTTCTATTTCTCCCCATATTATGAAATTTACTAAACTAACCAACTTGAAGATTCGCCGATATAAAAGAGTTTATTGCACGGTATAATAAATGGATTATTTTTAAAAAAAAAAAAAAAAGGACGAATACGAGGATAAACTTTCTCCTGTGATTTTCGCCCCTTTTTTCCATTTTTTGCTTCAACCGGCTTTGTGCCATATCCTCGACCAGTTTGTAGTCCGGCGCAATCATAAAATTCTGGATAGCCGTGGAACAAGTGGGACGACCGTAAAAAAACACGATCGGTATGCGTTTCGACTTGGCGCTGCCATCCGATTGGCTGATATTTCCTGAATACCTTATATGTACAATCGTTGCGGGACACAATTCGCACAATGCTGTCTGCCCAGTAATTTTCGCCAATTTTTTTCTCGTTTTTCTACGGATCGTTCAATAAAATGCAGAGACAAATGTTCCGCGAAACGATGTGACCGGGCTCTTATCTGACTGTGGACAATTATTGGGAAGTGCAGGGCAAGCACTGATAAAAATAATTCCACGAAAAAATAGAAAAAGTTCCTTTGTCATTTGGTGCCATTTTTAAGGGTGGTTCTCAAGCACGAAGTTGCCATTTGTAGTATTATTGCTCGTTCAAAAGCTTCAAACTAAATGTTAGGGGTTTAATTATATTAGGAAACACTATTAATTAAACATAGTTTGTACTTTCGATCCATCGTACAATGACCACTGCTAGAACTTCAATTAATTAATTAAATTATATGATGTCGACACAGAACGAACATTATACGAAGTATACATTAAAATATCTTTTGATTAACTCTGCGAACAGTTTGCATTGTGATAATTTGATTAAGTAGTTGTTAAACAGATTATACCCCGCCTGCAACTACGTCGCAGAGCATAATGCACAATTTCAAAGCACGAGGAAAGCATCAGAAGATTTTCAATATTCACCAAATTTTCTCGGTATGAAAATCGATCTTGATAGCAGTGACTTCTCAATATTTCTCTAAACTTTTCCACGTCGAATCGTAAACGGGCTCTAGCTTTATCTTCAAACGAGATACGGCTTAAGCGATACAAAGTTCCTTCGAGACAGCATCGATCGATATCGAGGGAAACTCCGCGAGCGTGACAAGAAGGTTCATCCCTGCCCAATATATGCTCTGAAAGTTCGATTTCTATACAGAGAAGTAGATACTCTGCTGAATGTACTACTTCGCCAAGTAAAAGAGCGGCGAGCACTCCGAAGTAAAGTTAAAATGGAATCTCCTGCATTTAATTTCACGGCAGCGGTAGATGAAAATATCAAATTTAACCCTGGTGCAGTTATTGAGATGAGAAGTAAGCATTCTACAAACAATTCCGATCAAATTTAAAGGCACCCCTAAAGAATCGTGAGTTTTTATTGCAATACATCTTGATTATTCTACACTCCTTATTCCAAATTTGTTAACCCCACACAGCAATAAAAATACTATCCCATTTAGTTTATTATTAAATCTCAAAATATCTGTAATACTACATCTTGATTACTGTGCCTAGGGTAGGGTGGGGCTAAAAGTCCGGCGGGTAAAAAGTCCCGAATTCAAAATCTCTATTCCTGAAGGATGTATTGAGTTTCGCAGTATACTAAGTAAAAGCCGAGAAGAAACGGAGGTGACCACAGAGTCGCCAGTCGCTCTTGGACGTTCGTGCGAATTATACGACGCCTTCGTTATTTTATGTATCCAAAACTAAAACAAATACGTTGTCTTTTATTGTTTTATACGCAGTAAACCACAGTTTAAAAAGCGTATCATATTTTCTAACATATATATCGCAGAAACTATAGAGCTACCATTGGGGCAAAAAGTCCCTCAGACTGAAAATATATATTTTATTATTTGTTTTCATAATAAGATGGCCAAACTATAAAGAAATGATGCCAAAGTCTTTAAATAGTGTTTCTGCTTCAGTTGAGCGATTTTTCTTAGTTTTTGGTTCAAAGTGAGCCTCTGACAGATATTTTTATTTTTTGGTAAAGAAGTCAGGCTTTCCTTTCAATACTGTATACCAAAAAGAATTGGTTTATTAAATATTTGTTGATTTGAAAAGAGTTTTTTACTTATTTAGTTTAATATTACACGAAAAAAACATTAGGGACTTTCTACCCTATGCCCCGTACGTGAGGAAAGAAGCATTGTCCATTTTGCATTGACAAACATTTTGTGGTATAAGTCAACAGAAAATAACAGTATCGACAAACGAACTTCGTGAACGTAAAGCATAATAGTTATAGTTTATACAAAATAACACCAGATATCTCTAGATTAGTTAGTACTAAATTTTACATAGGTTTATACGAAAAACGGAACTTTTAGCCCCACCCTACCCTACTACTCTTCTTATTTCAAGTTTGCTAACCCCACACAGCAATAAAAACACCACCTCCCTGAATTCACAACACGTTACTGAATCTCAAAATATCTGCCGTTTATATCGCCTTGCCGCCGATCTGGGCAGAATAATAGAAACGTCTAATGACTTTCCCAAGCGATGTTGACTTGCATATTAGTCCACGTCGCCCGTCGGAATTCGCGGTTGCAATTTGCGTATTAATGGGGTCTCGTGGAGGCGGCGATGCCATGACTTTCGTGGGGGGTGATAAACGTATTTTATGGCCAAGGCCCGTAGCGGTTTCTCCGTCGTCGCAATTAATGGTAAAACACCGGTGTACTACCCCCGCGCGCCACTATACGGGTGCTTTCGATACGCGCGCGCAAGAGATATCGCGAGCACCGACAACGTTAAATAAAAACCTAATGGCCGGGTCGACGGGTTATTTTCATTTTTGCCAGTTGCCCTCAGGACGCGGGCGAACGTTGCGGAGAAACTCCAATTGCAGCTGGGGAAACTATGGAAATTATGAAACCTGGTAAGCTGCACTGTGGAAACGTTGGCAAATGGAGTGGATTATGGAATCTTCTTTTTTGAAGCATTCAATTTTAATAATTAAATGGGTATTAATTTGGAGGGGTGCATAATGAAGGAATTTGATAAAGGAATTTTTGAGAATGATAGAGATTTAAATGAAATATGAAAAATTACCAAATTTTTAAGGTATAATCGTGTAGTTGGTTGTCTTCAATTCTGTAATTAAAATGAAAGTCAATGAAATTTTTGCGCATCTATCTCTGCACGCGGAATTGGAATAAAACTGTAATTTGTGATTTTCTGAAGAGAAAGAAAAGAGGTAGACGACTAAACTATTACTGAGAATCATAAAGTACTTCGAAGTTCGTTTCCTATTCCTAATGCACGATAGATTGTCAAGCACGAGAGACAGCCAGGTGAACGGAGATTAGGGGAGAAGATTATCCCAGCGATCGAAGCGCAGCGCTCCCTTAAGTGATATTAAGATTCCAAATTACCGTGAAACAGTGTATTATTGAGGGCGTATTACGTGACGCCGGGAAAACGTAATTTATCGCGCTCCTTATTTTCCGCGGCTTTCCCCCAGAGGATCCACTTTATCCCCGCAAATCGATAATGGAGCATGCAGATGTAATCAGTCAAGTGCAGAAGCTGATTTCTCTAGCGTGTTATTTTTCAATAAACGCTTCCCATATCTTTAAATCACTGTTGCAAGTTAATTTTCTAATGATCGAATGAATAAAATAGAATTGAAAATCTGTCTTATACCCTGAAGCCCTTTTGGCTGTAATTTTGACTAAATATTGTGTTATATCTTAAAAATGATTGCCGCAATTTCTGGTCTTCCAAGAGTTATAGAAGGGGTTATACGAGTATTTAAATAATCTTGCAATAGTCCATAAATTTTCATTCCACCAGCAAGCGATATTAAAAACGGCGTTTTATCTAGTTTCCCACGCACGCCAAGGGAGAATTGTTTTCCAAGGCTCTCGCAGCGACGGGCCCGCCCAATTTATCTTGTCGGTAAAAAACGTGAATGATCGTCCAGAGGCATTTTACAGGACAAAAGAAAAGAGGAAACGACATCGACGAACTTTTAATCGAAAAACTTCGAACAATGCGTCCTTACTGCTTTTTAACAATAAGTCCAATCCAACGGTGCTCCTGCCTCCGTCCTCTTTTCAACATTCCTTAAGCATTTTATTATTTCGTCCACCAGTTCACTGTATCGATCTTATCGATTATCGGCGACTTTGAATTCCGGGACGATTGAGATCGCCGCGCGGGACTGCGGAACTTTCGAATGTAATTAACGCTTCTTAGAAACCGTGCAGGATTTCCTCAGAATCTTTAACTATCCACAGGTACACCTTTACCGTTCGATTTCTCTTTGCCGAATGCACCAACACATTTAAATTACTAAATCAACAACATCAGCTGAAAAGGAAACAGAGGGAACATTTTTATCGTAGCGATTTCCTAAGTTAATGACTCAAAAGCAAAAGATTCGTTAACACACTGACTCCCACGCGGTTGTGTCGTCAAAAATAAGAATATTTCGTAGTCCAACGATCCACTTGATACACTACATCAGTGTTTCCCAACCTTTTTTGACTTGCGATACCCTTTATAATATTTAAATAACCAGCGACACCCCCCCCCCCCTTACAAATATAAGGTAAGGTAAATTTAACGAGGTAAAGAAAACACATTAAAAATAGGGGAGACCGGGGTAAAGTGAACCTCGGGGTAAAATGAGCTTTCTTAATTTGTTCTTTAACAATAGAATATATTTACAAATTTTGGAGACGTAACAAATGTATGTAATATAACAAGAATAATTATGCGTATTCAGATATCGAAAAATGTAAATTCATTTGAAAACTTAAAAATTAATTCTTAGAGATCCTTTTCAATTTAGCTTTTTGAATAAATGAATCATGAATGTGTTATTTAAATTCCAAATTTTTTCTGCCTGTTTAAAACAAGCTTATAAACATACATGTGCACGCGTTTGAGAAAACAGTAATCCTGACATTATTAAATAATTAATTTTCTACTGAGTACATATTCGGGGTAAAGTGACCGGGGTAAACTGAGTTGCAAATGACTGCAAAGAACAGATGCGCAAGTGATGTGCGTAATATCCTAACCTGTCAGCTGGCTAGAAAACCACGCGGCGTGGTGGAACAGAAACTAACCTAAAAAAAAAAAATGAAAAATCTGCCACAGTTTCTGGCACGGTGCAAAAAAGACAGACGCTGCCGTGCTACACACGTCATTCCAGCGCGAGGGGTTAATAATTACCTAAAGTTCTTATTTTGTTGCAGCTTACATCATTTCTTTCAAGTTGAATTTTAATATACTCTAAGTTTATTTTAAATATTGCTATTCGTCATTTATTAATAGTAACGTTTAGATTATATTATAAATCTATTTCCACACATTTTTATTGAAAGGGAAAAATTTTATTCGACTTCAAATATTTTTCGGCTCACTTTGCCCCGGTCTCCCCCAGGTGCTTCAGCTTATAATTCTAACTTAATAGTATTTATAAAAAAAAATATAAAAAAATCGTGGCGATCCCCAGAAAACACTTCGCGACCCACCGCTTGAGAAGCCACTGGTCTAGGGAAACAAATTATACTCACTGTCTCACGTCTCATCTTCCAACAGTTAAGCGTCAGTCCCCGGTAACCCCCATAGAGGTGAACGTTTTAAAATCCTCAAAACGTTATGGTTTGAGTGGTTGCAACGAGCAATTCGATCACTCCCGCGGCGAATGTTACCCATGAAGAATAAAAATGTTGGCCGAAGCGGGCCCCAGAAACAGGCGGCCAAGGGGGGACATAAATTTGCCGGCAGAGAAATATCCTCGGTGCACGGTGTATGGGGGGATTCGTACGCGAAAATACGGCGACGAGACGGTGCGCGGCGTGCCCCCCCATGAGACGCCCACCGTCGAAGAAAAATGTTGTCGTAAAGCCAGCCAGTAATGAACATGGGGCCACGGCGGGAAGACACGGTGAAAAAGGCCGGAACCATGCTACTTTTTTCTGGTCCTCGTTGTCGCGTATATAGAGGCACGATATTATCCGTTTCCGATAAAAGCATCCCTGAGAGGATATCCCTTTTATACTTTTTCCTTCGTGCAGGGATTCGACTCGTTCGCCGCCTCGAAAGGTTCGATAACCCCGCTGCAACGTGGCTGAAACCTGGCGTGGTCTGCTTGCTCCTGCACGCTGGTCCTGGAGGATAGGTAAACACCCCTTCGAGTAGACTTTAGAACTAATTTCCAGGGAAATTTTAAAACTATCTAAAAGTTTCCATATTCCAATGCCACACCGAGGCATGTGCAGGCACGTCAAAGTGTTGCAGTCTGACATCGAGAAGGATGTGAAGGTACTTTTAATTCCCAACTATTCTTATTAATTTGCTGAACAATTCCAAGTTCTATTTCCCTCGTAGCTAAATGAAATCTGAGATCCGTGCTGCAAGGAATTTGTCGTATCCAATCGCTTTCGCAGGACAAAGGTCACTCACTGTAGCCACTATCTTATCGCGAACAGTATTTCCGGGACAGTCGCGAAGAGGAAAAACTATAGAAGGGGTTGGAAAACTGCAGAAGGGTCACCGACGGCGACGTTGTCAGCGAAGATGGGGCGACGAGCGTGGAGCGTCTTTTGATGTCTGTTCCAGCGTGTTCAGTCTGCAATTTGCGAAATGAAACTACCTCTTCTACTTCTGCCAAGCCAATCGCGCGCGGCAGATGTTGCCCGCTGGCTTTGAACGGGCTTTCAAGGCTTCTCCGGAGGGTAAATGCTGCGGTGAAAGCGGGGACTTGTTTGCGCAAGCATGCAAACCCCCTTTGTTGCAAAAAACCGTGCCGGAACGTTTCTGAATCGACCGTGGTAGGGGAAGAAGCGTGCTTTAACATTCCAAAGTGTCGGAGTCAAAAAGCAGCCAGACCGGCGACGGGTCTCAACCTTTCAAAGACCACCATCGTCGGGGAGATTAAAACTGTTGAATAACGATTGCTGGATGATGTTCATTTCTTAGGCTCTGCACCCCAACGTGGCCGATAATTCTTACTTGTTTTTTTTGTCACAGTCACGTCAGAATTTAATTTAATAATTGCTCTCTGTGTTGGAAGATCTTTGCTTCTTACGAGATGAAATATTCAGCTTTGAATTTCTAAGGAACATCAAGGAAGAAGATTTTATAGGAAAAGGTGGAAGTATTTAAGTTAAAGTAAGAACTGTTATCGGTATTGAAATTTGACCAAAGTTTTCTGCTGTGACTTTCAGAAAACAGGATACGTTAGCAGTATGTTAGCAAGGAACTGGACTTGCAGGCATGGCAATGCCCTAATCGAGACAGTTGGAAAGTATCCGACGTTATTTTCGATAGAAGAGCATCGAGCCACAGGAAATGGTAGCCATCGATTTCACTTCACTCGAAACGATTCGCAGTAACGCCGATGGAACTGCTCTATCCTGCAGTTACAACCACGATTTTCGCGAGCTCGTTCTCGAGAGTGACCAATAACATCGTCGGAGTCTAGTGGAGAACGAATTTCGTAATTATGGAATTATGGTGAAATTCTAAAAGGGAAGAGCTGTAGTATCCACCAATAGATATTGAAATCCCATCAAAGTCGTATAGTTCAAAGACTTTCCAAAGATGATCTTCAATAATTTATTTCCTCCCTGAAGAACGAGGAATGTCAAAAATATTTTGGAAGAAGAAGAAAGCACCTTTAAAAACGATAAGCAAATTATACAATTTTTCATCTTAGATTTTACAGATTGATTCTCCTGTTTAACGAATTAAGTCTTTTTAAGGTGAATTAATTTCTGCTTTTCGAACTTCTGTGTGACAAATATAATGAGTGTTTATTCCGCAATGACCACTACCTATTTCATTTTATTTCCATCGTTTCATTTTCTTAAGGATGAATTTCAGAGACAATCTTAGCCAAAAGTTAATCAATTTCCAAGATATTAACAAGGCTTTTCTTGTGATTAAAACCAGTCGGAAATGACAATGGTGTCATTTTTTTTTCATTTAAAAAAAAACGTCGAATCAGTTGTCTGGAATTTTTGTGGCAATTTTCTTCAGTGTGTGTACACAATCTGTCTGTACACAAGATTTCAAAAACTTTGGCCTATTATTTCTCTATATTGCATTTTCCCATAAGAATACATGTTAAATTGAAAGTTAAATAATTTACAAAACTACCGAATCAATTTTGCTAAAGTTTTGCGGGGATTTTTACTATTGCATAAAGATTCATTCCTCCAATTTTCAAAGATTTTCGCTTATTTTTAATGTTACTGAAGTTCGTCCTAAAATATTATACCAGTGATAAGTCTCAGGGTATTTAAAAGCCATTATAATATTTCCTCTATCTGTACACTATTGTAACTCTTTTGTATATACTAAGCACTGTCCCGTTAATAACTACTAATAATGATGATAATTATTCTAAAATGGGACAGGGAACGTGGAGGAAGACAACCATTGCGATCATTAATTACTTCCAACGAAACGCGATGTCTAGATAATCTGGCAGCGTAACAAAGTCGATCTTCACACACTATGGAATTACGATTCACTCGAATAAAATCCATGTCCACACGTTCTGGCGACAAAAGCAACGTTCAGACACCTCGGGCTCAGGGCCACAAAGGGTTAATCGACTTCCAAAGAGGAGGGCAGGCGATATCTCTTGCTCGGGAAGCGGAAACAAGGGAAACGAATGATCCAGGGTTCTTACGCCGCCTCGATATTAAACGCAGGATCTAAATGGGCAACGACCCGACGTCGTTAATTAGCGCGTGTTCGAGGGCCTCCAGGATACCCGGGGAAATCGATACGTTGGCCAGATGCTTCCTGTTGTGCAATGCGCTCGCCTTTGAAATTACTTATGCTTGCAAATATTTTTCGCTTCCTCCTATTGCAAACACCATATCTTGCTTGCTACGTCACCTAGACCCGAAAACAATGTGTCACCTGTACCCTACGAACCTTGCGTTATTGTAGTCTCGATATCTTCTTGATGTCAGGTATAATAACAGCCTATTGGCTTTTAAATAAACCTTAACAATTTTCTGTAGCTATACGGTATATAATCTGGATATAGCAAAGAGTAATAAAGACGATTAATAATAATAATGAAAAAAGAGTTTCCCCTTTCCTACCCCTACTACTATTTTTGCAGCTAACCATTAAAAAACCCCCACGAAATTTTTTACCAGTGCTCAGAATCTGTCAGGCAGTCAGTCGTGTCATTTGCTCGCCGCAAAGTTGAGAACGATGCGTTAATAATGCTCTTATTTAAAACGAACTGGGTGGCTCGAACTTCCTCGTGTCTACTACGGTTGGTGCGCTGTATCAGCTAAATTGGATTGCAGCGGAGGACGCATTCATCCTCCAACCGAAGCGGTTTCCAGCAAACAATAACCGCGACGTTCGTCGAGATAACTGGTTCGGTTCAAGGAAGAAAAATAATACCGTGCACGGGCTTCAGAACGTAGCCGAGCAATTGCAGTAACTGCACTTTCGATCTGATAGCCCGGGAGGGAGACAGACAGCACCGCGCAGACGTGTAAATCAGCGATCTACCTTGAATTTGAGCGCTGAGCAAACGGTTGAATTGGTTTCAGACGCTTCGCCAAATTACAGTGGCTAAGTTCTGTGGCATCGCTCCCTTTGAATTTGAATAAAAACGGAGACTGCAGTTTGATCGAAAGAATGTAACTCTATTAGCCTTCCTCCCAGAACTAGAAGTCAATATTCGCAGAAGATAAATTCATATCACAAAGAGTCCAATCTGAATATCAGATCTTAAAAGTACTCTAATTTCTTCCTTCGAATCGAGAAATAATTTCATGAATCTATTCCCGAATCGAATCCCTCGAGAAGCGGATTACACTGCTTAACGCTCGCCTGACTGATGCGTGGTGCATTTTTACCCATCCTAAATATTAAACTACATATAATATTAATTATTATTAATATTTTCTCTATAGTATATTGATTATTATTAATATTATTCTGTACTATATTAATCATTATTAATATTACTCTATTATTAATATTAAACCTCCAAGAAGATAAGGATTTTAAATTACAAGATCAGATTCTACTGTAAAAACCTATTCCGAGGCGCACATAGGTAAATTAAATTATGGGGTAAGGTTGACCCTCCAAGCGAGGCATGGAAAATGCCGCTGCCCAAGGGTTAAGAACACGTGTTCCAGAAGTCAAGCGATATTTGTGAAAGCAGCAGGAGAGCCCATAGGAGAAAGATCCCACGATTGTTATTAGGAAACACGTTTCCTCTAATGGGGGCGAAATTAAGCGCCCCCGAGACGCGATGAATTGCGCAGCCCAATGATCCACCGCGATATTAGCCGTGTTCGATCGTGGCGCAGATAAAGGGCGGAGGCGTGGGATGAGTATGAGGATGAATCAGAGTTTCCAGGAGCACGCTCTCATTCGTCGATCCATTTATGCGTCGATATGTAGCCATCCACGTTTCACGAAGTGGTTCGTTCAACGAAAAGCCATTACTGGTCGCTGGTGTGCTCGTGTGCTGCTTAGGAGGCGGCGTATCAGGTGGGTGGGCTGCATGGGAGTCGTTTGTAGAGGCTGAACGCGACATCCCTTGAAAAATATTACCCTCGAGATAGGTACGAGGATTAATGTCTCCAATTTGCGACTGGATTGTTGTTAAAATATCAGCCAACACGGTTCACACCGGTAGTTACTTTTTGGGATTTAGGTATCAGTGTATCTTTGCTTTGAGATTGGATGAGGTAGTGGGGTTGGAAAAGATAGTATTATAGAAGAAAGTTTGTATGTGAATAGAGAAAATTAGTTAATAGGAGCTATTATTTAAGGGAGCGTGGGGTATTTGCGAACACCTAAGCAAAAAAGCAAACAAAACGAAAACTATATGAGAAATGAATTTGTTTATTATTTACAAATATACTTAAACTATTAATCTATAAAGTACAGAAAGTAGTCGCACAGAAAGCGCGACTTCCATGGTCAACCCGTAAAAAATGTTGCTTCTTGAGTATTAGAAAAAAATTGCAATTGGTCGGAATATCGAAAAAAAATAGCGAAGGTCATTTTTTAAACTTTTTTTCTGAACCTGTAATGAAAATTCAAAAATTCCTTTTGTAGATTTAAGTAAGTTTTATACATGCTGAAAATTTCATCAAAATCGGTTAACGTTGCTAATCTCGAAGGTTCGAGATTACCCCATCCGAGTTATTTGTCAATACCCCACGACATCAAAAAATAAAAAAGAATTTATTTCAGAGGTTAGAATCACGATTCAAACAACACCTTGGTCACAAAATGTTGGTAAAAAAGTGCTTTATTTCAATTTAAAAAAAAAACAATTGTATCATTAATTCAACAGTAATTACGTGCAATTGAAAATGGACAAAATATTACTTGAAACACGATGAAAATAATAAATTGTGTTTATCTTGAATAGCATGAGCGTTCAGTATTTATTACTTTCTGCCCGGCGTTGGATACGACTTAAACTATTAGCTAGTGGAGAGGGAACATCGTTTTTATTTATTAAAACACCGTAATATCGTATTCGCGATTACCCCGCGTTCGTGTTTACTCCACTCTCCCTTATTACTAGCTTTACTACTCGGCTTCGCCCGACATTTAGATTCTGATTTTATAAAAGAAAAAAAATTGTATTATTTTTTGTGTGCAAATAGTCACACTTATCTGGATTAGCCAGGCATAATGAGCTGAGGTACATTTCGTGACCCCAGAGTTTACCGTTCGAAAGTTTTTAGACGACAAACAAACACACAAACATATGTACGATACACTTTCTGCTTTATAGTATAAGATTTATCAGGTGCAGAATGTGTTAGGTCATAGTTCCTATTATCCCTCTATAATACCATGTGACTTCGAGGTAATATATATTACCTGTGTTTTATATTGCAGTGGCTAATTCGCAAAACTTCCATATTCAACAATAAAATTGCAACATAGGACTCACAAAACTTTATTCTACATTATAATAATTATGAAATTCACCTGTTAATTTATAAGCACACAATCTTCAATGTCTACCATTTCCCTAAAAAGTTCAGTTACAAAGGGTTAACTACTTTTCACTATTCATATAAAAGTTTTTTTCTATCCATCAGTGGCTACAAGACACTTAGAAGAAACCCCTATTTATTACTTTGTGAATAAGACAACGAATTTCAATTTTCAGTTAATATTTCCCCGTCTTGGCGATATCACCAAACAGTCTCGCAAAATTTATTACCTCAGCCGTAAAAACTACGAGAAAGTATTATCGAAAAGTGTTGGCATCGCTAATCTTCTACAACCTACCCCTCCATCCAACCCCTTCAATCCTACCGCATCCTCTTCATGCAGAAAGGAGGATCGAATCGATTTCCCGCTAATCGTCGCAATTGTACGCATCAAAGGGAGCGCTCCAGTGCCTTTTAAATGAAAGGAAGAAAGGAAAAGTTGGCATTCTAGCGGCGCCTACGTTTAAATCGCTACCGTTTCTCGGTTTTAGTAACGTGGAAGGGACCCTTTGGTCCGCGCGTGTTTTCTTGAGTTCGCGAGACGCGCGAGAGGGAAAGCTACGTTACAAGAACGGTAGAGGCCATTTCGTTAATTAATGCAGTTTTAGTTGCGCGCTTAGGCCATGCAGCAAGGAAACTCGAGCGTTCACGGTTGTTCTTTGAGATAAAGGGTGCTTTTGCTTTCACCTACACATTCGTTAGTCACCTAAATTCACTGCACATATTCCCTCAGACTTCTATTCTCGCCTGTTTATCTTTCATTTCCTTGGCTAATGGGTAGTTGGAAGACGCGTCGGAGGATTAAACCTTGACTCGCTGCGGAACTGCACCGTGCTAGGAACGTCGAAACGGTTTAATTGCCGCGGCAAATGTAAATGGAAATTTCTGTGAAGCTTGTCACTGCTTTTGTGGCTTGCGCTGATTTTCGACGCGATCTGTGCCACCTGTGGTCCATGATATTTGTTGGAGGTGAAATTTTCGCTCAAAGGGGAAAGGCTCCTCAATTCAGTGACGAAATTAGAATAGAACAAGGGAAAGCTGAAATTATGACGAATACAAGATAATTACTATTATTTCAATCTAATCTTCTCGTCACTGTTTAAAGTCCTATTAAAAATCTGAATTCCCGTCGTAGCACGGAGCGTAATTAACAATTGATTAGATTGAATATGGTTTCGTGGACTGCTCGTGAAATATTGGTCACGCAAAAATAAAACCATGCATCAATGTGCAATAAAAAATACCACCCATTCTTTGAACCCGCTGCTACAAAATGTGTCTTGTTTTCAAGTGCTGTAATATCGTAAAAAAATTTCAAAAAGAATTGTCAGAGTGTAGAACTCACCGAGGACTTGTGGCACTTGAATTGTGCTTCAGAATATAATATCGCGTCAATTCTTAATATTCATCATTTCCTAATTTGATATTATTCGATTAACACACAGAATATTCTCTATTGATGCGAAACCTCGACCATTAATTTTGGAAGAACAAGAAAACAAGTAGTGTGTGCCGACAGTGTCCTATCAAGGGTTGTATCATCCCTAAAGAACCATCCCTAATATCACCCTTCGTCACACGAGGCCACTCTCGCAAGCAAGGCTATAACACTTAAGCTCGACATCGACGACCCTGCCTAGCGCACGATAACGCCCACACGGAAGCGGGGAATAAAAACTGAAGCGAAATGACTTCACCGCTCTCGACGTCATAAAAAAAAGTCTAGTAAACTGAAACTTCCCTTAAGGGGGCACGTATCGCCTCGCGCCACAAGGGCGCAGCCACGCTCTGCCCCCTCATTTTCTGCTGTATACGACCCTTATATCAGTGGAACGAGACTCGAGGTCGGCTACAGCACGAGCCTGATTCAAATTGCACCTTGGCTATCATGCTGTTCATGAATCCCAGCATCATGGCCAGCTATAAATATCCCAGACCTTTCCTTCTTAATTTGTATATTGATTGCATCAAATTATGTATTCAGAATTCATATAAAGTAATTACATATTTACCTTGAATTGGGTGAAGTTCGAGAAATATATCATCTCTGATAATTTTTAAAAGCGGATTCAAGTTGATAGCCATTTAATTAAACCAAGATGCAATGTGATAATGTAAGTAGTAAGGTTAATCTTATTAACAGTCCCTACTGCTGCCTCGCCTTAACTCTAATTTTACTATTTCTGTATGTATTATATTTTCCATTTAAGGAGTAATAAAGTCGTAATAATAATAATAATAATTCCCAACACCCCATTAACCTATCCACTGGGGCATTTCTAAGATCCCTTTTCCCTCCTACAACAAACCCCACCTCCACAAGAATACTACCCTCAAACTTCCTCCACTTAAGGGGGTAGGCCACCCTCGATAGCCCTAAAACAGGCCTTTTTTCAAACGCAAATTGTAAAGTGATAAATAACAGTAGAGACAAGGTTTTCCCCTAGTTTTAATCGTCATTCTATGAGCTTTAACACAAAACAAGAAAAGTCTAAATATCTTTATGTACAAAACAGTTGTGAGTAAAAACATAAAGGCGTGTACGCGGTGCACCGTTTGATGGTGTACATAAAATCTCGAAAACCGTTCGAATGATTTGGATGAAAATTTAATGAGACATGCAGAAAACCATTCCCTAAGATGTGTCGCGAGCAGATTTTCGAAAAAAAAAAAAATAATACAATGTTTATGTTGAAAAATACGATTTTACCGATTTCTTGTATGAAAAATATTTTTTATCTTTTTTTTAAGAATTCATCTCGAAATTCTGCTTCCGACACATCTTAGGGAATGGTTTTCTGCATGTCTCATTAAATTTTCATCCAAATCATTGGAGCGGTTTTCGAGATTTTATGTACACCATCAAACGGTGCACCGCGTACACGCCTTTATGTTTTTATTCACGACTGTTTTGTACATAAAGATATTTAGACTTTCCTTTTTTTGTGTTAAAGCTCATAGAATGGCGATTAAAACTAGGGGAAAACCTTGCCTCTACTGTTATTTATCACTTTACAATTTGCGTTTGAAAAAAGGCCTGTTTTAAGGCTATCGAGGGTGACCTACCCCCTTAACTAAACTATCGCGACGATTTAAACACCAAATATATCCACAAAAATATTCACAAGTCATTTAAACTACGGCGCGTCCCGCATTCCGACACCCTCATCATCCAAACACAGAATGCAACAAACAGTAGCACCCCCATTCCCCGAATCCGCGGATCAAACGAGCGAGCGTTCCGGCGAGCAATTAATCGCAGGTGTCCTCCCCCGAATTACCGCGTCTCGCGGACATTGTTTCCTTCGATCCTCGGCGAGGTTGCTTGTTTGTGGCGCGCGGAAGGGCGCAGACAACGGCCCCCTGTAATTAATCTCATTAGCGACCAACGACGAGAGGATCCGCGGATTAATGAGATGCCGGGGCACGATCTTGGCCCCCTCCCGCGCGTGCCGCGACACGCGGCGCTTTCCCCGATATTTTCATTTCGCGCCTCTTTGATGCACCCCAGTCGCGTCCACACCCTCGCCCGTCCGCTCCTGTTTTTTAACGAGCGCCGCGCCGTTCGCTTTGCCAGCGTGCTCGCGTAATCTTCTTTTCTTTTCCTGTTGCTCCCATCGACCGCGGTATGAGAAACTTTTTAATTAGTTTTTTTCGCGAATAATGACTGGAAACCGGAGCCCACCCCCGTTCCGCTCGAGAACGACTGCGCGTAACGAAGGTAGAACGCGATCGAGCGACGCTCCACGGGCGTTTTGTCCCTGTCGAGGTTTCACCGTCTTTCTTCCAAAGATCCTGTTCACTCTATCGGCGTCCACATCTCGTTCTGCATCCCGCGGAGCAAAATTCACTCGGCTGGATGTTGCTGCATGAACGAGAATCGACGGCCGAGGAAGCCAGCACGCATAGGGGCCGTGGGGGGAAAGGGAAAGCTGGCGAGAGAGAGTGGAAAAAAGGAGGAAGAGGAAGGGAACGGCGGAAAGGACACGGAGGACTCCTTTTTCCATTTATTTGCAGTCCTCCCGCTTTCCTCTAGCTTGACGAGGAATTTCGCATTTTCTTCGGCCCTAGGACGCGTCCCAAGGGCGCGGCAGACGACATGCACAGGGTGGGACGATTACTGCTGCCGTTCGAAATTGCTGGGTCTTTTAATGTCACGCGAAAATTGCCTGGACCGAACGTGAATACCATTGGGGCGGGGCGGGACTTTTTTCTTTCGCTAATTTCTTAACGATGTAATTATACTCGGGTGGTTGGCGGTTGGGTTGAATTTTTATACGGCGCTGACGAACTTGTACGACGTTGGCGGCGATGGGGGTGTGCTCTTGCGAGTGGCGTATTCGAAGTGTCCTATTTCAGTTGGTCGATAAACCTTTGTTCCGCTTATTCAAGAATAATTTCACTCATCTAAAACTATCGCGAGAATCCATTTCAGAACGAATTCTCTCTATTTAGAATTCAAAGTCGACCACAAAGCTGCACGATCTAGTACTGTACTCTCGCTGGGTGGATGCTGGGTCCATTTTGACCCACCATGAATTCTAAACTATACGTGTTACCTACTTATTATTAGTACCTATTATTGCGTCTTGTGGGGGATAAGAATTTTAATCATAGCAAGATCAGAATCTAATTTAAGGAGGGCGCCACTGTGGACGCGTGAGAATCATAGGTTTTGTTTAACAATTTTTTTCTTTTAAATAATGAACTCAGTAGAAAATCTGATAAATGGCATTTGTTATAATGGACCCTGAATCCAATGTGCAGTCTAGCTATCTGCCGCCCAACGGTTAATTACTTATCATTACTTAAGAAATAATTCACGTCTCCCATAAGGGTTACCTTTACCTTACCGAGAATCATTTCATCGACAATCATTTTCACCGACAGTCATGTCATCGATAATGTTTACTTAGCGATGTCAACTTCTACTTAGTGGGTATAATGATTGTTATGTTTATTCAAAATTACTGACACCACTGTGTCGATGAAAACATTGCCGGTGAAATGATTGTCGGTAAGATAAAGGTAACCTCTCCCATTACGATCCATCGTCCACGAAGATAAAAAGCCAAAATTCTGTGCATTAAATTCGAATCATCTAAGTGGAATCACTTGTACTAACTCAAGAATCCTTAATATTCAAAACGAAACGAAAAGTAGTACCTACACCAGGGACTTCTACCGAAATTGAAAATACCGGTATGATACCGGTATTTTTCGGTTCCATCTTCAAAACCTTTATAGAAACCGAAATACGCAAATACCGGTATGACGTCATACCGATATATGCAAATTCCGGTATATTTACCTATATTTACCGGTCATTTTTTCGGTTTTCGGATTTTATTACAGTTTTCAAAATATTATTAGACAAGAATGTATACGCTAAACGTATACTAATATATTGGTACTTTTATTAAAAGATATTACGTTATGTCGGTGGTTTTACAGCTCGAATTAATAAGAGCTATGAAGATATTACTTTAATCTACCATGTCACCGAATGAAGAACCGGAAAATACCGGTATTTATTTCGCTTTCGGTACTTCAATGATTTCGGTATTCACCTATTTCGGTTCTACAACGGTTTCGGTACTCATCTGTTTTGCTAAGATATCGGTATCGGTATAGCTTTGTTGACGTAATACCGGTATGAAAATCATACCGGTTTGAAGTCCCTGACCTACACACGAACTTTTTAAAATAATTTTTTACCGCCAGATCCACTTCCAAAATAACTTCCTCTTTTAAGAATAAACCCGAAATTATCAATTACACAAACACGTCACTGTCCCCTGTCCACGATCCGTAGGCTAACGAACATCCGTGTGACAATAAAGCATTTCATTTCAAGAACAGCCTCCGCCGTGTATAGAGCGAAGGCAGCAATACCCGCGGCAATGTTCCACCCTTCCCAAGCCCCGGCGCGAGCTGTCGAAGCCACCCCCAACCCTCCGACGTCCCTAAACCGAGCAAGCCCCAAAGGGACGCGCGTGAATGCACTTCGCCAGGGAAATATTCTCCTCTTCTCCGCGTGAAATTTATCGGTGCGGCGACGTTAAGCCCCTTTCACGCGGAAAGCGGATTTCTTGTCATCTTTGCCAGCCGCGCGGAACCCTTTCCGCCCGTTGTAAAGAGTCGCGTCGCGATCCTTGTCTCAAGATATCGCGCGGGAAAATGGGGGGAGAGAGAAGAGAAAGTTTCGGGATAAGTACGCTCTCCTAGGCGTGGGCGTGCGAGAGGTGCCATCAAATTCGCTTTTAGGGAGTACAATGCGCATTAAACGACCGACTTCTTCGTCCTCGAGCGAGATCTGATTGCTCGTTTCAAGCGTGTCCCTCTATTGTGCCTCCCCCGTGGAGGATCCGTGACAGTCGCGTTTCCAGTAATTTTTCGTCAATTCGCGTTTGATACTTGTTTCGGTGGAACGTTACGACGACTGCGTTAAGGGGACTAGGCAGTCGTTTTTGCGTGAGAAAGAGACTCCGTCCTTTATTTATTTGTCAAAAAATGAAAGCACATCCAGATGTATCCTTTTATCCAATGTTTGTTACTACCATACAGATTGAAAAAAAAATGGTAAGATATATATATGTGCTTTAAAAATAGCGCTGCAGACGGGTAAACATTTTAACGTTTTTTTGTCGTTTTGTCTTAATATCGGTCTTAAAATGTGACGTAATCCGATTTCAAAGGTGAGATTCTTGTTTGTTGGATTCATAGTTTCCGCGCAAACCTATAAAAACAAAAATTAAATCAAAATTATGCGATTGGTGGCTGAAAAACGGCGATTTTTCTGAGAAAAATTCGTTCTTGTTCGTGTGCTACCAAAATCCGGTGACTTCTTAATTTCTTGATGAAAATCTCAAATATTTACGGACCATATCAGAGGTTTGCGGCGAAATGGCACATGTTTTATACATCCTGTAATTTTTTCCAAGTCGATCTGAACCTCCATTCGTTCGCAATCAGGAAAAAACGAAGAGAAAAAAATATTCGAGAAAAACGCGTTTAAAGTTTCTGGGCAAACGCGACGCTATAGGTTGCCGCTTGACGTTTTTAGCTGTCAAATCTACAATTTTGCGAATTTTACTATAAACCAAGCGGCATTTTATTCAGAAAAGATAGTACTTTTGGAAAATGTAATAATAAAAAATCGATTTTTCGACTGCCTAGTCCCCTTAAGCGATGGAGGATGCTGCTTTAAGGGAGGATTCTCGTGTAACAGCCCCCGAAATTGATGAGTTTTTTTTGTAAAAACTGTTGGTCATATTGCATTAAACTCTTTTGGAATATAAGGAGGCATCTTTAAACTTGTAGAATTTTTTTTCTATGTCGATCCATCTTATTATTTATTAATTATTATTGTGGAATCACGTTAAACTCTTCGACGATGTTGGCGTCAGGCGAAGCACCTTCCACAGTCATCAGATTGCAAGAAGAAAATTTTCTTAAAGTTAAATAATTTACGCTGGTACTGGACCTAAAATTTTAATTTTAGTTTCTATTTATAATACCTTTTTTCGTCGATATAAAGAATAAAATGAAAAATTTGTCTAAGGAGAAAACTTACTTTTTCTTTCAAACGCTATAACTCTTTCAATTTTTAATTTTTTCCCCTTTAAAGTGGACCAATCCCAGCGTAAACTATCTAACATTAAGAAACTTCTATTTTTTTTTTGCAATCAGATGACTGTGATGGATGCTACACTCAAGATTCCGCAATAATTAATAAATAATGAGGATCAACATAAAAAAAGTATTTTCTGCAAGTTTAAAGAAGCCTCTTTATATCCCAAATAAGTTTAATCCAATATGACCAATTTTTAAAAAAAAAAAATTATTAAATATTTGTTACTTTTGGGGCTGTTAGGTGAGAATCTTCCCTTAAAATAGCTAGCAGGAGCGTTTGACATACATGCAGAATGACATATGATACTCACGAGGGAAAAGAATTCAAAATTCATAAAAATTTGTATCATTGCAGAAATGGAGTTCAAGTGATGCTAAAAACGTAACAACTTTTTATTTCGGCAATGAAACGGGTAAAACTAAGCCCTCAAAGAAATTAATTTAAATAAAAGATGAAATGTTATTTTTCAAAATTTATACCCACGACAGTTTTTACAAAATTCTTTATAACCATATTGTAGTATATCAAAAAACATAAAACTTTTTTCGATATTTTTCACGATAATATGAAACCTCGCCATTTCTTTGAGGGGGTGTTTCCACAGTTTCATTGCCGAATATGAAAGTAGACGCGTTATTAGCATCACTTGAACTACATTTCCGCAAAGTTCCAAATTTTTTTTTGATTTTCGAGTCACCGAATATCCCTTATCCATTAGATCTCTAATATTCTTACAAAAAATACCAGCAATGATTTATATTTCAAGTTTATATAATGGCTGTTAAGAATGGTCTTACAAGAATGTAATATTTCCAGTCAAAATTGGACATTTCAGGGGTGTAAATAAAAAGGGAGCAATAAAGAATCCATGGGCGATTCGATCCGCGGACGAAGATTTATATCGCTGCTGGCCGAAGTGCCAGCTTGTTTCCAAATAGTTCCGAACCTTTTATCTATCGAGGATCGATGGTACTAAAAGGGGTGACTAACCCCCCGGAACAAGAGAGGCTGAGAACTCTCGCCAAGAGAACTCTCGTGTAACGTCTTGATTAAGTGGTGGTTTACACCCTCTGGCGTGTAAGGGCCACCCTCGTAAAACAACCACCCTCCTACGATTCTACTTGACGCGTTAAATGCTCGTGTACGACAAAAACGCGTGATTTATACTCGCGCGAACAACAAATGGCTGTCCAGGGGGGTAGCAAATTCGTTGGTCTGCGAATTAAAAAAGGCAAATGGGTCAGGAATGTCCCTTAAACTTGAATAACGAGCTTTCAATAGTATTTGCCTCTGTCTCTGTTCACATTGACAATTGTAATAAAACATTAGGCTTTAAGTATCGTTTTAAGTAGAATCGAAATGAATATTAATCGACATTTCCTACAAATGCTTTACTTTAATTAGTCTTTGAAACTGGCGCTCGCCAGAGCTACGTGAAAAGAAACTGAAATTGAGTTCCTTTCAGAACACCGACGATTATGATTTCGTAGAAAATTCTTATTCATGGAAGCACTGGTCTGCAACGAGCTACACGGATGCAGATTACACAGTCGGGGGGGGGGGGCTTTTTTCCTCCTGGAAGTACATTCGTTTCAGGAGAGTGGATAATCCTGGATGTTGGAAGAGCGGTTTGATAAACCAGCACTCCTTATTCTTAGTAACCATGAATACAAATGGATTAATTTAACATGAAAGCATGGAAAGTGCATTCGCTGTCAAAAGAACGGTCTCTACGTTTTTCCACTAGATTATACTAAGCTGTTAGTACATCGTTATACATAGAAAAAAAGCGTCAAGATGCTATAAGTGATCAAACATTATTAATTACTTATATCTCAGGAATTCTCAAGTGGTCATTATGCCTCATAGATTCTCAAACCTCTGATGGATCTTAAAAATACCAAGAAATCTACTTAGCCATTACTTTAAAACTTACAATACACGTATACTTACACCATAAGAATATCACACATGCGCTAAGAAACAGAAGAGCCTACCAACACACGAAGCAAAACAAGTGAATTGATAACAATTTAGCAAGATACCATCCTCCATCCTCCATCCTCCAGACCACGCGTGTCCCAATGAATCAAGTAACGAGACGAAACTATTCGAAAGCTCGCGGCTACGTTGCCAATGAATAATCGGCGTGATGTGTGCCGCGGCTTTCGAAAACGAGTTTCGGTTTAATTTCCGCCAGCGCGCTGGGCAAACTTTATCGTTACACTAATTACACGCGCCGTAGCTCATGTTTATTAATGTTGACACGCGCGGGGGCGACGAGCGATTACGCGTCCGCGGCGAGTAAACGTTCGCGGGTCCCATGATAATGACTGGATCCGTGTATTTATGAACAGGTCCACGGAATTCGCCAGGAAATTTCTCGTATCGAAAGAGCCAGGTTCCGCAATAACCTGGCGGCTCCACCCTCCACGGATATTGCCAGGAGCTGCCAGGCCACGACAGGTCGAACCTGCTGTGCGCGATGCAGTCCCTCCGACCTGCGGGTGACAGTGACCGATGAAGGTGGAAAAGCCCTCTGCCGCGATCAAGAAGTTACTGTCGACTGAGCTCCGAGTCTATACTCTGCGTCCGTGTAGATCTCCAAGTAGCGTTCATTTTTGGTATCATTTTGATAACGCACAAGTGGACATCTGAAGTATTATTGAAGCTGTGTCTTCAAGTTTCGGTGGAATTTAAATTTCGAATTATTTTTCAAGAGAATCCATTTCAATGAAAATTACTTCATCCACCAGGAACTCGTTTCACGATACCACTAAAATAGACTACTAGGTGCGCTAGTATTTTTCCACCAAAATTACCCGTGGAATCGACTTGCAGAGTAATCCACTGCCCTGCTCCAAAGGCAAACAGAGCCACTCGCCGCTACGCCCCTCAAATTACTAGCTACCAAAACAATAGCGCAGTTTTTACAATCACCCCGTTGTTCACGTAGCCACAACTAAAAAAATCCACCCTTTTCTTCGCCAACATTTAGGGACACTTTTATTCCTCCAAGTGATAGATTAATCGCCCAGTGTTGTCTCGAAACGTGCAGCCTCGCTATTTGCGCCAGCGTCTCTCGACCATTCGTTTCGAGATTAAGATCACGTCCTGCAGCACGCTTTAGTCGCAGAATACAGGCTGGATACGGGGAGCACAGCAGTCTGCAGCGTGGTCCTTTCGCCCTGAGGGAAATCACCGTGGGCTTGTGCGCGGAGGGGATGATAGTGTAGCATGGCAACACAAGGGAGGTGTTAATAGCACGGCGTGGGCAGGCATCCGACGTGAACAGGCCGCTTAATATGATTGACAGCGCGAATGGGTAATTAACGGGCGAGTCGCTTTCATGCGCAGTACTCGCGGTGCCTTATTTACCAGACTCAGACTCGCCCCGATAACACGGTTATCCTAAGTTTAATTACTCCCGCAGATATTTTGGGAACGCTGATAAACTGTTCGGGACACTCGAGCGTCGTTGGCGAAATTGGGTAGGTATCTGGCTGGGACAGTTAAGAGTTTGGGTAACTTCTGGTCCCTGTTTCTTCGTAACGGGTAGCTATTCTCTATGGAAAGATCAGGAGGATATTCGGAATCAGAGTTTAATTTTCGAGGAAATCGATTTTGGAGACTGATAAGTGTGGTGTTGATTAAGAACTGGCGGGCTGGAGGAACGACTGGATCATTGTGCAAAAATAAGTCTAAGAGGTGGAATAATTATTTCTAGAGCGAGGCTTTGCTCTTGAGAAAATTGGTTTTTAAGATGGAGCCGATTCTTACAAATTCGTCAAGTGCATGCGTAAGTACTAGAGAAATTTCAAAGGTGACTCTCTTTATCAATTTCCAGAATATGTGCGTCATATGGAAAAGTTTATCGGTACTTTTACTGATACTAGGTGGAAAAATTGATAAAGAGTCTTACAAGGAGAGGTTTTAAGTGTTGGCCTCCGATTGCTTTCGTTTTTGGATTGATTTAGACGGCCGAAAAATAAGAAATACGCGCCTCTTTATTTTGGCCCATTTGCATGTTTAAAGGGTGAAACCACCACTCAAATTTCGTAAAAAAAGAGGTAGGTACAAAGTGACTGGCGACAAGAATATCATCCATACAGCAAGTTATGACGAAAATGAAATTTATATCAAGTTTTCGTCAACACAATGTTATAATATTTATTAAAATAATAATGAAAACTTTTGTATCTCCTCTTAGCAACTTTGAGGGGTCGTTTCATCTCCTAAATATGCGAACAGGCCAAAATAAAATGACACGTATTTTTTATTTTTCGGTCTCCTAAAACATATCCAAAAACCAAAGTAATCGAACGCAGACAACTGAAAACCTCTCCTTGTTAGTGGAACCCAAAGAGTCAAAGCAACAGTTCATTCTTATTTCTACTCAGTAGCTCCCCGAGAGACAACTCTAAGACTTTTAACGTGTTTCACGGTATTGCGTTTTCTTTTCAAAATATCAATTATCTGTGCTTCCAATTTCAAGATCGCACACTTTTACATTATCAAAATGTGAACATTTTTCTTAATCAATTTCTAAACCAATTAAGGGCAACTTTACCCCTTCCATATAGGGCATTGAAATCAGATTTGCGCGGTACGTGGGAACTGCTTTGATACGATTTGAATGGCCTCGAACCAGTGCAATTAGCCAAGTCTCAGAAATCAATCACCGAATTTCTCCTCATCGATAAAGAAGTCGACGAAACGGAGGTTGCTACCCCTCGGCGAAAGGAGGCCTTTTAGCCCGTTTAACGAAGCATAAGACAGACACATGCCCTTAACCTGAATTTTTCTTCCAATTACCTTTCAGGCTGCAGGTCGATACGGAACCAGAAAGAGTCCTGGCGTGATTGGTCACGGCCAGCAGCAAAGGTGTGGCCGTGATGAAGCTCCTCGACTTCGGTACGAACTCCTGCACCGCGTAGCTACGCGTGCGTCGCCGAAAGATCGGCGAGTCCAGGAAACTGTCGTCGTACTGCGGCATTTTACCACGGTGTCTCGAATAGCCACGGTCGATTCTCGATGCACAGGCCACTACGCGGATGTATCTTACACGTTTCCTCCAGTTCCACCCTCATGTTGCACACTTGCCGGCAAACAGGTCACACAATTTGACGAGGCACTTTGTCCAAAGTAATTCCCCTGTAGGTTATTCTCACGAACCTTTTATTCACACCGTTGCCAACGAATTACGATCGTTTTTGGTGTCGGTAGGTACCCATATGTAGATGGTTGAAGGTACTCGAGATTGCACTGCTCGAAATAATTTAATTCTTCAGAACTTACTGGTGCTTAACTCGTAGTTTCGAGGCTACACAGTAGCGTTGACAGTAGCTTTGACAGTTTTTAAGTTATGGCGTGTAACGTAGGTAAAACAAAAATTCTACATCGTTTGGTTCACGTTTGGTGCAAATCTGATAACAAATCAGCGATTTATTACAAATAGCTAAAATAGAAATATTACTATTAATATAAATATTAAAATCGAAATATTAATATTAATATAGAAGTATTAATATTGATATTAAAGTAGAAATATTAATATTAATATAGAAGTATTAATATTGATATTAAAATAGAGATATTAATATTTTTATTATTCAATGTTTCTTCCCAAAAATAGAAATAAAAACTTATCAGCTCGATAACTACTACTTAAGCCGGGAATCCACCGGGAAGTTAAGCTAAGCTATGCTATGCGATGCTATGTTTTAACGTAGCTTTTGGTGGAAACTGTTCCATAAGAATGTATTGAAGCTAATTTTTTTAAAACGTAGAATGGCATAGCTTAGCTTCTCGGTGGATTCCCGGCTTTATTGTCTGAAGATATATATTTTTCAATTACTATTCTTTTTTCAATGTTAATTCAAAGCAATAATTTTATAAACAATTTTTTCTAATTTACTCGAAGTTGATAAAGACGGAGCTGCTCCCCTCGAACTGCAAGGTCCTCAATAATGTCCCGTATCTTACTGTATATCAGGATAAAGATTCTTCTTCTTCAGGGAAGTATCAAAGTAAAATGTTTGATTTAGAAACCCCCAGAAGTTCACTTTCGATTTAACACACGCAAATATTCAGTCCATTTTCCAGTGGCCATCGAAGGGTTTGCTTACAATTGTTCATCACTATTTCGAGCAAGTGCACAATCGCCGAGAAACTTTCCATTTCCCTTCCACAGCCGCTTGATGACGAATAATAGCGTTCACGCTTGATTAACCTCGCCTGAGCAGGGAAAAGGTAAGATGTCGATACATTCCACGCTTTTTCTACGGACGCACGAAACAGTATCGGATGATACCAAGGCTATCCAAGGTTCACGACTATCGAGAAACGGCGGAGCGTTTCTGGAGCTCGCTGTAGAACGCGCACGTAACTCGCACATAATCTCGCAGACAGTATATTTAACGAGTGATTACCGGTTCACGACCTGCAAAGAGATAACCGCTGGTTGACAGTATACTATTTGCTGAACTTTAACGCCACGCTGAACCGGTTCGCGCATAATTAACTATACAATTATGATAGCATTTGTCGGGTGATATAATGAACGATTACTCTGGGATCCTTTCAACGATGGTTAATTACAAAATTTGTCTGCAAAGTGGTAAGACTCTTACAACTGCGTGTACTATTTTCTAGCTTTCTTCTGTTTGGCTTGATAATGAAAATTTTCGGGCCGATAAATTGTGGAATGAGTGGCACAAAGGAGGGAATGGAATGTTTTCCGAGGTGTATTCTTGGCAAACGTATCGACGAGTAGTTTCAGTGATGGATAGGATGTGATCGGCTGTGAAATCGCGAATCTGAAAATCGCAGATATTTTGATGAGGCGAAACCGATGACAGTACGCCTAAATATACGTGCGATGATACATTTAGCGGCCTCGAGTACTATACTAGAGTATCTACTAAGGCAGACTTTGCTTCCAGGATATCTATTTTAACGCGACGACTTAGCGTTATGATTTCTCTTCTGGCTTCCGCGTGCTTCGTGCAATTTTGTGAACATTATTAGTGATATTTTCAGGGAAGGGTAGGCTTCCGGTCCGATCCACAGTCGCGAATTTTCAATCAGTTTAATCATTGCACTCTACTCAATTGGGAGGAATTATATTCAAATTCCAAAAATTTCCAGGTTGCTGGACTTGAAAATTCTGGTGAACATTCTGCACTGCCTACTTGTCATACGCGAGTTAAAACCTTTAAGACTTTCTGAGACTTCTTTAATTTTTCAGATACGAAGAAGAATCGATTGCATATTGAAAGTTGAAACTTATCACTACCTTCAAGATTTAAGCACTTTCTAACGTGGTAATTAATTGTAACCAAAGTAACTCGATATAATTAAGATAAAATTAATCTTCCGGATTTGTCAAGTGACTACCAGCCAATTTTACAGAATTTTTCACGAAGACATCCAGCTTTACAAACATTTATTCCAAAATTCTTAACATTCCAACGAAAAAGAAAAATTATTCTAAACTCAAATCAAACCTCTTTTTCCCCTCAGTCTTCACCAAACCACTAAAAAACAAAACGAGCCAAGAAAACACCGAGGTCTCTCAAGACTGTATCAAAGAAAAATCTGATCAATCTCGAATCAGGCTGCAACGGTTGTAAGGACAAAGGGATCTAATAGCGCGCTTAAAAGGAATTCGATAAAAGGACAAAAGGGAGAAAGCCCCCGCGCGATCCAATTTAAATCGGCTATTCGATGATAAAACTGCACCGACCAAGAGGTGAGTCAGGTTGAAGGAGTCCTGGGGCTCCTCGAAGGTTCCATCGGTTTGTACGACGAACGATCCACGATTACTGGAGCGAGAAGTCGAGCAACCACCTCCTAGGGCCGCCTGCCGCGGCTCTATACTACGTCGCTTCTACTATTTTCCGGGCGATGTGTATAATTCGATACGGGGGACCAGGAGGTCGATCGTGTAACTCATTCCACGCTGGGCTGGGCACAAGCGCCGTTTTTCTGGCTTGTTTGCCCGCCCTCACGAAATTATCGAGTTTTCTGGAAATATTTATACACACTTGGGCCACGACTTCAAGCCTTTGACGAAGAAATGGAACGTGGCCCCGTGGGCTCGGCGATAGAAAATAAAAGCGAGGCGACACATGCATCGAGAGACGCGTTAAAAATACACTGCGCTGCTTATGAGTCGTATGATCCGAATAATACTAACATATTCGCTCGTCCGAATTGCGCGGTGCGCGAATAATTCAGTAAAATAAATTTTGAAATGATAGGATAGACTTTGAGTTACTTCCAGGGAGTCTGAATTTTGTGTTAATTTCTGTCTTGACGTTCTGCATTTCATCTGTCATGCTTGGAGTGAGAGATGGAATAACTTAGATTTAAATAAAATGGAGAATTTAATTTAGACTTTGAGTTAGTGGATGAAGATTTTTACTTTCATATTTTTAAAAGTCTTCCTGAACCTCCGATTTTCATCGCACCGATGTAATTAATTTGTGTAGATCTTAGAGAAGGACTTGTAAAAGAATATCGAAATTATTTCATATAAGTATACCGAATGTTGAAGAACATATGTGTTATTGAATTTCGATTGAAGAATAAAAATTCTTTTTCGTATCAACATTGTTCCTTCAACCATCGAAGTAACTGAAAGAACTGAAAACTAGGAGTAATTAGATATTCGAAAGCAATGAATCCTTACATAGTAATTATCCAGGTAACAGGAACAAACTATCGCGTTAACGAACTCCAACTCGTGATGTAATCTCTGTGACATGCCGTCCCGATTTATTTAGTGTACTTTGGCAGGCTTGCAATCATGCCGATCCACGGGAATTTCATCGGCCGCTCGAGATTTCCTGATTAATAATAATTAGCACTGATGAACTTGCGACCTAGTTACGCTCCACTTCCTGTCGCGCCCAAGGCGCTTCGTTATTTTCGGAGTTCGATGGACCTCCGCGATTTAAGGAGCAGTTTATACTCGTGCGCGAAAAAAATCTACGTTGAAGCTACTATAGTATGTGCTCGAAGAAGACCAGTCGATCTTCACTTGGTCCAACCACGTTGAGTAGCTTAAAACTTTCGACTAGCCCAAATAAATTCAAATAAATATCCAAAATCTTCCAATCGCTATTCAGAATTATTTTCCGAACCACTATTTCTCAAATGGCCAAGCTCGAAACACCAATTTTCCCTCCTAATTACTGTACCCTTAATTTCCTTTAAATTGCACAAAGAAACTTGCAAAAAGCACGCTGTACGTATCTACCATGGGTGGTTAATAAACATTAAGTTATTTTGTAAGAGGCAAAATGCCTGGCCGTTAAAACCTGGCCAAGGAACAAAGGAAAAAGTCAACTGGATTGTGATACGCGTTGGCAATGATGCTTCAAGCTTCGAACAGCTCGAACGTTTCGAGGTTCGTGTGTACTTGGGCATCGAGAATCGGCGTGGTGTTTTTCGCCGCCGAAATGAACGCGCTCGTCAACATTAGCGGGGCCAATGGAAATGAATCGTGACGCGACGTGCGACTTCACCTCCGAAAATACATCGAACGGGCAGAGTGTAAAATTTTATCACCGCCTGCTTGTTGCTCTTTTTCCCCCTTTTATTCGGCGTTCCGCCCCCTTTCAAAGGAAATATATTCGCATCGCGAGAGCCTCGCGATGAAAGTAATTACGATGCACCGCCGTCCAGAAATTTAATAGGAAACATCGCAGCGTGAATGCAACAGATAACGGGTGTGTAAAAGGTAAATAAAAAAAAAAAAACAAATTCATCGTGAAACACCGCGCCGTGTAATTAAACCCCACGGCCCGGAAATGACGAAATATTTAATAAACGCGAATGGAAATTAAACATTGCAGCCCGTATGTTGCGCCGTCTGCACCCTTCATTTTCGAACGCAACAGATAAATATTTCCGTACAATTTAAAAAATGAAAACAATTCGAATGTCCTTTTTCCCCCCCAAATATTATTGACCCTTTCACGGTAACTGATGCCAGATGCAACATCGTGCGTTTTATTTTTTATGTAGGTGGTACTCAATCATTTCAAGAAATAATAATTTCTAAAAATAGACGCAGCCCTGAAGTGTTCACGCGTTTCAATACCGAATGTTATAGATGTCTTTTATCGCCTAAAGATAATTTCAAAGCGAATAAAATTTATTTGGAAAAGATCGAAATTGCATTGCAGAGAGAAAACATCAGAGGGTTAGAGTTTCTCCAGATATTTGGCTAACGAACTAATTGCAATACCTCCCGCTTCTTTTTATATTTTTCTCGATTCTTTATACGTTCCAATTTTCCACCTATTATGCTTCGAAGTTTCCATTATCCAGGCAGCAAAATCCAAATTCTCCACGTGTCCAATGAAAAAATTTCAATGTTTTAAATATCGCGAGACTAAGTTTTCATTTTTCACATGACGAGCGACGAATTTTCAATTTCCCACGCATCGTGTACCAACAATCCAATCCTCCACGCATTGCGCGACGAAATTTCAATCTCTCGGGTATGCACGCGGAAAATCCTCCGCGCGTGTTACAGCGCGTCCACTCGCTTCTATTCCGCTAATTAATCGGGCCTTGATCGTTTATTACGCAGCATCTACGTTCCATTTGCTCCAGATCGGTCAGCGTGTCGCGATCTAGGTCGTCAGGAGTATCGTCAGATATCTTTTAATCTCCTGCTCCGCGGAAAAGTGGGATCGATAGGGGTGGGGGAGCGAGAAGAGACAGCTCCAGAAACATGGAGCACTAGTTGCAATTGGCAAAGTCGACACCGTGTTCGTTTCGTGGTACCGATTCATCCAAATATTCTACGCTACACTTTGGTACACGTAATCGAGGGCCTTGTGTCTTGAAAAATTGATGATGATGCGCAGTAATATGTTCATGAATTGGGTTGCTTGATTTGAAGAGTAATAATGCACGCGGGAATAAAAATCGAATTGTGTGTAAGAGATTTTAAGATGCAAATGGCGATTGAAATTAGACATTTTCTGTTCCACTATCAATTTTTACTTATCTGTTGTGTATTCCTTTTTCACTATTTGGTTTCTATCCTGAATTTGAGTGACAGAAAAATGTGGAATGAAAAGATATATCTTTGGGGAAAGGCGAGTGACAAACGTGAAATGAAATATTTTCATGAGGTTTCGTTTTTCGAGAGAATGGAATTTGAAAGATCAAACTAGTTTCGAGAAATGTAATAGATCTCCCTGTGTAACGTATCACCCTCTATTTCTGCTTCTGTTTGTGTTTGGTATAGCTTTCTATGCCTTCATCCATTTATATAAGAGCCCAAAAAATCTGCGAATCCAATTTATTGAACAGTTTCAGGATTCTTTTTAATATGTTTTGTAGGTATACACTTTCTCTCTACTAATGCCTAACTCGCTTGCCGCGTCGATTGTTTATCTGGATCACGACAATTGAGAAATCGTTCTCTATTATATTCAATTGCGTCTTACCACTCTAAAACCTTGATACAAACTGACAATTAAATGAGATAGCAGGACTGATAGAGAGGAGACAATATCACCAATAACATTTTCAAACACAAAGACAAATATAAATAGCAACAGATTACAATGAGAATGTATTAATTAGAACTTAATTCAGATTGAATTCTCTAGAAATCGAAGCTTCCTATAAAAAACATTCATTTCGCATCCTCGACTTATTTTATAAAATATAAAATTTTCGGTATATCCTTACAAATAAAGGAAGGCAAAGTCTTTATTGTATTAGCAAAAAGAAGTATTTAAAAGTACCACCACTAGCATTACGAGTTTCGTTTTAAGACACTTGCTGCGAATCCGCCTTGTTGCGCGTCCACTTCGAAAATGATCTCGTACATCGTCCACGAATTACGAATCTACCGTGCAGAGTTGGTCCACGTGTGATAAATCACTGTTCGCAGCACCTGGACACTTCGCTACCGATGTAACTCGACGTAGATAGTCCACCCTCAATTTTCAAATCACCGATGGATTCTCCGGGATGTGAACCATCGCGAAAAATTGGACCAAGAACTTCACTTTCCACGTAACGCGCGGCAGATCGTTCGCCTGGAATTTCTGACGATGCTCAACGATCCTTTGCAACGTGAACGATCGGAGTATCGAGAGATTTCACTTGCAACGTCGATGCAAATTCTTTGCCCTCGATCTTCGAAATCGTCCGTGGATTTTCTACTTCGCGACCGATCAAGGAAAATTGGAGCACGGAGAAACTTTACATTCGGCGTACTCTCCATATAAATTCACTGTTCTTGAACTCTGGGATGTCCATCGCTCCTCTATGCACTCAAGTATCACGGAGGATCGGGGAACCGAGGAAGTTCACTTCGAACGTAACTCACGCGAACTACTTAGGTACGTTCAGTTTCTGAAACCGCCAGTAAAGGAATCTCAAAAAAAAATTACGCACGGAGAAATTTCCCTTTCGGAGAAACTCGACGCTATACGAGTCTATCAGGTCAATAGTGACTTAATCCACAATTTCGGATGGATTGACATTTCAGCCTAAACCACCTCTTATGCAGCAAAATTTTAATTCCATAGTGGCCCGAGTAACCTTCCAAAAACGTCCACACAGTGGCAGCCCAAAAACAAGTTTGTGCATCGAGCATTTTGTTGATTTACATCGCGCAATACTGGCCCGTGCAGCATTGGCCATTATTTAGTATACTAATAATACACACCTCAGCAATTCTATTTTTTAAAAAATCATACCCGTGTGCTCTAAAACAGAAATTAATAATTTCATTAGCCGTAATCTCCAAACAGAAGTTTTGGGTTTACGCCACTATTGCGCGACAGACTCGTGTATCTTTCCCTATAACTGATATAACCTTCCCCGAACAAAACTTAAGATCGGAGGATCTTACCACTTTGGTACCAGAGTACCAAACACCGAACCACAAGTCAATCTCTAAAATCGTCAATCCCCCAGGCGGCGCGCACTATCACAGTAAACTAACAATCCAAGAATCCTCGCTATCAACCTGAATCCCCACTGCAAAGCTTCGTGGCCCGCGGGAAATCGGCGGACGAGGAGGCTCCGCTCTCAGCATCTTCTCCATAAAAACCAACTGCGTTGCGGTGTCGGAGATCGCCGATCGACATCACCCACCGCGCGAGCCTCCGCCGCGAGCAACTGCATACGACGGAGGAACTCGGTTCGCCAGTGGAACCACGGCGGGAACGGCGTCCCACTGGCGCGGCTGGCTCGTCTAGGAGCGAATCTGGTCCACTTGGATCGGGTTCCAAGGCGGCGGGTACCCTGACGTCGAGTCAGAAGCAACTTGCCCGCGGATCGGAGGTGAACTGTCGTCGCTGGTGGACCGTCCACCGGCAGGATCTCGCCCGGTAATATCTGTGACTTTGGCCGGGAAAGAAGGCTTGTCTATTTTAACGGGTCAGAGAGAGGAGCAGGCCAGCGGCAAAAGTCTGCCTGGTAGAGGGAGGTCTCGGTTAGCAGTTGCAAAGGGGGAGGAGCGAGAGGGAATGATCTGTAGGAGCGAGAGAGGCGACTGTATGGTGAGAGGGTTAACGCGGAACAGGGACAAAAGAGTTGGTACAGGGGCATACTCTTACGCTCGTTCTTTATTTCAACCAGCGGAGGGAGACAGGAAGGGAAGGGAGGGAGTGACGAGGAGGTCGAGGAGCAGAGGAGGAGGCGCAATTTATTTGCGGACCCTTGCAGCACTGTGTCAGTGTGCGACGGCCAGAAGAACTACTTTTCTTTCTTGCGCCTCGACCACCCGCGACCCGCACTGACAATGCAGCGGGCATTGTCGTTGGCCGTTGCATCGCAGATTGGATTGGCTCGCGTAAGAGAACCACCGCGGGGGACTCCGTTTCCCTTGGTGGACCAAGATCCGAGTCGTCTCGCCTGGCTTTTTGGAGAACGAAACGGTCACGGTCGACGGTCTTCGGTTCGGGGACGCGCGAACCACCGGTGGCCAAGCTGCTCGCTCTGTGATTCGCGATCGTTCAGCTCGGGCTGGTCGCTGGTAGCCGAGGAATGTTTTTGTGGTGGCGTTGTCGAGGGAACGGGACGCTGCGGAATGATGGATTGAAAGAAGTTGGCTGACGTTTTGTCTACGCGAGGTGCTAATGCCGGGGGGACTGGTCTCGCGTGGACGCAAATGTTGGCACCGTGGATGATTCTGCGGTGATACGTCCGCGCTGGGTGAATGTGCTGCTTCAGGTGATTAGAGGATCGGGTGTTGTAAAATGTAAGAGATGTACAGTTACTCAGAAAAGTATCCGTTCATCGGATACGTATAACACATTTTGCTTATTTAAGTAACGGTAAATTCTGAATTACCCATTTTATAAGTTATGTACGTTAGCATAGGGATGGATATTGATTATGGATGGATTAAATTATCTAACTTTAAGATTTCTTTTCTAATCAAATGACTACAGTGCTACACGTAACGCTATTAGGAGTTACATCGTCGAAGAGGTTAACAAGATTCCACAATAATTAGTAAATAATAATAAGGATAGATAAAAAAAAATCTGCAAGTTTAAAGATGCCTCCTTATATTCCAAAAGAGTTTAATCCGATATTGACAATAGTTTTTTTTTTAAAATTCATAAATATCAGTTACTTTTGGGGCTGTTACACGAGAATCCTCACCTTAATGTATTTTTAGCTAATTGTAAGTAGTATTATCTACCAAAGAAAAGCTCAAGGAAGTTTTGTTAGAAGAATGGAACAAGAGCAGCCCGAATTTCACAGTTTAATTGAATATATACATAATAGTTTAGCTTATAATAAAATCACAAGAGTATTAGAAGAATGTGAACTTGTTGTAATTACATTTGTATAAATTAAATATTGAATTTGGGAGAATATTTTTTACCACTTCCACGTATACTTACAATTTTTCAATTGAATGCACTCAAAACAAATTCTTACTTTGAAGTCGATTTAATATGTAAAATATGTTACATACGGGGTGGAGGGATACTTTTGCGAGTAACTATACCTGTACCTATGTTCAAGATATCAATATTCTATTCTGGATAGTTAATTGAGAGCAGTGAATTAACCCTCTGTAATTAATAATTCACAAAACTTTCATATTCAACTGTTATCACAAAGAAATCACAAATATTTACTTTCCAATAAAATGTTTATGAAATGAAAAAAGTGTAGGTTCTTATTAATTTGATATGCAATCTTTACTATCTACCGATATCTTACAAAGTTCGTACACAAAACGCAGTTATGTATTTAAAGATACCGAATACTTTATGCAGCGTTAAAATCATTCTACAGCTGATCCTCTGATTAGTTTAAACACCGCATCTCATTCGAAGTCCATCAAAATTCCCAACCACTCTTTCTAATTCACATAACGATACTAAACTCCGATATTGAAAAGTATTTCTCTGCCATACTTTAAAGAAAGGTAGATAGACAAGATATCTCGTCACTGCCAACGATGAATTCGCAGAACGACAGAAATACCTCGATAGAAACATGTCAAAACACGAAACAGATAATGAACTCACGATTGACGAAACGGATTCCGAACAGCATCTTGATAAATCCAAAACGACGTGCTTAGTATTTACGTCCCATTGTGCCCCGTTTCGCAGACCGCTCTTGACTAAGGGGAATATCGCTTTGCAATCGTTTCGTTGCAATTAGGCGTCGCCAGTAATCTCGCGATTATCTCGGGTCGACGTGGAAGCACAATTAAACGATAACAAACGATAACGATAACTAATTCGCTCCAGCCCGTTGCGGATTCCAACTGGGCAGCGGGTGGAAAAAAAAAAAGAATCAAGGCGACGGGTGGATCCCTTGGATCAAGAGCTAAATTGGGATCAACCGTAACACGTGCGTGGACTGGTTTTCGCACGTGCGCTGCGCCTCTAATCCCACGTACACGCGATCGCGTTTGCCCGGTGAAACGTGAAAACAGATCCATATTCATGAGGCCACGGTGAACCCACGATGCACCCTCGCGGGCAACGTGCGTGCTCCTGGCGGCGCCGTTATCGTTTCACGAAGTACGGGCAACATTTGGCCGACCGGTGTGCCGTAGGTAATAGATAAGATCGAGGAATAGCAACATCTCGACACGATTAGGATTTTTTTTACAGCAGCTATCGGAAAAGGCAACAGATGAGTCAATGAAACGGAATAATTGTTATCAGAACGAGTGTGTGAACACACTGGGCTCGCGAGGAAAACATTTATTCTGTTTTAGCTCGAACCAATTTGCTGTTTAGTTTCAGTCAGAGTTGTGGGAGAGGTATGCAAAAATGAGTGTGGAACGTGATTTAGTATAGGTGACTTGGAACATTCTTGGGTGTACCTTTGATCGTTTATTAACTCTCGCCTGGGGGAATTAGGAGTTCCATTTTGAACCATGATATATGTAATTGCATTCGTATATTAGAATAAGCTCTTACATTAGATTTTGATGTTTTTTTCTATTTTTTTAATGAAGTGGTATCTACTAATAAGTAATAAGAAACATGAGAAACTTGATGTGGATGTAGAACTAAATAAAAAATTATTTAAATAACGGATTAAATAAAAGGTACTTTCACTTTAGATTATTTAACGAATAAAGTTACTTTTTATTCGACGAAAATTTATTCAACGTCGAATAAAGTTAATGTTGGAAAATTTATTCGATGTTGAAATTGAAATGCTCGATAAATAAAAGAATTAACTTTATTTGTCGAATAAAATCATGTAGTATAACTCATCTTGTTAATACTCATGTAAGTAGGCACCTTTCTGATTATATTTACACGTTTAACATACATCCACCATCATGAAAAGTCCTTTAACCACCCAAGAAAATGATAGAATCTGAAGAACACGTCGATTAGAAGCGAATCAGAATAAAATACAAAGCCAAGTTTCAGTTCCCATAATAATATTTTAAGCCCCGCGTGGCTGTCGCCGAGTCAAGTTTTCCCTCTACACGTGACTACGACTAACTGCAACCGTTTTCCCTCTGCGAGCACGTGTGCAAGGTTAACTTTCATTCAGTCAGCCACTGATTAAATCAAAAGACCCCTGGCAACCGCATTGCGAGAACATTTTATCTAAAAAATTATTCCATTTTGTGGTTGCGGCTTCACCTCGTCTCCCGTACATACAGAGCGTCTGTATTTCCACTGGTTATTGGACGAGCTCTCAATATGAATTAAACAACGTAGAAAAAGCGACATGGTAGGAGTGAAGTGGAGGCGCATGGAACGAGTGGAAAGGTTTGTGCACCGCCAGTTGAAGCAGGCTAAAATCAACTCGATTAATTTCAAACTCTCCAGATTTGAAAATGATTTTACACAAACGTCTACTAACAAATCGAATTCATTTCTTTAAGAGGTAACACCACTGTAACGGCACAAAAACGTAGTGTACCTTTGACAATTGTTTGTGGGTAAACGAAGAAATAAGTGGAAAATCTGTTTAAACGCCTTTCTTATACACGTCTTAAGTAGTTTCAAGCGATTTTCTAAATTTTCTTTTTTTTTCAAATGGCACTTTAAACGCTTTTTTCTCGAAACCACGTTTTTCAAATTGGCCAGCAGCACCATTCGAACAAATTTCATTCGATTCACTTGAAATTTTTATAGTAGCTTCTAAACTACATTCTCCATCGAAGTACGTAGCGATATTGTAAAATATTGTTTTTCTTAGAAATGGTAAGCATTTGAGCACAAAGTTCACCCTCTAGCTCCATTCACCACCACGTGCAGCACCATTTCCTCAGCTCAAAAATTGTTCATAACTATAAAAGTTTTCAACAAATCGTAAAATCGGTACGTACTTCGATGGAGAATGTAGTTTAGAAGCTACTGTAAAAATTTCAAGTGAATCGAATAAAATTTGTTCAAATGATGCTGCTGGGCAATTTGAAAAACGTGGTTCCGAGAAAATTGCGATTAAAGTGCCATTTTGAAAAAAGGAAAGAAAAAATTGCTTGAAACTACTTAGAGATGTGTATAATAAAGGCGTTTAAACAGATTTTCGTCTAGAGCCCAAAAAAATAGGTCATTTTTAGGAATTAATTAAAGGAAAACTACTACATATAATTTAATGGGACTTTTTTCATTGTATTAAGGATGTCTTAGATTATAGAAATATATTTTTTGTTTTATAATTAATCATTGCAGACGACACTGGGGAGTCGTTAAAGTCAAGGCGTCAAAAAATTGATCCAAATTGGTGGGAACTGTATCTCCAAAAGTTATTATCCGATTCGACTGAAACTTTTTTCATTTTGAAGAATATACTTATGGATAGGGGGGGGGGGCAGAAAAAAATACAAAAATGACATTTTTTTAGAAAATAACGACACTTAAAGTTTAAAATCACTTTTTCCCTATATTTTCCATCCTTTCAACACCTTTGAAAATTATAAATTTTCAATTTTTGTAATTTTTTCTGGTATCCCCCCTAACCAGAAGTATATTCTTCAAAATAAAAAAAGTTTCAGTCGAATCGGATAATAACTTTTGGAGATACAGGCCCCACCGATTTTGAGAACACTGTTTCGGGAAAAACGCGTTTAAAGTTTTACGTGAGCGCCGAGTAGCCGGTTGTGACCCATGAATTTGCCGCTACTCAAATGCCTATAACTTCGGAAATTTTACGAATTTCAACACATCCTTTTAAACATGTATTCCTAAAAGGTTGAACGTTCGAAAAATGAAATAAAAAAGAATCGGCTTTTAGACCGGAAGGTCCCCTTAAGTAAAACAGAATCATTTCACTACGCCTTACACAGTGAACAACATACCGCAAGTAACCTCTCGAACCATCCATTATCCATTTCTCCCCAAAAACTCGCCCAACGCAAAAGAAAAACATTTCCCTCCAATTCCATCCCATCCATCGCGAGGCAGACTCCCACCGCAACCTCCCAGCGTCCCATTTTCATCAAGGAACAACGAGTGGGTGTTCCAGCGAAACCGTGACAGATAAAGCGACTCGACTTCGACAAAGGCTATAATGGCCACTACAATGTCCACGGCACAGAAAACGCGAGGGTGGGCAGCAGGGGATCCGTGGCGGGGTGGAGCAGAATTTAATCATATTTCGATATCGCTCCTTTTCACCACCTTTCCCTTCCCATCTCTTTCTTGCCCCCTCCGCGATAAAGTACGCCCCAGGAGCAGAGGCCCCCGGTTTCAGAGCTCTCTCTCGTTGCGCGGCGAGCTGGTCGACACCATAGAATTATTTCAATGAACCACCACACCACCCCCACCCCCACCCCCTCCTGGTCTAGCTGGAAATTTAATGAGAGCTCGCTTTTCAGTGACCGACCACCAGCACCCGGGATTCCCCAGACGTCGACGCGGATTTATTATTGACCGAGTTCGCGGCTCGAACAACCAACGCGATCCTCCCCGCTCCCCTCAGCCTCGCCCTTTTTTTCCCTCCTCTCTTCCCCAGGTCGCGTTAATCGTTCACTACGAGCGTTTTCACCCTCCGTACTCTTGTCGTAAGCTGGAGGGCAAGACCTAGCGAGCCTTCGTCGTCTGGGGGGCAGGGAGGGAGGAGAGAAGAAACTCGATCATCCGCGGTGCACTCCTCGGTAACGAGATTCTTTCGAATGTAACCGCAGCAAAACTCTTTCTAGGCCGTGCCCGTAATTTACTGGAGTGGATGGGCCAACCGACGACGAGATGGTACCTTGTGCCGCCCTCTCGTCCACCAGGGATTCGATTTTCTTCTGTTCTCTCCTCGGTAAACGAATGCTCGAGTTATTTACTCGGCGAAGAGGTAAACGCTGCGGCGGCGTACCTAGGATCGCTCCAGTGCGTGCACGCGAATTCGAGCATCCTCCTTCGACCGTTGCAAGGGGTATCGCACGATGGGAGATTAATTGGCGTTCCTGGAAAGCTAGCGGAGATCTGGGGAGTCGTTAAAACGGACGGTCAGCCCACTTGTAGTCGCGAAGATACTGGGTTAATTGAGGGTGCTGGTGGTGATATTGCAAGGATCAGCCTGCGTGTTGGTTTCGTGCCGATTATCTAATCGGGCCTTCCAGGAAGATGATCCTTATCGATTTTATATTTATTTATTGCGATATTTCGCAGATGGTGAGCTGTCTCCTGACGCTTATCGCGTTTAAATTCTTTAAAAGACTGCGTTGGACGCAAAATAAAGCTGTTACTGTGCTACGTACAGAATATTTTTACCAGTCTCCTGAATTATTACAAAATTTTTGTAGCAAACAGTAGATTGCTATAAATAAAATTGAAAGAACTCAGCAAGTGCTACGACTATCAGCTATTGCGATTTAACCCTTCGTTGACACTCTGGGTGTGAGCCACCCAGAAGCTGATTTTAACGCTCTGTACCTTCTATATACAAAATAAATACCTTTTTTCCAAAGCCGACTTACAAACTATTTTTTTTCTCAAAATATTATATCCGAATAACAACTCCGTAGATTTTTAGCTTCTAATATTGAAATTTGTGAAAGTTACAATTTTTTAAGATTTTCTTTGTGTTTTTCTCGACATATGATAATCTAGATTTTTTTTGCAAAAACTGTGATAAAATTTCAATAAACAAACTAATGGAATACATTCTAGAGACCTTGAAATTGGCCCATTACTTTTTTCATTACGATTGGATTGTTTAAATGAGAATGGCAGTCGTTCAAAAATTGCTCTGGGTGTGAGCCACCCAGGTATGTCAAAGTTGATCGAAGAAAGAGGTGTGTCAACGAAGTGTTAAAAATTGAAGCAAGTATAGATGCACAGATGATCGAAAACATTCTCCAATATCCCTAGACAGATATTGTTATAAAATCAAAAAAAAAAAAATGGACCTGTACCTATCGCCAAAGTATCCCGCACTGATTTTTAATAGCTATTTTCGATTACCCTCCGATTTTTTAGACCCGTTCTTCTCCGTAACCATTCCCTATGGCTGGATCTATTTTATTTTTCAGAAGGGACGGTCAGAACGTGGGGCAGGCCACGATTTCAACCGACAACAAATCAAGTCGCATTAAATGCAATTACCCGCGACAGATGACGCAGGGTACCGAGTTAGTTCGTACTCGCTATCCGACAAATTGATCAAACCGCTTTTACTTAAGTAGATCTGTCCATCAGACAGCGCTGCGATGCCGAACGTATCAGTTCTGATAAGTTACACCTACCTGTTATCCTACAGCATCAAAATAAAAGCTCGAAGAGATTATCAGTAAATTTCGCGTAGGTACCTCGTTCTCCTTTGTGACGAGAAAGAAATTCGAGCGAAATTCAATGCCTGGTAGAAAACAAAAGTATGCAATTTAAAGTAGGTACATTATTTTGAGAATGACGAAACCGCGAGACTTTCCACAACTGCCCATTATTTTAGAACGAAACAGAAATGCTTTGAACACCTATTCAGCAATTGATGACTCGTACATTACTTCCGGATGAAATTAAAACCAACTGCATCGAGAGAAACTCAGTCAGAATTTTTTAAATATAGTTTCAGTCTCCTATGGATTCTAAAATCTAAATCTCATCTTGAATTTTTTGCTACTAGGAGAACTATCATCCCCATCAGTTCAGGTAGCCATTTCTAATTTCTGCTCTAAAAAATACATAAAGATCTAGCTTCAAGCAGAAACCGGGTAAGCACGATATAGCAGGGTGAAAATACTGTCGCCCCCAATGCAGTGACGGGGGTAGAAAACTTTTTTTCACTGCGTGGGGTGCGAAGCGCGGACCAGGGAACTCGTGACACGGGCAGCTGTTCGAATTACATACTCCGGGCTCGCCCCTGGCGCGTGTACGGTTTATTGACACACACTCCAGGCGACCGCGGTATTATTACCAGTGTCCGCGCGTTCCCCGCGAAATGCACCGCCCTGTTTTCGAGGAACAGAGAGAGAAAGAGAGAGAAAGAGAGAGAGAGGATCGGGACGAGAATCTCGGCCCACGGAAGGAGAAAATCAACAATGCAGCCCGCCTCCACCTTTCCTTCGCGCGTTCCTTATCTCGAAGCAACCGGTCGATCCACGACGAGCACAATTTTCGAAGGTCCACGGTTATTTCCCCGACGCCGAACGCGCGAATACAAAACACGGTCATTTGCTCTGGCACTCTAACACCATGCTACTTTTCGATCTGCCCTGTCATCTAATAAACTACGCGCCTCTATCCTGGACCATGTTATGAAAAAATGAATTACTTATTCCACCTCGCGACCTCGTAAACAACTGCTCTGCAATTAAAATGCTCTGTTGTGTAACTGAGGTGTTAAACAGTATGGTATAAAATTGCCGCGTTATAGAGCAATAGATTTCGTAGCGAGTTGCTTGAATATTGGAGCGAGTAACCGTAAAAGACGCTCAAATAGAAATGGAATGTTCTGCAAGTACAGAAACAAGGCCTCTGCTGGGATAACAGATAGCTGAGAGTTTGTATAACGGATGTTCTACCGCGAAGCTTTTTAATCCAGACGGATAGGAAGGAAACGAGGAAACGCCGTGGAATGGAACAGAAGACGAAGCCGCGAGCGGTGATTTACCGTACGATTATCGTTCGCTCGCGATTGATATTCGGCGCGCTCAATGTTTGTCGAAAGGTACAATTGCACGCCTTCAGGAGCACGGAATTATAGGGGTTGCATGCGAAGCCAGCATCTCGATGACAGAACGTGCATATCGGGCGCAGATGGGTAGAAAGAGACAAGAGGAGATACGAGCGGTGGCTTGCACGCCTCGCGACACACGCATATGCTTTTGACGTTTCGCGTCCGGTAGCGTCCGCGTACGATCTCCCCGTTTCGATTATCGCGGTATCTACGGCGGTGGCGTTCGATAAGGTCCCAGGCTCGACAGGTCCTGCGCCCGTTCCTCGAGCGGCGGCGAGAAACTTGATTGACAGGCAGGTGGAAAAGAAATAAAGGGAACACGGTCGCGGAGTCGACCGGGTGCCCGTCGTTGTCAGGGAACATCGTCGTACGCGCGGCCGATGTTTCGTCCTAGGTCATAGTACAACAAAAGCGAGGTGCACCACTCACCTACGTGCTTCTCCGACTTCGGCGTGGAGGCCATCGCTAGCCGGTAGTAGGTCCTCTCGAGCCACGACACTATCTCACCATTCCCGCGAACGACCGCATCGTAAGCTACGCACCAGTGGCTGCCGCGGCGTTTTCGCTCTGATGTAAACCCGACGTGCACCGCTACATCTTCGTTTGTCAGCCATGTTTCGGGGCGCGAGCGCGCCGACCGCCATCCCGCGGCGGGTATCCGAACACGGCCCAGCGCCTGGCCAATATGGCCGACGGTCTGTCAATCGGGTGACATTTCACCTGGAATTTCGCCCGTCGAAGGGATGCTCGCGAACGATTGACTATCACCGGCGGTGCGTGCACCGCGGCCACGTGCGTGCGAGCTCCAACTGCGACCGCCGATTAGCGAGCTCCACACCCGCGACTGTCGCTGCAGTGCAAATTAATCGGAGTGGCGGCGCGACGGCCGACACTGGCGCACCGGTACAGTGGCGCGCAAAAGTACGACGTCTGTCGACGGGCCGGTACAGTCTGCAACAGAAAGGCCACAGCAGCGGTGGTGTTTTAATGGTAAGTGGTATGAGGAAGGTGTGAGTGTCGAGCACCAGCGACAATGTTTCCCTGAGACAGCGAATCCCATTTGAACCGAATGACTGTTTAACAGAAATAAAGCACTGGTCGTAGAATATGTTTCTCCTTCCTACGCTTCTTGACAACTTGTAGAGTACTACTGATAGTCGCTTGTCCCGCGAATTGCAGAGATTCATTTTGCTGGGTGTATTTGAAGCGATTCGAATTTGATGCCAACGTAAAATGGGGAACTCTGGCTTGAAGCAGCACTATGAGACCGCGAAGAAGACCGGCGCGTTGAAATTGTCCCAGGGGAAGCTCGACGAGTTCCCGCAGAATCTACGTGCCCTCGCGTCGCTGTTGCGCACTTTGGATCTGTCCGAGAACAAATTCATTCGAATTCCGGAAGATATTGGGAGCTTTGTGTTGCTGAAGCAACTAAACTTTAGTCACAATAAACTGACCGCTCTACCCGAGGCACTGGGCGCGTTGACGAAATTGGAGGGTTTGAATGCTAGCTCGAACCAGATCCGAAGCGTTCCGTGGTCTTTGTCGAAACTGACACGCCTGAAACAGGTCAACCTATCCGACAATCAGATCAGCGAATTCCCCCTAATGTTCTGCGACTTGAAGCTGTTGGACGTGCTGGACGTGTCCAAGAATCGAATAACCACGATACCCGACGCGGCCGCGGCATTGCATGTGGTGGAACTTAACCTCAATCAGAATCAGATATCAGCGATCTCGGAGAAATTGGCGGAATGTCCGCGGCTGAAGACATTGAGACTGGAGGAGAATTGTTTGCAGCTGAGCACCGTGCCTGTTAGGATTTTAAAGGACTCGAAGGTCTCGGTCCTTTCCCTGGAGGGGAACCTGTTCGGGATGAAGCAATTTGCCGATCTCGACGGGTACGACAACTACATGGAAAGGTACACCGCGGTGAAGAAAAAAATGTTTTAAGAGGCGTTATTATCCCGAGGGACACCCCAATCTGTGTGTAGAATACAAATTGTACAACATGTTATTTAATAACAGTTATTATGTAACTTTGTAAAGATGCCGTATCGTGTTCGTGCAATTATTGCAGCCGACAACCGCGACAATGTAATTGTGTACAAATAAAACATCACGATCGATCGCGATTGTACAAGAGGGGTACTGATATCTTTCACAAATAAATGTTCAGATAGAATTATAATAAATTAATGTTTTCGTACTCAGTATTCTTTAACGTTGTACTCGATATACGATCGAGATTATTACCTTATTAGTCTCTATTATAGTTTTTGTTATGCCATTTGCAAAACAGTACCCTGCTTTGTGTTTCCTGCTTTAGTACGTTTCTCATCGACGATGTTCCGTGCACATGATTCGTGCAACGTTAAACTGTACATACAGAATGCGTTAATAAATTATATACAAAATATTTATTTATCTTTGTCGCACAGTACTGTATCGTGTATTAAGAGAACCGAGAAAAGGTTTTGTATTCGTTGTAAAATAAATGTTTTGCAACTAGGAACATGTTTCGAACATTTTTCGAATTACCACGGACGTTTGTTACAATCCCGCGATCTTTTGCTGTATTATATATGTAATGAACTTCTACAGATTTTATGGAAATAAATTGTGTATGTATTTTTAACCCGTGTTGCTTTTCTCTACTTCCCGATATCCTTATTTCCTTTTTTTTTTATTATTATTATCTAATATCAAAGAAGCTAGAACGCGATGTTAAATTAGCTCACTATTGCATTCGAAAAACAAATGATCTTTCGCATTCCAAAATGGCGTGCCTGGCCTCTGCTTTCCTGACAGGAAGAGACTCTGAAATTAAAAAGAAATCGACAGGTGAGTTGCGAGCAGTGAAAAAAAGAAGTTGCATGCTTCAACTTCTACCTTAGCAACCCCTCACTCGCGGATACGTGAGTAGCTTAAATATTACTTCATTAGGGACAAGAGATTTGTATTCCACTCTTTCCCCGACTGGACAATTACGGCTAATTTTAGAGCGCATTCAGTATCCGATCATCGGTTAATACGCATATAATTAACGACCGAAGAGTTACGTTACCTTCTATACGTTTATATTCCGCGCGACAATTGAAGATTTAATTCTTAAAAGTCATTGTTTATACATAAACGTTATACGCGATCACGTTTAACGAATTTGCATTTCGCTTGTAAATTCATCACGGAAAGTACATATCGATAGAGCTCTACCAAACTCGATGCGATTAGATTTAAATCGTAAAGATGCCATTATTTACATAAGTCATTGGATTTATAAGCGTAAAAGTATTCCGTGTACCATATTCCACGGATTGTTTGGGACTATTTGAAATGGAGCAAAACTTATGCACGACTAGGGTACAGACGACGAGGATCTTGTGTATGGAAGACGTACTACTCTAGTCTTTTACAAACTTAAACATTTCAAGCATCGAACTTATCCAACAGATAATCACAATCTACTGAATTGAAATGAACGAAAATAATTATAATAACATAACAGAATCGCTGGCTACGCTATTATCAATTGTTTATATTATGCCTGTACCACAATAGAACGTCCAACTAACGACCACCGCCGTACTCGAAAATCCAAGTACCCCGCACCAATACCCATTCAACATTTTTGCCCATCTATAAAAACCCAACAAAAATCATCTTTGCTCTATGAATTATTCACGAATATTTCACTCAATCATACCCCTATACTTAAAAAGAAACCGGAAACTAAAAATATTATCCTCGCAAATCGCCTTTGCACACTCAACTGTCCCATCTCACAGAATCCTGAGACCTAACCCAGAATATTGGCAGAAATAATTCCGCTAACCCGAGCGAATCGATCTAAGATGTTTCATAAGCTCCCCAGCGATTATATCGCAATTTTCCAACTACAACCGCAATCGTACCTAGAAACTGTATCGAGAAACGGGCGCCCGTGTGACGTTAGACATCCCTACGGGGAGCACTGCCACCTCGGTGGCTCGGCTGACTAGTGTAGTATCTAGCAAGTGTTTCCCCGAACATGGCGGACGGTACTCATTCGAATTTTCAAGGGACACAATGAAAGTGCAGCGAATTCGCCGCGGTGATGCCCGTGACTGAGGGCGTGTGGTGATCGTGAAGGCTGGCCGACGTGGGTAGCCGGGCGACACCGTGAACGGTAACGGCTGCATGCGTGTCGGCGTGTCGCCGTCCTGACTCGCACGGGACGAGAGTTTTGCCGCGCCGCGATCCCTGTGTCTCGGAGCGACCGACCGTGGCGGGGCCCCCATGGTTGTAAATGGCTGACGGGAGTCGGGAAATGAGGCCCGAACGTCGCGCCTGATTCCACGGCTGATAACGCTGAGGTACGACATAGAACGGCGTTTCAATGATCGAACGGTACACGCGCCGATCTTCTCCATCGAAACCACCACCGACCGGGTCGCCTGCTCCAAGCACCGCCCGGTGCTGGGAGCTGTATCTTCCCCGGGGGTTGCTCGTGTCCGCCGTATCGCCAGTGCCTTCGTCGATTGATCAGGCATCCCGGGGGGGGAGTCGTGTGTGTTCCCTCGTTCGACAGGGAATCCGTTGTCCCCTCGACGCGCTCCTCGCCGCGGCGGTGCAAAATAGCTTCTCGGAAGTTTATCTACGTGCTCGAGCGCGACGGCGGTGTCCTCTCGTCTTGTTTGAAGCAGCGTTCGCGTAGGTGCTCCCCGTTTCGACGAGCGAGACCGAGAGCGCGCGGACCACTGGCTGGTTAATGAGATGCCGATCATATGGTCGTTATTTGTTTCGCAGTCCTTCGCGTTAACGTACTCAACGCCCGATCGTAATGGACGTAAACGAATGACTCGCTGGACGACGAGTTGTTTCGCGCGATTCCGTGGACCAGCCGTTATGTGTACGTGCATGCAAGCCGACTTTGCTTCCCCCCTCGGATTTCAAATGAATAGTTTCACGGGCGAGATCGTGCGTTAACATCGTCTCCCATGCCAGACTGTTGCTCTTTCGCTTACTGCTATCATTGCTTTTCACATGTACAACCCCACTCCTTTGGGATGCAGGGCAATATTCGTCGCATGAAAGATTCATTGCATTCGTACAATGTTGACAGACATACGTGTGATAATTGTAATTAATTGCTGCTGATCCTATTGTTTACTGTTACCAGAAAACACAAGTCTTGTTCTCTTGTGTTATTGTAAATGTTCCGTTGTTTCTGTTCGTGTAGAAGTAAGTCTGTATTGAATCACTTTGAAATGCAGCTGTAACATAAAATGTTAATAAAAGGAGCGACTGTGTGATTCTTTTATCCGTTCAGACTGTTTGCAGTATTCGAAGAATCTTCACACGATCCTGACTCGTGACTGAATCCGAGGAGATTGATAATTGTAATAGTGTTACGAGTAATGTATCGGTATTAGAAATTCGTGATAGTAAGGCTACGTAGACAATATGGAATCAGGCAATTTAATTTAACATTCGGGGGTTAATTCTGTCGGTCTTTTCGAGCTAAATAATATTGTTCCACTTTCTATCATTTATGCCTGTTTCGATTATCAATGGTACACGCAGTAAAATGTGTTTCTTATTCTGTGTGACCATAGAAACAGGGTAGAAAATGTCAGAGCCGGAAGAAAGTCTGGCAGCGCCGGATAGCACTACGAGGGAACAAAGGTTGGGTTTCTCTCATGGGGACGATGTTCTTCTTCAACATAAAGATGGCAAATTTTACCTTGGAACAGTTGTCGAGGTACATTTGTATGACATTTTACGAAAATCGCCACATTTTTTACATCTCTCATTGAGTTCCTATTAAGTTACATCGTGCCGTTGATTTGAACATAACTGAGTTGTTCAGCCGACTAAATATTGTATATACATAGGTGGATTTGGCAAGGGAAAGATGCCTTGTCAAATTTCTGGACAATACCTCCGCCTGGTCCACGGTCAAGGAGCTGACAAAGCTATCACTGCCGAACACCGAAGTTATGTGCGTTCTTTGCAAGAAATCTCAGCCCAAGTCCGATAACGACATTACTGTTTGCGACAGATGTGGTCGCGGTTATCATCATCATTGCCATCAGGTAATAGTAAATCGTTTAGATTTTGATATAGGTCTGATAGCTTTTGTGTTTGTATTTCTGCGACTGGTGTATGGTATGCTATGAAAGAAATGAAACAAGAATGTACGCTTACAGCCCCAGATATCGAAAGAAGAAACTGCAGCTGAGGCACATTGGATTTGTAAAAGATGCATAGATAATCAACCACGGATGCGTGATGTCGTAGAGCCAAAAACTTCTATGGTAAAGGCAAGTATCAGAAAAGTTTGCAGTGGCAGGGACCAACCTCAGCCGCCACCAGATGATATGACAAAGTTGCCGTACGATGTGAGTATTTGTTGTAACGGATTTCTTGAAATTAATTGAGATCGAAGCAGAATCGAATGGTATTATTGAATGAGAGAAATGATTTATGGAATCAACAGCTAATATTTTATTCCAGCCTAACATGTTAAATTGGGATGCGCATCACAGAGTGAATGCTGAGCAAATTTATTGTTATTGTGGTCTCAATGGTGAATGGTATACGCAAATGTTGCAATGCGCTCGTTGCAAACAATGGTTTCACGAAAAATGTGTCAGTTGTCTAACTTATCCTTTATACAGTGGAGATAGGTGAGTAAAAGCTACTACACCTTGTGGACCGTTCCTATGTTAGCGCATGTAGCTTAGCCTTCGTTAATGTCTAATGGATTGAAACGTAAGAGTTTGCAGAAAACGAAGAAATACGTGTGCAGACTTTTGCGCACGTATACGCGCGCGCACTGCGGTCCGCAAGGTGTTAATGACGAGAATATTAAGCGAGGAATTCATATTATCTATATTTACAGATTTATTACTTTAAGAAGGTGCTCTATAATTGATATGGTCTTCTTCTAGGTTTTACGTATTTGTTTGTTCAATGTGCAATTACGGCAAAGAATTCGTACGGCGACTAGAATTAAAATGGGTAGATCTGGTGCACCTGATGTTGTACAATTTGACTGTTTACAATGCTAAAAAGTATTATGATTTGGACACTGTTATTGTACCTTATGCCAATGATAACTGGAATACTTTGCAGCTACCACCACGGGTGAGGATGATTTGTTAAGTTAACGTGCGCGAAGCTTTTTATTCTCTGTTGAAAGGTAAATCATTATAAACATGCGTATGTATTTGTGACCGTTAGATCAGGGATGTGAGTGCTCAAATACGCAGGGAGTCTATACTAGCAATATTGACAAATAATAGAAACAGATTCAAATGCGGCAGAGAAATAAAGAAACGTACCACAATATGGGGTCTTAGAGTTAGATTACCACCACCATGCCCAATTGTTAATCTTCCGCCAACCGGTGTAATAGATGATTCTGTGTTACGTAGATGCTGGGGTGCTAATAAAAGACTGCAATATCTTCCTCCACCTACAGGGTTAGTTGAGATATAATGCTAATAGAAATGCGTATCGTAACATCCTTCAATTCAGCTATTTGTTTATCCAGTGGATCGGAAGCAAACTCGTATTGTTTCAGACCGATAAGTTTACCAGAGAGTACAAAGCAATTGACTGAGCTAAAGCAAAGCACGGCGGAGAGTTTAGAAATTCCCGTGAACCCGTCAGACGTTGTGATGCGTGGAACGATTTATCAGAATTCCGAGGCGGAGCAAAGTTCATGCCCGAGTCCAAGCCCGCCAACTCAGTCTACACAATCTCTAAGGGAGAGGTGTGTAAAGGCACACAGGAATTCGGCTAGCACGTGACAAGAACTAACAAACAATAACTTTACATTATTATTCCGAATTAATTGCAGATATAGCGGAGGTGGTTTCGTGAAGAAATCATTCCCATTCCCGAAACTGAGTTTACAAAGAAGGAGACGTTTGATGGCATTAGGAAGTTCCCGTGAAAGAATGTTACGTAAACACAAGAAGAGAGAAAAGGGTGATGGTTCACTGAGTAAGGCTCAGGGTGTTAGAGAAGCTAGATACCGAAAAGCAAGAAAGCTACTGAAGAATGCTATAGCCAAGGTATTAAGAAATAAAAATATAGCTGTTACATCTAATACCATACTTTCACGTACAAAGACATACAACGGACTTTTCTGTTGCGCTTTATAGAGTAAATCTCGAAGCTCAGAAGCATCCGATTTACCACCAACGCCTCCGACATCAGTCTCTGGTCCTCCCACGCCGCCAGCCACGACATCCGGTATATCTGAATTATCCGTGCCTAGTTCCGTCGAGCTGATGCACCCCTTACCGCCGTCTACGCCCGCGGACACAAGCGGGGACGAGACCAGTTCGAGGGGAACGTTGGACTCCTTTATTCCGCCACCCAAAGACTTTGAAGGCAAGAATAATCCTTTTAGAAATCTCAGTGACTTGTTGGGCACACCTGGCAGTCTCAATCAAACGAATTCGAGTACCCCGTCACCGTACAATCAATGCCCAATCACGTTGCCCCTACCGCTCACACCTGTTATATCTCAACCGCCAGTAGTGCGGCCAGCCAAAAGACAGTTATCAGAGAAAGACATTATTATAGACAGAAACGGGCAAGTAAAGCGTAGACGCCAGCATAGGAGAGGCCGCCCATCGCAACAGCAGATACAGCAACAGTTTCAGCAAACCGCTAGTAAGACGGCGGCCATCTTACCGGCGCGTAATAACGAGGTTAAAAGTGAATTCGCGAGGAATTTAAGAAGTTCGTTTAACGGTGCCTCAAGCAGTGCTAGTAGTCAAATTGGCAATTGTGTCGATTACGCCTTGAACGGTAGGAGATTAAGGCAACGCCAGAGCAATGAGAAATTACCCCCGCCGGATCCGCAGCCGCAGAAGAAGGGCAGCGTGCCCTCGTCCCCAAAGTGTTCGCCCGTTAAGCAAAGTGCACCCGACATATCCCTGGATGATCTGAAGTCATCGGTCAACATATACTTCGGCGCGGCTAACAGGATCGCCGCCGGCGAGAAGTTCGTCATCAAGGCGAAGAGGATAGGGCCGAACGGTCAGACTCAATACCTTATCGAGTGGGAGGGACTCAATACTTAACAGTAAATAATTTGTTTGTGCGACCGCACGTGTTGCGGTCGTATGAGAAATTTTCTGTTCACATCGAGGGCAACGGCGGCCGGAATCAAGCTGCGCTCATCATTCATTCTGTATTGTCTTTCTTTTAAAGGACTCGGTGTTTTGAAAGAGAAGAGAAAAACAAACGATTAGTGACAAATCGATCCGTGTCACATGCACTGCCATTCGTTACATATGTTTTATATAATAAGTACGTATTAATTGGTGTACGATGTGTGACTGTTCTTGCAAATGTGAGTCTCGTTTAATTCAGGCTTGGGAATTAACTGCCCTTTTCGGCCGATTTTCAGAAGCAACGCCTTCTTTCTCTCGCCGCGCGTCTTGAACCCCACGACGGACCATCTCAGGCGCGTATCACATGAACCGCGCGTGGCGCATTAAAGTTGTCGCCCACTAGGCCGAAGCGCACTAGGACACGCATCGCTCATATGACAGAACAGCGGCGACGAACGTTTCGCTTTGGTCGCCGTGATTCGCTTCGGCGTAGTGGGCGACAGCCTTTAGGGCGACATTAGTATCAATATACTGCATTCCACTTTAGAGTAGACTAGTTCGGCGCAGAGATATATACTCTTGATTGGTAGGAAACGTCAGATCCGTGGGAGCTGCGCAGATCGGTCGCAAATCGGTACGGGCGTAGGTCCGCTCTTACATGGTATGGAGTGTAGGTTTCCACATCGTTCTAGAGAGCACGATTTGTTTTGTCAACGCGCCTCACGTGGTACGCGACTGAGATAGCTCAAGCATTACGGCCTTCGCCGGGGCCAAGACGCGCGGCGGGAGGAAGGGTGCGTTGTTTCTGAAAATCGGCCGAAAAGGGCAGTTAATTCCCGAGCCTGATTTAATTAGTCGGCAAACCGAGAGTCTCGTGGAGACGTCTGTCCCGTCAACGGCAAACTTCATTGCTGGACAATGAATTTGTTTCGCTGCCCGTTTAAAAGTAGTCAGCCGCCCGCTGGTTCCGTTTCACTCCGTATACCAGAAAACGAACACTTTTCGTCTCGTTCGGTTCGCTATTTGCATTCAAAATGTACCGTCCATAATTATCTCCGACGCATAAAATTCAATTAACGTTTCTACATCTATTTTACTACAGAGCAAAAATAAGGGGTGCACGTGTACGAATGGGAGAGAGATATAAAAAAGAAAAGAGGAAACATTTACAAGAACAATCAGATACATTGCTTATAAATTGTACATATTGTAGCATAGTAGTTTCGCAGAAGAATCGATGGATGCGAGGCGGGCGCGCGCGAGCAAAGCGATTTGCCGCGGCGGCCCTCGCGTTCGTTAGAGATTGGCCAATCGCTCCTGACGAATCGCGGAGCAGACCATGATCGCGACAAGGGAAGGTGAAGTGAATTGAAACTGACAGTTGTTCCTCTCACTTGAGCTAACATACTAGCGACCGTTAGTGGTTAGTGTTAAAGAGTAAAAGAAAAGAAGTAAAAAAGAAGCAGGCATCCTGCAAAGGTTATTTTTCAATACAATCGTAGAGATAGACATCCGCTTCTGCGCCTTCATCGTCTGGGACTGTCCCTTACACGATTCAAACCGAATGGAATCCTTCGTTACACGCGACAACTATTACTGCCGTACTTTGTCTTCTGCCGCTACGTTCCGCGATTAGGCTGCTACACGTAGCGACACGAAATTAGTATTATTTTCAACTAACAACTGCCCACAGAAGTCTATTAATTTGTAAGGGTTTAGGGGGGGGGGGGATGTTTCACGGCCACGTTGTGACGGTTCTAGATGATGACGGTACAGTCCTAGCATTGCTCACTATTATACAAGACTAAGGGAAAACAGCATACCTGTGTAACGTAAAGTTTAAAGAACCACAGAGCTGAGTACGTAAGTGATTGGCCATGTTATCTGTGCAAGGGTAACGCGTTTGTAAATTTGCGAGATCATTTCGAGCTCGAGATGTAGGAAATCTTTATAAACTGTTCTTGTTATTATTAAAAAATTTGTAGGGCATGAGAAATATTCGTTCGTGTGTAATAGACAGCCGTGCGAACGGCGCTCTTGTGGGATTGATTTCATATTGGACATTTTTCGGGACGTTTCGTGGAGCAGATTTCGAGCGGAAACGCTGCTGCGGGCAGCTACAGAGGTGCCTCGTTAGCTGGCAGGGGTTTGGGACCATATCTGGTCGCCTATTGAGGCAGGTAGAGTCCCAAACATTCACTGCGAGCGAGGTACCGACACCCGGCATAAGATAGCGAGTTCTTAAATCGGTAGATTGTTAAAACAGACATGCCTGGGTGTCGGCACAAAGCGATTCCGCGTAGCTAGTTCCAAGAACTGGTGGGGATAGCGACGGTCAGCTAGCCGGGCAGAAATTCGGCCAGCTCTAACGAGCCACCTCTGTATAATGCAATCAACGACGAATAACTTTTGTACGAAAAACCTTTCCTTTCATTCGATTCATGTTGCGAACAATGCTGCACAGAATCTGTGGTCAGAACTTACTAATCAGTAGACGTCTATAGCGACCGAGGGAAGATTAGGTATCAAGATATTATTTCTTATTAGGGTCTCGAATCAAAAGAGCTTATTAGAGAAATTCAAGAATTTTAGTTTCTGCCCATTCTACTGCACTTGAGTTATCGATGAAATCATGTCGGACGACTAGTTACAAGAAAGTAATTGTTAGATGTTCTGCGGGAAAAATTGGCGCGTATAAGTGAACGGTCGTTTGATGAACCAGTCTTCCTTGGGATACCAAATGTATCAGAGAAGCGAAAGAAAAGTCGTGCCCTTCACGGATCATTTTGAAAGCGAGTTAAAATTGTTGCGTTCATCTTTTCCATGACTGTTTCGTTAGGCTCCAAATTTGATAATCCAACCGATGCGAATGATACGAGTTCCCCCCGGAAAAATGGGCGCGAGAAAAACCGCGAGTCATTCATGCTTAGACAGACTTACCTAACAGATAGGTATTTTAAGCGCTATTTATTTAATCCACTGCGCGTAATGATCATTTGCATTGTGACTCCTTTAGAGAGAGACAAGTTTCGAAACAACGACTCCTTTGGTCCACGGAAGCTATATTTGTGATGGCAATCTTGAAATTACGAATCTTTGTACACAAGCTTCTGTCAGTTACGCATACTGTTTTCATATAGTGTTCTAGAACGTACGATACAGTATGAAAGGGAGCTGATTCTTAAAAGATAATTCGAAAATGTGTAGTAAAATCGTTCAAAGTAATAATCACACTAAAAAGTAGTACCGCCTTGGTAGAAATATTGAAGAATGAAAATATTAAAGTTCCTCAGGACAATCAACGATTTTCAATAGAAAAAATTCGAATCAAAATCGAAAGCTGTTGCCGAAAAACCTTACTGCACATTCTCCATTCATCTTTTCCCAAAAGATCGCCCCCTGACGAATTACAATCGCATATTTCGGGATTCCACTCTGCATTTGCGTCATGATTTTCAAATGAAACTGTCCCGATAGTCTTCAGATATTAACAAAAGTGTGTTCAAGTGTGTTCAAGCAGTGGCGCAAGATGAAACTTTTGTAATAGTCTCGCGTAACGAGCGCTGATAGCACGCGTCCGTTTTATAAGCGCATCACCTTACTCTCTAAAGGAAAGGCATAGATAATATTGGACGAATGCACTGCCAAACATCTCTAAGTTATATTTAAATAAACAACGTTAGACAATACTGTGCTATGATATATATATATTATATATATATTAATTTTGTTTAATATTAAACGAACGTTTACGTTTAATTTCTTTTTATCTGTATCCGTCGTTTGTTCCGTTCACGAACAACCTTAAAATGAGGAACTTAAGCGCGACTTAAGCCTGTTTCTTCTTTTGTACGATATAGAACATTTTGCACGCGCTGCTAAGTTTGCGTTCCAACTTGGACGGACCTACTCATCGTCTCTCGTGCATTGTCCGCACGACGCCCGCTAATTAGACTCACGCGGATCTAGGAAACCGGCGATTGTTTCCTTCTCGATCAGCGCACGATCCTTCTCGATCGTTTCGCCGTTTCCTGTGCTTAAATAGAATTAGAATGGAACGCGAGACGGGACATCATTCGACGCGTTAACTAAGTTAATCATGCATTATAATTTCATCGAGCGCTGCGTTGTTAAACGATCTGTCTAGTTTCTCTTTTTTTATATTCTCGCGGTGTTTTTCTACCACCAACCGTCTAAGTTCTGCGAAAACGGCCGTCTTTCTAATGCGCTTGTCTAATCCGGGCCGGGTTGGTCAACGCGAGACAAAAGAAGAGGGAACTATTGAATGGAATTTTTAAAGCTGAAACTAGGAGAGTCTGTGATTAGACTGAAACAATATTGTTCGTCAATGAAATCGCCAGGTTGCTGTTACACGTCATAGTCCAGCTAGTACTGGGTTGTCTAAAGACACTGTCGAGGTTCCACAATCACAGTTTTGCCTTTCTTGTCTACGGTAGGACGACTTCAGTCCCAAGAAAACGAAACAAAACTGCCGATCCTCGACCCGCTCGTAATCCGCTGACCCACGCCTGAGTCCAGAACGCCGCGAAGCTTGCGTTTCTAGTTTGCAAACTAATTTTTAGTTTAGTTTTATAGGAAGCTAGGAGCCGCGAGGGTTCCTCAGTATTTTATCTCGCGTTGGCGCAACTTAGCCCCGAGCTACCCTCGCGAAGACGGCTCGGTAGCGACGAGCAGAGCGCGGAAGCATTGAACTCCTAGGAAGAATCCTGTACAAAGTCAGCGTAGGCGATAGGGAAACGGGGAACTGCACTCCTCGGGTCCTCGCGCGAGGACAGGGAAGCGTTAATTAGTTGATTAATCGCGACGAACTTTGTACCGACGATCCGTGCCGGATCACCGCCTCGACTTCGCGCCTCTCGATAGCGTAAGAACAAGGAAGAAGGTGAAGATGTACTGCCAGTATCGTATGTAAATATTCTCCCCGCAGATACAGACTCTCAGCCTCACCCACAATTTTGTTAATAACACATTGTTCATGGAACGTGTTTGTACGATTGGAGAACGGAGGCCGAGGGATCATTCTGGGTCCCCCGGCACGTTCCTGGTGAATGCGTACGGTGCATCGTCTCAGCGCGAGATTTTTTGTTAAAAAGCAAACGTTCACTTTCCTTTGTCACAGAATGTACTTTCCGAGGAAAAAGATTCGATTGAATTTACCAAACAGGTGGTCAAGGAATTCTCTAATTAATTTTGGAACATCTACGCGATTAGAATACCTCGATGGTCGAATTACGAATGATTTTGTACGGTGATATAGTACTTAGACTTAGCGGGAATTCTGTCAACTTTACTTGGTAAATTTCGTTTCCTTCTGTATCTACGTAGAAGTGAATTTGGATAGACTCTGCGAGCTTTTGGAAACGAGAGCCTGGAGCTTGGTGGAACGATAATCGAAGCATTAGCGATTCCACCGATTGTTACTTTAATTTCTATCGCAGCATTTTGTAAACGTTCAGTCTGTATGTTAGTGTTTTGTGTCTGTTTCTTTAAACATAGTTCTTCGTCGTTTTATCAAACGCTAAGGTATTCTCGACCATGGCCGCCCATTTAGTAAATGCAATAAAATTCTTTTAACGTACCAAGCTCAGTGAACTTACTCGGTGTGTGCGTGCGCGCGTGTGTGTGTGTGTGTTTTCGTTTCGATTCTGCGGTTAGAGAAATGTTCGTTAGTTCACGATTGTAATTCTTCGAATGAAATTAAATTCGAGCGCTGGTTGCCCGAATGTCCTGCCTTTAGCGATGGATCAAATTAAAACGGCGAATCTCGCCGGTGAAAAATGGATGCGTTCTGTCGAATGTGAACTGCGTTCTTTCGTTGGTAATTGGGTATGGTGACCGATGGAAAATTATTAGCAACGCTCGTCGAACCAACGGCACTTCGAAAGTCCATGTAAATACAGGCTCTATCATCCAAACTACTTTTATACGGAAAATTGTTCAGAGATGCCGAATGCATATATAAATATATATTTAATAAACACGCTATTTCTGACAAGAATGATCTTTAATTTTAAGCGAACGATGATACGATCTTTGACGAGTATCGTGTGCAGGTCGTTGAGGAAAGTAGTGCTCTTTGGGGGGCATCTAGTATTTTTCTAGAGTCAGTGAAAAGTGTTGCAAATATACTGCAACACATAGAAACACTGCTCTAAAAATTGGGCCTGTTCGAGGAAAATGTGACTGCCTATTAAATAGCTACTGCAAGTGATGGCACTGTAGACCACTATTATTTGCCAATAATCATTTTCATAAAAGGCTGTGCCCCGTCTGAATAAATTTCTGTACTCTTTCGACAAATCTGTGACTCGTAATAAAAGTCTAGATAGGGCTTATGAATTATTCAAGTATTTATTTACATAACTATGAATGAATTTATGAGTTAATGCAAAGCGGAAGAAATTAGAACGAAATTCTTGATTCGAATAGTTGCTCCTTACGAATGAACATTTAATTATATAATGTAAGACCAATCTTTCTGGACACAGAGCCAGAATTTATGACTTGGTTCGTAAGCGTCTTCAAATCGTGTACTGTAATTAAACGCGTTAAATTTGTTAAATACTCTTCCAGGAGGAAAGTTCCACAATCTTTCAATCGAACAGATATTTATTTTCACGCGCTACACCATAAACAGTAAAAGTAATTCACTTGCAATTCCAGGAGCACAGTTTACTTCGACAGAGTTGATTACCATACCAATATTAATTTACATAGCATTCTGTTTTCTTTACAGTCACTGCTAAGCGTTCTCAAACTCTCGAGCACCTTTCCTCTAACACTCTCCACGCGAAACGGGGTGGACCTCCAGAAGATACATCGATTGCTAATAATTTTTCTGCATCACCTTTTATAATCAATGTTGAATGCCTCTTATCATTCGACAAAGAGAATCCACGATTATACGAATTGTCAAAGAAGCTTCCTTTAAAGGCCACAGACGTGGTTCACACGGAAAGAAAATTTCGTATTTCTCTGCGCGAAGAGGGGTGAGTGTGCGTGCGTGGCGAATTCGAAATGGAAAATAGTGTGCCTGGTATCGCGTGAAACGAAATTCCGTGTGACTTGTGTGAATCGTGCGCACTGAATGGAAGGAGAGGAAAACGTAAGCGAGCGATCCTTCGACGCTTCTAGTTCAATTGAAAAGATTTTAAAAAGGATTACCGAAGGGAAAGAGAAGAAGCTACTTCGAGTCCAAGACTATTTCGACTGTTCTCTAAAAATGGTAAATTCGATCGAGAGGAAGGGAAGTGATTGAATTCACGTTTCGGCACTCCTCTGGGATTCTCGAAGGGAAACCAAGAGGAGGGGTACAGAAAGCTTGACTCGAGGATCCCTTGATTACGTTTATGCGTGCATTTTCAATTCGTAAGATTAATTCTGTAGCGAGGGAGTCTCTGTATATACACCGCCTGCACTTTGTACGAATATTGCGAACGTCGCTGTGCCCAGCGAAACCCCCCTTTTACTTTTTGTTTCCTTTCGTCGTTTAATAAAGTGAATTCTTCATGACCTCTTCAACACTGTGAAAATCAATGCAATTGTACCCCATATCCCTTTTTCTTTTACAGATTTTCTTTTGGAGTGCAATATCCACTTTTCTTAGGAATTTGAAGCTTTCGACCAGAGATGGGCAAAAAATTATTTGAAATAAAAATTTATGTACGAAATTTCTATTTCAAATAATTTTTTGCCCATCTCTGCTTTTCATCAATTAGGGTCGAAGTCAAAATTATAAGAAAAAGAGTATCAACTCACTCGTGATTTCAAAGTATTGATTAAACGTTGATGCGTATTAAGTTTCCAAGTTTAAAAATTTGAATAATTCTAGTTTATTCCCATCTTCGCACTAATCAGTGACCCTTCTAAATTTCAGGTTTGCAAGATACTAATTCTCACATTGATCAGCAGTTCCTGCGATCTCCAAGAAAGATAGTCTAACAATAAGTTTTATACAGAAGGCGAAGTATCGCCTACTTTTACTGAAGTCTTATTTTAGGGGTGGCTTCGAAGATACACCTGCTATCAGTTGGTAGTTGTGCACCGTTGTCAGTATTTCTCAGCAACGTCTTCAGCTGTAAACAGTAGTTACTGTCTATTAGTAGAACGCGAGAGTTTGATTTATATTACAAGACTGAAGTAATCTCGAAGGGGTGTGTGTTTTATCTAATTATATTATTATCAGCTGAGTCAAGTTTTCTCGGTAAATAATAAAGTGAAATTTAATCATTAATAAGTAATTATTTAATAGGTAGCCAAATTAATGCACGAATTATTTAGAATTTTATGTGAACCCAAGGAATTGAAAGTACAAGTGTACTAAGCCAGCACATCCGTTCTCCGCGGCAGCTCGACACAAAATGATTTTAAACAAACGCTCGAAGGACTCGGGTTTACGCTGGTAAACAATAGTGAGGGCATGGCGAGGATAGGGCAATCTGTTTATCACTCTTACACGCATATTATCGTATCACCAAGTCTTCGCAACGCACCCTTTTCTTACATACTCTGAACTAGAAAATAACACGCGCTTTAAAGTTTCTGTAGAGGAAGTGCAGTATATTTGAAATACCAGTTTGTTTAAGACGAATAAAAAATTGCGGTAGAGGGTGGGAACAAATAAAACTGCATAATATCATAGGGAAACTAATAAACTTTTATATTTCAAACTCTCAGTAATAATAAAAAAAAAAAAAAAATAACTGAACCTTTGTCTAAATGAGAAATGACAGGAAGTATCGATTTCGTTAATGTGCAGGTAATCAGGCTTAAAAATCACAATATAGGAACAATCTCAGGTAAATATAAGTGAACTGCGCTGGCCCAAACCGACGCGGCGGTAGCCGCTGCGCGTGAAACAAAAGCATCGCTAAAGCTTTGGAATATTCCAAATTACATTCACCTTCGGTATTCCGAATTAGCAACATGGCATTGAAATCTAAAATGTCACACTTTGTATTCTCGAAATTATCGCAAAACTGACACGGAACCATAGATGGAACATGCAGATGAGTAGATTAAGTGTTTAACTCTAAAGTTTTGACATATTTTAACCATGATTGGAACGATTGAATACTTGTTGAAAAAGATTTGCAGATTGGCGTGTTCTTAATCTGAGGATTAAGGAGACCGTCCGGCCTAAAAATCGATTTTTCTTTTATTTTATTCTTCAGATGTTGAACCTATTAAGAATGCGCGTTTAAAAGGATTTTTCGAAATTCGTAAAATTCCCGAAGTTATAGGCATTTGAGTAGAGGAAAATGCGTGCGTAAACCCCGGCCACTTGGCACTCACGTAAAACTTTAAACGCGTTTTTCTCGAATGATGATTTTTCCGAACGGTAGACAGCATAACAAAAGAAATTATTAACTGATTCCATAAAATTTGGTGGCATTTTCTTTCTAATTGAATTCACTATTGTATCACCCTTTGACCATCAATTTTAGAGGTTATAGTTCTTCGTTATTAACATTTTTAGGCGCAGAATTACCCCCTTTTTCGCATGTTTGTGTTCAAACGTGTACCAAACTTCGCCATTTTGCTTTATTTGCCTTTTTAAAGGCTGATGCGATAGTGATTGATACAACCTATAAGAATATCTTTGGGTTTTTTATTTCAGACAATCCTATGTCGAGTTCTACTGTCTACCGTTTACGCCTCTTTTGTTGCAGCAGTGCACTGAGCGCCACGTAAAATTCGAACCATTATAGGAAAATTAAAAAAAAAAAATGTTTTTATATCCTTGAAGAACGAATAAAGAAAGACCATAAAGTTTTTTTGCTGCAAGTTGTATACTTTTTGAAAAAAAAAATCCTAAAGCTCACCTATTTTTCGAGCGTTTTGCCCGGACGGTCCCCTTAGTCGAAAATGTAAAAATTAACGGTTCATCCACAAATGTCATTAGTTAACATGTCATTGGCCACTATTATCTACGGTGTTACAAATTAAATAGCGTCAGTAGTTTATTAGATACTTCGATATTCCAAATTACCAACAGTATTTCAAATATGCTGCATTTCCTCTACCGTTTTCTACATTTCGAAGTTCTGCAAGACACTTATCGCTTGAAAAATAATTAGGCTTGTGAAAAGAATCACTAATGTTATAAACGCAGAAATGCTTGGGTTTGGAAAAAGTCGATCAATGGTCTCCTGAGAATTTGTCTCACAAAAACTGAAGCACCAGCTTCAAGCCCTTAAGCCTTTTCACAATGAATTAAAAGGTTTGATTCGAAACACCTTGCCTGGCATTGTCACCTACTTTTTCAAGATTTTTAATCGCTTTTTTAGCAACAAATAAATAGATTTCTTACTAAATATTGATGCACAACAATGGGTAAAGATAATACAAAGGGGCCCAGGACTTCAGATTGCAAAATTAATGAACTAATAAATGCGTTATTTCAATTCTGGCAACATATGACTTTTAGAATGAATTGAACTCTTGTTGCCAAATTTAGAATTTGAGCTTTTTCCGAATTAGTTTATCCGGTTGGAGGACTTTGTCTCAAAGCACAAATCCTTTTGAATTTCTTGCGTGATGCTTGTAACGATTGTGCTTATAATTAATTAGTTATCAGCATTTATTTAACGCCATATACCGATAAATAATGGGCATTAAAACGCGCCAAATCGAGGCTAAGGTAAAAAGGGCTGCAGCCTTAAAATAGACTGGGCGTGTTTTAGCGCTCATCTTAGTTCATAATTTCCTCCGCTACGCGACGCTAGCGTTTGTAAGTTCGAAAATCGAACAAATATTTAAAATGCCTTTTGCAGCAATAAATGAACAATTTTGTGGTTGAAAATAGTTACAGAACAATTTGTAGTCTGCACAGAAGCGGGCTATACCCTCGGATTACAAATAAAAAAATAGATAAACAAAATTATATATTCTTGTGTATAGCCTCCATTGTAGTGACTTGTACTATCGCGGAAAATTAATAAATTTTTGACTTTTTACAATTAATTTATGAAGTTTTAGAGTTGCATCTTAATATATAGATCTGCAGCTTACTTTCTATATAATATTTGTTACTATTTTGTTCATAATTAGCTATTAATATTTTTTAAATAGGATTGAAGCAAATGTGAAATAGATAAGAGTACTTGGGATCCTCAATTATTTAACTATGGACTTTCTAGAAATAATTTATGTATTTTTCCAATGCCTCTTAAAATAGGTACAGGCCTTTGGCTAGAGACCTACATAATATTCACAAATATTTTGTTGACAATTAATTATATTACACTACAAATGTATTCGTCTTTCGTTTGCCTTTAATTAATAATTTCAACTGAAAATTTCTAGCTCTCAAATCTCTGAGTCTATCGATTTCATTCGATACTATTCGAGCACCCGCAAGCTTGTAGCCGCTCAACATTTTAACAACCATTGAAAACAAAGAATATAAGAATAGCAGAGTGCTGTCGACATTTGAAAAAGCAACTACAGTAGTTCCAGAGGTGGAAACTAAAAGGAACCGTATTCGGGAAATTTTCAGGTTTTTTTATTTTTTATTGCTATAATACAATTTGATTGTTGTGTAAAATCTGTCTTGTAAATATACTAAAAAAAAAGATGTATCTATGCTTACAATAATTAAGGAATAAAACGCGGAAGCATAGCACAATAGAACAGAACAACAACCCTATTGTAAATGTTAGATTAATCTTTATTATTACATCTGTTTTAAAAGACATAACTTATTTATAAAAATATGAGGATCGGGGGTACCAGTGGGCGAAAGGGGGGTTGGGGGTGAATGGGGGGAGATGGAGGGGCAGGGGCAGGATATAATTAGGATCGAACAAAATCCCTTACATTACGGAATAGTTAATACTAATAAAACTCAGTACTTTTTACAAGTTACAAGGAATAACAAGATCTATCATTATTAATCGGGGCTTTCTCTAACTTATCGTAAGATAATTGTAAATCGGAGCACGTAGCTTATCTACCGTCCTTTCTCCATTTCGTTTTAACACAGAGAAGTGTCGGTGTGTCAGAGAGCGGATATGCCGTACCTAATTTTGAACACATTTCATAATATGTTTAATCAACGATCGCTCGGCGGATTCGATCGTTTTTACGCATATAAACCTTTCCACCCACGCGCGGCACAATCTCGATGTATGAAAAAATATCAAATTCGTTTTTGGAAAGCGGCTCGCTACACCGTTACGAAGTGTTCGCGCGCATTGAGCTCTTGCAATCAGATCTTTTACAATACACACACACATATATATAAATATATATATATATATATATATATATATATATATATATATATATATATACACACACTATTTAAAAAGAAGGAAAGAAGATATTAACATTCTCTTGTTATTTTCTCGTCGTTCGCTATTTGGCAGACTTTTCGTGGCATTAACAATACAAAAGGCAGTCGCGTGAAGACATATACTTAATTCGTTACAAAAATTTCATTTATATATATATATATATATATATATATGTATATATAAATAAAAATGTCTCCCCTCAGGAGCGTACAGGTTTCGCGGGAATAGTCATAGAGAATTGCGTTGGACCCTCGTCTTCCGTTGTCGGAAAGCTCCATCACACCTGCGCGTAATTCAGGATTGCATCGAGGATGCTAAACGGCGCACGGTCCTTCGATGCAACGGTCAATTACACCAAAATTACATATAATATAATATATATACTCATTTATATATATATTTATATTTTTTTCTCTTCTATGTCCCATATAATATGATAAAGGAAACATTATTATTTAGTATCCATGGGGGTCGCCTTATACAATGAAAACGTATCGATATCTACCTTACATAATATAAAAATATGTAAAAACAGTTTGTACAAAATCGAGAGAAAAGACAATTATTTATAATAAGAAGTACCTGGATAGTACGTAAGATGAGCGGACAGGTAGAGATAGAGGGGGGGGGGGGGGGGCGGATGTCTAAAAGAGAGTATTTACACATTTCCTCTTTAGAAGTGGCGAAGATAGATTTAAAAAAAAAAATAGGTAAAAGGGAATATGATATTCTCTATGCCGTGATCAACCATTGTTATCCTCTAAATAACCGCGTTACTGGTGGACATATTGCAAATGAACGTGCACGAACTCCGTACCTTATCGACGAATAATTTGCTCTTTTCTCTCGCAACAATCTATGATTAGTCTCTATCTATCTATCTATATATATATATATATTTATATTTATATACTCTATTATGCGTACACATCATACCACCGTCCAGTCACACCACCGATACGCGTATTCGTTTTATTTATATAAGAACTCTCCTTTGGCATTGGCGGATGAGAGAGATCAGCGAGAATCGTCTTATAGCCCCCGCCCGTCGCCTACTTAATTCATTAATGAATCTACTACAACATATTAAACGTACACACATTAACGCGTTAACAATTACGCTACAGCACGATACTTTACACGGGAAGAAAAATATAGAGGCGCCGTCGCGAGCTCGCCGGGCGTTCCTCGAGTTCTCGATTTAAAAAAGATCCGCGAGAGCTCTTCGGCAAGGTCGACGACGAAGAAAACGAAGAGACGATTTTCTTCGTCTCCGCGTCCGCCATTTCTCGCGAGCTCTGCAAAGTCTCCCTCGACACCCTACTCGTCGGTGAGGCGAACGGCAGGAAGATATATATTAAAAAAAAAAGAAGGAAAGAGTAATTTCGCCGTGCGAATGGAATGTCTGTGTATGGAACGATTTCATTTTATTCGCGGGGCGAAGACGATTCCTCCGAGGGCTCCCGTCGACCGTGCAAAGAGCTACCTTCCCCTTCTATCTTACATGTTAAATCTCACCACGTTCGATCGGTGATTGATCGTTAAATCGTTAAAGGCCATTTGGAAACGCTGCGTTTCTTCGATTAGGAGAACACATTAATTTAATAGATCTACCTAGGTGAACTTCTCGCACGCACCCCGCGACGTTCGAAGGCACGATTCTTAGTTTCTTCCTTGCCACGAAGAGATAGCTACGGGTCCCTATCGCATCTGGTGTCACGCGGTGCTACGATTGTTACAATTGTTGGACAGTGCCACGCGGTGACCAGAGGTACGATGCTGGAGCGGATTGAGTCGTATCGATCCTGAAGGTTTACGCGGCCTTCCCTCTGTTCGCGCAAGATGGGGGTGCGATTCGTGATGGTAATCGAGCGATTTCTCGTGTAAACTTTCTATCTGGGTATTGTGGTTCGAGTAATATATCATTTGCTCTTCCTTAATGTTAGAAATTGTATTCAGGTGTCGAGATCTCTAAGTGTCATGTGCAACGAAGAATCGTTTTCCGATTAAAAGATAACATTATGCAATTTGAAGTACCAAAATCGTACGAGGAATCACAGCAATGGCACCACGAATCACGTCTCACCCCGTACAGGCGTGCTTGCGCGTTACACAATTAAATAGAATATTACATATTACACTCTACTAGTTGTCTTCGTCGAATACACGTAGCAGCTTGAATGTTTCTTCGCTCCCATGTTTTCTCCTATGTACAATAACTATTGTAGATAGCAAGGTTCGCGTTCCTCCTTATTCAACTGTGTCTATAGGGTCTCTACGCTGTGGCAAGTCGAAGGCACCATTGTTCATTGAGCTTCAGATACAAAAAAAGAAAGGTGGATCGGTCGATAGAGCGTAGATATATCGTCTACTTGAATCTCCTATGATACTCCTGGCCACATCATTTATCGTTTCTTTAATTAGAGAAGGCACAATCGTTGAGAACGAGTAGGCAAATGGTGTCTTTGATCCAGGGAAACTGTCTCCTCGCATACATACACACCTATTCGTCGTTAATACATACATGCTTATACAGCTGCAGAGTAGTGTATCACGAGTGGAAGCAATACAGTGATCTGACGCGTACACCCAAGTGTTATTTAAAGTGAGATCCTCAAAGAAGCAGGTCGTCACACGTGTCCTCCATCACTAGTATAGTGCATATAGGGGCGCACAGATGCAAACCACCTATGGATCTTGCGATACTCTAACCCTTAACCTGGTACTGTCCAAAATCTATACAGAATGCGGCTCCAAGCTCTCACTTCCTATCACACAAACTATACTATCCTTGCCATCTACTGCTCCCACTACCTCACTCTATTCCTTCCACTCATAACGCCCAGCCGTTCGCCGATATTCGGTGAAGGATACCTTCCTTCCCCCCTTGCGATCCGACCTTGGCACGAGAGAGCATTTCGCGGATGTGCACGGCCCGGAACGGTCCACACCGCCCCGGCGAGAACCACCCTCGAACTTGACGAGCTAATCACAGTTCGTGCACGCCTAGGCGCCACTCACCCGCGCGAGGAATAGAGGGTGTTCAACCGGCCTCATATGTAGATCGCCTCGGAGCCCTTGTTGCTTTGGTGGGCGCCACCGGCGCTGTACGCGTTAGGCGAGGCCATGCACTCGGACCAGTCGCTATTCGAGTGCGGCGAGCTCGACGACCAGTGGCCTGGGCTGTCTGGGGACGGGGTCGGGAAGCTCTCCGGCGCTTGCATAAGGTGCTGGGGCGTCACGTCCGGTCCGGAGTGATGGGACGGCGGCGTCAAGTATTGGTAGTACTGCTGCGTCTGCTGTTGCTGCTGCTGTTGCTGCTGCTGTTGTTGCTGCTGTTGCTGCTGCTGTTGCTGTTGCGTGCTCTGCTGTTGCGCCTGTTGTTGTTGCTGTTGCTGCTGCTGGATCTGCTGTTGCGTCTGCTGCATCTGCTGCTGCTGCGCCTGTTGGGCCTGTTGCTGCTGACTCGACGAGTAGGGGAGGTTCTCAAAGTCGAATCCCACCGGTGGCATGCCGCCGTGCTTCTGATGCGTCGCCTGTCTCATGGCGGCGATGTGGGTGGGCGACGTGGGCAACGAGGGCCTGCTCTTCGCCGGGGACGGCGAGCCCATGTAGCTCGCCTGCGGCGACAGAGTCATGTTCGATTGCACCGAATGAGGCGGGGACTGGTTACTGTACGGGGGCGATAACGTGTTCACCATCCCCTGCGTCTGCCGCTGATGGGGCGCTAGCAGCTGGTCGTGAAAATTAGGCAACCCGTAGTTGGTCGTGAAGGTGTCCAGCCCGAGCTGCTGAAGGCCCTGCATGGACTGGCCCTTTATGCAGTCCTCGTAAGGGGGCGGCTGTTTCGCCGTGGCCGTGTGACCCACCAGAGGCAGTGCATTGCTGTAGAGGCTCGCGCTGTCGTAGGGACTGGGCAGATTTCCCTCTGCGCCCTCTGCCCCTTGGGGGATCTCCTGGTTTGGGGGCTGAGCACCGCGTTTCGCCTGGGGCTTCTTCACGGATGGCTTTCGCCTCACCACCACCACGCCGCCCTCCGAGTCCGGGCTGTTTGGGTTCCCCGCGGCGCCCGTCTTCGGTCGTTTCTTAGACTTCGATTGCTTCGGCGCTGAACCGATCACTGTTGGGTGTGTGATCAGTTGCGGGTGGTTGGGAGATCCTATAACAAAAATCAATTGTCCATTTTAATTTCCAAATTATCGATTTTCTTACACGTAACGATTACTTTGCACCACGCATTAATGTATCCACGCATTAGAGATAGAACGCAAAGACACTTACCCATAAGTGGCCCGTTTGGAATGACGGTCACCATCTGCGGGGATCTCGGCACGTGTTCGTCCAGTAATCTCACGATATCGTGATGTAATCTCTCGCTAGCCACGTCTCTTGGTAACCGATCCATGTGATCAGTGATCTCCCTGTTAGCAAAGGTATCCAGCAACGCTTTGCACGCCTCGAAGCTGCCTTCCCTGGCGGCAAGGAACAACGGCGTTTCATCTTTGTCGTCCTGGGCGTCTCTGTTCGCGCCATGGACAAGAAGTATATTAACAGCGTCGACGTTGTTAACCGCTGCGGCCCAATGCAGGGCGGTCTTGCCGCTGTTGTCAGCGGCATTAATATCGGCGTCCGCATTAATGAGATCCTCCACCATTCCCTCCGTAGCCAGGCGAGCTGCCAGAATCAACGGGGTGGTTCCATCGTGCATACGAGCGTTTAGGTTCGTCGCTCTATTTCTCAATAATATCTGGAAGACTCCCATAGCGTCAGCGGCGACGGCGGAATGCAGAGGCGTCCTGCCAGTGTTATCCTGAGAGTTGGCATCGGCACCGGCGTCGAGGAGCCTCTTCGCGGCATCAGACCTCGCGTAACGAGCCGCCAGATGAAGGGACGTTTCCCCGCTCTTGTCTGTCGTGGCGTTCAAGTCGGCACCCTGGGCGACCAGATCCGCGATCACCGTTGCGGTACCATCGCTTTCATCCTCCTCCTCCCCTGTGTCCAACCCTCCGCCGCGTACAGCGGCTACCATCAATGGAGTCATTCCACAGGGACCTCTTGCGTCGACGTCCTGGCCATGTTCGAGGCTAGGCGGTGTCAGGACTCCAGCGTCTGGTCTGCGTATCTCTGCAGCGTCCAAGTGTTGCTGGGTCCACATCCGTGGTTCGGTCTCCTCGTAGTCGGTGATGGCGGTGTGGTCGCTGGCGTAACCAGGCTCTATTCCCCTCATCCTCTTCGAGGGAGGGAGATCAGACTCGTCGTCCGACCACTGTTGAGCCCGACCATTCCCTACGTCCAGGTCCATGCAGTTGACCGACGGCTGTTTGTTCAGGTTCCTCATCTCCTGGCCGTCCGGGCCTCGCCTGCGCGACCTTCGACGCGGTCCGCTGCCGCTGCTAGTGCGCAGGAAGCCCTCTGGGAACCAGGTCACACCCACCGCACGTTTTCTCTGCGCGGTGACCAGCACGCCGAGCAGCATTCCGCCGAGTACCACGAGGACGACACCGATAAAGACGTACTTGTAGTTCGTTGGCGTGTCCGGGTACTCCGGCCCCTGGGGCCCAACGACCCCTCGAACCTGCTCGATGGGGAAGTTGCGCGATAGGGAGTGCTTGGACGCGGTGGCTGCCAGGTACTCTGCCGCCTCGTTCGCTGAGGGGAAGCACACGGCACCCTGGGTCACTGTGCATTTTCTGTTGTCGATCTCCAAGTAGGCGATCACGCCACTCTGACTGTTAGTGTAGACGGTTGTTGGACGACCGAAGAAGTTAGTCTGGAGACTCGGCTCCCTTTCTCTCTTCCAGGGGTATATCATGTCGTTGCCTAGCTCGTCCTGCTTCACCCTCAACGTTGTCCGCAGCTCGTGGCCAATATCCCTGAGGAAAGCCACCACATTCGAGCGGAAGGTTTGCATGTCCATCCTGACCACCACGGATATCACACCCTCTGCGAGGGATGGTGGCTCCCTGTCACAGTCCAGACCGTCCCAGTTACATTCCTCGTTGTTGCAGCCATAATCGCAGTGACCGTTGGCGTAATGCTTGCGACAGTAGGCGTCGTAGATAGGGCTGTAAGGATAACAATTCTCGCGTTAGCTACATTGTCAAGACTGTGTAAAAACCTTGGATCTGAAGGGATTAGAAACGTCACGATTACTTACTTGCAGGGTGCCAGTTTCCTCTCGCAGTCCCTTCCATCGAACAGGCACTGCGCGTTGTTACAGACTTCGTCGCAGACGTCGTTCATGAAGACGTCCCAGCAGTTGATGGGAGCCGTGCAATTGCGCCACGGGTTTATGCCCAGCGAGCAGTCGTTGCCATCGAAGTTGCAGGCGTACCTGTTGCACTCGTCGTCGCAGTGATGGTTACCAGACTTCTCCTCGCATCGATTCTCGATGCACTTCTTCCTCTCGAGCTCCAGATCCAGGTCGTACGCGTTCATGGTCTTCGGGACGTTCGAGTTGGCTCTGCCGAAGATACCGCCCCCGTAATTGGGGTCGTAGCTCTCGCAGTTCTTGCCAGTCCATTTCGGCGGGCAGTCGCAGGCGTAATCGCCGAGCAGGTTCTTGCAAACCGCGTTGGACTGTTGGCACGGATTGCTCGCGCACTCGTCCCTAGCATCTATCTCACAGTGGGTCCCAGTCGTGCCAGGTGGGCAGTAGCACCTGTAGCCCACCTCTGTCTCAGCCACTCTGCAAGTGCCACCGTTCAAACACGGCTCCCTGTCGCAGTATGAGCCGGCGAATTCGCAGTTGTTCCCATAATAATCGCTGGGGCAGAGGCACAAGTGTCCGGCCTGCTTCGCGGTGCAAACTCCGCCGTTCTGGCAGGGCGAGCTGTCGCAGAAGTTCACCTTCACCTCGCAGTGGCGTCCCATGTAGCCGGGCTTGCAGTTGCAGTGGTAGTTGTTCACCAGTTGCACGCAGTCCTGAGTGCCTGGCGTGGTGCAGGGGTTCGACAGGCACTCGTTGATGTCGCCCTCGCATCTGGGCCCCACGAAACCAGGCGGACACTTGCACTCGAACCCTCCGACCTTATCGATGCAGGTTCCGTTGTTATGGCAGGTGCCGATGGCGCAGTCATCTACGTTCAGCTCACAGATAAAGCCCAAAGTTCCTGGTGGGCATGAGCAGCTGAAGTTGCTGATGAGGTCGTGACAGGTGCCGCCGTTCTGGCAAGGATTCGGTCTGCAGTCGTCCACGTTCAGCTCGCAGTTCTGACCCTGGAAGCCTTTCGTGCACTGGCACTGATAGGAGCCAACCAGGTCCTTGCAAGTAGCACCGTTCTGGCAGGGAGCAGAGTCGCATTCGTTCACCTCCTCTTGACAGTAGGACCCAGTGTATCCCTCCAGGCAGTGGCAGCGATGGCTGTTACCGATGTCCTCGCAGGTGCCGTTGTTACAGAGGTTCTTCTCGGGCACGCCCTTCCTGATAGCCGCGTCTTTGCACGAGACCATCTCCACGTCGCAGACTTTGCCCGTCCATCCTGGGGAGCAGTTGCAGTGGTACTTGTTCTTGTGCTGGACGCAGGTAGCCTGGTTCTCGCAGGGACTGTCCACGCACCAGTCGATGTACTGGTCGCATCTGGTGCCCGTGTACCCGTAAGGACAGTGGCAAGTGTAATACTGCATGTGGTCGTGACACGTAGCGCCGTTCAAGCACGGGGAGCTGTCGCACTCGTTGATGCGGTATTGACAGTTGGAGCCTGTGTAGCCGGGCTCGCAGATGCAGGTATAGTTGTTGATGCCGTCGATGCACTTGCCACCGTTCATGCAGCTGCTGTCCGTGCAGTCCTCGTCGTTGGTTTGACAGTTAATGCCGGAGAAGCCGAGCTGGCACTGGCACGTGTACGAGTTGACGTACTCCTTGCAGACGGCGCCGTTCTGGCACGGCTGAGACAGACACTCGTCCACGTCGATTTCGCAGTGCTTGCCGCTGAAACCGTCCAGGCAGAGGCAAGTGTAGTCGCCGATCCCGTCCAAGCACGTGCCGCCATTCTGACAGGGGGCTGTGAAGAATAAATTAATGTTAGTTGACTATGATGAAAGAGAAACTATGGCTGCGAAACAGAAGTTGAAAACAGTACAAAGTATAAGTTGAAAACTACAGCCATTACTGTATCCTAAGCTTAGTAATTCAATTTTCTAACTGTAAATCTCGACTTGCGAGACAGAGTAGAGTTCTCTACTCACAATTGGCGCAGTCATCGGTGTTAATGATGCAATCACGGCCCTCGTAGCCCTTCGCGCAGAGACACTGATAAGAGCCGTTGGTGTTCCTGCAGGTAGCGCCGTTCCTGCACGGAGACGTCATTACACACTCGTCGACGTCCTCGTCGCAGAGTCTGCCAGTGTAACCGACCGTGCAAGTGCAGGCGAAGTCGAGGAAGTTGGACGACGGTGAGCACTTCGCGCCATGAAGACACCTGTAACAAAAACAACCCCCAGCCATGTTGAGTCAGCCTCTCAGAACAGGTAGACTAGTCCGCCATCCCTGCAGTACTCCCATACACAGTGGACGAAAGGAATACAGTGAGACCATAACAGCAGTGGAGGCTGAAGACCCTCAAAAATCAACAGAAGTGCAATCCAAGATAATGTTCCGCATACGTTCGCAAGGCCGTTCTATCGGGAGCTTTTACACCAAAATGGACAAACGTTTTAAGAAACAGATTCGACGAGTTCAAAGCCTGAAGACCGTCCCTGGCAAGGCACCTCACTAGATTCCTCTCATCCACCACAGCCATCTGAAAGCCGTACTTGTTAGGCGAGCAAGGGTCCAGCTTGTCCTCGCAGTTCCTCCCAGTGTGCGGCAGCTCGCAGACGCACTTGTAGTCGTTGACGAGGTCGATGCAGGAGCCGCCGTTCTGGCAGGGATTGTTCGCGCAGTCGTCGATGTTCGTCTCGCAGTTGGTGCCCGCGTAGCCCGGCACGCACTTGCAGCTGTACCCGTTCAGGTGGTCGTTGCACGTGCCGCCATGCTGGCAGGGGTTCGAGCCGCACTCGTCGATGTTCGCCTCGCACCTCTTGCCCCCGTAGCCGGGCAGGCAGTGGCAGATGAACTGGTTCACCCCGTCCTCGCAAGTGCCCCCGTTTATGCAAGGGTTGCTGGCGCACTCGTCCACGTCGCTCAAGCACCTAGCGTCGTAGTACCCTCGCGGGCACTCGCAGCGGAATCCGTTAATCAGGTCGATGCAACGGCCGCCGTTGGCGCAAGGGTTGCTCGCGCACTCGTTTATGTCCGTCTCGCAGTGCTGCCCCGTGAAACCTGGCTCGCACTCGCACGAGTACCTGGAAGAAAAGACATCGTATCCACTGAGGATGGAAGAAATGATTACGTTAGAGCGGGCCCAAGATTTTGCCAGATTAGGGGGTCTGTGTGGAGGGCGGTCGGGCGCGTATTCTGCACGGCGGGCTCGCGTATCGGAGGCGCCGATCGTTTATCGGTAGACGGGGCGAGCCGAGGGGAACAGGGGGGGAACTATAAATGAATTTTGCCAGATTCAGGGGGGGTTCATCGAACTTCTTTCTCTTTTCGGAATAATTCTGTTAGTTTGCTACTTTCGTAGCGATTAAGTCTCTAATGCCCGATTTCTTCACTTTCGACTAAAGTCCCGGCCAGTGAACAACCAATTAGATGCTATCACGTGGCACTCGTCGACCAGTTGGATGCTATCATTTGGCAGTTATGTGGAACATAACTCTAACTGGAAGATTACTGAAGGTCAAGAAATCGGCCGTAAGAAGGGAAGTTAACGGGAGAATCCTTTTTTTGGGGGGTTAAAAACATAGCGAAATTTTAGATTTTTTTTTTAAAAAACTAGCGATTCGTATAATCTGAAATTTGGACCATGTTTTTATACATCTTTGAAGAAGTTGTAGTTTTTTTATTATTAATTTTTAATAATAAATATAGGAGTTATGCATGATCGACCATCACGCCGCCGTTGTCCGCTGATGTACACGATATTCCTGTAACCACTGAACCGATTACCTTGAAATTTGGCCCGTATGTCCAACAAACATTACTTTATAATTTGATGAACCAGGATACCGATAAGTTATATACTTCTTTGATTACATAAGAAAATTGACGCAAAATTGTATTGTATGGCAAAAGTTAAAGTTTCAGACCTTTCAATTTGAAAACTATCCACACTCCTCAAAAAATTTTTGTATTTTTTCTGGCTACTCAAATTATGGCTACATATGTATACAGTGAAACGCCGTTTCATCTTTCTGTTTTAGATTATCAGGAACATAAATATTATGCACACCAGCGGAGGACGAATTTTGCGCGGCGTGTTGGTCGATCATGTGTAACTCCTATATTTCTTATTAAAAATTAATAAAAAAAAAACTATTGCTTCCTCAAAGATGCATCAAAATATGGTTCAAATTTCAGATGAATCAAATCGCTAGTTTCTTAAAAAAAAATCCCCAATTTATGTTTTTAGCCCAAAGAATAGAATTCCCCCTTTAAGCAATCCGGATTATTCAGCAAATTATGCAACTTTGTGTGCAAGTAGATTAGTTCATGCGTGACACAGACCTATTTTTTATTGATGCCAGAGTGTAGTTTTAGGGGGTGAAATCACCCCTTAAAAGAAATGCAGAATTTTCTTTTTCCTGGAATATCTTGAGAACGGTGAGAGATATTGAAAAGAAGTATAAATGAAAGTTGCATCCTTTTTTTATATCTACAAAGCTGCGTAAAAGTAATTATCGAAAAATCCATACCTCTCAAGTTATACCCACCAGCAATCCTTAATTCGATAATTACTTTTACGCAGCTTTGTAGATATAAAAGAAAGATGCAACATTCGTTTGAACTCCTTCCCAATATCTCTCAACATTCTCGAGATATTCCACGAAAAAAAACAAAAACTGCACTATGGCACCAATAAAAAATAGGGCTGCCTTACACATGAACCAGTCTACTTGACACACAAAGTTGCATAATTTGCTGAACATCCGGGTTACCTGACTTCCCTTGTAAGTCTCCAAGTCTCCATCTAACTGCAAGATCTGTGAGACGAGTGAAATTCTTCAAACTCTTTCTCGCTTCTAGTACACAAATTTTGTATAGGCGATAGTACTCAGATAGTAGCTTGTAAGCTACCATTCAACCGTCTGCGGATGCAGTAGCTTCGGATTCTCTGTGCGCAAGATCCTCGGAGGATGCTAGCTGCCAAGGGAATCCGCGACTCACCTGTTGATGCCGTCGATGCATCTCGCGCTATTCCTGCAAGGGTTGCTGTAGCACTCGTTCACGTTCACCTCGCAGTTGGTGCCGGACGTGCCGGGTCTGCAGATGCACTGGTAGCCGTTTATGCGGTCCTCGCATCTCCCGCCGAATTGGCAGGGGTTGCTCTCGCACTCGTCGATCTGGATCTGGCACAGTTTGCCGGTGAAGCCCGGGTAGCAGTTGCAGCTGAAGCTGTTCTCCCCGTCGATGCAGGTGCCGCTGTGGCAGGGGTTCGACTGGCAGTCGTTGATGTTCGTCTCGCAGGAGGCGCCCGTGAATCCCGGGGGGCAGTCGCAGGTGTATTTGGCGATAGAGTCTTGACAGATGCCGCCGTTCTTGCACGGCGACGAGGCGCAGTCGTCTATGTTGATTTGACAGTGGGAGCCGGCGAAACCCTTGGCACACGTGCACTTGAAGGAGTTTATCAGGTCGGTGCACACGCCACCGTTCAGGCATGGCTTGGCTGCGCACTCGTCTATGTCGATCTCGCACTGGGTGCCAGTGAAACCTGGAAAAGAAGGCAGATATCGGGGTTAGAGAAATCTGGTTTCAGGTGGGACACACCGTCTCAGAGAGATTATATTGGTGGCTTTGTGGAGTGGTTTTCAAAGATTCTGAGGTTTAGGATCTTTGTGTAGATCATTAAGAATGCAAGAAGACACTTCTGTGGTAGACTATTCTGATTCCGAGGAATAATTTGTACTCTTACTTTCACTATTACTATTAATTTTAGTTTTAGTTTCAGAACAGTCTTTGGACACTCCTAGGGTGTAAATCAGCTGCTTTTAAAAAAAGATTTTGCCATTTTAACGGCACTGTTATTATCACAAATTATTAATACCTTCGCATCGAACTCCCCCCCCCCCCCCCCGGCAGCATTAATTTATCGACGGTAATAAGCAAGTGGAGGAGCGCCAGTTGCACACGTGCATCACAAACTAAATATATAGTACCTACATCCCTAAAATCAGATCCCGTACCACCTACTTTCCCCTCGATTGCCTGAATTGCTGCAACCGCGGATGATTTCCAAGTTGTTTCCTGAAGGTGCACTTCCCGCCACAGTTCCGCGCAATTACGCGAGATTAACCAGCGGCGGGCAAAAAACCTGCGATCGATTGAACCAGTTCAAAGCTCTAACGGTACCCAGGGGTCCATTCAAGCCAGTCATTCTTCCAGCCTGCTTCTTTCCGCGTTAAAGGCACCTCGAAAAATGGCAAACATCCACGGGGGCGAATGAAGTCGTCAGCGCGTCTGCCAGATGTAATTAGCCTTAATTAGACGAGCACCGACTGCACGGAGGCGGAGACCCCGAAACTGGTCCATCTGGACCACAATACCGCTAATTGCACCCTTGATCGATCGACTGCTTGCCCTTTTTTCCTTCCACGTTCTTATTCGCGTCGAGCGATTCACGGCGGTGATCTAGAGACGGATAATCGCGCCAATTATCGGAAGTAATTAGAGCCTGCAGATGGCTATCTGACTTGGCAGGAATCCCCGGGCCAGATGAACTGATTATCGATCATCGAGGCAGTATGAAGAACGTGTGTTGGAGAACAGTCGGTGTTTTGGGCGCGAAGATCGATTTTATTGCAGGAAACGGTCCGTGAATTGAGAATTGAGAGTTGATAAATGAGAGTTAAGAAATAAGAAATGAAAAATGAGAAATGAGAGTTTTGACAGATGAGAGTTGAAAATTTGAGAATTGAGAGTTGAAAATTTGAGAATTGAGAGTTGAAAATTTGAGAATTGAGAGTTGAAAACTTGAGAATCGAGAGTTAAAGATTTGAGAATTGAGAATTGAAGATTTGAGAATTGAGAGTTGAAAATTTGAGAATTGAGAGTTGAAAATTTGAGAATTGAGAGTTGAGAAATGGACAATTGAGAGTTGAAAACTTGAGAATCGAGAGTTAAAGATTTGAGAATTGAGAATTGAAGATTTGAGAATTGAGAGTTGAAAAATTGAGAATTGAGAGTTGAAAATTTGAGAATTGAGAGTTGAAAATTTGAGAATTGAGAGTTGAAAAATTGAGAATTGAGAGTTGAAAATTTGAGAATTGAAAACTTGAGAATCAAGAGTTAAAGATTTGAGAATTGAGAGTTGAAAATTTGAGAATTAAAGGTTGAAAATTTGAGAATTGAGAGTTGAAAAATGGACAATTGAGAGTTGAAAATTTGAGAGTTGAAAATTTGAGAATTGAAAACTTGAGAATCGAGAGTTAATGATTTGAGAATTGAGAATTGAAGAATTGAGAATTGAGAGTTGAACATTTGAGACTTGGGAGGTGAAAATTTGAGAATTGAGAGTTGAAAAATTGAGAATTGAGAGTTGAAAATTTGAGAGTTGAAAACTTGAGAATTGAAAACTTGAGAATCGAGAGTTAAAGATTTGTGAATTGAGAGTCGAAGATTTGAGAATTGAGAGTCGAAAATTTGAGAATTGAGAGTTGAAAATTTGAGAATTGAGAGTAGAAAATTTGAGAATCGAGAGTTGAAAATTTGAGAATCGGGACACTGGGACAATACTTTTGTTGCTTTCTAGGAAATATGAACGCGAAAACACGGCGACGCCATTCAAACTATTAACATTCTCCTGTTTTATAAATATTATAAAGGCCCCGATTCCCACATCTACGAGTATTTCTTTCATCTTTGCCAGTAAACTCATTAGCACTAATTCGCAAACGGTCACGGTCAATCCTCCACAGCTCCCCAAAACTGAACAACTTCTTCACCTGCTCAAGAGTGAAACGGTGACAGCGTTTCATACAATTAATTGAAACTATTTGCTCGTTAAAGAGCAGCCGAATTGTACCGTTGCTCCTCGAATTCCACGCAAGATTTCTCATGGTGGCTCAGGATTCTTCCAACGGGTGGTCATAACGACGATAAAGCCCCTCCGTTTTCGTTTGCGCGCATATAACACAAGCGGATTCGTGTACAAAGCAGTCTCAGAGGGATTGCATCACGTCGGGATCCCCGTAATTTCCGAGGAAGATAGGAAAGAGAAGCGGAAGCGCCTGCAAGCAGCGCAGAAGTTTACGGGTGCGTTTTCTCTCCAGGTGGTCTAATTAAATAACGACGATCATCCTTCAAATAAATTACGTTAATCGAGATGGAACTAAATTATTCATCGGTAGGGTGGTCCAGACAGGGCGGGGCAACTAGTTTCGAAATTTATCTCCCAAGGGACGGGACTCCGCGATGGAAATTCGCGGAAGCTGCTTCGGCCAATTGCACTGCGCCGCGCGCGAGCCTCTCGAGAATGCTCTCAGCATTCTGTAAAATGAGAAAATCGAGAGCCTTGCGGTACTTTACGCGGATTAAATGTATGGACGCGGTAGCCCGACTGTATATAGTAATCATGAGGAACGTACTGTTGAGTATTTGGAATAAATGTGCTAGTAATGGAATGTTTCTTATGATTATTAACTTTGTAAGGGAACCGTTTATATCGGTAAAAACTTAGGCACTACTTACTTCTATGTGTTGAGCATCATCGAACTCTAATGGGTAAATACAATCCGATAAATCGTATAAATGTTAACATCGTATGTAACCTTTTTGATTTCTTCGATTGCTCCTTTCATACTTTTAGAACTAGAGTTATTTAATCATATTTATAACTAGCTGGCTATTTACTTTACTTCGGCTTTTGTGTTTGCACTTTCATGTATTTTATACTTCCACTATATTGCGTATTACCTGTATAATTCTTTTTCTAATCTCCGCTTCATTGCTCAGTGTATATACTATGGTTTATTGTTTTTATCAATCCGCGCTTCCGTTTAAATAAATAAATAAATAAATAAATAAAAGATTCTGCTTCTATCTATGGAACCGCCCAAGTATCTTTAGATAAGTATTAAATTTGAATAATTCCATTACACAGGTAGAAATTTATTCTGAAAATATGGACGACGGTGCCTTTTTTTAGAAAATAGAAACCTATTCTTCATGTGTCACTGGAATTCGATTCAGAAAACTTTGCTGTCTTCCGCTGATCTCGAGGAGCTTGTTGCCACAGAGGCGGCCCGAAACAGCGTGTCGGGTTAATTGGAGGAAAACTAATTAAGAATACACTGGGGAATTCAGTAACGAATCCCAAGCACGACTATCGATAGATTCCTTGCCCGTGTATGGCGGTCTTCTCAATGGGAGAAAGTTATCGGTCGGGTCGCTTGGCCTTCCGCGTTATAAAGGTTCCATCGTCGATCGAACCGCGAGTGGTTCCCTGAATCGACGATCCAGAGTCATTCCGCTTCGCTAAGAGCGCGCCAGCTACGCGACGTTTCGTGCAATTTTATGCAAAACACTTGCGCGTTGCAGTTAATCAAAAAGTATGGATATCGATACAAGATATCGCGGCTTCAAGTAATTGAAAGATTCTGATTATGCTCAGCTGCAATTTCCGCAGCGAAAAGTAATCTAAATCGTTAAAAATTGTAAACGATTAAAACAGAAGATTATAAGGCTACAGTTAGCAATTTAAATATGTACCTACCAAATGACACGTTGAACTGTCTTAAATTTTAGAACACATGCCAGCTTTTCATAATATTAATACACTCTTCAATTTCTCACTTAAATAAAATAACGTCTCCTTTCCTTTTTACAAAGCTCTTGAATTACTGCAGTCGTGTTTACATTAACCTCCTCTTTCCTTTCTGGGTGTGCCACCGAATGAGGATATTGATGGAAATATTGAATAATTGACAGCTTTCAAGAACTTGTAACACGTAACATTTCTTGCCCGGTGTTCATTGGCTGAGTGAAATTAATTTTCCGAAGCCCTGATGGCAGCTCGCGATCTACCCTCGGAGGCATCAACGACCGTCAGCCGGATGACGCGTGGATTTTTACCGTATTTACATTCGCTCAATATTTCTCTGTCTCCTTTCCCATTCAGACAATGATGCGGCTAATTCAGTTGTGAATGCACGTACAAGGCGACGGCGGTTCGCTTCCTCTCGAATCCTAAGGGCTCCGTACACAACGAATTTACCAACGTCATGAATCATTGAGCAGCGCGCACTGATTTTTCTCGCCCAAACCGTTTTACATCTTCATCTTCCTGTCCGACGCCAGCGTTATCACGAATACCGTTAAATGCGGCGTGTAACTTCGACCGCGAAACTAGATTTGAAAGCAAATTCTTCTAGCGTCTATGGTGCCTATAACGCTGCTAGCAACATAAAGGAATTCTGCTTTGAAATCTTTCGTTTTTAAATAGCAGAGAAGATTCTCTTTTCCACCGACGCAAGCCGCGCACTTTTGCACAGGAATATTCGCTGTGAAGCCATCCGCGAGGTCACTCCCTTCGTTCTATCGATGTCAGAAGACCGTCCGCCGTATTTGCATACGAATACGACCGCAGAAACACGTAGTGTTTGAATTATTAAAGACGTCCCAGGCGGGATCGAAGGCAGAAACATTTTTCACCGCTGAGTTAACACGCCATTGTCTTTCTCCGCGATTTTCATACCATCCCACGAGCGGACGAAAATGGAAAAGTTGCTCGTCGAGAGGATCCTCTCGACTAGTCACTACTTTCCCTGTCCATCCTCTACAAACTATCAGAGATTCACGATATCACTCTTCGCCAAAATATTCTACTTCCTTCCGAATATTCTACTGCGACAAATGCAGCTTAATTTAATAACACACTTGCCGAAAAAGCGACCAGGTTTCTGGCGAGCAGTCTAGACACCAGTAGACAGTCGTAAAAGGTGAAACCACACGCGTTGGATCAAGAGAGCAGCAATTAATCCTAAAGGATTTGATCGCTGACTCAGGATCACACCGAATTCTTTTTAGACTGCAACTTTCGGTGCATCTGGAACCTGTTTTTAGAAAGGATTACAGGCCTTCCGAAACCCTTCTGTCAACGTCGCCTAGAAGTGCATCCAGATTGCGCGTCTGCAATAGTGCAGCAGCTGGCATTATCCCCAAAAGACGTGTACATCCTGCGAGGAACGTCACAGATTACTGTTTCAGTGACTAATGCCTGCTTGTCAGTCCGTCAATCAATTTCCAACGATCCTTCGTCTACTCAACTCCTCCACTATAAAATACTCAAATCTACTGACTATAATCAACAGCAACAAATCCAATTTCTTTGAGGGGTTACATACCTCCAATCGCAGCGAAAATAAATGATTTTAGGAAATTTTTCTAGGGCTCTTAATAAAAAAATATAATACAAAATACTTATTAGACATGTTTTTATTCGTCCCTAAAGTGCAAGAAGAAATTTATTTACTATAATTCTTGTATTAAATTATTTATAATTTTTGAGGTTCTAAAATTAAAAAATTTGGTTCGACAGACTATAGTGGCACATTATTTTACAAGACTCTCGTCTTACTTTTCAGATCCATCGATGTTTAAAGGAGATATCAACCCGACAGTGAAATCATAAATAATTTATTACAAAAATTATTGTCAATAAATTTTTTCTTGCACTTTATGGACTAGTGAAACATGTGTAGGTAATAAGTATTTTGTTTTATTCTTTTTTATTAAAACCCTTAAAAAAATTACACTCATTCATTTTCGCCCGGGCTAGAGATAATGTGGACCCTTTAAGGGGTTATGCCTAGTCAGGCGGCCGAAAAGAGGCGAATGTTTGTGATTTTTTTTTGAAACAGCGGAAGCATATATTTTTATAAAACTTTTTGCACCTAAGAGAGCAACATTTAAAGAACATTTGGTAATTTTTTTTGTAGAAAAATATTTACGTTCATAATAAAGTAACAACCTACATCCAAGAAGCCTTTTTAAAAATTTGGTTTTGCGGTGAGCACTGCCATTCGGAACCAGATTATCTAAAATCAAAAAACAAAAAAGATTTCGTCAGTATATTAATGTATCCTCTGATCAACGGAGGGAATTTCCGAAATATTAATTTAAAACAAAATGGCGGATATTTAAAGCTGAAATCCTGATTTCTTCGTGCAAAAATCACGCGAAAAAAATCAGGATTTCAGCTTTAAATAGCCGCCATTTTGTTTTAAATTAATATTTCGGAAATTCCCTCCGTTGATCAGAGGATACATTAATATACTGACGAAATATTTTTTGTTTTTTGATTTTAGATAATCTGGTTCCGAATGGCAGTGCTCACCGCAAAACCAAATTTTTACAAGGCTCCTTGGATGTCGGTTGTTACTTTATTATGAACGTAAATATTTTTCTACGAAAAAATTACCAAATGTTCTTTAAATGTTGCTCTCTTAAGTGCAAAAAGTTCTGTAAAAATATATGCTTCCGCTTTTTCAAAAAAAATTCACAAACATTCGCCTCTTTTCGGCCGCCTGACTAGGCATAACCCCTTAAACCATCCTTCCTTTCTTCCTTCATACCTAACACTGACCATTCCCCAGCAGAGACGGGCAGAAAATTATTTGAAATAAAAATTTGTGTACGAAATTTCGTAAATAATTGTTTGCCCATCTCTGTTCCGTAACCAAAAATGATCCTCGATTACTTTACCCATCCCAATCACCCTTGATCGCCCCAGAAATCAATCTGAAATCCCCACCAGACCTCGCTGAAGGGCTTCCCACGTATCAGCATAAAAAAGTCTGCCAGAAACGATTTACAGCCGTTACATTATTTATACAGCGATGGAAATATAAGCACTGGGAATCGAATAGCGTCGAATTTGACCCGAGCACGATGCAAATCAGTCCGTACGATGCAGCACAATGGTGATTCGGTTGTGGGGACCTGCGTAGGCGAGCTCACGGTGCTCGATCACGTGTGGCTGAACGATGATGAGGATGATGACCGGCTGGCTAGATGGCTTCCACGTTCCACTGGACCACAGTCCTGGGATCGTTTCCGCGATACGGAAACGAATCAGGCAGAAATCGAACCGCGGCGCGGGGCTAACGGTACAGGAGATTGCGGAACAATGCGAAAGAATCCCGCGGGGACCTCGGCCGCATCGCGACGACGCAGGCAGGAATTAGAAGTTTTCGCTCGATGGTTGACTCGGCGGAATGTTATTGCCCACTTGGCTCGCTCCGTGGCGCGGCGGATCCGTCGATCTCGTGAAAGGATGACCACCTTTGAACCGAGGCGAGGCTCTCCGTCGTTCTTCCATCAAATTCAAGGCACCGTGGCAGATGGTAGCGGAACGAATGCACTTTCAAAGGGGAATTGCCAGAACAACGTGCCACTGGTTTTGTCACTCTATGGAGGCCTTGCGAATTGCTGATTATTGAAGGGTCCCTTAATCAGTCAAGTAATTATTTCAGTGAAAATTTTAACCAAAAGTTAATCAATTTTCAAGATATTAACAAGGCTTTTTCCTGTGACGAAAATCAGTCAGAAATGACAATGGTGTATTTTTATCGCAAATTCAGTTGAATTCGTTCTTACTTTTTATTTTATTCTGTCAATTTATTAAATATTTGATCTTTTATCATAAACTTGTTTGTTAGAATGTATCTGAAATGCGACTGCTAGAAATGAAATAATGATCTTTCTGTACTCAAGACTTCAAAAGCTTTGGCCTATTATTTCACTCTTAATTTTGTAGTTACATTTCTCAATACTGCGATTTCCCATAAGAACGCATGTTACATTGAAAGTTAAATAATTTAAAAACTACCGAATCAATTTTTCTAAAATTTTGCTGGGGGTTTTGCTATTGCATAAAGATTCGTACCTCAAATTTTCCAAGATTTTCGCTTATTTCTAATGTCACTGTTAATGTTATTATGATTTCTTTTATTGTGTGTTTTATTTTCAGAGAGAGATTATTCTCAAGGGTTAATGCAAAAGTTCGTTACTGTATGGAAGTCTCTTTTACTACAGCTACTTGTACTTTTACCAGAAAAGTGGCAAAAGGTCACAGATAGCCAAGAAAAATACCTACTTTGATTAGAAAAAGTTGTAATATATTGTTAATTTTAATAAAGACTTTGGTTGAATAAAGCGAACAAACTTTTTCACCGACCTGATACGTAAACAGTGCCTCCTTTTTTTTAGAATATACCTGATGTATTGTGGCACAGTAGAATTCCGATAATCCGACACGCAGAGCCCCGACCATGACTGTGACTTAAGAATGTCATTCAGCAACCATCATGAATCATATTTCGCACGGATAAAGAAGTCGCTGTCGCATGCATCGAGCTGTGGCATCGAACTCGAACAGTTGACGAATAAATCACATCTCCGTACATTAATAATATGGTCTTTTTTCTTCAAATTATTTTCCTCGTTTTTGTTGTTCAATAATTCGGCATAAGTAGGGGAGACCGGGGCTAGTTGACTAATTTTTATAAATATACCATTGGTATTTTGTTGACTTGCTGCATACCAAAAGTTTACAAATTTCATTAGGTATACAAGCTTAATTTTCAAAATCGTTTTAATTCAGTCTAGGTTGTAGTTTTTATTGTAGTTAGAGTAGTGAGACGAATAAGTCAACAAACCCCGGCTGTGGGGTTAGTTGACTTGACATTTACTTTTCAGTTTTAACCCTTTGCCTGCGAAAGGCGTATATATATAGTGACTCACAGCCATAATCGTACACTTTTTAAAATCTCATAACTTTTTCAAATTAATCCGAACAACTTGAGTTGTTTTGAGAAGCTAGAAGGATTAGTTTGCCAAGTGACGGGTTACGTCGTTTTATAAAAAATTGCAACTGGTCGGAATAGCAAAAAAATAGTAAAGGTCGTTTTTTCAACTTTTTGTTCTGAGTCTGTAATGAAAATTCAAAAAACCCGTTTGCAGATTTAAATAAGTTGTATAGTGCTGAGTTTCATCGCAATTGGTTAACGTTGCTCTGAGTTGTAAACGTTCAAAGATCGCAGAATAAGATCGAAAATCGTGGAATTCCCGAAATCAACGACCTTTACTATTTTTTTTTTGCTATTCCGATCAATTGCATTTTTTTTCAAAACGACGTAACACGTGTCTTAGGAAACTAATCCTTCTAGCTTCTCAAAAAAACTCAAGTCATTTGGATTAATTTTAAAAAAGTTATGCGATTTTAAAAAGTGTACGATTATAGCTGTGAGCCACTGTACGCTGCCAATTCCATCAATATAGTATACGAAACGCGTATATATGTATACTACGCCCAATGAATTTTAAAAAAAAATTCACTCCTTCACAGTGTTATTTTGTTTATTAATTACCATGGTGTTAGATACTGTAATTATTTTGTACTGGTTTATTATGGTCTATTTGGAAGGCCTGAGAGTTTGAAGGGAGGATAGGGTGTAAAACTGGTAGGGGTAAGTTTGGAAGGATTTGTGGTGGGGGAAGTGGACTTGAGCAGCTGAACTCTTTGCCTCCGCTGTATCTTGAGGATAAAAAATGCAATTTTTAGTGGTATTCCTATGCTTAGTCAAGTGACCCCGTCCGACATTGTTAACATGTTAAGGGCTGTACGTACAAAACCTCTACGCCCCGGATAAAATAAAATACCGTAAATTATAGTCAATGTATCGCGTTACCACAAAATATTCATGAAAAAACATCAAGCAGTACTCCGTGGACAAAAATTCATAAGTAGTCGAAACAAAAATATTTACTTCCCGCCGACGTTTTTAGATCTTGCATTCTCACTGATAGAACACGCAAGATTTTGTCACGCCGACACATTAAATGGCAAGCTGGTCATTCATATGCTTCAATGTCGCGAATCGCAGCATAATTTATTCCATAATACAACAATTAAAGGGTATTAGTCAACGAACCTCGTTAGTCAACTAACCCCGGTCTCCCCTATTTGATAATCCGGCAGAGCCGAAGTCCCGGGCATGCCGGATTATTGGAATTCTACTGCACTTCGATCTGCAAACTAAAATTGAAGTTTCCAACCCGTATCCTCCCATCGTCTCCAGTTACAATTCACGTGCCCCAAAGGAGGCCACAAAAGGAAATTTCCAATTCGAAAAGGACCCACTCGTGCCTCCGCTTCTTTCTTCCAAGCACCTGTTCCGCAATGTCTCTCCATGTCTCCCAAGTGTTCTAAACTCGATACCCCATAAACCTTAAAAAATATTTCGACGGACATAAAAGTCGCAACGATTTTACAACCCCTCCAAAATAAACGAAGACCAAGGCTAGAAGACAAAAGAAGAAAACGAAGAGAGAATTAACTGAAGCCGCTGAAACTCTAATCTCTCTCGGTTCCGTATTCTATAAATCGAATTTCCCCGCTTCCTCAGTCCATCGCGAAAACCACCTTAGGACAGGCACTCGCTGGAAACAGAAGAGACGAGGGCTCGCAGTGGTCGTTGATCGTGTCCGCGCAGCCAACTCCCACGTTTGGCCAGGCGTGTTCGGATAATTGTAATCTATTGCCTTCGCCAGTGTTCCCGAAGCGGCCTACGCGCATTGATAAACTATGCGAAAGCTAGCTCGCATAGCTCGCGGATCCTCTCTCCTCCAGCCCCTCGCTGCTGCGAACCGGAGTGCCTCTCACCTGTCCTCGTCCTTTTCTTCGACGCTCGCTGTATCGACGCCTCTATGTATATTCGATTCGAGCCTAACGAGCCCCAGCACGTGTGTATCTGCCTCTTATGCGGCGAAACGTGAGCCCGGGGTGTGCTTCGGGCTGCATCCAGCTCCGTCGAGGGGAAACGGGCTCGATCTTGAGCGATTAACGCGCCGCGGAGGCGGAGGATCATTGGGGGGTGTTGCCTTTTTGCTTGCACTTTGGGGGGCTGTTCGAATCGTTAGGGAAGAGCAGCTTGCTCTTCGCAGGTGGGCTTAGCTTTCTGCGCAGGTTTGTAGAATTTGAAGGTTTTGGCTCGTTGCCTGATTGAAAGATGCGGGACTTGTGAGAAGAACGTATTAATTTGGTGTTTGAATGAAAATATTTTTCGCAAGCCAGAGTGAACAATTGTTATTGTATCCCAGCCACAAATAATGGGAGGAATTTCCAATCTAATAAATAACGAAAAGCCAGCAAGTATAGTAAGGAGAAGTTCGATGTGATTGCTACGAATTTTCTAAACTGTACATAAATAATTCCTAAGTAAATATTTCGTTGAACGTGAAGGTTTAATTATTAAAATATTCTTAGGTATCAGGGTTTGATCGCGAGTGCACATTAATTTCAAGTCAGCGCGGATTGAACAGCAAGTACGTAGTCGAAGGGAAGATATTTTTCATCCGCGTCACGAGCGAACAATAATTCATTTCAATTCGCCGCGTCGCTTGAATCCTAAGCGGTGCCTTTGTAACGCTCCCTTGCTCCTCTAATCATCATAATCACCCGATACCTGCTGCTACATATTCAACGTGACTTGCAGCACGCTGTGCATGTAGGAAACGTGCGATCAGCGGACTCATTGAAATTAGAAAATCAATACAATTGATGCAATCACCAGATCCGTTTCCTAACGCCCCACATTCAATGGAAAGTACCATTCGTGTAGCATGCACGTGTACATAACAGAAGATACACAGTGAAATCATCAAATTAATTTAAAATCGTAATCCTTTTGGCTCTAACTAATTTACTTGTCAATTAACCAGAATTTTTTTAATATAGTACCTTAGAATGCAACAGAAAAAAATATAGTACAATGACTCGGGGATTAGCAATTCATTTAATATATACTGTAATATATACTTTAACTTCTAACTAATAACATCCACGTTTCTGTATCGTGCAGACTTTCTAATTTTCCAGAAAACCATATTATAAGACATGGAGTCGCAAATTTCAGTTAACTCTTAACAACACCGCGTAACTTTCAAACAGAGTTGGGCATTAAGTAAATAAAAAACTATTTAAATAACAGATCAAATGAAAGTTACTTTAACTTTAGATTATTGGATGAATAAAGTTAATATCTTTATTCGACGAATAAAGATAACCCGGGTCAACTTTATTCGACGCGTGACGAATAATTCTTTTTAACTTTTATTCGTTATTCGAAATTCATTTAAATAACAATTTTGCCAATCTCTCCGTCAAGATCCACATCATACACAAAAGTTTCATTCTCAACTATTGGAACATGGGAATCCCAAACCTTTATTCAACAATTAACTTAAGTATGTATCGGACGTACAATATTAGACAAAAATATATGTATTTATCACTTTACAAATGCTTTTCCAAGCATTATTTGCTGAACTCTTGGCAGTGAAAAAGGCCCTGAATTCACGATTTTCTCAAGTTATAATTTATTTCTTTAAAACGGTGTAGTGAAATCAATTGAAACTCGGCAGATATTTTCATCTATCCATATACTACATGTAAAAAAGAATTGAAAACATTGCTACCATTCCTTCAATATTTTTACAGCTGTTTTATCTGTCAAGATCCTCTTTTTCCAGAAGAGTACGTGTAAAATCAGTGAAAATTAAAATCGTTATAACTCAGCAACCGTTTAGTGAATTCGTTAAAAAATTTTGGAACACATCAGGAAGACTAAAACGAACAATCTCACAAATTTTCATCAACTTGGTACCACTTTGAAGATAGGCCCGATACATCCTTAAGCCCTGCTGCGCCTAAGAGGCATAGGTACTTGTAGCGCAAGCAGTTATGTTTTGCCGCGTCGAAGCGGCAAGAGTTGCCAAAACCATCCACACGAATGTTCCGTGTATTCTTCAACGGGGCTAGCGGTGACCTGAATGAGATGTGACATATAGATTCCTTGCGAGCCTCGCCTGTTTACTTTCCCATGTTATTCTTGATCTCCTTCTCTCGACGCTCGAGACGTGTTTACGTTAACGCCTGGCTGGCCCCCGGCCTTTCCTATTCCACTGACCACGCATGCAGAGCGAGTGCAACAGAAATAGGGGAGTGGGTCAACCGTTCGACTATCGTAAACAAGTTTCGGGCATCGAGGCAAGGACGGCCAAACAGGCGCGAAACAAGGAGGGAAACATCACTTCGGGGTCGTGAAGCGTACATACGTCATCCCATTCTCAGCTTCTATCGATCCCATTCAAGAATGCACGATACGCTGAAAGGCGACACCGCGGACGGTTCTCAACTCTTCTGTGGCTACTTTAAATGCTGAATTTACGACTCCGCTTGTACATTTAGACTCCTACAAAACAGCCTTAATGCTAGTGGCACGTGGTTAAAAGAATGGTGAATTAAATCCAACGGAAACAAATGGTAAAGGCGACCTTCAAAATGAAACTTCCCCAAGTCCCAAAAGCCCCATTAAACAGATTTCAACGATAAAATGAAACCTTTTATTTCCACTTCATTTAGACTAGAGACTACATAGCTAAGTAGTACATATACCTGAAACTCTAGTAACTCCACGGTAATCAGTTTTCTTCTTGAAAAAGAAAAAAGAGCTCACGAGTCGAGGAGCGCGACACGAGTCGAGGAGCGCGACACGAGTGCAATCTTTCTCCCACTGTGGATTCCGGCAAACGAAATCGTTACGATGCGGTCGCGGGCCCTTTGAGGATCCTACGTGATCCTCGAATTAAAGGGCTCCACGGCTCTTGTACCGATTCGAATCGAGGAAGCTGGAGGATTTCGTTCGCGCGGTTCGCGAAACGATCGAATCGCTAAAGCTGGCTCGCAGGGCCCTGTGCCAGCGATAAATGATGATGACTTCATCGGGCTTATTTGGCTTATTTCGTCGGCCGCATCGGGCCATTACGCGCTGCTCACCCTCGGGGACAACCAGATACGCTGGTTTTAATTATGAAAAAAAGACCGTGTCACGGAATCCACGCATTAACGAGGACCCCTCGCTGCCCTCCCGGGCATCCAATCGACTCCACTTCTCGCCTCGTTTGGCCTGGGGGAATCGTGGAGACAGGAAGATCGAAAACGCCGAGTTTCGCGTGTTTCTTAAATTTGACGGGGTCGACGCACGACATGCCGTAATTAAGCAGTGTTTAATGCTCTCTCGCGGCTTAAATTGAGATAGCAACGAGAGAACGGGGAACGGGGAGTTGGTTTATTCATGGTTCGAACGTGCGTGCGGAAGGTTCCTTTAATTCTCAGCGCCATGATTTGTGGAAGATGTTTCGACCCATACAAGGGCACTGTAATTATAGTTTACTAAGTAGTTTAATTGACGGAAATAAATTCCACTTATATAGCGAAAGAATAGCAATGAAGCCCTTAAGTGTAAAGCGTCGACATCGCAGGTAGGTACCCAACAACTCATTAAGGCATACAGTGAAACTCATGGCTCAGAACTCATTTCAGTGGAAACTTTGCTTAATTAAATTTCGGTTCCAGGTAGGGGAGACCGAGGCTAGTTCATACGTTTTTAAGTTTTCAATTTTTTTCATTCTTGTTTGAATTAATTACTTAATAACAAATATGCTAAAATATACTTTGGTCCTTCCTCTTTAATAGATTGTAAATGAAAAGTTGAGAAAATACATACAAAATGAATGAAAAAATGTTACTTGGACGATCAATTTGGATGTATCAAAATTATTTATTTTTTCTCTATATAATCGAAAACAGTTAAAAAAAAAACGATTGTTAACGTCATGGCACACAGACGCACGCTGGATCGTAGGAAAGAATTGAACAACAATCTTCACATATCTCGCTCAAATGAAACTACATATATACGGTGTCGAGATAATTCGTCTGTATCAACTAGCCCCGGTCTTCCCTATCCCTTCAGATACCAAATATAGATTCCATTAAAGAATCTATATCACTTTGGGCAGTGTTTGGTGTAAATCGTTCTAGATGAAACACCTTAGCCAGCAAATTAAGGGGTTATGCCTAGTCAGTTGGCGAATAAGAACGCCGGTATCGGTCACCAATATTGATATCAATGAGCAAGATATTTCGGAAACCGCTGTATCGATTGGCCCAAACTTTTGCAGACTTCTTCTATATACCAAAGACTAGTAGATGAACGAAGGATTTTTTATTTTAACAAAAACTCTATTTTTAATTAACGAAAAACGAACAATTCGGACATCGAAAAATCGTGGTTTTGCGTTAAACGGTCGCCGGTCTGTCAAAAATCAACTTCTTGACATACCCTTCGTTCATCTACTGAATTAAACCATACGTTAACAGAATCTTTTTGAATTTTTAATTTTAGATGCTCCTCCTCAGAGGAATCGTGCTCACCGCACAGTGCGTTTATCAAAACAGCTTCCACGAGAATGGCTGTTATTCGTTCATTTTTTAATGTTTTTCTATAACAAAATTACTGAGAGTTGCTACATATATGTACTTTTAAAATAAGCGAATAGTTGTAAAAAAATATACAGTAGATATTCCACAAAAAGTTCCCGAAAATCGCGTTCTTTTTCGCCAGCTGACTAGGCATAATCCCATAACACAAGCATCATCGAACCTTCGATAAAAATTCCTCCTCTCCAACATACTCCAACTGGTTACCCTTCAAAATGACCAAAACATGGCAATCGATCGAATGATTCGAAAGCGAGCCGCGCTATGAATCCAAAGATCCGCGTGTAATGCCAGCAAGACTAATAAGACGAGCATTTCGAGCGATCGAGGGCTGGGCAGTCCAGCGGCTTGGGGCCGAAGGTCGAGCAGCGTGGAAGAAGACGAAGGTGAGGGTCTACGCTTGCACCTGTGCGCTCGGTACACGCGTTTTTCGCGATCAATGGCCGCCAGGTTGCACAGGTTGCTACCGGAGTAGGCAGGCTTCGTTTCTCCTATCTCCTCTGATCGACCCACGCGGTCCTTTTTAACCGTCTGACGATGTTAACGCGCGGTGACGAAGTAACGACGAGTTGCGACCGAAAAAGTCACTGCGGGCGACTTACGGTGGCTGGTCTCCGTGTTGCTCACCGAGTCGGAAGAAAAAGAGGGCCTCCATCAGGTCCCTCTCATCGAGGAAATGAGAGGCCACGGCAAGATCGCGGCCCTCGGGCCAGTCTTTCTCTCGTTACCGTCGTTCCTCCGCGTGCGGATGGTCGAGTTCGTTAGCCGAAAAAACGCGCCAAGTAAATTCCGGTTACGTGCAAACCGCCGCGCTGTAATTGGGGTAATTATCCTGGTCCTGTGGCGCCTTAAGAAGCCATGATTATTGTCATCTCGGGGATCGCTTACGTGGCGAGGCAATAAACCTCGTATTCGAACGCCCAAACGAAAGAGTGGCCATTATATGTTCTGTGGGTTCTGCGCGTTAGGTATAACGTTTACCGAATTCTATTACGTAGGTAGGTACGTTATTTTTCTAGTACCTATCTTCCATAATGTCAGAAGTTGACGTCCAACGATAGAAAAAATTAGGCATAAATAAACAAACTACGCAATTGCATAATCCACCTCCCCACGACCACACCAGAACAGCTCACCTTCCAACTACAAATCCCACGAGTAGATTTCTCCAGGAACCTAATCCCCCTAGCAGCGGCGTGCAAACCGACGCCGGTAGTCGCGTCAGCCGTTGCACACGAAAATCACGGCACTACCCACGCCTCTGTTTCCAGAAAAAAAACCCGAGCCCGTCGTATATCTGCCCAGGTTAACTGTAAATCCTCGTAGACGAACCCAGAGGAGAACCTCTCTCTCTCTCGCAGAAGCGTTCTAGGGGAATTTACGCAGGATTTGCGCGCGTTAATACGATCGCCGGTCGTGGAGATAACGGTCGAGCGAATATCTAATTGCTGGCGGGTAGCCGCTGAAGGTTGGCGTCGAAAATCCCGCGGGCTCGGAGCCGCGCCTTCGCGCCGCGGAAAAGTCACGCGGAATCGGAAAAAACCTCCACGAAGATCCCGCCCTGTCGTGCATATCTGTCTGCCTAACTGTAAAGCCGCCGACGGTTCTCGCCCCGGAAGGAACAGAAAAATTCCGGAAGCCCGAGAGACGCCGCTCGTAAACCCGACTCTGCGCTTCGCCGCCGCTGGAATCTCCCAGCGAATTCCTGGTACGCGTGCAACGGCAGGCTGAATTTTCGCTCGGTTCTCCGCGGTTCTCGACAGGTCATCGTTTGCCGGGGAGGCTCGACGGCGTTCCAGCGATCCATCGGCGATTCCGCGGAGCGGGTTCGACGCGATCGCGCCAGCCATTATGGGGCCTCCGGTCGGCGTCCCGCGGCTTTCGACGGCGCTTCCACTTTATGGGGAATTTATCGGCGGACGGGAGCGGCGAGGCTGCAGATGAGGAAGCAGCCGCGCGCGCCCTTGTCGAGACGAATCGGGGGAATTAAAAGGTTGACGAGCGGTATTTGTTGCTGCGTGAAATTCAGGGCCGGAGGGCACTTGACGGAGGTGGGAGGATTTTGGTTATTCCGCGTGCGAAATTGGAGATTTCTTGAAATTGAGCTACCGAGGCTTTGGAGGAGCTGAAGTAGGGGAAAGGTGTCTAAAACGATCCCTCGGGGTAAAATGATTCCTGACTGTACTGCGGCTATTAGTGTTGCTATTTCTTAATATCGATGTACAAAAGTTCAGCCTGTACGTCGTCAAGTGTCGCACGAAGAGCCGTGTAAATATCAGGGTTGTGTATGTTATAAACAAGATAAAATCAAAATTACTGCCTTTTATCTAAGGTTAGGTCTATTTCAATGTTGTGTAACTTTTGTCACAAACGGCTTAGTGTGACAGCTGTTTCTTTTTCGCGAATTTAATGACAATTCAACAGTAATTTAATGTATGTTTCGATACCGAATGTAATAATTTGATATTATATTCGACCATTGAATGTGAGTTGGATGTTTCGGGTAAAATGATCTCAGGAATCCTAGGGGGTGCGCGAAAAAATTTGAGTCTGCGAAGCTGATCTGATTTCCTTATGTTTGTCAGTTGATTTGAAGCATTTCTATTCATTGATTATGCACTAGAAATTATCTATGATTTGATTTTTAAAAAAAATTGTTTTAATTTATTATGTTTGCATATTTTGTGATTGAGTTTAATTTCTGCTTTTATTTAAATAAATCAATGTTTTTTAATGTTCGTGTTATTTACTATCAGTAGGTATAAAATGATCCTAGAGGTCATTTTTCTAGGGATCCCTCGTAGGGATTTTATACACGTAGGTGTACAAAATGATCCTTTAGTATGCCTTCATAAAAGTGCGAATAAAAAATATAATTGATCAGGTAGCTAAATTTGATCTAAGCCAATAATAAGGTAAATAAACTAACTTACAAAAACTATTTTCATTTATTTAAATAATGTGCGTTTGTATTTTTTTTTAATATAAATTACGCCTTAAGGCGATCGTTTTAGACACCTTTCCCCTACTATTGTAGGCTTTAATACGAGTGGTGTTGAAGTAATTGCTAAACCTTGTTGCAATCAATGCGTAAGTCGCTGTGAAAGAAATTTGTATTAAGAGGAAAGGGCACTCATAGAGCAACTCTTAAGGGGTCATTCTGGTTAGACGGTTTGAAAAAATCGATTTTTTTTAAACATTTTTCGAAAGTATATATCTTCAAGAGTGTACTGTTAAATCTTCATTGAAAAATTCCAATTATTTTAGCTTCTACATAGGCATTTTGTAGGAAGCGCAGCGGCTCGACGACCATAGATGAAAACTTTGAACGCGTTTTTCTCGGAACGTCATTTTTTCACATGGTGCAGGTAAAATTTCAAAATTCATCGAACCGATTGCTTTATAAATTGAACTGCTTATTCTGCACACCTATGCCTCTGGCCTGTACTAGAATCAAGTATTTCTGTTGAGTCTAATCTACTTTTAAAATCGAAAACAGCACAGAAAACACAGCCGAAATACATTGATTCTTGTATTTTGACCGCCATTTTGTTAATTTTAAGGATAAATCATTTATTCTAGTACGGGCCATAGCGACAGTCATACTGATCAAGAATCTGTTTGTATTTTTGGTTTCAGATAAGTCCAACTGCTGAAATCTCATGCACGAGCGAGGCATGAATTTTGAAACACATCATCAAAATCGCCGTTAAAACCATTTTAATAGCAATAATTTTATAACTTTTATATTTTTTATTTACTGTAGAAATGTAATTTAATCAATAGAAATTTTTTTTATTCCATTACTATAATTCCTGTCTTCGCAATAAATTCCTGAAAATCGCTAAATTTATCGGCGATCTAATCAGAATGACCCCTTAAGTAAGTATTTAGGAACTTCTAATTTGTACCTTCACCGTTGTAGAAACACTAAGGGAACTCTCGAACTTTAATTTCACACTGAGATCTACTTGCTACGATTCAAAGACCTCATCACTGACAGCGAAAGAGAGTGCTATCTTCGATATCCACCATTACACAGAAATGGCGACGAATCAACCCTGTCCCTCTCCTAGCTTCCAGCTCCACTACGCGTCCTCAGCTTCCTGAAACTCTGAATAAGGCCGAGAACTGGTCGGCAGCCGATGTAAAGTAAACTCATCTGGGCCGGCTAGCGATTCCCAAGGCGGTGGTTCGCGATGTGCGCGCGGACGAGTTCCACGGCTCGTGTTTTTTACCCTAGACGGCTTGATTAATCGCTCGTAATTGGCCAGACCTGTTGCGTGACTTGAAAGGGGACGCGAGCTCGAAGAAAACTCCGACTGTTCATACGAACTGTGCACGCTGCCGTTTTTCCGGTTCGCCAGATGCGCCGCGAGGGAAATCCTCCGAATGTGCGCGTTCATCATTCGAGGCGTCGTCATTGGAATTATTTTATTATGCACATGCTGCGGGCTTTGAATGTTTGAAAAATGCTTCAATCTGTAGGAATAGATTTTGTAATTCCTATGTGTTCGGGAGCTGCGGAGAAGAAGGGGCCTCGGCACTCGAACCCACGATCTTCAGATTCGTTGCGCGCTGACCATCCGCCTAACCAACTCCGCCAACGCCGACTCTACGAGGTTTTTCATTCCGGGCTCCCTCTTATGGGGGTTTCTGATCCCACAAATATGTTTGGAATACGTCTTTACCTTGAATATTCTTAGAATATGTCTATTACTGGTGTGACCTTTATTTTCAACCTGCGATTTCTTTTGCTCTCACCCCCTAATATGGTTCCATTTCATAAAAAAATATTCCCTGAAAAAGATTATTGCAATCGGACAACAGGAAAGGATGCCAACCAGGCCTTAAAGTTTAGAATTCATCAATGGTTTGAATTTGAAGAATTTCTCGAAAATGGTAAGCCCTATCGAAATTTTGTTCAAATAATATTAAAAGAGCATTCAATTTTCTACAATTATTGTATATATAATTTTTTCGTGCATCCAACCATTTTTCAGATAATAGCGTTTGAATGTAGAGAAGTCGGCGCTTCGCGCGTCCCACCTGTACGCCGTGACGTATTATCTATACGCGCGTAGTGCGGACCTCTCTATATTCAAACGCTATTATCTAAAACATGGTAGGAAGCATGAAAAAATTATATATACAGTAATTGTAGAAAATTGAAAGCTCTTTTAATGTTATTTGAACAAAATGTCGATAGGGCTTACTATTTTTTTAGAAATTCTCCAAATTTAAACTATTAATGAATTCTAAACATTAACGCTTGATCTGCATTATTTCCTGTTGTCCGATTGCAATAATCTTTTTCAGGGACTATTTATTGCATCAAATGGCACCATTCTATGAGGCGAGAGCAAAGAAATGCAAAAAAAAATTTCGACACGTATAAATAAGGGCCTCCCTAGTCTATTAGGTACCTTGAATATGCTTACAATGTCCCTTTATCTTGGATATGCAATAAGAGAGATCTCGAGTAGGAATAAGCCCAGAATGCACACTTAATAAACATAGAATACAGCTCGAATTCATCTAGAACACCCCTCGAATATGTATGTCTAGAATAGGTCTTGAGTATAGCTTGGAATAATTCTAGAATACACCTTGGATATGCCTCGAACACACTCTGAGTAGCAGCTCGAATACGTTTCAGATCCTCCGCCAGCAGGGAGTAATTTAACACGTGGAAATCGATCGAAGGTGTTGGATATCTCGTTCGTGTCGTTTTTGCGGGAATGTAACAGAAGGCGAGCCAGGTGAAGCTAAATCGATGGGAGTCGATAGTGGGCTACTTTGTATGCCGATCTTAGAAAACTCTCCTCGGTTCGTTTAACTTTGATTAGAGTCGCTGTCGACGCTGATGAGGCACGGGTCGAGCGGTTTCCTATGCGAGGCCCGATTCGACACGATTCCCGCGAACGAGAGCGGCGATTCTGTAAGAAATTCCAATTATCTTAAAGCCATAGATGTAACCTGTGGTTGCTTGATGGACTTTCCGATTGCTTTGTATCTTGTCCTTTAAAAGGGCGATCTTTTTGCATGCCAGTGTTGAGAGAGATCGATTAACGTGCTTCTACATTCCGAATTGTGTAATGGTGTGTATAACGCAATCAGTTACATTATTCCACCGTAACAACAAACATCACTGTAGGCGAAAAAGTGAACATCAGCGGTAAAGGCTAGGCTTAAGTTGATTTAGAACCGGGCTAGAGTAACATTAAGTTGGCATAATGTAGAAACGAGAGAGTAGACTGACAAGGGAAGATCCCGAAGCCGAAAATTAAAAAAAAAATCTGAAACTTTGTGATTATGTAGGGGATTTCCTCCTGATTACAACGCAATTTTTGTTTGCTGTCCAAATTCACTCTAAAGGAGTGAAATTAACCCCTGAAAATTCGGCTATTTTCCGAGTTTATTTTGTGACTCGCAATCTGTAAGAGATAGAAAAAAAGGTTCAATACAAAAGTTACTCCTTTTAATTAGGACTATCGTTTGATAACTTACAGTTGTTACAGTTCGCGAGTTATAACACAAAATCGGAAAATAGTAGGAAGTTAAGGGGTCAATTTCAGCTCCTTAGAGTGATTTTGGGCGGCAAATAAAAATTGCGTTGTAATCAGAAGGAAATCCCCTACATATTCACAAAGTCTCAGATTTTTTTTAGTATCCGGGTTTTGGATCTTTCCTTGTGAGAAATCAGAGCGTAGAGTATACGGACCCTGTACAAGAAAGCACGTGCATTGAGAGGAATAAAAGTGTTATTGTTTGTACGCTGGAGACGAGTTCCAAATTGCTTTTCCCTGGATCATAAGATAAAGATATAGATATTCTTGTGGCTATCTATTGGCGTGTAGCCACAGCCGAAACCAACGGGTCGTTCCCAAACGCCAAATGCCTACCTACATCGCTGACTCAGTAGTAATTACTACATACGTGACTTTCAATTCAATTGAATGAGCACTACCGGTATACAAATATTTCCCATTTAGAATAAAATCCAGATAAATCCAGGTAGACACTTTTAGAAGGAGGTGTTGAATTTATGTTTTGGGTGTATCTAGCTAAATATCTTGGAGGAAATTTGTAAATGGGGGGGGGGGAGTTAAATTTATATATATATATGAATTATTTATATATACATATATATTTATATATTATAATATATATATGAATTATTTATATATACATATATATTTATATATTATAATATATATATATATAAATAATTTATATATATATGATTATATATTAATATGTAGTTATGTTATATTATATATATATATATATATATAAATGATTTATATATAAATCAAAATTTATCTTCTGTATACCATTATCTATTAATAAATCTTTCGAACTTGATAATATATATATTATTTATGGGTTTATCGAATATATAAATAATTTAGTTTAATATAGTCCATAAATTAATCAATAGTAACTTAAATAATAGGTATATATATATATATATAAATTATTTATATATACATATATATTTATATATTATAATATATATATATATAAATAATTTATATATATATACACATATATATATTTAGAATAAATAAAGTATATATATGGGGCAGAGCCTGCCCTCAGAAAAGTGGCCAAGCAAAACGCCCAACAAGTGACTTTTAATCGTAAACGCTCGGGGGACCAGCAGGTGCACCGAGCCCAAGGGGAGTCGGAACCAAATTGTATTCACCGATGATCTCGTGCTGTTCACTGAAAAGAAAAAAGAGCAGACTACCCGTCGCCGAAGCACGGAACGAGACGCGTTAAATTCGAGACGCCAAGCTTCCCGTTACTCGAAATCGCTCGAGATCCAGCGAAATTGCAACACCCTTGGAGCAACGCACGAATTACGAAGCCGTCTCGCGAAACCTTTCGCGAGGCTGTTACGAACTCTGACCCCGTTGCACCGACTGCCGTATAATCGACCTTAAACTCGCGCCGCTGAAATTACCTTTCGCCGACTCGTCGCACCCATTCGAGCCAGCTCCAACTCGCTCGCGATTACGCTGAATATTTGATTAATGGGCAGCACCCATGGGTGCTTAAAAGAAACGAGGCTTCCTGAGGCGTGCATCGACCGGGGATAGTGCAATGATCGGCAATGCTCCGTTCGCAGTGGTAGGGATTGAGAAATTCGCCGAAGGAAATTATATTTCTCTGTGAGTGGCCTTCGTCGGTGGCCTTGAATAGCCTTGAATCATGTTTCATTTTGTAGTCGAAGGCCTCTATCGGAAGATAAATAAAATAGTGTATTATTAGAAGAGAAAATTGATTGCCCTAAAACCTATCCCTGACATTTCAACTTGCAATTAAAAAATTACGCTACACCAAAGGTTTCTTTCCATTTTTAAAAATAATCGGTTCATTTAGGTCTAAACTACCGGATAAGATAATAAGAAGTATTAATAATAAAATATAAAATAATGAAAATTGAAATAAAATAAAAAAATGAAATAATAAAATCGTGCGATAATTATTCTAATATCGCGGCTTCTGGCAAAATGGCAGCTAAACGATCGTCACCAGTGCGGAGTAGCGTTAATCCCATGGGATTATGCAAATTCAGGTTGATTTTTCACGGAGGAATTAATTATCTCGGCACTCGGCACTGTAACTGGATTCTTCCTTCCAGGTTCAGGATCCTTTCCCCGGTTTTACGGCCAGCGTCGAGTCGATTCCAGCTCGAAATGCTGGCGAAACGAAGTTACAGAGTTCAAGTTACGATAGGCCCAGTTGCGAGTGCAGCGTGTTTCGTTTCAAAGCCTGACGTGCGCCGAGCGCTTTTCAATGCATTGGAAACGCACGGATGATGATCGTCGACTGGTTTTCCCTTTGAAGATCCTTTGAAGATCCGTCGCTCGAGCGTTTATCGAACTCGAGGTCTTCGCCTTCTGCTCGTCCACTCGAGATCTCGAGGATCTTCAGGTAGACGGCAGTTGATCGCTGGTTATCGATGCGTGGTTTCTAATGAAGGGCAACTTGAATGGGTGCACCGAAGAGTGGGCGATTAGATGTTTTTTTTTTAATGTTAAGTTGTTGACAGTGGCGAGGTGAACATGAAGTTTCTCTTGTGCTGAAGTGCACTTTATACTTCTTCCTGCTTCTACTCGAGTATTTTCTGTGGAGACTACTGGACGAGTATGATGTCTGGCTTGATTTTGCTGGTGCAACTAGATTACTGGAGTTACACGAAGAATACTTGACAGGAGACTGAATGTATTTTTGTATTTCTAACGCAAGGTTAATTTAATTCCATCGACATGCGTTTGCACTCGATCAAAATTTAAGAAGGTAGAGAAAAGAACAGCCACAGCTTGAAGCTTTTTTAAATTCCAAAGTAGCACCAGGCCCCTCCAAGCAAGAAATGAAACATGAACTCGAATTACACGCGATTTCCTGCCATTGATTACGCGACATCCAATTTACCCCTCAAATCTCGCGATTTATTACCCCTGCGCTGCCAAGTAATCGATTACCAATGCGATTTATGGGCCTCCAGAAGCGAAATTTGAGAAAAGGACCCCTGCGTTCTGCCATATTCCCCAAAGCAAATAAAACAGCCGCTGCTTCCAATTAAACGACGATCTCGTAGAAGTCTCCTTCGCCAAAAAGGCCAAAAGGCCGAGAATGCATACCCAGCGGTGTCATATTCCGTGCTCGTGCACCATTTTCGGGCGGCGTGTCTGAAAACCTACGACCGAATCGAGGAGATTCCTCCGCTAACGATGAAATATCGCCGACGTCCGACGACCGTCCCCATCGCGAGCGATCGGAAGCGATTCGCTGGATACCGCGTGCGTGCGTAATAGTCATTAAAACGCGGCGTCCCTCGAAGTCCGATGAACCAGCTACCACCAACGGGGAGAAATCGGGAGACCAGTCTCTGCCTTCTTCCATCCGGAAACGGCGCAGTTGGAGAAGGAGAGGTCGACCGATGGATGAGCTGATGAAACGAGCCACGACTAATCAAAATCTTGGTGGATTTAGTGAGAAAAATGGGATTTTTAAATTAGAAGCAAATGATTTCGACAAATGGTTCAGACCGAACCAGTGCGCCGAAATCATATACTTCTAATTTAAAAATTCTTTACGGTCGAAATTTAAATTATATTATGAAAAATGGGATTGGTTAAAGAAGCGAGACATGGGAGAGCTGGAAGACGGCGCGAAAAGGGAAAGCTACTTTTTTTAGGGTGTTAAAAGGGAACATACATCTACTTAGATATACCAAACAGATCGATTTTTGTTTACATATTTTCAGTCTTTGATATGTTGAGAATGTTTTCCGAAAATTGTGCATCGAAATTCGCAGAAATATCAAAGATATAGGTAAGTAGGTAGACATTAGAAGTGAAGTAGGTACCTATATTCGCGTGTTGCCATAGGTTCGTTGATGAAAACTTCAAATGCATTTGCCCCGAAACCAGGCTTTCAAACAAAAACTATTCAACCGATTTACTTCCAATTTCGCATGACTATATGATACACTATTACGCAGTTTTTGACGGGCGGATATTTTATTTTGATTTCTAGTTTCTTTTTTATTGGATAAAAAGGGAAAGATTTCATGTCCCAATTGGGATTGAACGTTTCATCCAGGGTGCCATTTCTTTTAAAATGATCTGTTTTGACATCGGCCTCGTCAGAAACAGCATTTGTTAATATAGGTATTTTAAGAAACTACGAATTCGTTTCTTGCTTGCACGTAAATCTATTTAATTCGGAGTGGGTACCGCAAATCACTGCAGCGAATGCCGCATTTGAAAGTAGCCCCTAAACCTGTATATACGACTAATATTTTTACATATAAAAATTAAGTGTTATAGCCAAAGATGTGAAATAATTAATACAAAAAAGTACGGCTCCAATAATGTTAATACTTTCTCAAAAAAAAAAATCAAAACGAACGTTATGGCTGTTATTCGTTCATGTTTTATGTTTTTCTATAACAAAATTACTGAGAGTTGCTACATATATGTACTTTTAAAATAAGCGAATACCTAGTTATAAAAAAATATACAGTAGATATTCCACAAAAATTTCCGAAAATCGCGTTCTTTTTCGCCAGCTGACTAGGCATAACCGCTTTTGCGTGAGCCGAGTTTAATTTCCACCACATCCACTCGAAAACATGCTGTCTATTAATTATTACGAACGTCAAAAAAACCTCGCCGCAGTCGATCTCCAAATACCAAAAGAAGCGCCCCAATTCGTCGACTTTCCTAGTCCTGGATGGAACAGACATGGTCCACTGGATCGATCTCATTGTCAGTCGAAATCGATGAGCCTCCCGTGGATATTGGAAGAATTCCTATCGCCGGGCAACGAAACGAACCTGAATATGATCGAACCATAGAAATCCATTCCTACAAACCACGCAGCATCCGCCGACTCTCTATCCCCAACAAGGAGCATTGAAAAACCAGAACATACACTCGAATATAGGCATCCCACATACATAAAAATGGTAAGGGGTGCTCGGGCGAACGTTGCACTGTGCCGAGCGCAGGAGAAATTCGCGAGAGATTTCCATCGATCGGCGGGAAGGCGAGACGCCGACGAGATGGCAGTGGCGAGCAGCACGGGAGATAGCGTATCAGGGGAAAAATGCTGCGCAGAGGTGGTGTTGTGACCTGGGTGTGGCGCGGGCCGACGTGTGGAGATCTCTCGCATATGTGTAACCGTTCTGTTCCACGGATACTGGCTCGCGAGGGACGGGCAGATGGAGGAAGAGAGAGAGAGAGAGAGAGGCGAGGCGGGGCATCGCCGTGTGTCCGGGAGTGTGGAACGGGGCGAAAGCGACCGAACGTACGGGTTATGGGTATCCATGAGAAATACGGATAGGCGTTATGCAATCGCCCTGTGTATGCCCCCCTTGCTTTCCTTTTTTTCTCCCAGCGCCAGAACGGTTTCGGTGGGTGTGTGGGAGTGGGCTGGTTAACGCGCCTGTTTAAACGGGCGAACGCGCGAAGGCGAACGGGATTACGGCTGGCAATTAAAAGCATTCCGGGAGAGCAGGCTCGGCCATGCGGAGATCGTTATTGTTTTATACGCGTAATCAAGTACGCTTGTTTACGATCGCCGGAGCACCAGGGACGCTGCCTGTCGCGGAGGACCTCGTTAGATGTCCACGTAACGCGCGCGTGCGACCGACCGTCTATTGGGAGGGGCATTTGTTCTTGTTTGGGTGCTGGTTTCCGGGCAGAAGTTTCGCTGGGGTAGCTTGAATTAGGTTTTTGGGGAGTAGAGGGTAGATTTTTAGATGGTTTGATAGGTGGTGTGGTAATTTTGGATACTAGTGGAGGGTTACAGGTAAGTTATACTTGAATTGAGGCGTTGAGAGCAAAAAGGGACTAAGCCACATTAAAAAAAATCATTCTTCGTATTTTATGTGATTAGTAGAGCCTATTGGAATATATTAAGGTTATACCTAGTCAGGAGGCCGAAAAGAGGCGAATGTTTGTGATTTTTTTTTAAAAAAGCGGAATCATATATTTTCACAGAACTTCTTGCACTTGAAAGAGCAACATTTAAAGAACATTTGGTAAATTTTTTGTAGAAAAATATTTACGTTTATAATAAAAATACAACGACATGCAAGAAGTCCTTTTAAAAACGGTGAGCAAGATATCTAAAAAAAACTACTGCACCAATCATTCTGAAATGTTGTGGGCTTATTTTTTATATAAAAATCTACTGAATGACGGAGGGATTTTTTTGTCCATTGTATAGTTTCGATTTTATCAACGAAAAACGGCCATTAGTGACAACTATGAAGCCATCTTTCGTTGATATAATCGAAACTATACATTGAAAGAAAAATCCCTGCGTCACTTAGTAGATTTTTATATAAAAAATAAGCCCACAAAATTTCAGAAAGATTGGTGGAGCAGTTTTTGAGATATCTTGCTCACCGTTTTTAAAAATGCTTCTTGGATGTCGTTGTATAATGTGTGATAAATTACACAATTACATTTGAATCGGAATTTGTAATTTGTAATTAGATTACATTTTGCTCAACTCTGGCACCACTTGAGCTACATTTCTGCAAAGTGTCAGATATTTTAAATTTTCGAGTTGTCGAACAACCCTTGTTATTCGTCGACATGTCGTTTATAGGGGAGAGTTGCCAATATCGTACTGGTCACCTAAATCGTACCTCATCAATTTCTCAGTAATTAACGAATGTAAACGACATCTGATAATAAAAATATCAAGTAAATGCGAAATAAGAAATAGAAACAAAACCTTTTGAGCTTACACTCTATTTTGTGCGTGCTATAAACATTTAAAAAAATCAGGTATGATTGATGTAACTTTTTGCCAATTTATTTTAGCTGATAATAATCAAACAATGCAATTTTGTCCTGTATTTTGGTATTTTTCTAAAAGTGGGTTTAATGTAGAATATTTTACATTCATTTTAAGTATATATTACATTCATTATAAAGTTTAAATTTATATTTATAAATAAATTGATCATGTTTCCTAAATCGTGCCACTACAGTCGTACCAGTAGGATTTGACAACTCGTATGTTATATAGGTTATGTACATATATCATATACATAGATTATTGCGGCCTGTGTGTAATCCATATACATATGTATATATAACTATATAATAATCATTACTTTACGTTGAATATTTTCTTCTGTATTTGTTATTGATACTATTTTTAGTGGAGGTACGATTTTGGAAACCGAGGGGTACGATTTAGGAGACCGGTTGCCTAAATCGTACCTTTTACAGTATGTGACAAAAAGATTAATAACAAATTAATTTGTTCCGAACAAAAGGTTAAGCATATAATAGCAGGTGCCTAAAAGATCAAGCTACAATATCCAATAGTCATTTGCGTTGAAATTAGTACCAAATATGAAATATAACGTAAAATGTCTTAAGTGGTACGATATAGGCCACCCTCCCCTAAGTCCAATTTTCATTGAGGATATTTTTGCCTATTTTTAATAACCTTGCTAGCCTGTTTCGACGATTAAAAAAAAATAAAATTACTGTTACACTTTTTAGCCTTTTTAAAAATACAAACTTCTAGGAACTACTCAGTTATTACCAAAATCTTCTCTCTGATGATCAGAAGAAGGAAAGAAGGAACCAAAAGCCACCCTCATCGATCCCACACTACTCATTCTCCACCCCCCCCTTCGCGCTCCCCTCCAACATGAATCCTTCTGAACACCTCTTTCAATTGCCGACCTCGCCATATTTCAGCCGCCACAGTGACTCGAATGCCCGGTAGCCTCTTCGTGCCCAGAAAGCCCCGGTTTTCCTAAGTGACTGGCGACCCATGGGATATAAATATGTTTCTACGCGGCCTGCTCTCATAGACTCGGTTTCACGGCTGATTTACCGCCTCGACTCCTTGGTAATTGTTCGGGGCGTGGCGGGCCGCGTGTTACCTGCATCGCGGCGATCTCCCACGCGTGAATACCGCCGACTTATATCGATATACATATATATCTGCCGGATCCGACGCCCGTCGCCGGCCGGGGATCCCTGGCGCACACACGGGCCTTAATTTCAATAAAACCAGAGTCACGCTCGCGACTGACTCACCAGCGGAGCGCGCTCTGAAAGTCTGAAGCGATCGTACGAAATTGAACGGGCGGGGGGGGGGGGGGGGCAGCAGCCGGTCTACGCGGAACACGTGGAAAACCAGACAGTGGGAAAGTTCGAATCGGCGCGAGCTCGCGCTGCGAAACGGCTCCAATGACGCTGCGAGGAATTTACCTACCAAGCAATTGCGTGCAGCTGATTCTTGGCTACCTATACGACTAATAAATAGAGATTGCCCTTCCCACAAGAATTATCCTTCAATTAAAACGTGCTTTCAAACTCTCCCTGAAGACGTACAAAAATGTCCGGCCACTGATACGAATCGGTCCCAATTGGCATTATCGATTTCACAGTAATTCGCGACTTTCCCCTGAATGGTGGATCGTAAACAGTTGCTTTGCGGGCGACTGTTGCATGGCACGTAAACTTTACCACGGCTCTAGCGTTTCGATAGGGCGCCGCCGTGCATTTGTAGGAAGAAAACGTGAAGAGTTGGCTGGCAAGGTGGCGAGTGGAACGGTTTAGAGTGGCTTTGGGAGATGCGAGTGTAATCGTTGCTCAGGCGACAGGGTGGAGGGAGAAAGGAGTTCCTCGGGATAGAACGTTATCCTCGGCCAGGATACTCCTTATCCTCTCATAATGAAGAAGGATGGGCGTGTTTTTCTCACCAGGATTTATGGTGGCGCGCTCGTTGCGAAATTCATACGTCCTCGGTCCTTTGGTTCGCCATCGCGATTTATCGTCCCGCGTACTCGATGCTGGTTAATGGCGTAACGGTGCTTTCGGTAGCATTTTTGAGCTCGCCGCTAATGTCTGCGCGACTCGTTCGATACGAAGGCTCAAGCAGGAGGGAAATATATTCAGGTTGTATTTTCGAAGTCCGTTCTAAGGGTTCATTCTACTTTGCCGTTCGCACAAATTTTGCGATTTAAATCCGCACATTTGTAATTATATTTTGGAGACATGAAAAATAGGATTCTGTACAGCAAGGACTAATAAACATTTAACAAAAAAAAATATATTAAAATTCGTACATTAGTTCTTGGAAAAAAAATCCGGTAAAGGGCCTCTTTTCCGACCGGCAAAGTAGAATGGACCCTTTAAAGATTGAATTTAAATTGAATACAAACTAAGACATACTATTGAATTGAAAATTTCTAACGATATTGTTGAGAAAAGTGTAGGCTTGCTGAATATTTCGTAATGGTCGTAGTTCTACGGGTTTTAAAGAATTCTGAAACTGATTTCGAAATATTTAAATTTACATGCATTTCTTCCACTTAAGCTGTAGATAGTTTACGATGCGTAATGCAGTATTAGAAGTATTCCGTTTTCGAACCCCGCCGAGGGAAAGCCGATAATTTTCCCCGGGAGTTATGGTATCTGGCTCGTTTACGATCAATATCCGGCTAGTAGATGCAAGCGGGAATTGCACGGTACCCGTGAACGAAGAAAGTAATGAGTTCCCGGCCTTACATTAAACGCTCTCCGACGTCTGGGCGAGCGAAAAGTGTTTTCTGCGCTCGGCCGGCGAGTACGGTCTGCAAACTTGAGCGGTATTACGGTCGCATTATAACCGACATCCACTTCTACGACGACTAAAGAAACGTTTACGACTGAAAAGAGTGGCAATTTTTGCAGAAACACTCAACGTTCAAGAGCAATTTCTATCTGACAGCTGTGTTACGATTTTGTCCGTGAAACACTAAACTTCATGTTCCAAGTTCCTCTTGTTCCTCAGAAATGCTGTCTTATCCCTCAATTTTATATATAACAACATTCATCCAGAAATCATTATCAGCGTCATAAATCCACAAAAGTAACAGACACCCCTGTTCAAACCAAATTTCTCATTTCCCTTACATTCACTCTCTTTCCACCTCCTGCAACTTAATAGCACCCATACTTCAAGTCTAAGAGTTTTAAGAAACTTTAATTTCTTAGCCCCAACCTCCACAATTCAAAAACACTAATTTCCTAACTCCAACCTCCACAACCCAAAAACACTAATTTCCTAACTCTAACCTCCACAACCCAAAAACACGAATTCCCTAGCCTCAACCTCCACTAATTCCCTAGTCCAAACCTCCACGTCCTAAAAAACACTGATTCCCTACCCCAACCTCCACAATTCAAAAACACTAATTTCCTAACTCCAACCTCCACAACCCAAAAACATTAAGTCCCTAGCCTCAACCTCTATAACCCCAAAACACCGATTCCCTAGCCCGAACCTTCACGACCCAAAAACACTAATTTCCTAACTCTAATCTCCACAATCCAAAAACACTAATTTCCTAGCCCCACCTCCACAAACACTAATTCCCTAACCCCCATCTCCACAATAAAAAACACTAATTTCCTAGCCCCAACCTCTATAACCCAAAAACACTGATTCCCTAGCCCGAACCTCCACGACCCAAAAACACTAATTTCCTAACTCTAATCTCCACAATCCAAAACACTAATTTCCTAACTCCAACCTCCACAACCCAAGAAACACTAATTCCCTAGCCCCACCTCCACAATCCAAAAAACACTAATTCTTAGACTCAGCCTCCCCCTCTATTTCTCTTAGAAAAGCCGCGACTAGCCAGGGGAACCTCGCGCAGCTGCGGCGGCAGCCAGATTTTTCTCGCCGACTGGCTGTTTCTCGGGGAGTCGCTGCTCGGGCAAGTGGAGCAAACGTGGATGCAAATGCGGCGATCTACCGGTGCGCAGCGCGATACCTGAGAACCCAGGCGAGCCGTTTCTCTCCGCGTAGCGTTTCCTCTCTCCAGCGGTTCGCTGGAAGGAGAGCGAGAGATGGTGGGTGTGGTCGTGAAGATATCGGGGCCCGCGCGCAATGCACTCCCGCCCGGCTGCATCCGCGGCTCCGCTGCGCTTCGTAACCTCTATACTGGGGCCCCGAGGCGTGCTGTTCTACACGCTTCGAGGGCCCCTCGCCCCATCCTAGGCTAACGGTCCGCCCGTACATCTTTTCTCCGCTCCATCTGGAATCTCGATTGACCGCGTGTGGCCGCCGCGCCGTTCGCCCCAGCGACTGTCCCCTCGATCGGGCCCCGCTTAACGACGCGGCGCAGGGGACTCTTCAGGGGACCAGGCTAAGGGTACCTCGGAATTCCTGCCTGATAGCTGTCCGACACGTGATTTCATCGTAGGCGTTAAATTTTGGGGACTTTTTCTAAAATATTCTTGTGTGGCAATGATGTTTTACAGTTTATCATTTTCAGTGTGTGTTTACTCTGACGTAGGTGGCTTTTGGACGTAATTCTTTTGGAGTAATTCACTGGCGGGTGGGCAAATGAGGGTAAGTCAGAATTCTTAACTTTACAGGAAGGCACTTAGATTATTTAAAGTCCTATGAAAGATCTAGTGTTAAATTTTGGACGTGAAAGTTGATCACATATGTCTCGTCCTATTTGACTATCAAAATAAACTTCATAATTGACAAAAATTCAAAAATTTTAATTGAAAAAGGAAACATTTATTTTCAACTCCGATTCGCTAAAAAGAAACCTGTTTAGCTCGAGGTGACGTATTATTTTCTTTCATTATTCATCGCCGTAACTCAACTTGTACTGTTTTCCCGCTACTATATTTTATTTTTGACATACATATACTATTACGATCTCTGGTAAAAAATAAGCGGGAACGAATTGATATTGACTGGCGCTACTGTAACCATAAGCCAAAGGACAGCAACGTAGAAAATGTTAGCGTACATATCCCATTTTGCTCAAAATTTCAGTTATACTCGTTTGCCCGCCCATCAGAATTATTCTGTACACAGAAGCTTCCTCGAGGAAGAGAAATCTTTCACAAGAAGCCCCAGCGAACTTTCAAGTCTCAATTAACTGTATCTGGAAGCGTATTAACTGTTCCCTGATTAAGCCTCGATACGGTGCTGATGGCTCCATAACGAGGCTGCTTCGAGCGTTGATATTGTTAGTTATGGTAGGTAGAGTGGAATTTCTGTTTCTGACTGGGACCCGAGCTACCACCCACATAAAAAAAAAGTCGAAGCGATATTCCAGAAACAATCGTGAGCCGTCAAACTACTGGCATTCCTTTTCCAATGATCTTCGAAAGCAACAAGCGGCGCAGCGTCTGATTATTCGTTGACTCGAACCACGCGTTTCAGTGGTCGAATTAATCAGCCTATCCCAGCCGTTAATTCATCACGCGCTTTCCAAACTGGCCATAGTTCCCTCGCGCATAATTGCATTACCGCGAGATCCGAGATAATGCTCGCCACGGTTTTATAAATAGCGGGGGGGATATTATTTTAAGTCGTCGGCCGGATACAGCCAGCCGCCCGCCACGTGCAACACAACGGCCGCGTTGCAAAATAGTAGCAATTACGCCATACACGGCGCGATCGTATTTTCCGTCGTAAACCCAGCGCCGAGGTAACATCTAATGCCACTTAAAGTTACGCCTGCAACGGCTGCGAATCCGAATCGAACCTTCCCGAACTATCCACGTCACCGATTCCCGCTTCCACTGGCGTCGACGTGTTTCCACGGCGAGGAAATGTCACCCTGCGCATAACTTCGCCGCGTTTCCACGTGAATATTTTTTGCAAAGCATGGAAAGTATCGGCAGAGGGTACTCTGATGTTTGCTTGAACACGAAGCAAGAGCTTGGAGGTCCGTGCGAAACTTAGGGCCATTTCTAGAAACCTTGCTTTGGTTAATATCTTCTGTGATGCTGGTCGCGTTACTGGATCAACGTCCGCCGTTATTAAAAAGGAAGAAGACCTCGTTTCGCGGCCTCCGCCGCGAGTGATTCATAACCAGGGGCGAGGCATCGGCTGGGCGAAGATAAAGGCCCGATGAGGGCCCACATTAAACCGGACCTGTCGGCGCCTTCAGCAACAAATCAACGGCCGTCCGGATCCTTTTGATTCTTTTAGCAGGCGGGATGAACCGAGATGACTATCCACTCCATCCGTGTGTATCCTTCGCGGCAGAGTTTCTCAGTCAACTAGGAACTAGGAAGTCCAAAGCGAGCCATTCACGAGGCAGCGCCAGGTGGATGAAAATCAACTTTCCTCGTTAACGGGAGGGAAAGAGGGCTGCGAAGAAGCCTTCGCCGAAGTATACCAGCCGGCCGATCAGTTGGAGCAGCTATTGAGAGACGCTGGCCTTTGATGCGAGCTGAAAGGCGAGGGGCACAGTGAATCGGCAAACAACCCAGTTGGTCGGCTTGGAAATGCAGGCAGAACCACGCCGTGAGCGTAGAAAGGGATAGAGGAAGATTGCGCCGGGAAGAAGGCGACAAAGGGAAAGGAAGAGGGACGGCGGAACGATGACGAATGGAAAATGGAGGAGCAAGGCGCAGGCCTAATCCAATTAGATCGGAATCCTGAGTTTAATCAACACACGCCGGCCGGCGCTGACACGAACGCTGCTCGAGATGCTCTCGAACTGGCTCTGGTCCGACCATAATTGGCTGCCCCCGCGCGATCCTATCGACAAATCAAACACGAATCATCCTTTTCACGGCGACTCCCTGGGTGTACCGTTAGCAGAGGTTCCTCGATCGAAGCGACGTTACATTTGGTACCCAATTCAGGGTGCTTCGGTCGAAATTGTCGCGTGTGCTATGCAACGGGATGATTGAAATCGATTTGGACTTAATCTGGCGACGGTGATGATAAATGAATTTGATTGAACTTGAATCTGATGACTGCTTTTCGTGGAACCGTAGAGCGAAGACAAACGGAGCGATAGTCATTGGAGTCGTAGATTAGGTACTCGAAATTAAGGGTGATTGTTGTTAGCGATAACAACCCTTTAGGAAGATTGTATTCTTCAAGAATGATAGTCAGACGATGGGACTATTTAGGTATGTACTTTGTTGTCTAGAAATTGAGGCCAGCTGGTGTTAATCATGAAGAGTTTGTATTTTAATATAAGGTGGAGGGGCTAAAAGTATACCGAATAAGCTGATGAGTATTTTCGCGAAACTGATGGTAGGGGAGAGGTGCTATAAAAGGGGCAATTGTATTTAGTGTCCATTTCTGATATCATGATAGATATTTAAAACACAAGTATGTTTAAAACGGAAGTATGTTTCTTGGCCTTCAATAAAAATATATAGCAAACTCTACTAATAATAACAGAAAATAATTGAATCTTCCATTTTCAAATAAGTCGAAAGTGCCCCCTTCACTGCTAGGTAGCCATAAATGGGACCATAGGCGTCATGGAAATAAAGAAAATGAGAAGAAAAACGAGGATCAATTGTTAAAATATTATTAATGACACATGGAAGAAAAAAAATTGAATGCACCCTCCATTCCGCGTGACTCATTGGCCCTTTTTATAGCACCTTCCCCCTACGTCTGCTCGAGCCTCCCAATTAATGTAACCCATGTGAAAGATCTCTTTTCGAATATTGTAAATCACAACCTAAGTCGAGCTGCACTATAAATTCAATCTTCTTAAGAGTTCAATTTAATACCCAATAAAGAACAGCGATTAACCCCCGTTTAATATTCAATATCGAGCTTAGCCGATCGCTTCATAAATACCTGCAGCAGCTTGAATTAATTAATCAAGCAAGATGGCGCGCGGCGCTTACGCGGGCACAGGCGTACCAGAGGTGTTCGCAATTTAAAGTAGCCACGGGTTGTCTGAGCACGGGGCTAGAGGTCCGCCGTGTATAATTGGCCGACGCGTCGACTCGGTCCAGCTCTCGATTATGAAGTCAGAACGAGGGCAAAAGGTGGTTAAAGTTGATTTACTCGCTCCGCGGCCGCGTTCTGGCACGCTCCTTTGCATCATAATCACGCCGATGAAACGAGGACGGGGCACAACTCACCCGGCGTAGTCAAAAACGAGAGGCTCGCGAATCGAAAACCGGCCGCTTCCGTTCGCAACTTTTTCCGCCGAGACCCAGCTCGCCAACTCATTTTACTGGCAAATCTTCTTTGGGGCCAGCGCAAAACATAACAGACCAATGTATCTAATTGGGAGTCTTGCTAATTTAAAATCGGGCCTGTTTTCGACGATTAAAATCCAAATTCAATTGACCGCTTCGAGGTAGCTTTCAGATGTGGATTATTATAATTTGTGGTATGCACTTATTTTCTTGGCGCTTGCGGGGAATTTATTTCAGTATTTTCAGAGTAAACTTTCAACTGAATTTACGGCGTTTGATGTCTAAATTCTTCTCTCGAAAGCAGCTCCCATTTTCAAACGCCTCGAGAGCCAACAAATCTCTTGGAAGTGATATCACTGCATTTCACGCCGGGATCGTCGTGAGCGGGTCGAGGAGCGAGCACCGCGATAGAAAGGCGCGAACTACGCTCGCGTTATCCAGCGGAGACTTTCTCGAGCATAATTCGCCCGCGTCAAGTGGCTTACAATTTATCTGCGTTCAATTAACCGTTTCCACGGCATTTCTGCGAGGTATCCCAAAAATCCGGTCAACCACAGAAACAAGTATCACTAGAGATTCGCGAATTATCGGGCAGGAGCAAAACAAGCTTGATAAAAAAAAAGGGTCCGCTGAAGACGGAAGAAGAGGGACGACAGTTGTCCAGCCTTGCTTTTCGATCCTGTCGATTATGAAGACATTCGCCCGGCCGCGCCAGTTTTTCTTGCCGTTGAAATTACGACGGTGGTCGATGAAAAAGCGAGACGAAGAAGCGATTTCTGTTTACGCGTCAAACGGGCCCGTCTGCAAACATCGATGCACGCGCAGGATTTCTGTCGCCGTCGAGGCTACGCAAAAAGCTGGAAAGGAAGGCCATCGCCGTAGCTTTCGTATTAAAACGCTCCTTTCGATCTTCGCCACTACTCTAGCCAATCCCTTTTTCCTACTCCACGTTTATGACCTGTGTCTAATCTGCAGCCGTGTTTCGGCAGCTGAACGGAGAAATTGTTTCGTAACCCACCGCATGCAAATCTAAGTCGATCTAAACATGAAGGAACTAACTGATTCTGAGTACAATTTCCAAATGCACACCTATCCTCGTCTCTTATGGTGCCATTGTTCTCGAGCGTCGCTCGCGAGGGTTCCCAAGACTTAAATAAACAAAAATTGTGGTAGGAATGATTCGCCGTCAATTATTCGGGTATGGAACGGGTTAATTAAAGGGTCAGATACCATTGACAGGTCGGAATATGGGTCACTTTTTATGATTTTTTTTTTGGAACAAAGAAACGTTGTAATTGAAAATCAAGATATACACCTTGTTGTGTGTAAATTGAGCGGTATTCTCTTAAAAAAGAAATTTGATATTTTAAGAAATGGCACCATAGCAGTCCCTTTTCCCAAGGCTTTTTCATTGTTACAACATTTGCGGTACCAAAAATATCTCAGAGTTTAGTGGACCGATTTGAATAAAATTTTGCATGAATATTCTTGAAACTATAATCTAGTACTTGTCGTGACGAATTTCCGATTAGTGTCTTGCTTTGTTTTTTATTAACAAAAGGTGAAAACTTGGGTCGAAAATCACAAGCTTGACTTTGAATAGCTACTATTTTTCAAAGAGTAATTTTTTTCAGAATCCGCGCCGATAAGTACTAGAATACTTACCTATAGTCTTAAGACTATTCGTGCAAATTTTTATTCAAATCGGTCCAGTACTCTCTGAGATATTTTTGGTGGCAGAAAAGCTGTATCTAGGAAGAGGCCTTGGGAGAAGGAGCTGCTAGGGCACCATTTCTTAAGATATCAAATTTATTCTTTAAGGGAACACAGCCTAATTTATACACAACAAGGTGTATGTCTTGATTTTTAAATATGACGTTTCTGTATATGAAAAAAAAAAAAAAAAAAAACTATTTGAGCGAACCATGGCTGTACTACCTACATTGAATGACTCGGGGGTTTGGGTTTAACCAGTAACTCGATAAACGACTGTGCAAGGCGACAGAGATCGTTGGATATCCTCCGTGCAATTGGATCTGGTTTAGGCGGAATTCCACGGGGAGCAGGAGTCAAAGGAGATCGCAAAGGTGATCGGATGCAATTTAATTTCGATCCTCTCTACGCCCGCCGGTCGTTCATCTCGCCGTCAGCTTGACAGAATGGGAATGACGCCTCTATCGGATGCAATAACCGTTGCGATGGGCGTGTACCCTCGGGTCAACACGATGTTAACGATGCTGCCTACGTTACTCGCGGGAACATCCCGACGATTGACAGACGGACATCGAGATAAGCGTTACACGCGAGCGGAAAATTGTTCGATTCAGAGGTAGCGAGCTGCTGCAGCCAGGATCCCCGATGGCGGAAGTCTAACCGTTTTATCTAGCGGTTCACGGTATAAATAGTTACTTGGTTTCCCTCGGTGCAACAGCTTCTAATACTCGATACTGTTAGGGCCTGTTCACACGAGGCATTTATAAAAGCTCGCGACTGGGTCGTGGATATCGATCGGAGGACAAAGACAGGGTTAATCTAACCGTATCGCTGAAATGGCGCAGGTACCATACACTTGTTGACTTTTCGGTGCCACGTGTGGCAGAAATTTGAATCATGCGTTGAAACTTGTCTGTGGAAGTTTTGGTGGAAACGGTTCCATGAAGGTGGGAATCCAACTGAAAGCTAAGTTAACCTATGCTAAGAAAGTATCTACTACTTGTGTTTTATGTGAAAGAACCCTGATTTAATACACTGCAGTTGCAGCTTTTAAATTTCTTTTTGTCTGACCTTAGGATCGATGACGCGAAGCCAATGCATTTGGTGCAAGGGGGACTTACCTGTAACAGAAAAAAAAAAAAAGGGTGGCATGGTTAGTGGTGTGGAGATTGTATAAAGCAGAACGTGAATTCAGTTTGTATGTATGAATCAGCTTAAGAAACGTGACATTTCGTTGTTCGCGGACGGAGAACAGGAAGCTGTGTGAGATGTAGGAGAAACGTAAGCTGTCCTTGGCATTTAGTCGAGGCGCTGTAGCATGGGTGAGCAAACTTCGTTTTCTATCGCTTGAAACTCTGTGCACGGGTTCAATCATGCCCGTTTAGAATAACTTTCTCATTCTAGAGGGGAAGAATAGAAGATTGTTAATTATCACAAAATTAACCAGGAGCTTGTGAAAAAGCATTTCCTCCACTTCAATTCTGTGGCACTCGAAGCAGAGACGCCAGATCTCTTCTGAAGCTCAGTTTTTCCACTACTTCCCATTCAATCTTCGTACTCATCCAAGCAAGAGATAGTTAGAAACTTTAATTGCCAAATTAGAAGAGTGTTCAAAAGAATTTCTTTAATTTATCGTTGCCTTCAGTGTCTCTAAAATCCTCGATCGAATCCCTATAAAATCCCCCAAACCCCCCATTACTAGCATAAAAACTACTAATATTCGTAGAAGCATAGGGTAAGTCGGGGATAGTTGGCTCACCTGACAAAAAATGGCTATTAAAACTAATAAGTACTAATATCATTTATTTCATCAGAATAAACCTAATATGTTTAAAATTGTATGCTGATTCAGAAAAGCTGGTCAATATCTATAAAGAGGTAGACTACTGTGACGGCCCGCAAAAGTCTGTCATGCTTTGCAATGCTAAAATTAAGTGGCAAATCGCAATTTAGTCGGGTGATTAGTTTCTCTACAATTTAGATCAGAAGATTACCTACTTCTTCAGGCTCTCAGAGTACTCCAACCCCTGAAGACAATATTTGCTGAAAATCGGGTTAAAAACTGAGGTCGTGAAATCTCACCATCTCTCCTGCAGCCATCTCACCCGGATTTCCCCTATCTGCTCCAAGAACACTTGCAAAAAATCCTCCACACAGACGCTTTGACTACCCAAAGCTTGAAACCATCGACGTATCGTGACTCGCTGGATCTCCAACAGCCATCTTGCGCCATCCTCGCCTGAGCGTAGCTCTAGATATGCTGTTAAACAGCACTGGAGGACATCCCGGCTAGCAGGAGCACGATGGAACAAAGGGCTGGCCGGTAAATCCGCGAAGAAGTTCAACGATACACGGAACGTCGGCGCGCTGCTAATCGTCGATTACAAAAGGCGGCCCCAGGCCGGCAGGAAAGAATGTTGTCGCAAAGGAGAACGCCGCGGGAACGAAGATGGACGTCCCGATAAAGAGGTTTATTGGCGTGGTCGTGCGCGCCGCGATCGATGCAACGCGTGCCACATAAATTCGTGCAGCTCGCGTCGCGGCAAACGAGCGGAATCCGCGGTGAGGTTTGCGACGCGCGGCGTCCCAATCGAACGGGGCGAGCTCGTTCCTAACAGGGCACCAACAACGAGCCTCGGTCCGAGCACGGAAGGTGGTGTCGTGAATAAAAATACGACGAAGCACGTTTTCGCGCGACAGGTCATTAGAATGACGATCCACGAGAAATAATCAAGCGCGGTAACTCCTCCCCATTTGACGAGGCTCAGAAACAGTGCCCAGATGACGAGGGGACTGTAATGGCCCCCTGGTTCTGCGATCATACTCAGCGAGATCATCGTTTCCGTCTGCCGCAGAGGCGTCTATCGCAGGAACTCGTTTATCGTGCCCGTCCAGCTTTGTCCACTTTGCGTAACGTCGCGACGAGGGTCGAGGAAATCTGGCGTAGGGAGCTTATCGTTGGCGTTAAGATCGAATCGCGGGTGGATCGGCGGGGTCTCGTCCACTTCGCGGAGCACTGATTTCGTTTTACGTCCCTTTGACGGTAATACCGTGGTCATGGGATAGCGCTACGTGAGGCCCAAATAGCCATCGCGCAAGAAGCGCGCAGAGAGCGGCGCAGGATCCAGCGCTTCACACTTCATCGATTCCACGGGCACGGAAGTCGTTGATGGACCTCTTCTGTGGGGATATGTACTACCGCGAAATGCTAATTAGTTCCGATTTCCAGGGGGGAAAAAAATTGCTACTCAGGTTGCGTTGGATGTGGATGGACAGGAGAGTTGGTGGAACAGATCGATTCGTCGCGGACGACGCGACGCGTGTGGGTCAGCTTTGCTTCGTGACGGAATTGAGATGTCTCGGGCGAAACGGGTTCTAGGCAGCTGGAACGGTGCGTGGAGAGGCTAAAGAACCGCTGGGACGTTTGTGGAAATCGTAGATGCGGGAAGCATGGCCGACGATTTGAAATTGCTGGTGACTTGGGTCAATGTTGGTTTGTAGCCGTGTTTTAAATGTATGCACAGATGCAGCGATAAATGTTTGTTAAAGTCAAGACTTCTATGATTCCATAGCTGTCTTCCCCGTTGGTATTGAGAACGGAATATCCAGCCTGGGCCTCTACCCAGACGGGCCCCTAAGGCCCTATCTCCCAAACAATTATTATTTTATCCAAACACCATCTTCTTTATCTGTGCTACTACACTTAGCCCGTTTATTAGTAAACTAACTCTTCATTTTCCCGAAAAAAAAATGGGACCCTCGGAACGTCTGCCACACGAGCCAAAAGGCTCAAATCCTTAAATCCGCTACTGGGAATATCCTCGTCGCTGTTAAACAGATTACATCGTTTTTTCACCTAGAAGGTGTAACTTGCAGAGCAAAGGTAGATGAGCTACTCAACATTCCAAGCTTGCTCCTGCACCCTGCCCAATGTCCCCCAGCACCTGCACTCGCAACCCCTACTGTTGAGCGTGAAAATTCAATGTCGAATTCGAAGAGTATCGTAGGGGCCTGTGCTTCGTCACTTCGCACGTGGCAGGCACTTGGGCTGTCCGTCCGGGCCTAACGTCTTGGGCTATTAGGCCGAGTCGAGATCATATATCTCCGGACAAACAAACCGATGCGAGTAGTGCCATTCGGTTACATTTCGTGGGAACCAACTTTCTCTTTTCGGGGCGTTTTTCGTCACCCAATACCATCCACCAGTGACAACCAATAGGCAATAGTTTACCACTTCTGATTTCAAGACACACCCCTGCAAGGGCTTGAAATGCTCGCTAGAGTCTGAGAGCAGCGAAACAGGGTGAGGCACAACCGAAACTCTGAACCGTCGACATCGACGGAATTGCGTCGAGCATTTTAAACCATTGTAAAGCGCAGTACAACTTTATCGCATTCAATTTGATACACATATTTTTCCCATTATTATTGAAGAATATATTTAAGTGTTATCTGTTACGCGCCGTAGTGTCTCAAGTGATTTACACCTTATCCTCACACATAAGTCAATCAGCATCAATTAGTGAACTCTTGCGGACTTAACAATCTGCAAGGAGTGTGACAGGGTGTCGTCGGAGACTTACACCCTCCAAAGGAAAAGGGCGACATTTTGGCCACAACACCTACTATCCCAAGTAACCATCGCCCAACTGCATCACACCGTAAAAATAAAATCCATCCAGACAATTCGTCCAGGCTCCCCACCGCCTCCAGCAAAATAGGACAATCGTCCAATCCCGTTTCTTTTTCTGAGTTTCTCCAAACCACGTATCCAGACTCCCATGGTCGCTTAGGCGTTTTCGCTGGACCCTGAGAGGCAGTGGCCGCTCCGTGTCGGTATGTAGGGTACCAATGCCATTTTATACGAGTGGCTGGGGTACCAGGGGAGCCGTGGATAGCGGTACCGGAGATCCAGTCCGAGGCATCAACAGCACCAGCCTCATAGGAGAGGCCGAAGGTCGCATCGGACATGAACACGCCCGAGTACGACCTACCACGGTCGATTCCTCTCGATGCAACACGTATCTGTTATCCTTCCTTACCTTCCCTCCCCCCCCCCCCCACCCTCTGCCCATCCTCGTCCGCGCCGCGGGCCCCCATCATCCTGCACGGGGCAACACGCCGCGCTGCTAGATTCCATCGGTTCCTGCGTCGTAGCCCACTGATAATTAAGTTAACTGTCTTGAAATCGAACTCCGGACGGTTCCGTTCTTGGATACGTGACGCGTATTTGCTCAGAGATACCGCAATCTTCTCGTACCGGGGGATCCCGAAGAGGGTGTGTGCCGGTCGGCTGATTGGTGTAGCGGTAATTAGGTAGCGGACTGTGAAAATGGCAAACACGTTGCAGGGTATTGGATCGTGATTAAAAGGGAGAGGAGTGCGGGATGAAGGGATTCGTGTGTGAATGGAAGAGGGGGGGGGGGGGTGTGTCTGTTTATGGGAATTTATAAAGAACGAAGTGATTCCTTTCTTAATATTCTCGAGAACCTTATGGAGACGTTATTCGGTACTACTGAAGCTTCTTAGAATCACCCGACAGTTTGTGCCAATGAACGTCACTTATACGAGACATCCATGCCAGGCGACTCTATCAGACTCCTGCATGTAGCTACCATGTTATTAGACACCGTTTCTTTAAAGAGCCATCGATGCAAATCAGATCCAGCATTAGTAGGCAATGGGTCCCCCATAGACGTGTCATTTACATACGAAATTGGGATTCCTGCTTAATGTGGGATATCGATTATGATTATAGCCTCAGGTCGTCGTAGAGATTCATGTTTCATACATGAATCCCCAGTCCTTAGACATTCGCAAGGTTTCACGATTCATATTACACAGATTCCATTCCACTATTGCGCAATTGCCCACTGAATATTAAACATTGGCTTCCTTTCGAAAAATGAGTCCCCCAGAAATGAGATTATTTTTCGAACATCTTCAGCGTGATTCAAGCGCCCATGGAGGTGGATCGAGGTCAGAGCTTTCAGGTTGGATAGGAAAGGATTTCGTGGAGGCGTCTGTGAATACTGCTTGACCAAACATAAATTAGGGATAACGAGCCAGCTCGGTGGACCGATATCCAGCTATTAAGACTGTTCACGGGCACGATGGCGCTCCGTTCTATGGGGGGTAATTACAGACACCACACCACCTTCGCCCATTCTCTCCGACCCTCTCCCTCTTCGGTTCCGACGCCAAGCTTCATTGTGAATTACGGTTGCTTATATAATTGCGACCTTCCACGCATAGCGTGGTGTCACTTACGACCCTTGCCTGGCCAGCGATATCTGGCTGCATTCGAATTCAACTGATTAATTAGCCGCGTTAATTAAGGCCCTTCGCGGGAGGCAATTAACGGTTGCACCCTTGGCAGCTGCAATCGTGTACGCGTTTCTATATTATCCGAGTAGTGACCACGCTGAATGTTTCGGTTTTGTTACGATGGGTAGGTAGTATTCGGGTCGAGGAAGGTGTCAGTATAATTGAGCTTCCGGTTTCGTCGCTGTAGTGTGTTTTGATATAAATTATATTAACAGTTAAGTGGTGGTTTGAAAATTAAATAATTTTATATTAGGTTTAATTTAAAATTACTGGTTAGGCAATTGTTTTCATAGAAATTATATTAATATTTATTTGGAGGTTGGAAAATTAAATAATTTTATATTAGGTTTAATTTAAAATTACTGGTTAGGTAATTGTTTTGATATAAATTATATTAATATTTATTTGGAGGTTTGAAAATTAAATAATTTTATATTAGATTTAATGCAATACGTGATGTAGGGATTGTGTTTTTGGTGGCTAATAGTGTTGTACTGAACGCTGCAGCTATTTGATTGAGAATTTTACGAAAATTGGCGCTCTAGTTAAAATTTTAAGGGAGAATAGTATCGTTCTATATAGAATTAATTGTAATTTGAATTAGGCTAGTAATGATAAAAGTAGAAACCATATCGATGGCTTAGTGCACACATATTGTATGTCCATTTTTAGCGTTTTCGAGAAAAACAGGTTTAAAGATGCAATGGTACATAAGATTCAGGGGCATACAATGAATAAAAATATTATTTTTGACACATTTATAAAAAAGATAAAAATGTGATTTTTACACAGCATAAAGAAACAGTCAATAACTATTTGTTGCATATAAAAACTCAAATTTCATAAAAAGTGGACATACAATATTAGTGCACTAAGCCATCGAAATGAAAATTCTTTTAGAACCTCAGAGCTTCCAGAAATGATAATTCTACACGCTAGAATAATTCCAAGACCAAGAAAAAGGTTTGTATAGATACCAACTTGACACTAACCGAGCCAGCTGCAACAATAAAACACAATCCGCCCACTATTCCACCTTACCCAGAAGTGATACGAATTTTTCCCCTCGATCTTAAACTAGGACACCGCCCAAGCAAAACGGCAAAGCGAACGTGGCTTTCATCGCAAGAACTTGCTTCACTTTTCACGCCAGGGAGGAAAAGAAGCAGCAAGAAGGCGTGAAAGTATCAAGATTGTTTCGCGCGTCGTGGATGGTGCCGTTAAGACCTTTATGATTATTCCCCGATGAAAAGAATTTATCGAATGGATTTATCGAGGGAGATGGTCGCCAGCGAGATAGGGGCTATCAGATCCAAAGAGGAACGCGGAATCTTTTTTTTTTATAAACTCCGGCCAAGGCGGCACATTGTAGCTTTCCATTACAGTTATCGAAAGCCACGAACGACGCAGAGGTCCTATACTGCGGGCATTGCAGCTCGTGGCCTTTCTTCGACTACATTTTACGATCCTGGGCCCAACCACCTGGACGTTCACGAAGTTACGAGCGGAGTGATCTTAGGTGTTGAATGTGACAATCGTTCTCGTCAAAACAATTCGTGAACATGAATTTGGGAGGACGAGTGAGTTTACGATGATTGACATCAGAGTGTCTTGACTGATAAATAATTGGACAATTATGGTTCGTTGAGAAAGACGAAAGTTGTTTGTGACCAAGCTGTATAGTGAAAAAGAGATCTCTGTTGCGAGACAGGGCAACTTACTCGCAGGGAGCCACCATTGTTGCATGACTCTGTAAACGAAGAGCTTGTGATGAAGGCGGAATCTATGCTTGGATGCCTGCATTAAAATATTCTTAAATCTTTCATTAGAAAGATTATTAGGTAACCTTCCATTAAATTACCATTAGGTAACCATCAATTGAAGGAATTTAGGATATAAAGCTGAACGAGGAAATACCCCAATATTTCAGAAATTCCAGATCCCCATGAAAAATTAAAAGAGGATTACAATATAATCAAAGATTCTACACCAAAGTGTGACCTCTCGCAGTTACTCCAATCTTTCTAATCTCCCTAGATCCCCACGAAATTTCCTGACCCGGGTCCTCCACCTTTCTTTTCCAACACAAGGTGCACCCTCATTCCCTCACAACTTGACGAAACTTGGCAACTGGTCCAGCCAACTGGCAAAAACGGACAATGCTCCAGATTGAGAAGGATCGTGCCAGCGGGCGCACACGTTCGACACGTTCAGGCGGAGAAGAAGTCACGTAAAAGGCCAGGTGACCTGACCCGACCTCCATAAAGGAGGTGCAACTTTGCCAAAACCAATCAAGCACGGTTTGGAATGCCGTTCTGCTCTCGGGGTCTTCGACTTCCATTTGCGAAATGAACTCGGGCAACCCCTCCCGCGCTCTTCCTTTACAATCTTTACATCCTCCTCGTCGCTCTTCCATCCAGCCAGCGCCGTCCCGCCGTCTGTTCACACTCTATTTTCTCCCTGCGTGGGGGGCAATTTAGCCTTAATTGAGATTCTGCCGAAGCGCGTCCTTGATGAGTTCATCTAGATCCCCTGAATGATCACGCAGCTTCTGTTCCACGGATGAACATCTCCTTCTGCCTCGGCCACGCGCGAATCTCGACGACAGAAACGCGGTAGCATCTTCTTAACCTTCACTCTGTGCATAGTAAATTTTCCGTGGTTTGTGCATGGGGTCAAGCTGACCCCATAATTTATATTTTCATATATTTTGGAAAGTTTTTTTTTATCAACGGATCGTGGGCAAATGTAACAGCGTGTTCTCTTTCTGACAGATTTATTCGTCGCTGTTCCTTCGGCTGTTGAAATTTGGCTAAGGTTTATTACATTATATCCTATTTGTTGTATAGCGATTTTTACATTTTTTTTCATTGCCCGTGGGTTCGATAATCGGTTCGTTATATAATCCCTTACCAATTGCATAGCCATCTCCTTCAAAAATATTTTACGTTCGAAGCTTTTCCGCTCAATGAATAGTTGTGGATTGGCACATTTGTACAAGTTATAAGCTACTACACCTGTGATATCAATCATGTTGAAAAATAAAACCATTGGCCATTGCTTGGTCTTTCTTTTGCAGGTATAGGTTCAAACTAATTTGCCAAGTGTGTCAACCCCTCTCTTCGTTTTATTATAGTCCAATATGATGTTGGGTTTATTTGAAGCGAGGTCAACAGTATCATCATTGTGTAGAGTGGATAGTAACAGTACATTCTTGTTTGGTTTGGGAACATAACTTACCAAAGTGAGATGATTGTCGAAACAAAATTTCGAAGAATTCGCGTCTCTTCTTAATTTCGGTTTTGTTCATAAATTCCTTAGGTTAATTTGGTTTATTTGAGCGAATCGTTCCAATTATTGTTGTTTTTTTTCTGTAACATCTGTTCTGCTAATTTGCAACTTGTAAAAATGTTATCCATCGTTATGGTTCGACCTTTATTGATACATGGTGCAGACAATCGATGACAATTCATAATTGTCCTGCTCAACCTGTTCATCATCATCATCGCAATCAGAAAAGTCACTATCAAAATTATCATTTGCTAGTTCTTCCTCATCTGAAGCGGTAATGCTTTCAAAAAGATCTCGAATATCTTGGCTATTTTGTCTTTTTCGAGCCATCTAAAGTACAAACCAAATAAATTATATAAAAATACCTGAAAAATTATATTACACAAAACAACCACAATAATATAAAATATTCTCACCTTATACAAATGATCACCAGCTTATTATTTATAGAAATATATAAAAGAAAAAGAAATGCAATAATGAATACAAAATGGGAGCCTTTTTGAAACTGTGGACAATAATTTGTACAAAAGTAGTATCTTTTAGTTTTGTATAATTCAGCGACCTTGCGCGGCTACGCTTCGTCGTCGGACTGCCTCTCGATCCGTCGACGGCGAGTCACGCGCTAAGGACTGGGCGTCCTTTTCGGAACAAATGCCGTCGTCAAGACGGCAACGCATATCGCGGAGGGCCCGAGGCGTCTCTGCCTGGGTGCCCGACGCGACGCAGCAGGGATCCGAACCCAGATATTCCCAAAAATATAAATTTTGATACAAAATGCATGGAAAAAAATTTGGGGTCAGATTGACCCCAATGCACCAAAATATGCTTGGTTGGCTTGAAACTATCGTAGATACATCATATATAATATTTTTTCGATTTTTTTTTAGTAATGTGTGCGTAAAACCTTAGTAGAGGCAATTCTAGTTGCCTGGCATATTAATTTGGTGCAAAAACTTATTACATCGATATTACAGTGACTGGGGTCCATTTGACCCTTATGCACAGAGTGAAGGTTAAAAGAATTCTACATTATCTCCACTACACTAGAGGATCTGCATCCTGTGCACTGTGTTCTGGTATGTACTCTAATTTTACTATCTCTATATGTATTATATCTTCCAGTTAAGGAGTAATAAAATTGTAATAAGAATAATATTTTCTGGAAAATATCGAAAGTATGGCTTAAATTTCCTTGGATGTTTGCTTGGTGACCGCTCGAAAAAGTTTTGCAGACTTAAAGGAGCATTTCTCAAAACCTTCCGCCACTCCAACAGTCCACGAAAGAACCGAGACAAAACTATTGCGTAGAATACACTTCCTTGATCTCTATCCATTCCAATAATCTGCCTACAAACGATACACTGAGTTTCCGGTAACCACAATCTCACAGAATACACACGAGCCCGAGAAGGTAAAATGGGCCAGAACAATTTAAGAGAAACCTGCGCAAAAAACGCCATGACGTAACATCCTGACAGCATTAAGGTTGTCGAATTTTGTGCAGGTAAAGTATTGAATAAGATTCTGCGGTTTCCCGCACGTCAATTAATACATACTTGTAACGCAATGAAAAATTGTAGTTTCGTACATGTTGCGTATATTTATTGTGACACACGCAGGCAAAGTGGACCGTGAAGAAATTTCGTGCAACTGCGGTGTGGTGGAAAACTTTCTACTGAAACATGCTGGATCAGAGAACAAAGGCTTATTTTACTCTACAATGTGCCCTTAATAGCATAAACTACGGAAATTGAGAAATTCTCATAGTTAACAAAATGGCAACGATTTGAAGAAAAAACGTTTTTTCCTAAAAAAAATTTCTCTTCTTTCAAGCAGCGAAGGAAAAGTAATTAAGATATTATATATAGTACATAAACTATATATACAAATTATACACTTCCCCAAACAGTTTCAGATGAATTAGAAGATTAGTTTTTCATTTTCTTCTACACCACGGGGTTGAAAAATGTAATCCCGAGAAAAACGCGTTCGAAGCTCTTGAAACTTGCATGATTTTCTTAATTTTTGGAATTTCCCCGAAAATTTCAGGACCTTATTCTAGACACTCCATACTATTGATTAAGGGGGTAGCCACTGTGACGGTCGAAAATAAAGGCTATTTTCAAGACATTCTTTTATAATGAAATGTAACTTTCTACGAAACATCTTTATTACCAACTGAAATTATATATATTTAACTAATATTTTAAGTTCCCGGATTGAAAAAATTTTCGGTAGTGTGGCCACAGCATACGATAACGTTAGGCTCTGCAAAAAAAAAAATACAAAACGGGCGCTCGTGTAACTTTCCAACATTTGCTCCGAATTGAAAAATGCGAACGGTTTCTTAAAGTATATTACAATAGCTTCAGTTAAGCGTACAGATTTAGAAATATATTAATTTTTTAAGAAATGGCGGAGTTAAGAAGAAATCTGGAACAAAAAGTATCAAAAATCAACATGTTTTTTCAATGTTACGATTAAATGAATTATTCGATCAAAAAACTGGTACGCTTAACTGAAGATAATTGTATTACGAATATTCCCTGAAAATTTCAAGTGAATCCGATCAAAATTGACTGAGTTATTAATGCGCCCAGTTTGAAAAATGTAGTTTCGAGATAATCGCGTTTAAAGTTTCGACAGAAGTTATTTTCTGCAACTCAAAGATCGCAGCTGTATACGGTCTCGTTGTGGTCAGTGATTCTTTATCTAACAGTTCTAAACAATATATAAGCTCATAATCCCTTTTATTAGATACATTTGGGGTTTTGGACATAAACCTTTCGGGCGATTGACACCAAGTTACCTATGCGTGCACTCGATTCTGAGCGTTGCGCTACCTATACAAAACCTCCCGTAGCACCCAGAATTTTTTGAGATCCACCTTGAAATTATGCAGGTATATTTCTGAGACCCCAAATATTATGAAAATGCACAAAAAGAAAAATCGGAAGAAAAAAAATTTCACAGTGGCTTCCCCCCTTAATAAAAAAACTTCCCGACTTTTCAAACTTGAAATACCGAGCAGCCCTCTTAAGAGAAACGAACCCACCCCTTATCTCCTTCTGCTCCGTGTCCCAGCGTAATTAACGAATAAAGACGTACAATATTTCCGCCGTAACGAGCGATCGCCAGCTGGAGCAGCGTGCGGAGGCGAGCTGAGCCTCCAGGAATTTCGATTAACCAGTCCAACAATCTCGATGGAGACGCATCCTCGAGAAAGGAGGGGAAGGGGGATGGGGGGGGGGGAGAGGAGGTGGACCCTGAAACGCGACGAAACAATTTCCGAGGGGTCCGTGGAGTTTTTCGAGAAACACTGGGTTCATGTGTCGGGGCACCGAGAGAAAGGAACGAGGCAGAGCAATTAAATAATTGGCTCGTTAAGGCGGCGGCTCGTTTCACCAACGGGCCGCTGCACTTTCGCGGGAATCCAGCCGCGGACCGGAGGGAAACGATTTCCTTCGAGCAGATAACAAGGACGCGGAGAAGCGACCGGGCGAATCGCGTATCTCGCTGCGTCAATTAGTCAGCCGACGAGCAGCGCGATAAATCGCTCGCTGGTCTCGATCCGCTGCACCGAATTTACGGCCGTGACGCCCCCGGCACTGCTCGCCCTTTCGGCGTGCATCGTGTTAATCGCGATCGTTTAAACGGGGAACAGCGATCTCTGTGTCGAAGAGATCGCAGGAACCATCGCGAAGATTGATCGTCGTTCGTTGGGCGGGTAGAGATTGACACTTTCTTAGGAGGTCCTGTACAGTAGTGTCTCGAAAGGAGGTGATCGGTATCCCCTCCACTGCTTCTGCTGTTACAGGGGCTCTCTCTCGCTCCATTCGCAGTCTCTCGCATTCTACGCGATAAGGCGGTAAAGGCAAGACGAAAAGACTCCATATCTTAAACGAAGGTAAAGCCTCGTTCATATTAGTCAAGTGACTTCAAGTCGCTTGTAACTTGATACTACTTTACCAATGTGAACCTGTTATTTACATGACTGGAGTTTCTTTCAAATTTCAAGGGAAGTACAGATTCTTTCAACTTTACTCGCCTTGAAAGACAACTCGACTAATGTGAACCAGGCTTTACGTTTGGTCCTGAAACGTCACCTTCTTTCAAGTCAAGTCTGTATATCTAGTGGAAGCTTCCTGATACTGTCTGAAGAACACTGTTCAGAGATCCTCCACCTCCTAGTGAGATGTCTGATGAATTAGAAACATAACCTCCCCGTTTCGATTAACCCCTCAGCGACGACCACCATACGTCGTATGGACCCCGATTTCTTTATATACCGCCGATCTCCATACACCATACCATGGCAACGTAGCAGGCATAGTACAACCCCTGGCAATAAGTTTTCGACCAAACGCAGTGGTACAAAGTCAACGAGAAATACCATAATTTTTTGTATGTAAAACAATGCGATATAAATTTAAAACTCGTGGTAATGTTAAATTGGTCTAATATGAAATAAATACACCCAAAATAATAAAGACATTCGTTTATTATCTACTAAAAAACAATGAACAAACAAAATGTTGCTTGGAAAAAAGTATTTGGCCAACGGACGCTCTGGAAAAAAGTATTCGACCATGTCAATTTGCAATGAAATGAAGAATAATTTACTTCAAATTCACATTACCTAATATTTAGTTACATTTCCACGTGCACGCATAACCGCTATTATGAGTTTTGGCATTGACTTTATAAGATATTTGCATTTTGTCGGTGTGATTTCATCCCATGATGCCTTAATTGCTTCACGAAGCTCATTTTTGTTTGTAGGTTTTTTTTTTATACGAATTAATTGCTTCCACGTTGCCCATAAATTCTCTATTGGGTTAAAAATTACTTTTTTCCAATCATCCACAGTCCAATACCGGTGTTCCTTACACCATTCCAAACGTTTTTTCCTATGCTGTTTCGTAACAAACAGTTTTGTCTTCGCTTTGCAAAATGAATATCCTATTTCATTTAACCGGTTTCTCACTGTACAGTCACAAACATTTTGTTCCCACTTTCCATTTATTTCCTTAGACATACCTCGCCTCATATTTTGAACAATTTGTCGTAATTGTTGGTCATCTCTTTTTGACGATGAACGAGGGCGTCCACATCTTGTACAATTAACTACACTTCCACTTTCATTAAATTTCTTATTTACAGTATATTCTTATGTACAGCTAATCGCACTATGGGAACAATTTAAAATTTCTGCAACTTTTCGTTGAGTATTGCCCTCTTTCAAGAGTTTAATTATTCTTTGCTTTAAATCGTCAGAAAAATGCTTGCGTGGTGTCATGCTGAATTTCATCGACCTGCTTCGATCGCTAGCTAACAATTGACTGATCTCGGAACAATTCGTTAACTTATGTTTTCAATACATTGTTTTATTGCACTCTGCGTGACTTGTGAACGAGACAGCAAGTGAGAAGACGAAGAAAGTGAGAACACATTCGACATCGAGCGATAAACATACAAATTTCTTACTCGCTAGCATAGCGCCACACTGAGATACAGAGTTCCAGAATGCAGCAAAACAGTTTAGCAAAAGAATACAAAATTATTTGCAGACTAATGGGATCAGAACTGAAAAAATGGCCAGCCAGTAGGTACGCTAAACCTATTTTTCATTAAAAATTTTTGCGCAATATCTTCGCAAAGCAATTAAGGCATCGTGGGATGAAATCACGCCGACACACTGCGAAAATCTTATAGAATCAATGCCAAAACGCATAAAAGCGCATATACGTGCACGTGGAAATGTAATTAAATATTAGGTAATGTGAATTTTAAGTAAATTATTGTTCGTTTCATTGCAAATTTATATGGTCGAATACTTTTTTTCCAGAGCTTCCGTTGGCCAAATACTTTTTTCCAACCAACATTTTGTTTGTTCATTGTTTTTTAATAGATAATAAACTAATGTCTTTATTATTTTTGGTATATTTACTTCATATTAGACCAATTTAACATTGCCACGAGTTTGAAATTTATACCGCACTGTTTTACATACAAAAAATTATGGTGTTTCTCGTTGACTTCGTACCACTGCGTTTGGTCGAAAACTTATTGCCAGGGGTTGTACTGGCTACATCACTGCCGCCGTCCGCTTGGAGAGAATAGTGGCACGCGATCGCCGTCCGCGTAAAGAAATTGTTAAATTCGGCGCTGTCGCTGAAGGGTTAACAGAAGTTACTGATTTATTTTAGACTTTACTACTATGTACTCCAAATGAAACGCCACTTGCCAATCGAGAAAGAAAAGAAATGGAATCTACAAGTATTTAAGTTAACAACATCTTTATAGCTTTTTCGCTATTAGAAGGGTTTTGAAAGAAATGAATCCACAAGTCGGTCAGAAATCACCCGACGACGGTATTATATTATAGTAGTAAAGAAATGAAAAATCGATTGTGTCAGAAGGGACCCGATAACCGTAGTAGGATTAACCCTCTAACTCCCAGAGTTGCACCGGTGCAACACTCATTTTAAAAGTGCGTAAAATTCTATCGCTTGATTATATGTAACTTTTCTAAGCAACCATCCATAGTTTTCCTGATGGTAAAGTAGATTTCAATGTTCCTGGTTCAGAAAATAAAAAATTCTCTTCAAAAAATTATTGTGGATTACTATGAAAAATAAAAATTAAAAAATTGCTACTTTTCATTTCAAAATACCAAGGTACAACATATGTATCAGCCTCACAATTTTGAAAAATAACGATTCAAGGGTCTGGGCGTTAGAGGGTTAAGCACACCACTGTTCCAAGTTAAAATCACACGGCGCATGCACATTATACTCATCGCTGGCACGAGATTGAGCTGTTGTGTAATGGATAGATTGTTGCAGCCTATGCAACACATTACGTCCCTGGATAGCCGTACGTCGTCGAGAGTACATCGTTCCCGGACTCGCGTGCACCCGATGAACGGTGGGTATTATATCGATCATTAGCCAGGGACCGTTAATTAATCGACTCCGCGAATAATGGAAGTCGCAGCTGGCAAACGACCACGCCTCGGACCGTTGTCCGCGATAAAGAGAGGACAACGCTGGGGCTCTTTCAGTCATTATGGCGCAAACCCGTGATAATGATCGGTTGATTAAGTCGGGGTGACCCACGCTGGCCCGAGACGTCGGCGGATCGCCTATACGTGCTCGATAAAACGGTGAACTCTCGTGGCATTGAGCGGTTTATTATGAATCACCGCGGTGCTCACGGCGAAACAGTGCAGGTAGCGATGGGCTCGATCCGACTCGAGCCTGATCAAAGTCATTGTTGTACCGTCCCATTGAATTCGGTCCTGAAAATCTCGACTTGGAATTTTTACACTTTAAACGATATGTTTCAGGAGAATAGCAAACTCGACTGATTAGCTGCGAAGTAGCTAGAAAGCTTGAGTGGTCTCTTAATAAATTTTGGAGCAGAGATTCAGAGATGCAAGTGAAATTCCATGGTGTAATATCAATAAATACAAATAATTCGACGGATTACATTGAAATTTAATCGGAAGATTAAAAATTTATCTAATTTATGTAAAATTAAATTGAAAACTAGATAATTTGATAGATTATATTAAAATTTAATTGCAGGATTAAATATGTATATAATTTATGTAAAATTAAATTGATAATGTAACCACGACTGAAGTAATTCAAGAGCTTTGTAAGAAGAAAATAAAAACTCAATTTTATTCTTTAAATAAATGTTCAAAATCACCTAATGAATTTCATTGAATTTGCATTAAAAGTATTGTTATCCCTTCAACTCGGCTCCCCCGAGGATTAAATCCTGAGTGCGCCACTGACGGTGGCATATATGACAACACAGCGGTCACGTGACATATGAAACTCTTCAAGTTCAATAAAAAATGCTTCCCCTCGATAGCAGAAGGGGTTCCTCAATTACAGGGAATCGCGTCGCAGTTTCCAGGGATCCCCGATTTCACAAGCCTTCCTTCATAATCTCCACATCGATCCACTGCCAAAGCTTTTAGTTTACGGAGTAATACGAAATAACTCGTCGACTGTGGCTCACCAGCAGGTTACACGTGGATCTTCAAAGAAGAAGGTCCTCGCCCCCCTTCCCCGCCCGGCGCACTCCGACCCCCAGGTGGTGGTGGTGGGGGCATGATTTATGACAGAGGCAGCTAATTACCATGAGGCCGGCCCGGATACACAAGGAGATATCACAGATATTGATTCAATTATCGAGATTAATGGCCGCTGGATTGTGACGACGGTGGAAGTCGGTGATTTATCACGGGGGGCAACGCGAGGAACCAACCACCGCCATCGTCGCGCACATAGGCAACCGAGATCACCATTACTGCCAGCACAAGCATCGCTATCGGCATCGCCATCATCGTCAAACGGCCACGAACAGAGAGAGAGAGCCGCGGGGGGGGAGGGGGGGAGGGAGTGCGCGGGCCCACAACCCCACGAGAATCCTGGACCAGGCTAAACGTGTCAACGGGCGAGGGCCTGATTTACTTTCGTTCCCTAAGTCGTGACTAATCTCTCTGCGATCGAGTAACCGTGAGACTCACGACTGCCGCGGACCAGATCCTCGTGAAAGGGTTGCAAATCTCGCCCGATCCGAATGAAAGAGTTTCAGGCAGCGACGGGACCGTTTTTGGGCAGACTGTGCTTCGACGCCAAGGGTTCCCCGTTTGTGATCTTTGGGAAGATGTTGGGGTAGAGTCGTTGGGTACTAGTTAAGTTGCAGTTGCGAGGGGTGGTTACTAAAATGACTGCCACTGGTTTATGAAAGTAAGAATGTATATTTATAAAAAGTGGATTTATTTTGTTACGGAAGGATAAATGACAAACGACGCTTAGAAAGAATACTGAGATCTTGAAATTTTGAAATCTTGAAGACTACAAGCAACGAAGAAATCTAGATCAATATCGACGGATTTATAAGATAAGTCACTATTATTTTTACACGCTCACAAGGGAACTTCGGGGGCCCGAAAATTCCATTTTTTTTTTAAACTCTGCAGGTTTGCAGAGGACCTTAATAGAAGTTTAAACCAAACATTGTTTCCCACTACAATTTTTAAACAATTCAATAGCGTAGTTTTATGAACCATAAAAATCATAAAATTTTCAGTCTAAATTTTTTTTTTATACTTATACAATAGTGTTCAAGATATATAAGAAAATAGGAAAGCACACTTTCACCTTTAAGAGGTGCTTTCACCCTGAAGAATCGAAAAGTAGCGGAAACAAAAAATTGTCTGATACTTCTATCGAAGTCCCCCACAAACCTGCAAAGTTTCAAAAAATCGGAATTTTTGGGTCACCGAAGTTCCCCTTAACAGTAACAATCCCACCAGAAAATGCAACCCAGGAACTTCAGAACTTCCGGTAAAGCATTCCCACCCATTTCACCGTGCCCATAAACAACGCATCTCTCCAGAAGTCAAAGCGAATATCCCAGGGCCCAAAATGGTCAGAACTCGTTCACCTCCGGCGCGATGCGGTCCACACGATTCGGCGGCGAGCAGCGAGCGCCTCGAGCAGAGGCTGAGACGTAATCGAGCACGATCCCGTGGTAACGACACCATCCAGGCTCGACGTATCAATAAAATTAATTGCCCTTCGACTTCTTGCAGCGATGGAATTATGCGCGAAACGGTCGGCGTAAATGGGAACGAGGGCGAGGAAGTCCAGAAATGGGAGACAACCGACGAAGTTGACGAGAGACTGAGGTAAAGGCGAACGGTACGTAAAAGGTAATTAGTCTGGCGGTAATGAGGGCCGGGTTTTTTTTTTCCACCGGCCATATCCAATGGATAGCACTTCTTCTCATTAGCGCAAATACACCCAGGCCCCCGACTTCGTTAGTCGGACTTTCAAAACGCTTCCTTTCCCTCCATCGCGTTATATCGCCTTATATCGCCCGGTCCCGTTCGCGTCGTGGGAATAGCGCCCCATCGATATTCATATCGCATATCTCGCGGGGACGGCGATCGTCGGGATCTCGAAGTATCGAGCTCGGCTCACTGTCGTTTAATGCAACTTCGAGCCCGTAAAGCTTCCTATTCGATGCGATTAATAATCGCGTAGGTACTTTTGATTCATTCGCTAGGCCCTCGATCGAGGGATTATCGTTGATGGATACTTTTGATACATTAAGGACGAATTCAGATTTTTAAGCAGCTCTGAATGCAATTGTAACTGATTTCATTAAATTTTCTATGGTTTATGGTGATTGACATGAATTGTGAAAATGTGAGTAAATTTGTGGAGATGAAGAAGAATTTTGTAAAGGATCTTACAAGAAGTGTGGGTGTACAGAGGAATTTTTATGGTACTACTGAAGTAGAAATAAAGTAAAAAAATAAATAAAAATTATAGAAGCTTCTGAAATTAAGTATTGAAATCTTTTGTATTTTTACTCAAGGGTATTTTAAGAGTATTTGTTATTAATTGATATTTTAAAAGGAAGATTTTCGTGGCGGTGTAAGGGCCGATTGCGAGATATCGTAGAATCCGAATTATCGGAGGGAAGAGCGCAGGGAGCAAGGGAAGGAGGTAATGATGGCCGCGATTCAAATTTAATTCGCGATCGTTGCGATCCCAGCAACGTGTAATAATCTTCGATTCCGAAGGGGGCAACGGGCAAGAAAGTGGCCCATTGTCTCTGCAAAATTATCATGACACCCTGGGGGCGCACGATCCGCGATAGCCCGACTGCGAAACGAGCACCTTCGACTCTCGATACCCCGCGAAACGATCCTTGGATCCGTTCGAACCGCCTCGAGGAACTATCGTTTACCAACCAAGCTCCTAGCTTTTTAAATCTCCAAACCGATCCTGGCGATGATCATCATTTTTATGCAAGCAAAGGAATTAATAAACTTTTGGTGAATAATACTTAAGTAAGTGTAAACACTGAAAGGGACAATGTCTCGAATTTAGAATTTTGAATTTGGAACTTTGTTTTTTGATCTTCGCATTTCGAACGTTGCATCTTGGAGCCATTTTGTATCGTCTCTGATTACTTCTGAATGATTAACAAGTTTAAGTAGAATTCCACTATCTACAGAATTGTATTACAATAAAATTAGCAACTACTATTCCCCTCAAATGAATATTCTTTTAGTATAAAAGTTATTTTATTACTTTTATAGTTATTTTAAGTTATTTACGAATATAAATTAATTTTATTATTAAATTAATTTTCCCCTCGGTTCAATTTACAACGAAAAATCCCAAGCTCGCAGATGCAACGGACACTGCACCGTCACGCAGAGTATTAATTCACAAAACCAGCAAACATCATTACCATTTCCCATGCTGCTGGGATCTTTGACAGTTGGTCGTTTCCTTTTATCCAACAAACTCTCGTTTCCTTTCCTGTTCTTTTTTATAGGGCTCGGTTGACCCAGAGTAACCATTCGATGGCACCTGAGAGCAGTGCATTGGCCGATCATCCGACAGCTGCTCGAAGAAAACGCATTTCGTGCGGGCTGGGATTAGCATGACAATGTGGCTGGCGAAAAAAAAAGTGATCCTGTACCGTCCAAATTCTGCGGGGGTCTGATCGTGGTCGAGGATCATCGTATACTCTATTGTAGGATATTAGGTCGTTAATATACCCTGATGATGTTAATTCATGCTGAATTCGGTATGATCGATGAAACGATTGAATGTTTTGCTGCGATGAAAGAGGAGCGAGAGCCTATGGTTGAATAAACGCTGATTGGGGGACGTGAAATGGTAAAAAATGAGTTTTGGGGAAAGTGAATGTGAGTATAGTTCCCCTCTCACAGGAATCAAAGAAGTAACGGAAATCATTTTAGGAAAAATTATGAGAATTTATATAACAGATACTTTGCTACATCAAAAAGACAACAGAAAGGTGCCTTTTCGATGTAGCAAAGTATAATAAATAAATAAATAAATAAATAAATAAAAAGGGGGACTTTTAAATTTGGAATATTGGAACTCCAAGTATTCTCCGTATACTTTGTATTCTAATTAAATAAATATATTACAGATGTAGATAACTTCGAAACCAAAAAGATTTCTATGTGATCCACAGACTTACAGTCTCTGACTACTTTCCGTGGCTAAATTAATTTCCCTATGACAATAATTCAAAACTCTATCAAAAATAATGAAGTCAGAGTTTCGACCGTAAATTTTTTTTAAAAATTTTGAAACATGATTTCGGCGCACAGTTTCGGTCAATTAAAAGAATAAAAGCTAATTTGCAAGTATAAGAAGTATCATCTTCCGACGTTTCGGTCAATGTTTAGACCCTTATCAAGGAAAGTTTGAATAACCAGATACTGCGTATGCTTTTATGTAACACGCATAATAAAAGCGTGCGACGTGCGAGTCGGTTGGACGGTGACTGAAGCAAACAGTACACAGAAGACAAGAACGTCCAGAGGGCAAAGCCAATCGCGTGGTCGAACCATGTCCTGGTTGGAACCGTTTAAAATTTAAGAAGTAGAACAAACGTGCGGAAATCCGAAACCTCACAACACCACTGCCAATGTAACAAAAATAATTGATGATGTGATAAAGAATCAACACTCAAAGCATTACATAACGTTGAAATTAATATGTATAAACAGTCGAAACATAGAAACTGTAGAAGCAAAAATTCTAATAGAAAAAATAGAGAAAATGCATCATTCGACCTTATTCTTTCAATAAGGTTGCGTAATAGTCTTGTATTTTAGGTGTTTCATACCTAAGATTTACGCTGGGTTGTTTAATCATATGCAATGTTTCTAATAGAATTCTCTGATTTAATTTGGTTTCTTTATCAACGACTTTGACGTTGTCGTAGTCAAATCTATGATCAAACTCAATTCAGTGTTTTGTTAATGCAGTGTGTTGGAGGGAAGGTGAAAAGATATTCCTTTTATGTTCATAAATACGTCTTTCCAAAAGTCTGGATGTCTGTTCAATGTAAACCTGGTTGCAACCCATGCAAGGGATTGAGTAAACTATGTTAGAGTTTTTAAGCAATGATATTTTATCTTTAACTGGGGGAAATAGGCGTTTAGTATAAAAAGGTAATTTGAAAATGGTATGAATTCCTGCTTTTCTGAAAATTCTTTTAATATCGTTTGAAATGTTGTTAATAAAAGGTACGACCACCGTATTTTTCCAACTGATCGGTCCAGTTTTTTTAGTTTTTTCTTCTTTGCGCTTTTCAACTAATAACGGATGATAGATCTAAAAAATACACAATCACAGGACCGCGAATCAGGAGCTACCATATCTAGACATCAAAGAAACGACTACAAAAGAAATTGTACATGCCCACGTTTGCTCTACCTCATCAATCTCCCAGATACCATTTTTTCAAAATAAACTTCACTATTCTCGGCAACAGTATTCTGTCAATCCACTTCCTCCTTCCGTCTCTCCCACAGAGCTGATCGAACGCGTCTTCGCCCCTGCACCGTTCAGAATCCACGAAACGATGAATTTCCTCCTGGCTAACGAGCACTCGACACTCGTTCCGCGTTCACCCCGCAAACGAAAATCATAGAACACGCGAAACGATAATTTCGTCGCGAGGCGTTTACGGTAAATCCTCGAGACACCTTCGATCCTCAGCCCCGCGCTTTCTCCCGCTTTCACAAGGCGCTGAGCCGTACGAAGAGGACCAAAAAGGAGCGCTTCGATCGCGATAGGACGGGGCCCTTCTTCAGATTCCTCAGCTGCCACGGGAAAAAAGGTCGACGGGGCCCTTTGCGAGCAATGTTCAATAATTTTAACGAGCAGCGGCTCTTCCCGGTTGGCCGAGATTCGACTTCATAACTTTAATTGGTACCCGAATATTTGCATGCAGACTCCTCCCGTTTTTTTTTCTCCTCTCGTCGCAGCGTCTTCTTCGCCATCGACCCAAAACGACGAAATGTCCCCTGGCCACTTTTGCACGATCGGTAGGTACTTTTGTAAACCGTCCTTTGCACTGATTATCCATTAAGATGCACCGTGTGTATATATTCATAGTGATTTGTAAAAATAGGCTCTCACTACGCCTCGCTCCTTTTCCTCAAAATATTCCCGAGGTGAGAGTCAAATTGCCAAAATGCGTAAGAAAAACATAAGAAGAATAAAATGAGCCTACCTTAACAACATCAATTATTCTTTAACCTTTTAACTCCCGGTGCAACACTCATTCTAAAAGTGCATAAAATTCTATTGCCCGTTTATACTATTTAACTTTTGTTAGCAACCAGCCGTAGTTTTCCTGATGGTAAAATAGGCTTCAATATTTTCGGTTGAGAAAATCAAATATCAGGAAAGCAATTATAGTGTATATAAGTGCTTCTCCTTTCATAAAAAAAAAATAAAATAAATGAAAAACAAAATTTCCATTTCGAAATAACAAGATGCAATATATTTATATCGGTCTCACAATTTTGAGATAACGGTTCAACGGTCTGGGCGTTAAAGGGCTAATTTCCTTGAACAATTTAACTTGAGAATAATATTGCAGATTAATTTATTGCAAATTGTACCGTACTGCTTCTACCACTGATCCATGCACGTGGTGTCTAGACAGTAACATGTTATCTACCACTTTTGTTACATAGAATAAAAATCGATTTCCATTGAGAATACGTAAGATGATCGTGAAATCTTGAAGGCTACTAACAAGTATGTGCACACATTAATGGAGATTTCTGAGAACTGTTAGTTGCATTCCTCCCCTATTTCTTGCTACTGTTTCCTACGACGTTGACTTGTACTACTAGGGTTCTCAGCACAGATCAGAGTTGCAACGTCGATTAGAGGCAACAGATTTTGGCGGATACGTGGTTATTGGCCATTCTCGCGAGAAAGGAGCTGTTTCCATCGACTTCGACCTCTCGCCGAGTCGTAACCAGCCTCCGGGGCGCAATGGCGGGGCACCACGTCGGTGGACCGCGAGAAATATGGCGGGATCGCGTTCATCACGAAAATCCACGTTTCCCCGCGAGCGGTGTATCAATTTCGAGAGCGTGGTCGATACGTTCGACCGGTTCTCTTGCGGTGTAAACGGCGGCCCTTCGTAGCTTAGTTCTCTCGGGGTCACGGGGGAGTAAATAAATTCAGCGAATAATTCTGCTGGGTAGTGGTTCGCTGGTGACCGGCATGGGCGTGTTTAGAGCCAGGGTTGGCCGTGCGATTCTGCGGTAGCCTCGGGACATCACGAGCCTGAAATGCACGCTCTTCTCTTCTGTCTCTCCTCTCCTTCCTCCCTTTATTCCTTCTACAGGGTGCTCCTGAATTCTGTGGCCAATCCTTGATGGTATATTCTACTGATTGTCTTGATAAAAGAGGGTCTGATAAATGTGAAAGTCCTAAGACATTAGAAATTGAAGCTTCTCGTTTATGAGAGTGGAATCTCCAGTTTATGTCCACTGAACAGATGTATTCTTATATTTGGATTATGCAGAGTGTTCCAACCGTTTGGCCAAACTTTGCTACATGGTATTTTCTACTGATTTTATTGGTGGAAGATGGCCAGACAGATGAGAGAATTTCCCAAGGAAATAATTAAAGAATATTCCAAGGAATATTAAAGTTTGTTGACGATAAAAATAATGTCTTTCAAAAACTACAAGTGTTTTCATTTCAGTTTATAGGTTTTTAATTTGCACAGTAATATTTAAAATGACTAGTAGAAGATAAAGGACTTGCACATCCACGTTCAGTACAATACTCCTCCTATCGATATATCTGGTGAAATAATAATGCCAAGGCTTGATCAAGTAATTCGGAAGCACCCCGAAGAACCCCCCGACCCACAGCTACCCGCGTGGCACACATCGCGTTTAAACAAGCCTGGCAACAAGAGCACAGCAACGGACGAAGTTCCCACCATTCCCAACGAGTAGCGAATAAATCATCATCCTGCTCGAAAAGTACCAAGCAAAGAAGAAGCGGGGAGAATCAGCGGTTCGCGGGATTCAGGAAAGCTCCATACCACGGACTTTCGACGAGGCTTATGGATAAATCGACCAACCCTGTGATTATACTCATTATGCGTCGTTAAAGATTTCCTCGTCGAACGGTACTCCAGCATCGTGATGCGTTTTTCAACGGTGCAACGAATATGAAATTAGTTCGATTACCATTTAAACCGCCCAATTTCCGTGAACTTCGACTTTCGAAACTCTGCCCTACCAGCATCCTCGTAACGGAGCGTGCAACCAGCGATACATCCAGGCACCAAAGTGGCCCCAAAAAATATGTAACTGATCTCGATCGATCCGCGGAGAGGCAGAAAAGCCAAACTACACGCTCGCTGGCCGGCGCAACTGTGCAGCACGCGCGAACACATTTCTTTTGATCGTTCGCTCTGGTCGGTGGCCTTTTTCCTCCTCCCTCTTACGTGCCTGCCATCGTTCATATCCTCCTTTTTCAGAGCGGCCAACCGCCAGGATACTGGCATTCGCACGGATTCGCAAGATCGTATCGTTTGGCACGGCTGGATTCCGGCTTGGTAGGCGATAGAGGAGTCGGATCGTTTATGGGGTTTTGACGGGTGTCGAGATCCCCCTGCCAGCAGCGAGATCAGCGCCGATTCGAGGATCGATAGCCGTAGAACACGATTCCGGTGCGGCGGGTTCACTGTCTCCTCGAGGTGAACGAGGATTCCGATTTCGGTGCAACGAGTTAGATAACAGTGGGGCCGTCTCGTCGTCAATAGTCGTCGAATACGGAGCAAGCCGAGCTCCACTCGCACCACCATTATTTTGAAGGAATAAGTAAGTGTTTCAAATTCAGATAATTAATTGAGACGCGCGTGAAAGTGGTAATTGCAGAGTGGCCAAAAAGAGTTTGATATTGAAATTGAAAGATAGAATGTGAAAGGTAGAACGGAATTTTAATAGAATAAGGTAGAGCAGGGTAACCGCTTGAGGGTTTAGTAGGGAATGGAGATCGGCGAGAATTTGAGCGGTGAATCTTCAACCTCAAACTCAACTAAGTGTATACGTTCCTCATTGTAGATAGGAAGCATAATTAACAGGTTCGTTAAGCCTTGTCTAGCTTCGCTAAGGTAGAACGACTTTATTTGCTCGGGGGTATTCAAGTGCTCGAACAGTGAACGTGTTAATCGCGCGGATGACAGGCAAGAATAAACAGTTTAATGGGATTATCTACAGGTACCGCGAAATAGCGAAGGGGGCAGGTGTGGCGCGGAAGTGAAGTCGGATGAAGCGTGGAGATAAAAGTTTAACGCCGCTACGTGCCGACAAAAGCGCCCTTTTCCCTCCGTCGAGGATCCTCCGCCTCTTTCCTGCACTGCGGGCACCGACGCCTTTTTTTCGCCTGGGTCACGTACCTTACCACGCTGCATTATTGCACCGCGTCCTGGAGGAACCGGTGCATAGGTGACTGCTCGATTATATACCGGTTCCTCTGCCTTCTTCTTGCTGCGCGAGAGAGGGATAAAGATCGTCGACTCTGCTTTCGTCCACAGTACCCTGCCCTCGTATTTCTCTCGCCCCATTACTCTAGCTTACGCTAAAAATGAGTCTTCTTGTAGGAGAGCGGCGGCTCCATTTTCATGGAACGGTACTAATGGGACGGATACTCAGCAGTTGCAGTGGCGCAAGGTTTTGAGGGGCAAACATTCAAAGCTGTGGTTAAAAGTAATAAACACGCCGTACATGAAACACAAACCATTCTGCTTTCTCGGAGACTAATCAGATATATGAATTACCCTTAAATTGGGAAGGATTTGGAATTGGGTAGGCGAGATCAGATGCCCTTACCCTCAGGGGCGGATCTGGAGATTTGGCGCCACTAGGTTAACAAGCGTTTGCCGCCCTTTCCGCGAAATATCATCAAGTGTTTTAATTTAAAAGAGTCGAGACAATTTCAAAATTAATTCAATATGGCAACTCACACATGAGTTATTGCTAATTCGATACATGAAAAGAAAGTGAATTGGTTTTAAAGCTGTCTCAAGCCTCTGTGTTTAAACCTTTTCCAATTTCTTTCGATGAAAATTTACCGCTCCCCACAATTTGTTGCTCCTCAAATTTTGCTGCTCCCCAAAACTTCACGCTTCCCAGAATTTGGCGGTCTCCAAAACTTATTGCTCCTCAAAATTTGCTATTCCCCAAAATTTGCCGCCCTGGGCTGTAATCTACTTGTCCCCTAACCAAATCGGCTCCCGCTTACCCTACTTCCCTCTAAATTCCATGCGCGAGCAATCAGAGTCCCAATTCCTCAAGCAAGTGACGTTATATCGCCCACCAAAAGGGGACGAAATTACGCTTCGCTAACAGAAACTCCGAGGAGCGCGATAACGCAGGTCGAAGAGGTCGACCTCGTCATCCTGGCGCCTTCCACGAATAATCGTTTCAAGGACTGCGCCGTGCGCGCGTCCGGGGGGAGGGGGGGGGGGGGTTGTGAAACGCGAGTAACAGCCGAAACGGGAGAAGGCGAGCCGGGATGGAGAAAATGGACTCGGATGGCATAATGCGATTACGACGTTTACGAATGATTCGGGGACGATACTTTCGAGCGGGCAGATTAAGGCCACCGGAGTTGAAACGCGATACCGCGGCAGGTCGTTGGTCGAAGACGGTGCTCTCCGCCTGAGAAGCCAGATAACGCTACTGGACAATGTCAGGGCGACCCGAGGCGCGCGGCCACGCAATCTGCACCGTTCGACTTCCAGCCACGTCATTTCCAACGGTGGAATTCGTTATTGGAGATACACAGCCGAGGTTCGTTCGCGAATACTGGAATCTTAAGCGGGGGAATTCTTCGCGTACGACCCGCGGGGTCGATGGAACCATGATTCCTCGTGGATGAGGCTCTTATCAGGCACCTGGTGGGTAGATTCGATGCAAACGGTGAGTGGAAAAATTGCATTATATAATATGATCCATTGGATGCTTTATTTTTGTACTCTTGATCAATTTCACGTTGGGATGCTGTATAGAAATGTGGGAAAGCTAACTGAGGTGATAAAATTCTCTAAATATGTCTGAAAAAAGGATGTTCCTACCCCTTGTGTACCTGCCAGTAATTTAATGCAAGATAATATTCAAGTTTGATGATAGATTTTAATGCTATCCATAGGTGATTATTTTTGCACATCTGACTGTTAAAGGAGTAACAGCTTCTCAAGCTTGCAGATAAATCTCCTACGATTGGAAGTTCCTTAAGAAGAAATTTGACGAAGAGAAGAGAAATACTTTTAAGAAGAAATAGGATCTCTAAAGTTAAACCAAATATCAAAATGTAGAAAATGCTGCGGCGGATTCAGATTCCAAAGGGTCAAGAGATTCCACTGGCTTAGAAGGGCCGAGATTCAATTATTCCTGAGGAAGCACTTGGATGCAAACGGCCAGCCTCCTAGCTTCTTCCCCTGGCATCGTTATCACATATTTGTTCCATCGTTTCGTATCAATAGGACTGGAATGAGATCGGGATTCAGCGAGCTTCGTTATGATTCAGTACGTTGGGAACGGTGGGTACACGCGTCCAATGGCATCGAGATAAGCTTAAATTGTAACGAGTACGAGTTCCGAAACGGTTAAGGACTGCATGATCTTTGATCCAAGCGAAGGCAAATTAAGATCGTCTCGAGATCAACCTCTGCCTTAATGTACGATCAACGGGCTAACCTCTGCGCGAAACGAATGGACACATTCATTGCGTTTCAATTCCGCGGAATCGTCGAAGTCCCTGAAGATCTCGGTCTGATATACTCCTTGGAGATTGAAAATCTTCCAGTACGAAATCGAAGGAAATTGTGAGCATACCACCATGCCAAGCATTCTGTTTATATAAAAATTCAGAGCTTATTAAACATCACTTGATTACTTAATTAGATTATTAGCAGCAATAGTAGATCGTAATTTCTTCTCAAGTTTAAATTTCAAATGCATTTCAAACGAATTATTGTGCATGGATAATCGGCTGACTATATAAGAAAGGAGGAGCAGGAAGGTGGGAAAACATACACTGCTGCCTTTTTGCGAGACGAGCAGCAAAAGGCAGCGAACTGTTTGCACAAGTTCTGTGTCGGAGGCGTGTCGAAATCGTAATTGGTAAAAAGTTCGCGCGTCGAAACGCGATTTCACGACTTTAACTACGGCCGTCGATCATTCGCGATCGAGATGAATGAAACGCTGGCTGCTCGATGATTACATTCCTTCTGTATTGCAAAGGATGTATCAAGAGAACCGTACAAACGAAGCTTCTCAAAAATTGATATTTAACAAAGTGAGGCTAACTTTTCTTGCTCCAAATCCTCCACTTAACCCATCCATTCCTAACTTCAAAACTCAACCATGGCATATTTAAAGAATTCTATTAAACCTTCAGTTACTATTCAATAAATCCTCTATTGCCTTTATAATTCAACGCGGCGAGTTTCAAAACGGAGTGATACAATTTTAAAATATTCTTATCATCCGAGTTCAACCGAGTAACCCATACACATTTAATTTCTCGTTATCCAACACCTCGAAATAATCAACTTCCATTCACAGAAGCCTGAAAGCAGCGACTGAGGGATTGCTACTGCTCGCAAGTCTGAAGAAATCTCGCCCAGCGTCAAAGGCACCACAGATAATCTGTCCGAGTAATCCAACACCGAAGTAGAAACGCGAAGGGGAACAGGTGCAGGGGATAATGCGGCCAAGTACAACGCGCTTCCGGTGCATCAAGGATGCAATTAGGTGTCTTTGGAGAGGCTCCTTTAAATCAACGCGGCGCGGCCTCGTAATTCCGCAGGAACGTCGGAAGCAGCTGCGAGAGGATCCGCTGGCCGTTTACGAAGAAACCTTATTAAAATCTTTTACTTCTGTTGCGCCCAACTATTAAAGAATGCCCGGGTGATGTCGCATTCGTCGCGCTGCGCGCCCTGAAAAAAGACACCGTGTCTCCTCCGGCCCGCGCGGATCCTCGAACGGGGAAACGTGCTTCGGCACGATCGAAGCGTCCTTTTTCCATCACGAGGGGTCAGCTCGGAAATGGCCGACGCGCGAGGAACGTGGCAGAGACGAATAATAGGCGGACACTTCGGCGCCCGTTTCCACGAAGTTCTATCTGTGTCAGGCTACCGGGAAAAGATAGGAGAGGAATGTCTACCCGATCTTCCTCGCGTCCAGTTCTCGGCCGTCGAAAGCTTTCCGTCCGGGGTGCTCGTTAAGACGCGAGAAAATCGTATCGAGCGACACGAACTTTCGTAACGACGGGTGAAAGAGGATTCGAAGGGCAAGATACTGGCTATCTCTATCGATTCGTCGTCGTGAAATTCTGGTTGCGCGATCGGGAGTAACTTCGAGACTGTTAGGTGACAGTGTATGGTCTGAGAAATTTAAGAATAATATAATTAGAGAAAGAAGAGTATCCTCCAAGCACAGTGACCCTTAAAGAATTAATGAAATATTAAGAAATTATCAAATTTTAAACTTTCGGAGGCTCCTCCAATAGAATTGTACACTAGTGGAAGAGATTTTAATAGTATCCAGCAAATGCTGAAGAGAACCAAGTACCCCCAGTTTCCCACAGTTAAGGATCAGGAAAAATGAAGAGGACAATGGCACTGCTGGAACGATGAAATCGAAACTACCGAACACAGTTCAGCGCAGAGCGCTCCCCGGAATTGGTATATTAATTTCATCGTGACGTCGTCGGTGAGATGCCCGTTCAAGGGGAAGCCGGACAGTTCGTGGAAAGGCTGTACCCCGTTGACCAAAAGGATACTTCTCGATCGAGAGGTCGGAGCACCGGGGCAGAGGATTATCGGCCACGAAATCTGCATAGGCGAAAGTCGTGAACCATTAAAGTCGTCGGCTTAAAGGCGATTTTATGGCGCCCATAAACCATCGCGGGCCTGCGGATAGGCGTTCGTATTACGCAAGGATTAGAATCAGGATACGGGAGGACTGGACAGCAGGTGTCCTCCAGCATCGCGTGAAACGTAAGACGATTTGTCACATCCTCCCGCGGAATCTGCGGTTTTATTGCGTAAACAGCATCCTCCTTTCGTTCGATCGAACGCTACGCAACCGCGGAGGGACGATCACAGTGGTCTCCTTCGTAATACGAGCTCCATTCTTGTAATCCCGAAAATCGTGCTGGGCGCGAAGGAAGTCGTAAAACCGAGGATCATCGAGGACGAGCTTTGGCATGGGAAGATAATAAAAATTCATAACGATTGGAAACGGCGTGGTCCTGCTAAGGTGCATTGCGAATTTGCATTCTTCGCTTGGTAGTGTGGTAGAGCATAAAAGAACTGAACAATTCTTATATTTAAAGATTTGTTCTATCTCGCACCGTTATAAAGTAAAAAAAACGCGATAACTTTAAGGGCTGATTTATTTAACCCCTTCAGAGTGAATTTCCGTAGAAAAAAAATTGCTTTTAATTTTAAAAACTCTGAATTTTACAATTAGAGTTTCCTTATTAGTTACAGAATACAGAGTCCCTGCAATGGTTGCCCGAATTAGAGAGTTCAAAAATATACACATTCACCTAATACAGAAGGAGTTAATGAAACAGTGAAAGTGAATATTCATCACTTCTTTCTTCCAAGAAAACAGTGCATACCACCGTTCCAGACTATTTCGAAGAGTATTACTCCACTTACTACATAAGAAACCTGTTCCAAGTCACCTCAAAATAATAATACCCTGAAGACAACATCCTTTCAATATACACTCTCCAATCTCCAACTTAAGAGCCTCTCTGACGTACGTACCAGACAATGTAGCGAGCGAATCAATGCCCCGAATCGTTCACCGGCGTACGCAAATTCCCTTTCAAGACCGCTGCAAGCAGACGCGTGTACCTACGCGCGAGGAAGAAAATTGCCTCGGGACAAAGGGCTCCAGGAGGCGACCGCTGGTGGAAATAATCGGGGGACGGCAAAGTGAATCGTTGGCCACTAAACGCGATAAAACCGTAGCTGGGCCGGCTCGGTAAAAAATCGACGACGGCTGATTCGAGGGGGTAGCCATCGAGAAAACTGTTTCGCCACAGATGAGGTCGCCGTGGCCGCCGAAGGACGAACCGACCGGCAAAAACTCGGGGCAAAGAAGCGTCGGAGGAAACGAAGGCCGCACGCGAGGAAGCAGGGCGACGTGGAAGGGAAAACGATCTGCGAAGGAAATCGAATATCGTTGTTCCGCGCGAGGCACGGGCGTCCGATCGGACGCCTGATACATCTCCTCACCTCCAGCCGCGAATGCTGGCTGGTTTATAGGTACTTGCAGGAAGTAACGGGGTGATTTAGCGACGCGACGCTATTGTAAATCGACGGCGCGCAGGTGCTTCCGCTTTCGGCGAGGAAAGCGACGGCGCGCGGGGAAAATCGAATTATCGACGGGCGATTTTGTGCGCCCGACGGGACGCGAGGGTGGGAAAGCTGGGCGATACGCATTCGCACAATCGCGATAATGAATCGTAAGAGGTGCATTACACCCTGTTACGAACGCGCGCGCTCATTGCTGGCCGTCCCATTGAATTGCAGCGGTCGACGGGCGTCCTAAAATCGTCTGTCATCCTGAGAAGCTGATTTTATGGGGGAAGAACCGTGGGTAGAGATTTGGTCGCGTTTTGGGAAGCTCTGGGGACGTGGGCGTCGATGGAAGGGCTGTTTTATGGTCACTTTTTGATGGGGGAAGTTTTAATTATTATTCACTTAGTCAGGTAAAAGAAATAAATTTGAGGAATGGCAAAGATAAACATATTTAGCAAGGTAGAAGAATTCTATATGAATATTGTGTAATAATAATAAGTTCTTTCCTCAGAGCTTGCACAACAGAAATCTCCACAAAATATTTTAAATGAACAGACTCGTTTGGAGTCGATTTTCTGACAAGCAACTTCCAACAGTGATAAAGAAGGCTGAAGCAAGATAAGGGACGAGAATAGTTGGGAGAAATTCAAATGATCTACCGAGTTCCTAAAGTAATATCCATATTGTTATCTGACTTACGGTTTGCATCCTTCACGAAATGTCACGCCTCGCTGATTCTTTGTTATGTAATCCCAGATCGACTTACCTAGAACATAAGAAAATAATCGTCTGTTAAATACATTATATTATTACACACAGTGCAAAGTAGTGGTTTAATTCAACAGAGATTCTTCCCATTAACTTCCTAATTGCTTCGATCCCAAATTTAAATTGGGAAAATTAAACAATGGCCAATCTATATTACACGACCGAAAGCTTCAAAAGCATCGCTGTGCAATGAATCGCCCACAACCAAGAAATAAACTGCTCGCAGATAAAAATACGGAGCAAAAATGCGAACGAGACCCACCTGAATCATAAACAAGGTTCGTGAAATTAAAAAAACGACTCTCAACGACCATCACTCGCGAACAGTAAAAAAAATTTCAGCAAACTCTGAATTTATGCGTGCACTCGTAGCTTCCATGTCTATTTTCCAGGCGAAACGTTCATAAAAATGGCGGATACTCGAGCTCTGTGCTGGGCATTCTGCAGAGGATCGTTACCATTACCACCGAAAGTAACTGCTCGTGTAGGGGGCTCGTAAAAACGACGTAATTATCGTTCCCGGCGAATTTCGCGGCCTCTGTAAGCAGGCTCTGTTAATCGTCCACGAGAGTAACGTCCTCAGATAACGTCGATTCGCGTTAAAGACCCGGCCGAGCCACGTCAACAAGACCACGAGATGCTGCCTTAATTAGGCGACTTTAAACGGCCAAACTCGTCCGCGATCCGGGGGAACGTCATTTGTCTTTGCGAGTATAAACGAGGCGTCTTCGCGCACGGCAATGTGAACAAATTACTGGGCTACGCTCGAGGGGTGATCATTTGTTGCGATCAATTCTTCTAGGATTAAGTGGTTCGAGTCAATCGAAAGTCGGACGCGGCGTCTATGCAGTTTTTTTTATAGAGCAACTGCCTTGGAAGAACAGATATTATATTCTTTAGATTTAAGCTTGACAATTTATGGGGAAAATGTGGCTATAGGAGGATAAAAATACGGCGTGGATGGAATCTTAGAAAAATAAGAATTTTAGCTTGAGTGTGTCGAATGAGCAAGTGGGCATTGAATTTCAGAGATTAAATGTTGTGTAATTCCTGTAACTTAACTCGTGCATAATGCTTAATTTATACGTCATAATATTCTAAAATTATGGGGCACATGGTATTTACCAGCTTGTCATCAGAAGCTTTCCTTAAGAGCCACATGCACTTAAAATTCAGCAGCTACACGCGAGAGGATCTCAAATGAAAAGGAATTCTACTTCACTATCGCTCTACTTCGACTTTTACCTGAACGTAGCAACAACTATATAGTCACGCAAGGTCTCCTTCAAAACACTGCCTCCCACTGCCAAAACAATACTACCCAAAGCAAGGCCTGAAGGATATCAATACCCGTCTGGAAATTCCGAGAACATACCTGCACAGCAAATGTGGAGAGAGCAGGTAAGAAAGTGGGGAGGGTCTGTGATAAGAATCCCGCTGCAAGGTTATGGCCAATTGTATGCAAGCCTCGTGACGGAATAAGAGTGGGGAAGTGCCACGTGTTTCACGTCGCTGAAAAGTTTCATCCCCTCCCTTTCCCTTAATCCGAATTTCGATCTACAAATAACCCTGAGGAGTTAAAAAAAAAACTCTCTAAACCTCGGGTTAAACGAACTCTTCCACTTGTTCCACTTGTTCCGCGAGCAAAGGCCCCGACGCGGCGAGGGGAGGCGAGGCGAAAGCTGGGCGGCGTTGCATCGAAAGTCCAAGTCTTCTTGGCCGCTCGCGATTTTCAACGGTCGAGCTCAATGCCCTCGGTTAACGCCGCGTCGAACTTCACCGGGACAACTATCGACTCGATCTACGTAGCTTGCATAAGGTTGAGGGGTGTTTCTTGCGCGGCCGTTCGCCGTGTCGAATCGTTACAAAGTGGGTGGGGGGGGGGGGGGGGGCAAAAAACGCGGTACCCCGCGGCCGCGCCGGCCATCGACAGCGGGATCGGTGCTTTACGCAAAAGCGGGTTATTAATAGTTTTTTTTTTCAGGCGTGCAATTTTTAGAAAGCCTCGTACCAGGAAGTGGTCGCTAGCAGGACGCGAGAGGACGGCCATCACCCTTCGCCACGGTCCTGTCACGTAGCCCTTTTTCAGAGCGAAGTAACGAGCCGCGTTTCTTGCGCGAGCCCCTGCATGCCGCAGAATGCATGCAAGCCTTACCAAATCGAGGGGACTCGGTAATGACTCTCTGGACCGAGACTCGGCAGAGTAAGAAACCCCCTGAATCGTCTTAATTTGGCTACGTGCTCGAGTTCCCGTACAAATTGCTTGAAAATTGAAACGATTATCCCGACGAAACGGGAGGACCCTTCTTACGCTGGCCGGCTCGCCAAAACGGTCCAGCTCGGTGTCGCGTTCGTGGGAGCAATGAAAAAGGTGGCCAGTGGCCAGTCGTGGCTGTATTATATAGTGATGGAAAGCTTGAGTTCTGAGTGGAAGGTGATGAGATGGAAGATTCACGCGAAAAATAATTTCTCTGCCTGTGGAGGAGTCTTGTGTCGACTAACGTTGAAGGGATTAGCTCGATGATCTTTAAAATTAACAATTCTAAGTATAAATAAATAATCTATTGCGCCTATAAGGGAGGGTTGCCAATATCGCACCACTTAAGATACATATTAGATGATTAAGCCTCTTGTCCAGAACAAATTAATTCGTTATTAATCTTTTTGTGACATACTGTAAAAGTTACGATTTAGGCAACCGTACCTAACCGTCTCCCAAATCGTACCTCTTCTAAAAATAGTAAATTTCCCAATGAAAATAATATTAGAAATATGGGTGAGGAACGGAACCGTTTGTATACATATATTAAGAAGAAATAAAGAAACATTCAACATGTAATACCTAATTAAAAAAATTGTACATAACCTAAGTATGTAACATATGAGTTCTCAAATCGTACTGGTACGATTTAGGAAACATGATGTGAATTTATTTATAAAATATTCTACAATAAACTAGCTTTTAGAAAAATACAAATATACAGGATAAAACTGCATTATTATCACATAAAATAAATTGGTAAAAAGTCATCAATCACACCTGATTTTTTTTAAATGTAAACGCACTAAATAGGGAGTAAACTCAAAAGATTTTGTTTCAGTTTCTCATTTCGCATTGACTTGATATATTTACCATTACATGCCGTTTGTATTCATTAATTATTGAGAAATTGATGAGGTACGATTTAGTTCACCAGTACGATAATGGTAACTCTCCCCTATTCTTCGTTATATTCTACCCATATGTATATCTATTATAATACCTTGCTATATTCTCCGTAACTACCAAAATTTTTCGAAAGAACGCGGTGTTTAAGAAAATCTCGCAAAGCACCAAATGTTCTCCTACTCCCAAAGCTCATCCTAGAGATAGCCTCATCGTCGAAACCCCTTTCTGTTCCAAAATGGTGATCGCAGCTCAAGGAGGGGGGGGGGGGGGGGGCTCATGCATTATTAACATTCGGTCGAGTATATTAGCAAACGGTGGTGGCCGATATCGATGCGGTGCCGTCGCGGGCGGCGATCTTTTTTTGGCGCGAGTCTCCTCCCTCGCCCCTTACGAGAACGCATCGCATTTAAACGATCCCCGTCCCCAGCATTCCCGGTCGCCCTCGAATCGTTTATGCGCGTCCTCAATAAGATGCCTCGCGAGGAGAAGAAGAGCATCCGCGGTGCTTGTCGCGGGGCTTTTAGCGGGGAACCGCACTTACCGCCGCGCCGGGGACCAGAGGTCCGACCAAACGGAGGCGGAATGAAGAAGCACATACGTGGGTCACATCCACGATCGGCTTTTCGGCGGAGAAACCGGGAAGAACCCACCGCGTCGCGCTGGCATTTGCATTTTAAATACGCTCGACATCGTCGCGACCGACCAAATTGACCGCTTCCAGCCCCCCCCCCCCACCCTCTCCCATCCGCGATTCTTATTCCTCTTCTTCCACGGAGTGCCCTTATCTTGGTCCGCAGGTTGTTCCATTCGACGGGCAGAGGAGGGAACTTGGCTCCTCCACGGAGAAATTTGAATAATGCATACTTTGCGCAAGCTTTTTCAGCGACTTCTATACGAGTGGTATTGGATCCGGGTGGACTGCGCGTGAATTGATGACGACGCACAGTGGGGTATTTTACCGATCTGGGAGGCCAAAATTATTTCTCCACTTCAGTCGGTTCCAAACATGCTGTTAGGCTAATCCAATTAATATAAGGCATAAAGAACAGTACAACCCCTGGCAATAAGTTTTCGACCAAACGCAGTGGTACGAAGTCAACGAGAAACACCATAATTTTTTGTATGTAAAACAGTGCGGTATAAATTTCAAACTTGTGGCAATGTTAAATTGGTCTAATATGAAGTAAATATACCAAAAATAATAAAGACATTAGTTTATTATCTAGAAAAAACAATGAACAAACAAAATGTTGGTTGGAAAAAAGTATTTGGCCAACGGAAGCTCTGGAAAAAAAGTATTCGACCATATAAATTTGCAATGAAACGAACAATAATTTACTTAAAATTCACATTACCTAATATTTAATTACATTTCCACGTGCACGTATATGCGCTTTTATGCGTTTTGGCATTGATTCTATAAGATTTTCGCAGTGTGTCGGCGTGATTTCATCCCACGATGCCTTAATTGCTTTGCGAAGATATTGCGAAAAAATTTTTAATGAAAAATAGGTTTAGCGTACCTACTGGCCGGCCATTTTTTCAGTTCTGATCCCATTAGTCTGCAAATAATTTTGTATTCTTTTGCTAAACTGTTTTGCTGCATTCTGGAGCTCTGTATCTCAGTGTGGCGCTATGCTAGCGAGTAAGAAATTTGTATGTTTATCGCTCGATGTCGAATGTGTTCTCACTTTCTTCGTCTTCTCACTTGCTGTCTCGTTCACAAGTCACGCAGAGTGCAATAAAACAATGTATTGAAAACATAAGTTAACGAATTGTTCCGAGATCAGTCAATTGTTAGCTAGCGATCGAAGCAGGTCGATGAAATTCAGCATGACACCACGCAAGCATTTTTCTGACGATTTAAAGCAAAGAATAATTAAACTCTTGAAAGAGGGCAATACTCAACGAAAAGTTGCAGAAATTTTAAATTGTTCCCATAGTGCGATTAGCTGTACATAAGAATATACTGTAAATAAGAAATTTAATGAAAGTGGAAGTGTAGTTAATTGTACAAGATGTGGACGCCCTCGTTCATCGTCAAAAAGAGATGACCAACAATTACGCCAAATTGTTCAAAATATGAGGCGAGGTATGTCTAAGGAAATTAATGGAAAGTGGGAACAAAATGTTTGTGACTGTACAGTGAGAAACCGGTTAAATGAAATAGGATATTCATTTTGCAAAGCGAAGACAAAACTGTTTGTTACGAAACAGCATAGGAAAAAACGTTTGGAATGGTGTAAGGAACACCGGCATTGGACTGTGGATGATTGGAAAAAAGTAATTTTTAACCCAATAGAGAATTTATGGGCAACGTGGAAGCAATTAATTCGTATAAAAAAAAACCTACAAACAAAAATGAGCTTCGTGAAGCAATTAAGGCATCATGGGATGAAATCACACCGACAAAATGCAAAAATCTTATAAAGTCAATGCCAAAACTCATAATAGCGGTTATGCGTGCACGTGGAAATGTAACTAAATATTAGGTAATGTGAATTTGAAGTAAATTATTCTTCATTTCATTGCAAATTGACATGGTCGAATACTTTTTTCCAGAGCGTCCGTTGGCCAAATACTTTTTTCCAAGCAACATTTTGTTTGTTCATTGTTTTTTAGTAGATAATAAACGAATGTCTTTATTATTTTCGGTTTATTTACTTCATATTAGACCAAGTTAACATTACCACAAGTTTTAAATTTATATCGCATTGTTTTACATACAAAAAATTATGGTATTTCTCGTTGACTTTGTACCACTGCGTTTGGTCGAAAACTTATTGCCAGGGGTTGTATTATAAGGGATAAAAAAAATTTTCACTCCATCTTCGTTTTATTTCGGATTTCACGTCGGGAAGTACAACTATTGGGCTCAAATTTGAAAAAGAAAATACGAAACACAATGTTGTACGTCATTGGCACATGAATCAGCTTTATATAGCGACCTTTTATTTTTATCTGCATTGAAGTTTTTATAATCGACTTTTGGCCGCTCAGATCGGCAAAATACCCCACTGTGCGACGAGAGTATAGTGTTGGTTTAAATGCTTCTTGGTGGAGCATATGCGGGTGAATTAGATAGAGAGCTTTCTGAATGCTCTGTTTTGAAAGGTGCTTTCTTTAAAGGGATTTTGCGGAGAATGCCGAGTGAAGGGTGGTGAAAGACATCTGTGGTAAGCAATAAAGCTTTGAGTTTTATGGGTATCGTGGGATTGAGTAGAATCGTGTAGATCATACCAAGACTCTCACGACTTTAGTGGCTCATTGTTGACAAGTACAATTAGTATATTGAAGTTATAAGAGGAGAGCAACTAATTCTTGACATAATAAACATATGAAATATTAGATTCAACTCCCACCCCCTTTTCGACCCAAAAGAAAACGAATCTCCCAAATTAATCACTTCCCCCATTTTCATTGCTCCAAATGTCTACCATTAATTCCAAACGGATCTCTCTTCTCGGACTCCTTATCTTTTCTCTTGTCTGTCTGTCCGAGGCAGAGAGTAGTGTAGCTCTCTTCCAGGGCACCGATTACCGTCCATTTTTCCTGGGCCAGCCGAGGGCCGCTATCGAGCAGCAGCTTTTCGAGCAGTCGATTTCACGGGTGACGTTCGAGGTACGTGCTAAGCTGGCAGCCCCGTGATTACAGGGTTCTACTCGTCGCCGTTTCGAAACGGGACCTTGTGCGAGCCATTGAACAATCATCGAGGAGAAAACCGTGGCAAATGTGACTTACGCCTTTGTACTTCGATTGTTACGGCTCGTTGAAGAGATTCGCGAGCTGAGTGTGACTTATCAGCCGTGCTGTTACATTCCCCTATGGAGATTTATTGCCATAAAGAATTATAGCAAAAGGATTTAACGAGCAAATCTCTGCGGGATGTATCGCAGAAACGGACCTCGTGTCTGTCTGAAAAAGATCGAGTCCCCGAAAATTTCACCATCCTCGTTTCCATTCCGACCAGTCCCCCTCCTCCCCCCCCCGTCCGCCTTTCAATTCAAATCGGAGGATCGATCCCTCGATCAAACGTATCAAATAAACATGTATGCGCGTGCATCTGAACGTCTGCGAATGGAAAGCTCTCAGAGATTCATGGATTCACCGCGAAACGGCCACGAGGAGTCGGCATTATGCGACTTCTAGGCGAGCCACGATGCACGTGCGTGTACACGATCGGGATCCATCGGGATCTACATGATCGAATCCTGTTGATCGCCGGCCTGCCCCGACAAAGCGACACCGCTCGCTGCAGGCACACGCTGCATGCGTTGCATACTGCATGCTGCGGCAACGACGCTCAAGGAAACAGATTGCCAGTCCCTGGGGGCTACGCTAAGTAAATCGAGCGGTGGGATAACGAATGTCCTGGTGGAACGGGCACAGGGTCCTTATTTCGACGATCCGACGAGTAGTGGATATACATACGTACTTTTTCTTTCAATTTGCTTGGTTGGACTTTGTGGGGACGAAGGGGGGGATTTTTCCGCGTTTGCTTTTGCGATCCGCATCTATATGCCCATTTATAAAATATTAAACATAATTTAATGGAAAGGATAATTCTTTTATTTTGACTGATGTGATCTTTAAACACAGAGGCTTGAGATAATTCTAAAAAGAACACTTCACTTTTTTCCGTGTCGCAAATTAGCAATTACTCTTATATCAGTTGTAATATTGAATTAATTATAAAATTATCTCAACTGTTTTAAATTAAAATGTTTGATGAAATTTTACGGAAAGGGCGACCTAGTCTTTCCAAATATGCCGGCGTATGTTTCGTTTACCTTGTTCGATAAAGTATTATGATCATTCAACTGTGTCACGGTCATTCTTCCGGATTCTTGTGGCTCTCGTCACAGATTCGTCGAAGAATTTTTTTAATCGATGTAATATGCTATTGCATAAATGGAAGATAAAAGTATTTATCCCGTTGCTTTGAAATTGGGACCACTGAAAAATTTGGAAGATGTGAAATAAAGTTTGAGTAGGAGGAGAAAGAATTTAAGTTACTTGGAAATTCGGGGCTAAAAGTGGAATGCGTTATGAAACAATTACTTACGCGGATGGTTATCCATTGGGGCAGTTGCAAGAGTGATCGATTTTGAGAATGTTGCTACGTGAAAAGTTATTGGGACTATGCTGTAAAGCGAAGCAATAAATCTCTGTGTAATTAATACGAATTGAGTTCGAGAAGGCGAATAATGATAACCTGTCGATTTTTGCGAAGGGTGCCGGAAGCGTCCGACACTCCCGTCCGATTCCACAATGGAACGATACATTAATCACTTTAATTACACGGCGGTGGGGCAGTGACTCGCTTAATAGTAATGAATAATAAATACCGTGATATCATCGATCAGTTGTACACGACGTGCACCGTAACTGTGGGGCCCACGCGTAATTTGTTCCTCGTTAATGACTTGCAAATTAACGAAACTCCATCGACACCTTTCGATCGAGGAGCACCTGATCGATTGGGTACTCGAGGGATCGAGATAAACTTATATAGACACGTGTATCGATTCTATAACTTCCATAAACTGAACTTACTAAATTATTTGTGTATCTGTAGATGTTCATTAGATATAGATTAACCTTAATAGTTATCGGGTAGGTATGGATAATTTCTTAAATCAGGGCTAAAAATCGATAACTTATAATTATCTTAACTATAAAATAGATAAAAGTCTAAGTATACGTTACTCAAAACAACTTTAGATTGTTTAGTACAATTCCCCGCGTAAATTAACTGTTACGGAAGTTAGTTAAGGAAATTAAGGAAGTTTCAACCCCAAAAATAACTTACGTTCACCTCCAACTATTTTAAATAAATTCCTCAACATCTAACTAATGAAACAATCCTATCGAAGGATTCTGAGCCTCAAATTCCCCTTTTCGTTCCTTCCCTTTCGTTCTGGACGTTACCACCTCGATTCGAAACAAATCGAAAGAGGAACAAGCCGAAGGAACGATGTGCTTCGATTCTCCCTCAAGATTCTATTATTGTTCCTCGGTAACGAGCTGAGTAATAAGACATGTTCTGCCCACCAAGGCCTCTCTGCAATCGAAGCAAAGGCTAGGGCAAAGAGAACCGATCGGGGAGGAGGGTTACAGCGGGTTACACGATCCTTACACCTTCCGTTCTCGTCCTACATTTGCCCTCGTTACTTCAAGCTCCGCCATTAGTCCGGCTCATGCTCTCTGGAACGGTCTGGATGTACCCAGGAAGGAGGGGAAAAAGAAGGAAGAACGATTCGTCGACAAATCGAATGAAACGAACGGTGAAATTGATCGGCAGCAGTCCTCCCGGTAATCGCGAGAAGGGAATCGATCTGAAGAGCCGCGTTTATGTCACGGCGAAGATGGATGATTGAGAGCCAAGAGAGCGAGGCCCAATCGGAGATCGTGATATTTCGATGCTGAAATTTCCAGCCTGGACTTCCTCTCGGATTACCTCCTCTTTCGAAAACTTTGATACCCGTGGTTCACGTAACATTTATTATTATTTTGATTATATTGATACGTTGTAGGAGAAATAGACGGTGTTTGGTACTTTTTCATTAAAAAATCTATCTAATTTGAGAAGTTCCCTTACTTTGAGGAATATTATACGACTTAAATTCAAATTTTCCTAATCAGGGCTAAAATTGTGCGTTTTGAAATAAGGACCTGAGTTTATGTGAGTAGATTCAATAAATTAGCATTGGACTTGACAGATTTCTAATTTCTCAGGTTAATTCGACGAATCTAACAACACTTTGTAATTTAACTCGTGGATAATATTTAATTTATGCATTGTAACATTTTAAAATTATGGGACGAGATGAAGCATGCACAATTCCTTATTCCAAAAGAATTCGAAAGAATTGTATTTACCAGTTTGTAATCAGAAGCTTTCTTAAAATTCAGCAGCTACGGATGAGAAGATCTCAAATAAAAAGGAATTCTAATTCACTATCACTCTACTTCGACTTTTGCCTCGACGTACCTAGTCAAAGAAGATCTTCGAAACACTCACTCTCACTGCCAGAATAATACTGACCGAGGCAGCGCTACGATATCGATACCCGTCTCGAAATTCTAAGTACTACATATAGGTACAACAAATGACGAGCATAGTCATAGCAAGTAGGCAAGAAAGTGGGGACGGTTTGTGATAAGAGTCCCACTCCAAGCTTATGGCCAATTGTATACTTACAAGCTTCATGAAGGAGTAAGGGTGGGGAAGCTATACGCTTCGCGTCACTGATAAACACGCTTAATTGTATAATTATTTAAAATCTGTAATCCAGGTAGTCCTGCACATTGAAGACACTCAATACTACTTGATATATTTTTGAGAAAATTTCGAAAGTATTGAAAATTTATACGTTCACGCCAGTTACACTGTTAATAAATTAAAACAGAAAAATCTAGTGCTTGATATTCCTTCGTTAAAAGGATCTATCTAACTTCTAACTTGAGACCTTCAATTATTAAATTACATTCCATGTATTTCAAGAGATTAGAATATTCAGCATGACTGTTGCTTCTGCAAATATTCTATAATTCACGCTACAGTGTCCCCATACCTAATGAGCGTCCATTATAAGTTCAGCCCTCACCTATTCAAGAGACTTACGTGCGATTAGAAATCTACCATGAGTTTCACTATTCCTAGCACGAGACCCCACCGTTTCACGGAACCCAGAATAAGGTGTCCAGACTTCGAGGCCCACTTACGCGTCGCGCTGTCGCCGAAAATATTCAAAGAGAGAACTTGGGAAGGTGCAACGGCCCTGTTTACGCTGAGAGAAGGTACGCTGGCGTTTACTTTTTAATTAAGCCTACCGGCGAGATACAAACGCGCCTTTAATGGAAAACGATACAGGGAGCAGAGGCAGGAAGGACGCGAGGAACGAGAGGACGAGCCTTCGAACTTCGGCCGGCAATTAACTCCCGCCAATAAAGCGGCGGCTTGTTTCGGCGCTCAAATTAATTTCCTCGGCGCGATAACGACAGCGCCTCCGCCCGGTCGGCTCTGATCGATCGGCGAAGAGATCGAGCGGTACTTGGATCGTTTTTGCGCCGGTCCTTTCGCGAATTTAATGAACAGCCTGGAGAAAAAACGGCGGCGAAGCGCCTTTCCGATCTTGGTGGAGCTTTCCCTTCGACCCGATTGCTCCTCCAGATCGTTGACGCGAGATCCCAGGCGTGTCACGCGGTTTTTGCGATAGTTCCGGGACTTACTGAATCCCTACAATGCGTGGAAATTGTGGAAATGTGAAAATGTATTGAAAATGGGCCACTATTGATTTCTTCGCTATTTTCCTGTTTGATGAATGTGAGCTCTAGTTGCATGTCTTGCCATAAAACTTGGGGATGCTGATAATGATATTATTTTTCGTGAGAAATTGAAATTGAATCTTGCGAAATAGAACGAGGGAGTGTTATGAAAAATACAACTTCTCTAGTTGGGGGACGTAAGATGTAGGAACCAGGAAGAAGTTCGAGAACACCAGCAGGAATTTAAGCAGATTTGCAGCATATGTGCCAGAGAAACTAATCCACGATAATAATTACCCTTCTATAAATTCTGCAAAACTCCCAAATATAATAATTTAACAATATAGAAACACCCCGCTGTACTCTATTCTCCGTTTCCCCGGTTCCATAGAACATTTTCCAAAAAGATCTAAGCAAAAATGACCTCCCCTCTCAAGACCTCGCCATCACCATCCCCAGAGATTTCCATCAATCGATCGCGATGGCCCTAGGCGCCTTTATTGGCGGCGCAATAAATCAAATTGAGATTTCAAGCGGGTCCCAACGTGGCAGCTTGTCGGTGTCATCGAATCGCGCCGGATAAGAGGATTGAATTATAAATACGTGCGCGCAAAAATCGAGCAACAGGCATCTCGGAGAGAGGCCAGACGTTTTATCGGTGTCGAGTCCTCGTCGACTTCCGTCGCCTCGAATCGAACACCGTGAACATCCTCTCCCCCCTGGGCCACTGCGGATCGAATTCTTCGGCGAGTCTGCCCGCGACAGGGGTTACTAAAAGGCGGAGGGATCCTTCTAAGAAAAAGGTACACAAACGAACGAACCGAGGGAACAAGAAGAAGATGACGACGAAAGGAAGGGGGCAGGGGAAGGCAGAAGAAGAACGACGAGAGGCTCTGATGGCGAGCGGGCGACTTATCTCCCCTCTGGCCAGTAGCGAAACGGGCTTCGCTGGTATATAAGTTCGTGTTTAGACGGGCTTGTCTATTCGTCAAATCCTTCTTTCTACCGGGCTTCTCTCGTCATCCAGCTATCTTCGACGATCTGGGATTGTCCTCGGTCCTTTTACAGGGCCGTCGCGCATCCGACGCGGGGTAACGGTGTAGCGATGCAAGCAGGCCGATGGCGTGGCGATATATTGCCCCTCTTCCAAGGACTTGTATCGACGAGCGTCCTGACAGATCTGGGGGATCTCTGACTCTTCGTCTTCCGCTGGGGCTAACAATAAGCCGCGGGAATCGCCGGGGACAGTTACCCACCGTGACGCGTAACCGCGTGCTTCTGAATTCTTCCAGTGGCGACACGTGAACACACCTTGAGGATGGGTTAGGTGTGGAACACCGCTTCAGATCCGATAATGCCACGTTGCTACGTGTGAAACCTACACTTCTACCAAATTAGGCGTGCTCGGCTCGGGACTCGGGCGTATTTAGTTTGGACGCACCCCTGACACTTCATTCTATGGATCTTGGACTATGGACCTTTAACCCCTTGCGCTCCAAGTATACTCATTTCCTTAAATTTGATGGGAACAGGGTTGAATGAAATACTGATTTTGAGATTCGCCGTATTATTCCCCATTCCAAAGTTTTATATTCAATATTCACAGCATTGATCAAGAGTATTTCTTCGATTAGTGTACAATTCGGGGAGTAAAGAAAAGAGTTAACAACTGGTAGACTTTCAAGTATCTTAGTCGAAATGTTCTGCAGACACGTGCCTCCACGTAATCGAGGATCATCGTCGAAAAGTCTCCGCCGTGCACGTGATTCCCTATCGGGCACGGTGATTTGCTTCACAATAGGAGCCGACAGGCACGCGTAAACCCGCCTCGAGACCCGAACGACGGTTCTAGGAGCAAAGCAACGCGGTAACAGTCCTTCCGCTCTTTCCCTGGCTTCATAACTTCTGCCTCCTCCGATTCTTTTCCACGGTGCACCGCTCGAGCGCAGCGATGGGCGTAGAAACCCGGCGACAGTTCGAGAATAAATAACGCACCGTGACAGGACAATGTGTCCAGCGTTGTATCCTTCGCCTTTGCTATCGCGCGAATCCGGCTTAAGGGCGTCTCCTCCTAGCAAATGCGTTAACCTTTTCCTCGCTGGGGGGACCGCCGCGCCGTCTCGTTACATAATTCTCGGCTGTTCTCGATCCAATGGAGAACAGAGAGACCAGAGTGCTCTGCTTAATCCTTTCGACTGCCGTCTGCATATCGGGGCGACTCGAAACTGTCACTTTGTAGATCCTGTGTTTCGAGGATTACAGGTTTTTTTTCTTGTTATTCTTGTGGCAGCAGAACGTGGGGATTATATTTTGGTTATATCATTGTCTAATCGATGGGACTCGGAATCCAAGATCTTCGGGGAACCTCCGTGTTACTAGCCAGTCGCGTTACCAACTCCCCCAACACCGCACAGTAGAACAAATTGCACTTTTAAAATAAATAAAATAGAGGGATGAATATTTTTGGAGGTTAAAGCTAAGATGATGCAGAATAAGGGAGAAATATTGAAGAAGTATGCCAAACAAGTTTTGAGCTTGAAAATCTTTGTGAAATTTGAGATTATCGAAGAAAATTGCGGTTTTTCACTTATAATGTATGGTTGAAGTTAAACCAAGGTTTTAACTTGACTTGTGAAACATCATTTCCTGTAGATTTTGATGCGTTGAATTCAAATCTGGCCGCAGAATTTGTCTCGCCTCGGTGACTATGCCTCGACTGAATCTTGCGAGGCTTTCCATAGCGTGGCTGGCGTTCCAAATGCAAACGGACGAACGAAAGGGAACGAAAACGAGGTGGAGGGAAACGTCGAAAGCACTTTCGATTCGTTCTGGATTTGCGGCCGGGCTCCGCTTTACGGCCGCGACTCTCGTCGAGGTGAGAAGGGGTCAGCGATGTGACCCAGGTTGAAAGCGAGCTGAAGGAAACTAACCACCGTCGCGGGGAATGGTACCGGCATGGGACACGTTTAAACGGTGCATTTGTATGCGACCTCGCGGTCCTCTTGCACGTATGCATTGCTGGTCCCGTTTCACCTTCAAATTGGCTATTTCCACGGCGACGAGATGTCAGGCGAGGCGGACGGAGCCCCGTGTCTCGTAAAAACTGAACTGGCTTTTGTGGACCTGATGATTTTATGAGACAAATATCCTGTTAGGGTGAAGCGTTTCCAACGTGGGTAAGAAAGTCAAAGAAGGGTTACTTTATACTCGCAGGCACTGTAAATTGTTCCTGAGGAAATTGTATGACTTTAAGATGAATGGGGCGAATTGTTGAATTTCTTTCTTTTACACAAGACCACCAAAATTAGTCGTAGCTTCAATTACTGAACTCCAATATCAAATATCCTATTTAATATTAGCAAAGCAGCGACTGTTTGTCTTCAGAAGCTACAGAAACCCCTAAAGGATCTAAAGAACCACTACTTTTAATCTTCCATCGAACGTTAAAGTACCTACAATCCGTTCCTCTTTTTCTCGAACTGACCATATCCCAACTATGATAATTCCTCTCAAGGTAACCTTGCAGCCTCGCCGTCCACAGCCAGCAGTGCACCCCCAGGAGCGCCGCGCCCCGATAAATAACACGTTCTCCTCCAGAACCCCTGTTCCTCGTGCGCAGCAAGAACCGTCCGCTTCGAATTTGCCTCCATTACGACTCGCGGGTTCGTTGGGGCCAGATAAAGGCCAGCAGGCGCAAGAACGCACCGTGGTGGAGGCAGGATGGCCAGAAAGCGTGGTGAGTCTGTCTCTTGGTGGCCATATATCACCAGCAGCGTAAGGTACATGGAGGCGTGCTCGCTACCGCGGGGTAAAAACGAGTCCGCGGACCAGTCGTTGCTGTAACGCGGCCGAGGGCCAGGAGGATTTCAGGAGTGACTGATGCCGCGAAAAAGAAGTCGCGTTAGGGAAAGGCAGGCGCCTTGCTGAGCGACAACGCAGCTTGTTAGCAATGAGCGCCAAAGGTGGTCTTTCCTCCTCGCTAATTTTTTCGTCCCCCTGGTTCGCGGAACCCTTTGTCTGGCTGCTATCCGCTCTGTTTTCCCGACGATCCCGGCCGGGGATCGGCGGCGTTCGACGGTCTAATAGATCCGTTTCCACCGCTGACGAACGAAGGCTCCCAGTGGAGGTGAACGAATGGGGGAATCACGACGACTCGCCGGGGCTTGGCGGACGGAGCGTCGAGCTGCTCCGAGGGCCGGGGAAAGGCAAATTACGAAATTAATTAGACCCCTGAACGCGAGCCAGCCGAGACTGTTACTCCCGCGTCCATGACGGATAGACACGCCTCGGCTGCAGACAGATGGATCTTTAACCTGGACATCTCTAAGCAAAAGGTTAGCTGGAGTTTCACTGGCTCTGCTCGCTGGGTTCGCGGATGTCACGTGGCTGGGGGCTTTTACTTGGTCTGATTTATACAGTTTTTTAGCAAGTAGTTGGAAGTCATTGGGCGTGAAATGGGAATCATCCCTTTCTTGGCACTTGATTACTGCACTTCTTCGGGCAAACTTACGATCACTGTCGAGCTTCTTCGAGTTTTCTAATTATTCACTGGCAATGGGATCTAAAGCCATGAGAAGTAGTAGATCGAAATCGTGAAAAGTGTTGAGAATATTGTAGGTATATTTTCAAAGGATTGAAATTTTAGTTACTAAGTAGGTTTAAATTGGCCTGATTAGTCTTGATTCGACTATCCACCATATTTGATTGATAATGCTCTCCAAATCCATTTCGAGGGACTGGAGAAAGAGGAGTCCTCGAATTCTTTCACGGTTGAGAGATCTCGAAGAAATGACGGGGTTTATGACGAGAATTCGAGGCAGAGGGGAAAGCCATGTGTACCTACACGGTGGACTTTTTCGGGGTCGCTCATTTTCCCATTGGTTTGGAGGAACGTAATCAGCGGACGGTGATCTGAACCAATTTAGATGCCGCCTTTCCAGAACGACCAGAGATAGGGGTGGATAACGACAGAGAAGCTCGCCAGAGTAGATCAGGTCGGATAAAGTCCGCTAGAAGACTTAGCGGGCGTGTTGGGCAAACGCAGATAAAATCTCACTGTACCACCTGGTATTTATGTAAGTGTCCTCCCACCTTTTCTCTCGGCACCGTGCAATTTTCGAAATTTTCACGTCTGCAATGTACTCTGAAATAAATGTTTTGTACCTTTCCTTTTGAAACAGAAGTACTGCATTATCTTAAGGGGGTAGGTCACCCTCGATAGCCCCAAAACAGGCCTTTTTTCAAACGCAAATTGTAAAGTGATAAATAACAGTAGAGACAAGGTTTTCCCCTAGTTCTAATCGTCATTCTATGAGCTTTAACACAAAACAAGGAAAGTCTAAATATCTCTATGTACATAAAAGCTGTGAGTAAAAACGTAAAGGCGTGTACGCGGTGCACCGTTTGATGACGTAGGGGAGAGGTGCAATAAAAGGGACAGGTCTTAAATGGGACAAATTGAATTGCCAAAATTCTAAACGCATTGCACATGCAAGTTATTTTCCTGTTTATGACAACACTAGTGCCCAGTCATTTGACGTAAACTTCACTGCGGTCTCACTTGCAACAGAGTAGTAATCCTCGGTTGGTGTTTTTCGGCAGTAAAAGTAAAATTTTCGTTGATTTTCTGTGTCGTTTTCTGAGATCAAGATATATATAAAGTGTTAAAGTGTTATATCATTAAAATAGCCTGTATTCAACTGAAACGAAAATACTTAATAGGTAAGCTTAATTGATTATTTTGTTTGTTTTGAGATTATATTATATTAAACTCACTTATAGTCTTAAAAGGGACAGCACAACAAGTCTTAAATGGGACGACCGTTTCATGGCTGTCCCTCTCATACACATGTACTGCTGGACACTACATGTATTTTACTTTCCTGTAAAGTTATTAGTGTATCATCTGATACACAGATGACATTGTTTTAAATTATCAACTTAAAAAGCTGCTAAAGCATTAACGATAAGTCACACTCTATGGAGATAGTAAAAAATATTGATGATTTATAGTACAGAGAGTTAATTTTTTCATGCATTCCATTGTTTTGTATCATTAAGATTTACAATTATAATTGTAACACTTAATAAGTTTATTTTTATTAACGTGTCCCTTTCATGACTTATACTGTCCCATTTAAAACCACCTAGTCGTAAAAGGGGCATTTCCTACTTATTTGAAAATCGAAGATTTTGTTATTTTCTATTACAATTGATGAGTTTGTAATATACTTTTATTGAAGGGAAATAAACACGCTTTCTTGTGATGTACTTGTTTTTTAAATACCTATAATGTCATTGTCGGAAATGGAAGCTAAACAAAAGTGTCCCTTTTATAGCACCTCTCCCCTACATAAAATCTCGAAAACCCCTCCAATAATGTGGATGAAAATTTAATGAGACATGCAGAAAACCATTCCCTAAGATGTGTCGGGAGCAGAATTTCGAGATAAATTCTTAAAAAAAAGATAAACAATATTTTTCGTACAAGCAATTGATAAAATTGTATTTTTCAACATAAATATTGTATTATCTTTGTTTTTCGAAAATCTGCTCCCGACACATCTTAGGAAATGGTTTTCTGCATGTCTCATTAAATTTTCATCCAAATCATTGGACCGGTTTTCAGGATTTTATGTACACCACCAAACGGTGCACCGCGTACACGTCTTTACGTTTTTACTCACAACTGTTACGTACATAGAGATATTTAGACTTTTCTTTTTTGTGTGTTAAAGCTCATAGAATAACGATTAAAACTAGGGAAAAAATGTTGTCTCTATTGTTATTTCTCACTTTACAATTTGCGTTTGAAAAAAGGCCTGTTTTAGGGCCATCGAGGGTGACCTACCCCCTTAAGGATGTATCGGACGTACAATATTAGACAAAAGTATATGAAATTTGAAATACTTGAATATCTACGTCTTACGCATAGTAAATCTAGATGTAAGAAACTCGAAAGACAGTTGGAGTCTTATTTTTACTCCTAGAAAGGTCTTTTTCACTTGACAAATGCTTTTTCAAACATTATTTGCTAAACTTTTGGCAGTGAAAATGCCCTGAATTCACAATTTTCTCAAGTTATAATTTATTTCTTTAAAACGGTGTAGTGAAAACTATTGAAACTCGGCAGATATTTGCTTCTACCCATATACTACATGTAAAAAAATATTGAAACCATTGGTACCATTTCTTCAACATTTTTTCAGCTGTTTTATCTGTCAAGATCGTCTATTTCCATAAGAGTACGTGTAAAATCAGTGAAAATTAAAATCGTTATAACTCACAACCGTTTAGTGAATTCGTTTAAAATTTTTGCAGCACATCAGGAAGATTAGAAAGAACAATCTTACAAATTTTCATTAACTTGGTACCATTTTGAAGATAGGTCCAATACATCCTTAACTCCTGCGCGGTCAAAGACACTGAAAGACATCATATCACCTTGAAGAACAACTTTCTAAACTATTTCTTTGTGTCATCACGTCCACCACTACTTCAAAGTCCCTCAAAACTACGTTTACCCAGTACTAGCTTTGCCCCTCCCAAATTATTTAAACTCTGCAATCGATATGCTAACGAAATATACTCTTCTTTGCACTCATTACTCTAAAATAATATTTAGAGGGTGAAAGACACACAGTGAGGCCTTAAAAGCAGTACAGATGCAATAAAAATCCGGAGTCCAATCTACATAATTTTTAAACACTAATAAATACTAGCAGAAGACTGTGGATCCCTTTGCACACCACTCGAGTATGGCCCAAAGTGCCCCAGTATACACATAATATGGGAGAGCAATGACTTGTTAGGAAATGTTTTCATAACATTTTGCCGTGTAAGATAAAGATCAGAATGTTTATATTTGTTTAAATTATCCTATTATAACAGTATGTACATCTTTTGTCATTTTACTACAAGTATAAAAATATACCTATGTTAATTACCTGTTAATATAAAAACCATTAACAGGCAAAATTGTACTAAGCTAGAGTTATAGTGTACCTAAATTTTTTTTTTATTTAGTTTCATATAATCGTCATCCTGGCAGACTGGATATTCATAACAAATTTCTTTGATTCCACGATTGCATAGATCCAATAGCGACACGTTACGCACTGCAGCCAGTCAGATCTTTTGTACATTTCCCATTCACGGAAACATATTTCGGCGCCTGTCAATTGTACCCCGCAATGCCAACGTTCTCCCACATTACGGTACTTGTTCCACCCACTGCACCGCAATTTCGAGGATACCTACACTTGAGACACAATCGAGTAACGGAATGCAGGTACGGGGAGGTGGGTGGAGCGCGAAAGGAAAAAGAAGATCGAGTCGCGGAATCGGCGAAGGGGCCCCGTTCGAATCGCGAACAATAAATGCACGCGTCTCCTCTCGCCGGAGGGTGCCGTCATTCTTGACAGTCGCCTCACCCTTCTCCTCTTCGACAGGGCACCGTCTTTGTACGGGCCGATCGCCTCCCCTCCGCGCTCGATGAAGAAACAAAAGCATAATTTATAGGGGGAAAGAAGGGATCGGGAACGGGACACACGGTCGTGCACAGCGTCTCGGACAGGAAAGGATATGTCAATCGAGGGGCCTCAGCTTTCTTGACTGATGAGAATAATATCGGTATTGTTCTGATAAATTATTCGTACGATTGCAGGGCCCGCGTCGATATCCGATCCCGCTCTGCACGGATCCCCAATGCATCACAGTTTGAATAGAGCATCGATGCTCTCTGAAATTACGATTAGGCGACTCGGAGCTCCAGGACTCGTTGACTTATGGGGGGACTCGTGATTTCAAATGAATCAATGCTCCTGGCGATCGTTCATGGACGTAGCTGGTTACGTGGTATAGTATGATTTTAATAGAAAATAGGTATATACTTTCTTCTGTTCAGATTCGAGGAGATAGTTAGGGGAAACCGGGGCTAGTTGATACATTATTCCGTTTTCAATTCTTTTTTCATTTTTTATTTGAATTAATTACTTAATAACAAATATGCCAAAATATACTTTGGTCCTTCCTCTTTAATATATAGTAAGCGAAAACTTGAAAAAATACATATAAAATGAATGAAAAAATGTTATTTGGACGAAGGCAAAATGTATCAATTTACCCCACTGCGGGGCTAGTTGATACGTTATTCTGTTTTCAATTTTTTCATTTTTTATTTGAATTAATTACTTAATAACAAATATGCCAAAATATACTTTGGTCCTTCCTCTTTAATATATAATAAGCGAAAACTTGAAAAAATACATACAAACTGAATGAAAAAATGTTATTTGGACGAAGGCAAAATGTATCAATTTACCCCACTGCGGGGCTAGTTGATACGTTTTTAAGTTTTCAATTTTTTTCATTTTTGTTTGAATTAATTACTTAATAACAAATATGCTAAAATATACTTTGGTCCTTCCTCTTTTATATATAGTAAGCGAAAACTTGAATAAATACATACAAAATGAATGAAAAAATGTTATTTGGACGATGGCAAAATGTATCAATTTACCTCACTGCGGGGCTAGTTGATACGTTTTCAAGTTTTCAATTTTTTTCATTTTTGTTTGAATTAATTACTTAATAACAAATATGCTAAAATATACTTTGGTCCTTCCTCTTTAATATATAGTAAGCGAAAACTTGAATAAATACATACAAAATGAATGAAAAAATGTTATTTGGACGATCAATTTGGATGTATCAAAACTATTTACTTTTTCTTTATATAATCGAAAACAGTTAAAAACGATTGTTAACGCCAAGGTACACAGACGTACGCTGAATCGTAGTAAAAAATTGAACAACAAACTTCACATATCTCGCTCAAATGGAGCTACGTATATACGGTGTCGAGATAATTCGTCTGCATCAACCTGCCCCTGTATTAACTACTCCCGGTCTCCCCTACTGTTACGAAGTTCGAAAAAGTTGGAGTGCTCTGAGGGAAATTGAAGTGTGGGAAATCAGGGAAATTCTTTTTGTTTTTCTTGATTTTGTAATTTTAAATTTTCAAATCTATTATCCATTTCACTCACACCTTTTCGTTCTAAATTTTAGATAGATCATTTTTTATCACTGCGTTAAAGTCAGTACATAGTTTTATAACTTTTCATCGTGAGAAATTAATACATATCAACCAAAACCTTGAACTCCAACATTAAATCAATTTGGGTTTTTATCAGTTGGAAAACAGTGGACCTTTGGCACAAATTATCTGAGAGCTCGGAGGAGTTTCTTCATCAATCTTCCACCCCCAGCAAAACGAGAACCGCGCTGCCTCGAGCATCTGAATCCCTCATCAGCCAGATACACGAATCAACCCACACGCATGAAAATACTCCGAAACTGCAAAGCGACGATAAATTCCCCTGAACAAATCAGCTCCCCTAAGAGGTACACACAGTGGGCTCGACAACAATGCTGCAATCCGAGCCGAAAACCGCGATAAGTCAATGAGGAGTGACAAAGGGGGGGGGGGGGGAGGAGCGTTATCAAGGGAATAAGTAGCCCCCGTTCCTCGAGAAAAACTCCGAATTGAGATAACAAAGGGCGGCGAGAGCGCGCGTTCCGCCCGTAATCGGCGCAATTGTGCGGTAACTACGCTGATTCTTCCACGAAGATTTACTACGCACCGCGTCTAGGAGAGCTCGCGGGGGCCAGTGGCCGCGGCGAGGGCCCCGAAGAAAAGAAACGAGGAGAAGAGGAGGCGGTCGAATAAGGGCTGCCAGATAACAGAACGCGCCAGCCATTGTCCCTCGCGGACAATGCAAGGCTGTTGGATTATGCTAGGAGCAATCTACATCTTCAGCAATGTATCATACCGCGCGTGTTCCGACGGGCCCTGAAAACCGTGCCTCTTCTTCCGAGTGCACGCGTTCCGCTTGCGCTTGTGTATCGCGCGCCAGCGTTGCAAGGGCCACGGTATGCGTTATTATTGCTGCATCCAAGCCGAGGATATTGAGATATCTTCTCTGCTCCCAACCCAGCGGTTCCGCGAGCTGCGTGCTTGCCGGTCGAATAATGAAAGTCGATAAGGGGATGAGGTCTACTGGAGGTGTATTTCGAGCTGATTCTTTAGCGTACTTGTATGCGTAAGTGCCTCGTTCTACTTGAAGGTACAGGTACCTAAAAAGGGTGTAGTCCCAAAGTTTGCAGCTTCGAGGTTTCGCAATAAGAGGCCTGGAAAAATTCTTACGAAATGTTCCTCCGCGAACTTGGTAATCAGTAAATCACTAAATTTCAGGAATTCTCTTCAAAATATTGTGGTATGATTTTCGCACTCCTAAAGACCCAAAGGCGTTGAAACCCCGTGAATTATTTCGAATGGAAACTTGATACCTTTGGATTTGCATACGTGCCACGTCGCAAGGTGCACCGAAGCAGCGAAATTTCGTTAACATTCAAAGGCGTGCCACGAAATTTGATATATCAGGCACTGTTTTTAGCGACAGTTCAGGAAGGCTATCCTGCCGCGGTGACTCGCGAATTCCCATTCCGTGTGAACACCTGGACTTGTACCTGGGAAGATCGCGTCGCAGATAACATTGTTTCGCCTTTTGTCGGGCTGCTCATCGGGGCGATCTATAGCACCTTTCGCATGATGCCACCTTTATATCATCATCGTGGTCAGGTAGCCGCTGTACACCTCGGCGAAATAACATACTCTGCGATGGGATGTATTTCCGAACGCGCGAATTTTACATCGGGGATATCGTTTTCATCCAACTGCTGAATAAATTACTCTTCCAAGCTGCAATTTCGGTGAAATGTTACGTTACCATTGGCTATGCAATTTAATTCAATAAACGGGGATAGGTGCTGGTTATGAAACCATTTAATACAGAAGAGTTTCTGTAATACAATATCAAGACCCTATGTTCTTATTTTTATTTTACATCACCAAGAAATCTTTAATCTTTAATTTCGCGTGGACTTCAAACTCGTCATTTTTCATTCAATAAATTCTCCAATCCTTATTCTTTCGACAGACCTTAAATTGCTGTTTCAGATCGGTGCCATCGAAAGTCAAGCTTTAATTGCTCCAGAAATTACTGCCTCGGTTGTATCCAGTTGCAGCGTCACTGTCGTCGTCCAGCATTCTCGCAATTAAACACAAAATGCGCGCGGCTCCGCAGATCGTATCGGTAAGGAAAGTGACCGAATCCATTTTTAATACGACAGAGATTTCGCGACGTACGTTTAATAAGCATTCGATGGGATCTGCGGCTGCGCGGCCGCTCGCGCTACCGATTTATTAATCTTCATTTCTCAAGGCTGCAACACGGAACGACGCGCGCACCGAGCATTCACAGGGGCCAGGAAGAGTCGCGTTATCAGATCGGTCGGTAGAAAACGCAATAGCGTTGTAATTGGTATCGTCCGTCAATGACAGAGAACCGCTACCACTCCTCGTTTCGTTGCAACGTAACATATGCGCTGCCGCTTCCGCAAAGAACTATGGTTCCCTTTTTTCAAACGCGCTACACGGGTCACGAGACCCGCAGCGTCAAATCTAAGTGAGCTGTCTGCAAGATCCTCCCCGGACTGATTAAAAAAAAAAATAATATGGGAGCAAATACTATTCACAAAGGTAAACAAAAATTGAGTCCCCAACGAGGGGAAGATTTGAAGACACGGGGGGGGGGACAAAGAATGTCCAAGAAATCGTTAGCACTGAAAGCAAATGAGTTCGAAAGGGGCACCTCAAGCAGATTAGTCTGAAGAATATTAACGGGCCCACCTTGGTCAGGTCAAGAAATAACGCATGTTTGGGAATTTATTTTTAACAAGGGAAGATCCCGAACCCAGAAATTCAAAAAATTCTGAAACTTTGTGAATCTGTAGGGGATTTCCTCCTCATTACAACGCAATTTTTGTCTGCCGCCCAAATTCACCCGAAGGGGTTCAAATTAACCTCTGAAACTTCGGCTATTTTCCGATTTTGTGTTATAACTCGCGAACTGTAAAATATTTTTTTTTTGCCAAATGATAGATCTAATTAAAAGAAGTAACTTTTGTCTTGAAACTTTTTTTCTATCACTTACAGTTCGCGAGTTATAACACAAAATCGGAAAATCGCCGAATTTTCAGGGGTTAATTCCACCTCCTTCGAGTGAATTTGGGCAGCAGACAAAAATTGCGTACTTACAAAGTTTCAGAATTTTTTGAATTTCTGGGTTCGGGATCTTCCCTTGTAAGTGACAAAAACACTTTTTTCGATTAAACTTTTTTTAATAAAAATAGAGACATTTTTGAGAAATAAAGGCACTTAGTTTACACTTAAAACTGACCAAGGTGGTCCACAACCCCTTAACAGATATACCTTGAATTTTAGATAGATATGCTAAGGAATGCATAATCAGTTTTCGGCAATGAATGTTTGAACACTGGTCGCCTGAAAAGAGGCCCTCGCGGTCCAGTATCGTCGAAGGGCGATCCGTTTTCGCAAAAAGGGCGATCTCATTACCCTCGAGGTGGAGGGGCCAGCAATTACAAAGGCCTGTATACGTGGCCGTCGGGGTGGACGCGTGGAGTGATCGCGCGGACCCGCGTGCACCCCGTCTGCGAAATCCTGAATGCCCCCGAGTATCCTCTTTCCTCGAACCTCTTAGCGCTATTTAGCGGATCCTTTTACGGGACATCAGGTCCCGACAAGAAAGGAAAGCACAGAGAACGGGCCGGCGGAGCCACGAAACAAGGGGGGCGACGAAAAAGAGACGAGCGCGCTCCGGAGAGTCGCCGAAGGAACGGGAGAAGGTTGGAGGAGCAAGAGGAGAAGGCGGAGGTGGAGTACCAAAATGGCGGTGGGCCGGTCCAGGGACAAGATAAGCCCTTTGTGCCTGAACGGGGGCCCCCAGGGCAACGGATCCCCTCGTTTCGCTCTCATATTTCGCGAATCCCGCTATCATATTTTACTCGTGGCCCCCTCTCCTCCGCAGCTTTCCTCTTCTTCGCCTTCTTCCTCTCCTTCTTCTTCTTCGTGCCTCCCTTTGGTACCCCTTCGAAGGCCCTTTCGGCCTGTCTCCCATTTTTTGCTCGCTCACTTTTCGGTACCCATGGTCCGCTCTACCTTCCCGATGGCCCCCTTCTCTCGATTGTTCGCTTCTCTAGCCAAGGTCCATTCGATTCGACCGTCCCAATACGCACAGGGGGCCTCTATTGACGCTTCGCGTGCATGAATATCGTCCGCCCTCATTGTTTCGCGATCTCTGTACTATTATGGCCGCGACTCGCCCGATTCCGTGCCGACCAACCGGACGATTCGCGCGGAATATATTATGGAAATGCTGGGCGCGACCGAGGCACGCGTAATTTCTGGCTCCGCGCGAAACGGTGGGCAGTTAAATGGTTGCTTTTTGGTATAGACGAGTGTAAAAAGTATGCGACCGATTCGGCGCGTTCTCAAGTCGATACTTTTTGGCCGATGTATTGTTCGACTGTGAGAGTCACCCGAATGTTTAGTTTGAAAACAGGTGTATAAAACTTTCTTAACCCGATCTGAGTGAGGTGAAAAATAGTTTCACTGAGTAGGTACAAGGTGAGTGTGAGATATTTAAATTGTGTTGAAATTTCTATTAAATCAAGACTATTTGAGGAGTGATGTTTCAAAAGGGTTTTTTCCATAGAATTTTTTTTAATAACCGCATAAAACCTGTAGGCACCTACGTTTATTAAAAAATCATTTCTTTATTAGGGCTTGGAAATAAGACCTTTTCTATGAAACGTGTAATTTCACTTCAATTTTTCTAAAAGGAATTGATCCTATTTTGCAGTGTTTTATGCCATTGAGTGATGCAATTTAACATTATTAAGGCGATGCCATTCAAATTTGCTTCAAGGTCAAAAATGGAAATATGCCCCTTTGAAACATCACTCATTTATGAACTAGGAACTAGAGATCTACAGTTTTAAAATTCGTCCTGACTCGCGCTAGGTTAATTATTGAACTTGAAACTCTAAACTCGAAAGGGCGTATGCAAAATCTGGTGTCACTGATTCTCCAATACCACACGAATTATGTCCAACAGTGTCCTCGAGAATTACCTATCCAGAAGTCTGACGTCTTGATTGCTCGAAACGGACGACAAGTCGCGGTAAGTATCCTGTCACATCCGAAAGCTCGCATCTCCACAATCACTTTTCTCGAGAGACAATCAATTACAATTACCCACGATCGGCTGATTGTTAAAAGAAGCCTGGAAATGGCAGACTAAAGTTTTTTTACTATGGGCACGCGCGCCGATCGCCTGGTCATTTGCAAAATTTTGATTGGCTCGCGACGCGGTCGTCAGGAAGCGACAAACCAGCGGGGAGCGAAATAAAACGAGACACCGAACGTCGACGGTGACAATAATTTAATCCTGCTCGACCCTCTCGCCGCGCGTACCCGCCTGGAACCGGTTGGACCTTGTCCATCTTCCCCGAGAAATTCGTCTGGTCCACGATCCACCACGGGGGAAGGGGGATTCGGTAATACGAGAGGAGATTAAATTCAAGAACTGCCGGACGCGAATTAATCGGCCGCGGCCGGCCAAAGCAACGCCGCGAATTACAATACGCAAATGAAATTTTCGAAAAGTAATTTCTGCCTGCCGTCCCGACCTCGCTGATCGATTTATTTTTTTCTGCGCCAGCCACGCGGATTCTTCGAGCTCGATGGATTTGGGAGCGTTAATTATATTTAAAGGGACCTTCCGGTCTACAGCCCCAAAAAATAGGCGATATTTAGGAATTAATTAAAGGAAAACTACTACATATAATTTAATGGGACTTTTTTCATTGTATCAAGGATGTCTTAGATTATAGAAATATATTTTTTGTTTTATAATTAATCATTGCAGACGGCACTGGGCAGTCGTTAAAGTCAAGGCGTCAAAAAATTGATCTAAATAGGTGGGACCTGTATCTCCAAAAGTTATTATCCGAATCGACTGAAACTTTTTTTATTTTGAAGAATATACTTCTGGCTAGGGGGGGGGGGGGCAGAAGAATTACAAAAAATTGAAAATTTAGCATTTTTAAAGGCGTTAAAAGGACGAAAAATATAGAGAAAAAGTGATTTCACACTTCAAGTGTCGTTATTTTCTAAAAAAATGTCATTTTTGTAATTTTTATACCCCCCCCCCCCTAGCCAGAAGTATATTCTTCAAAATAAAAAAAGTTTCAGTCGAATCGGATAATAACTTTCGGAGATACAGATCCTACCACTTTGAGAACACTGTTTCAAGAAAACCGCGTTGAAAGTTTTACGTGGGCGCCGAGTGGCCGGTTGTGACCTATGCATTTGCCGCTACTCAAATGCCTATAACTTCGGAAATTTTACGAATTTCAACAAATCCTTTTAACCCTTAGGCTGCCGCTATAGCCACTATATTGGCACGGTTCTACCCCCTCGACTATATGGGACCTATTGACTACTCATACATAAAAATTTTTGGAAAAAAAGGACCCCTATTTTTACGAAAAAATAGCGGCAGCCTAAAGGTTAAACACGTATTCCTGAAAGGTTGAACATTCGAAAAATGAAATAAAAAAAAATCGGCCTTTAGACCGGAAGGTCCCCTTAAGGAGATGACGAATTGATGTTGGGATGAAGGAATTATTTGGGGTTGATTTCTAGTGGAAATTGGTGTTGCAAGAAAGGAAAGAATTTTAAGTGAATTTTTGGAGAAGGTTTGTGCAATTTGGAGGGTTACTTTGATGGATACAACTGTGTCATCTCGCTTCTTACGTAAGTAGCAAATTGAATTGAAATCAAACACCCCCAAGTAGGTACCATAGTACACACACGGAACACTAAAGTAACAGGTGGCGCAAAAGTTAGCATCCGATGTTAATAGCTCCTAATTCTTTTAATTTATATGTCAGTGATGTTTGGACATTTCAATAGAAGAGACTTGCGAAATTTATTGTCCACGAAGATGAATAAGTATATGTACCCTTCAAGAACGCGGAAAAATTGCGTCGATGTTTTTACGTAATAATTCGTTAGTGGTTCGAACGCAACGTAAATTTAGACGAATGTTTAAGGACTTCTTTTTTTTTGAGGCTATTTGAAGGCATTGGTTTACTAGAATAACACACAGACTTCACAACAATTAAAGAATAATATTCAACAGGAAATTCTTCACAATACCATGGAAAATGCAATAAAAAGAGCCGAAATTTGCATCGATTCGAATGGAGGTCATTTGTTGGATATAGTCTTTGGAACTTGATGTCATAAAATTTGTAAGTCCCAATAAATTGTACCACAAAGAAAACGTCTCGTTGCTTCATTTAAAACCAAAGTTATACACTAAGAAAATCGGATGATGACTTTTGCGCCATATTTTATTTCAAACTTAATTCAAAATTTAATTCCTCTTGCATTCTTAAATTAAAAAAAAAAATGGTAGAAACATTAACAACAAAACAGCACAGGCCACAACTACGCCGCAATCTCCAGTGTTCAAAGCCAAACTCCAATATCAACGAACTCCATGGCGAGAAATCTCCACTAAAATGCGCAGAAAAAATTCCACGAACGGCGTGGCGTGCGTGGAATAATGGCCGCGGCGTTGCGAGGGAAATATTAATCGGCTCCCAGAAAGCTTCCCGCAAGAATTCCTCGCGGGAACCTCTGTGTCCGCGGATATGAGGCGTGTTTCCTTAATTGGGCGATATCTTTCGTCGCTAGCCTCTGCCGATTTATCGTCCGCGGGGATTCGTTAAATAGCGTGAGCACCGAGGCGCAACAACGACGCCGAACGCGACCGCGGGGACCGCGATGCAGCGTCGCTGCAAAGGTCGCGTGAATTGTAAATCGGCGCCATAAATCGAGAACCGCCGGGAGAAGACGGGGGGACCGGGCGAATAAAGAGACGGCAAAATAGCGTTCGAGTGGCTGTAATCGATGGGCACCGTTTTCGAGCCCTCGCTTTCGCGTCACTCTTAACGCTCTATTTTGCGGCAAAGGGGAACGCGGCCCTGTGACCAGCGAAGGGATGAGATCGAGGACAGCAATTGGCGTTGGAAGGTGGGGAAGTGGCGGACATTGACCGCGAATTTGAATTTATTCGGGTTCCTTCGTAGTTTTGCAATTTCTGCAATTGTTTCGCGGAGGAACTAGGACCTTCTACTTTTGGCAGTGAAAAGTTACTGGGAAACTAGAATGTAATTTACTTTGAAGGCTAGAGTCAGCTGAACTTGGGCATTGGAGTTTAGGGCACAAGTGTTTCAAAGTAATACTTTCATTATTAAACAATTTCAGTTGTATTAAATAATGAACGATGAACTTAAGCGAAGTTACGTGGGCTTCAAAGGATCTATATTCTTCAAATTCATCAGAACTGGGCCCACCGCTTAAGGGGGAACACCGCTGTGACGGCCGGAAGAATAAGCTATTTTTATGATTTTTTTTCTTCAGGAATAATTTACAGTTTTCATATCAAATTTGTAGGTATTACATTCCTTTAGTACAAAGTCTGAAGAGACTATAAAAAAATGAGTAGAAATACATGTATGAATTTTAATATATTAATTAATGTGTAACTATGGAAGCAGGTCCGAAATCAAATTTCATTTTTTTTATAAACTATGTGAGTGTAGTTTCCGTTGCACGTACCGATTCTTTGGTCTAAAACAAATTTCTTTTTAAATAGGTACGCTCCAAATACTGTCCATCTAATTCGCGGATTTTCGAAACTTTTTCTTCTAAAGCGCACCATTTTTACAAAAATAATGTGTTTATGAAATCGGTACGTGCATCAGAAATTACACTCATATAGTTTATAAAAAAAAAATTAAATTTGATTTCGGACCCGCTGTTCTATAGTTACACATTCTACCAGCTCGCGTGGGGGGTCTAGAAGATTAATTAATATATTAAAATTTATGCATGTTTTTCTACCCATTTTTTTATAGTCTCTTCAGACATTGTACTAAAGGTAGATAATAGCAATTTTATATGAAAACTTTTTGCCGAAAAAAATTCATAAAAATGACTTACTGTTCCAGACGACATCGTCGCAGTGCTGTTCCCCCTTAAATCTCCCAGCTGTTCGATCCCCTTCGCCATCGATCAAACGCGATACACTCTCTTCCCCCCCCCCCCCCCCGAGGTTCTCCTGCACGAAGGCGTTTACGCGATTCCCGTGGATATCGGGCGTACGGGTGATTCTCCGTCGATTATATCGATTATCGAGCGGCAGGATCTCGACGGGGGCTCTATGCCAGGCCCTTAAAGGGCTCGCTAGGCAGGAAGACAGGCCGCTTACGTGGCTTCAAACAATTAAGGTTGACTTACGCGTGGCCGAGGCGCGTACCAGCCGCGCTAAAAGAGTAAACGAGTTACCGGGACGGCATCCTTCCGCGGCTGCAGCATCAGATAATGCAAACCGTGGCCCTGTCATCTCGGAAGAATTTACAGGCGACACTGGACGACCAACCACCAGGAGTTAGCGAGACCTCTCCGCTATCGGGCACGCTGAATCTTGATCCCAGCCGACGGCGGAGCGTGGCTTGTTCGCGCGAATGGGTTTTCCACGAAAATGCCTGGCGACGGGGCGTCCTCCCTCTGATCGCGCGAGATGCCGTCCCCGTTAAGACGCGAAACTCGAAACCCTTTACTAATTACCGTTCGCGAGGATCCGCAGGAATTTGATTAACACCGCACACCGACGTCCTTCTCCCCATTGCCCATGACTTTGCCTAAAAGAAGCCGGTAACTTGACAAACAAAAATGCTCGCGGCGCGTTCTAATCCATCGCTACTTTCACTAAATAATCATTAACCTTCCCGCTTCGTATCCTTTGCTGGGAAGGCTTGTACTAGGATCCTACTATAGCTCTCAGAATTCCTAGATCCTTCCTAGATCCTAGTAGATTTTTACTGAATGATTTCTGCTCCCAGGGATTTCAATGCTGAGAAATACGCGCTACCAAATGCATACAGAGGTAGACAAGGAATGATGCCCAAACGACTTTCGGTACTATGGAACCAGCCTTCGATTCGTCGGCGAGTTTTCCAACAGAGATAATAGAGCGCGCCGAGAACAATCACAAAACCCCCGACGAAGGTGTTATTTCTGCGCGAGCAAATGGAGCAGTTTCACCGACTGCCATTGTAAGTGGTAACCAAGATGCGCTCGAGCTATGCTGTTCTTACGATCACGCGAGCGATCGCAAATTATCAGTTTCTCCGTGGTACTCGCAGCGAATAGTGCCGTTCGAGAATGCGTCTCGGTGGCACCTCTCGAAGGGAAGAAGCTGCGCGGCGAGGGCGGGGCGAAGGGGCACGCGCAAGAAGAAGAAACGAAGCTGTTCACTCACCAGGCATGCAGACACATCGGAACGTCCCAGGATCGTCCAGGCAGGAGCCGTCGTTTTGACAGGGATGGGACTCGCACTCGTTCACGTTCGTCTCGCACCGTGGTCCTGTGAATCCTTGCGTGCAGTTGCAGCCGAAGGAGCCGGGCGTGTTCACGCAGATACCGTCGTGTTCGCAGGGGGATCCTGGAAGAAACGAAAACAGAACATTAGAACGTGCACAAACCCTTCCAAGTGCTAAAAAACAAAATTTGAAGACAAGGCTCTTCTGCTTGATATCGTTGGAATCGGGCTGCTGAATGGAAGCAGAACGGCCAAGGCTTATTAGCGATAAATAACATCCTCGAGAGCTCAATGTTTTTTAACCCTTCGTTGACACGCCTCCTTTTTCGATCAACTTTAACACACCTGGGTGGCTCACACCCAGAACAATTTTTGAACGACTGCCATTCTCACCTGAAGAATCCAATCGTTATGAAAAAAATCATGGGTCCATTTCATGGTCTGTAGAATGTATTCCAATAGTTTTTTGATTGAAATTTCATCACAGTTCTTGTAAAAAAAATCTAGATTACCATATGTCGAGAAAACACGAAGAAAATCTTCAAAAAACTGTAACTTTTACAAATTTAAATATGAGAAGCTAAAAATCTACAGAGTTATTGCTCAGATATAATATTTTGAGAGAAAAAATAGTTTGTAAGTTGGCTTTGGAAAAAGGTATTTATTTTGCATTTAAAAGGTACAGAGCGTCAAAATCAGCTTATGGGTGGCTCACACCCAGAGTGTCAACGAAGGGTTAATCATTCCAAAAGAATGTAGGTACTTTAGAATTAACTATTTCTTGCGTTGACTAGAACTTTGTCAGCAAGTTGTGTATTTGCACAAAATGGAACATTTTCTGGTTTTAATTTGAAATACTAAATGAAGTAAAATTTGTTAGAGCTCGTCAATAAATTTGCAACGTTTTTCACAATTATTCCACACAGACTCAGGCAGGGCAACTTAAATCTGACCATTAAATTCCATTGACACCTAAATGTACATTTTCTAAAAGATTCGCGAAAGCAATAAAATTGAAGGTGCAAGGAAATGTTGAAGTGGAAGCAGTAACCAACACGTTCCACGAAGTAAAAAAATCCCACGTCCTCCTTCGCCTGCCCTCCCAAGAGCGTCGAAATCATCGCTCAATCACCTATCCCCGGGCGCCCATTCTCTCGATCCGTCAAGCAACTCAATAAACTCTCGGCTTTTTAAGTGAAAGCCTGTCATCGGGTCGGCTTTTCTCATAGAAAGTCGCGTCCTCCAGCGGGAGCATTAAAGAGCCGTGAGCGCCAGGAAGACGCGCGAGGTCCCGGGGAATCCGGAGGAGATTGTTCGCGCGAGCGGAGCGCACTTGGTCGTGAAAGGGCCGATAATTAAAACTGCCGCGAGCCGGTGAACGCGTGGCGCATAATAATTAATAGCCGTGCAAGAATCAAAGTCCTGCACGCAGGTGCGCCCCCCTCCGCCCCGCTGGATGCACGACAAATGCACGGATAGCGCGCCTTAATTGGCCAAGTCGGGCGCAACTTTTTAGAAGCTCTGTGCCATTAGGGCGAGGGGGAGGGAGGGAGGGAGGGAGGGCGCGCGGAGGCAACGGCCGACGACCATAAGAAGGAAGCTGCCGGGTACAGATTCCAGGGGCACCAAGCACACGAGCCGCCTCAACCTGGCCCAGGAATCCATTTCGCTGCGGCTGGCTGCCTTTCCTCCGAGTTATGCGGCCCGCGCTAATTCCAATAAGATAATTACCGCTGTCAGCTGTCCACCGAATCGTTGCCCCGCGAAATGAGCGTTTCATTAAGGCCCGCGAGGCTTCCTCGAACCGTCGGATTTCATTTCTATCCCACGCGACTGTACGCGCGACGATCACGGACATGCGCACGCGATCACCATCTCCTGTGGTAATTGTCGCATAGAGATTGGTCGCTGGTTACCTTGGGCAAACTCCGATGCGAGCTTTCCAGCCTGGGTGGAGAAAGTGCGTAGCAGTGGGTGAGATTCAGTTGAGCAGGAAGAAATCGACGGATCCAGGGGATCTAGGTATGTGCTAGTGGTGATGCTAGGTGGGCATTTGTGATCTGACTATTTAGATAGTAGGCAGAAGGTAGCACCCTCAGCCAACTCACGTCGACCACTCAAACTTCACTCCCCGAGACTTCTCTCACCTGAGTGCTCGAAGCAATCAGACTCCAACCCCAGGAACCTATCTACGTATTTGGAATTAAGTTCCCTTAGGAGCAAAAGCCCCAAGCTCAAGCTCCCCAACTCACCCCCTTCCACGCACAATTCAGAACCATGCCCCAACCTGCTGGGATCGCGCTCCTTAGCCCTGCGAGCAGGCTCGTGCCCTTCGAAGAGGCATTTCCGAAGCAGGAAGATCTGCTGGCTCGTAGGAAGAGGTAACGCGAAAGTAGCAAGGCGCAGGCTCGTTACATCGTTCTCAGGGCAACGCGTACAATTACCCGCTATACTTTCGAACTTATCCATGGGCAACGACAGCAGCCTCGGCCGGGGCCGTTTATAAAGTCCCTACTGGCCGTGGCACGCTCGCATACCGGCCTCGTGTAATTCGCCGACGGTTTTTCCGACCTCGGGTAATTGCTGTCGCCGCGCGCGACGTTCGACCGCTGAGGAAGGAGCTGCAGAAAGAAACCGGGGAGAAAAGGCTGAAGACAGAGGGAGGGAGAGAGAGATAGAGAGGGAGCGGGGCAAGGGTGTGTACGGTGTGTTACGGGGCAGCCAGGGGCTGGCAAGAAACGCATTGCTTCGTCGTGTTAGCAATCGAGCGGGGAGGACTAACAGATGACGAATCGGTCGGTCAGACTTGTCCAGGGCCTTCAAGGACGAGTCTTTCAGAAGGAGGCGATCGATGACGAGGGGTCTCGTGGTTTCCATGTCTAGGATTTCCACGTTTCAATATTTCCAAGAGAAGATGTTTGGCTAGATTCAAGCTAGAATTAATTATATATGGAGCTACCCAAAGTGCTCTCCTGAATTCGAATTCTTCCGTAAGGGAGCAGAGATATGCATAACGTTTCCTTGAACCATAACTTAATCGCGAGCCACTAGGTTTAGTGTCTCGGTTAATTACGATAATTTCGATGGGGAGATGCTCGACCACCAGCGGGCCTTAATACAGAAATCCTTGTACGTCATTACCCGCCGGCCATGTTACGCTGGTTCCGTAATGTCGGAGGTGTAGCCCGGTCGTCCGCGCATATAATATCGCGGATAATCGATCAATCGTACCACCATGGAGGGCGCAGTTTGCGAGATTTCGTTCGGTAGCGCGGGCCCCGTTCGCTCTCGCCTCGCGCTTCTTGCGGGGCCGCGGCGCTGCCCCCGAGGAACTTAATCTACCAGAAAATATGCAATCTAGATAATAACAGAGCACGGGCCCGAGCGTCAGGTCATTATGGTCGTTATTAAACGTAAAATAACAATTTAGCGTTTAATTAGATTCGTTTGCGCGCGGCTGCCACCGGATCTCTACTACCCTGAGGAAAGGCCAGATCTGAACGCCGGCTCTTCCTAAGCCTCCACTTCCGGCAAAATCTTATTACGAGCAACGTCCTGTCCTGCAGCGTCGTCGACACGCTGCAGAATCTCTTTATCCCTCGCCTCTTTCTTTTTAAATCGACGATGGTGGAATACCGTTGCTTGATGGCCTTTCACGTGGGTGAGGTAGATGGGGGTGGATCGCGCGATGGGAAGTAGATTAAGTTCCAAACGAAGTTTGGTAAAGCGGCCTGTAGACGGTCGATATTCTTGTGCAATATATGGCGCAATATTTATGCTGGGTATCCTACACGGCCCATATTATTGTGCAATATATTGCGCAAAACCATTTTGATTCACACAATATATTGTACAATCTTCCAATATGATCCACAGACGGTTAATATTATTGTGCAATATGAATATTGAACAATATATTGAGCGTCTAGGGGCCGATTTTCTTCTTCATTCAGACAATATATTGTACAACATTTCAATATTATTGTGCAACCTTCCAATATGATCCACACACGGTGAATAATATTGTGCAATATTGAATATTGCATGAATTAATATGTAGGTACCATTGCTTTTGAAAGAATGTACTATAGTAGGGGAGATCGGGGCAAGCTGATACTGAGAAATTATTTATTTTGTATATATTTTTTCAAGTTTTCATCTATAATATATTAAAGAGAAGAGACCAAAGTATATTTCAGCATATTTGTCATTAAGTAATTACTTGAAACAAATATGACAAAAATGGAACACTGAAAAACTTATCAACTTGTCCTGGTCTCCCCTAATCTTTGCATGAAATATAGTAGAGGGTTCCTTAATGCATCATATCTATGCACACAAGTGCATAGATAATGCATTTCTAAGGAAACAAGAAATCGAATTCCCCTCGTCTTGGGATTCACATTCGTACCCCCCACTTGAAAACTACCGAATCAATTTTTTTTTAAATTTTGCGGAGGGTTTTACTATTCCATAAAGATTGATGCCTCCAATTTTCAAAGATTTTCGCTTATTTTGAATGTTACTGAAGTTCATCCTTAATACTCATCATCTCCAATCACTGACCTCACAGATCACCAAAACGGCCCTCGAATGTCCGAACAAAAGCAAATCTCCAAATCTATTTAACGAGCATCCACAGATAACTCAATTTTCTGATGAAATCCTTGATACTAAAAGCAGAAACTACCAACAAATATACTTGGAAAAATAGGTAAAATAAAGAAATAAATCTGTACTCTTTATTTTCCTAAATTTCCCTAATAGTTCCCCTCCAAAAAGATCACAGCCCTAGATACAGGGTAGTAGGCCCATTTGATCAAGCTACCGGAAGACCGTAACTCGTGATGGGACTCGGTAGTGAAAGAAATCGGCAGAGATCGAAGGAGCCGAGGCAACGAACTCGAGGACGATTTCCGAGCAGGGGAGGACACAGTTGCACCTCTGGAGGAGAGTTTCCAGCGTAGCCTGGATTTCCAAAGCGCCGCAGGTATGCCGACATCCACGCCAGGTATACGAACTGCCTCAGCTCGTATCGGTTTACCATTGTCAGGGCAACGTTGCCGAATTTCGGTGTAACAATGGTTCTTTGTTTAGCCAGCAGGTAGCGAACGGGGCTCGCCTTCGCCGAGATCCGGCCGAGTCAACCATGCCACGAAACACGAAGAGGAAGGTGGAGGAAGCCCGGCTCGAGCAACAGGCAGCTTGACCACGAAGGAAGAGGGATTTCGTTACGCGTTACCGCGTTGTTTGCGCTGGCACGCAACGAGCGGGTTTTACGGAACTCACACGAAGCCCGTTATGTTCTTTGGGGAGGGGAATTCAATCTACGGGGGCCCCACGCTGACTGATTTTTTAACCACTTTTTATATTTGCATGCATATCTGTGGTCCGTAGAATGCAGAGTTTATGGGAGGAAGTTTGACCTCGTTTGGGTTAAGTGGGTTAGAGTTATTAGCTGAGTGTTTTGCAGCAAATTTATGCCTGATGGTGATTAAAATAAAGTTTTGTAGTTAGTTGGAGATTAGGGAAGGCAGATGGAACTGGGAACTTAAAATTGTGGAATATATTCAATTTTGGATGTGATGGAATTAAAGCCACTTTTTAAATTCTTTCGACATTTCACTCGAACTTTTATACTTCCCTTGACAACATAACTTACTTCCCCTGAATTTTAAGGGAAAGCAGTATTTAATTTCGCGTAACAAGAAAAAACGCTTTCGCGACACGCAACGTGCTTTCACCCTACTGTCAAGAATTATGACGTCCCGACGGTGTCACCTTCGCGCGTCTCGGGGAATTTCGGGGCCCACAAAGATGGCCGCGGCACCGACGATGTAATTCAACACCGGACGAGAGTGCTTGGAGAACGACCCATTTGCGGTGGTCCTTCGCTGCAAATGGACCGACGTTTTCAGGAATCCAGCGTAAATATTTATAAGCCGAGAGAGAAAGAGAGAAGGGGAATGCCACGAAGAGCAGGAAGGGACTTCTTTTTCGCGAGTCAACGGGGCCCACCGCCAGACGAATTATACAAGAAAAGAGTCGCGGCGTCGCACGAAACGCACGAGACGACCTTATCTCGCCGGGACAGACGTCCCTCTCGGGAACAGCGGCGAATAAATTACGTCTTCCTCCCTGAAATTAGCCCTACCCGTCGGAGATGCTTTTCCTTTGTGGGAGTCGCGCCCGAGAGGCCAGGAATCGAGGCAGAAGAACGAAAAGTTTTCATGGACCCCCTCCTCGTCGACGAATAAAATTGCAGTTAACGTCAACGCAGCGAGGGGGCTCGAAATCGTCACGTGTTTTGCACACGGTGCTGCTTGGGATATATCGATTAAGATGTAATGGCTTTGAAGCTTCGATCGATTTTTGAGGGAACAGTATGTTGATGCAGAGTTATGCAAAGCTATGTGTACTTTGTACATTTCAGATATTATGCTAGAAATGAGAATTCTGATAATTACGAAAATAGTGGGGACTCCTTCTGTCCAGGGACCAATTCTAAGTAAAGAATTTTATATTATTAAAGTTATTAATCCTGGTGTAATGTAGTGAGCATAAACACCGTTGAAATGGAAGAGGAATGAACACGTATTCTTGCACACGGGGAGAGGAAAATAAAAAATCATTGCTGCCAGACAGGGGTTGAACGATCTCACGAAAGTGTCTTTAACGCGTCACTGATCCACCAAATAATTATGCCCGGCGGCGGTCCGGCAAGCGAATCCTCGGGATTTCGATGGCGGACGATCGATCGGAAGCTGCGAGAGCCGTCAACTTTATCGAACCAGGGAATTTGACTGCCAGAGGCAATCGTCAGGAGATGAGCAGCAAGAGAGTGGACGTTCGTCGAGATTTAATGACTTGCACCACCGAAAGGCAGTAAAGAGGAACAAAGGGGCGGGGTAAATGAGACGAGGAGGACGCGACCTTCGACTAATCACCAGTGGTATTAAAAAAATTCGACGGAAGACGGTCCAGAAAAGGAGTTCGCTGGAAAATTGGTTAAGCAGTTGATGGATTATGACTGTGAAATATTGTTTCGTTATTAATTCTACAGCTTCTATTGTCGGTGCAAAAATTCTTCCATATTACAATCAAATTTTCTAAGAAATATCAGAAATATTCAAAAGTTATAACGGAATTTGTACAGTCAAATTTGCCAAATTGCGTCCTTTCTTTATAATACCTACATTTATCTGAGCTTTTTAATGACCTGACTCTGAATTTTTATTCGTAGCTGGAAGCATTGTAGTCGTGTAATCGAAATAAAGCATCGTGTAATATTTCATTTAAAAGTTTATTTTAAAAAATGCCAACAATGAAAGGACCATTTTGCGCCACTCGTCAACGTTACGCCCTAGGCACCTGCCTAATTTTGGCTATAGGGACGAGCCGGGCCTGCAGTCGCACTTCACAATATCCCCAGCAGAGCAGCTTAAAGAAGAGATAATTGAAATTGGGAGCCATTACCGCGAAACCTAACATAAAAAAAAAACACACTAAACGTCTCAAAAACTAGTATACCTATGGAAGCTACACAATATTTGCAAACTGTTAATAAGCCAAGGGGTTTCAATCTTCAAACCATTCCACTCTTCGCATCGCTATCAAACCAATGCCACCCTCGACAAAATAATCCTCCTAATCAACCACTATCCGGTTCCCCAAAATGGTGTTCAGGAACTGACCAGCAGCACGCCCCCGAGCGCGGCTCGTCAGGAAAGGGCCCAGGAAAAAGAGGCCGAAGAAGAAGCGCACGAATCATTCCGTGCCCCGAAGGGCGGTGGGTCGGGGTCGGGGGAGAAAAGGCCCTCTTTGAGTAATGTCTTCCTAATTACAATCCTCGCGTTCGAAGCATGACACACGGCACTGTCTACCGTCGGGAAGGAACGGGTTCTCGAATGGGGCCCGCTCGCCCAGAAAAACTGGGATCCTTAATTCATTATGCGGCTATAAAAAACTTTAACGGCCGAAATCTGGTGCAGCAGGGGGGGGGGGGGCCCGGGCCCGGGCCCCGCCAGCCACGCTTTCCCCCGCGGCGACTGCGGCCGGGGAACTATTCAGCGATAGCCCGTCAATCTCGCCCGGGGAAATAAAGCGCGGGCCCAGCGAGAGCGACGCGAAAAGGAAAACGCAAAAACGGGGCCCCGAGGACCGGGCAGATTGATTGCCCGGGCGGATGTGAGGCCGCGGATGTTTGCTAAATTACCGCCTAAGACGGTGTCCCGCGCGCGTTTAATGAAATACAGAAAATGAATGGCTGGACGCTCGTTACCCGGCTGGCGTAACTACGCCAGGGTGTATCGGAGGGTGTGTGCGCGCGCAAGGCAAACGAGCGCGATTGTTGACGCTCACCCCCGAAGTCCAATTAATTCCCCCCCGGTGTGGTTGATTAACGCGACGGGGAAACGGGACTGCTCGCTCGCTAATGCGAGAAAGAGGGAAGCGAGCGTCTATCTTGCAACAAGGAGAGGACGAACGGGGCCGCGCCGGGATACGAATCACGTGTTTCCGATTATTAATGAAGTGTCTTTGTCTGGAACGAAACGTATTAACCGGTAGGCTCGGATAGACGGCGTGTATTTATTATCGGTGGAGCAGGGAATGAGGGGGGATTTATTTGTAGGTGTTTTCAGGGGCTTCGTCCAGTTCTTGATGCGTTCCGCGGCTTTGTTTTCTGGACGAGTACCTTCAAGCAGTGATCCTGACTATTTCAAGCATTCCTATTATATAGCAGGGATCGATCTAGGGGGGCGCAAGCAGGGCAACTGCCCAGAGCGGCAAATTTTGCGGTGGCAGAATTGGTTAAGGGGGGATTGCGCCTTGTTGCGCCGAAAAATATGTAATTCTTTGTGAATTTTTTATATAAAAACGGTTCGACAAATTAATTTGAGGTTTGGCAGGCTATTTTATTATATCTTGAACTATCGTTCTGAATTTTTGTGTGATGGTGCAAAAAAATATATGGCAGATACAGAGAAATCGTTGAAAAATAATTGGGTGGTCCTGGCGTTGACGAAAAGTACTTTAAGGGTTATCCGAAACACAAAAAGGAAAAGATATTCTTAATCTACATAAATGTGGCTATCTGTGGTAGTAGATGCATTAAGAAAAATAAAAAAATATTAAAATGGCAGGCATTTGAAGAAGATGAAGCGCCCTAATTTAAGTCTGAAGAAAGGTTTCGCCCCAAAATCGGGAAAGCTTCTTTAAATAAAAAAGGAACGGCGATAAATCTACTACCACAGATAGCCACATTCATGTAGATTAAGAATCTCTTTTCCTTTTTGTGTTTCAAATAACCCTTACAGCACTTTCCGTCAACGCCAGGACCACCCGATTTTTTTTTCACTGTCACACAAAAATTAAGAACAATAGCTCAAGATACAATAGGTAAAACAGGATGCCAAATCTCGAATTAATTTGTCGAACCGTTTTTAGACAAAAAATTAACAAAGAGTTACCTATTTTTCGGCCCAACAACGAGCAATCCCCCCCTTAATTTGTAATTTCTGAACACAAACAAATTGAACTCCAGGCTAACAGTGGACAAGAATTTCCGTTCAATTTCCATTCCTCTGCTCTATTAACCGATGCCGAAAAAATCGCCAAGTAACACCACAGAAACTCCGTACACTATGATCTACATTCGGCTCTGCATTACCAGCTCGCGTAACAAGCGAACCGCCGATGTTAAAGCAGAGGATTAGATAACAAAAAATGCCGCCTGGTTTTTCTGTTTCCCCTGCAAACTGCCGATACATATCGATTTCCTTTTGTGCTAAAGGTGAACGACCCCCCTCGTTACCCGTGACCATCGTGATTTTTCCTGGTTCACGGGTGATCGAGCACGGCCGCGGTGTGTTCGCCACTTATTTCGATGTCAACGACGCCACACCGCCGATTGACAGCCCGTTCCCCGCCGCAATATCATAAATCGAATTCCGACTGATAATGCGGCGAGATAAACGGCAGGAAGAGGCCGCGTATGAAGAAAATCGTCGGGGTGTGTGGCCACCATGCTGGGCCCGATTCTCCGCCGGACTATCAATTAAACGCCGACTACTGCCTGTCCGCCGGTTAATTGCAAACCCATTACAACCGCGTGGAGTGCACGTTACGCGGAACCGACGCTGGGTTTCTATCGTTTCGCGTAAAACGGGACGATTTCCAGCGTTTCCACCATTCCACGTGATTTGATGGGACGTCCTCGAATGACGAGGAGAAGGCACTTGGATTCTTGGGCTCGCACAGTGGTTTAAAATGCAATTCTAGCTGAACAAAATTATTTCCGTCATTAGGACGTGCTGTAATATTTAGTTTTTTTTTCTGGTACCTACATTGATAAATACATTAATAGAATTTGAGGACAATTTTTGCTGGTTTTTAAAATTTGGATATTTTCCTTAAAAAAAAAACAATTTCTCAATTTCTTGATGATCGGTTTAAGGCTGCGTACAGACTTGAGTACGAATGCGAATGAGGCCAGTCGAGGCAGACCCGAATGCCTCGGGCTGGACAAATTGAGATTTCTCGTTCTGGGCGCGCCGCACGAGACAAGCCGAGGCAAGCCGAGGCAAGCTGAGGCAAACTCAGGAAACTTTTATTACATCATAGAGGATACATTTTATTTGTAATAACGTAAAGTAAAGAATAAATTTTTATGTAATTCATGATATTCGTTGAAACGACTCTGATCGGAGCCGCCGCCAGCAGAGAAAGTGTTAAAAGTGGAAGGAATGTTTTAGGGGGTCAGGACAATTGTCTTCAAATTATGTGACTCCTCGTTCATGAAAAAAGAAATGTAGGTTCCTCAAAACAGATGTTTCAGTGTGCAATAAATGACCAGCATTTATGATATTCTCTAGAAGCCAGATATTTGGGGATCTCGAGAATGCACATTACGCCCTGCTTGCCTGCGAATTTGAGAAATACGAATCTGAAAGGAAATTACAGGGTGAGTCACTAAGAACATCCATCTTAAATAATTCGTTATTTATTGATGTCAGGAAAAAATCCCCAATTTCATTGACCTATACAAAGTGATCAGCAACACCGAACGAGGATGAAAATGTGTGAAGAGTATCATTTGTTTTCAATTTTTCTGTGCAAAGTTATGAATTCGACTTTTTATAGACTACAACGTAGTAGTAAAGAGAATATGCGGTGTCATTTAAAAATCGTAAATCTAAAAAAGAATCAGAAATAAACATGTATAGAAGGAGGCTCGTCTTTTCCTTGCTTGCGACACCCGCACTGAGCACGAATTAATTTCTGTTCAACCGATACCGTGTGGCGAACAGCTCCGAGGCAGCGGCGAACGGCCCCGAGCTACTTCACCGACGGGCAACACTTGTATACTCATTCTGCCTCGGCTTGCCTCCTTCGCGTTCGCGCTCAAGTCTGTACGCGGCTTAAAATTTGCAGGCAGGCTGGATATAGGGATTTTCTGTGCGAAGATGAAGAAAATTGGGGGAGAGAAATTTTGTTCAGCGAGTCTTATATCTTTGTGATCCACTGATGCAATTGCAAGCTGCGCCTGAACTGTATTTCCTTTAATATTTTGCATACGAAAGTGTTAAAGTTTGGATATAGAAATTAATGCGTCTCTATTAATATTCTGCTTCGTGACAATTGCACAGATTTTCAATATTCCTACGACTTTTTGTAATTCGATGAAACGTCTCGAAAAGAATTCCCTGCCCGAATATAATTCACTTGACGAAATTCCACAGTGGATTAGAATGAAATGAAGCATATCGAATCAGTAGTCGCTGTTTCGATTGTAAGGAATCCTCATTTGAAGGGGAAGAATGGTAAAGGGGTGAACGTGCCCGGCTTGGAGGATTCAAAGGGGCCGGCCGAAATGCTTTCGAGACAACTGTCGATCGATCGATATCAACGTGTAACGCGCAGTCCGAAACATAAATTCTCGCCGGACCATCAATTATCCCCGAGGAATTATTAATAATCCTCGGTGTTCTGGCAGTAGGGCTTGCTCGATACATCGTACGAGGGCCCTCCAATCGCAAGCTCCGCATCGGGGTAACTCATTCTCGAAGAATGAGCAGGGGGGGAACGGCTTACGAATGACAAGTTCGCCCGGAGATACGAAATGGAAATAAGAAAAAAGATCGCTGATCGACGTCCTCCCAGGATACTTATTCAGGCGCAGCGTAGCCTACAGGTGTTCGCGTGGAATGCTTTGAGAACGAGATCGTGAACGAGCTGTCTGAAAGAAATGTCTGAAAAGACCTGCTCCCTCCATTCAAGTATCTTTCTTCGGTGACCCACTATTCAGGCATGCATGTTACATTCTCCTACTTACAGCACGAAGGGACAAAATTTATTGTTTTTCTTGGAAAATTTAAAATCCCACTGAATCCCATTGTTTAAGGAGTAATAAATTATTCTGATTGAGATCCGAAGAATCTGCTTTCTGTAAGAACTTTCACTAATCCTATTCCTTTATAGTTTCTTCCCCTTGCAATTTAAAGTGGAAGAATTGTAATTTGTTAAATGGAAAGGTACTTAATAAATAATTATGTGTCTGCGCTCGGATGAAAGTTTAATTATACCCTGCCACAAGTGCCATCATTTCCCACAACAACAGCGATCGAGGGCAGTTGCAATCGATACTTCATGATGCGGTTGCATTCAGATAAGATTGCAGCAACGATCAGGGATTCTCCGTTCATGATAGATCAATCACGGTCGACGACAACAGCAATAACGGGAAGGGAGTAACAGCATGGACATGGAAGCACGCAGGATGAATGAATCCAGCACCGAATTAATCGATCGCAATCGATCGATTCCCGTGCGTCAATCTACCCCGTGCGGGATTTCAATTTGCACGAACCGTGGGGGCTTTCTCGCACGATCCCGCACATTAATCTAACAATTATCGGCTGTTCTCGATCTCTTCGGTTAAATGCACGCGTCTGCGCACTATGGTTTTGGGAATCCTGTTAGACTTTGGAGATCGTTATAAGCTTATCGAATTATTAACTCTTTGGAGCTGAAACTTTCCTCCTTCTCTACAATAAATAAGTTACATATTTTACTTAAATATTATTCCTACTGTCAACGATACAGGAAGGATCGTATCTCCTAATTAACTTTACGTGGTCACACGGGGTGTACCGCACCCGAGGAAAAAGAATTGTGGTCTTTGCCAATATTTTGGGGAATTTTTGGATGTTAATATAAAAATTTAAAAATTTGGTGAATTTTAACAGAAATATGGTTCTTTTCCACAACTATTTTTTTAACTACAAATTTCATCGTATCAAAATTCACATTTCGAATGTAATCATGCGACCAATTTGTGATTATAAGAAGGGGTGACCACGGAGGGTTAATTACCTAGCAAAACGAGATCCTAATTTCGTTCTCTAATTCTACTAATACTGAATTCTAATATCTATTGATTACAAGAATTGTAAAAAATTCGTTGCGAGCCTTTTTTCCTGGGAACTGAAACAGGAAATTGAGCAATCTATTCTGTTTCTTGAGAATAAAAAGGGGAGCCAATCAAATTATTAAATATCGATCAAACGAACCAGTGACGCAATGCCCAGATAGTTAAGCATTTCTTCCTGGACGTCGACGGGTATAATTCATTTCCTTTACGCAACGAAGGTCGTGTATCGACCATAATGAGATATTGTACATTCTGAATTATACGATCGCGTAACGTGGTCTTGAGCTCGCGTTTTTACGTACAGATTCGTGGGGATAGCAGAGTGCCACGTCGATTAACTCGTCGCTGCATTGTACTGCCCACGCCGACGGGATCATGTTAACACGCGCGGGTCATGCAAAACACGCGTACACTGACCCACGTAAGATCGGGCATGACTAGATAAACATTGTCAACCGACGTATTGACCCAGCGAGATCGACGAGGTCATCGTTTGATCTCATCAGTATCTGATTTAAAATCCCGCGAGCACGATGACGAAACGTCGCTGGCCGACAAAGGCAGCGAAATCACGCATTGACAGTGGAATAAAACTGTCCATCGTAAAGCTTGCTCAAACATCTTTAAATGGAATGTGACTGTCAGTACTGCCAAACATAGTTGAACAAATGATTATTAGATTACTAGAGTAGAGAAGAGAGTATCGAATTGCTGTCAAATAAATTTAGAGGGAAGTAACGAGATTGAGGTCGAGAGATTCGCTAAATAGATAAGCGAAGGTATTGTAAATTTATTGCAGCTTCAACTCTCAGCGATGTTTGGCACGAATTGTTCAGATTCTTTGGCAAGTAGAACGAGCAACGATCATTTATTACTCCCCCAAGTGTTTTAATATAGGGACTAAACCTGGCTGCGATAAAGTCCATCAGATACGATCTGCGAGATATTTTTCTTGCCCGTTCATGCGCTAAATCATCATCGAGAGTTTTTAGATCGGTCGAATCATTAATAACTGTGCCCGACGAGGCAGCGCCGCGAGGCGAGGGCACGCATTACTTTCGTTTCGAAGCGGGATTCTGCTCGAAACAGTTCGAGATTGTACTGCTCAGCTGGCTGAACGTGCACGATCCTTTTACGTCATTTAACAGCGCACCAGTAAACTAATGGTGGTTATAAACTACACCGTTCTGCCTCTATTCATTGTTACATGAGCCACTATTTTCTTTCGAAATAGTATGTCGACTTTTCGATTAAATACCATTCATAGTTCACTTTTATTTTGGGCAAATCGATCATCCTCAGTAATAGAAAAATAATTAAAGTAAGACGATGGTGACCGTTTCACGAAGACTAGGATCAATAAACAATACAAAATTTCCTGAACTCTCAAATTTTTAACTAACGCGATACTTTGCTCCAAAATAATTAAAATTAATATTAAAATTATAATATTAAGTATTAAAATTAAAATAACACTTTTAATCCCCTCGAAGAAGTCTTCTTCGCCTAATTATTACCTTTCGATAGTTATACAAAAAATCGAATGGTCCTTTCATCATCTCCTTAAAAGCTGAATCTCCAGATCAAAGATCAAGTTTGACCCTTTGCCCAACATCCCCATCATCCACAGCGATTAGGATCGAAAAGTCCGCGGAATACGCGAAGTCGAGAAAATTAGTCGTACTCACCCTGCTCGCACTCGTCGATGTCCTCCGAGCAGTCCACCCCCTTGTAGCCAGTGGCGCAGGAGCAAGTGAAGGATCCATTGATGGGGCTGGTGTCGCAGATCGCGCCCTCGTGGCAGGGGTTCGACGTGCACGCGTCGTCGAGATGGCAGAGCAGCCCTGGAAGACAAGAAACAGGCGATTCATCATCCGATTGTCCTGTCGCCGGGCGATAAATCCACGCAACCGGAGGGCGGCCATTTTGAAGGGGCCCCGGCGCGATAATGCTGCCGGTTGCGTGCGTTTCTAGGACAAAAGTGTCGATCGTCCAACACCAAACACGGAGTCCGCTGCCAAAGATGGGCATCATTAAGGCCTGTATCGCGTAACCTAGCCAGAAATGTTGCACTCGGGGATCGCAGAAGAGTCTGGGGGACACGAAGAGACAGAGAGAGGCTGGTGACAAATCCCAGCCACTCTTGCCGGCCGATCTGTGCCTCCGCGTGCATTGGCATTCAGTAAATTATACGAAATACCGGTGTGCTTACACGATAAGGACGGCTTAATTGCTCCCTGAAGCGAAGCGGCCGAGGAAATTCGAGGAAAGTCCAGGGATCCGTGGTGAAACTATGTGGAAAGTGTTGCTGGTGCGCTTAAGCTTGATATGTTTAAGCTAGGGCTGATGACTAATGAGTATGTAAACGAAAGGTGCATATGCTTCGTTCATTTCGAATTTATTGGATAATCTGCGGATGTCGACGATTTACACTTACGGGGAGGTTCCGGTCTACATATCGATTTTTTTTATTTCTTTTTTCGAATGTTTGACCTTTTAAGAACACGTGTTTAAAAGGATTTGTTGAAATTCGTAAAAATTCCCGAAGTTACAGGCATTTGAGTAGCGGTAAATGTTTAACACCCGGCCACTCGGCGCTCGCGTACTAAAGCTCTAAACGCGATTTTTTCGAATCGGTGTTCTTAAAATCGATGGAACCTGTATCTCGAAAAATTATTATCTAATTCGACTTAAACTTTTTTATTTTGAAAAAAATTGAAAATTTGTAATTTTTAAAGGCGTTGAAAGGACAAAAAATATAGGGGAAAAGTGATTTCAAAATTCAAGTGTCGTTATTTTCTAAAAAAAAAATGTCATTTTTTGTCATTTTTACTGGTTAGTCCACGAGCGAGTTTCATGCCCTTTAATAATCTGACATTGTTCTTTTATTTCAGACCAATGGTTTAGGTGCTACAGATTCCACCGTCTTGGATGAATTTTTTGATGCCTCGACTTTAACGATTCCCCAGTGCCGTCTGCAATGATTAATTATAAAACAAAAAAATTATTTCTATAGTTTAACACATCCTTAATACAATGCAACAAGTCCCATTAAATTATATGCAGTAGTTTTCCTTTAATTAATTCCGAAAGATCACCTATTTTTTATGGGCTCTAGACCGGAACAGCCCCTCAAGGGCTTTATTGCCATTTTTTTTTCGACGAATAAGCGGAATTCATTTCTGTCAATAAACTATCATTTCTTAAACTTTTTGGTGCTAAAGCTTACCTACCTATGCTCAACGATTCGAGGTGGTTATAATATCTATATAAATACTGTACTATATGGCAATTCACAATACAAAGAATGTAAATACTGTAAATCAATAAGCAGAGAACAGATGACAGAAAGTAGCACACCGCAGCACTGTAATGGACGATGTTTCAGCAGAAATTACAGTCATGAAACTGAATCCTAGGTTCTGCGTGAGTAGTGTACGTCCCCTCGTGTGAAATAATGTGTCCCAACAATACCCTAGCAGTTGAAAATAAGCTAATTCCGATTATTCACACCAACTATCATAGATATATCGGTATATACTGTATCTTTAAACTGTTCTTGCAACAGTATCTACACGACAAGAGTATCGAAGCCACTTATCCAACGAAAGATCTCATAATTCGGTGTGCTTTGAAACAGGACGTTGCACTTGCACTGAGTTTTGTACAACACGTTTCGGATACGCTTAATGCTCGAATTTATCATGGCCAGATATCATCTGTAGGCGTGTGAGCCGTGTAAAAAGTGTATCCTTTGTTGGCCACTGACATTGCTACCTTCACGCACGGATCTCGATAACGGGACATGTATGTCTAGGATGTTCGTATATAAACCAGAGTAAACCGCGGTGCAGATACACGATTACACCCGCGACTAACTGTAACTGCGTCCATACGCGCAAGAAATGGAGCCCCCAGGCTTCAACGCAGACCTCGAGACGCCATCATTATGCGTACGTACGTATTGTAAATCCGTTAACCTCTGCCGCGTTGTTAAAACTGTTCCGGAGCAATGGGATCGTAAATCTGGCGCTGAGCCTCATCGACGTCCCGCGAAAGCCTTCCGAGAATCTTCAAGGGAATCTTAGATCGCTATTTTAAATTCATTGAAACATCCAACTACAGTAGAACGAAACGTATGAACAGGAAACCTTGTAACTTAATTTACTTTTTGCGTCTCCTTTTATCATAACTCCTTCTCTATTCCACGAATTCTATTCACTAAAGTTATGATCTATACCTAATGACCTAACTTCTTATTTTTCATTCCACTAAAGTTATGATTCGTACCTGATCCTATCCACTAGAATTGTGATTATACCTAATGACCTAACTTCGAATTTTCTATTCCACAAACTCCGTCGACTAAAGATCATATCTATAGTTCTGAAACACCCTTCACGGTACTTTTTGAATTGCCAATAATCAGGTCACCTTCCATCCCCAATCTCCAATAATTCCACTCGCTATGAAACACGTACCACCGAGCACTTGCTTACAGCAGCAAAAGCCGCGTAGAACGGGATCAACGAGACCGCGACATTCCTTGCGTTGAAGTCTGCCCCGAACTCGCCCTCCCTCGTGCTGACCGCAAGCTGCGAGGTCCGCGCGCGAATTCCTTTATTCAAGATTTCCCGAGCTTGCGCCGCGGAAAAAAGTCGCTGCTCGGCGCGCAGGGGTCTCGGAGGAATCGCAACAATGCCGAGGCGGTAGAGGGATGCCTGTATTTGGCGATCGCCGTCAGGACGATCGATCTGAAAACCGTCCGCCGCGGCCCCTCGGGTAGGAAAGTAAGGACAGAAACTCGTTTTCAGTCCTCAAGGTCGTCGGTCTCGGTAAGGCTAGGCTGCCGGGGCCCCCGGAATCCCGAGATTCCGAGGGACCCTTCTGCGTCCGCGGGGAGGCCGCATCATATTGTTGCACGTGCAGATGCACCTGCCACGTCGATCCCCTCGCGGTGCATAATACCGACACGATTCCAGCCGCGGCCTTGTTACGGAAACTTTGTGTCGGTTTCGAGCTAATCCACTTTGTTCGCTGAAACGCGCTCTCGCCCAGTGGCTGGGGAATGACTTATCCCGGAGTCGGAGGTAGAAACGACTTGGCATTACTTTCTTGAATGATCGCGTGGATACTCGAGTTGAGTCAGCGTTTAATAAAAGTAGCCGACAGATTTGAAAGCACCGCGAGCATTTTTGTTTGAATGAGTCTGGTGGGTTGTATGAAAAATGGAGTGTTGGGATGATTAACTGACAGTCGAGGAGTATTGCACATGGTTCAAATTAAACAGAGGGAATGTAAGGCTTCCCATATCGCCCAAGTCGATTCTTTTTTAGCTCGCATACAGTGGCGCACTCAGAGGGGACCAAGGGCACCCCCCAAAGAAGGGGCGTTGTTAGAAGAAAAGAAAGCTGAATTTTACTCTCTAAATAAATTTTTATAAACACCTAATGAATTTTATTGAATTTGCATTAGATATATTTTTATTCGTTCAACTCGGCTCCCCCTAAGATTAATTCCTGAGTGCGCCACTGCTCTCATAGTAGGGACTTTCATGTTCTTTGTCGAATAGAGCACATGAAGGAGGATAACAGAAAGGGGAGCTCTAGGAAGAGATATTATCATCATCCCTTATTTTCTGCTACTCGGGAATTTACATAGGGTAAATCCGGGAGACGCGGTCAGGCCGGAGAGTTGGTCGAGTCGCTATATTTCAGACCTCTATACGTAAAAACGCGTTGAAGTGCAGACCAATTACTTCTCTAGAAGCCAAACAATTGAATGAATAGCGTCATGATTCCGTCTGTGTTTTTCTGGATTTATAGGCTATAAAGGGTAAACTGAGGTTACATTTAACCTCTTTTGTCAACCAGCGGTGTACAGAATCGTATTTAAAACATACTTCTAAGTTTATTTTCGTTTAATGTTTGGGACAATAAGATAGTAGAGATATTGAGGGACAATGCAGCCAAAGTATTTGGCCATATTAACTCTTCCTCTCAAAGCTAACGAGAAGACCATCTCTCGCTGCAGAAAGGTGAGATGGTCGAGTTATGATTTTTTTTATTTCTTTATTTTTTATTACTATTTTACTATTATTTTTATTTAGTTTATTTATTCACTTTTGTATTCATTTACCTTGCTAATCGCCAGTAGGCAGTTCACTTTTGCTTTGATGTATGTATTCTTTACTTGTTTAGCGTAAACAAATTTAATATCAAGGAATCTGTAATTGTATTCACTCATAAATAATTTTACTTTATCCTTTGTTAACTTTCCAAGAATAATTATGTGAGTGGTCTCTGCCAACGACGAAAACCACTTTTCCCGGCACCTCGGGAGAGGTGGTCAGATGTCGTGGCTTCAGTTTTCAACACGATTATCAGTAAATATTGTCTTAAAGCAAATATCGACCAGTTTTTCTGAATTAACATAAAATTCTGAACATATAGGGTACCTGTACTCGTAGTTGACAGTGTACTAATAGTTGACACTTTTATTATCAGTCACGAATAATAAGCTTTCTATTAAAAAATGTTTTTGACTAATACTTTTTCAAACAGCGTATTAGTGAAAAACATTTTTTAAATAGAAAGCTTATTATTCGTGACTGAAAATAAAAGTGTCAACTATTGGTACACTGTCAACTACGAGTACAGTTACCCTAGGTTTGCTCTGATAAAATAAGTACAACCCCTGGCAATAAGTTTTCGACCAAACGCAGTGGTACAAAGTCAACGAGAAATACCATAATTTTTTGTATGTAAAACAATGCGATATAAATTTAAAACTTGTGGTAATGTTAAATTGGTCTAATATGAAGTAAATACACCCAAAATAATAAAGACATTCGTTTATTATCTACTAAAAAACAATGAACAAACAAAATGTTGCTTGGAAAAAAGTATTTGGCCAACGGACGCTCTGGAAAAAAGTATTCGACTATGTCAATTTGCAATGAAATGAAAAATAATTTACTTCAAATTCACATTACCTAATATTTAGTTACATTTCCACGTGCACGCATAACCGCTATTATGAGTTTTGGCATTGACTTTATAAGATTTTTGCATTTTGTCGGTGTGATTTCATCCCATGATGCCTTAATTGCTTCACGAAGCTCATTTTTGTTTGTAGGTTTTTTTTTATACGAATTAATTGCTTCCACGTTGCCCATAAATTCTCTATTGGGTTAAAAATTACTTTTTTCCAATCATCCACAGTCCAATGCCGGTGTTCCTTACACCATTCCAAACGTTTTTTCCTATGCTGTTTCGTAACAAACAGTTTTGTCTTCGCTTTGCAAAATGAATATCCTATTTCATTTAACCGGTTTCTCACTGTACAGTCACAAACATTTTGTTCCCACTTTCCATTTATTTCCTTAGACATACCTCGCCTCATATTTTGAACAATTTGTCGTAATTGTTGGCCATCTCTTTTTGACGATGAACGAGGGCGTCCACATCTTGTACAATTAACTACACTTCCACTTTCATTAAATTTCTTATTTACAGTATATTCTTATGTACAGCTAATCGCACTATGGGAACAATTTAAAATTTCTGCAACTTTTCGTTGAGTATTGCCCACTTTCAAGAGTTTAATTATTCTTTGCTTTAAATCGTCAGAAAAATGCTTGCGTGGTGTCATGCTGAATTTCATCGACCTGCTTCGATCGCTAGCTAACAATTGACTGATCTCGGAACAATTCGTTAACTTATGTTTTCAATACATTGTTTTATTGCACTCTGCGTGACTTGTGAACGAGACAGCAAGTGAGAAGACGAAGAAAGTGAGAACACATTCGACATCGAGCGATAAACATACAAATTTCTTACTCGCTAGCATAGCGCCACACTGAGATACAGAGCTCCAGAATGCAGCAAAACAGTTTAGCAAAAGAATACAAAATTATTTACAGACTAATGGGATCGGAACTGAAAAAATGGCCGGCCAGTAGGTACGCTAAACCTATTTTTCATTAAAAATTTTTGCGCAATATCTTCGCAAAGCAATTAAGGCATCGTGGGATGAAATCACGCCGACACACTGCGAAAATCTTATAGAATCAATGCCAAAACGCATAAAAGCGCATATACGTGCACGTGGAAAAGTAATTAAATATTAGGTAATGTGAATTTTAAGTAAATTATTATTCATTTCATTGCAAATTTATATGGTCGAATACTTTTTTTCCAGAGCTTCCGTTGGCCAAATACTTTTTTCCAACCAACATTTTGTTTGTTCATTGTTTTTTAATAGATAATAAACTAATGTCTTTATTATTTTTGGTATATTTACTTCATATTAGACCAATTTAACATTGCCACGAGTTTGAAATTTATACCGCACTGTTTTACATACAAAAAATTATGGTGTTTCTCGTTGACTTCGTACCACTGCGTTTGGTCGAAAACTTATTGCCAGGGGTTGTAATATCAATATTAGTTTTAATAGCCATTTTATATTAGGTCTCCCGGATTTACCCTAATTACATAGGGAGAGTCTATCTTACAGTACCTACTACGATATTTCTCTTCCGTAAGCGAATTCTAAATGAATCGAATTGCGAGATTGTAATACACTCACCAGTCTTTCCATAGGTGCACTGGCAGTAGAAGCTGCCAACACGGTCGATGCAGGTAGCGCCGTTGAAGCAGGCTGCACCCGCGCAATCGTCGATGTTGACGCTGCAGTCTAGCCCTGTCCATCCATTCACGCATATGCACGAGTAACTGCCAGGCGAATTCGTGCATGTGGCACCATTGTGACAGAGGGATGGCCGAACGGAGCACTCATCGACGTCCAACTCGCACTGCGTGCCCGTGTACGACGGGGGACAGAGGCACGAGTATTCGTTCACCCTGTCCATGCAGGTCGCGCCATTTTGGCAGAGATTACCTGGACAATCGTCGATGTTCTCTTCGCATTGATCACCCCGAAAACCTGCAACATAAAAGATGCCGTGTTAAACAGAAGTTGGGATATTCGTCATTTCTTCATTTATTATAAAAAAATTCAGGATCAGAAAGAAGTAATCCTTGCGTGATTGAAGAAGTGTTTCTTTTATTATTATAATATTATTGGTAACAATATCGTGGCTGAGCCCCAAGTGTTAATACAGAAATTATTATAGAGAAAGCGCAGAGGGCAATTTTCATTATTGAACTGTGTGAGCATCAAACTTTATAAAATATCTACTTGTAAATCAATTTCGTGCACGTGGCTCGTCGAAGGATTTGCACTGGAGAATCATTTTACAATTGACTTGTGTAAATTATGATTTAGTAGCGGACTTCTATCAAAGGGGAGGGATCGAAAGACAAACAGACGATCACGGAGGTAGAAACGAGAACTTACAATCCCTTTACCAGCTTCGACTGTATCGATGATCGTTACGATCGTAAAGTGAACTCATTATTACGCTACGTTCCCGTGTTCATCTTGTACGTTCTTCGTAAAGGAAAAAATAACGGTTTGTTATATTAAAACGAGCCTGCAGATACAGGAGGTTTTATTGTTCGACGAATTTATGGGAGAACAAAAGGACGAGGGCAGAAGCAGGAACGATCCAGGCGCTTCAGATAAAGCGATAGAGCTCGATGACCGTGAAATCGATAGCTCGATGCACCGATCGATCGATTCTACGAATAAACGGCGAGCAAATAAATAGGCAAGACTTTTTCTGGACGATCTACTGGAGCAAGAATCTAACCGTTAAATCGAAGAAAGATTCAAGAAAAATTCCTCAGAGTGGCGCAAGAAGGCGGCATCTTTTAATTAAAACAGAAAATTACCATGCCTTGGTAGTTTGCAAAAACAGCTGCATAGGGAAGAAGCGAGGTGCTAGTAGATCGACAAGATCGACGTAGCATGAAGTTCAGTTATTTACAAGTCGACTGAATCCTGTTGCTGGAGAGCACTGTCTTTTGCAGGCTTTCGTCGAAAGCGGTGGAACGAGTATTTGTTTTGTCTAACTGCAGTTGACTTGATGATTCAATGAAGTTTATTTCGTATACCTATTTGCAAATTGTATTTTGGAGGGAAGCAGAGATCAATGGAAAGAACACTGATAACGTGCAAGTGGTATTCTGACGATGATAGTTCGATGGTGAATAGAAATCTTAAGTCAAATTATATGAACATGTAAAATAGTAAAATTTCAATAAAACGGTTTTGCCTTCTTTAACTACCTACTTCTCTTACCTACTCATTTTTAACCAAATACAACACCATGTATGTATACATAATTGTAATTTAAATGCAATTGTAACTTTCATTAATTTTTTCACAAAAATATAATTCTTACTTAAAACCATGAAATCAGAAGCCCCATTTTAATCCATATTAAATACATTTTTATAAATTCAATTATATAAAACATTTCATTTTATAAAACATATGTAATGTAAAATGGATCAATGAAACGATCAAGTAAGAACAATTCAGTAATTAGGTGATGATAGCTCGGAGAAAACTGAGCGACGAACAGAAATAATTAATATAAAGTACCTTCACATCACCCGCTCCCAAAAAAATGAATCTCACCAGATACGCAAGACAATTGGACCACTACTAAAAAAAAAACCCCCAGCAGCTCAACAGAAAAGAACCAGAGATTCTCGTAGAATTACCTCAACCAGCACCTCGCGTCCCACATCCCCTACCTCCGCTACACCGCTAAAAAACACTCCACGAAATGCTGCAAAGCAATCGCCGAGCTTACATAACGACTTAAAATCAGCACCACTCCCCTCGCTCCGTCCAGCATCCTTGGCACGAGCACCGAGCAAAACCGAACAAGGAAATCCGGCTGATATTTCGCTCTCGATGACAGAAGACATCTTCCTCAACTCCGAGCCACGGACGCGAACACGATCCGCACACGAACACACATCTTCCATCCGCCCTTATCTATCCGTATCAGTCGCTGACCGCCGATGCATGCCTGCTCGCGAGCCATAGTTACCAACTCTAATGGCGCGCATAATTTATGCTCGATAGAGCGGTTAACTAAACTTCCTATGCATCTGCACTGGTTGCTACACGTGATATACAGTTTCGTGGGGAAAAAAAGTGCCTATCCCCGGCGTACATATGTATAACCGCCCCGGCCACGACGTTATTATACCGCAGTCCACAAAGGGAGGGGGGCGGTAACATTAATATTAAAGCGATGCAAAAGTAAATCGGCCGTTCCGCGTGCGCCATTATCCCTCCAAGGGAGCGCACAACGTCGGTCAACTCTCCTCCGTTCCAAGAAATAATTTCACAGTCGAATCTTAACTAGCCTTTGGCGTTTCGCTATGAGCCTACGACGAAGGCGATCACGATCGTGGATTCGGTATAGGGGAGCCGAGAATTCGGTGGGGGGGATCTAACGAGATCGATACGTCGGTGCAGTCGATGGAGCGTGTCGTCGGCGACTTCTTTCCTCCAGCTTTCTTTTTCCTTTCATTCCAGAGGCATGTCCCACCGAAATCGCTGCTAACCGATTTCACGAGGCAACAGATGGCCGCGCGCGGGGCTTCCAGGCAGAATTTCGGCGGAGATTTGAAACTGGAATCGCGACGAGGGTTTCCCAGCTTGGGTTACCGGATTACAGGGGACTGGCTCATTGCTGTGCACGTGGGACTCTTGCCTCGTAAAACTCCAGATTACGATGCTTTCCTGCTCGCCAATTTGCGCAGCGTCTTGCTAAACCCCGTGCCTCTACGCGCGAGGATTTCACCTTCCTTATGCTTTTCGGACGGCGTTAAATCGATGCTTTACGAGGTGCCCGCGGGCTGTCCCCGAAAAAAAACGGAAGTGCAGCCGAGGCGGGATCGCCTGGCGTTTCGTTTTCTCTTCGGGGGTCTTCGAACAAGGGAAATTCCAGCGATAAGGAGACGAGAAACTGCAGCTATTCTTGTTTCATAGTCTGGGGCAAGAAACGTGGAGGAGGAGGAGGACGTACGAGCGCGTCACGGATCCAGAGCGAATCGATCGCTGCTAATACCGATACCTAAGGGGACAAAAGAAGGGACGAAATCGAGTATTTGCCGGGCGTTTCGTTTCGCGTTGATATCGCCTCGTTTCTCTCGTTTTGTACCGTGCTGGTAACAAAGAAGAGACTGCATGCAAGAACTGTCACCCCTCCGTGGAGGAATTGAGACCATCGGGTAGCTGAAAGTGTAACTAACTTTCTATTGTTCGCAGGTATCGCATTGCGGAGAAGGCGAAGCTTGCAAAGAAACATCTCCGTGTAATATCTTTGAAGAGAATATAATAGTTGGTATCCCCATAAAGAAGAAGTAAACGAAATAGATTTCATAACTGCTTTTCTTATCACACTTTGATTATACATCACCTGAAATTCATTTCACAGCTAAAAATTTCACAGCTGCCCAGCAACTATCGCACCCGCTAAATAACTAAATACAGAGCGCACCATTCAGAAACTTGAAAGTGCTCTAGGATCCCCATCTCTCCCACGAACCAAGGGCTCATTTCCATAAGGGCGTAGCCTTTGCTTCCCAGAATTCTACCAAACACCAGCCAAGTCCCATCGCGTTCCGAAACGATGATTAGAAGTGTCTAATCGCGCGGTAACTGTGTGCACAGTGGAAAGGTGAACGGATCGTCAACGATGGTTCGCGTGTATGACGAAAGAGAGACAGAGCAAGGGGGGGATTACGCGAGCTGGCAGTGGTGCGGGTGCGATGGACAAGGAGGGAACGGCTCCACCACTTATAAATCAACTTGAACGGAGGCCCATAATTGCAATTGCCCATGAGCCTCACCCCGGATCGAAACGATCGGGGATCGTGTGTGCGTGTAAATTCGTGCGAGTCCCAACGGTGTCTGCGTGCGGAACGGGCCCTATTCGACGAAGGATACGTATCCGTTACTTCGTTACAGATGCAGGGCCGTAAGGAGCGGAACACCAGTATAAATTCTCCGTGTACGCGCTCCGCTCCATCCTTCTGCCTGCTCGTTTTCGGTGGTTGGAACCCCGCTTCGACGCAGGCTCCCCCATGCCCCCCCTTTCCCATGGCTCTTTAGCGATACGCTAACCCTAGCTGAAAAACCACTGTGGGGTAATTCTTGCCTAATGGTCGGAGCGGATAGAAAGAGGCAAGCGGGCTCGACGCCATTTCGAATCTGACGATGAAATGATGGGAAAGGAGCGCTCGAGGGTACCCGCTCGTGATCGAGAAGGATACGAGCAGAGGGAGCAAGGTCGGACGCTCCCGCTGGAATTTCGAGAATCCTGTAAAGCCCTGGCAATTAGTCGGTGGTTCAGGGTACTTGGAACGATTTCATTCACCTTCGGAGAGGAACGGAGCTTCGGCCGCGGGGGGAAAAAGGAGATCGACCCAACGGGCTGCTCCAACCCGCCCCCTCTGAACGTTCCAGCGGAATTCAAGGATTTCGACCTGTTTCCTGCGGCTCGGCTTGCGCGAGGAAACGGGGAAAGGAGCCCCGCGGCTCTCTGGGCTTGCGCGGTTCTCACGTTGAAAAAAAAGGTGGAAACCCTTTGACCCTTGCGTCGGTGCACCGTCGTGGCTTCTTTACCACGGGGATATCGTTCTGTTTCCTCGGACTGGGAAGTGTCCTTCCGATCTGTAACGTAACGCTACTGTTTCCTATAGAAATTGCGGGGGAGCGTGTGGTTGGAGCTTCCGAGAATTAGTAGCTTTAGGGAGGAAGAAATGTTGGCGAATATTTATGTAACGATCTGTGAAAACTTTCCCTAAGCTACTTGAACATAGCCTGACATTTGCGCCGCCGAGTCTGACTCACACTGGTCTGAGCCACCACCTTCGTTTCCACTCCGAAAACGATGGAACATTGCAGATCTGCCTGGACAGCTCAAAGTGCCAATTCTGAGTTCTGCTTTACGTTCTTTGCACCAGTGAGGGCTCTTCATAAATTTACTTCAGCACTGTGAGTGGCTGTGAGCGGTGATTTGCATCCTGCGCTCGGTTACGAGCGAGTTATCCCCGAATGTTTACTGGGGGAAAAACCAAGCCCAGAGAGTTCACTTTGTGCAAACGTTGAAGGGTCATTCTTCAAAAGCTTGAGCCACTCAAAGTGTTAGTAGTAACATTTATAGTACACCCATCTATCAGCCGTCCATTTCCTAAGCTCCGACAAATATCCTCACCCAGCATTTCTTACCACACAGCTCTCCGAGCCCTCCACCTTCCTCTAATTGCGCAAAGAGGTCCTCTTTCTCTCTCTCCCTATCTCTCCATCACCACATGTTTCTCTTCTTTCACCTTTCTCCGAGCGTCTCATTCTTCCTCGCCGCAGAACCCACGTCTCTGTTTCTTCATTTAGCGAGCACTCTCCCAATCGTACGTGCTCCTCTCTCAGCCTCACCTTTCCTCCTTTCCTCTGTCACTGATCCACCCTCTCACCCACTACCCCACCTCCCCATTCACTCCTTCCTTTCACAGATATCTCTCTCTCTCCCCCCCCCTGGCTCTCCTTTCTCTGTCCCTCTTCCAACAGCGTGCTCTCTCGCCCCTTCCCCCTGCCCTCGCTCCCCTCCCGCGGCAACACAGTGCTTCTCAGCCTGGCAGAGGTGTGGCAACGTCGCGAGAGCGGGTGTGCGTCGGCCGCAGGCCATGTGGTGGGGACTGTGGGAAAATTCTCATGCCGCCGACTGTGGCCAGCGGTGCTCAGCCGGCGGAGTGCCGCCCTTCGACTTCCTGCTTTCACGCTCCAACAATCGTTTCGCCGTGGCCGCGTAAAAGAACCGGGCGTCCCTCCAAAGCGTCCGCCGCGAGGAGGCTCTTCGACGAGATTTCCCTGGCGACGCGAAACGCTCCCAGCCACCTTCGCGAATCGAAGGCGCACGAGCGTGCAACGATTATTCCCGGGACACCTGTTATCGAGATGGGTAATCGACCCGTGAAATGAAAGCGGAGCCCGCGTCACGCGGGAGAGATCTGCGGCAACGGTCGCTCGCTGGCCTCGGGATTAGCAGCGGTAAATGGAGTAAACGTTGGCTGGGTCGTCTACCCTCGATTATTCTAATGAACCCGAGCCCGAAGATGTCGCATTGTACGGTGCAAAGAAAATGGCAATTAGTGGGTCGCTGGAAATTTGCGGCGGACGATGAGTGTACGCGGAAAAGGGAGGCTCTGTTACGCTTCTGCACATCGGTGGAAGCCTACGTTGCATTTCGAACCGTTTGCACGCCAGTGGACTTTTTGGTAATGATGCAAAATGATAGCAGATAACTATCGAAGATCAGGATAGTCTCCTAGCAGGGAGAAGCAGAGGAGAGAATCGAACGTGGAGCAGCCACTTCCTGAGAGCGTCCTTTTACGAAGGAAGGAAAACACCCGACACGGAAGCGGCGCGTTCCGTTTCACCATATGGCGCCCTGCCCTCGCCTTGGAATTTCGGAAGTGCACCGTGTCGGACGGAGTTGAGAGCCACTGGGGGGGCCCATCGAGGCCCACGAAGCGAGGAGGAAGGTTAACAGCGGCCCGTGCCTCCCCACCAAAAAGCATGGCTGGCACCGGGTGGCCACGAGCACGCCACGGGGGTGACCATGGAAAAATTGTTTGTCCGCCGCCATAAGTGCGTTGCAGGGGGAACGTTATAATTATTAGGGCCATCCTGATACGCGGACGCACCTGTCGCGAACCGCGACAATTATCTGGCCAATAACAAAACTGACGACAACGAACATTCTGAAACCCTGCGGACGTTCGAGAAACACTTTGCCTCGGGTATTTCCAATACACACCGTAACGATATTAACGTTCCAAAGCAATATTAACGAAGACCTCAATCTTCATGCATCAAACACGAGAACGAGCAGTTTATCAATGTCTCTTGGTGCACCGCGTATGTTCGCGCGTGAAAGACAAATGGCCGACGAGCCTTGTCAATTACAGACTATGCTTTAAACGTTTTAAAAGTGCTAAAATGTGTGTACTTTAAAGCGGCGCGAGATGTAGGCCGTGACGATATATAAAGCATAACGTTATTTACGTAAGAGTGTCTTGAATTCATCAATTAACCACTTCGGAGCGGACAAGTTGCTGCTCTCGCAACCGGGCCAAGGAATGAAGTCCCCGGGATGTGGAAAACAATCGCGGCACAGCGTGCAGCTTATTAGCGGATTAGCGCTACTTTACAAATGGACATTCGATCGCCATCCATCTCGATCGCCGGACAAGCGGCGCACATTCATGCCCATGTATGGAGTAATTATTGCAATGCGATTCGCCCCTCGTTAGACCTCTAACGAAGCACCGCGAGTCCTTAAAACGCTTTGCACGCTTGTTAGAGTTCCCAAACGGTCGGTAAGGGGGGGCAACGATTAGAGAGCCCTTAGAGACCCGCATGCCGTAACGATTCCCAGTCCCGGCGAGTGCATCGTTTCAGGGAAATAGCCGCGCTCGTTCCTCTGGGCCCTCGATGTCATCGAAAAGGCAACATTGCCATGGAACAAGCTTACGCTACTAAGATTTCAGTCCCGAATTTACGAAATTCCCAGTGGATCTCCAATCGTTCAGTACCCCGATCAAAAGACTCAAGCCTTCTAACCAGATTTCCGCGATAGCAGAATGCTCCAATTCAACTTGACAGTCCATTCTCTTAGAAGCGCCGTCACGCCCCCAAAACGAACCTGCCACGTCGCGAACAGATTTCGATCTAGACCTGCAACCCTCTCTCCTCGGTGTCCTTAGAATTCCTCCGTGCCCCAATTTCCGCGGTGGAAAAACGTTTCGATTCAATTTACCCGACGATCGTATCTCCGGCACCGCGCGTATGGAAAGGAACAGATCCAAGGACCGGACGTTCGGGGCGGCCAGGATTGGGAGCGGTCGTGAGGCACTTTGCCCGAGGGCGACGAAGATAGAGCGGAGCCGTGAGAGGCAAATAATTCATAAGAGACAGCGGTGGACGTAGGAGTGGTTGACGGGGACGAGGCGAGAGCAAACGGAGCGTTATCTGCAGGTAGCCCTGTTGTCCACGTGCAACAGGCTGGACAGCAATAATCCACGACGATGCACACGGCCGTGATTTGTACACCGTCGCCCGAACCTTAATACTTCGTTCCCCTCTGGCCCTCCTTGCGTCTCTTCCCCCGTCCACCTCCGGGCTCCTTCGTCCATTTTCTGGGACCTTAAAAGGTGCACGTACTCGAGAAAGGACCCACCGATAAGCGTAATTTGAATGGGTAATGGCTTCACCAAGAGGAGGGTCCCCGGTTAATGACGGGTCCAAGCGGGCTGAGGAGGGGTGCCGCGGAAGAGGAGAGGAGAGAGATCCGGGCGCCGAGATGGTGCGCGCACTGGGCCTTAATGCACTCTCTTCTCCGATCGCGATTGGGGGACGTTTTCGGGGGCCCCACGGAACCGCGGGGCCCAGCAACCCCCCTGCCCTTACCAAAACCGGATCCACTTTTCCGCGCGGAGCGGCATCACCCCTGCGCGTCCGATGGTAGAAAAAAAAAATGACTCTCTCGCCGTCAGAGATTGCGCTGTCTGTCACCTCACCTCCGCGCTTTCTTTAATATCTCGCTCGTTAAATAAGAAGCTCAATCAGGGGAGCGTAGACAGGGATACGCGCAGGTAATCCGAACCTCCACTCTCACGGGAGGGTTCGAAAACTCCCCGGCACGAAATTTATGCGCGGCCCGTTGAAGAGCCCATGAATAATGCATGCGCGAAACGCTCCCGAAGTGTCTAATTTGAGGATATCCTTGGGAATGGAACGACGTCCCGGCACGGAATATCGCCGGGGATGTGTCCATTCCGATTTCTCGGGGGTCTCTGCTGGGGCGAGGGCGAACGGCACTGGCGCGCGCACCCCCGCGCAGCTGGATATCATAACAGCCCCGCAGATGAATCGCGCGACGGAGATTCCTCCAGACGCTGCTGAGGGGCCAAAAGGAGGCTCTCTATAAATAAACTTCGGGGACTGTGGACGACGAGCTCGACGTTCTTGATGGCCTCGTTAACGTCTTTCTGTCCTGTTATAAATTCCGAGTGCAAACAGGACGGTGTATTTGAATATCCAGGATGATCTTGGGAATTAAACAACTGTTTTGGAGCGGTGCTCCACTTGTTGAGGAACGGCAATTCTTGTGGGGACAGGCGAAATGTAACACAGCTGTGAAATTTAATAATCCCGACCATCAGAATGCAAAGGTTTCTTTTTTATTATTTAAGCTTAAATAGATCTTATCGATAGAGAGTTTTAAAGCTACTGGATGCAAATATTCGTGATAAATATTCTAAAATTTCAAGATTGATGTGTAACCACGTGGTCGATCAGAGAAAGAGCAAGACGTCAACATGAAAGATGAGTCTAGAAACGTAGGCATCTCATGGCAGGAGGGGTCGGAGTTCTCACACTGGATGGTATTCGTGTAACAAAAGCAGCAGCCAGTGATTTTATGCAACAGGTACCCACAAAACAATCAACAAGTAGTCCTGCTCGAAAAGGGTTACTTCGTTGCGTGCTATCTTCAGAAACCGGTGGCGCGCCTTGCTGCTGTATGAAAAAAAAACGTGGCTGCACAAAGGGGGCTAAATTGCACGCGAAGTTTACAGAGTTGCTATTTAAATCGAACGACACGAAGCTGAGAAAAGCTTCCTCACAGTCGTTGGCGGGAACGCGGAGCGTCGCGCAACAGGTGGCATTCAACAGGTGGTTCCCCCTTTCATTCGCGCCAAATCAAAGGCACCGACAAAGGGCTCGATAACAAGTCATTGTTTTGGGCGAATTATGATCGAACGATATTATAGGTGTTAACGAGGGTCTTCTGTGCCAGAGTGAAATCAGAATTGCAAATTTCGAGAGAGGACGAGGACACGTTTGAAGAATGATTGCAGATTTTAAAATAAACTACCAGCAAATGTAGACGCGTGAAACAGCTACAGAAGATTGGATTATGACGAGAATATTTCGTTAAAAGATTTAGGGTTTCAAGCTTGCTTCTTCTCCTCCTTTCTGCCACGTTGCAATATAAATTCCGCGAGTACTAAATGTGACATATGTAGAAGATTCAAACTATGGAAAACAAAGGTTATAATTTTCATAAAATTTTCATTAAAATTTTGGCTTACCTATACATATTTATTAATTGCCACCTCGAAATGTTATTAAAAAAAAATCGCGAAGAACACTTTCTGGAAGGGGAATTTTCGAAAGTCCGCGATCGCCAGTGAAACGCGCAAGCTGCGGCCACGAGCAACAGGTATAAGACAATCAACAGGTTGTTCTGCATGCCAATCGCCTGGTTGTGCCTAGCTGTGGGATCTACGCTGTGCGGAGATCTCGAGAAAATGCGAGAGAGCTGGGACGGAGAGAAAGAGAGAGAGAGGGGGGGGGCGCAGCCCGGAGGTAAAAGAAGGTATACACTGGACGATACGCAGATATACACCTAAACTCCCTTTATCCCGGTCGCGAGAGCAGAAAGCGGAGAGAGGGCCTCGCGCAGGCGAGGATCCGCGCGTGTGAGCGGCCGCGCGCACACACGTGCACGTGTTACAAGTGTACAGGTACCGGCGCTCGAACAATGGGGCCGTCATGCGGCTACCATTCTTTAGGGACAATCAGTGGGGGCCCCTTTCTCGAAGGGCTGCCCCCACCACGGTCCAAGCACGGGGCCCCATGCCGCTTAAAAGGACAATCGCCTTCTTATTTACGATTTGGCCAGCTCTCCTTTTCTCGTCCCTTCGCCCGACCCTCCCCTTTCTATCGCTTTTTCCCTCTGTCCCCCCCCCCCCCCCCCGCCGGGGGCCCCTCGTAGAAGCCGCCGAGACGGGGAACCCGTGCGCGACCTGGCCGACCGTCGAAAATCCGAGAGAGATCGCTACCACACCTCGCGTCGGATTCTCGATCGTCGTGTACCGGGCACCCAGCACGCCCACCGACGAATTTTTCAGGGGATTTCCCCGGGGGGAGCATAAATTTCCGGGGCCCCCGTAATACCGCCTCGGGTTTATAGTCGAAACGCTAGCTGCGGGGGTATCGGTGAAATTAATTACGAGAGATCGAGATCTTTATGGGATCGTGGATGCTCGGCTGACAGCGCGGCCTAGGATATTAAGCCGCGCGATTAAGCGGGGCTGACTCGTGTTTTGACTTCTGTCGCGACGTCGCGTAGTTAATTCAACGGGGCCCCTCCGTGGAATTCACCTCGACGACGTGGAGTTCCGTCGCTCGGGCTCGGATCATCGGACCCCGCTGCTTTTAGGACGCATAAATTACGGGGCCTGTATCGCCGATGCTCTGTTACGCAACGGGCCTGTGTTCTTGGAGAAATGCTCGGCGCGATGTGCTCTGTAGCCACTTTGCTCGGGCTTTGACACGAACTTATTACGCGGAGTTAGCTTGTGTATGTGCATCGGGGCTTATTATAGTGCTTTAGTGAAAACTGAATCTACGTGGAGTACACATAATAAGAATTGTGTAAATAGAACTGAGTATGTTTTAGCACACTGTGATACTTCGAGTCCAGATTAAGTGGCACCTTAATCGGCTGAATTAAATACGAATTAGAGCATGCCTTGCACCTCGCATCCAAGGTATTAATTACAAATGAAGATCGCTGCAAGTCGACTAGATCCAATCAGAAGCGCGGAGCGAACGCGCCGCGCATTAATTACGCCCTGCATTTGCATGCAATCGGTCATATCCACTTATCAATTACACAGCGCTCTCCGAGCAGAGACAACACGTGTCACGTGTTCGTAATTAAACAGCGACCAACTACTCGGCGTAATGTGGCATCTTACTACTCGTGGCTACTCTCTTCAATCTCCAGCAACAGCGTCACTCGAGCTCCACGAATTAACAGAAATTTCGCGATTAACGCGAAATTCTCTCGTCTTCTCGCGGCCGTAGCAACGGTGGAAGCGTTCGCGAGGGAAAAGGAGCTAGACGAAGAAGAGAAACGAAAACAAGGACCAGTGGTACGGGCAGAAAAGAGGTTGACGAGGGTGGTGGCGAACCAGTGGGGCGGAGGAGGGCACGGTATCACGGTTGCTTTACCTCAGCGTTGAGGAGGCTGCAAAGAAGTTGAAGTGCACTCGGCGCACACGAACGTGGAGTGGAGGGCATTGTGTATAGAAACGAGCCAGCTTCGTGCACGCACCTTCTTCTTCGGCCACCCTCCTCCCTCTTCGTTTAACCACCGACTCTCTTTCCTCGGGAGGTTTATGGAGAATGGACGGGCAAGAGGGAAGAGGACGGAGCCAGACACGGAACATGGGGTGGCAACGGAACGAGGCAACAGAGGAGGGAAGGGAACGGGGAAAGAAGAAGAACAAGAAGAAGACAGAAAGTGTTCGCTGAGTAAGGGGGCGTGGGTGCGCCCTTCGTGATTTACATATGCGTATTCTATACCTTATTTACTGCGTCGATCATCCTCCACTTTATCTCTTCGCGTGTGGGTCGTGCCGAAGCGAAAGCGCAGGAAAGAGAAGAACAAAGGACGCCAGAAAGCGAGATGAACGCTTCCTCGTCTACTAGCCCCGAGCTGCCATCGCGCAGCTATAGTAAATGATAAATATCGCATGCAGCAAGAAAACCTTAATTGCACCGATCATCTTAGCTGAACGCGTCGTAGAAAAATGTTGATTAAAATTTGGATCAGCCCTTTCTGTGAATCTAATCAAATGATTACGTAATCACGGTTGGAAAATAATTCAAGTGGACGAGAATCTGCAGTAGAGAATTCTTAACTGAAATGTTTTGGCTGTTACAGTGCCCCGTTTTAATATTTATTTAGTTACATTACATGATTAACATTATTTATTAAATAAATAACTGATATGAAACCGTGTACGAACTTTTTCATAATCCTTCCTTGCCAACCAATTATTGTTTTATGAAAAGAGCAACGCTGCTAAACAACGTATAGTTTAGAGGAAAAACTCTAGGAAACTCTAGTAGCGTCTTTGTAATTACACTAGAATATTCTTTCTTCTAGCTTCAAATAGCTACTAAATTCACTGTATTAGGGATATCATTCAGCTTCAGAAGAATTATTCTCATAGCAGAGAAGGAAAATGCTATTTGATAAAAGAGGATACCCTGAATGGTACTGATACTTAAGTTAAAAATGATTACGAGATAATCGATGAATGCCATTTTTTCGAAGGCTGACTTTTAGAGTTCCCAAGCAACGTTTGTGCACCGACACAGGATGAATCTGGTCAATTATCCTAACTGGTTGCTTGCGGAGACTATAGGGTCGAGGCAAGAGACAAAGAGTGTCGAAAATTATTATACGATCGTCCATCTCCTCTCGCGTCAGACGTGTCCATCCCACACAATGGCAGTACGACAAATTACTCCCGGGTGCAGACAATCAATTCCTAAGACGAGCTGCTGTTAATTGAAACGGTGACTGGCACGGGCGATGATTAATCAAACTGAAGTGACATTCGCATAAATGAATGCGAGGGATAAGAATCAATTAAGCGAAGAGCCTTAAAATCATTCCGCCCGCGAAAAGAAGGTCCCAACACCGAGCCATTCCTGATATACATAAGTTTCCCAAATTCTCCAAACTTCCAATTCACGTACGATCACAGCGCGTCTATCACAAAAAAAATCAATTTTCGCTTCACAGCTGATACCTAGTTATGGATAGCAAATGCAGAGCGCGAAGTGTTCCAGCGTGAAAAGCAGATCTTCCCAAGCGGAGGCTCGAGCGCAATTATTCAATTCGTATCGCCGAAAAGCATCGGGGGCCCGTCGGTTTCTTCCATCGCGGCCGTTCGACTAGACCGTTTCCTATTCGAAACCGCGAAGATTCCGCCAACGAGATACGGGGGAAAGAGCGAGGCAGGGCAAAAAGATAGTTCTCTCTTTCCGAGACGCGCGAGTAAATCATGGGAAGAGTATTCGTGAGAGCCACACAGGACGGCAAGCCCGCGAGGGCAATGGGGAAGTAAGGGGGGGGCACTAGGGGGGCCACGGTTCCCGTGGATGATCGGTGGTGGAGAGAGAGAGAGAGAGAGCGAGAGAGAGAAAGAGAGAGATGTGAGCCAAGAAGAAACGAAGGGTTTCGGTTCGACATATCAGCCCGAGGTGGTCACGAGTCCTGAACTCCAAGTGGAGGGCCACTAGTGGGTGGGACCCTCCACTTCATGCTCCTCTACCTTCTCCACCTTCTCCTCCCGTCGCGCTCCCCCCACCCCCCTCATTCCAACCACCTTCTCTTCAGGTTCGTTTCGTGCGGCCGAACGACAGCTCGGTCGCGGCTAAGCAAATTCGATCGTCATGCCGGGACTTTGTCTGGAACGGTGACAGTCCGTGGTGCGGGCCCGAAAGACGGGGCCCCTTTGATCGAGCGACACTCGTATAACCGTCGATCGACACAGAAATTGGACTTTATAGGGGGGGGGGGGGGGATAAAGTCGTCCGTTTCGCGTTATCGCGCTTACCATCGCGCGGTACTTAATTAAATCCCGATGCAAGCCCCGGCCCCATCCCCGTCGCTGATTTCTCCCCTCTTTCAGCGGAGAGGATAAGCATCTTTTCTGGCGAGTAGATGTGTGTAGTACCTATACTGGCTGGTACACCGAGATTTCGAAGATTCCACGGGGTAGATAGAAGTCCGCTGGTTGCCTAAGAAAGGGATCGGGACGGCTTATGGATGGCTATTGATCCCGAGATCTGTTTCTTACCGATTTGCATGTTGCGAGGACTCTACGGAGAGGGGGAGGACGAGGGGGAAAAAACGGGGCCCCGCGGAGTCGTACACGGGGAGCAATTACACGCGAGACACTCGATTGGAGATACAGGGCCCCCGATCGGCTGATAAAGGCGAGCCGAAGAAATTCAGGAACCCGATCCAGCGAGCGGGCAAGAAAACCTGATCGTCTCGGAGGCAGAACGGACTTCCTTCAATAGCCGCGGGGTTATCAACGAGTGAAAGCCAGCGCGAAATCTCACAGGTGACTCGCCCGAATTCCCCCAGCGAATGGGACTCGAGGGGGAGAGGGCAACTCGTCCGAGTTTCCGATCGGTGACAACGCGTCAGAATGTGAAATCGAGTATTTCCTCGAGTTCACGCGTGCACACACGCGAGGGTCACGCGGGACGCGTAGAAGGAAGGCTGAGAAAGCCGCAAGGGGGTTGGCGAGGAGGAGACGGGCGGAGAAGGAACGAGCGGATGGGGCTCTCCTCCAACGCGTGGCGCGCCTTTGCTCTTGTTGCCCCGCCGTCTGTTTTCTCCTTCTCGCAGCGATGCCAACAAAACCCCCGTGACTTGCACAAGTTGCTCGGGGACCGAACAAAAACCACTTTGTTCTAAGGTAAACCAACCTTAGGGCCCGTATGTGCGTTCCCTTCGGGGCCCGTGGCTCCGAAGAAGAACACTGGGAATGGTGGAAGAGGCGAGAGGGGGGGACAGGCAGGCCGGCAATCCGCCGTCGCAACCCCCTCGACGATACGGGAAAAAGCGTGTCGAATCGACCGGAAATTGTCTGCCTCGATTTTTCTTCCCTTCGTCCTCGCGGCCCCCCTCTCAGCCCCCCCCCCCCCGCCCCTCTGTTCGATATGCAGCGTCAAACCGTGCAGCGTATTTACACTAGGTAATTCGTCCGGAGTGAATCGTATGAAAAGCCGACAAAGGGTGAAAAAGCAGAATCGCCGGCCACGGTGGCTGCCTTACTGGATTTATTGAAATTATGATGACGGTCGGGGGCATTATTGTTCCCCGTAATGACCTTTCTTTCGTGCACCCGGTAATGACCGTCCACCACTGGCTTCTAGTAACACTCGACACGCGATAGAGGATAGGTATCGAACGACCGTCTAATGAACTTCTCAATTTTGGAGTAACGAACACAGAAGTATTCAGAATTACCGGTGGGAGGTGTAAAGTATAAAGGGTGTGATCCGGTGGACGTTTCTTGGATGAAATCGGAGACCAAATGTGGGAGCTGATGGACATCAGCTACTCCTAGTATATCACTCGTATTTACCTTACATCACTTTTCAATATTGCATTTCGATACCTATATATTGGCAGATTACATACGCTGGAATTAATTTAACTCCCATTACACTACCTTTTTACTAGATTTACGAGTTCCATACCGTTTCCGTGCTTCTTTTCACGAGGAATCACCTATATTATTAAGCAGTTTCAGCGCGAAATACCGTAAGCTATGTCAGCTATGTGTACCGCTTCGCGGAAAGCTTGCAAAGTACACGCGAGACGCAAGTACCTATACAGGGTGATTGGCTAGAAACGCCTGATCCGCCTCGCAACCGTGACGAGGTTAACCCCCCGTGGTGTCTCTCCGAAGTTATGGCTTTCGACCCTCGAAGGGGTTGGAGTACCTATTAAGAAGTGAGAAATCTTCGAATTCCTCATTTCTCATCAGATCTGTGCGAAAGCGACGCCAATGGATTCCTGGCGTTCCATCGATTAAAATCGTACCAAACATCATGCAAATCGGACTGCTTTGACACAAGCTATTTGTATTCCTTATGTAAAAGTAGTCCGATTTACACGTCATTTGGCATGATTTTCATCGGAAAACCACAACGAATCCATCGGCGACACTTCCATGTCCATACGATAAAGAATAAAGAATTATTTTATTTCTGAAACAAAAACAGGGTAATTCTGGAGGTAGGTACGCCCGTCACCCCGTGGCAGGGACAACACCCCGCAGTGCCCATCGAATTTTATGGCTTTTTTCGGAAAAAGGTATGAATCCTGGGTCCAACGTAGCGAATTGAGGTCGGCGCCCCGGGGTGACGGGCGTAAATGCAGAATTACCCTGTATCTGTTTCAGAAATAAAATAATTCTTCATTCTTTATCGTATGGACATGGAAGTGTCGCCGATGGATTCCTTGTGGTTTTCCGATGAAAATCATGCCAAATGTCGTGTAAATCGGACTACTTTTACATAAGGAATACAAATAGCTTGTGTCAAAGTAGTCCGATTTGCATGATGTTTGGTATGATTTTAATCGACGGAACCCCCGGAATCCATTGGCGTCACTTCCCCTTCGATACGACGAAGAAAATAATTTCTTAATACGCTGTAATGGATATGTCACCCCTTGACTGCGAGCCGCCGACCTCAATTCGCTACGTTCGACCCAGGATTCATACCATTTTCCGAAAAAAAGCCATAAAATTCGATGGGCACTGCGGGGTGTTGACCCTGCCACGGGGTGACGGGCGTACCTACCTCCAGAATCACCCTGTTTTTGTTTCAGAAATAAAATAATTCTTTAGTCTTTATCGTATGTACATGGAAGTGTCGCCGATGGATTCGTTGTGGTTTTCCGATGAAAATCATGCCAAATGACGTGTAAATCGGACTACTTTTACATAAGGAATACAAATAGCTTGTGTCAAAGTAGTCCGATTTGCATGATGTTTGGTATGATTTTAATCGATGGAACGCCAGGAATCCATTTCTGTCGCTTTCGCACAGATCTGATGAGAAATGAGGAATTCGAAGATTTCTCACTTCTTAATAGGTACTCCAACCCCTTCGAGGGTCGAAAGCCATAATTTCGGAGAGACACCACGGGGGGTTGACCTCGTCACGGTTGCGAGGCGGATCAGGCGTTTCTAGCCAATCACCCTGTACGTACAAGCACAGATAACACCATGACGGTGCTAGACGGGGTGACATGGAGCCGACCGGTCTATTCCCCCCCCCCCTTTTAGATTTGAATTTCAACAATACCCCGCAATGCGGATCGCGGGCAGCCGAGTTCCACTTTCAGACGGGGCCCCGTGCAGGATTTACTGTGGGGAACCGGCCGAGGACACTCGTGTATCCGATAACCCAATATCCGAGTGGGTTGTCGTCGTCTTGTGCCTTCTCCCCGGAGATGCAGAGACTTCGACCCGCATAAATTTGCATAGAACCGCCGCGCCCCTTTCGTACGCTCCGGCCGGGGCGCAACACACGCGCGCGCGCGCGCACGGATGCACACAGAGGGGACACGGAGGGCCTTCGTGTTTCTCGTTTTTCGCAGCGGCGTTTCGAGGCACGTGGTCGGGGACCGAGTCCGCCCTTAATAAGGAGCGCGAAGGTCTCTGGTGAAGGTAGGCGTGGATTTGTCTCGTTCGAATATCGAGAAGTCGAAGGGCCTCGCACCGACGTTTTTTACCGATTCACGGTACCTTTGATCCGACGGCTGTTTGACGTGCAAGAATCCCCTCGCTTCTCGAAACGTTAATTGCGTTCGCTTGTCGCGCGGCAGCACCGTTCCTCGGCGTCGTCGCCTCAGAACGCGACTCCGCCTTGGAATCAACGCGGGAGGAGTTTGATAAAGGATGATTGAAAGCATGCGAGCTGCGAATGGAGAAACTTGAGCGGAATTTGGTGGATGAAAAATAGAAATCTGACATGGAAGGTGTAAGTACTACTTTCTGCTATCTGCTATCCAAGTGAAGAAACTATAAACTGAAAATAGACTGGACCCCTCTTCTAACACCCTCGGACCTCGAAACTACCGAAGAACAGATCGACTATTGACTACCCCTAATCTTATTTATCACCCTAATTTATTACTGCCCCTTAATCCACATATCAATAAACTCGAACACCCCCCACCCCCCACCCCCGTCATAATTCCACGATTGAACCTAGGCCTTGCTCGAAATAAGATTCTGGAAACAGCGCGTGCGTGCTGTCGTGCGAGGTCTACCCGAGCGTCGTGGAAGGTTCGGGCGACTCTCCTGTCTTCGAGGTTTTGTTCTCCCGTTGCGCCCGACGAGACATTTAAGGAAGTTCGTCCCGGCGAAACGTCGGTCGATTAAAGAAACGGGGGGGGAAAAAAAGGACGGGCCGAAAGTGTACGAGCTCGCGTGTGTAATGGGTGGTGTACGGTGGTTCCACCTACAAAGGGCCTTAATGGCGCCGCCCGTGGGCATTTACGAGTGACTTACGCGTTCGCGCATGATAAATAAATCTATGCAACGCATTATACGCCGTGGTTCCCGCTGTCAGGCGGCCGTGATTAATGCCGCCTCGTGCACGAGGCCCAAGGTGTTCGTGCTACGCGTGTCTCTGCGACGCGGAGGTTCTTTTCACGCGTACACGTGAACGCGGCCAGAAATTCACCGTCGGAAGTGAATCGAAATTTCATCAGAAAAAGGCGCTTCTTAACGCTAGCGAGGAGCAGGGTCGAATTGACGAATATTTTTCTCGACACTTGTGCTTTTTAAGGGGACTACTTAGGCAGTCGCTATTTGAATAATTTTGGTTCGATTGTTTTTTCAGAGGTGCCCTCCAAAATTACAGGGCTGTACCTCCGAAAGGGACCGGTGGCCGATCGAGATGAGGTTTGAGGGAGGGGATGTGCAAAGCACGGCAGCGAACCGATGTGAGTCCGGCGATGCCAAAAACGAGGCCGTGGTTACAAAATTTCAAAAATAAAAAATAGGGGGACGGAAGGGCCCCCGGGTAGGGAAATTTCCAAAAAAAGTTAACAATTTTTTATTAATATTTCGGAAACTAATAAATACCCGAAGCTACAATTTTAGATTTAGAGTTCACACCCCCTCCCCACCCCTCTCCCCAAACCTTATCTCGATCGGCCACCGGTCCCTTTCGGAAGTATAGGTATCCGATACTTTTTCTAAACCATTTGTAAAATAGACATGTAGACAAAAAATATTTTTCACTCTACGTGATAGAAATAAACACTATGTAAAAGGAAAAGTCTATGCTTGTTTTCATCTCCTCGTAATTAATTCCCAAAGAATACTTGGTTTTCGAGCGATTTGACGACCTAGGCCCCGTTGAGGGTATGGAAGAAATCAGTCACTAGTAAAACAGATGAAACAAATGCTACCAATTTTTATTCCAAATGGTTTTGAGTAACCGAAATGAACACTGACGAGGGGACCGCAGGATGTTCGAACCACATTCGCCTTTTTTGCATACAGAAAGCTTTGCGACGAGCTGAAGATCGAAACAGTAGGTACACTTTCAAACAACTGTACAATCACGAGTACCAGATGATTCTAACATTGTAAGGCAGCGACAGAGTCTTTGACGACTGTTTAAAGCACCGAGTAGTATATCCTCGTTTCCGTCATTAAAACTGTAAGTAATGAACAATGATTTGAACGTTGTACACTCCCCTTGCCCGGCCACTATGAGCACCCACAATGAAGTCTGCTAGATACCTCTATACCGAACACCGATTCCTGACTCCCCGTGGATCGAGCCCCGACAGAACCCTTCAAAATCCCGTGTAGTCATCGCTATCCAAGGGTTATCCGAAAACACCCGCAGCGGCTAGAGTAAATTCAGATCGGGGGGGGGGGGGGGGGGGATCTAGGAAGCGATTAACATAAAAGCTCGCCTCCCCGCGAGTTATCACGTTGAATTATGCTAATAAGACTGCTAGGAAATCTCGGATATTATGTACGTGGGTACGACGGCGCGCGACGTCCAGGCGAATAAATAGATACTAGAACGTCTGGCTAGCGATTCGCGCATAGATAACCGCGTGCCTTCCTAGACAGATCGTGTGGGCCGGCGGGCCTTTTTCTCCCAGCTGGCTCCGCGAGCATAATTCGGTAGCGCGGGGAAAATAATAAAGGGCGAACCGACTAGAAAATCTCCATAATGCCGACCCACGCCGACATCCTCTCGGAAAGACAGGAGAGAAAGAGGCGCAGAGGGGCTCGAGTAAAAGGCAAACACGAACGTGGACCCTTCCTTCGTTCCCTTCTTTTTTCACCCGTGTCCTTTCTCTCCTTCGCAGCCCTTCGTCCCCCCCAGCGCATTCTCCAACGGCTCCCGAGAACCTCCGATCGCTCTCGTCACCGTCAATATTTAGAGATCCTCGCGGCGCAGATATCGATACGTCGTACATGAACGGCTACCTTCTGCGGTGGCACCCGTGGCATTGGCTCGTTACGATGGCTCCATGGAAATATTGATCTTCGGGGTGAGTTTCTGAGGCTACCCTGAGAGATCTCCCTTGTTCATAAGGAAGTCGTAAAAGTTTCTCAATTTCTATTCAAGCCTCGATAGCAGAAGGACCCTCAGATCTCAGGCATGCTGGAATCCAGCAGCCATGAGGTATATTCACAATCGAGCGAAGCATCCCCTAAGCCCATCGACCCACCAGCGTAAAAGTAGGTTTTCCTATACGCGCCTGAACGCAACGTCAAGAACTTCAAAGTCGATTTCCTCGAAACTGAAGCGCAATATCAAAAAAATGTATTCCTTCTTCTCGACTTATTTACTTGTTATAAGTCGAAAAGAAAGAGTAACTTTTTTTCATATAGCGCTTCATTTTCGAGAAAATCGACTTTGAAATTATTAACATTGCGTCCAGTCGCGTACCTATAGGAAAAGCTACCTTTAGAATCCAAGGGTAAGCATACCTACACCTATATCGCTGCCTACCAGCTTCAAAGAAGAATAGCCTCGTTAGCGCCTCGCCTGGATCAGCGTGCATCCAACAGAGCGGGCTTATTAATTTTAATCGAGCTGCTGGTGAAGCGAGCTACCGCGGAGCGAAAGAATGAGAAGAAAGGATGCGCGTAGTCGTGAAAGCTTCCAATTTCCGTCGGCACAGACGGAATTTCTCGGTTGCAGTAACGGTGCCTAGCCCACGCACGTATTGGATGGCAGCGTCCGGGCGGTGTATCCGCGTGTACGCGGGCGTAACGCGCGTGGCGGATGCGCCCCCGGGGCCCGGATCGTATAAATAAGACCGGCCGAGAGGAGGACGCGGTCCCAGCGACGATCTGATTTATTCGCCGTACAGGGGACACAGAGGCGACCACTTCCGAGATGCAGATATCTCTGGCAGCGGCGTGAGCAAGCAGCGAGGCGAGGACGCGAGCGGAGGCCGGGAGGTAGTTAGCCGGGCGAAGAGGTTACCCACGGCGGAGGTGGACTCAGCGCTGGCGCGGCGCGGTGGTTAAGAGCGATTTAAGAGGCGATTCCTATCTTCCTTAATTACCGTGCGTTTTTTCGTAGTCCCCGCGATCCCGAGGGAAGCGGACAGAGATGGTAGCCAGCGAAAGCCTGGCCGTAGGGGTTACCGGCGTACACACGGGCTTCCCTCCCGCGGCATTTCTGTTTCTCGATTTGCGATCCGCGGTTTGGTTTACAAGTCCGCGGAATGGCCGGAGCCGGCCCCGGCCGCTGATTGCCCGCCGACTCTCTTCTTTCTGGCCCCGCTTCTCCTGCCGCAACGGGGCCGGGTGGCTTCGTGGTGGTGGCATTTGGGTCCTACATCCGTGTGGAGCGACCGCGGTTCAGGTACTTCGAAGAACTACTCGTTAGTTACAAGCTCACACTCGACTGGCGTCGACGTGTTTCCACGCCTTCATTATGCGATGCAATTTAATCGGCTATGTGTCACTGTAACCCTAACCATTATTCACCCGTCTTCCCTCCACAAAACGCATCGGAAATGTCCCCATTTGACACTGCCCGCCACGTTATGGCATGTTCGATTTCTCGCGAAAGTTCGATGGCTGCAGGTTCAACAGACACCTCCAACCGCTAATCTATTCTCGGAGATGAGTGGCGCCCCTCTACCGCCCTTCGTCCACTTTCCCAGATTCCAGCCAATCATCGACAACAGATGCAATCTATCCACGAGCATCTCGTCGGCTTCGCCAAGGAATCAGCGGCGCGGCCGCTAACGCACAGGCAGGAGGCCCAGGCACCGAGGAGAGATTCCCCAGCGGATAAAATCGGTGTACCGGGCGCAGGTGGAGGGAAGCTGGCGGAATAGCTGCGCGAGGTGACGCACCAATTATAGAGTGGAGGTTTCGGTTCGCGCGAACAACCCCCCCCCCCCCCCCCGGACGGACGGGGAGAAGCGTATTTCACGCGGGGGCCCTTAACGATATTCTCGTTGTCTAGCGCCCAGAAGGGAAGGGGGCCCTCCGTCGTTGTTGCCTTATTTTTCCACGGAACTTTCGCCGAGAGGAGGCCTGCCGGAGAGAAACGAGCCGGAGGAGCCAGAGAATATTCCCCTATCTTGGGTTTCAGGGTCAGAATCGTGTTCCAATTAGATGCCACGACCAGACTCCGCGCATTTTTCACCTGCGTCGCCTTCCTCCACCGCCATCCCCCTCGTCTTGCAACCCCTTCACGGGCCAAGAGGGCTCGCCCCCCCTAAGCCGGCCTGTTCTGCTTCTAATAGGGGGCCCGTGCAGGGACTTATAAAACGAGATACGTGTCCTACACACGTTATATAATGCATCGCGCGGCAAATACGTGAGCATGCATTTTAGCGGTAGCCCACGGTCATTAGGAGCGTGCCCCCGGGGCCCGTGCAACCACGGGCCCCGTCGACCCCTCAGCCATGCCACGGAGAATGGAAAATAAAACGGGGGGAAGCCTCGTAATTAGCCTGGAAATATTAATTTCGGGATTGTTATCGCGGGGATCGACGCTGTCGTCTCTCCATCTAATGGGAAGACGCGGCGAGAGTTTTCACAGGAACGTAGAAGGAATTGATCTTTTTCTCTGTCGATTATTCACTTTGCTGGGAATTTAATAGAAATACGAACTGAGCGGAACGAAGAGAAATTGAATTAGAGCACCATTTGTGCTGGGACGAAGTTTTGATATCAGAGCGTAATATTTTGTGCAAGCTAAGAAGTGATTAATAGTATCTAAGTAGTACTTCTCCGCTTCCATTAATTGGGAATTAGGAACTGGAAGAAGCGAGCAAGGGGCGAAAGTTGTAAATAGGTAATGGCGTTTAACGTTTAAAGTTCATATTCGCGTCAAGAGTTGATCTAGTTTCTGTGAAAAGAGTCGTTCTTCATTTACGAAGCGTATCGGCTTGAAAGACGGTCGTGTGAAAGCGCGCTCGCGATCGCACGCAATCGACAATGCCCATTCTTTAAATCCTTTAACGATTTCGTTAATTAGTCGAGCCATAATTCCACCTTTGCTTCCGTTCGTTCACGGAATGAACTATATATCACGTAGATTCTGGTTCCCACTATGATTTTTCTCACACGAAACAAATTCTCGCCTTCTTTCGAAGCCACAAGTCGAGCAACGGCTCGAAAACTGGATAAACTAATCCCCACTGCTCGTTCGAAGTAATAAACGAAGGAAAAAATATTTTACGAAATTCATTGTGTAAACGAGTGCCTCGGGACAAATCAGGGACTGTCCCAGCTTTATTTCTCCCTCTGTCCGTAATTATATCGCGACTAATTTTCACCGGTCGCCACCTACCAATTAGCGGAGGCATCGAACGAACGCCTCGCCAATTACAGGAAGCCTCTTCCCACATCTATTGCGATAGACACGTCGCTGAGTCGGTCTCCAAGGCTCAATTCACACGAGCTACCGTAGCTAATTAATCAAATATCGACTGCTCGCAGAGAGGAAACTTTAGATTTCATTACAGGGCACGAGGAAAGCGAGAAATACCACAAGAGAATTAATATTCCCATCCTCGTTTCACGAAGTTCTCAGGCCCTGAGCGAAGTTTCCAAAGTACTGAATTATCTCACAGAAACTGTGTTCCGTTGCACGCGAAATGGAGGAAAACAGATGGATGAGAAGCAGGACGAAATACATCGCGAATAATGTAAATAACAAATTGAAATTCAAAGAATAGCTTTGGGAAATAATGAGATTCCGAGGAATAATTCATTTCCATAGAATATCTCCGATGTGGCCACACTATTATATACACTAAATGTAATTCTTAGAATATGAAAAACTAAGATTCGGTATTAAGCTACCTAAGCACTACCCTATCTACGCTAATTATTTATTGAGTGCCGCTAAGATTAACATCCAAACCTCCTCCATACCCCATTTTCGTATTTCACCACCAATCACCCTCGAAATGGAGAAGCACCCCGTGCAACAGAAGGAAAGTGAGAGAAAACTATAGTGACACTAACAAAGAGAAGCTCGGCTCTTGCGAGGCGCAATGGAAAACAGAAATAATAGCAACGAATGTACGAAGAAAGGGTCGAGTCTATTCATAAAAAAATCCTCTCTCTTCATCCTATTCAAGCGACCTGCTCTTTCTTTCGCGTCTCCCAGTGCACGGTCGACCTTAACGAGTCGTCGACCGTGACCACGACGCGATTAAACGCCAAGACTCTAGACGGCAGGAAATCGCTCGTTGCCGCGATCTAATCCACCAGCCGAGAGTGCAGGTCGATGACGATTAACATCCTCCAGCGGAACACCCGTTCGCATTAACCCCGGTGATGTATCGTCGAACGGCACCACCACACGTTCGTCGAGGGTGTCCTCCGGGGTTTTCAGCGGATTCGATGGAAAGACACATCCAGCAGATGCCTCGGCGCGTGGAGATCGAATTTACGAGCAGGAAACACTCGGCCGCGGAATGTGTTCAGCAGAGGGTTGCGTAAGGAATGATAGCGCGCGATTCGGGCGCGATAAACCCTCGCGATTCATCAACCCGCGATTATCATCTATCCCGACATCGACTCTGTAGTAATTGGATACATTAAAGCCGCGTAATCATTTCCGTGCACGGCACGCGGAAAACGGGCGGAATGGGGGGACACGTCGATCTGTCGGTGGGAAAGTCCCTTGACTCGAAAGTGCTTTTAATCGGAGCGGCATTTATTTTTCTTCCAAGAAAAGCTGCGGAGGGTGGAGGGGATTTACTATGGAGAATTTCTGAGAGGAACACGCAGAATCTTTCGTCATCGTTTGGAGAACTTATTTTTTTTTTTAAGTCCACAGCGCTTCGTGTGTCGCGCCACGTGCAAAGATGACGCATCAGGCGAATGGAGGTTAATTTCTGGGAACCATTACGCTTGATACTTTCGGGGAACTTAAACGACGATAGTATTACGAACCACTCGTGGACTAAGTGGCAGCAAAAGTGACTGAAATCGTGTAAGTAGAACTGGAGTGTAGTACTATCGCTATTATATCAAAATCTTTTTATACAAGTCGAACAGTTGTACGTTGGTATCGGTATAGATAACTGTTAGGATTCCTAAGGGGTCGAGTTCCATAAGAGCAAAGAAATCCTGAAGCAATTCGCATCCAGCATCCTGCGCTGACTCCTGAATCATACTAGATGAAGGATTCGAGCCACTTGACAGAGATTCCTGCCAGCAGGATAAATTGGAATCGAATGCAATAACGCGAATTCGTAGCAAGCTGACCGCTACACGGGCGCAATTAAAGAGAGTTACGGTTCCTGCGAGCATTCCGGCAGACACGCGCGCGGATGAATCACGCGCCTCTGCCACGACGATTTGTTAAAACCTTCCTAGAGACCCATCTCCTAGCCGCGAGGAGCCCGGGGTGATTAAGAACCGCGACTGTATAATGTGTGATCGCTGCCGTTTGGCTCAGTCGCGGTTACCTGTTCCGCGGAATTCTCAGCGAATTCCTGCTCTCGAGCACGGCCCGATAGTACCCTCGATAAGGATTTCACCCCGACTTATGAGGAGAGCCCTCGAAGATGGTCGTTTGTGCTCCCTGATCCTGGAATCGATACTAGGGGAGAGTTGCCAATATCGTACTGGTCACCTAAATCGTACCTCATCAATTTCTCAGTAATTAATGAATGTAAACGACATCTGATAATAAAAATATCAAGTAAATGCGAAATAAGAAATAGAAACAAAACCTTTTGAGCTTACACTCTATTTTGTGCGTGCTATAAACATTTAAAAAAATCAGGTATGATTGATGTAACTTTTTGCCAGTTTATTTTAGCTGATTTTAAATACCTGTATTTTGGTATTTTTCTAAAAGTGGGTTTAATGTAGAATATTTTACATTCATTTTAAGTACATATTACATTCATTATAAAGTTTAAATTGATATTTATAAATAAATTGATCATGTTTCCTAAATCGTACCAGTAGGATTTGACAACTCGTATGTTATATAGGTTATGTACATATATCATATACATAGATTATTGCGGCCTGTGTGCAATCCATATACATATGTATATATAACTATATAATAATCATTACTTTACGTTGAATATTTTCTTCTGTATTTGTTATTGATACTATTTTTAGTGGAGGTACGATTTTGGAAACCGAGGGGTACGATTTAGGAGACCGGTTGCCTAAATCGTACCTTTTACAGTATGTGACAAAAAGATTAATAACAAATTAATTTGTTCCGAACAAAAGGTTAAGCATATAATAGCAGGTGCCTAAAAGATCAAGCTACAATATCCAATAGTCATTTGCGTTCAAATTAGTACCAAATATGAAATATAACGTAAAATGTCTTAAGTGGTACGATATAGGCAACCCTCCCCTATATCTCTAACTGGAAGAAGTCTCCTTCAATAATGAAAACCTAAACCCTTCGATCTTTGCGATCAATATCCCAGCTTCTAAAGTACCAAGCATACCAGAGTTGGCCATTAACTAAATAAAAAATTATTTAAGTAACGGATCAAATAAAACTTACTTTAACTTTGGATTATTTGACGACTGAAATGAATATTTTCATTCGTCGAGCGTTTCAACTTTAGCGTCAAATAAATTTTTCAACTTTATACTTTAACATTGTTTAACTTATACTTTCATTCGTTACTCGAAATTTTTATTGAAAAAAAATTTTTTCCCATCTCTGAAGCATACTAAGTATACTTCAGGATATTAAGTCACAGAGATGTTTCCTAATTAATACTTTCAGTGTTGAATTAAATATGAACTCCCCTGACCCAAAAAGCCACGCAGCAGGTGGAAGTCCCTCGGCGTGTTTTCGCGCCAACGCCACTCGGCGTGTTAATTCGTCGAAGGCATCGCTGGCGAATGATCTCCAAATTTTCCCGCCACAAATCATCGCCGAGGTTCGGCCAATTAATTGTGCCTACACGAGCGTAGTTTTGTAAGGGGTGAGGGGCGGAGGAGGGTGGAGGGACGGTCACGTTTGGGGTACGATATCGAAACGGCGGATCGTTCGAGATGCGCTCGTGCAACATGTTTCCTCTCTAATCTTTGCGACTCGCGACTTCCTCCGCTCGCGTATCTGCCCCGAGGCTTGGATTCCTCTTCCTCCCCCTCCGCCCTTTCCATGCTCATACTCTTACTGCCCAGCTAACGACCCCCTATCTCGCGCATCGCGAAATAATGAAATTACGCGAAAAAGGGACGAGCGGCTACCATCGGGCCGTGGTCGAAAGCTTTTTGCACGGCGCACGCGGATGCTAACGACGCCGTGTTCATAGAAATGGATCTGGCACGAGGGGGGGGGGGGGGGTTGCCCCCCCCTTCCTGCTCGAATCATCCAGCTATCTCGGGTAATTTCAGGGATCGTCGGCGAACCTACTGATGCTGGCTGATCCCCGTGTCGATTATGTTCACGGTAATCGTTTCGCTACGCGTGTTTCAATTATTCTGAAGGATATTGTTGTGAACTCTGCGCATGATAAAGTGTGCGCTGTTTGGAATGCAAATTTGCGTAGTGTCGTTGGAACGAGATCAGCGAACAGCTAACTTTGAAAACGATTTGCATTCCGTCCACCAAATTTTCTTCCTCGATAACGATAAATATTGGAGAAGCAATCACAAAATCTTCAATGTTTCAACATCGTAACAAAGAGGAACATAGAAATTTTTCACCCTAACCATGCATATCGTTTTCGGCAGATGAATGTTTCATCTCGACGCGAAGTGAAATCGCATTGCAAAGAAGTGCCAAGGGGGGCAGCAGAAAATTCCAGAATTTTTTTTAAAAAAACAGGCGGTCCCTGGTGGATTCCGTGAAAGAACAGAAGGACCACGTATGAATTCTTGCACAATCCTGCTGACGTGATAGCGCAGACTAAGGGATCCCTGGCTTTTCGAGGAACAGGGGAATTGTCGTCGCGATGAGAATTATCGCATGCCACGATGACGAGGCCGATAATCGCGAGGAGAAGCAAGGAACGAGATGGTCGCTGCTCGAATGTGGCCCGGAGAGCTCCACTCTCTCGGGCATAATTTCTGGGGGCACGGGAAGAAGAAAGATCGTCCTCGTCGCGATACGGGCCGTAATGGGCAGCCGAGTCTTTTCAGCGAGCCACGAGCACAATGTCGGATGGATCGCGGTGTTACAGCAACAGAAAGCCGCGCTTCCCTTTTGTAAAAGGGCTTTACGGTCCTTTTACGATTAATACAACCGCCGTGACCATACGCCAAAAGGAAATGATCCCCCCATTCCGTCAGGAGCACCATCTTTCTTCGAAACGCTGGCCCGACCGAGTGCTCGCTAATTAGAGGCAATACTCTCAGATAACGCTTGCTGTAAATCTCCACGGAACTGGCAGGCAGATTCATTAAACCCTAGTTAAGCCTTTATGGCTAATCGGGCTGTAATCGAGCTTGAGTGTACAGTGTTTAAGGTACCTAGATGATTATTCTTTTGGAGAATTATTCTGTGCTTACTGAAGGACGTGACTTGAATAAGACCGCTTGAAAGTTAAGTCCACGAATAAAAAAAAAATTTATTCTACACTTTTGATTTATTTTTGCATAAGGAATTATGCCTAACCCCGTTTGTACCATCCGTTCGACCACACCCTGTATAATTAGAGGAAGGAAGAACTAAATGCAGAGCAGTTTCATCCCCAAGAACAGATGTCTGAGGCATTCTACTTATTTTACCTTAAACAGTATTAATGAGTCCCATCTCGAGAACTATGAAGAAACTTTCGCACCATTTCATCCCCGAAGAACCATTCCAACTATTCTCCCCAACAAATTCCCCCAATTTTGTATCTGCAAACCAAGTTGCACCCTGATTACGTATCATTTAATAGGAGCCCCTGAAAGTCGATCGTTTCGGAAGTGTAACAATGACAAACGACGTTACGCGCGCGTCTGGGTGCACAGCGCCAAAAGGGAAGAAGCTAGTGACGCAATTGCAGCACCGCAGAACGAAAGCAGCAAAGAGGAAGCGTTTTATCGTAGCAATCAAGGGCAACGCGCGAAAGGCAAGACTTCGTTCCTTCCATTATGCTATGCGATGCCACTTGGACAAATTTATAGCTGCAGGTGCATCGATGTCTTCCCCTCTGCGTATTCCATTTCTATATTCTTCCTTTATCCCCTTTTCCTACCATTTTGCTTCGAACGGTGCACCACTGATAGGTCTACTGATTTAGTATCGGACGAAGTGACTTAATTCTTGGTTTACGATATTGCTTCTTTATACACCTGAGTGCTTTCTGTTTCACTGTGCTTCTAAGTACTCAATCTTTAGAAAGCTGATTATTTATGCATATTATGATGAAATAAATTTAATGGACTCTGACCTCAGCTGAGTGTTCTTGGGAACAAGTATATGATAAGAATCGAATAAGCAAAGTTCCTCCAATCCATAGATCAACTCAACCTATGAAACTCTATTCTTCCGCAATCCGAGTTCCCTCATCTGTTATGAAAGTTCCTGTTTTGAAGTTATTATGCCTCCTTCCTCATAGAATTTTAAATCAATCTTGTGCGTTGATACTACATCGACTACCCAGTGAAAGGTTTAACAGAACTTTTACGAAGCTACACCTGGCATACACCATTTCAGAAAGCAGATCGACACCCTGGTAGGGCGATCTTCCTGGCCGAAGTCACCCACGCGAAAAATCACTCAACGCTCTCGCTGCGCTGCAGAAAAGCGCGGGAAATGCCGAAGGATCGAACGCGTACACGCGATACCTACGTCGAGGGTGAGCACACACGCTAGGCGGGGCATAAAGTAACCCTGTGGCCACCTTTATGGGAACACGGAGGCGCCCCGAGTCAAAGGTCAAGCGACTTCTACCAGGATGACCTCAGGGAAACAACGCTGGTGTACCTATCCCTGCCACACCAGCACGGGTTTACTGAACTTTTACGCGTTCGACGTGGACACGCACACACAGAGGGAGTTACGTGTAAGCAGATACGCGTGCATCTCCTTATTGCGTATGCATATTCCTCGGCGAAGGGGAACGAGAATACCTCGCGCTATGCGCAGGCTGCGAGTATTGTGGCGACCAGAGGAGGGCAGGTCTCGGTTAGAATCGAAGAGCGAACCGGGGACTACCGTGGATTCTCTGCAGCATGTGTACAGAGAGTCCTTATTACAGCCTCTGTAGCCTCTTTCATGCGGGTCCGCGGTGGCTGCGCGTCACCGTGAAACAGGAAGATAAACTTCGCTGCCTCTGGGGGCGGCTTGCAGAGGCGGTGTGCAGCTTGCGTTTCAGATGCAGGGGAGGGGAAGCTTTTTAAACGATTTTATTCAGCTTCGATCCTCTGTATGTTTGTATGGTTCAAATCTGGCAACTCAAATTTAACCCACTTCCAACTATCCAATTGTCTTGAAACTTTGCAGGCGTGCGTAGTTTGGACAATGCAATATTTAAAAAAAAAAATTAACCCCGAGCGGGTGCAAAAATTACCCAGTCGTCAATAAATATAACCCATAACCACAAAACCAAACGACTTGAAATCAGCCACTCGCGTTCTTTACGAAAACGACAAAAAGCCGCTGCGTTCTGGTCGCTAGTCGCATCGCGATTGCCGATAATACACAATTTATCGAGAAATGATCCGTCACGTATGTACGAATATTAAAACTAAAACTTTGCAGGCGTTCGTAGTATATCACCATCGAAATTGTAGTACAAGAAAAGAATGATTTTTTAGTAACTTCAGCAATGTAGCGTTTAAGCAAAATGTTAAACTCTATACAGCAATAAAAGATATTTGTAAAGAGGTCTGACCTGAGAAATGTAAATCCACAAACACTAAAAACTGGAAAATAAAAAATATAGAAAAGAAATTTTTTATGTTAAACGATTTTATTAAAAATGCACTAAAAAATAAAAAATAATTCTTTCCTTGTACCACAATCTCGATGGTGCTTTTTCATTCACTTTAAATAAAATCGTGGAGCAGGATATGTCACAACAAATTCATTTCGACGCTTGATTCTGTATTAAATTGATTCATATTCAGCCACATTGCAATCTGTTTGATTCATTAATGCGAACCAAAACTTTCTAACAACAAATTCATTTCCACGCTTGATTCTGTATTAAATTGATTAATATTCAGCCACATTGCAATCTGTTTGATTCATTAATGCGAACGAAAACTTTCTAACAACAAATTCATTTCCACGCTTGATTCTGTATTAAATCGATTCATATTCTGTTATGACGTATCCTGCTCCACGATTTTATTTAAAGTGAATGAAAAAGCACCATCGAAATTGTAGTAGAAGAAAAGAATTATTTTTCAGTTTTTATTTCTTTTTCAATTACCAGATACAAGTACGAAGATCTGGGAGAATGCACGAATAATTTGAATTAGACAAAATCTCGTTTCTCGAAGAAGTTAGCAGCAACCACCCCCACTCCCTTTCATCCCCCTGAATAATACTCAAAGTAACCAAACACTGCGAAGGAAAACTGACTGTCCATCCCCACAAAAGTCACTCGTTCGTGTTTCATCCGTTTGAGGAAGCTACCCCCTTCATCCCTCCATTGATCAGCAATCGAAACGCGGAAGATATGTAATCGAGCTCGCATCGGACTCATCGATCCGCGCTGAAAGACACGTGGAGGGCCGCGGAACGTCCAGAAATCATCAGGGGAGCGATCAAAGGTGCGTGGCTCGTACGTGAGCGCATCCTACGTAACTATATTTAATAAGGAACCGGATAGACGCGAAGGAAGCGGGAGAGAGACGGGGCGAGAGAAGAATCGAGGAGAACCTGATATGGTAATGGTAAAATATGAAGAGTACGAGAGGGTTGGCGCGGAGTTCGTAGATGGTATCGAAAGCGGGGAATAAGAACCGATGGAAAAAGAGCAGACCGAGAAAAAGGGGGGACTGGGTGGAAGGCCTCACGAAGATGAGGAAGAGGAAGAGCAGAAGAGGAGCAGAGGAGGAGGAGGAGGAGAAACAAGAATAAGGTACTGGCACACCGCACTGCGGCTTTACGAGCAAGTCAATGACTCTATACGGTCTTTGTGGGCCCGTGGAACGACTTCTACCGGGCCGCTAAAGCGAGCACGGTCGCCTTCTACGGGGTGTGGTCCCCTTTCTATGGAGATCATCCCCCCTCGCTCCACCCCCATTGTATCGATCGGACCCATTGTTTCGCGCGGGGAATCCTTTGCATCTGCTTGATTCGGCCGAATGTTCCATCACCGACGGCGAATCGTTGTGTGCAAAAGTCGAACGAGGGGAGATCCTCTTGTAGACCTGCTCCCGTACCTCCCCGCAAACTTTGCGCAGCGGAATCCTAATTCGACATAAATTGTGCCCTACGTCTATTCCCGCCAGTGTATATACTCCACTGAATTCCAAGAGGCGCTCTCCTCGAGTGCAGCGAGGGCCAAATAAAAAAAGGCCCCGGCTAGCACGCTAAACGGCCGGGCCCGATACACCTTAATGCCCCGGCAAGAGTCCCCGACACGCCTCGTCGGGGCAGTCAATTTCGCGGAGTAACAGAAAGCCACCGACAAATTAGGTACGAGGCCCCGAGACGATCTACACGTCGCATCTACACGGCTGAGGGGCCCGTTTTCTTTCTGGTAACGCGCCTCTTCTATCGCCGGCCTGGATCGAATCATGCCCCCTCTGGACGTTCCAAGTACGCATGCAAATACGTCATGCCGGCCGCCGATCGTTATTGAGATTCAACGGATGCATTAAATTAATCCGGATTTATATACCCGCGTGGCAGGCGCGCGCAACACACGCCGAGAGGTCGGGGGCGCGGTCTCGATCCTCGGCTGGCCGTTACTCCGTGGCTACTCCGCGATGTCCAGGGCTCGGTTTACACCGCGTGGGTGTGGATTTATCATTCCTCTCTCCACGGAGATCCGGACAAAAGGGGCCACGATGCTTCTCGTTTTCTCTCGAGCGCGCGCAAACGGCGGGAGAGGGGGAGGGGGGGGGGGCTCGACGGGACTTCCGAGAGGCCTCGACTGAGTGCCACTCGAGGATACAGCCCTGTCACGACTCACCTTCCCCGACATAATGGAGCCGCTTATGCTCGACGAGCAGCCTGCAGCCTCGCGTTACGCGCCCCCTTCCTCCCGCCGTCCATTTTTCGCGAATTCCCCGGAGACGGGATCCCGGGCGGTATCGCGACCCCCGACTCGAATTCGGAAAGGGTTCGCGCCGCGCGGTTACATCTGTGCGATTCGTCGGAATCGTGGGAAAGCCGGGGCCCTTTTTTCGCGGGCTCTCGACGCGAGAGCGTGGACTCGATTAAATGGTAATTGGATGCAGGTTGCCCGGTCCCCTGGCAACCGAAGCAGCTTTCAGGGGGGTTGGAATTGTATCTAGGACTGTGATATCCAGCCACCAGAGTATCATTCATTGAATAGGAGTTGCCTGGAGAGTTCTGTGTGACCTCAGATTTAGGGAAATCGAGGGGTCGGGGTTAATGGACAGTGCGCCCTCCTGGTGTTTTTGATTTGCTTTGGTTTAGGACGAGGAATGGTTCGTAGCTTTTGGACAAGTTGGGAAGCAGTAGGATGATTGAAATAAATGTATAAATTTATTATGAGAAAGTTATTTGAGTGGATGATCCTCTTTCTTAGAATTGTACAACGAATACCAAGACACAACAGCTGCATTTCGGTTTCAATGGACCTACAGTAAATTGAATTTTCTTTCCGAGTAATCGACTCAATTATTGCTCTGAATGGACTGGGCTTGCGAGAGACACGGCGTCTTTGTGTGGGTAAAGATTACGCCGAAATTCGATACCATTCCGAGGGAAATAGTTCTATTACGTTTTAGAAAGTCGGGTACAGAGACTCGGGTAATAGACGCGACGGACTTTCAGCTGGAAGCTCTGACTTGCCTAGTTCCGCGGCTCGGACTCATTTATCGTGCCCACGCCAGCTTTTATGAGAACGAAATGCCACCAGTATACCGATACCCTCGGCCACTAGCAGCCACGGGCAACAACGACCGGTATCTGTCACTGTCTCCAGCCAAAGCGAGTGAACAGAGATGATACGTGTCCCTAGCTAGCTCGTGCCACTCTTTTGCCCCCACTGGTTCCGCTCATTGTCAGATATTTACGGGGATTAAAATCAAGTCTTCTAATTTTCAAGTAGATGGCATTGTGTTAAATTATCAATTACTAGTTAGAAGAAGATGGCGTATTGTTTCAAATTTATGAATTAGTAAACAAGTAACTATTTAAATTACCCCTCGTTATAAGTTTTCTAAAGTTCTATGTAAATTTCAGATATTCAAACTGTTTTCTCTGTCTTATTTACTTCTTACATGATTTTTAAGAGGATTATATATGCGTTTCCTTACGCATTTAGGTTGCAATTAATGTATACATTATCATGTAATCGGTAGAAAATAGTGTCAAGCAGAATACCTTAAGCCCCCCTTAAGGTATTCTGTTCGACACTATTTTCTGCCGAATACATGATAATGTATACATTAACTGAAAACTAAGTAATGTAATGTGTTCCCCCGAACCTGGTTGAGGAAGCTGAAAACACAGTGATTCTTAAGAATTATTTTCTCAACAAATATAAAGCGAATCTTTCCAAAACTTTAAGGGTGTTTTACTGTATATTCAGACAACACGAAAACTTTTCTTTATTAAAGAATAATTCATTTAACATTGTTTTATTGGTAGCGCCATGCCGCCGGAGTTGTCAAATTTTTGCCAGAAATAAAAAAGCCGAAGTTTTTCTTAATCGACATGAATTTATATCGTCGATGAATTAAAATAATAAGAAAAAAGTCTAAAATTTACAAAGTTACGGGACATTAAAGAAAAAGTTGCAATTTTGATGGAAAAATTTCGACGTTTTTATGCAAAAAAAATGGTTTAAGTTAATTTCTGCATAAATGTTTTTCATTCATCGACGATGGTTGGTCAGTATGTAACTAAAAAGCCCCGGGTGAAGTCAATCGGTCAATTACATTTTTCTCTACCGTGTGCACAAGTTTAGAAAACGTGGTTTCGAGAAAAACGCGTTTAAAGTTTTCGACTGTACCTATACCTGCGTGACACGCATCTGTTACGTCGGCTGTATCTATGAAGCTACTTCGAATTTCTGTCTTTAACTTTGGGAATATATTCTCCATGAGTAGGGGAGACCAGGGCTAGTTAATACAGGGTCAGGTCGATACAGATGAATTATTTCGACACCGTATATATGTAGCTCTATTTGAGCGAGATATGCGAAGTTTGTTGTTCAATTCTTTACTACGATCCAGCGTACGTCTGTGTACCTCTTAGAGCATATAAACATAGAGGAAGCATGCAATGGGCGAAAATGTAGACGGCGGTAGAAAGAGAAAAATATACATGGAGGACACCCTCTCTCTGTCTAACATAACAAAAAAAAACGTTGTCGCTCCTGGCGTTAGAAAGAGAGAGGGTGTCCCCCATGTATATTTTTCTCTTTTTACCACCGTCTACATTTTCGCCCATTGCATGCTTCCTCCATGTTTATATGCTCTAAGGTGTACCTTGACGTTAACAATCGTTTTTTAACTGTTTTCGTTTATATAGAGAAAAAGGAAATAGTTATGATACATCCAAATTGATCATCCAAATAACATTTTTTCATTCATTTTGTATGTATTTTCTCAAGTTTTCGCTTACTATATATTAATGGGGAAGGACCAAACTACATTTTGGCATATGTGTTATTGAGTAATTAATTCAAATAAAAAATGAAAAAATTGAAAACAGAATAACGTATCAACTAGCCCCGGCAGTGGGGTCAATTGATACATTTTGCCTTCGTTCAAATAACATTTTTTCATTCATTTTGTATGTATTTTCTCAAGTTTTCGCTTACTATATATTAAAGAAGAAGGACCAAAGTATATTTTGGCATATTTGTTATTAAGTAATTAAATCAAATAAAAATGAAAAAAATTGAAAACAGAATAATGTATCGACTAGACCCGGCCTCCCCTATTACTATCGATTAAAAAAAAATCAATTTTTTCAGCGTCCTAAACCAAGTTCCCCCCTTAACTTAGCCGTTGAAATCATCAAACTCGCCACCACAAGAATTCCATCAGCACCCAGAGCCGAATTCCACACGATTCCATCCGTCAGCTAATCGCCAACACATCAGCACAGCCATCCAACTAGCATCCTCTGCATCAGATACCTCTCGGGTATCCGCCAAGGCGACAAAGTACCCTCGACCACGCAAAAGTTCAATCTCAATCCCCGTGCACCTGCGCCGCGGGATTAAATGCCGCGCGTACGAGGCCAGAGCTTTGTCTCTGGCCACGGAAAAGTGGATTACGACACCGAAGTGCCGTCCAGCGTCCGTGTTCCCACCTATCCACGGGCACCTACGTGCGCCAGCCACCTACGAGGGCAGATGCTGAGGAGGAAGAATGGAGGAGCAAAGTGTCGGGAACGTAGCCGCGACATGGGCTGGAATAGAGTTAGACGAGCCTTGACAATGCGCGAGGATAGAGGGTACCGCGCGGGGACACTTGTTAGACGTCGCCGTGCGCGCTTCCTTTGTGCCCAGATGTTCCTGGCCATTAATTATCGGACGGGGGGGGGGGGGGGGGGGGCGCGGCGGAGACGACTGGCGCGGATCTGGAAAGTGGCGATAGAGGCGCAATTTTAATTAACCACCCGAGCTGGGAACAATGTAACGCGGAGGTGTCGATAAATCCTCGCGAGGATGCCGGGGTTCGATTGGTCGCGCGCGAAAGAAGAGGCGAATTATCGGGCGCGTGGGCCGGGGACTTTGTACGAGCCGGGGTTCCGGCCGCGGCGATAAAATTCGTGTACCGTTGCGGAGATAGCGGCGGAGTGTTTTGCATTTAGAGACGCTGATATTTATCGAGTTATGGTCACGTGGCCGGCCTCCCCCCCCCCCCTCTCTGCCGTTAGTTTCGCGCATTCGTTTGTCGAGGCTGTCGCTCTATCGTTCGTGGAATTCGTGATTCTAACGGCACCGGCGATGAGTTACAGTCGAGTAGGCATCCAAGCCTCGGATAAGCTCCAGGGTAATTATCTGGATGGGGAACGTGGATGAATCGCGCAGGCGCCGAATCGGGGTCAAAATGGAAGTTCGCTAGAACAGTCCTACGATCAAGAACCACGAGAGGAATTTACCTCCACCTACGCTTCTGAAACCGTTGCGCCCCAAGAGAATAGAGTTGGACTCGAGCAAAGTGCTTTCGCAATCCTCTGTTTAACTCGAGGATCATCTGCCGGAGGCCCCCGGGGGTGGACCAAATAGGTTGCAGCGCGAAAAAGAGCGCTTTGACCCTGATCAATTTCCTCCTGAACCCCCGGGGGCCGGCGACGCGTCGTCGCGTGTGTACGCGCAGCCTTGCGTAACAGTCGCCGGCGGGGAGGCAGAGGGGGCCCAGGATGGCGAAACGAACGCGTGTCCCCGGCTCGGGCCGTTCCTCTGGCCCCGGCGTTCCCCGGGCTACGCACTTTATGCCCTCTCGTTGGCATAAATCAGCCGGAGCCCGCACAACCATCCCAGCTGGCTCTTCCTCGGCGTGTTTCGCCACTTGCACCGAACGGCGACACAAGCGCGCCGAGGCTCGCGTTTTCCGCAGGACAAGGGGGCCCCGCGTACGTGCGTGCACGCCGCGTACCCGATCTCCCGACACGATCGCAATAAAATCGATCCCGGCCGATCGGGCGCGACTACCGAGGGAATCGTACCCGGGCGTTTAATTGAACCGGCCGCGAGGCGTCCTCCGCGGAGGAGGAACGGCCGCTCGGGCGAATTAACAGTCAAGATGCACGATGTTCGATGGCTCATGGCGCACACACGCCTGACCACCGATCGTTTCGAGTGGCTTCCTATACAACTCCATAAAACCGTGGAATTCGTGCTCGAGGGGGACGGAAAGAAAAAACGATTTAATCGTCCGGGCGCACGATATCAAGATCGAGCGAGCGTCGTGGTGTGCACCCTTCCACCATCGTTACCCGCTCCTCGTCCCCCGTCGTGGCCGCGAGGATTCAATTTAGAGTAACAGGAGAAATAGAGGCGAACGGGACACCAGGGCACGGGCGGGGGGGAGGAGGAACGGTGACCCCTACCCCCCCCCCCCCTTTTAATCCAGCGTCTCGCTGCCGCGGCCGATTAATCTATGGGCGTGCTGTTAATCGTTTAACCGGCGCTCGATAAAGCGGTTTCTAATTAGCGGAATGGAATGGAGGAGGCGTGATCGGATCGTCGAGGGAAATCCCTTGCCGGCCGAGGTCGTCCCCTGCGAAAGGGACGACGATGTTGCACAAGCCAGAAAACGTGGCCAGTGGGGAGGCCGCGAGGGGAAGGAGGAAGCGGGAGAGACAGGTGGAGAGAGGCTGGTGGCGAGGTGGCTCGTGCTTGCCACGAGGGGCAGAGAGGGACGAGGTCGTAGATAAAGGAGCTGAGAAAGCGGGATGCTGCAAATTGAACCATTACGACTAGAGGCGGTGGTACGCGACCGAATCGGCTGGAAGCGAGGCGAGCCTCGAGAAGAGCTCCTCTCCCTGGTCGCCGGCGGATAGTTACAACCTCGTCCTGAGAGCCGAGGGCCCTCGGAACGGAGCCAGTGACTGGGGGGGAGCAGAAGAAAATCGAGGGAGACGCGAGCGGGCAGAGCCTGGTTCTCCTGTTGTTGCAAATTGAACCATTATGACTATTAACTTCACCAGCGAGCCTCGTCGAATCGTGCAGCCCGGGGGGGGGGGGGGGGGGAGCTCGAGTTTAACGCGTCGCCTTCCACCGGACCGATCGACTTCTCCGGTGGAAGAGGAACGACGAAATTCCTCCGGGAAATGACGGCCAGGCGGGGTAATAAATTTCGAAGAACTAGATAATAAGTATCAGAGACCCTGAAAGCGGAGGAAGAAACCAACGATAACGTCAAGCAGTCGATGGATAAACTCGTGGAGACGAGAGTCGAGGAAACCTCGACGGTACCTCGTAACGCCTAGGTCGAGGAATAGTTATGGCCTCGTCCCGAAGCCGGCCCAGATGGTCTCTATAAGGGATGGCTCCGACGAGCTCACGGTCAACCGCTATTAGGAGCACGTGATCCGGACACGCCTTTTACGAGTTTTCATTCTCCCCGGTTATTGGCGCGTCGCGGGGCGAGGAACGGCGCGCAATAAGCACGCCGCGCGGCCTCGTCGCCGCGAGCACGCACTCGAAATAATTGCGAGCGATCCGACCTCGTTAAACGAGAGCCGCCTGCAGGAACACCGGAATGAAATCCCGCTTCGCGCGAAACCTGCACGCTTCCTCGGCCAGATGCCCGGCCGGCGCGAACGCGACACTAACGTGGCAATTTGTACGGATGCGAGAGGTCGTAAAACCCGCGGGCAAGTACCATTTTCTATACGCGCTGAAACGCACGCCGGGCCGCTCCGCCACCCTTTAATCTCGTTCCCCACAGGCTTCCATTAATCGCGGATGGATATTCGTCGGAAATGTTTCCCCTATAGTTGGAGGATGAGAGAGCTTGGCTGGCGATGTGTACAAGACTTGAGAGGAAATACGTGGAGCGCGAGAATGAAGGAGCTTGCTGGAAGAGACTTGCATTTTTAAACTAATAAAGCAATGTCCCTAACTTGCTAACAAAATCGACCATGGATAAGAGAGAGCTTCCTCTCTACGTCCTCCGTCGAAACCTCCACGTGCAAAGTGAATTACGAACTATATATATATATATACACACACCTAATGTACTACGCTAACTTTACCAGACCCCGTGGGAAACATTACTGATACCATTCACAACTGCGGAAAACAGTAACCCTCCCGCAAATGGCGCGGTGAGAGTGTTAAAAAGTCACTCGAGCATCCCCTAGCGTGGGGCGCTGATAGAGCCAGCCGAGGAAGCGGTGGCATGTCAGAAGCTCGACGAGCCGATGGATAGCAATCGGCGAGAGGCAGGGGCAAGAAGGTGGAAAAGCCTGGTGGCTTGTTTAACGGGAAAAGGCGCGCGACCGAGGGCAGGCCAGCGTGAAAGACAGTGGGGGCGGCGAGGAAGCAACGAAGAAGGTGGGGTCGCCATGGTTGTGGTCCGCCTGGGAACGACAGGACCAACGCATTGTGATCCGAGCAGCGAGGAGGCCACGCTAGGCTGACCCTGGGCTTTACATTAACCATCCACCGTGTACACACGCACGTAAATGGCCACCACCCCTCGCTTAAGTTGTACCTGTTGCTCCGACTAATCATTGCCCCGCCAACTACCTTTTGTCTTCCCTCCTTCGCCTCCTCCTCCCCCCCCCCCCTCCTGTTACCCTCCCGCTCGCAGCGTCTGGGACAAGGTTGTGCAACGGGCAAAACGAGACTTTCTTGCCGCGGTAAACAGAGCGGAACGCGGAACGCGGGCACCGTCGAAAAGATCCCGCCGGCCACTGAAAACGCGGCGGGCCGGTGGTCTGTGGCGTTAATCGACTTTTATTGTCGAACGCATTCCTCGCGGCTGCCCGCGAAAAAGCAGTTCAAGGAGAGGCCCCTGTCGATCTTTTCAATTCGTGAGAATGCCGCGGACACGCGGCTTCCAAGCAATGACAATGATCGCGGGGGAGGCTTGAGAACGAGAGATGCGCTCGTTGACGATGGGTCTGTCTTATGGGAAAACCAGCTGCGGACGAGACTGTGGCACCATTACCTTGGGACCTTGGTACGTTCTGATTGAGGACAGTAACTTCGCGGATTCCACGTGTTGGATAAATCTTTTCGAGTGTTTTTTTAACTGAAGAAATTGGCGCGGCGGGGATCGAAGTTTGTGTGTTCTGGGATTGGTGAATGAGAGATCTGTTTCCTAATCTTTGAGTAGACAATTTAGTGGCGCGTTGGTGCAATATTCAATGCAACACACTGCCAACTGCCTGAGTTTATTTTAATGTTTAGTAAGCTCTTTGATGCACTGATCGCAATGGCGAGAGGATCTGCTTAAGGGGGTAGGTCACCCTCGATAGCCCTAAAATAGGTCTTTTTTCAAACGCAAATTGTAAAGTGATTAATAACAGTACAGACAAGGTTTTCCCCTAGTTTTAATCGTCATTCTATGAGCTTTAACACAAAAAAAGAAAAGTCTATATATCTCTATGTACATAAAAGCTGTGAGTAAAAACGTAAAGGCGTGTACGCGGTGCACCGTTTGATGGTGTACATAAAATCTCGAAAACCCCTCCAATGATGTGGATGAAAATTTAATGAGACATGCAGAAAACCATTCCCTAAGATGTGTCGGGAGCAGATTTTCGGAAAAAAAAAATAATACAATGTTTATGTTGAAAAATACGATTTTATCGATTTCTTGTATGAAAAATATTTTTTATCTTTTTTTTAAGAATTCATCTCGAAATTCTGCTTCCGACACATCTTAGGGAATGGTTTTCTGCATGTCTCATTAAATTTTCATCCAAATCATTGGAGCGCTTTTCGAGATTTTATGTACACCATCAAACGGTGCACCGCGTTCACGCCTTTATGTTTTTACTCACAACTGTTTTGTACATAGAGATATTTAGACTTTTCTTATTTTGTGTTAAAGCTCATAGAATAGCGATTAAAACTAAGAAAAAACCTTGTCTCTACTGTTATTTATCACTTTACAATTTGCATTTGAAAAAAGGCCTGTTTCAGAGCTATCGAGGGTGGCCTACCCCCTTAAGGGGTCATGCTCAGTCAGGAGGCCGAAAAAAGGGGTGGTCTTTGGAAATTTTTTACTCAAAAGCTATAACACATTTCTCAAAAAATCTTTTTTCCTTTTAAGGATTGCATCTAGTACCGTGCATCGTAATTTTTTTTGTTTAAAAATATTTATCAATAACTAAGTTATTGTCCATCACTCGAAGGTTCTCTAAAAAAAAAAAGCTTCCGCGGTGACCACTGTTGCTCGAAAGTCGATCATCTAAAATAAAAAATTCAAAAGAATTTACTTATTATATTATATTATCTAGTATTTGAACGAAGGATTTTTTTATCCGATGCTTAGTTTTCTTTTAATTGACGAAAATCAGGCACAATTTATGATAAAAATTGAAACTTTTACTTTAAACATCAGCCATTTTTTCCCAAATCAATATTTCAAAAAATCTTTCGTTCAAATACTAGATAATATAATATAATACGTAAATTCTTTTGAATTTTTTATTTTAAATGATCGACTTTCGAGCAGCAGTGGTCACCGCAGAAGCCTTTTTTTTAGAGAACCTTCGAGTGACGGACAATAACTTAGTTATTGATAAATATTTTTAAATAAAAAAATTACGATGCACGGTACTAGATGCAATCCTTAAAAGGAAAAAAGATTTTTTGAGAAATGTGTTACAGCTTTTGAGTAAAAAATTTCCAAAGACCACCCTTTTTTCGGCCTCCTGACTGAGCATGACCCCTTAAGTAACTTTGTATTCCAGTAATGTGGATACTGCTACTGAATATCCTTCTTTTATCCTTCGCAATGGATTCGTTATAGAGAACCATCGATTCCTACAATTATTTTGAACAGTGCACAGAGAAGGAAAAATAGAATTGTAATGTATGAATTCAAGGATTATAAATAAATAACTAAAGAAAATAAATTATCCAAAGTCTAGAGCGATGCAAGAGTTTCGCAACGGTGTTGGCAATGTGTTAACCAGATACCTACTCCCATTTATAACCACAAGATCCGCGATATGGAACTCTATCAGGGCATTGCCTAAACATTATGAAATATATGTATCCTGCATACGATTACGTCAGAATTGACGTACTCGATAACAATTTCCCATTCATTCAAACAAAACACGCACGCATATACGATCAATTCGATTTCTCAGAAAATTCAATAGTAACCCTCTGTGGTCCACGTATCTCGCGCAATGAATACTCAATAAACATAGTATAGAATAATCAATAACAGATGCATGAGAAAAGCAACCACTGATTAGATTATTAAACTAAGATTTCAAATCTTTCTCTCTTTACGCACTCAAGCTTATCGAAACTTCGACAGATTCTTCTCTCATTTTCCAAATAGATGATAGAAATTATATTTCACAATTATCCTTGTATTAATAACACAGATGTTATACCACATATCAGCATAGCAGTGTTAAATATAACAAAGTGTGCGATCATTGATTTGAATCTCTATTTGCGTACGTGGATCACTGCGCTCGGCGACCACGCGTGTCTAGAAGACACTATCGGACCACGAAGGGTTTGTAAATTAAGAACCGGGGACTCACCCTCGGGGCATTTGCACTTGTAATCCAATTCGTTGATCTGCTGACACGTGCCTCCGTTTTTACACGGCGATGGGTCGCAGGGAATGTACTCGTTCTCGCAATTCTGGCCAGTGTATCCGCTCGAGCATATGCATCTGCAAAGGAAACGGGCGGTTAAAGTCGTCGGTTACAAGCGGGCAGAAAACGAGGCTGGTCGATTAAGCGGTCTGACGAAATGGCGATCGACGGGGCCGATAAATTATTAGTTAACGCGCCTGCGATCAAGACTTCAGCCACTAATTGCACTGTGCACACGTGGTTGCAGGGGAGGGAAACACAGTGCACTTTGGGTAGCCGAGGAAACCGCCGAGTGATTTCACGTGGGTTAATGGAATTTGGTAAAATATTTTAGGAGAAACGAAATTCTTAGATGAGTTTATAATATACAGTACCCACCTACTGGAAACATTTATTGCATCACTCGAATATTAAACACGTTATCAATTATACCCCTCCTATTATTAGTACTAAGAAGATATTGTTGCAAAAATATGTAGCTCACTATTTTGGTGAAAATAAGTTGGATGCTGTTGGATATTTCGTGTCTGCCGTGAGTGCGTGATGGAATGTAAAGGTCAAAATTGAATCAACACTCTAAGAGGAGATACTGCGTTATGGTTTATTGTTTAATGAAGGAAAGATATTCCTTTTTGATTAAGCCGTGTGGGCACCGATATTCTTTCTCTCGGCTCTCGTTGGAGCCATTCGTTCTTTGCGACTTGTATGATACAGACGTATATTCCTACACCTTTCTTAATTAAAGTTTTAGATTGTAGTTATAAAAGACTTGTTTTATTAAATCACCTACCCAACAACCAACAGATGCGAATTATGTTATCAATCATATTGCTATGAAAATTGTGCGTACTACGTAAATTTGAGGGTGCTGCAATAAGTATTTCCTACTGGACTCTGTATGTGATATTGGAAAATGTCATACGAGTAAGTGTGGGAGAAGGAATATTGGAGGTACATGAAAAAATATTTGTAGAATATAATTTCAGAGATGAGTATAGATGTTTTGAGTTATTTTTTCTGTGTTTTAGTTAGTCTCGTTATAAGTTGGGCAGAGAATGTGTTTTGGTGGTGGAGGTAGGTAGGTCGGTTGTTATGGAACAGTTCCATGGAGTTTTTGCATTAGAAGATTGAAGATACAAGATAATTAGACGATTAATAATGAACCGTATAGAAGGAAAAATAACTGTAATTGGAGGGAAAATTATTGTGTCAGTTTTAAGGTTTCGTGTGCTGAATTCATCTTCCAAATTCTGGTGCAATTTGGACTTTTAGCTTCTTTTGTTAGCAATAAGAAATCTACGGATAGAATTCATACAACCTAATATGACCACTTCAGGACTCAACCTAGAATCTTGAATAATAAATGTAGTAAACTGTTATTGAAGATAAGTTTAGGCCACATAAAGCTACAAATGATTTGTAAAATAATGGCCAACTGCAAAGAGGAATGTGTTCTTAAATCTATGAAGAATGAATGAGAACGCTATCTAGAACACTCTCTTCCTAATTTCTTGATCAGCTGATCAATTAAAGATTGTGGTTACTGGCTAGTGATACCTAACAGAGCCATATATCAGTCAAATATCAGTGCATCTTCAAATTAAAAATTAAAGAATCTACTTAGTTGCTGCAGAATTGAAAAATCCACATCTTTTGTCAAAAGAATAATCTTATAACCAAAGGTTTCTAACTTTTCCAAGTCCAACAGAACTGAAATCCACAAGAATCTCAAATAAATACTAACTGTTACGGATTAGTGTCAGAATTTTCAAACTCCTATGCAAAATAAATGATACCAATATTTCAACATACTATTTCTACTCATTTCTCAAAGCTAATGCACTGAATAATTATAATTTAACTGATTCAAAAAGTAAAGGTATAGATAACCATTATGCATAGTTATCTGTAATTAATAAACTCTTAGGCTCTGACTGCAGAATTCCTCAATTTAACAAGAAATTTGATTATGCCACCCATAACGCAAACGAAAAATATTTTAAGATCGCGCGAAATCGCGAGTATCCACATAACAGGCGGACAATGGAAACGCATTGCATTTCGATCGATTTCTCACAGTTCTTCCGTTCGTTGACTGTCATCGAGGCAACGCGAGACCACTGAACCTCATGATCCATCGAAACGATCAATATTTATAATACCGGTTTCTTGCGCGGCGTCAACTTTTTACCCTCAGTATGACACTTTTTATGCGAATCATTCAAATCACAGCAAAAACGCATAAATTACTTGAATACCAATAGATACGATGAAAAATATGTTAAGTACTAATCTGCTTAAAAAAAGTGACGACATGATACTTTTCAACATACAGAATATTCAAACGTCAGCGTGTACTAAATAGAAGAGAAACATCACTATTCTAATTAAATTTAACAGCACGCTCCAAAAGAAATATGCTATAATTAATACCTCTGCATGCGTAAAATTCTCTAGAAGCACTATGCAACGAGGAGACAGTATCATTATTCTAATAAAAAGTCAATGCTGCACGTCAAAAATCTCACGCTCCAATTGATACTGCATACTTGCGCGGTATTGGAAATTCAAAAAATGGCGCGCTAAGTAGTTAGAAAGGAGAACACGCACCTCGAGCCAGTAGCCAGCAGAAGCAGCAACAACACGCGCGTCAGATACATTTTCGCTCGGATTCGATTCCCTCGGGTCGCGCAAGGACGCTGTCCTCATATTTTTACGGGAGCTCGCCGCGTGTTTACTCCGTTACCGAGAATCAGCATAGTCGTAGGCCCCTTGTTTTCAGGCTTCCCCGTCGAGGATCACGAGAGAAATAAACACATCCACGCACACCTCATACCGACGCTCGCAACGAGCACGTAAATCGATTCCACAAGTTCACAATCCTACTAATTGCACTAGCTTCGTATCACAGAACCGAACCAGTCGTCGAGCAATGCTATCGTCGAATAAATCCCAATCGTACGTCGGTGGGAACGGCGAGGCAGAGCTCTGAAAAAATGGCGGCTCGTCGGTGCACCGTCCCTTCCAGCCTGCATCGAGATTTATTACCGGCTCGATTCCGGCACGGGCGGCTGATTATCCTTCCGCGACGCGTACGACCTCATCCACGCCTCCATCCCCGAAAATTTCTGCTGTAACCGGAAGCTCGTGCGACGCTTTCGACCGCGGAGCGATTTAAACCAGCGAAGCGGTTAAAAAACGGATCCACCGGCGGTGCATGTTCCACGCGACCGCTCGTAATCGTTCGATCGAGGTGACGTTTAGCTATCGATAATCTCGCTGCGTGGTATCGATGTCACCTCGGGCTGTATCAATCCAGCGTAGCTACTCTGGCGGGATTCGGGGCGGTCAAATAAACGGCGGTGCGCGCGCGAAGAAATAAACGATACGTCAATGTCGAAGGGAGAAAAGCAAACAAACGTTCGAGCAGAGGACTCGAAGGGCAGGACGGTGGACGCGAGCCCGCGCGAGCGTGTATCTGCCAGCCGTGGGCCGCTCTTTTCTCACGCTCGTTCGCGTCGCTTTTCGCCGCTGCACACCGGTGCCGTTTCACTTCGCCACGGGGATCGCCTGGCGCGCGTACGCTCCGTACACCATCCAACGTCGATCCGTTTCGCGTGACAATGCGCCGAGCGTGGACTAAACTCTCTTAAATTCGCTCAAATTGCCTCTATCCTGTGTTACGTCGGATCGCCGACGAGCTACCCATGACGGCTTGGCAGCGGGGGTAGGGGGCGTTGCCGAATCTCGACCGTGCCACCATCGGACTGTCAAGACATAGATTTCCAACGATTTTCTTCGTGATACCGTAGTCCTTCCTCGGATAAATCGACGGAGCACCAAGTCACGACGAATGCAGCTAGACGCTCGAGATTCGCAGAGAATATCGACACGCTTACGAAACGCCTCGCTTGCCGGTGTTTTTGGAACGCCACTACGAGAATCCCGCGAAATCGACGACACGACACGAAAATATGCACTGGATTCACTACAGTTACTTTCACACGGCCAACGAAGCACTATAGAATGTTACTTCTCGCGGCCACCGGTTTTCGCGCGTATTTTCATGAGTCGGTGGTGGACTGAAGGGTTAACGCCGACAGAGACGCGGACAGAACGTGTCTCATCGTCGGACGGCTAGCGATAGACTAACCTTACCTTCTACCCTGGACCGCTCAGAGGGCGCCACCGTCATCAGCGACCCTCTCCACTGGCGTCACACACGATTCCCCCCCATTGGGCTGTCGTGACTCCGTTTCCCTTCTCTTTCCACCTTACCCCGGTAACGCTGCCATTCTCTCTCCCTCTCGCGCTCGTTAACCAAAGTCCCCTCGGCTCGTTTCGTCACCCTTCGTTAGACTTCGACTACGCCTCGCTTTATCCTACTTTCGCGCACGTCGGTCGCCCGTGGCCCTCTCGTTTCACCTATCCGCCTAGGTGCCTAGGTCGCAGCAACGACGCGGAATCATTGCGTGCATCTCGGGTCTCTGCCCCTACGTCCCTCCACCTTCGCCGATAGTATGCAAGAATTTTGCTAATTCGATAGTTACACGATATTCCTTGCATGCGCGCAGACTGGGGAGGGTGTCGAACGAAATTTGTTACACGCTCTCGGGGCTTCTTGTCGCGGCACGCTAATTGAGTGCATTTCCGTGCGCGGGCACGACGCTGCGTCCGACGAAACTGCTCCTCGGCAATCCTCGGGCGCGGAAACCATTTCTTTTGTAACGATGCATGGGTGCGAGCAGTGATTTTTCTTCGGAGCTTGCAGAAAAGCGTGTAATAAAATTAGAAATTGCTTGAAAGAAATACACCACTATTTATTTCGCGAGGCAATTGCTACTGTCCCTCGTTCGACTATAGTCTAGACAGGCGATGAGAATTTAATCCCATGACCGTCGGTCGCTTGTTTTCACCGGAGCCCCTCTTGCTCGTGCAAATTTGCACCGACGCCCGAAAAATCTCGTTAATCCCCTCATATGAATATTTATGGTAGCCGCCGTGCAAACAGGCCGGAGGCAGAAGCGTGCTGGAGGCACGGAAATCCCGCTTAAACCTTGTTGACCGACCCGCTTAGGAGCATCGAACAACAGGCCGGATGGTGGCGAATTCTAAAATTTAATTTTCACTTGTTTACAGGCACAGCGCGAGCGGAATGGCTCGCGGGCGTCGCGCAGGCACGCCGGGCCTCTCCAAGCGCGCTGGGGGGATGATCCGGATCGCCCCGCTAGCCGAGGGTAACCCTCGAGCTTCCTGGCCGAACCTACGTTACAAATCTCCCCCGTCTAATCCATTATTCCGCATCGACGGTCGCGAATGATTCCTCGATACATTCGATTTTCGAGAGTCCCCGATCGCACGTAGCTTACCGTCGTCTCAATGGTCCGGCGAGAGCGCGAAATTCGCTCCACTTACTTTATGGAAAGCAGCGCCGCTCCGGCGAACAATGCGCCGCGGATGCCGGAATAAATCGCGGCGCCCGGCTCGCTCGAAAGCCACCGCAGCTTCCTTCCACGGGATATTTAAATTGAAAGCAGCTTATGAAACCTGGTTTCGCAAGGCGGTCATAAAGCTGAATTGTCCCGCGGAACGGTAGGTAATGGTCCCGGGGCAGCGCAGGGTAAACGAAAACGATTTCGATACCGCGGCCGAGGTGTTTCCGTTACGAATACGGCCATTGTTCTACGAAGCTGTCCAGCTGCTCTACGGGCATCGAGAAAGACACGTTACCCGGCGCGGGTCCCCCTAAAGACATTCGGGCTCGCGGAGGTTCGGTTAGACAGGCCGATGTTTATGCGTCGTCCGTTGTACGATTCATATTGGATGGATATCACGGCGGGCACTGACAGGAGGAAGCTTCGGATACCTTCAGCATGGGTCTCAGCACTCAAAGGTAGAAAATATGTCAGAAGTGATCCAGGGACCAGTCGGGGCCCCTGACTTTCGAACGGCCGACACGCGGTGCTTTCAGCGTCGAACACGCGCTTCCCCGTGGCTCTCGGATGGAAAAAGATCGAAAAAGAAGAGAATCGCCGCTGGAACCGGGCGTTCTCCATTCGTCCCCTTCGTTTCGACAAATTCGGGAATTTACCGGCGAATATAACTGTAGAAAACAGGACCGTATATTTATCAGCCTCGATTTTATCGGACGCCTCGCTCTGCCCAGTTACGAGCATGTAAATGTTGGATATTGCCTCGGTGTACGTAAACATGGGAACAATCCGACGGTGCGCGCTAGATCGTAATTTTATTTCCTCGGCCGTTCTGAGTGTCTCGCTGGTTTCCAGAATATTTCGCGCGATCGGTTACCCCGACAGCGAAGGAAGGAGAAGAGGAAGAGGAAGAGAATCGGCGCCGTATCGTAGATCAAATCGCGCTTCGTCTTTTACAGCCGACTATTTTTCGGCGGGCTAATTAATTAGGCACGCGATGGGCAGTAAAATTCCCGCGGCAATTAAGACCTCAGTGCTTGCTCGGCAGCCTCCATCGACACCGAGCGTGCATGGAGCACCGCTATCGTCCTGCCACGAGGCACTCGGCGAGAATAGATTAAATAAAAACTGAGCACAGAGGCATTCTCTCGCTGACTCAACTATTTTACCATAAGACAAGAAAAAATCGAAAGCAAACTCTAGAGGTGATATTTTAGCGAATCCTTTCCACCCAACCCGACCAATTCCATCGTGCGGCGACGCACGTAATAACATCGGAAAATGAAGTCATTTCGGAACAGCGTGCAAGCATCCCCGCAAAACCGCCGACAAGAAAGGAGCCGCTCGCGCGCGCGATAAATGCAAAAAGGCGCAGCCGGCTGCAAAACTAATGGGACCGGGTCCGAGAGGACGACGGATCGATCGCAGTTTGTCACGATCGCCGATCGGTCCCCGTGCTCGTTATCATCGAACCCCGCGACTCCTTGGCGCTGGACGGTGCCCCCCCCCCCTTTTTTTATTTCTGCCCGCGGCCGAGACGAGCAAAACGATCGCCACGCGAGCCTCGGGGCCCCCGCGGCACCGATCTAGTCCGAACGGGGGTTTTTGCAACGCGGCGAACAGAGCCGGGTGTACGATTGGCCGCGGCATAATTTCGCCATTCGTTTCGACGTCCAGTTATTTCGTGCACCCGCCCCGACCGAGGACGAAAGGAATAAAAGCCACCGTGGAGGAACGATCGTCCTCCGCGAGGTGGAACACCGTGGCTGGCATTGGGCGCGAGGGGACGAAGCGGAGGAGAAGAATGGTCACCGTCCATTTTTCAAGGGGACCCTCGGAAACGACAGAAAAGGACACGCACGAGAAAAAGTCGCCTTTTCGTTTGGTCCCTAATGCGAGGCTGGATTCGTCGACTCGAGGGAGAGCGAAGACGGGGCGAGAAGGATTAACCCCTGGAATAGGGAGAGAATTTCAGCAGGTTAGAAAGTTTGGGGGGCTGGAATTTTATTTCTGAATCTTTTTAATTTCTTTCGTGCCGCTTCACAGTGGTCTGGGGATATCTACATTTAGCGGCCAAAATTCTGATCATTCTGAAACTTGGTGATTAAGGGTTTTTGCGGTCGCTGATAACGAATTTGGCACCAAAAATTTAAAATCAAAATGGCGGATTCAATGTGGTGCGCATTGTGATCTGGAAAGCGGTATTTTATAGCCAAAATTAAAAATCATAGCCGTACTAGAGAAAGAAAGAGAAAAAAGAATCAGACCTAACATTATCTTTGACTTAAAAAAAAAATATTAAAAATTATTATACATATAAAATATATACAATACCTCGAGCGTCATTTCTAAAAGTCTGCATAAAATTGAAGATTGCAGGAGATTGCACTTGAAATTTACATGCTCTTGTTAACAATTGTGTAAGCTTTCGTGTAAAAAAAGTCCGATGTTAATCTGGCTTAATCCTTTTTTTATAAGCCTTCTCAAACTTTAAATTCATATAAACATTGCACTATTTGTTCATGGACTAAAAAATGCCTATGACACATATAAATAACTGAAATATACTTCCTTACTTATATACCTGTATGATATAAACACGTATTTTGATGTTCTATAATGAGTAATTAAAACAATTAGATTCACATAAAATTTGATGATTTTGTCTTTGTAATATTATATCTAATCAAAGAGTCATCTGAAAAGAGAAAGCTATGCGGATTTAGAAGCTCTGGAGGGTTGTCAATTCATAAAAAAAAAAATGACATTGTAAAGTTGAAGTTGAGAAATTGAATTTTGGCCACCATCCAGACCACTGTGCGCTTCCGTGAATTGGGATTATACTTCGCAAGAATTCAATATGGAGATGGATCCTGCTTTTTGTAGGATTGCAATAAGATCGCCTCGTTCCTTTTGCCTACATTTATCCTGTCATTATAGCTAATGCGTCACGTTCATGCTCCTCGAGTCTGTTCCCTCAATAAACTGCCACGTCAACCGTGATTCCCCCCCAAAACGTACTGCATACTTAAAAGTGAATCTCTGTAACACCGAAAATCGAGCTCGACCCCCTCAAAGGCTGGGACCGTTTTGTCATTAGCGGTACCAAAAATTGATAGGAGTCATTACGAAGTACCGGGGGCCGTCGATTTAATTGACGTGAAATTGGAATCGCCGCGGGTTCACCGGGGCCCGATCGACGGGTGGAGGACAGGCCTCGAGACGCTCGTTCCCGTTCATCTTTACGAGGCTATCAAGTCCCGCGATGAAAACATTCTCGCGCGGAATATTAAGTGCACTCCTGGTTAATAATAACCTTCCAGCTTTAGCTATTGATACGCGTCGCTCGATTACAGCTTCATAACGCGTGTACGTGCATTACGCAGGAATTTCGCATTAGGCGGGAGACGAGCGGCGGGCCCGTGGACGTTCATCGAAAATGAGTGGGCCCACGTTGCACCGATTACCCGGGCACGTATAAAAAGTTACGCGAGCTCGGGTGCGCTCTGCTCTTCCTTTATCGTGCCTACGTTTTCCTGTACCTTAACCATTGATCGACGGAAAGCTTAACCGTGAATCGGGCGCAGACTCCATTTTCAGCCATTACTTCATTCGTACATACTTCAGAATATACTTTCGTGTTAGGTCCAATCTTGTTATAATCTGAGGCCCTTATCTTCTTCGTGGAACAAGACTCAAACTTAATTTTTCCCGACTGCGGCATTTACGAGATAAAGTCGTAAGTTGTGAAAAACTGAGAGTGTGAGTCTTGAATGCAAATTCTAAGAATTTATTGGGGATTTAGGAATATTTTTCCTAGAATTAAAGTTAAGTAAAGATTTTTAAAAAGGCCGTGTTAGAACGAAACAAGTCGTGCGAAAAGAGAATTTAATTTCTTTCTAGACCGTGTTAAATCAAAAAACCGTGTCAAAACGAGACTAATGGTACTGACAAGGGAACACCGCGAACCCGGACTCACCGATTGGAACGCAACTTTGTGGGATTCTAGAGTGACTCAAAACAAGAACAACGGTGTGTTTCACTTGGGCCCTATCGCCCTTTAAGGGGGTGAAAACTAACCTCAAAGTCAAATTGGCACTTCCACTTGGCGTATAACTCTCAAAGTACAACAGACAGACAAAAATGTTTCAAACAAAAGTTTAATGGTGCAATGAGCACTGCAAACCTGCGTTAACAAAATTTTGAAAAAAGTTTTTTTCGTTCAGGTATTTTTGTTTAAAACTCTTTTCAAAATTCTGTTAACGCAGGTTTGCAGTGCTCATTGCACCATTAAACTTTTGTTTGAAATATTTTTTTCTGCCTGTTGTAGTTTGGGAGTTATACGCGAAAAAGTGGAAGTGACAATTTGACTTTGAGGTTAGTTTTCACCCCCTTAAAGGGCGATAGGGCCCAAATCAAACACACCGTTGTTCTTGTATTGAGTCACTCTAAAAACCCACAAAGTTGCGTTCCAATCGGTGAGTCCGGGTTCGCGGTGTTCCCTTGTAAGTAAACACGTGGGTTGGTATTTTAAGATGGGTCCCATTGGGCCCACTATGCACCAGGCGAAGGTTAACCGTGTGGATGGGCTGTTAGCAAAACGGGTGTGATTCGAGAACGTCTTAATGTGACGAGAAATGAACACCAGTTGAAAAGTGTTCCAGGAGCCGATGGTTAACGTCGGTGGAAATCGCGGGAGAAATGATTCACGCGTCACGCTAAATGGAAAGGATGTTGCAAGGATACTCACGTTCCCGCGCATTCTGGTCACATTTTCGCACGAGACTGCTGCGCAACATTGTTTCGAACGACGATCTAGATCATCTCATTGATTATACATCAGCGACTTCGTTACGCGTTTGCATGCCGCGAAAGAGGAAACGAGACGCTTTATCATCCTCGTCGTGACTACGTTTGATTCTGTATTCATAATTGTGGCGCAGAACAATCTTCAATTCAGAGACTTTAAAGTCTTCCAGGCTCTTTGATGAAGCTAATTGCAATGCTGATGGACTATGGAACATATTTCATACCAAGAAAGCTATGATAGTTCTCACGAAATAGGACTGTAAAAAATTTAATATCTTTAGTGCCCCGTGAAGCATCGGAGACTCCACGATATCTGTCACAAGTACTTAAAACTTTCGTCCAAAGAAGAAAGAGAAGAAAATACCTACCGAAGAATTTCACTTCAACTTTCCTGTAATCTAATATTGCAATTTAACATTTAACAATTTGATGAATTTTCATAGGCCTATTTTACGTATTAAGGATGCCAATAATTTTCAAATAGTTCAGCAGTAAATAAATTACTACCTAAATAGGTATTATAATTTAAGTGTATTGCAAAATTAATTCATTTCGCAACGAATCGAAGGGTACTTTTTCGGTCATGGAAGAATTCCTAATTCAGTGGTTTAATCGTACACTTGAGCAACAATTAATTCCGCGTCGGGTATTGTGTGTCCCGAGCCTATGACGTAAACGGATGCACAGCGCGTAAAGTAAGGAGTATAACGTTGGATTAACGCGGCTAATGGAACGCCAGCACAGGGCGCTTTCCCACCGTCGTAATTGCCTAAATTGGTTGGACTCGATAATCGTTATGTCAGATGATTCTCGACGATCAACTTCCCTGTTGGGCATTCTGCTGTTCGCAAAATTCCGTTCACACACGGACGTGGAAAGTACCACAAGACTCGCATTATAATTTCAATTATAATTTTTCATGAATACGACAACGGAGACATTAATAGCAAAAAATTCTTTACCACTATCACTAGAATACCTACTAAAATATTTCATAATTCAATATTCTTTCGACTCCTTACGATCTTTTCGAAACGTCTTAAATTAAAAGACAACGTTCCTCCTTCACAAAATAGAATGTTTCATTTCTCATCACTCCGCGAATCGAAAAATGTAAATTTTCTATTAAAGGGATTTCACAAAAGACTTCAATCGTCTAGAGTTCACACGATCTGTAAATGACGCGATGGATCCACACCCAAGTGAAAAATCTGGTAGACCTTGTCGTCGGTTCAATAGGTTGAGATACTGTCCTTCGACAACGCCTACAACATTCTGCTACGTTATAAATAGTATATGAATGACCGACATAATGCAACAATGATTAAGCAGTTGTTAAACAACTGTAATATCTAAAGCAGCATTCCTTTCTTCAATTGACTATGTTGGAAATTATCGCTCGGTGTGATACTCGATTCAGGATGGATCGCTAAGGGGTAGATCATGGAAAATCTAGTCCTCATCGCTCATGGAAATGTGGAGCGACGAATGGGCGGCTCATTTGCATCGTTGATTCTCTACAGAAGTGCAATGGAATTTAACCTTGACAGCTTGATCCCAATCGATAGCATTGCACCATTAATCACCACTGTCTCTCACGCGTTCAATTATCTCTGCCAAGATGGCGACTCGTGCTCGTTTGAAATATGACAGAGCGAAAGGGTCAAGCTATCGGCGACCACAGACAGAAATTGGGAGGCTCGAGCATTTCGTGCTAGAGAAATGTTAAGAAAAAATCGAAACTGTTCGTTAAAGGGGGGAGCCCTATTTAGGACGGCTACGAATGAAGTGATTCTTTGGAATTTTTTTCTAAGAAACTGTTAAGTGGATCTTTTCCAAACCTTCAGGGTATTTTAGTTCACATTCAAATAATACAAATTAATTTTTACGTTGCGAAGTGTTCGGTAGAAAAGAAGATATATGAACACGTTCGTTAGGACTCGCGCGCTGGAGTTACAAATTGGCGGGTGTAATGGTGGCTCCATTTCTTCCCCGAAATAAAAAAACCAAGGATTTTCTTTTTTCTAGTATAATTACATTGTCGATGAATCTAACGAACAAAGAAAAAGTTACGATTCTGCCCCAAGATATTTCGTACTATTTGTGGAAAAATAGTTGTTCAATTCAATTTATTTATCAATGCCTTAGGTTCGTCGACAATGTAATTATACTAGGAATAAGAAAATCCTTGGTTTTTTTATTTCAGGGAAGAAATGGGGCCACCATTACACCCGCCAATTTGTAACTCCAGCGCGCGAGTCCTAACGAACGTGTTCATATATCTTCTTTTCTACCGAACACTTTGTAACGTAAAAATTAATTTGTATTGTTTGAATGTGAACTAAAATACCCTGAAAGTTTGGAAAAGATCCACTCGACAGTTTCTTAGAAAAAAATTCTCAAGAATCACCTTATTCCTAGCGTCCTAAATAGGGGTCCTCCCTTAAGTGCGTCGCAAGTTTTTAACGAATTCCATCACGAACAAGAGAAGCTGAACAAATGCATTTTTAACATAGGATATTTAAGTTTTTTATATAAAATGAAACTTAATAAATAATTCATCAGCCTCCCTAAAGATGCGAAACTGGACTCCACCTTTAAAATGCCCAATCAATTAATCCCTACGTCCAGAGTATCCAGTTTGTCACGATTCAGTGTAAGTTTCCTCCAGCGAGACGCTGAAGATCCCATTAGTTTTGCACGTTGCGTTATCTCGATTCGGTCATCGACCTTATCTACAAGATCCGTTCCCCTTATGTGTATTCGCGAACGAGGAAGGATCGAAGGTGCAAATAGAAGGCATCCTGAGGTGCGTGCGTCAGTCTGGTGACACTCTGGTTCCATCTTCGACCAGTTGAACGAGCTGAATCGCGTGACAATCGTTTTTAATCTTAATCCCAGTAAGACTCTGCCTCGCAATCGTGCCTGCAACGCTGTGGGATATCGTGGATCGGCTGCAGATCCGGTTGCTCCACTGATTCTTTTACCAGGCACTGCCTCTGGATCCTAACAGCCTATTCCAAAGATTAATCTGACACGTTGATGTCTCGAATTCCCGTTAAATGCCCCTGCGTGACGACTGTGACGTTTAAGCAGGGTGACTCGATTCGTCGAGAATTCATTTGCACTTTCGATGCTGATTAAAACAGTTTCGTTTCATTTTGGAAGACAGATCTTGAGCGAATAGTGCCTTGACTGTGGGTCTTGGTGCTTTTATTTCTAACTGGCTTTACTACTCGGCTTCGCCCGAACAGATTCTGATTCTATAAAAAATTGATTTATTTTTTAGTAGACAATTAGTTAGACAAAATGAGGTTTTCAGGCGACTGACAAACACACAAACACTTTCTGCTTTATGTATTAAGATTGATATATACTTAGAATAATTTGGTATTTGGAGCGATACATATGAAGCTTTTTAACATTTTGCTCACCTCACTGAATCTACTTTGAGTAATCAAAAAGAGTAACAAAGAGTTGATATTACACAAATACAAGGTTCTAAAAGTTCCTGATACATCGCGCATTAGCTTTTCACCCAAACAGTTCCCAAGCTAAAATTGCAGCAACGAAGGTATGGTGGAAGATAATATATTCCAGTTTATGTCTTTTTTGTATTTCCTTCTCGGATGATCCAGTCATTCCCGGGAGTATGGGCCAGTCTTTTTGCAGTCCTCCGTGAAGCCACCTTGTCCGCCGTCATTTTGCACAAATTTTCATAAAAAAAATTGTTTTTCTAGCAAAATAGAGGTTGCTTTAAAACTATATAAAAAATCCAGGCCCTGTATTTTTATTTATACGAACAAAAAATCCCCAACTTTGTCTTTTGTCAGTGGCTTCAGCGTGGGGTCCCCCCGTTAATCTCAGCCTACCCAATATTTCTACGTACGTAGCACAGTGAAGAACAACCCGCAATCATTAACTCTCCACAACCCAGAGCGACCACCATCATTGCCCCAAACCCGCCCTCGTATTCGAGACACGTAAAAGTGTCTCCATCCGCCGAATATCCGACGATAATTCAAACGTTCGAGATCCCGATGCGTATCAGCATCAGACGCGAGGAACCAGCTCGCCAGCTTCGCTCGAGCTCTCTGTATTCACGCCGCGCGGGCGCGGATCCTTAATGGCCCCTTGACACGGAGTCCTGGATCATCGTTAGACAGCCATGTCCTCCAGCAAAATTCGAAAATCCTGCCCCTCGACATTCAGGGCACGTAGTTATCGGCCAGTCGGTGCGGTAGAAACGGGTTCTTCGAATTGCTCGAGATCTCTATTTCTGCCCGCTTCGGCGCCGATCCAAGGGAAGAAACGGGCCCGGCTTCACGACCGCCTCTGGCCGACCCCGCTGACCTCGCCTAGGCTTCCCTCGCTGCGTGGAAACGACTCTAAAGTCCTCCGCCCCGATCTACGGATCCGCTCGTTTCGTCCCGGCCTACGTGACGCACTTTCCAGCACACCTCGCCGCGTATGAATAACATATCACATCGTGAGGGACGCGTGACATCCAGCCGCGAGAGCCGCGCCGCCCGGCAAGGCTGTGAGAACACCGATGCTCCTCGTTAGATTACTTTCTTCCACGCCGGCTTCAAGGTTAACGACGGTCGCGCAACGGATCTTGATCGAATTAACATACACAGTCGATCGAGGCCCTCCTCGAGTTTTCTCAGCATGGAAAAGCGCGCCCTGCCCGCCGGCGGCGTGTAATTTAAACTGAATCGCTCGTCCGCTGCAAGCCGGGCGGCTGCCCCTTTCGGATCACTGTATTCCGATTCCCGTGCACGATATTCAAATTCTCGATTGTACGACGAAACTTGGCTCGGTCACTTCTCAACGTTATCGCAGAGGTAAGCACTAATGTTTCCTTCTTCTCTGCTGCCAAAGTCTACCACGTTCTTCCGACAATCTTACACGGGCGACATGCTTGAAGAATTGCAAAAAAAAAAGCTTTCGAGGAACTGTGCGCTACCTGCGATCGAAGCCGTATCGGTGACACGAACGAGGCGAAGGGAACAGGTGCGTACACATTCCTGGCTTTCGCAGGAATGAAGCCGCAGGGTGAACCAGGTGCCACATAGTTGGGGCTAGAGGACGCGAAGAATTCAACCCAGCGGGGTCAATCGCTGCAGCGGCCGAAATTGCTGCGGAGGCCACGCTTTATCAAGATCCACTACGGATCCGTCGGAGGGTTAAGGAACACGGGCGGACTCTTCCTTTTGCCTCGCCTCCGCTCAATTAAATTCTACTTCAGGGAGATCATTTCATAAATCACATCCTGTCCCGCACACGCGCGCGCATGCACACAGTGCGCGAGCGCGCGCTGCTCTTCGCGCGCGTGTTCGCGGCGGACGCTGATTGCTATCCACCAAACAGCGGGCTTCTTGAACGTTTCAAACAAATGGAGCTCGAGTGATTCAACGAAGTTGCGCATCGCGAAGCATGCGGAGCGACTCGTTGATTGAATTTTTCTAAGCTTTTTCCAGGCGCACTGGCAGGAGGAGGCTCCTTATCACCCTGAAAGTGAATGTGGGAAGCAGAGGTGCGCGTGAAGTAAGGAAACGAGGACACTCGCGAAGTGGAAACAGAGCAGCTTCGAAAGAAGGGAATTTTGTAAAATAAAATTGTCACCTCGAGCATTGAATTATCAACTGAACGCTCTTTCTGGAAAATTCTTTAAGCAGTTCACTGTTGCCATCGAACAGGGAGAAGCAACCGAAAGATAAAGTTCAAGCAACCAGCGACACGCCATTATCGTCTCACACGTTCTCTAAAATCTGCGACATTCGTTACGAGGCATGACTAACTACAAGAAAGCTACGATCACCTATCCGCCATTATCGGCTACGCTCTCTGTACGGAATATTTCATCGTAAGGACTCGATTAATTATCCCCGAGATCACGAGGCTGCATCGACGAAGTATCTGTCCTCGGCATAGTGGCGTGCTCGCTCGGCCACCGATTCGACGTAACTATTTAATAACATAGTACCTCCTACCCGCACCACCTGGCGGCCAGGCGTGCCACATCAAAGTCTTTATTAGACCCAATTGAACATTATTGCTTCTCGGGCCGCGTAACAGAGATCGCTCGAGAATGAGGGGAACAGGGTCGACGGAGGGCGAGGGGGTAGGTCTTGACGTGGTTATTTAAGCAGGTATGAAGGCAGGTGAAGTGATCTGCTCCTAGTTACGATCCTAGTAATGGCGGGCCTCGAATGGGATGTGCATGCGTCGATATATGCATGTATGAGCGTTAACTATGTTGCCGAGGAAAGGTCACAGGGCCCACTAGCAGAGCTGAAGTAACAGCGTTAAAAGGGAATTATTGGGTAGCGAGGCGATTAACCTCTCGGAGATATTTATTAGCCAGCTGAAGCCTGATTACTCCTGTCCTACTGCGAGCTTATTCCGCGTTAACCAGACACCGTGCAATTAAGGGTGGAAAGGACTGCTACGATTATAGGACGCAGGGATGGTATTTGGGGGTATGCGGGTAGTCGAAATTGTGGGACCCGATTTTCTTGCTTAAGGGGACCTTCCCGTCTAGAGCCTCAAAAAATAGGTGATTTTCAGGAATTAATTAAAGGAAAACTACTACATATAATTTAATGGGCCTTTTTGCATTGTATTAAGGATGTCTTAAATTATAGAAATATATTTTTGTTTTATAATTAATCATTGCAGACGGCACTGGGGAGTCGTTACAGTCAAGGCGTCAAAAAATTGATCGAAATTGGTGGGAACTGTATCTCCAAAAGTTATTATCCGATTCCACTGAAACTTTTTTCATCTTGAAGAATATACTTCTGGCTAGGGGGGGAAACAAGAAAAAATTACATAAATGACATTTTTTTAGAAAATAACGACACTTAAAGTTTGAAATCACTTTTTTCCCTATATTTTTCATCCTTTCAACGCCTTTGAAAATTATAAATTTTCAATTTTTTGTAATTTTTCTGGTATCCCCCCCCCCCCCAGCCAGAAGTATATTCTTCAAAATAAAAAAAGTTTCAGTCGAATCGGATAATAACTTTCGGAGATACAGGTCCGACCGTTTTGAGAACACTGTTTCGAGAAAACCGCGTTGAAAGTTTTACCTGGGCGCCGAGTGGCCGGTTGTTGCCCATGCATTTGCCGCTACTCAAACGCCTATAACTTCGGGAACTTTACGAATTTCAACAAATCCTTTTAAACACGTATTCCTAAAAGGTTGAAGATTTGAAAAATGAAATAAAAAAAATCGACTTTTAGACCGGAAGGTCCCCTTAAAAGTTCTTACATCTGAGGCCCTCAATTGACAACTGGCGTAAGTCCAAAATGACAAAAAATGAGTTTATTATAGAAATAGTAAGTATTAAGAATACCTGTTTTATTTACCACTCTAACTTGCGTATATCTTCTTTTATGTTAATAAAAAATAAGAGTCAATTTTACAGCCTAAGCCAAGTGATTGTCAAAACCGGCTAGAAAGAAGGACATGCTAGATCTGTTAAAGTTTATTCCTCCGATTCATCATACATTTTTCCACACATTAAACACCAGTGCGATTGTAGAAAGTGATGACGAATCCAGCAAGGAACGAGTTCCTTAATATACCTATTATAATAAATGAGATACTCAATGTACAAATATACTGTGTTTAGTGGAAAGCGTTGACTTCTTTTCTCGTAGTGCCTTGAAAATAACATTCGTATAAGTTATGATTGTTAATACATCAATTGTCGTATGGCGTAAGTCACCTTTTTACAAGCAAGTGATATTACAATTCAGTGCAATAATGGCACTTGATTATTCGTTATGTTACCGTTAGTTTACTAGTGAAAGAAATGTAGTTTCTCTTTTAAGGTACGTGATCGTAATTACTATTCTTTCGCTTTATTTTCTTACAATAAAGCTACATTCTGTTCTTAATATTTTATAAAGCATTACCCGGAAGTCCCATTTTCACAATGCTAAGAAAAGGGATTTAATTCACTTGTCAACTAAGGGGCTCATCTGGTCACACTGTAAAATCACGAATTAAAAGTTTTCGGGTACCCGTGACCCGAAAGCTTTTAAATATCCCGTAATTTCGGGTACTCCTAATGGTACTGCATGTGCAGAAGGGTGCGATTGAATTTCTGTGACCAGAACGGTGTTTGTCGGGGAAGAGGGTGGGGACCGGCGATTCTGGAAATTAATCAGACGTGACGATTGAAAGGGGAAGGTAGAAAAATGAAGATGTCGAGCAGTGTTAGGGGGGCAAGATTTTCGACCGACAAAGCTTCCCCGCTTGCTCCTGACGGAGGAAACGAAAGGATGGGCCGTACGTGTACGTGCACACTCGCAACCGCCGGCGTTGAGCCGATATAATTCAATATAATGTAGGACCCAGCGACATTATCTGCTCTCGCGCAGTCAGCTCGACTCGGGCCCCGATTAATCTCGACTCGATCTCAACAAAGCGCGGATTTATGTTCTCCGCGCCGCTCGGCCTTAAGTCCCCCGCTGGAACCAGTTTTTGGCGAGCTCGTTTCTTTTCCGCGATGACCCCTCGTTTTTCCCTTTCCCTCTTCTCTTTTCCCCGGCAAAGAAATCCCCGTCGTCAGCCACGAAATCTTCCCCGCGCTCCCTGCACTCCGACCCGCTGCCCCCTCCACCACGTGCCTCTAAGAACCCTGCAGGGTTCGGGGATCGTTGAGGAGCTGGGACCTTTGTTAAAAATCGATACGAACGTGGATGCTTCGTGAGATTTAAGTCGAAATTATTAAATAGGTATTTGGTGATATTCGTCGAATTCGTTTTTAAAGCTTAAATTTATTTTTGAGCAGCATATGTATTTGTTAGCATAAAGATAGAAATATGCGGTGCCAATTGTCTGGTATGTTAAATTTCTATCCTTTCATTGAAATACGTAATGATACTTGGAACTAAAATTATAATTATAAATTATATAGTTTTCTATGGATAGCTTCTACCTAGCTCTACCTATAAATAACGAGAAATACTAAAGAAGCTTCTCCATTCACTTTTAATGGGTATCGCAGATGAATGCACTTTCTGTTACGATGCAAAGAAATATCGATAATCGAGTTACTTAATCGATTCCATGAAGGAGCAACTAAGGTGAATGTCCCAATTTCTGCTCATTTAAGAGGTTACTCGTCATAAAGAAGGTGCAAAAAATCTGCTTGTGATCAAAAGTTACGGAGTAATTGATTAATTCTTTAATAATAAATCAACCAATTCGAAAACTATTTAAGAAAGATATTTCATGATGTTTAACTATTAATAATTTGTAATTAAATACAATGCTCTAAATGTCCGTATTTCTGCTCACGAAAAATAACGACGTACGTATTTCTACTCACCATTTGTACCAATTTCTGCTCACATAATATGTTGCCTTTTCACGTTAAAATAAGTTACATCTTTTATGGAGAGGTTTTATACCACAACAGTAAAGCATAAAATAATGATAAACAAAAAATAAAATGCCTTCGAATAGAAATAAAGGTTACAGCGTACATTGAATTGTGAGGTTATGTTACTAAAATTTTGGTGAGTATACTCCAAGTCATTTTAGAAGGAACCCGTTTCGCGCATGTAGAATGAGCTCATTGGCTCCGAGGGAGTGTTGGTTGGGTTATAGCCAATAGTAACTTGTTTCGGCACCAATGAGCGCCAACATGCGCAGAATAGGTCTGAACTCGTCTGTCGGTGGGTTCCTTCTTAAATGACTTGGAGTATAGAAATGCGGACATGCCGATGATTCACTTGACCCTAAACCTGCTCACCTGTTTTCTACTTAAAAATAATTAAAAATATTAAAAAAAATCTAAATCCAGAGCGCAACACGGTATCTGTTTATGTTACTAAATGACAACTTCTACTGCAAAACCTATTTTCTGCCCAATTATCGAATAACAATAGCGATGCTGTTCCTTAGCACAATCAGCTAGACCACGATCGAAAAATCATGAGTCCCTCGTTTTAAGTTTTTCGTTGCTTATGCTGCACTTTGATTAGCCCCAACCTCGTGCAACACTCGCGTAAATGTTCAAATAAGTTAGAATTATTTTGTTGCAACTATAGTACAAACGTGACGCTTATAATAATAAGAAAAATACGAAATGAGCAGAAATGGGGACATTTACCTTACCAGCAGTCTGAAATGTACAAAATGTGTGTACCACCTAAAAGTTCACGGATTCCCCTTTGTGTTTTCACTTTCCGTGACGTTTCCCACGCGGGGTTTTTAAATTGCATATCGAGGCCGAAAGCTCGAGATCGATTGGAAATGGCGCGCGGACCCCAGAGCGAGGCAGAGGTGATTTTTGAAGCAGACGCAACGTCGAATTACGAGCAAATCCGTAATGGGCCGTGGGATCGACTCGATGAATCCTTGTTCTTCGACGTCGTTATGCGCTCCACGTTCCACCGTCCGTGTTCAATCGGTAATTGCGGCAAAGACGAACGACACTACTGCGATTTTCTGAGCCCTCGCCGTCCGCGACGATATTTCGAGAGGTCGGGGCAACGTGCCTGACCATTTCCTTCTACTAATCGTCGCCATCGAACTGCATCTTCCAAATGGACAGGCTACATCTGCCTATGGAGTTTCATCTTCGCACGATTCAACGTTCACATGTGTTTCACGAAGGCACCCCACTGTGCTTTAATGTTTATTAAATTTTTGGTATGCTCAAATGGAGAAGTTAATTGGATAAAGGATCTCAATCACTAAATGATTACAAAGTTTCCACGTGGGCTAAATCCAGAGATGGGCAAAATTTTTAATTAAACAAAAATTTCGAATAACGAATAAAAGTTAAAAAAAAAATTATTCACGTGTGTTGACCCGGGTTAACTTTATTCGTCAAATGATCTAAAGTTAAAGTAACTTTTATTTGATCCGTTATTTAAACAATTCTTTATTTAGTTAATGCCTAACTCCGGCTAAATCTACGTCTAACACAAGTTTCACGCGTTTCAAATCTCTCGCGAAAGATTTTGGTACACACTTTCACTCGTGAAAGTTCACTTGCCACCGACCCCACACACTTTTACAGCCACCACCAACTAGTTCCCCGCAGTTGCTAAAAAAATCCCCGGCTACGAAATAAAATTCGGTATCACCCGTTCAACGCCAAAGCGCAGCTCCGAAGAGCCAAATACTAAATACCACTCCACCGTGAAGCTGTGTGCTGTGTTTCAAGCGAGCTGAAAGATCCGATCAACTTCTACAGCGTGCTCGCTGGAGTCCCCAAAGTGAGGCTCCCGGCGAGATTAACATCTCCCCGAACGGTGATAAAAATTTATGTTAAGTACGTGGCGGTAACGATACGCATCTACCGTCAGCGGATCTTCCTCGATCCTCCCCCCTCCCGGGGGGGGGGGGGGGGGAGAGAAAAGCAGGCGGTAGGAGAAGGAAAGAATGGAAACGTATCCGCGAGGCGATCTTCGCCCGGTGAAATTGAGTCGCGCCGTGTTTTATCGGAAAGCCCCGGTGCCGACGCACGTGAGAGCGCGATTTACGTTCGCGGCGGATATGTAAAGTGCTGGGAGGGACCCGTTAACGATGTCGTTCGACTTACTTGTAAGATCCGTGAATGTTCTTGCAGGAGCCGTGTATGCACGGGTTCCTGTCGCATTCGTCGATGTCGTCCGCGCAATTCGGCCCCGTAAAGCCGGGTGCACACGTGCACTTGTAGCTGTCCTCCAGGGACCGGCACTCGGCCCCGTTTCGACACGGCGACGAGGCGCAGTGGTCTTGCCGCTCGCAGTGTTCGCCTGGAATGCAAAGGAAACGATAAGTATATGACGTGTGTCGTACACTCTAACGGTGAAAACGGTGGCTGGTATCGCTCGTGAATCTCGACAGGGGCGGTCCTCGCGTGTTTATAAATCGCACTGCGAGAAAGTCACTCCTGCATCGATGAATCAGTATGTAGGTACTTCGTCCTTAGCAGGGGGGGGGGCAGATATTGGGTGCGGGGGAACCTGGACCACGGTTTGGTCTTGGAACTTTCGGTTTGCTGGGTGGTTGTGCGATAGAGGAAGGAATTATTCGGGACGTTCTAAGGTTCTTTCTGCTTACTTTTGGCATCTGATTGAACGAACTTAGTGAGAATAAAAATAATCTTGTTGTCTGAATAGGATAGAGTAAAGCACCTTTAATGTTTTGGAAAGATTCGTTTTATATTTGTTGAGAAAATAATTCTTAAAAGTCACCGTCTTTCTAGCATCCTAAACCACGTTCCCCCTTAAAGGAACTAGGCAGTCGTTTTCCATCAAAAAAACATTTTCTTCTTAATGTATTTGTAAAAAAATGAAAGCAAATCCGGATGTATCCTTTTACCCAATGTTTATTATTATCATAGAGATTGAAAAAAATGTTGGAATGAAATATATACGGGCGTTAAAATTGGCGGTGGTGACTGGTAAATATTTGAACGTTCTTCTGCAGTTTTTCAGGTAATATTGGCTTCAAAAAGTGCCAAGACCAATGAAAACAAAAATTAAAATAGAATTATTAAATTGATGGGCGAAAAACAGCGATTATTTCAAGAAAAATTCGGTCGCGTTTGTGCGCTACTAAAAATCCGCGACTTTCTAATTTTTTTTATGAAAATCTCGAATTTTGACGGACCATATCACAGATCTCGCGGGAAATGGCACATGTTTTACACATTCTGTAATTTATTCAAGTCGATCTGAACCTCTGTTCGTTCGCAACTAGCCGAAAACCAAGGGCAAAAAGATTCGAGAAAAACGCGTTTAAGGGGACCGTCCGGCCTAAAAATCGATTTTTTTTATTTCATTTTTCGAACGTTCAACCTTTTAAGAATACGCGTTTAAAAGGATTTTTTGAAATTCGTGAAATTCCCGAAGTTATAGGCATTTGAGTAGCGGAAAATACGTGCGTAAACCTCGGCCACTTGGCAGTCACGTAAAACTTTAAACGCGTTTTTCACGAATCCTGATTTTTCCGAACGGTAGACACCATAACAAAAGAAATTATCAACCGATTCCATAAAACTTGGTAGCATTTTCTTTCTAATTGAATTCACTATCACATCACCATTTGACCATCAATTTTAGAGGTCATAGTTCTTCGTTATTAACATTTTTAGGCGCAGAATTACCCCCTTTTTCGCATGTTTGTGTTCAAACGTGTACCAAACTTCGCCATTTTGCTTTATTTGTCTTCTTAAAGGCTGATGCGATAATGATTGATACAACCTATAAGAATATCTTTGGTTTTTTATTTCAGACAATCCTACGTCGAGTTTTCCTGTCTACCGTTTACGCCTCTTTTGTTGCAGCAGTGCACTGAGCGCCCCGTAAAATTCGAACCATTATAAGAAATTGAAAAAAAAAAAATGTTTTTATATCCTTGAAGAACGAATGAAGAAAGACCATAAAGTTTTTTTACTGCAAGTGGTATACTTTTTGAAAAAAAAAATCCTAAACATCACCTATTTTTCGAGCGTTTTGCCCGGACTGTCCCCTTAATGTTTCCGGACAAAGGCGACGCTGTAAGTTGCCGTTGACCTTTTTAGCTGCCAAATCTACAATTTTGCGAATTTTAATATAAACCAAACGGTATTTTATTCAGAAAAGCTAGTACTTTCGGAAATCGCAATAAAAAATCGATTTTTACACTGCCTAGTCCCTTTAAGCATCCCAAATGTATTCAGAAAACTATAACACTTATCCGCATGAATTATATGCAACCTGTTACTAGAATAAGTAAATAAACTTGCATCCCACCGAAGATGGATACGAGACTGGCACGAATGTCCAGCGGCTGCTGCGAATCCCTTCGATAGCGATCACCGCGAAGAACAGGATGAATTCGCTTGGTATTTCGTGCTCGGCTGTGCTCCATCGCGAGGGGAGATATCGTTTAAGATGGCGGTAACACTGACCAACTCGTCCTGTCCACCTAAAGTCCCATCCCTCCCTCCTCCCGGGTCACTGATTAGTGGAACTAATTACCAGAGTCGTTGCTCGCTCTCCTGGATCTAAGATGTCTTTGCTCCTCGATCTGCACAGTGCACCCGCTACGCGTCAGTGGTGCTTGGGCCTTGTATTGCAAGCGAACAAATTGATACCCTGGCTGGCAACTATTTTCTAAATATCATTGGACTTGGGAAGGATAAATCTGTGTGCGATATGAACAGCTAAAATTCATTTAATAAGCGTCCAGCGAATGGCGAATCCTATTGTAATAATAGTTGGGATTTCCAAGATCTTTTACACACTGCTGATAATATCATTCTAATCGAAGATGAGATATTGATGATTATTGTTCATTTCTCTAAGCAATGCACAGTGCTCCACATTACGTATGCACTTCAACTTGCACCACTTTCGCAGTGCCTATTTCAAAAGACACCGTAGCGATTTTATATCTTTGCGTTGCACCTGTTCAGTTATGGTCTGTCCTCTACACGGTTTTACTACAAATAAACGATATACTTATTTTATATCAGAGGCATTGCAAATCAGCAGCTAAACTGCTTGATTGTGCATACATAATGAAATATATAAACTAAGTAGATTTAGAAGAGAACGGAAAAATATGAACATCGGAATTCTGCCTGCGCTTCCGGAGTGGGGGAAGGAACCGACATCCATCCTTCCAATATTTGCAGCGTCGAATTCGAAGTCGATTTATTTTCTACAGCACCGATCACTCGACTTGGCAAGAATAATGCAAGAGTTTGAAAATAGTGGAGCGAAGGACGCGATCAGTGAGAACCACTGTACCAAAGGTACCGCCACGGCGAAATGCCGCATTGCTCTCCGCCAATTATCCAGCAGGCACAAACTTCTCTCTTTCTCCGCCAAGTTCCCTTCCCTTTCGTTCTCTCTCCCTCCCTCCCGTTCCCCCCAGGATTCCTGTTGCCCTTAGATTTATTTGTCAAGGGTGCACGTGCCCCCGCGTAGAGGCGATCCATAAAAAATACACGTTTAGATCCGCGACTTCCGCGAGCCGCACGAATTCGAGCGAGCCTTTGGAACGAGGCAGCGCGCACCGACAACTTCGAAGTGGCGATTCCGCGACTATGTACTTCCAGCCAATCGATTACCACGATTATCTCTTCCACTGATCGATTCCTACTTAGTCGACGCCGCTGCTCAGTCGACGACGTTTCATTTTTAACGCACTCCGCGATGCGAAAGCACGCGAACCTTGCAGCGACTCTATTGTGTACTCACGATCACTGTGCAGACTTTATCGTTCCAGCAATCGAGCAACCTTGCTACGTGTCTCGGAGGCTAACACTTTGACTGGCGCCGGCGCGAGGACGCGCCCGCGCATTAGGGCGGAGCGAAACTATATAGGCGAAAATTTAAATTTGAATTTTCAGTTGGCCTGGGCGCGGGATAGTTGTCTTTTGATTAACCAAACGCAGCTGTAAAAAAAATTTGGAAAAATATTCATGTCTGCAGGTTCCTTTTTCTCTTAAAAATGTAAAAAATAAGATTCACAATGTGATTTTTTACATTATTAAGAGAAAACGGAACCTGCAGACATGAATATTTTTCAAAAAATTTTTTACAGCTGTGTTTGGTTAATCAAGAGACAACTATCCCGCACCCAGGCCAACTGAAAATTCAAATTTAAATTTTCGCCTATATAGTTTCGCTCCGCCCTACTGCGCATGCTTTTGACGCGTTTGCACGTTGATGTTTTCTGGAAAGCCTCTAAAATTCTAAAGTATTCTTCGAGAGTTCCGGAATGTTCCACATATTCAATAAGGAGTCGTCCTTAAATTACGTAAGGCTTGGGGGGGGGGGGGGGGTCGCGAATTTCTTATATTTTAGTACAAGGGGAGGAGAAGGAGTGAGGTAGCGCTTTACGTTATATCTTTTTAATCTAATTCTCAATATGAAACCTTAAAAAAATTTAATAATTGAAAAATATTACGTAAGGAAGGGAGGGAGGGAGTTGGAATATAAAATCTTACGAATTCTTATACTTCGGGAGGGAGGGGGGTAAGAGATTACCCTTGCGGAATTAAAGGACGGCCCTTAACTCGTTCATCGTTTCGTTTTTTAATTGAAATTGGTGATTTTAATGTCTTCACTTGAGAACAGGCGATACTTCTTCCGACTCTCTAATGGCAGACTTGTTCTAAAAATATTAGTTGCCAGGAACAGTGGCGCATCCAGAGGTGGGAGAGGGCTAGTACCTACTCCCCAAAGAAGGGGCTTTGTAAGAAGAAAAGAAGACTGGATTTTATTCTTTAAATAAGTTTCTATAATAACATAATGAAATTTATTGAATTTGTATTATAAATATTTCAACTCGTCTCCCCCCAAGATTAAATCCTGAGTGCGCCACTGGACCGGAGACAAAGGGGGCCCACCCACAGCTTTAAGACTATCATTAAACAATAGTAATAAATTTGCAACGTAAATTTTAGTTACATACAGTAATAATATTGGAACTTCTATTATATTTTCAAGCTACTAAAAGATCTGATGTTTAAGGATGTATTGGACGTACAATATTAGACAAAAGTATATGAAATTTAAAATACTTGAATACCTACGTCTTACGCACAGTAAATCTAGATGTAAGGAACTCGAACGACAGTTGGAGTCTTATTTTTACTCCTAGAAAGGTCTTTTTCACTTGACAAATGCTTTTTCAAGCATTATTTGCTAAACTTTTGGCAGTGAAAATGCCCAGAATTCACAATTTTCTTAAGTTATAATTTATTCCTTTAAAACGGTGTAGTGAAAACAATTGAAACTCGGCAGATATTTTCATCTATCCATACTCTACATGTACAAAAAAATTGAAAACATTGGTACCATTTCTTCAACATTTTTTCAGCTGTTTTATCTGTCAAGATCGTCTCTTTCCATAAGAGTGCGTGTAAAATCAGTGAAAATTAAAATCGTTGTAACTCAGCAACCGTTTAGTGAATTCGTTTAAAAGGTTCAGAGCACACCAGGAAGATTAAAAGGAACAATCTCAAAAATTTTCATCAGCTTGGTACCATTTTGAAGATAGATCCGATATATCCTTAACCCTTCGTTGACACTCTGGGTGTGAGCCACCCATAAGCTGATTTTGACGTCCTGTACCTTTTATATGCAAAATAAATACCTTTTTTCCAAAGCCAACTTACAAACTATTTTTTCTCTCAAAATATTATATCTGAGCAATAACTCTGTAGATTTTTAGCTTCTAATATTTAAATTTGTAAAAGTGACAGTTTTTTGAAGATTTTCTTCGTGTTTTCTCGACATATGGTAATCTAGATTTTATTTACAAGCACTGTGATGAAATTTCAATAAAAAAACTATTGGCATACATTCTACAGACCATGAAATTGACCCATGATTTTTCTCATAACGATTAAATTGTTCAGATGAAAATGGCAGTCGTTCAAAAATTGTTCTGGGTGTGAGCCACCCAGGTGTGTTAAAGATGATCGAGAAAAGAGGTGTGTCAACGAAGGGTTAAAGGGGCCCATTTGCCATCGTTTAAACTTTAAACTGACACACTGACTAGTCCGCCACTGGTCCACGATCTTTATCCTTTACTTGACGGTTCTTTGTTTCACTCGAATTCTCCGGTGAAGACATTCCAAGGCTTCGAAACAAGCGAATCATTCAAATGTTTACCTGTATATCCAGTAGCGCAGGTGCACACGTATTCGCGCAGCGATTTCAGATTGCAAGTGGCGCCGTTCAGACACGGCGATGAGTCGCACGCGTTCTCGATCGGTATCTCGCATAAGCTAGCGGTGAACCCGACGGGGCAGGAACAGGTGAAGGACGGTGTGCCACCCCCGACGCTCTCCTTCACCCTGCAGGAACCGCCATTTTGGCAGCGCGGCCCCGTGTGGCAGGGGTTCAGATGCTGACAGTACTCTCCCACGTACTTGGACGTGCAACTGCAACGAAACGAAACGTTCACAATTAATAAATAAACTTGAAGCACACTCTCTTATCAGTGGATCGATCCGAATATCAACTGTACACATGTAGAAATAAACCAAGTGTCTCCGAATTAGCGATCTCGCGTTCCACATTCCGCTTCCCACTTTCCCCTCGCAAATCAAAGAAAACAGGATTACAGAACGCCGCGCATAAATCCTCTTCGCCTCGACTAGGCGGTCTCAAACAGGCCTCTATTGCTTTCTCGCGAAATGGAACGATGGTCTTGTTGCGGTCAAGGCTTCCACGAAAGGTCCAGAAAGCGGGGAGGCCTCGATCCTTTGTGGCGGCTCTCTAACACGTGTCATTTCATCCTCCAATGTATGTACCTGAAAATCGTGCTGTACGAACCCCGCCGACTCAGACAATTTTTCGACGCCCTCCCCTAAACGCCCTACACCGTCCAAACAGTCCATTCAAAGAAAGCAGCTCACCCCTGAAAATTACACGCTTCGACCTCATCCCAGGCTTCTAATTAAACTTTTCCCTTATCATTTCGCTTAATCGCTCATTTCCGTCTGAACCGAGTGAACCGTACGCTCGGAATGCCCTATAAAATCTTTAAAAAAAAAAAAAAACCACTCAAGGTAATTCGAGGGAAGGCAGGGAACGGTTGAAGCGACTTTTAGGAGGTCAGTGACTGTGGGATAGACCCGAGAGGCGAAGCTAGGCGTCCTGCTGGGCCTTTATACAGAAAAGCTACTTTCTAACGGACCCTAATGATCGCCGCTTCGAGAGCTCGTACTGTGGTCCCTGATCGATCACCCTCTGTTTTCTGGGAAACCATGCACGCGCGAAAGAAACCGGCAACGAGTCTCCTTAAGGGTAACTTCCTTCAGTTGCGTGACCGTAGGAATTCTCCTCGGGTTGTGCGGACTCGTGGGCTCCGCCAGGGCAACCTGGTGGATCGGATATTCCCGGGGTATTCTTTCTCTAGCGACAATCGACAAATTGGAGCGACTCGCCGAGTGGAACGACTCGTTCACCTCGGCTTTAGAATGGGACGGAACTGGCGTTTCTTGCGCGACATGCTGGAATTTATGTATGATCGGTGTAGGGCAACTCGCGAGATGACTCATGGTAATTTACATATCAAGATCGACTTCTTTTCTGTCAAGCTACGCGCGAGTTTGTTCTCTTGTTGCAAGAACTCGTAGGCCTGATCGAGAGATTGCTAAAAGCTTCGTCACATGAAAATTAAAACCGCGGGAAATTAATTAACGAGTTATTTGATGAAGCATTATTTTACATCTGTTTTTTGCAATCTTCTTTCTTCTTTTAGTTTATTAGTTAGATATCAAGGTATGATATATATTCAAGGGTGGATTCTTATTTACGGGCTAAGTAGGCAAATTTTGGGGGTTGGCAAATTTTTGACGAAAAGAATTCAAAGAGGTTTAAACACGGAGGCTTGAGACAACTTAAGAAAACAAATACTTAACCTTTTTTTCATGTAGCAAATTGGCGATTATATTAAAGATTGCCAATTTTAAGATTGTCTTTTAAATTAAAAAAAATTGAACTCTTTTAAATTAAAATATTTTATGACATTTCGCAGAAAAGGCAGCAGGCGTTTATCATCCCAGAGGCGTCGAATCTCCAAATTCGCCCCTAGATATATCCCACTAATTCGTCAATGCCGAGTCTCGCAGAAGCTTCCACCTCTGTTCGCCATGCGTTGCTATTTTATTTTTGCCTCGCAACGGTACACCACGTAGAACCAGGTTCCTTCCATTTTATGGCGGGAATAAAAATCTGGGTAACGACGTCCGCGGTAGCAGCGCGTAAAAGACAAGGAGCTATCGGCGTCCATTGTCGAAGAGCACAGCTGGTTCCGAGCTGGTTCGCGCAGCTTCTCGTCGAGGCTTCCTCCAGCGTGCTTAGAAAGCTGTAGCCGGTATCTCTATAAACGGAAGCGACGATTCCACGGCCATTATTTGCTGGCAGCGGGTTTCTTCTGGCTACCCGGCCGCGGAGCACGTTGAGCACCATCGGCTGGATTTATTGACTTCTATCTGTGAATATTCCCTTCTAAGCACGGCAGGGACGTAACGAACGCGCCGTGGTGCCACTGGATGCCCCGTGTAGATACACATCCAATACGTGTACCACCTACGGGATGTATTATTAAGACAGCAGCGATTTGTAGATTACAGGCGAATGGAGAATAAGATTTCACATGTTTCAAAATTGGTTGCTTTTACTTTGATGTTGTATGCGAGTGTATTTTCTGCGGTTAATTAATTTGTTCTGTACCTTGGAGCGAATATGTGTGATCTGTCATGAAACAGATTTTGGATGCAGGATGGAGATAAGCTGCAGCTTAATTGTGTTTGAAGAGGGAACTGCAAAAAGCGTAATATTTTCACGCCGATGTAAATTCAATTATTCCCCCTCGGATTATAAAACAGCCGTTTATGTAACACTGTACAAACTCGAATGTTTATATGCCGCTCCTCCAACCGCTATGAATGCAGTCATCTCTCCATGATACCGTGTCAAGTACACTGTAATTATACTATCGCGTACGCGTTGCTCCATGGAAAGAGAACAGTAATTTCGTTAACGAATGTGGGACACGTGTTTCATGAATTAGCGAAAGCTTCCTGTATCCGAATACCAAATTCGAAGGACATAGAAGGAAATCCGAATAAAAAATTGCGTACTTTTCAGCCTTCGAAGTTATTCGTAATCAGTATTAATTCCGGCTTCATTCTTTATAAGCAAGCGTTACAGAAAACTCTATGCAATAAATACTGTGAAAATTGGAAATTATCAAATTTCCTGGCCTAAACACTTCAAAGAATTTTACTTCATATCACCAAAGCATAGTTGAGGCATTGAGAGCAAAAACGATCTAACCCAAATTGAAAAAAAAAAATAATTTTTCCTATTTTATATGATTAGTAGTTTTTGTTCTCAATGCCTCAGTTCACAATTCTATTTTTCTTTTTCTTTTTTTAAATCACGTTCGACCTCAGTGCATGTGTTCTTTTGCTTTGAATGCCTCCCTTTTTGTACCCATAGTTAAACACATATGCGCCACAGGCTAACCCCCTTTCCCACCCTTACCATTCAGACGGAACACGAAAATTGGTTGCTACAGTTTCGTCTAACGTCGATGGAAACTCGGGACCACCAACGATATACCACCGTTACAAGGGGCTACGCTACTGTTAGTTCGCGTGTATTCATCTGCACGCGAATATGATTGCATCAAAGAGTGGCGTGTACGCGCAGCATGTATCAATCAGGGACTTCACGGGCAGTAGAGTTCCGTCCAGTAGCATCATCATTCTGCTTTGTTGCCTGTTCGGGAGCAACGTTGCTTAAAAGAAGAAGAAACGAAGGCACTTTATGGTTGACCATTCTCTCCGGTAATGGGCAACCTCGTGGCGGCACCACGACACGCCGTAACATTTATCCCGCTCGACATGTATCCGCATAACGCGTATCAATCGCGGTCTACGACCCTTGGATACGAATGTTTAGCAAATTTTATATTATCGTTGGCGGAATCGAAGTCAACTTGCAGGCTCCTCGAGAAATTTTTTAGATAGGTACACTTTGCTCGAAGACAAGAGTACTCAAAAGTACAGAATTTGAAAGAATGTAGAGGGAACATTGTACAATGCATTTACGGTACAAAAAAGTTACCACTTTCCAATATGTTTTATTTCTGTTATCTTTTAGCATCAACTTGGAACTGTGGTATGTCGTTTAATATAAATATTCTGATGCAGAATTGAAAGCTGTATAGACCCCAGTTAAAGTTGAATTTATTTAATTAGCAAACAAAAGTTTTATATGGCATTGAATGGGACAACACAGTTTTGGGGCCGACAAAGGAGTTACTTTTGGTAACTGTTCAGACCGTCCTAAAAGCAAAAGGTTTTCTATTACTTTTCAAAAGTGGTAACTCTTTTGTCTGCTACTATATATGCAGACTAATTTAATTCCTGGTCTATGTAAATGCGATGTATCATGCTACTGCTGTTGCTTGAGGAAAGGAGGAAGAATGCGTCGAAGAGAACACAAGGTAACAGAAAAGAAAAGTATCTAACTGTAGAAAAATTGGAAGCTTATAATTCTAACTGCACTGGCCTGAAAGTGCAGCATGTAGGTATGCGATACCTACTAAGAAACAAATCGTCATTTACAGTCTCCCGAAAAAAACGAAGGAATTTCGTTAATTTTTCCCAAACATTAGCCATAATCGTCGAAAACACTGGAGACCAATTACTCAGAAATTTAGATCGCTGATCAAGATTCTTGCCCAACAACATGATCGCCACACTCCGCTACAGAAACATTTATCAAACACCACTGCATTCCTGCCGCTCGTACTGGAAATGTTTAATCGCTTCCTAGCTGCGGCCGTTGGCAGAGGAAAAATGAATTTCAACCGGCAGGTCCGTATACGACATACCCAGGTGTTCTTCGAGGCGTTTCTCTCCCCGATCACCCCTGTTCGGGTTTCTATATGTGGAGAGACGTCTCGACAGGCTCGGTCTATAAGGACAGATCGCGCGCGGCGGGCAAGAAAACCTCCCCGAAAGAAGAACGGAAGGACGACTTGTATTTGCCGCAGGATCGTCGCCAGGACTCCCGATCAGTCTGTAAACACTCGGTCGGAATGCCGCGAACCGATGCGTCGCTGTCGTTCGCCGACCAACAACCGAGGGCAGTGAATTATGCCGCGGACAGGATGAATAGTCGCCGATACTAGGACGATTCCACCTTCGAGTTTCGCGCAAAAATCGCCGAGAAGTGCAGACGTACACGCTGCAAGAAGCTGGAACCTGTGTCTTCGGCGGCGACACTGATTCGAGGATCATTGCTGCTGTACGAGCTTTTTCCGAGGAGCACGATTTGAATGGTGAAGATTGGGATTTAATAATCTGAATTTGTAAATGATTTTAGAGTTCGAGGGGATGTGTCTTTGAAATTCGAAAGAAAGGAGAATTCAAATTTGGAAATGATCTCGCTTTGAGAATTAAATTTACGGTGAGTAGTAGAGGAGATTAGGGTGGATTTACCGGGAAATGAACACGTACCAGTGAATGAATATCTTATATTAAAATAAGTTATTGAAATAAGCGACTAATTAATTAGAGACTTTTTTTAATTTCTTCATATCCAAACAATTTTTGCAGCACGTGGAATTAATCGTGCTGTAAACATAATTTGATAATATTAGTGCACATTCATTACCCTTAAATGTTCATTTATTCGTGCGTTTACCCTAGTTCAAGTAGCTCGGACACTGTGAATCCTTTATTTAAGAGAGGTTTTCAGGTTAAAGGATCCATTATCACGTGATAATAAGTGGCACCAGGACAACACTTTTCGTAGAGGAATTTACGACGCCAATAAAATCTTAAAGCCCTCAGACTTCATGAATATGAAAGGATTCCCCTTGTAATGTGTGTCAGGAATTCTGTAAGAAAACATTTTTACGGTGCGCTTTTAGTAAGCTCTATTCGTGAGAGCCTGCGATAGTTTTACGAGATTAATCTAACAACGTAGTGGAATATACATTTTTATAATCAAATAATTATAAATAATTATGGCCTGACTTAGGACTGGTTCCTCCAAAATAACCCATGAACACCTAATAAAGAAAACGAAACCTCTGTATTTATTATACAAGTGCAGACGCGAAAATATAAACTATTTGAATCAGACATTTAAAAACACTCTAAATTACGTAAAAGACACTAACCTGTGCACAAAATCAAACTACCACAACGTAAAACAAAGATCTAATGATCTAGCAGTAAATGCGACGTAAATCCCATAATTGAAAAAAAAAAATATCCAGGCATCATTGCAATTTGTTTGCCACGGAATTTCTTTTTTGCTCGCGTTACAGACGAATATCATTCCGATCGAAAACGAGTCGTGCGATTTCAATCATCGTTTGTTATTGTCAGTTATAGGCTACTCCTATCTCTCTCGGAGCAGAAGCTTGATAAATCGATCGACATGCTCGCGATCGAGATCTCGAATCAATGATACCGCGGGATCGAAGGCAGCACACCCTCATCGCTGGATGCACTTACGAATACGAGGTGCATTCGCAGCGTGCAGACCCTCGTATCAATTCGCATTTCGATTCAAATCGTATGCAACTAATTCTGCTGCAAGGTAGCCACGAGTTCCTCGGCTGTAATAGCTTATCTCGGTGATTATTTAGTCTTTCTTCGCGAAATTAGCTTCGATGCACCGTCGAGATACGCGGTGCAACATTATTCAGATGAAATGTTTGTGGAGAATATATTACTTGTGTTTATTTTAATTTAAATCGACGTGGAACGATCAGATCTATATAGCCACTTGGGTCCCTTATTAATGTTAAAAGTGGGAATTTAAATTTAAAAAAAATTTGAATCATATGTGAAGCAAATTTGTACTCGCTAGGAAAATTAAGGATTATATTTTTAGAAGCTTGCATACCTTCTTATTATTCTTGATATTTATGATAATCACATGCCTTATTTTGTTAAAATTTCGGCGTCGTTGTGTCACAGCTCGTTAAGCCTTTTATCGTTCTAATTCCTGCGAGACAGCAATTTCGTAACACTATTCCACGTAAAATGTTCCCAAAAGAGAATGCTTTGTTTCACGAAGTAGATCATCCAGGGACGCCACTTAATTACGGGGATCTTCAATTACAAAGCTGCTCGGCGTCTAAATGTACAGCAGCGTTTAGAGTTTCACCAAGGCTTATTGGATGCGCCATACTAGCCAGCATGCACATTAATCGTGCTGTTCGTGAATGCTAATAGTCAAAACACAACACAAAACAGGATACTATTAAATACGAATTTATTCACAAATCTAATACCCAAACTGGGACGCCAAAGAATACTCTTTAAATAAATCCAAGCACCCCAAGCTTCACAAATCCAATCATACTGCAATTTTCACACAGACCCCTATTCTAAACAGTGGCTCCGAATTAATTATCGTCTCCCGGAGACGATTCTGATGCATCCTTTGGCGCAAAGCAGCAGCTGCTAGAAAATAACGTCAGCCCTGTTAATTCATAAGTCAAACAACCGATTTTTAGGCTCTAATGCGTTATGATACATCATAGACGAGCTCTAACTGGCCAGTGAAATATGAAATTGTCGGTAAACATCGACAGGTGTCCACGCGGACATCGTTCGAACCCGAGCTCCTCGTAATACCCTTCGACCGACCAGCTCAACGACACAATTTTTGCGACTTTCACTCAGCGAAATAAGACAATTAAGACGACACCGATGAATCATGTATCTCGCTACGTGGGAGTGCAAACTTCGCCACGGTTCCATGTCAATTTCCGTGGTCTCTTCCTCATTCTCCTCTCTCTTTCACACGATAAATTAGACGGAACAGTATTTAGAAATATCCAATGAAAGACACGCGCGGGGCACAGAAAAACGAAAAAGAAGCAACTACTTAGGCACTTCTCAAATTTTCAAATTAATTAGCTAAAAAAGAAACTATCAACTTTTGGTAAAAGTATTCTGACATACCTATAACTTAACAAAATTATGGTACGATAAATTAGCTAATTTTTCCAAATCTGTTTTTCTCTTCCTTTCGTTTTACGGTGCTTCAATTGACCATGGAATTTCCACGTGGTTTCATGGGGCCGAGAAGAATTTCATTGCACCCGTGGAGGTGCAGAAGTGAACGTTTTTCGCAGGCAATTAATAAGACACGCTCGCTGCCGCGGAAGGGATCGCAGAAAAGAAGATCGATAACCGTGATTTCCGCGAAGTTATCGCGACGTATCGTCCGGAAATTAACGGATCGCCTGCCGAAATTGCCTCGTAAATCCACGGGGCACCCCTCCCCAGCCCTCCGCTGTCTCTTTCTTCTTGCGGGGCATGACGAATGGCCGCGCGATTTTGCCGCGCGCTATCTAAACGAGCATCTGAAATTGCGCTTTGCGCAACGCGCTAAGAACGAGCCCTTGCCGATCGTTCGACGTTTAATTGGCCAGAATTAACACCGGCCACCATTGCCAGGAGACACGGGGGGGGGGGGGGGGACAAAATTCAGACGTTAACCGATTTTACCGATTTCTCGCTTAAAGAATTACCCAGGATACACTGTAGTTACTGTAAAATATTTCTGAAACTAAGTAGTAGATAAACTGCACTCCAAGTTGCTACTTTAAGTTGTTATTTTATTTTATGAAACACTTTGGAGCTGGACCGTTTTCTCGGTGAAAGTTGTGTGCATCTGGCACTTTCAGTGGTTCTTTCTGTGACCACAAGTGAGCAACTCTAACATTGAAGCGACCACAACTAGGGGACAAAGCTAAACAAGAAGCCCGTTTATATAAACCATTTCTATCATTTTTGCACGTTGAATTGCGCGTCTGGAATTACGCAACCATTACACAATACCCAAGTGAATTCCTGACAAATTTTTGTCGCCCCGGAATTTCCTCCATCTGTTATAGATCACGTGGATTCCTAGTTTCGCTTTTCTTCACGCTGGAAGCATTTATCTCGCGCCGTTTTATTTCTTCCACTCCTTTGTTTCGCGGAACCGCTTCGAGTACCGTAATCGAATTTCCTGAACGAGGATTGAACGACGGATTGCGAGTCGGATAAATCGGTGGATGTTTCCCTCGTTGGTTCGCGGGAGACGGGTCGGAACGGGGTCACACGGGAAAGGGACGCGGAAGGGACAGGAGGGACGAGGACGGAGGGGGAAAAAAAAAACTGTAAAATGGACTACCGTCATCCCTTGCCGATAATGCGCGGCACTTAGCGCTAAAATGGCAGCCTCCGGTGTCATTACGAATCGTCCACTTAGCTGGTAATAACATCGCAGTCGCAGACGAACGGAAAACGAAGCGCGAACAAAACGAGCTGCGCCGTCGCAAATTGAGGATCTCGTGGGGAACGATCCTGCGCCGTCGATCTTGGATCGAGCGTTTCACAATTTCGTGGATCCCCCTCCATAATCGCACCAGAATACTGCCAGCCTCGTAAAGTAAATACATAGGTGCAACATTCCACCTCTTTTTTTTTTTTAATTACACAACCCTGCATCGACGAAACTGTATAATATAACATAATTCAGTTCCCTCTGCAATTACATGGAAATATATCGCTCGAGGAAATCAATTTCACCCCGAGGGAAAGTAGATACCCCAAGCAACAAGTTGCATGCTCCTCCTCGACTCCCTACCACCTTCATTAATTCCTCAAACACTTAACACCGTCCACTCGACGCGCCCTCCATCACGGAAATCGATTTCTTTCGCGAGGGGTGCACGCCTTCGGTCGCGTCGGGCGAGTTCCGCGTACGGAAAAAGGGAGCGAGACTGCCGCGGGTGAAAGGCGATGAGGGACGACGAAGAAGGGTAATAAGAAACGGGGGAGAGCAAATAATGGTAACGACGTCTGCCCCCTCGAGCGGCGGTATCGTCGGATTTGGGACCGGAACCATCAAATTCGAGCGCATTCGGCCGCGGCAAATTCCCCGGCTTCTTTTGGCACGAGCTCGAATTACTTCGGAGCCACCGTGGAAAAAAGCATGGGGGGGGGGGGCAAGAAACGGGGATCGCGATGGCCGAGGCGAGCGAGGAGGAACGCGATGGGGCGAGAGCGAAGCCAGCAGGGAGAAAGAGGTAAAAGGCAGCTGTTATTGGTGGCTCTTAGGCGAGCAACACGCTTCGTCGCTCGCATTAACCACTCGTCCTGCTCTCGATATCGACGGTTTTTGCCACCGCCGGCCGCGGCACCGCCAGTTTTTCCAGGCGGCCACTGCGGAGCACGGCCAATTGCGCTTCGTGAAACGCGGCCCGCGCGATCCACGGCCCCTTTCGGTGAAATGACGCTAATTTTTTCGCGCGGGCTGATCGATCACTCAATGTCATCGATGCCGCGAGCGAAACGCAGCGTCGCCGGAGGACGGACAGTACGCGAGGAACCCTTATTACGCAAGATACGGTGGAAGGGTGGGGGATACTCTTTATAATTCCTAAACGGGTTTTGGAAAAGTGTGGATGATGCAGCGGACGGTGTAAAAGTAAATATTATTTTATATATTCGCTGAAGTCACTAGAAGTTGCCTTTTTCTACTGGACGATCTTCTAAGAAGAAAATATTCGCAGTAGGAGGTTGGTATGTTAATATTGGCACTGTTCGAAACAGAGGTCGAATGAAACTGTTAAAATTTTTTAATTAATTATGAAACAAATAAAATGACTATTATCTTTTCTGGGCCGAAAAAACTGTTATAAAAAATTGTGTATTAACTGAAACTTTTATTCCATACATTTTTTTGTAAATGAGAAACTTCTATTTTCTTGAAAGTAGAGAACATTTCTAGTTAAACAGGAACATTTATTCTGCTCTGCGAAATGTTGTGGGGTAGATAGATCCGAAGGTGAAACATTAATCCGTTCAGTGAAAATAATTATATTAAAATTACGATGTGCTTTCTCTTCTATATTTATCCAGTTTCCAATTCCTTAAATAATACTACTTAAAAAATATTCTTAATTTATATATTTTACCCTTAAATATCTGCTTAAAAGTACCTATATGATCCTCCAGAATATAAAATAACTGAACCCTTGCAACAGACTTAGTGTTAAGGGGGGATTGCGCCTTGTTGGGCCGAAAAATAGGTAATTTTTATGAATTTTTTGTACACAAACAGTTCGACAAATTAATTTGCGGTTTGGCAGGCTGTTTTATTGTATCTTGAACTATTGTTCTGAATTTTTGTGTGATAGTGAAAAAAAAAACATGGCAGATACAGAGAGCGTTGAAAAATAATCGGGTGGCCCTGGCGTTGACGAAAAGTAGGTACTGTAAGGGTTATCCGAAACAGAAAAAGGAAAAGAGATTCTTAAACTATATGAACGTGGCTATGGGTGCTAGTAGATGCATTAAGAAAAATAAAAAAATGTTAAAATGGCGGCCTTTTGAAGGCGCCCTGATTTGAGTCTGAGAAAGGTTTTGCCTCCAAATCGGGAAAACTTCTTTAAATAAAAAAGGAACGGTAACAGATACGGCAATAAATCTACTCCCACCAAAAAATAATTTTACTGTGAATAAAAATTCACAGAAAATTGTTTATTTTTCGGCTGAACAATGCGCAATCCCCCCTTAATGTACAAAGTTAACTGAAAACGGAAGAGAAATGATTTAAAAGTTAAAATTTCGATAAGTAACTTTTAATCACAAAATGTATGTAGATGTATGTAGATAGATATAAATTATAAAGAAAGGATTCTTGACTCCATATGCAAAAATCGACCCCCTTCTGTTTTCCACGAACGAATATTCTATAGCCATTCTACGGCTACTTAATTTCGAAAGTGTCAGACTGCTACGCATAAACAAGCCCCACTGTCCTTGCAGCTTTATTTCCCTCGGCTAGGCGAGTCTGGTTTCTCGTAAAAACTCGACCGACTCCGATCCCCGCGACGGAAATTCGCACGTTCCCGAGCGATATGAATATCGAAGGAAAGCGCGGGAACCGCGCTCGAGGTGTGGTAATTAATTGGACTCTCAACGACGCGTGAAAACGTATTTATCCAGTTGCTCCGGCTGGTTTTCAGCTTTCGACGACTAAGTACCAGCGGCTGGTGGTTGTTTACGAGATCGTATCGGTAGGCAGGTTTCGATTACCACAGCGCGAAACTGAAATTGCAAGACAGTATTGCCGCCGCGGGGAGCTTATTTAATATACTGGGACCGATAAATTAAATCGTTCATAAATCAACACGCCAACTGATATAGCGACGATCTCACAACCTCACAATCCCGCGATCCCGAAATTGGCGTTCTAAAAACCACGTCCCAGTGAACAATTTCAGGATTCGTCCCACGAGAGGATAGATAAAACGGCAACCGAGAGATGTCACTTGGAATAGGGCGGATTCAACCGCTCAATTTCGAGGAAGACCCCTCTCGACCGCGGCTATCGCGAAAGCTCATCTTCGAGTTGGCCCCGCGAAATGATAGAGACGACCGAGGCAGCAGCGTCACGACTGCCACCACCGCTGCCACCATCGCCATCACCACCCACCATCAATGGACGGTGGACCGCCCGTACTGGGTCCATTAGTGTCTCGGCTTGTAATTTGCCGCGCCGAATGTTAATGGACTCGCTCCCTCTCTCCCATCCTCGCTTCTTTGGCCCCTCTAAAACTCCTCTCGCTCTCCACCGGACTCGCCCGCCAGCGCCCGCGATCTCTCGTCCCCGCTTCGACGATCCGGCCGAAAACGTCGACGGAACGCCTCGAGCAACGCTTGGAAATTCTTGGAAACCCCTGGAAACGCGTTATCAATGGCAGCAACGTCTTGCAGCGAGATCTAGAAGCGTGTAATTAGCTCGGGACACTGATCGCCCGACGGCGCTCGTGAGGGCCGCTAATTAAGAAACGGCACCGTAATACGGTCGTCGAATTAGCATCCATTAAGATCGGGAACGTCACCGACAGAAAACGGGCCAGGCAAGGTGTAGGAGGCAACGGGTTAGGAGTGCAACGGAGAAACGGCGGCGAGGGTCACCGACGGTTCGTCGAATAATTAAGGGTCAACGAACGCGATCAATTAAGGGGCGAGATAAGAATCCGAGGGAGTCGAAAGATGTCGCGATTCGATCGTGACCGCTCGTTGGCCGACGTGTAGGGACTGGGGCCCTTGGCGATCCGGGGATAGTCCTTGATTGAGTAATCGACGCTGCGTGTTAATTGAATCGTATTAACTCGTGAATGGGTCTCTGTCGGGCCGATTAATAAGTTCCGTTATTATCGTTAAATTTATGTTTCGTGAAAATTATACATAGATACTTGGTGTCCCGGGTGCTGCTGCGTTTTATGGCACCACTTTGAATCGAAAGATTGAACGGAACTTCTTTGTGAATCATCATTTGGCTTCTGTTCACTGGTACAGTTTACACTAATGTATATGTACTGATAATAACACAAACCTCCTTGATTTAAAACAATTTGACACTTCTACCATGTGCTTAGAATTATTCTTGGAGAAGACTTTTGGGCAATCAAATGACACAGTAGTACGAGTCAACGATATGTGGCTGCTGCTTCGAACTCTCTCTCCAAACTGATGAACACATTCGTTTTGAATTGAATAACACAGGAATTCGATGAAATAGAAACACATACAAATTTATTGAAGAAGTCTAATAAGTGCTACCTACTTTATTTGGTATTCTAAATTAAAAGCAGTGACAGGTATTCAATCAGTACTAAGTAGGGTAAACTGTACAATGATTGGCACCCTAATCGGAAATCCCTTTTTGCGAAGTTTTCATATGGTCTTAATTTTCAGTTATTATCAATGATTATGGAAGTCTTTTATTTTAAAAATATTCAATGAAAAACAAAAATAGGCATAAAAGTACAATCATTGGCAGCCTAAAATTTGAGGTTATATAGAAAAACATATGTAGTTCAAAACGAAGTTTGAAGTGTTTAAACAGACTATTTCATTCACTATTAAATACCTGCAACACTTAGTAAATCTGTATTTCAATCCATTACTTAGATATAAAGCGACAAAATGTACTTGCCTAGCCCATATCAAAATTTTAAGAAAACGCCTAAAACTCAGCCTTTTGTCCCACTTTGTGGCGTTGCCAGATGTAAAATGTGTAGTTCAACTACTGGGCTTTGGAGTGTTGTAGTGAAAGACAAATAAGAAATTGTAAAAAAAGTACTTTCTAAGCTTGTACTTCTTAATATTTGGCTTTTTAATCAGGAGTGCCAATGATTAGTGCAGTGCCAGCATTAGTGTAGTTTGCCCTACCACATTTTCTGCAAATACAGCAGGTGTCCTAATACTTAACAGCGGCAGTGTAGGTAATATGAGTTAGAGTAGAAAATATAAGCGAACGTGTAACATCGATCGCGGATCGTCCCGAGCACGTGTCGCTTTTGTGATCAGCGCGTCACACGAGCGAGAAGAATGGAAGGGCAGGCGTCCAATTTCGTTGTCAGGATCGATGACCATTCGGTATTCAAAACAAGGACGACAATTGAGAGAGCCCCTTAAGGAAGGTGGATGGATAAGGCAGCAAAGAGCCTCTATGAATGAGAAGGTGGTAGGAGCGAGGACAGCTTCCCACGTGGATAATATGACTGCGGGCTTGGGGGCTGCTCTCTTCCACGGGGGAGGCTGTGGTCCATAAGCACGCGGAGGTGGAGGAAAACCCTTGTTTGTCTGGATATCGGATTACCTGGCAGGCCAGTGAACCCCCTCATTAGCTTCTAATTAGACAGTGCCACCTGGGCGTGTCTCCTCTTTTAAGAATAAAATTGGATTTCTCATCTCTCCTGTTGAAGCTACAGGTCTTGTGATGAGGTAACCGAAAAAGGGACGACTAACATTAATATCCTCCTGTTCTTTCTCGAAAATTGCAAATGTAGGAAATGTTTCTATCTGTAAATTCAATTGATGACTGAGAGGGGTGGAATTTTTAAGTACCTACTCCAGGAAGAAATTGCATAATCTTGAGTTTACGTTATCTGGACTAGAATTAGATTTCTGTTGCATAAATTCAAGGAAGAAAACTATCTATAGGTACCTAAAATTACAGACAATATTTATTGCAAAGTTATACTATTTTCATAGCGACAAACTGAATTCATTTCCTCGCGTCTATCTTCAACGCAAGAAGTTCCTCTTTCAATTATAGGGGGACCGCAGCTAGTTGACTAATTTTTAACATATACAATATCAATTAGAGCTACTCATTCATATGCTTCGATATCGCGAAATCAAAGCACAATTTATTCTATAATACAACTATTAGAGGGAATTAGTCAACTAGTTCTGATCTGCCCTACTCCACAAAATGTATCTTAGATTGCATGAGACTGTTTAGAACAACACCCACGATGCCCGCTGTAACGCTAAATCGAGTGAAGGAGAATCAAATATCCCCATCGCTTACTTTCGAAAGGAGCAAAGCTTCCAGCAGGATGTCGCCTTCCACTCGCATCCTCGGCAAAATGGCGACTGGGGGATTCACCGCGGTATTTTTGCGAGGGGATCGAATGGAATCCAAACAGAGGGAAAGGAAGAGAGCAGGGACGTGTTCCCATGAGCGTGGAACGATGTGTCGGCTGTGCTCTGCGGTTTTTGAAACGTAACACTCGCTGGCTGGCCCGTGCGGTCGTCAATAGTAAAAGGCGAGTTCGTTGACGACGGTGACATCGACGGTCGTCTCCCTCGGAAAAGAAATTCTGCACTCAGTTGGTACAGGCTATCGGGCCCATTTTTTTAAAACACGCGACTTGCGGTGAGGCCGCGAATGACCGCAGTTGCAGCGACCCTCTGTCGTCCCTTGTGCAGCTGCGGCGGAGGACACCGCGCGTGCACCGTCACGGAACTGAAAGGCTATGGCAAGTCGCGTGGAACCTATTAAAATGCCAACCGAGATAAGACGAGCGAAGGGTGTCGTGTTGGATCCGAAGGATAAGATGACCGTCGCATTACTGTTTCGTAATTTTACTTCAGGTGAACAATTAGCCGAGAGATGGCAGAAAAGATGGGCTAACTACTTTTTGCTGAATACTCGAACTTGTACAGTGGATTCTCAGCATTCTGAGGGGTGGGGGATAAAGGTAACTATGCAAATACTGTCGAATGTGACGATACTACTGTACCAAAGATCTTATTTATTAAAACTATATTTAGTTACTCATGACACCACCGAGAAAATTCAAAGCAAGACGCCAGGAAAACTAATTCCTACGCATGAATGAAAAAGCCTGAAAGTTCCAGTTTAACACGTGTCTGATATGTCGCGTTACGCATCCACTGTTTACTCCGTAAACAAACTTTCGACGCTGTTTAAAAGCACGACGGAATACGTTACACACGGCACACCGAGCGTAGTACAAGAATCGTGGCCGTTTTTGCCCCGTGTCCTTGCCGTCGACGTCGGTGCCATGTGTATCGCAAGTTGCTCTGCTTTTAACGCGGCCAAGTGTGAGAAGGAATGTACCACCGGGAGAAAAGTAGGGAGGAGGGAAAGGTGGGTGAGTTCTCACGGGGTTCCACGGTTTATTTTCGTGCTCCCCCATTACTCAAGGGGTTGCTCATTGATAAGCTAATAGGCTCATGATACGTCGTTAAGTCGAACATTCTGAGAACGCGCTGCGCCTGTTAATGGATACACCGCGGCCAGCCTCCATTTGACATAACAAAATAAACGTGAGAGAAAAGTTGCGCGCTGGAACCGAGATGCACGCTGCTTCTCTTGTCAACGCTTCAACGGAGCCCTCCCTAGCGGGGCTTCCCACATTTCACTCCATTCGACGAGGTTTGGCGACTTTTCTAATTCGTTCGCGCAACCCCCGCGTATTCCATCTTCCCGGTGATTACTTTCACCTTTTGCTCCGTCCCTCCAGAGGCAATCTTAGCTCGATATTACACACTGGAACGTGGGCCACATTCGGGATAAGTAGCTCCATTAATCTCTGATGATGCGGGTCAAAATCCGGAGAATTATAGGAGCAAGGCGTCGGGCAGAGGGGGGCAAAAATTCGATCGATTCCAGGCTGGACAGGGGAAGGGATAATGATCGAAAAATCGTAGGGGGATCTGGGTGGATCGACGAAAATGTAGCCGAGATGGCTTCGGGGGACCAATTAGGCCGGGACCTAGCCGTTTCGACGTCAATGAGACCGGCCTGCGTCTGTCGGACACGTGTGGGCATTTACGGACAAGAAGTGCCTGCTATGCTACAGCCCCTTGCGATGAGGAGCGCGATCTTTGCTCTGGTGAATCGGTTTTGCATGAGTTGCTCCAATTCGACTGGTAATTTTAAAAGTAAACCTAATGTAGCCAACGTAGGTATCTACATCAGAATATAAGGTTCTAAATAAGGGTAGCATAATGTAGAAAGTGAGAGAACATTAGTCGAAGATGCATAACAATGTATGTTTTCGAGGAGAATATCTCTGAATATTTGTACAATGCTTGTTTTGCGAATTTTTACAAATTTGTACCCTGCTCACGTTTCTGTCCACGCACGTAGTTTCAAGTAAGCTATAGTAATTCGTATAAGTATACTGTTGCGATGAAAAAGTTAGCGAAATTTTCGGGAGTATTTTTCAAATCCGACAACCACCCTGTCGCGACCACCAGTTCCGACACGGAGGCGACAAGAGTGTGGCGCACAGATGTCTTCCTCCTTCTCGTACGATAGGGTTCGCCGCTAAAAGGCTGCTGAGTGGGAAAAAAAAGAAGGAGGGAGAGACGCAAGAAGCAGCAGAAAAAGAGGAGGAAGAAGAGGAGAAAGGCTTCTAGCTGGCAGGACACAAGCCGTATCGCTGACAGTTTACGACGACGGCGTTTGCGTAGTGCCCATGTGGCTGCTGGCCTCCCTCATCTTTCTCCCCCCCCCCCCCACCCCCACCCCCACCCGTGCCCACTGTCTCTGCCTTTCTTAAAAAAGAACGCGGCAATGACATTTCCGTCTACGTTCCAGCAGCGTCAGCTTCTCGACCAACAGGTCGTTGAGGCGTCTTCTTCCACCCTTCCTCGGTTTTTTCCCTGCCACCATTCATGCCCGAACCGTACGACCCTCCAACTCCTTCCACGAACATATCCCTTTTTTAAAACGACGAAAATATGCGCGGTAGTAGGAGGATTTATGGGGATACTCGTACTTTTGATTTCGTGCTGTTTTAGTGCAGGTAGAGAGCTTAGAGGAACGCAGGGGGGAGCACTTGTGGCGCGATGATGGATGAAGATCTATCGTTTGGAGGGTGTGCTTGAAGAAGTATTATGAATTTCTATGTAGTTATAATGATGGAAGTAAGCTGGTGCTATAGAATTAAACGTGTCATTCAATAAAGCTACTTGTACTATTGCCAGCAATGTTTTAGAATAGCTCATAGAGCTTCATGGGGGAAGATTGTTTCAATTTTTCTGAATTAAATTTACCCAATGCTATCTGATTACAAAACATATTTCATTCCCTAGCAGTTAAATATTCAAATTCCTGCAAGTCCTGGTTGGTATGTGGAACATGTTAATAGGATTAGAAATAGTTGCTACAAGAGGTGGTTAAGCTTCAGTATAAATTAAAATATAATGCCAAAGTAATATACCTAATTAGGTGTAGGCATTCGTAGATGCATCGAAAATTATCAAGTGGGTGCACCGGAGGAAACTATCTCAGGCCACGAAGCAACTATCTCCTTGCCACTTATGGATGTATGCCTGTACGCGAGAGCTGAGAGGGAAACGCCTCGACTTAGGTGGCGACGTATCGCAATACGTGAATTATTATACGCTAATCATCAATTGCTAATGCCGTCAAGGTTCCACGGCTGTGACTGCAGACAATCACACAGTGCAGTATGCAGAAGTGAATCAACCGATTCCAGACGTAGAACGGTGCAGCAAAGTAATTGCACAACTATTCTAGGCTGTTACGAGCACATACACAACGTATTTTAAGAAATTAAAATATACTGAAACCTCGAGCACCTACCGATTAAAGATCAAAAGATTCCACTGCACAATCTAGTTACCATCTGCTCAGAAAAAGTCAGGCTATCGCAAAGTGTCTGCCACTTCCCGTTATCCCAGCGATACTTTTTTCCTCCCCAGTTGGAAAAGTGATTGGGCTACGAGTAAAAAGGGTGGCCTGCCATCACGCCACTTAATTTTCCGCTGAAAGGACGGCTCTTATTCGAAGAATTGAATACGAACATCCGTTAACCGAGGGCTTCGGTCACGCTTTAACGGAAAGCATCGCGCAACGCGAAACCGCAGCGAGGAGATTACGCGGTGAGGCCGCTTATTCGCGTTTACGCCGATGTAAAACTCCTTCGAGTCGACTGCGGATGCTGAAGAGGCTTGTGTCCCATCGATGTGGATCAAGGTGGGACTGCTTTTCCATCTGCGTTCCCAGATACCCGTTCTATGAACGTCGTGAATAGACACGCTTCTTGGAATCGAACTGCTGTGATATTCGTAGTTCTCAAACACCAGGTTACTCATCCAAAATAAAGTCAATGAAAACTTAGGAGGCTCGTCGCAAGCACAAAACGAACAGATTCAACAGACTTTTGCAGAAATCTTGATGAATAGATTATTAGAAATATATCGATATTAAATGATGGGGGATAAAAAGAATAATCTGTTTAACACTTTGAGTGACCCAAGGTTTTAAAAAATGCCCCTTTAACACTAGAACAACACTGTGGGGTCCCTGTGCGACCTCAGAAATTTTTAATGTTTTCTATAATTGTGTCAATATTGATGCTAGAATGTCAAGTTTTCACTCTCAAGTTTCCATTTTTTTTTCTTGTAAAGTAAAACCATATTCTGTAGGTAAATATCTTCTCTAAAGATACCTAAAGAGAAGTACAAAATAATTTTTCGGAAACGCAAATGAAATATTCAAATTTCAATTTGAGAGTGTAAGATACACTCTAAAAGCGTCACATGTTCACAGTGTCGCTCTAGGGTTAAGTAGATCAGATTGCTATCGAAGCGATTGCTATTACTGCGAAAGTCTTGCTTAAGCCCCCAGCAAACATTTACATTCCGAGGAATCTGAAGAAACCTAGTGCGTAGAGAGTTTATTAAGCTATTCTTTCATCCCCAATATCTAATATCTACCTTGCAACCAATTCGTTTCTAAGAAACATTGGTCAATACTTCCTCGGTATTCTTAATGAAAACTATCAAAGTTTAATAATTGAATAAAGGATTATATGTACTAGATCTACTTGCACGCACATAAAAGTTTCTCCGTCGTGAGAGAGTTCTTCGGTTTGGATATCGTTTCGCGCGTTAAATGCGTTTTTAACGTCGCAAGATAACTATGCAGAAATACCGTACATACCTCTTGGCAAATAAGCGAACGAGCAATGCAAAAGTTGTTCTGCAGCGAGCGTGTAACTGTACAATCTTAGTCACCCTTGCACATTTCGCATATTCGACTTACGGCACGATATATATCAACGCTGACTCTACAGACGCGCAGGTAACAAGTACGCGTGAATATTAATTACCGACTATGCAGTTGCAAATGGCAGCATCGATATTACCATTTATTGCATCTCTACAAAGCTCCATTTTCGGCATATGAATATTCATAGACACTTAGTCGATCATGCAATCATCGAAAGTTCCTCGGCATCGGTATTTCAACCGTAATCATATCGATGATTCACCAGGGATCCCGCTTCGGATCGCATTTGCAACGAGTATAATACAAATGACAAACGGCATTCCTGTGTAACGCTCAATGGAAAGTCGCGTGTACACGATCGGGGCAATAACTATCGCAGCGTGTGTTCGATTTCACTGATATCATCTACTAAGACAGCACTCTTCGATAAAAGAATCATAATGGGCAGTGGATTTTTTTGAATATATTCCACCATTTTACTCTGTGTTAGTAAAAATATTTGAATTCCCAAGGGATACACTACGTTGACGATAAAATAGATTTAGTCTTTAACTTCTATTTACTTTCATTGTATTTTATTCTTTTTTGCTTGTCTTCTATCTTGGCACTTTTTCGCCTTATTTTGTTCATTTTTGTGTTTCTACATTTATGTATTAGCCTTCTACTGGTTTTCTCTATTCTCTATGTGCCAAAGGATTTTCCCGTATACAGTGGCGTGCAAAAGTATTCGGCCGCCCTTTAAAATCGCATAACTTTTTTAAAATTAATTCAAACGACTTGAGTTTTTTTTAGAAGCTAAAGGGATTGGTTTGCTAAATGATGCGATTCGTCATTTTGAAAAAAATGCACTTAGTTGGAATAGCAAAAAAAAATAGTAAAGGTCGTTTTTTTTTAAAACTTTTTTTGCGAGCCTGTAATGAAAATTCAAAAAACCCGTTTGTAGATTGAAGTAAGTTGTATACGTGCCTAAAATTTCATCAAAATCGGTTATCGTTGCTCTGAGCTACACACGTTTAAAGATCACAAAATAAGGGCGAAAATCGCGGAAATTCACGAAATCAGCGATTTTCGACCTTATTCTGCGATCTTTAAACGTGTGTAGCTCAGAGAAACGTTAACCGATTTTGATGAAATTGTAGGCACGTATATAACTTACTTCAGTCTACAAACGGGTTTTTTGAATTTTCATTACAGGCTCAGAAAGAAAAGTTGAAAAAACGACCTTTACTATTTTTTTTTTTGCTATTCCGACCAAGTGCATTTTTTTCAAAACGACGAATCGCATCATTTAGCAAACTAATCCCTCTAGCTTCTCAAAAAAACTCAAGTCGTTTGGATTAATTTTAAAAAAGTTATGCGATTTTAAAGGGCGGCCGAATACTTTTGCACGCCACTGTATATGAATAAATAAATGAATAAATTTAGGTTCATTCATACTACAACAAAATAAGAAACTTTAATACACCACTGTCCTTTAAGACTTTGTTTTCAAAAACAGAAGGTAACAACACTCCCTATCACTTCTTTGTTATTTAAAACCCACCCTTACTATTCTCTTACAGATCCCAAAGCTTGCTAATCCGATGTTCAGTATTAAAGTCCTCACCCGCCCCATTATCCACGGTGCTTTCGACAGTTGTCAAAAGTGACGCGGCGTAAGCAGTATTTGCAGTGAACGGTAACGATATGATATGCAAATAGACGCGGTAATAGCGGCGAAACAACTAGCCGACCCCAGCACGTGACCCCCTAGTAGCGATGCACATCGACGCGTACCCTCGATACTGGCGGACGAGCCGCGGGCAAAGTGAGTAAGTGAGTGGCTAAGTACGAAAGTAAGATCGGTGGGAATCGAACTCTGGCTGGCTGACCTCACGAGTGCCATGTCAACGAGCTTAACTCCTTGCTCTGCCCAGCTCCGAGTGGCGCTCCTTCTTCTCCTTTTCTAGCTGGCACCCGTCCACGACGCACACAGCCACTTTCTGCTGGCAAAAACCGTCTGGGCGCTCGATTATTGGGTCCTTAAAGTCGTTTAACGATCGGCTGAAATGACAAAACGATCCGTCCGGGCGAGCATTGTATTGCCAGTTTACGGTGGCCCGTGCTAAAGGCGAATTTACACGCAATAAGAATATTATAAATATTATTAATAATTTGTAGTGCCTCTCGACTTTATAATGGTGAAAGGAAATGGAGAGAAGAGATCCATTTCCATTATTTCTCGATTTGTACAAAAACCATGAGTGTCTTATAATAATATTCACAAATTATTTCGAACACGTACAACAAGTACAATTTCCTTCGACGCTATTTTCAAGTTTGCTCAGTTTTTAAGTTCCATTGAAATATGTAAACATTCGCCTTTGAATTTTATTGAATCAACCGCATTGTTGAACCAAAGTGAACCGCGCAAATTCGCCTGTACTGCGTTCAGAAGCCTGTGGTTAAAAAAGGAAATATCCGGTATAATAATAGAGGAGGCAGCCAGAGGAATTTGTCATTTTCTGCGAAGAGAACGCCCCCGTCAGGTTGTCACGAGGTCGTGGCTGCGGGTACTCGTGGCGAATCCTGAATGAGTGGGAGGATCGTCTTGATAAGAAGAGAGGAGGCGGCTCGAAAAAGAGAGAAAACGGGGGGGGGGGCCCGAAAATTGGTGTGGAGCAGGTGAGGAGATTGGGGGCGGGGGATAAATAAAGGACCGCGGATTCTATTAGCGACCGTCTTTCTTCCCCTACTAAAGGTATAAGATGACGAAGCCGAAGAAGAGAGGCCAAAGGACGGGAGCCGAAAGAAAGGGGAGTTGGGGAAAAAGGAAGATGCCACCGCCTCGGAGCTGTCCGCTAATATTCTTTCCTCTCATCCTCCCGTTTGGCTGTGGTGGATCGTGCTTTGTTTCTGCGGTTTCGGTTCGCTGGACCGTTCCTCGCCGAACGATATGCCGCATCGCGATGGCCTAGGAATCTGCCTACCCTAGTAATCACAGAGGGTGGTTGTAGTCGCCGTGAATGGCGATGTTACTTGCAGCTAGGTGGCTTAAATTATTACTCGCGCATGTAGGTACGTAAGGGGGTATTCTGATCTAGCGCACGAGTTTCATGACCATATTTCAGAATTTTTTATGGGCCATCAAAGTAAGTGTAGTACACAAAGTTTTCTCTAATATCTTAATCATCCTTTTAACTATATTTACAAATTTTTTGTCGCGAAAAAATTAGTATGACATGTCTGTATGAAGACATGAAGATTGTGTCTTTTTTAACCATAATTCTGTCCTTCGAACACAACCAAAACAAATGATTAATGAAAAATTTTATTCGGTAAGAATATGGCTATCGTCTGGGTCGAGATTATTCATTGAAATTAATTTTTCACAAAATTGCGCCATGTTGAAGAGAAAAGTCCGTTTTCCCCCTTCAATTGTGATACTAATTTGTTAATTAGGAAAACAATTTTGCAGATATTTTTATAATTTCGATTCAGAGAAGAATGACATGGTTTCGAAATATTTTTGCGAAAGGGCATTGACATTGTATGCATTGTTATGGAAATATCATGGCAGCATCATGATAAAACGCACAATCTTCATGTCTTCATACAGACATATTATACTAATTTTTTCACGACAAAAAAGATTGTAAATGTAGTTAAAAGGACAAATAAAATTTTAGGGAAAACTTTGCGTTCTACAGTTACTTCGATTGCCCATAAAAAATTCTGAAAAATGGTCATGAAACTCGCGCGCTAGACCAAAATACCCCCTTAAGGACGTACAATATTAAACAAAAGTATATGAAATTTGAAATACTTTAATATCTACGTCTTACACATAATAAATGTAGATGTAAGGAACTCGAACGGCAGTTGGAGTCTTATTTTTACTCCTAGAAAGGTATTTTTCACTTTACAAATGCTTTTTCAAGCATTATTTGCTAAACTTTTGGCAGTGAAAATGCCCAGAATTCACAATTTTCTTAAGTTATAATTTATTTCTTTAAAACGGTGCAGTGAAAACAATTGAAACTCGGCAGATATTTGCTTCTACCCATATACTACATGTAAAAAAAAATTGAAACCATTGGTACCATTTCTTCAACATTTTTTCAGCTGTTTTATCTGTCAAGATCGTCTCTTTCCATAAGAGTACGTGTAAAATCAGTGAAAATTAAAATCGTTATAACTCACAACCGTTTAGTGAATTCGTTTAAAATTTTTGAAGCACATCAGGAAGATTAAAAAAAAACAATCTCACAAATTTTCATCAACTTGGTACCAATTTGAAGATAGGTCCGATACATCCTTAAATACACTGTTCTTCCATCATCCCCGTTTTTGGAGCACAAATTGTACCAGCCTACCAATAAACCAGCGGAGTCTCTCGAATCACTGTAATCCTTACCACCATTGCGACAGATTCTTGAACAAACAGCGATATCTCGAAGTTCGAACATCAGGGAAGATCCTTATTTCTCATTTCGACTGCAAATGTCCGTCCAAATCCTCATAGCATCCGGTTTATAGTACCCCGCGCATAATACAGCTATTGTGCTCGGCCAGATGAATCGCGCGGTTTCCATGGAATTTATAAATTCGCTGGTCGTGTTCTGTTTGTACCAGCCGACACCGCGAATGCACCGAGGCGATAATCGCTATTGACACTCTGACACATTCCACACGTGTGCACACCGACGCGCAACTGCCAATCAGATTCTAACGTCGGATGGAATTCGACGGCGCGCTGCACAGGCAAATGAGCACCTAGGCTGACGGAAAGTGGCTCAAAGTGCGGCCATTTTGCACGGGCTCGCGGGGCACAACTGCGAGCCTTCGATAATGACGGTGATCCTTCCGATCGTTGGTGGCGCGATTGGACGGACAATATAAGAGGAAAGCGAGCGAAACGCTCGATAACGCGGGCCAAATTCTAGGAATCCGCGGTGAATCGAGCGTGGTAGATTAGCTATTTCGTCGCTGTGGCGGGGATTTGTATTAGAAGCGGGCTCTAAGTGCATAGGTACGTTCATTCTGATCTTTTGGACAGATGTTTCCTTTGGCAAATTGAACTTGCTGCAGAGAATAGAGAAATTTCTGGTATAAAGCGGTTTGGTTTTGGTGTAAATTATTATCAGAAGAATAAAAGTGGTAACAAAGGGGGAGAAAACAGGAAATCAGAGGAGAAATGCCTAATACAAGAAAATAGGGATTATTACACAGTTCGAAAACGAATCCGCAAACCGTTTGTCGCCATCACCCACACTTTTTGAGAATTTCGATTTTGAAAAAAAAACTGCAATTTTTCAACTTTGAACATCTTTTGTGTCGAAACAGTAATAATTGCTTGTTCCGTCAAATTATTCTATTAACCCTCCCGAATTCAACGATATAAATTATTAGTGCATTATGAACATTTAAATATGTTTAAACAATGATCAAAGGGAAAAGAACACCCGAAATGAACCTATTTTTGCAGATATCTTTCAATTTATTTCCAAAAGTAAGGGTCTAGGACAAAATCTGACTGCTCCACGCGATGCAGAAGACATTTTTCCTACGGGCTGCATCAACGGAAATGGTAAGTCGCGTTTTGTTTTCAATACAGAAACGAAAGAGTTTGGCAAAACGTGCGGCGCCGACAGTGGTAGTCAATGGCGCGTGGGCTGCTCAGCGTGACTACGACGGTCCGCGCCGCACGTTTTGCCAAACTCTTTCGTTTCTGTATTGAAAACAAAAGGTGTTTTACCACTTCTGCTGATGGTTTCCGGAGGATAAATGTCTGCTGCATCGCGTGGAGTAGTTAGATTTTTTCCTAGACTCTTAGTTTTTGAAATATATAGAAAGATATCTTGCAAAAATTGGTGCATTTCGGGTGTCCTTTTCCATTTGATCGTTGTTTAAACATATTTAAATGTTTATAATTCAATAATAACTTATATCGTTGTGTTCGCGAGGGTTCATAGAATAATTTGATGGAACAAGCAATCGAATATCTATTACTGTGTCGACAGAAAAAAATGTTCAAAGTTGAAAATTTGCAGTTTTTTTTCTTAAAAATCGATTTTCTCAGAAACCGAGGGTGATGGCGACAAACGGTTTGCGGATTCGTTTTTAGCACACGAATACCTATAAGAAATGGCTATTGAATGTTACAAGTCCAGATGGTTGTCGAACTGTGTTATTGGATACCACACTCGCTACCAATATTTTCAGATTTATGAATGAAAGTCGCCACGAATTTCAATAATCACTATCCTATATTTCCTTCTACGCCGACATATTCAATATAGGTACATAACTGCTACTCGGTAACATCCTTCGCTGTTAATTCCACAAGAGAATCATAACTCTTTCTCCCCATTTACCAGTCCATCTAAAATTGCTGCGAAGTCCAAGGCATGAATCGCGTCGTTACCTATTCTGCTGCATTAAGAATCGGAGTAGGCACTTCCTGCAGTTCATTTACGAAGAGGGATGCTTGATCATTAAGGTCTCGGGGATCAGTCTGGCCACGTGTACCTGCGTTAGCAGATGCAATCGAGTGTCCCTCGATACACGATATACGCGCATATTTACGTGTCTATTCGCACGGATAACGACTTCGCGTGACGGTAAATCAGGCGCGCGTTTTCACCCCGTATCGCTAGCATAAACATCGACGTTACTGTTCCCCGGCGGAACAGCTGCCGCGTTGTCATTGGTCGCGCGAAGGGAATGCCCCTCGGGATGATCAAGACATCTCCCCGCGAATCCTTTTCCTTTCATTACTACGTTATTGTAACAGACATTCGTGAATGCCTTCTACACGGAATGAAACGCAGCAGAGGAATTTATTATGGCCACCGGAACATTTGTCTCCCTTAAAATTCGCCAGCTACTCAGCAGCTCGCGAGGCAATAAAAGCTCTGACGAGGATGCTCCGTAGCCTTCGAAACACCGCCGAAACCTGTTCCAAGTATCACACCCTCGGTAGAAAGACTCGGCTGACAGAAGCAATTTTAATGGGACGCTGTAATTGGTAACTTTTGTACTCGTCGCGTTATACTCGGGTTTAGAATACTAAATTTAAGAAATATCAGCAGAAAGAAGTGCGAGGCACGGTACCGTTAAGAATTACGAAGAAACGATGCAACTTCTGCTTCGTACGCTCAATGCCCACAAACCGTTGCAACAAGTATCGCGACGCGTGACGCGCAAGTAAAGATATCAAGCGAACTCCGCGCAGTACCATCGACAAAACCCGCGCGAAGTAGTCGTCCACTTGCGGAACAACTAATCGCGGGTCAGGTAAAAATGGCAGGAGAGAACAGATGCCCCCGTCGGTCGGTAAACATCCAGCCTTAGAATTTCTGCCGCTGGCAAGAACCTGCGCGGTGTCTGCGAGCTGCAATTTAGTTAATGCCATTAGAGCGACAAAAATTCCCGATTGGATTGCAGACGCGGGGCCCGCGCAGCCCAGCGAAACGTACGTCCCCCTCATAATGGCAGAAGCGGATTCTACGCCCGCGGAATCCGAGAAGGCATGCGGTAGAACTCTGCTTAATGCTTCGAACGGTTCTTCTGCAGCCGTTCGGTACACGCGTAATCGAGGTAAATAAGCGCGAGTTTGTCGTAGCGGGCGAGTATCCTAGCAGGGGCGACCTGGGTTCAACGCTTCCTGCTCTAATGCGCGCGAAAATTAGCACGGTCTCGCGTGATCGTCTTTGGGGACGTGGAAAACGCTCGGGGAGGATGGAGGGAACATCTGCGGCGCCGTAAAAGGACTGGATTTCTGGAGTCACGCGCTTGGGTCTGTTCATGCGTCGTGTCGATATCGTTGACAGGATCGTATGCTCCTGGTGCACTTTCATGCTCTAACGAGCGAAAAAATTATGGTTATGGATAGACACCTACGACCCTACCGAGACGCGAGGGCGAACCGTGAAGTGGCGTGAAATTGAACGATGCGGTCGTTGGGTATTCGATTGCGCAGGGAATGTCGCGTTTCATTGTTGGTATGTAATATGGAGTTTGCTAATGAGGAGGGTAGAAACTGCAGTATCCGAACAGAATATTTCCTTTCGTGATTAGGTATGTTTTATGCACCTATATCCTTTACAGATGCGGAGATAATATTTCTATTCTTCGATAACGATCAGAATTAACCCTAGGACGACACTGTGGGGTCACCAGCGACACCAGGAAATTTTAGTGTTCTCTACAAACCAGTCAATAAATGCTAGAATATCAAGCTTTCATTTTCAAATTTAGATTTTATTATTATAAACGAAAATTATATGCTGTAAATATCTTCTCTAAAGACACCTAAAGCAGTGGTTCCTTGCCCTTGGGGGTCGCAAAGTGTTTTGATTGCCTCGATTATTTCTAGTTGGTGATTCTTAGCACTTATTTATTTTAATACAGTTACATTGCTATATTCTATTAATGATGTAATACTGATTTTTCATAAATGAAAAAAAGAAGAAGCTGGTTATCCAGATGCAAGCACAACTATCGCACTAAATAAGATAATTAAATATATTAAACATATTTAAGTATATTTAAGATATGTATTAATTATATTCTGAAATACCTATTTTTACCTTATATGGGAGGAGGTATTTGAATATTATAAAAGGGTGTCGCGACTCAAAAAAGATTGGACAACACTGACCTAAAGAGAAATACAAAAGATCTTTTCAGAAAAATTAAGTGAATTTAGAACTATTCAAGTTTCAATCTCTTCAAGAAATGCCTCCCTACTAATTTCATCCAACGATGAATAATCTTTTACAGTTATCTCTCCTTCGATTCACGGTGATATCCACGCGTGTCTTCTCGAAAATACTTATAAGCCGATTCTCCACTGAAAGAGCACCTAAATATTAGAAAACCCAAACACCAAAAGTTCGCAAGGGTGGAAATCTCCCTATTTGAACTTCACACGAGCCGATCGCATGCGAGCACGCGAAGACGAATGACCGCGGACGTGTAGGTATTAGAGACGCGAGGTGAACAGAAGCGAGAGGGGGACGATATAGGGGGGGGGGGGGGGGGGGGGAATGAGAGTCGGAGATGCAAAGGCGCGCTAAATCGTCGGTAGGTACTCGTCTTCTTCCTCCTAAGATCGTCGTCCGCGTAGTCGTTGTTCCACCCCTACTAACGATCTCGTACGTGGCCACATATAAAGGCTATCCTTTACGGACACATGGGCCCTTTACACTCTCTCTTTTGGCCGTGTACAGCCGTGGCCGCTTCACGATGATTACGGCTCCGATTGCGATGTAAATCGCGAGCCCACGTTCAATCACGTACACACGGGTGTAACTCTTCCCCGTGGCCTTTGACTGTGTGTCTAGCCACCATCTTTCCCTCCCGCCCCGTCGCGGGCCCTCGTTGATGCTGATCGAATGTGTACACAGAAGATAGATACCGAAGGGTTCGGATCACCGCTAATACGGAGTCATAAATACAGTACCCCATCGCGACTCTCGAAAAACACGATAATCTTGATATCATCCACGTACATGAATCACTCCCCGCTGCCTCTGTGCTCGGAACGATTCCTTCAGCTCTTGTTGCTCCACAAGTAATTTATTCCCCCCCCCCCCCCCCGGGAGAATGGCTTATGGAATTATAGACAATTCTTCCAAGGATCACTGAGACTCCACTAGACTCCGCTAGACTGCTAAGGGTATCTCAGGTTCATCAACGAAATAATACTTCGTTAGCCAGCTCCGTGTAGCGCGTTCTAAAGCCACCAAGGCTGGCTTGATCGTGTGTGGACGTTGGCGTGGACTTTTGTGGAAAAGCTGCCATCGAGCTTCCAGGTTGAAAGTCACGCAAGTTTTTGCTGGGGGGTCGTAAAAGCTCGAGCGATCGGATCCTTACGGAATCCCGTGGACATAACAAGACGTAATTTTGCCTCGTTACTTCATCCACTTTTTTTTTTTCTATCGAGCAATGTATTCTCGAGGCTGGCTGAAAGAACAGGTCCGACGTTCTACCGTCGATGCTGCAAAGTGCACCGTGGCGCACCGGCTACGCCTGGCACGTCGGTATACTGTTCTTGCGACGTGCTTTCCAGGTACCTTCCTGAGTCAGCCTACATAAGGCTGCTTACTAGCTTCGTCTCGAGAGGATTCCACTTTTTGCGCAACTTCTCCTTCATCGACGTACCGAACGGGGAGTTGCACGCTACTGGCTCCCGGGGCATGCTATCGGTAGGATGTTCCAGTTTATCGTTTCCTGTCGTCTTACGGTTTCCTTTTGTCCGACCCTCCCTCCCCGCCCGCCGATTCGGCCTTTGTCTGTAATTCCTCCTGCCACGCAGCAGCAATGTGCATCGGCGGGGAAGAGCTTTGACGTTTCAATTCTCAAGAATTGCAGGAACACTTGGGCCTAGTTATGCAGAAAGCTACCAACCCTCGATGATCTGAAATTCAGTAAATTTAGTTTGGAGATTTCAATTGTTATGAAAAGTAGCTTTATTTCTATTGGGTATATTTTATTTCTTATTATTGTTTTACAATGTTTTTTTAATGGGTTATTTAATAGTAGTATAATTGATATTATTTTAAACTTTCTATAGTTTTTGTTTTCTATACCTAAAACAGAAATATGCCTTGGTAGTTTTAATAATTGTATAATGTAAGAGTGGTTCTGTGGGTTGCTAATTTTTTGCAAAATAAAGATCACAAAATTATGGGATCAATACCGTGTATAATTAATTTTATGTCATTTTTAGGGTTGGTAGCTTTCTGCATATACTGGACACACTTGGGAATTGTATATAAACTTGTGTCTTTTCCATTCCCTAAAATTCCACAACCTGATAAGAGTTCGGGACAAGTTTCCAGTGTGCGATGAAAATTTTACAGGACTGAAATTGTAATTTAGATTTCCTCGAGGGGATGGAGATTTCTTCTTTAGTAATGAGCGAGGACTCTAAGTAGTGTCTGTGTAAGTTTATACAAGATTCCCGAGTGATTTTTCTAAATGGCGCAGAAGGTAACATCGAACTGTTTGGGAAAAGGTGATTTAAACGTTGATTGGCCAATTATCGCGTATGAAAGATTTTTTTCGTGGCTCCGATGGGAAGAGGAATGTTGGTAGCGGGCAGAAGTCAACTTTCAACGAATTATGTTGTTGCGACGAGGTCGAGACAGGGGTCCACGTTGGGTGCCGCGTCAGCAATTTCGTAATTAACAGGATATCACGGCGATACGATCGCTAGATCGTTAATGATCAGTCAAGACGCGGGCCTTCCTGACTGGTACGCCCGCTGATCGATGGTCAATCACTTTCACAAGTCGAATTTACTTTACTTGGCGAGGTGACGTCCGAAAGGAGGCTCTTGGAGTTGCTAGCTTCGGAGGCGAGAATGAGGATACTGACAAACGAATTCGTACGTTCGCTAAAGGCGAATTTACACGATTCACTTTGCTTGAACAAAATTGAAAGCAAAGTGAACAGTGTGAATTACCATGAAATCAAAGTGTTCAACTAAATTGAATATTGGAAGGAATTGACAGAGTTTCCAATTTTCAGAATGATTCGTCCAAATTGACATTGAAAGAATCTTGTTTTTAAAGGCAATAAGAATATTACGAATAATTTTTCGTAAGTACGTCTCGATTTTATAATTGTGTATAAAGGGAAAGAAGAACGTCGACGCCTCCTCCATTGTTTTTTCTTTAGGTTTATTTTAATTTCCTGACACACTGCTTTTAAATGTTCACAAATTATTTCAATGCCGGCACGTACAATTTACTTCGGCGCGATTTTTACGCGAACCAGTTTGGTCAATTTCATTGAAATGTGTAAAAATTCACCTTTCGATTTTGTTGAATCAACCGCATTGTTCCACCAAGGTGAACAGCATAAATTCTCCTTAAGAGAAGGTTCCGGTCTAGAGCCCCAAAAAATAGGTGATCTTTAGGATTTAATTAAAGGAAAACTACTATATATAATTTAATGGGACTTTTTGCATTGTATCAAGGATGTCTTAAGTTATAGAAATATATTTTTTGTTTTATAATTAATCATTGCAGACGGCACTGGGGAGTCGTTAAAGTCAAGGCGTCAAAAAAATCATCCAAATCGGTGGGATCTGTATCTCCAAAAGTTATTATCCGAGTCGACTGAAACTTTTTTATTTTGAAGAATATACTTCTAGCTAGGGGGAAACCAGAAAAAAAATACAAAAATGACATTTTTTTTTAGAAAATAACGACACTTAAAGTTTGAAATCACGTTTTCCCTATATTTTGCGTCCTTTCAACGCCTTTGAAAATTATAAATTTTCAATTTTTTGTATTTTTTCTGCCCCCCCCCCCCCTAGCCAGAAGTATATTCTTCAAAATAAAAAAAGTTTCAGTCGAATCGGATAATAACTTTCGGAGATACAGATCCTACCACTTTGAGAACACTGTTTCGAGAAAAACGTGATTAAAGTTTTACGTGAGCGCCGAGTGCCCGGTTGTGGCCCATGCATTTGCCGCTACTCAAATGCATATAACTTCGGGAATTTTACGAATTTCAACAAATCCTTTTAAACACGTATTCCTAAAAGGTTGAACGTTCGAAAAATGAAATAAAAAAAATCGACTTTTAGACCGGAACCTCCCCTGAAGTGACTTTAATAACGACAGCCTGCATCTAAACTCAACTTGCATGTCAAGTTTTTATATGCAATGAATGCGTAAAATGTATTCAAACGATTCAAGTGCCAACTATCGCTAATACATCTGCAATAACCACCTTCTGTATTATAATTTCCATTTTCATTTTCTACGGTTACACTTACATTTCTCCTATTTGAAACTTACAGTAGTGAAACTATATACAGTGGCGTGCAAAAGTTTCCGGCCAAATGTTTTTTTTTTTTTTTTTTCAATTTTTCTTCTAAAAACTTTACGTTCATAAAAATTGAAAAGAACATCTGGCCGGAAGATTTTGCACGCCACTGTAGTCTTCCACGGGTTTCAATTTTATTCTAAAACAATGATCCTTTCCCCGCTGAAAACTGAGAATACTAGAATTTGAAACGCTCACGTCGCGACAGAGATTACCATCGCGCGGTGCTGCATAGAAATAACGATCTACAGAGCTAGGTAAGGGAATAAAAACTTAAAGGAACAGAATTTAAATCGTGTCACGAGTAGCCATGACCCTGAAGGAAGCACAAGGTGTGCCGCAGCCGTTATGGCGGACAGAGGCGTTTCTATGGGACGTGGTGGACGAGCGTGCCGACTATCTCCTAAGACGGATCAGTAAAGGATTCTCGTCTAGACGAATCGAGAGACGGAGAACGCTTTTCACTGCAGTAGAACTCGTAGAAAAGACTCTTTACAGTAACTCGGAGCACTGCAGAATAGGTAAATACAGAGACGTGCAAAAAGATAGATATCAGAAAATGCAGTTATTCAAAAGCACTGCTGTTTAGAGAGGCTCCGTTGTCGTTCCGGATCATGCTCGATATTTCCCTTGCGTTGCACTCGATTTCTAATCGCCATAGCATCGAGCGTCAGCGGGGGATCGAGGAAAAAGACGATCGATCGCGACGACTGCCCCGAAGAACCGCGCACAACCGCGTTTCTCGAGGAATCGCGATGCGTCTCGAACTGGCCCAGACGGCAAGTCGCTGCCAACAGTCCAGACAACTGAAAAACACTGCTAAAGGAGTCGAAGCACGCGTGGGAAACGTCGGTGGTGGGAGACGCGCTCGTGTGTATTCCAAGTATAAACAATGCATCTGCTGCGCTTCTATCGCTGCTCTTTTAGAGACAGCTGCATCTAGGGTGCGACGAAAATTTCAGTATACACGCTGCTCTTGAGAAAACGGGGGAGGGGGGGGGGGGGGGCACGGTTTGAGTACTTGGTGATGCAATGGGAAGCAATTAGCTAGAATAATCAAATAACAGTGGATGTGTAATATGGAGTGGAAGAATGTAAATATCCTCTGGAAAAAGAATTCTACCTACTTCTAGACAGTGGTAATTAACTACGAGTGGTATAGTAACTTATAAACGTCCACCTACTTTTCGATAATAATTCTTCTATAAATAAGACAGAAACTGAGAAGAAGATTCACAAATAATAAGCTTGTCCTACGAGTAATTTTAAATTTCAGCTGAATACTAAATTTTTACTCGCTTTATTGCAGCCCATTGCAAAAGGACTCCTTCGTGCCATTTTCAGGAAAGACACACTCAAAGTGCACTTGGCTTTTCACCAGAGCAGCTCGAGATGCAAAACGAAATCAGCACCCTCGCGCCGTGAATCGACTTGCTCGGTGTAACTCTAATTAATAGTCAGTTAAAGGCCAAGCAACCGTTCAGCCGCCACTGCACGCCCATTTAATTAATTATGTACTGGCCAGTCGGTGTTACAGTGGCGGTTTTTGCAGACGGCGACGCCGTCAGGAAGGCGTCGCGACTGCAGCAATCGGCGACAAAGACAATGGCTCGTTACGGATTCGTTGACCATCTCTAGCCGACGAATTGCCCGTGCCACTGCTGCCACCGTGATAGAAACCAGTCGGCGGGGGCACGTTGAATCGACCACTAGCGGATTCGAATGTTAAACTGAAGACGGGAACGTGCTAAAGATTGCCCCTTACAGTCGCCATTCATTGCCAACATCAATTGCAATTATCCGCCATTTTCGTCGCCCACGTGGTAGTTTCTTCTCATAAAGAAACGGTCCCGACTCAAAAATTCTGATTTCAATGAAACTTCCTGTGAATATGTAGAGAATTTTGGGGTGCGCAAGGAGCGATTTTATTTTTGTGCGAAAATTTACTCTGAAGGGGTGAAATTAACTTACAGCTATCGTGCTTTTCTTTTGTTTAATATAACTTTATTTTTCTTTTGGTAGGGTGACAGAGCATAGAAGACTGAACAATTTTTATAATTAAAGTTTTGTTCTATCTCGCACCGTTATAAAGTTATATTTAAAAAACAAAAACGTGATAAATTTAAGGGCTGATTTTACCCCTTCAGAGTCAATTTCTGCTGAAAAAATTCCCTGAATGCTCTACGTTTAAATGAAGTTGCATTGAAATCAGAATTTTTTCGGTTGAGAACGTTTCCTTGTCAGTGGCAAATATTACAATTGAAGATGAACTGTTCTTACAAAAGAAGAAAGGGAAACTGAACTTTGAAACTGTTCGACCGATAAACGATTTTCTGGGCGAAGTCGGGCCTGAAATAACAACTTCCAGAGACTCAGCGCCGCGAACAAGCTTCGTGAATGCCTGCAAGTGCAAATACGGGCTGGTTCAAGTTCAAGTTTCACATCGACGAGGCGAATTCTATGCGAGCGTGCCGGATGCCGACGGCAGGCCCTTAATAAGCGGAAATTCCGGCAGCCTTGACGCCCACGCGATAATAACGAAGAAACTGAGCAACGATGCTAAGTAACAAGGGCGTGCGCGAATCTTCCATTTCTGCACACTCGTATGATCCTAGTAAGTGCTTGAGTTATTTAAAATGGCACCAGGAAGGATATCTCAGAGTATCACTTTCTCGTGATTCATCTGTGATTAAAGAAACGTGTGGATCTGTGTTGCTGTAAATCGAAAGGCTTTATGTTCCGTTTACGATTTCTATTTGAAGCATTTTTTAAGGGGAGAACCTGGTTTGAAACGCTGAAAAAAGTAATTTTCGCGAATTTTTTTAACACGGATGAATAGAGTAGATTTTTCAAGAACTTTAGGGGTATTTTAATTTATACTTTATACAACACAAAATGAAATTAATTGGAATCGTTGATGCGCCTCGCTACTGGAATTGTGAAATGGCGAGAAAAATAGAGCCTTTTATTTTTGTCCAAAATAAACAAACCTAAGTTTTTCTTAGTTTTCATGAACTTGCATTATCGATGAACGAAAAAAAAAAATAAGAGAAATGTCTGAAATTGATAAAACTGTGAGACTTTAAAGGCAAAGTTACGGTTTTGAGGAAAAAATTTCTATGCTTTTATGCAAAAATATGGATTAATTTAATTTTTTCATAAATATTTTTAGTTCAACGACGATGGTTGGTCATTACTTAACTAAAAAGCCCCGGGGAAAGTCGATCGGTCAAATAGATTTTTTTCTATCTTTCCCGCTAACTTCCGAAATACTTCGAATTTCACTCCGAAGCTTTATATTCTCTAAGAGATTACTATCGATTAAAGCAGAAAAGAAATCGAGAATTTCGACCCTCTAAAGAACTGAGATTCTCCCCTTAAAAATACGGACTGTGACATCACCGTACGACGTAAAATAATGACTGCTTGAAAGTATGCCCAATTGGGCAGTAATTACTCGCGGTTAAAGGAATCGTCGTGATTGTTGAAGGCGAAAATGGGGGAAACTGACCGCAGTTTCGAAAGAAATCGTGAAAGTGGCAAAGAGTACGTTGATGTCACGCAGTTGCGAAAAGCTACATAGAATCATGTAGGTTAGTCTATCGTTGCCTAACAATTTTTCATGTTGTGCATCATCTTCCTCGTGTGAAGTGATTTCAGACGAACATTCGTTTAAATAATTAACGCGAGGAGGGTAGGAGTATCGTCTGATAAAATTCCTTCGTTAATGAAAATGTATGTTTGAGCGTTATCCTGTATAGAATCACCGCGCGCAACACGGATCCGCATCTGAATTCATAATGCATCGCGTCTGACCTGAAGTCGAATCGATCCACTGGAATGACGGACCACACACGTGTATCGTTCACTTACCTGCAACAAAGAAAAGGGGATTAGACACTAATTACCAAGTATCTGATGATCTGATTACGCGTATAATTTAATTTATATATCTGTCTAAAATCTTCACCGGATATCTGTTGTTTTATCACGGATATTCCTTAACACTGCGCAGTTGTTCTCATAAGTCGTAATTAAAGAGACTTGATTGTACGCGCGATAGTACGCACAGTTAATAAGAGGCGATAGATGGAAAGGATTATTGCTAACAACGATCCACGACCATGCATCGACCCGTATGTCGGTTATGCAAACGGACATTTGTTAGTCGACGGTGAGATCACTCGCCAAAGAAGTGGTCAAGAGACATTAACAGTCGGTAGCCACGTTGGATCGCCATTACAATGTTTGCCCACGTTTCCGAGGCGCGCACGAACGAAAAGTGTATTCCCTCGCCCATACTTCCCCCTTTCTCTCGTGTTCGATCCTCAAATATATCAATGATAACCAACAGGCCATACCCGAAACATGTCAAATATGGACACTGCACTCGAGCAACGTCAAAGTGCAACAGGAACCACTGAGCATATGCACGTTAAGCTTTGAGTGTGTCGTACACGTTTGCCCCTTGTGTCGAAAGTCACCAAGAAATTTTTTAATATCATTATTAGAAGAGCAGATTTCTTCAAGGAATTTAAGGGGATACAGGGCTATTGGAATTACGAAAAAAATATTTTTTTATTATTATTAATTCTGAAAGTGTCATCCTTTGTGAACATTTACAACAAAGTCCTTAAGGAAATTGAGTGCACCGTCGATTAACGGCCTCGCAGAGCGGTATTGGTGTGGGGAGCTTAACTTTGAAGCCGATTATCTCGAAACTACATTTTTAAACACCGTGTACATCATAACTCTTGAACCAATGAATATTTTCACTTGAAATTTTAACTAGCAGTGTAGCATTCCTTTCTCTACAGTGTGGAGCTTGCGCATTAACATTGGATGTTTGTAAAACATTTTATAACTGATTAATACGATCTTTTTCCTTAAAAACGTAGAAGAAAATTGATTCATGTGTAACTTTCACAATTTTAGTTTAAACTCGCCAGTAAACTTTCACACTGTAGTTTTTAGTATGAAAATTACTCACCCCAAAGCATTTTGCTTTTAGATGATTGGTTGACCTGGTGCGATATACACAGACTAGACAGCTGCGCGCTACGCAGGACCATTTCTAGCGTTAAATAACTTCAATAATTTTCAACATTCTGACAATGGTTTTTTTTTAATTACTTGTAAAAGCGTGCATAAATAACCTGTGAAAAGTACGGGTGTGGTAATTATTTGATATCTAAGCAATCCAAACCAAAAGAGACTGTCGATTTTAGTCGTTTAATAGTCCTGTACTCCCTTAAAGAGATAAACTATTTAGTCTATCAATGGAGTTTCGATAGGTATTAAGAATTGAATATTCTTATGCCATTGTTATCAGATAAAATATCATGGTAATTAACTGCTGAGTAATTGACGTGCAAGGGTAAGCCAGAAAATAGACATTCGGGTGGATAGTACAGGTAAATATGCATAAAGGAAGAGGACTCGTTCTGGACAAGTGAGGACTTAAGTGTGATAAGCCAGTACACTTATATATCGTTCCTTACAAGACGGGGTGTGTCGACACACTATCTTCATGCATTAATGCATGGAACGCCGGTTGACGGTGTGGCTGTCCTTTTCCAACGCAGCGTCAAGAACGTAGGGAAGCCAGTGTACGTTCTTGGTACCATCGGTGGCGTAAATCGATCGAATCTGTCGATAGATGCCTGCCTAATCAGGTATCTGTCAATACGATAGATATACGGACGATAGCTACACGGCCGATAGTCGTTTCAACCGAATAGAAAATTCATTCGCATATTCATTCATCCGTTCCTCCGATCCCCAACCTTTCCATAATAAGCAGACGAAGTGTCGTAAAGCATCGGCTACTTTAGAATTCAAAGAGGATAAAATTAGCCCTCGTAAAGTAGATTAGATGTGCATTTACTAATTATAGGTCTGCGATGAGCTGCTATTTTTTGCAATCACGAAGAGAAACGGTTTCCTACGCGCTGTGTTCGTCAAGAAGATGAGAATGATCGGTTCATCGTCACAGCTATTCGGTTGTCTGATAGATTTGTGCGGTTTAATACGAATGTAGAACTCTTATTTATTTTTTTTCAAAATATTTAGTAATATTTAATCTGTTATATTGCCAACGCTCTGGCAATTTTTGAAATCCATGCTTGAAGAACTCGACGGTTTTTGACTGAAAACAATTTTGTGACTATTTTCGCAGTTCCACATCATTGAGGAAGGAAATTTGGCTGAAACTGGTTTGAAGGGAACAGAAGAGGTGGTAATTCGCCCAGCGGATGCTGGAGAATCCCTCGCCCAAGATAAAATTTAAAATTTAAAATTACTTAAACGTAAGCTCTTTTTTATTCACTTGAGACTCCATAGTTTTCAACCAAAAATTTTACTGTTACTATCGCGAAACGAAAACTTCCAGAACAATTCTGATACAGTGGAACAAAAGCTCTCGCATTGTATATAATACATTATCAACAAGCAATTGTTAATGGAATAATTTTTTTCTGAAATGAAAACCACCTGAACTTATTGGACAACCTAATAGGTACCTATCTCCTAAATAGCATTCCTAACGACACGTACAATTTATCGAACTAATTGAAACACCATCACCCCTAATTAAAATAAATGAAAATCCCCGATCATACACAGCTTGCACGTGAGCAACATGTCAGGGCAAGGATGGGCATGTGACTTTCCAGAAGCTGGTAGAGAGGTACGAGGATGGTTAGAGGTCATCAGCATCGCGACACCATCGTGTTCCTGACCTCGTTGACTGAGCACGTTAGATGACTCGGCAAACAGAGGAGCACACAATCTCGTCGTGTAAAGCTATGCCATTTCCAGCGCGATTCGTTTCCATATCTACATCACACTCCATCTAAATATCGAAGCCCAGAAAGCCACTAGTAAAATCAATAAAATGTAAACTGTAACCACCTGCACCCAAGTCTCCCAAGATCTCCTATCTTGCCTTCCTCTTCGACCAAAATACACAGCCCTTCTTGAAATCATTAAAACGAACATGCCTTCGGATAACGACCGAGCCAAAAAACCAACATCCTGCGCCGCAGCAGCCCTCGATTAATTACCAGTTATGACTAAGCAACTATGTCGCGGCGAGGAATTTCACGGTTTTGAACGGGAGCAGTGAATCAAAAGCAATCAACGAGCGGGGCCCATTCTCCGGCTGATAATAGTTTCCAGTGACAGATAGGACGGGGCAATGTAACGAGCGGGCTGAAAGATCGCCGCGCGATGTCTACTCACGAGCTTAATTAAGAAAATTATTTCGAACCGGCCACGCGAACTGCGAGTCACTCCGCTCGCTTCCGATTCCGCCCGTTAGCTGGTTCTTATGTACCACTCGGCCGGTAGCCTCCTCCCCCTCTCTCTCTCTCTCACCTGCACGCCCCCCATTTTCCCCAGTTAGTATAATTACGCGTAATAACACCTTATTCGCAGGCGCGAACGTAATAACGCTTTAATGAAACCGCCGCGTCTTTTTCCATCGCGTATCACGTTCCCGGAGCGGACCTAACGATCCGCGCGCATTTCTCACGCGTTACCATTTAAGGGGGTTCCGCCGCGAGGTCCTGTCCTCCTCTGTCGCACCATTATTCGCCAGACACCGCTAATAAACGCTTGACTGTCGATAGCTTAATTGATTCGTGCTCCATATAACGCGACTCCTTTAAATACAATCCCAGCGAGACGACTGGCGAGCCGGTCGATGAAGGACAAACGTGGAAAAGATACTTATAAGGCGTCCGGGGGACAGAAACAGCGCGACAGTACGTGCTCGCAAGAAGGAGCAGAGAAAACGACCACTTCCTCGACCGACTTTTTCGCGATGCAAGAAATAGATCACGGTTTAATTGACTGCAGTCGTGCCCGTGTTCATCGATCGCATTTTCACGTTGTAAAACGTCCGCTTGATAGATTGGGAATGGGTTGCGCGGCCACTCAGCCCCGGAATGATTAACTGTCGTCGGTCACTTCGAGCCGTGGTCGAGGGAAAATGACTGCCAAAAATGGCACCACGAAAGCGTGCCTCGATTCAGACAGGCCAGGCGTTATCTTCAATGAAAATGGAGCTTTAGAGTATCGGTGGTCTTCACTGCTTTGATCGCACAAGCAAGTGAAGCAAGTGGAGCATGTTACGAAGTAGGATCGCTGCAAACATTCCTCCGTGGAAGGTAATTTATATTCAAGAAACAGGAACATCGGGTAAGTTCACTTTACACAGACAACTATGGGGATTCTAATTATGATAGAAACTAACGCGTGAGCATCAGGCAAGTGGCGATTTCTACGCGCAAATCTGACTTCATTGTAAAATTCCAAGTGTTCTTCTAGCCGATGGAGATTCATGAGTCTGCTTTGGAGTTTAGCGCTCGACATCGAACCAGTGACATCGCGAACAAGTGACAAGAGCTCGAGCAGTGAACCTGTCATCCATCACTACCGCGCTGAAGTCCCTATCGCTGAAAGGAAAAGCGAAAGAAAGCCCCAGTGGAAACCTGAGGCCGTTATCTTTCAATGAAAACGGCTACGGATGCACCATTAATCGCGCGGATTTACGGAGAGCGCCATTTCGACAGGCGGGGTTCACTCTACATACTCTCGTTTCAGCAACGTCGGCTCGGGCGTCTAGCGAATGTCCGGCCAGGTTTCTCAAACTTTCACCGGCTCGCCCAGTGGCTCGATTATCGATAAGAACACGCAGCTAAGAAAATCGTGACTCCGTGCACAGATATCGGGCCCGCAGCACGGTTTTGTGAGGCAGCCATGCGCGAAGTGACATCGACGGGGCCGTATACGGCGTTTCTCCGCGCGATTACGTCTGCTTAAACCGAGGGCTGCGATACTCGCGGTAGGTACCACCTAACGAGAAAGGAACCAGCGGCATAGGAAGCGCTTGGTGGCTCGCGTGCTTCCTGAATGATACTTTACACACGTGTCTTTGGAGAATAAGGGAAGCTTGTTTCAAATGGCAAAGTGGCCAGGTAGGTGGTACTTAATTAAATTTTGTTGATTAAGATATTCCTAATTTCTCAGCTTCACTGGAATATTCTCAGTTTTTTTGAAGTAGGGGAGACCGGGGCTAGTTGTTACATTTTTCAGTTTTTTATTTTTTATTTTTTTTGCAATCCATATTCAATACTATCAATGACTCTCACTTAAAGTACGTTCTTTCCTCTACCGATGACCGCTATCGCATGTAATTAAACGAAAACCACGACTTTGAAACAAGCCATTTTGAAGGTCGAGACATGTTTCAACGTGCCCCGAGTAGGGGCTAGTTGTTACACAATACGGGGCAAGTTGTTACAGGATTAAATTTTACGAAACGAGGCTTATTATGAGTAATATAATTATATTTTCTTGGACAAAAGTAAATTTATTAATGGTAAGAATCTATTACAATAAATATACAATAAAAAATCTATTTTAAAAATCATAAAAAACTACTGAAATCAGTTGCACTAATTATCGTCGTCCGTTTCATACGGGGACTTGCAATTAATGCACACATAAAAGTGATATACAATAAAAAATCTATTTTAGAAATAATAAAAAAAACTACTGAAATCAGTTGCACTAATTATCGTCATCCGTTTCATACGGGAACTCGCAATTAATGCACATAAAAAACGAAATGAAGAAGAGAGCCACCATAGTGGCGTTCTGTTCCAAAAACATCATTTAACAGAAAGCCACTATAGTGGCGTTCCGTCCCCAAAAAATCATTTAGCGGGAAACCACTATAGTGGCGTTCCGTCCCTCAAAAAATCATTTAGCGGGAAGCTACTACAGTGACTCGTGGTAACTAAAAGTTTAAATTAATAAATTAATTACTAAATACAATGTAACAACATGCCCCTTTCCCTCTGTAACAACATGCCCCTTTTCGTATGTAACAACATGCCCCTTGTCTTGTGTAACAACTCGCCCCGGTTGACACCATTGTGTATAAAAAGCTATAAGTTCAAACCAGTTTGGTGTATTCTTATGTTCTTGGTACGAATCTGTAGCTAAAGGAACACTGATTCAAACGTGGTAATATTAATTTACATACATTTATCTGTCTGTTCGGTAGAAAAGATTGAAGTTGAAAGAGAAAAGTTACTATTAGTACCGAAAACACAAAAAAAAAACTGTAATAAAGTGACAACGCGTGAACCGACTACAAACAAACAACATACACAACTGTGTATGGTTGAAACACATCAGCCACTTCATCGTCGAAGTGATAGTCCAAGCGGAAAAAATTTAAACTGCTTTGTAACAACCTACCCCTACTCTCCAAGATGCTTTCCAAATTTCCAAAAGAAATATCGACGTGAAATCCCTTTGTTGGGGTAAATAGTGCATTTACCCCGAAAGATAAGAGTTGCGTCACGAAAATGTTAGAAGGTTTAATGTTTCACGAGATCTGATGTTAATAGCGAGCGATACGTTGCGACGTGTAATAAGGAACAAAGATACTCCAGGATAGGTACTCTAATCGCCCGGAGGATTAATGGTGCACGCGACGCTAGTTTTTCAGGTGACTTCGTGCGAGAGCCATTACGAAAGCGTGAGAAGGGTGAGTTGGTACCGGTAGCCCTCGGACTAAGGGCTCGCGCTAATTACGTCATTATGCGGAACAGGGTGGATAGCTCTAACGAACCTGCAGCTCCGGACGTGCTCATCCTATGAATAGTGATGAGTATATAACCAACCACCAATCACGTGGTATTGTAATACCAACTCTACCGTGCCTGATTCTGCATAGTAATTAAAAATTCTAAAAGATGCGCCCTTTAAGGAACCCTCTTCTTCCTTGCGATTTTTCCTGTACTATTTGGAACCCCTCGCTAGCAAGCTCAGCTCCGTACACGAGGCCTCGGTAGACCCCGGCGAGGCTCACGAGTGAGAGTGAATACGTGATTGAAATTCTAAATACCTTTCTGCACGATGCCTCGTAAAATCAATTATCGATAATGAACCGCGGATTTCAGGGAGATTGATCAAGGAAGCCCTACCAATCTCTGGGACCATCGTTGGAGAATTCATACCCTTCGGATTAAAGAATACACTTCTCAGACTTTGCTCACTTGAGGAAGTATCATTTTGGAAATTTCTCAATTTGGCGGAACCGGTGGTCTTTTAATGGCAGATAAGGGGTTGCCGCCTGCTTCTCTAACAACTGTGATCAAAGAACCTAAACTAAATTCCTTCCTTCCATCTTCCTTTCGACTTCGCCCGTGCCCTAAACAGAGTCATCAATCGAAACAGTTAACGGCTGCCTTGGAACACAATATTCTCGAGGCTTCGATAAAACAACATCGTTGGGGCAGGTTGGGGAATCAATGGACCACCAGGCCCTGTATCTGTATCATTGTTACAAGTCGCGATACGCGCAACCGTATCATTACCATAATCGTCAGCACCGTGGCATATGGGAGATGGCAGGGGTGGAAGCCACGGGATAAGTCCGAGGGGCCCCGGAGGCTTAATCGCGATAATGGCCCCGGAATCGCCTCGTGACCGCAGAAACGGAAAACGTCCCGATTCGAGACGGCGGCAGGTCGAGCGATCGAGCGCTTACGCTTTTGCATCTTGCCACGAATCGGTTGATTATCGGATATCGATCTTCGCAAGTGTCTGCACTGCAAGAACGCGGCGGTATTACAATAGAGGAAAAGGAACAAAGTAAGATTCGACTACGTCCACGATGGAAAAATGATTTGTCCCTGTTCGCTTAGTAATCTCAAGGGACTTGAGATGTTGCGAAATAACATCGTTTCAGAATAAAGGAACGGCGAACAGGTAGATGTGCCGGGATGAAAAAGGGAAGATTAGAGATAGGCAGGGGGTTATTGGTAGAAAATGTAGTAATGATAGGTATTGCACACTCGAATGCACTATGCTGCAAATGAAGCAGAGATTCGACTATCTTCTATTACAAGGGGCGTAACATTGTTCGTGCCTGAACAGAAAATATTGCTTTAAAAATTCTATGAAAACGATTTTCAAACCAAAATACAATTGGACCTATTATGCAGAAAGCTACCAACCCTCAAAATGACAAAAAATTAGTTAAACACAGTACGGGTCCCATAATTTTATGATCTTTATTTTGCAAAAAATTACCAACCCATAGAACAAATATTACATTATACAATTATTAAAACTACGAAAGCATAGTTCCATTTTAGGCTGAAAAAACAAAAGCCACAGAAAATGTAAAATAATATTAATTATACCACTGTTAAATAATCCATTAAAAACATTGTAAAACAATAACAAGAAATAAAGTATACCCAATAGAAATAAAGCTATTTTTCTGTAACAATTAAAATCTTCAAACTGAATTTACTCAGTTCCAGATCATTGAGGCTTTGTGGCTTTCTGCGTAATTAGGCTTAATTAACAAAAAGATTGTAAAATGTATCAATAAGCTTTTAAATTTTCTAAAATATCTATTCGAAGCTGAACACGAAGATAAAGTGAAACGGTGCAAGTTGCTCAGCCATCGACGTCGAATGACGAAAAGGAGGCAGAAAGTAGTAATTAAAGATCGAGGAAGTAAAAAGCGAAGATTCGCATATAGGATTCTATGGTCGCCGTTCAACACACAGCCCTGGACCATCAGAGCACGGTACGATACGGTAGGAGAAGAGAAGCAAGAGGAAGAAGAGGAGACCCTCCGGTTCTTTAATAACACGGCGGGGCCGCAGGTTCTTCTTCAGGTATGCGAGACAGAGCCCGAGGCGAAGCACACCGTGTACAGTCTCGGGAACTTGCTTCTTTCACCGCGATCTACGATATATCGCAAAGGATCTCGTCGCACTGTAGTCGATACCTTTCGGAGTCTATGCACCGACACATTCCTGAACGCTTATGTGTTTCGATACGCGCATACACCGGCCCGTGGTTTCGTATTCACGTAGCAAAAGGAACGAGACATCTAGCCAGCTGAACGATACAATTTATGAAAAGATAGAGCAGTGGAATAGGAACTGAAGGAATTTAAGGAATGTCTGTTCTGAAACAAAGGAATAGTAGCTGCGGATTGGAATCCGTTTTGTAATCAATGGGAAGAGGGAAGTGAGTCGAGTCAGTCACGAAAGATCAACGAAGCATTCGTCGAAATGCATGATTAATACTTTGATATCGGACCAAGGTTTTGGGAAATGGCATTTCCGGGAGGTTGCATCTGCCGAGAAAATTTTGCTTAACACTCGGGCAAATACTTTTGATGCTTTCCAAAAGAAATATCGACGTGAAAGCACGTCAAAACCACGTGCACGGAATGCAAATCCCTCGGCGTGAAAACACGTCGACGCCACTCAAAGTGTTAATATATCTACTATGGAAACTTCTGACAAGGAAATATTCCTAGTAGGGGGTCAGCACATAAAGTAAATATTGGTACATTTCAAAACCTTAGATACTGAAAAAATTATATATAGATTATTAGCTGCTAATGGATTATACAACACGAGAAAATAGGGGACAAAGATTATGGGTTCTCTTTATAAAAAGAAAAAAAGCGCATTTGTATGTAAAAAGTAAATACTTCTAATGAAATACCAATGAAATGCCAATTCTATAATATTTATTAATGATAACATGTAATCTTTGCATCCTTCTTTCTCGCGTTATTTAATCCACTAGCAAAATACCCCGCGCTTCCCTTCGAGCCTAAGAGATATTAAGGACTCCATGAAAACACAGTTTACCCCTTTTCACCCCTTTAGGGGTTTATTAGGGCAAAATCCTGAAATTGGTTTTTAGGCATTTGTGTGGCTAACCTTTCGAAGTAAAAACCAAGTTGATATCTAATCGGACCTAATATATATTGAGAAGTTCGTGAAAACACCATTTACCCCTTTTCACCCCTTACGGGTTGATTAGGGCAAAATCCTGAAATTGGTTTTCAGACATTTGTGTGGCTAATCTTTCAAAGTAAAAACCAAGTTGATATCTAATCGGGCCTAAGCGATTTTGAGAAGTCCGTGAAAATACATTTCGCCCTTTTTCACCCCCTTAGGGGTTGATTAGGGAAAAATCTCGAAATTGGTTTTCAGGCATTTGTGTGGGTAATCTTTGTGAGTAAGAACCAAGTTGATATCTAATCGGGTCTAACAGACATTAGGGGGTCCGAGAAAAGACATATTTCCCCTTTTCACCTCCTTGGGGATGGAATTTCCAAAATTCCTTTCTTAGTAGGCACCTACGTCATGAAAACAATGTATCTTCCAAATTTCACGACCCTAGTTGAGCTGGGCGTTGATGAGTCAGTCAGTCAGGACTTCTTCTTTTATAGATTAGCAGCTAACATTTCTGTTTAAATTTTCTCATTCTCTAAGGTTTCGAAGAATATTAATATCTACTTGATACGCCGACCCCCTACCGGCAATGTTTCCTTGTAAGTTTGATAGTCATGCTAAACTCCAGAATAATTCTTCCCTCTAATCTCTATAACGAGGAAGCATCCATCGACGCCCCTGTTAATACGCTTATTTGTAGAACAATTTCAGAAGAAAGTCGGTATCAGTAACAAGTATCGCCAGCTTGTTAGCGACCGCTGGGCAGCAGCGGCGCGCGGGTGTGATCGCGCGACAATACTTGATCGTAGATACGGATTATCTGTTCCGATTTGCTCGGCCACGGTGGCGTCTAGTTTTATTCGCTGCTGGACGATAGGAGCCAGCTCTCATTGGCGGTGTTACCAGGCCGCCGAGCAAGGGAAAATTAATTTGCAACCGGCCTCTCCGTACATGGTAGCAGCGGGACGTCCACGGCCAAGGAAATGATAACCCCGTGTAATTACCGCGCAGATATGGCGTAAGGTCTCGCTGCTCGTTATCAGTGATTCAACGTGCGCGGAATAAAACAATGCGCGATGCAACGGCCTCGCGAGAAAGCGTTCTATAAATTCATGCCTCCCGAGTCGCGCCGCAAATGAACACGCGATAAACGAACGAGACCGGAGATTCTGCATTTCACGCGAGAAATCCAAGTTCCAGAGGCGGAGGGAAAACGCTGGCCCGAGGGCAGGCGCGACGCGTCCGCAGCTGAAGTAAATCTGGTCCCAGCCAGGGGCGGAATAAGCAAATGTACAATACTGCTTGGACCCTCGTCTACAATGCTCCTCCGATGTCGAAGTGAGTAACGCTCGAACCGGCTCGGACGGGGCATACTAATCGTTTCGCGAAGGACGAATAACGAGGAGGAAGGAGAAGGGAACGGACACCGAGCAAAGGGATAGGGACTGTCGATGGTGTATATAGGAATGGCGAGTTTTTAATGCAATGGAAAGTGATTTCTCAAGACAACCAAAGCAACTCCAGCCCCGGAGAAGGGAGAACCGAGGGACAGTCTGCGGAGCGCACGAAGGGAACAGGATACGCGATCAGGGTCGTAGGTAGAATCGGAAGGAAGAAGAAAGAGGGAACACGAAGATCGTCCCTAATCATGGGAGGTGCGGGAGAAGGACGGTTAACATGCAGGCCCGTGGCTGGAGGCGTTAGTGGCGTATAATCTGCGTTCCTTCGCTCTTAAACACCACCGTGGCGCACGGTGCTCTTGTGCCATGCGAGAGGAATACCACCGTGCCCCGTGGACGCGGAAAGGTGGTGGTTCGATCAGCGTTCTATCGACGTCGGCACACATGCAGGGCCGTGATCCTCGGTGTGGAGGTCCTTGTCGAAGCGTTTGCCACTATGAGCCGCGGGTACAAGCTACGGGGCCCTACTGGGTCTACACGTGCAGCTGGGTGGAGGGCACCAGTCCTCCTGCCAGGCGGTGTCAGGATATTACCGACAGGGAAAAGGGGGGCCGGAGATCGAGAGTGAACGGGAGAAAGGAGCCACAGGAGGCTGCAATTACATCGCAGGTGGCTGTGGCCTGATCACAACGACTTTGGGACTACCTAACTGGAGCATCAAGCAGGAACACGTGGTGATTAGCAGGATCCGCGCAGCGATACTCGGCCGGATCCTGCCGCCAAGAAAATCGGCATTCCTGATCGACCACTGGTAATTATTACCCGTCGAGCGTCGCCTGAAACCGATTCCATCTACGATGTCGTTCCCTGATCCGCTCCGGAGCCCGGTCTCTCAACTGGTTTACGTGGCCCAGACGAGTAGCAGAGTTATAATTAGCCGGCGGTAATGGAATATACGGAGCTGGTACTGTTTTTCGATCATTCGAAAGCTTAGAGGCAATGGTGGATAATTTAAAAATAATAGGGGCCACGGCGGACACTGGGGCTACCTGGAGCTAGTGTTTCGCCGGGCAACTTGGAATCTGCAGTGGGGATAAAGAAGTTAGTAAGGGATGCTGGACAGTTCACACGTTGGAATAATAGTGGCTCTTTCGAAATCTTAGATTGGGTCCATTTGAATGAATGTCGTTTTCGGAGGCTTCTGGTTTGGATAAGAGCAGCGATAATAATTGAATATTCTACTTGGAAAGTAAGTGAAACGGCGATTCTTTGAACAATATGGTTAGCTATTATAGGTACTATACTCATTCCTATGATTCTTATAATATTAGGTTGGTAGGGGAACATGTTGTTCCTTTGACCAGTTGTACCTTTAACCACCATGGGTTACGGAGCCATCTGTTAAATGTATGTGAAAATAAAAATTTCAGTTCATTTGTTATCCATCAGATTTGTAATTAAATGGCTTGTTGTAAGGAAATCGTACTCCATGTGACCAGAGAAAAATATTATTCAATTTCATAAGAAAAAAGTAAGTATTTTTCCATTGCCTCACAACCTCATAAAGTTTTAACAAGTTAATATTTGTTAAGTTTTTTTTTATACTAAGCTGTAGATAAGACTGACAAAGAAGCATGCGAAGTTCGAAGTCGGTCGGTCTAACCTAAACATTATAGTTTGCAATGTGCTTAATCAAGTCAATGTGTTGTACCTTTGACCACCAGTAACCATTGTACCTTTGACCAGTTTATACCCATTAAATCAAAACATCTTCACTGATGAAGACTACATGGCAGCAAATGTAACGGATCGAGCAGTACCGCAAGAGGATCAATCAGTGACCAATCATCTGGATAACACAGCAGTTCCCTCAAATACGCCAGAGAAACTTGCGATTGAAGAAAAGAAAAGAATAAAAAATAAGAAAGCAAAGCGCAAAATTTTATAGTTTTATAGTCTATAAGTTAGTGTCACATATTACTGTAACACAATAATAAACATTTGTATTCATTTAAGCCTTTTTCTTTTTATTATGTATCATTATATACCTGCTGGTCAAAAGTACAATACCCCCTAGTCAAAGGAACAACGGGCTGTTGTACCTTTGACCAATTTTCCTTTCTTTCTTAAATTCCGGTAAATTGAGAGTAAAAGATATATTAAAATTTTATAAAAATATATGTGTTAGTAAAAGCCTTGAAAATTGATATGATCCCATTTTCGATTTTTTTTTAGCAAAACTGAAGTGGAGAAAATTCAAAAACTTCAAACTGGTCAAAGGTACAACATGTTCCCCTACATTTGAAATGATCGTTTCGTATAGGCGATAGTCTATTTTCATTTGAAAATAGTTTTTGCTCCCCAGCTATTTTATTTCTTTGAGTTTCTGTGACATTTCTTGAGTCTTTTACCCAATCTCGCACGCATCAACTCAATACTTCATTGATGAATTCCCCAGTTACTGAATCCTTCCGCTAATACAATACAAATATGTACCTCCAAAGTAGAATACGCGTTCATTCGCATAAATAATTGTTAAAGAAGTACCTACTGGTCGAACACAACATTTTTTTCCACGAGTGCCACTCCATTTCACTTTCCCAGCGCTTCAAGGTGTACCGCATTACCCGCCGCGTGTAATTTACAGTTTCCTTGATCAATTTTTTCTTACCGTGCATTCAAATGTCGTCGCAGGGAAGCACGCACGCTGCCCATACCCACGTAATTTTAGCACTTCTGCCTCGAAAACGGCCACCTGCGTGAACACTGAAACACGCTGGAGCCCTACTTAACATATTCCTCAATCGTTCACTCGAATCGACCAGCAATTAGCCACGCCCTGAAACCTCTTAATCGACGATCGAGACGCATCCGAGGAGACCCGATCCTGAGAGATACCGGCAGATCGGTATATCTCCGCGCGAGTGATTAATACCGCGAGCGTATGCGCGCCCGGCGACAGGAATAAAATTCGCTTGGCTCGCCAGAAAGGAGAGGCACTACTTATTTTTCTCGTTCGGCTCGGCTGCACACGCGCGCACCGATCGTAATTAACACTCCATCCTTCTCCGTCACCCAGCCTCCGTCGCTTTTCCTCCATGCGCGTGTGATTTCTGTACGCTCGCGAAAACCACTCGTACGCCTCGCGCAAATGCAAACGCGAGTACATACACTACCGCTCAAAAGTATTTGATCACTCGTTACGTGCGCGTCTGATAACAGGGTAAATAGAATAAAACGTAGGACAGTTAATTATTTGTTGTCTTCGTGCTCCATTTTCTTAGCACATGTGCAATTTCGCCACTTCAATCTACAGATGAGGCTATGATTGTTACTTTTTGTGATTCAACTATTCGGACGGTAATAAATATTCATGGAATTTTGCGCTCGAAGATTGTTTAATGGTATTTTAACGCTGGCAATTGCTTTCTTGGCGAGAAAACGGTTGAAAAATAGAAATCAAAAGTTGTATCTCAGAAAGAGAAGGTTATAGTCTTCGTGTGCGAATTATTTAATTATCGAGGGAAAAATGGTGAAATGAGAAGTACCGTCGATTGAACTTAGAAGTGCTGTCGTGAGTTTACGTAGAGAAAGTACATACCCATATCGTTAAGAAGTACTGCAAGTGAACTGAAATTAATATCCACATCGGTGCGATACACCGTTCAACAATGAGAAACAACAGAAAGCTCCAAAACAGCCAAATGTGACTACTAGAATTTCAGGATTTAAGAATCAAGAGAATATCTGATAGAGGTAACCCCTCGTAGCACCAGAAATTTGGGCAAATATTAAAATTACAAAATACGTTCAAAAGCCACTATGTATTAAGATAACAGAATAAAACGAAACGATTGCTGTGAGCTAAGGAACATCAAATTTGGAGTACAAAAATATGGAAAAGCCTTCTATCTTCTCTTTTATTAACCTGCATACTACCCTGATCAAAAAGTTCCAGGACAAGTTCGTTTACAAAAAGCGGTAAAACGTATCGATCTTTTTTTTTTTTTTTAATTTTTTGTATTGTGAGCACGGGGAATTACTTTGAAGGTGACCAAACAGAAATTCACGAATAAGTGAATTAGTTTGTGATTTTATTTGACTTACCGCGGAACATTTTGAGCAGGGTAGTATACACAGCTATTGCTCGAGTACTTTTAAGCAACAGTGTACGTGCCTTAAGAAAGAACCTTGCAAACACACGTGCGCACGAAGACGTGTAACGGACGTGGCGAGATGTAGGGCGCGCAGATTTATAAAACGCGAGACGAGAGTGCCGCTGCCGCGGAGAACAGAGAAAGCGGGGTGTGACTACGAGCGTGCAGAGGGAAGAAATTTATCTGTGAACGGCGATACTTTCTTCTCGGCCAGCGTAATCGTGTATGATCCGAAGATATCGGGCGAGCATGCAACGCAACGGGACTTTATACGCCTGAATCGTCCAGTGGCGCGGTTTTAATTGCCCGCGATTGGTCTCCGATGCCGGGGTGACGGTGTATTAGCTATTCGAGTTCCAATCGATTGCGATAGAGCGTGAATAAGGCGTAACGTGAGAAATGTCTTCCTTGTCAGAGGTTATATCAACTTTCAGTCGCTTTACGAACGGCCACGCAGCCAGGCTTTGATCCAGCCAGCCGTGAAACCGTAAGAAAATATAATAATTAGTATGCACACTGTTCCCCGAAACGTTAACTCGCTTATCCATACACTCCGGACAAGATAAGTAACGAGTCACGTTTTAGTCAACCCAATAGAATCGGTTATTCAACTCCCTTTGAATGGATGGAGGATTCACGGGCCCGTCCGGGAAGACGAAGGCTGCTCCCATCGGGAACAGCGTGCTCGTTGGCGCAACGGAAAAACAAAAGGGAGGGATTACACTCGCCCGTTCGAATCGTTAGGCGTTCGTTTCTAATTGGCGCTAAATAATGATTTTTTCCCCCCCACGTCCAGCCTGCCAATCCCGTCCCCCTCTCCTGTCCACGAGTTTCTTCGAACAAACACATTACTGTACGACAATATTCGCGCTGGCAATCAGCACGTCGGTGCGAGGGCACAACGGTTCCGTTTGCAGAGGCTTCATTATGCACCGCGTCGACGACGTCGTCGACGTCTTCCCCGGCCACTAACGAGGAGAAGACGCTCCTCTGACCGGGACAGCAGCGTGTACGGGGGGATGTTTCAAGCACTACTGCGCCAGACACCGTGCCACTGGCGACTAAATGACAACTGGTAATAAACGAAGCTCCCAGAGGCTGCCACTCGAATAAGCCACTGCGAGAGGGACAATGGTTTCTCTAATGTCGGCGAGGAAGATGGTATGTGACAAAAAGATGGTAGTATTGTGTGATAGTCGAAATACTGCGCAGGAGCATTTACACTTATAAATAATTGAGTGATAGAACTCGAAAGTGAAATTCGCGTAACGAACTGATTTCTACAAATAGCAGTGCAAAGAACTGAAGACTGTAGCTCTCAAGCACTTTGCAACATGAATTCATCACTTGTATCTTAAATGAAAGGGAATTAGGATAGCATTGGTCAGACATTTATAGCAGAAATGAATCTATGCACAAGATTAACATGTTCCTCCTAAAATACTGTAAAATGGGCGTGAAAAATCAGGGAAGACTGATTTAACATCATATTCTGAATTCAGTAAGAGACATGGGATGAGAGGGGAAGTATTTGAAAATAGAACTCGAAACATGACTGATTTCGCGCCGAATAGCAGTAGCTTCTGGTGGAACTAATGCTGCTATAAATTCTATGTGTGGTCTTTTACTCGCTTGTTCCGCAAAACAAACAGGTCTCTAGGATTCTGCGATTCGACGCGAGGGAGTGAGTCAAGAGAACCTACCAAGCCCTATCGGTTTATTGAGCTCTTCTGCCTCTTGTTACCCCTCCAGTGGAAATAGTTGCGGGCCGATCGTAAGCTCGGCTTCTCACGAGACCGAGTCAAACCGTCTCGTAGGTATTCGCAAATAACACGTTCCGAAGGGGGTTCTGGGGGTTCTGCAAACATCCCGCGCACCGCTCTCTTATTCTGCTCCGCTGGCTTGCGTTTCTTTCAAATTTGCCTTCACGAGCCACGCTCTTCCAGCCCTGTTCTGCAAACACCCACCGCGCTGACCAGCTTTTTGAGGAAGCATTCGCGATTATCAGAGCTTGTGAAACGGGATATCTGCGTGGCAGCAACCGATACGAAAAATGGGCTCACTACCTACAGTCCTGGAAACAGATTACTGAAGTGGAAAGGTGGAGGAACTATTACGATTCTATTTAGCTATGTACCTACTTTTTGGGAAAAATCAAAACTGATCACTAATTATCAGGGCCGAGTTTAAGACCTTTGGAGGCCCTAAGCACTTAAAAGATTTCGAGGCTCCTTATACTAAAGCGTTTCTAAGAAAAGTTAGATTTTAAAATTCAGGAAATTTCTAAGGTGCCCTCCTTTCTCCTGATGCCCTAAGCACGTGCTTATTTTGCTCATTGGTTAATCCAGCACTGCTAATTATACTAAACGCATAAAAAGTGTGGATAAGGAAACTTATATTTGAGTTACATCCTCTGGCATTCTAGCTAACAGCAACCTGCTGGATCCTCTCGCCCACGAAAGTGTAATTATAATCCTCGGTGCGCATACCTAAAATACCCACCCTGGGGGGCATATTTTGGGCAGAACGTCAGGCATGGTCTGCGTCTCGGAGGCGTATTAGAGTGCAGGGAGGGGTTAATCTCGCGTACCACCCGCGCGAGAAGCAAGAAAACGGCGGGACAGAGCGGCGCGTTCAATCGAGCCCTGATGTCACTCCGCATCGGCGGCGTCCGCTGACAAACAGGTCGGAGATAATTAGAGCAGCTTATTGCTAGGCGAAAGAAGTGGAAGGAGAAGGTGAGCGTCGCGGCGGACGGGGGCCGCCCGGACAAGTGGTGGAAACGAATATTGTTCGCGGACGAGGTGTACGGTGGAAGAACGCGGCGCGGCGGAGAGAAAGAACGGCAGACGTCCGCACTTGAATCTATGCGGATGTCTGGTGGGAGGGAACGGCAGAGATCGAGGAAGAGCGACAGAGAGATCGGGCGAAAGGAGCGGGGGGGGGGAGGAGACGGGGTGGAGGCAGGAGGAACAAAGTCAGAGAACCGACCGATGCGGTAGAAGGAGCTACGAGTGCGCTGAGGACGACGAGGGCAGCACGTCGGGGTACGGCTCAAGAGGAAGAGAGAGAGTGGCTGAAGTGCAAGAGAACCGATTACCCGCGGAGGGAGCCGAGGGGTCCACGAGGGGCCAGGATCCCCGGCGCATGCGCGGCGGGCGTGGGAACGCGCGCTCACGTTCAGACACTGTCCCCTCCTTCTCTTTCGCTCCGCTCGCCGAGCCCTTCTCTTTCGTTCGCTCCCTCTTGCTCTGCCGACCGTAGCCCCGTCGTCCCTTCTTCTTCCGTCGCGTCCCAGCGGCTTCTCTCGCTCCTGGGCCCCGGCTCGTTCCTCTTCCTCCCTCCTCGAGGTGTCTGGGCGAGGATCGCCGATCACGGCCGAGTGCCCACGACCCAAGGCCCCGCGGGCACGGAGTTAGTTGTTCGCTCAGGGGTGCTCAATATCTGGGTGATCGCTAATGCAAATAGGGAGAGGATGTCGTTGGCGAAATAGGCGCCGCGCGTGTGTGCACGCGTACGTGCACGGCCGCAGGGCTAATCCCGATGATCCGATTGTGCGCGCGGTTCCGGCCGCGACGGATCCAGGCCCCTAAGTCCGTCCGACAGCGACGGTGCGGGCCGGGGACAACGTGGAAATGGCTGGGCAGACCGAGGTAATTGGGAAATAAATTAGATGTCGGGGATGCGTATCGTTCTGCCATTAAATGCGTACCGATCTCCGCGCGGAAACGGCGGAAAAAGCGGCGAGCGCACAGTAGCCCGATGGACAGGCGGCGATAGGTCGCCGGGCACCGCGACGGACGCGGGTAAGTTGTACGTACGTCTGCACGCGTGCTTTGTCGCGGGGAATGTGGATGTGCGTGCACTCGCGTAGACGAGCGACGAGATGCCTCCGGAGCGCACGATAACGCACGATCGCGCGATCACCGCGGGGTTCTGGAGAGGAACAAGGAGGAGAAAAAGAACGGGTATTTTGACAGGGCCCGGCAACCTTCGTCATCCTCTGTCGATCGTGTCGTGTCTCCTCGGGGCCCATTCACTCGAAGGAACAAAGGCCTGGGCGCTCTGACTTCGTGATTTATCTTCACTCCAAGCGGAACGTTTCGTCTAATTCCGATTCCTGCAACGCCGTGCGGGGTTGGTCAAACTTCTATGCGGGAATAGCTGGTTGAAGGGTACGCGAGGGATGCGACGTTCGAGTAAGAGCAGTCTGTCTAAATCATTCGATGCAACGCGCCAGACAGACAAGTTCGCAGAGCCAACGTAGAACATTTCCCGACAGAACAGATGGCAATGATTGCTGCTAATGGTAGTCATCAATTCGCGGCGTGCTCGGGCACTTAGAAGCCGCTGCAGGCACAAATGGAAGGAACCACGGGACGATTTGCGACACTGTAAGACGACGGAAGCGTGCAATTCTATTTTAATTTCTGGTGGGAGCGCGTGAAACAAGGAGCTACCCCGCTACCCTGATCCTAGTGTGTCTACAAAACTGTTAACAGGGGAATCTCTATTCGTCCTTCATCTTTAAAACAAAAAAACCTTCTCTCTATCTACTTTCATATTGTACATACTTCAATTAAACTAAACATTTAATAAAAATATCCTCCAATATATCCCGAAGTATAGACACTTTCCAAGATCTTTCGACATACAATTAGCTCGGTGTCTGCAGCCCTCGTTGACCACACCCCTTCAAGCATGGTCAAACATTCTGCATGTCATGCAAACGTGCAGTAATTGTAACAAGAGTACCTACGGCTGTACGACACGGATTTCTTGCCCTTGCACACGAACGTGCCCGACCCTCCGCGTGGCCATTCGGGTTTTAAGCTATTTTTTTTTTTTTTTTTTTTCAAAGGAACCGTCAGCCCGTGCACGATACAAACGCGCACGCCCGTACAATAGCACCCCGTGACTCGATGGGGATGCGTGCACGTCGCCATCCATCATCGTGCATATGTTGCTCCGTTCAACGAACCCTTCCTCGCGCGATGTAGGTCTACAAGGGTGGCGAGGAGAGTTTCCGGGGTTAACGGTCACAGCTGCGCAGAAACGGAAAGACCTCCATCCTTTTACCAAAAGCTTTCCCTCAATGATACTTCTGGCAGCAAAAAGGTGCATAAAAAGCTGCACAACTTCTGCACCAAACAGTCATGAAAATATTTATTGCATCAATCGAATATCTAGCGGGTGTTCACTTCCACCTGATTTAATAGGTATTCGAAAAGTGCTTTTGCACGATTGGTGACTAATTGTAAGTAGGCATACAGTGCCCGATATAATTATGAAGACTATTTCATAGGACGTGGATTTGAGCAGTGACGCACCGATGGGACGCACTGAGAGGAGGCCAAGGGGCACCCCCCAAAAAAGGAGCTTTGTAAAAAGAAAAGAAAACTAGATTTTATTCTTTAAATAAATTTTTATAATCGTCCAATGAATTTTATTGAATTTCCCCCGAGATTAAATCCTGAGTGCGCCACTGGATTTGAGGCTGATGCAATAAATATTTCCATTATTGTAAATACCAATGGTAAGAAATATTCTAAGAACTGCCAACTGCTGATCGATAACAGGGACGAACGAGGGCAAAATAACGAAATGGAAAAACAATATTATTTTTCTGCGCAAACGAACCCCTTGCTTCGCGAGGAGATGCTCGGGTCCAATAGAAAATCTATGGGGGTCACGTGCTGGCACACGTGGCCTGTCCACGCGTGATGCATTCGAGCGCACGCGCAAGCGCATCCACGTAAACATGTAACTGTGCAAGTGCATATTCCTCGTGCAAGTAGATGCTCTACGCCCACAGGGACACGTGTGCATCCTCACAGAACGTATAAATATATAAGTGTACGTGTGTGAATATGATGCATCGAGGGGTGGTTTCCACCCTATTGTGCTGGATCCTTCATCCGTTAGCGGCAGCTTTAACTCACCATATTGTCAAGTGGCACTAGCCGAATTTGTTATTGTATTGGATTATGGTCATTTTATGGGGGGTCTTCGGAGAGTGATAGAATACGACCATGATTGAAACTCTGCAGATCTGACGATAGCGCGGGAAACATGGTACAGTCGTTATTTTAATACTTTTCTGGAGCTATGCGGGAAATTTGTGTTCATTTGTAGAAGTTTACAGTGTAAGTACTTTCTCAAGCGAGGAATGCAACTATCAATTATTCTTACAGCCAGGCATCGTGACCCGAAAGCAGATACTGGATTAAATCAAGGATGAATTCTCTTTTAATATCCACCGACTCTGACAATATATCAACATAATGTCCCGCATAAAGTAGTTAATCTACGGCACGAAAAAGAAACTAACGGCACGCTTTTATCGCGTGAAATTAAAATTCAGTGAGCGGCTCGGCATTGAAGAGTTCATAAACAACTTCACATCCTGACTCGAATTCCCTTTAATCTGGTTTGGAAGGAGGAATAATGTACTTTTTGGAATGATAGCGGTTGCACACTTTGTAGTATTAAGGCTCTAAATAACCATAAAAGATGAAAGGGTATTTGCATATTTGTCCCATCGCGGGGATGTGTCTTTCGCGTGGACGTTACGGTTCCCAAAATGTCTAAAACTGCTAGCATCTGTAGAACCGAGAGCCTTGCGAGACGAGGGTCACGGTGGATCAACGGAGGCGTCGAGCTGACTGATACAAAAGTGAAACCTACGAGGGTTCGAGATAAATGTAATTTCGATGCGTCGCTGGGTCACGACTGGCGACTATTACAGCTATTACCGGATCCAGAACCCATCTCGTTCCATCTCATACCGTACCATCCCACGCCATTCTGTTCGTATTACGTCCCGAGGATGCAGGCCCGAGCGTCATCTCGCGCGATCGAATCGTGCGGTCAATGGCGATCGGAGACACATCGATTCCCGTTCGAGAGGAAAGGAAATGATTGGCGAACTGTCCTGTCAACCTACTTCGCAGCCTTCGTCTACCTTTACGTGAAGCTTGATATATCGTTTCAGAGAGAGCGAGTTTCTGTGGGATGCTTATCAAGTTCAAACCACGTGATCAAAATCGAGGATTTTAACCCTTCGTTGATACTCCGGGTGTGAGCCACCCATAAGCTGATTTTGACGCTCTGTACCATCTATATGCAAAATAAATACCTTTCTCCAAAGCCGACTTATAAACTATTTTTTTCTCAAAATATTATATCTCAACAACAACTCTGTAGATTTATAACTTCTAATATTGAAATTGATAAAAGTTACAATTTTTAGATGATTTTCTTCGTTTTTTTCTCGACATATGGTAATCTAGAAATTTTCCACAAAAACTGTGATAAATTTTAAAAAAAAAAAAAACTATTGGAATACATTCTAGATGCCTTGAAAATGACCCATGATTTTTTTCATAACGATTGGATTCTTTAGATGAGAATGGCAATCGTTCAAAAATTGCTCTGGGTTGTGATGCACCCAGGTATGTCAAAGTTGATCGAAAAAAGGTGTGTCAACGAAGGGTTAAGATTAACATACCAAAATAAATTTCAGAATATAAAGTGTTGAAAATTTAAGCGCCTGTAGTATAAAATAACTACTTCCATGTTTTCTATGCACTCATTATCTATACTTATGCTTTGAGAATAACATCATTATTCACTTCATAAGAACCACATTGCTTGAAGAATCATTTTTAAGGGGCCATTTCCTGTAAATCATGCTGCAAAATTCGGCAACATTCAAGGTTTTTTTTCTCAGTGAATACAATGAATAACAATGTCAAACTTTTTTCCATTTATTAAGCTAGTTATAATGTATACGGAACAATTTTTTAAATACATTTTTAATTGTGTTTTTTCAATGTTATTTGGAGGTAAAAATCGCGCCGTTGAAAAGAAATGCCTCCCTGGTGGGAGGGACTTCAGCTCACAGACTCATCTGAAACAAAAAAACCAAACTGATTCTTAATCATTATGAGGACCGCTATCGTGGGTGCCAGAATTAGCCACGTAAGTCAAAATTTAACAAAATTGTGCGCATTCAAACCTCAAGTCACGAAATTGTCCACTTTTACTTGAGTTTGAAAGCGCGCAATTTTGTTAAATTTTTACTTACATGGCTAATTCTGTCACCTGCGATAGCGGTAGTCATTATGATTAAGACTCAGTTTAGTTTTTTTGCTTCAGATGAGTCTGTGAGCTGAAATCACACCCGCCAGGGAGGTATTTCTTTTCAAAGGCGCGATTTTTATCTCCAGATAACCTTGAAAAAACACAATTAAAAGTGTATTTAAAAAATTGTTCCGCATACATTATAAGTAGATTAATAAATGAAAAAAAGTTTGACATTGTTATTCATTGTAATGACTGAGAAAAAAAACCCTGAATGTTGCCGAATTCTGCAGCATGATTTACAGGAATGACCCCTTAAAACAGAGCTTGGTGTCCCGGAACCTGACCGCAGAATGTGTGAAGAAATGACCTCATTACCCTGCATTCCAAACAAACAACCAACAGAAGAAAGCATGTAAATTTTCCAATTACTTGCGATGATCACACAGCCTTTGGCGCTCGCGCGCCGATCACGAAGATGCAATGAGAGTGCAATGGGTTAGAGACAGAGTATACAAGAGAGAGAAAGAGAAGGGTATCAAGAAGATATAAGAGATAAGAAAGAGTATGTGCTTGCATATCAGTACAGGATATATAAATTAAAATGGCTGAAATTTAGGAGAGGTCTACTAACATCAAGCTGCACGTTTAAGTGCAATCCTTTCGAATCATCATTTTCTTTCCCTTTCCTCGTATTTCCTTCATTCCTCAACATTTTCGCGTGGGAGACAGCGAAACGTCCGCTTCTCTTGCCTCTCTTTCCAATCCCCCGATACACGCCATATTCCTATCCTCTTTTCTCGCCGTTTATTCATTTCCCCCCGATGACGACCGTTGATCGCCAGCATAACGACTCCGTTCGTCGTTTGCAAAGTAGCCGAACCCGGTGGTTTCGCGGGGAAACGCATGGCCACGTCTGTCAAACGATGCCTTAGCCACGAGTCGGTGGGGCCACGCCGCGACAACGCGTAATTACAGTAATGAGAATGATGGAATGTATGCACTCACTTGCAATGCGACTCGCCGCGTGGTGAGGACATGCAGACTCCTCCGTTTTTGCAGGGGCTCGGCGAACACGACACGAAACCTGCAACAGTGAAAAAGAAAGAATAACGGGTTAATTACAGGCGAGATGAATTAATACTACCTATTTGTTAAGCATCCATGGAATATGGTAATCGCGGTGGAAATACTTGCAATTGGTTATTCCGTTTCCAAGCGGCGATGCATAAATAATTACTGTGACAGTTCGTATAACACGAGAATAATATCTTGGAGATTGCTGCCCGATTTTAGAAACTTCCCGAGCTATTTAAAACTGAACAAAGCAAACTCACGTCGAGTTTTGGAAATAGGGGCAGATTTGTGTATCGAAGTAGTCTGCATTACTTAATATGCGAATAGAATATTAAACATAATTTAATAGAGGGGACCAGTTTTTTATTTTGGCCATTTTGACCGGGTGATCTTTGAACACGGAGTCTTGAAACATTTTTAAAAATAATTCACTTTTTTTCATGTAGCAAATTACCCTAGCAGCACAAAATATTAAATACACATACGTCTAATATTAAAAAGAGATTCAATCTCTTTTTGATATTTAAATATACATACAACATTTATCCTAAATTAAGCAGCAATATTTTTAAATAATCATTTTATATTAGGGGAAAAATATTTCCTTCCAAATATGAAGTAAATATTTATTTAATTTTACATACAAAATATTTAATACATTTAATTTTAAAATTGTCTCCACTCTTTTAGATTAAATTATTTGCTGATATTTCGCGGGAAGGGGGGCAAACGTTTGTCACCCCAGGGGTGCCGAATCTCCAAATCCGCCCCTGTTTATAGGTAGAAAAGAAAGTAAATGAAAGACTAATGCGCAGAGGAGGCTTAACACTTCGACTGGCGTCGGCGTGTTTTCACCCTGTGTCTACTCTCGGCGCGTTTTCACGTCCATGTGCTCTCGAAAGGATTGAAAGTATTGTGGAGCGTTTTTCAAAAGCTTCCGCCATTTAAGGAGGTAGGTTACCCTCGAAATTTTTGAAAATTGGTTTTTAGGATTTTCGCATATTCCGCTAGCTACTTCTTTTCTACGTATTTTAAGCGCAACCGGGCCCCGAAATTCCAAAAAATGAAGAAGTTACAGCAAAAAATGTACGAGCCTGCACATGAGATCGGATAACGATGTCCAACTTTAAACGCGATTTCCCAGAAATTACGTTTTCCAAAACGGTGAACATAAAATCTCGAAAACCGCTCGAACGATTTGAATAAAAATTTACAGAGAGCTGCAGAAAACTATTCCCCTCCATGTATTGGGAGCACATTTTCAATAAAAATTCTTAAAAAAAAAGATAAAAAATATTTTTCCTACAAAAAAGGATAAAATCAGAAACGTCAACATAAAAATTATATTAATTTGTTTATCAAAATTTTGCTTCCTGCACAAGATGGAGACTGTCTTGCAGATTATAAAAATGCCTTTACTTTGTGTTTTAGGTAATTCACCTGTCCGGAATCGTGTTCACCATCAAACGGTGCATCGCGTACACGCTTTTACATTTATATTTACAACTTTTTTTCCTATAAATATATTTAAAATTTTCTTTTTGCGCATTAAAGTCAACGAAGTGACGTTTAAAAATTAAAAGAAAAATTATCTCTATCTTCGTTTATTATTTCAGAATATGCGTTTGAAGAAGGGCCTGATTTTATTTTGTTGAGGGTAACCTACCCCCTTAAAGTGTCAATGTCACAGTAACAGCTTCCCACGTTGCTGCGGGTTTGTTTTCGACGTGTTTACAGCCGAGCGCTCGAACCGCGGAAAGGAGCAGTATCTCGTTTCAGTTCAACAGGCAGGCGGTTCGTCGAAAATGTACAATTTCCGCCCCCTAGGCGAACAGTTGGAACGAAGAGGCGCAGCCTGGCGTTCGTTTATCGTGCCAGCAATTAAAGCCCAGTTGGAGAACGCGGGAGGCGGGCTACGGTGGATCCCAGGGGAACCTTTGACACGCCGTGCAAAGTGAACTTTCGTGTATCCCCCCTCCTCGCGGAATGGAGAGTACGGCGAGATAAGGACAGAGTGAGGGAGGGAAGAAGGTGGCGCCTTTAAGGGAGCGAAAATATCGGAGACCCTTACCACTTCGGGTGTAGACGCGACCGAACTAGAGAACGGGATCGGCGAAACCACCCGCGCACATCCTGCTTAACCATTGCCGGAACCTTGGCTCGAATAATTTCACACGAGCTCGACGCCTGCACGTGCGTCACTTGCACGTGCAAGACGGAGAAATCCCTCGCATAAAACAACAGACCTCTGCTAATATAAAAGGGCTGGAAAAGAAGTCGAGGGTTTACGCGCTGCTTATACACAATAAATGCATTTGTATCGATGGCCATTTACTTCCTCGTACTTCCTCCTCTCTTGCCCTTTCCTGCTTTTCAAATTTAGTGTCCTCACTGTGTTAAAGCATCGATGGCAGTATGGATTTGAAATAGCGCGGAAGGATGTTATTTGATGTCGAAGATTGGCGCTTGCTGGGAAGACCAAAGTCTACCATGATTAGTACCAAAAACTCACCATTCTCCATGGTGTTGTATCTATGGGGCAAGCTGTGCGACGTTCCAGCTTCGCATGCATTTGTATAACTTAGCTTTAATGTATTCGTTTTCGTCGGAATCGTTAATGTCGATCCTCGAGGAGCGTCCGCGCTAAATCGCACACTAGGCGAACGTGTGCTTAAAACTCGATTAACGTGGCCTGCGCGGCATAAAGCGCGGGTAATGTACACACACCAGCTGGGGTATAATAACGTAGCAAATAACTGCTTAACACAGAGAGAAAGGGATAGATAGGAACAAGACCAGCTCGGTGTACATACTTATGTTTTATCAGAGTACTCGGCGCTGGGCCCCTATGGGATTCGCGTTGTCTACGTGACCTTCGATCTTACAATCCTGCATAATACACAGACTCTCGTTTTCCTTGCAATTTACTTTGTTCGAGGATCGTTAGGTCGCAGAGACTTGAGGGAAAATGCGATGCGCTATGAAGCTCGATGCTTAAGTATTTGAAGCCTGAATTCGATACAGGAATAGATCGATAAGGGTGGTTAATTGGAATATTTCTGTTGCAAAACGAAATTGGTTAAGAATATTTTCGTGCAGCAAGGGCTGTGAGAATTTATTCTTTTTTAAGATTAGTGGACGACTGTTTGTTACGTTTCGATTTTAGTGATACCCCTAATTAGTACCAGTCACGCAGGGAAAACGGATGTTAATAGAATAAAGCACGTGACGAAATGATCGGAACTCCTTTACAGCATCGTGTGGGATGCAGAAAATCGTTCTAACGTTTGTAAATGTCATCTTAATGGCATACGTTTCTCGACATAGACAAGTCCACACGCAACGGCGTGCACTCGTGACACGCGCGAGTACATAGAATTCACAAGGTTTGCCGTACATTCGAACTAATTTCAGAAAGGAATAAAAGTTCTGCTTTCAAATATTCACGAGCTCGCGATATTACACCGCGAAGCCAGGATTTATGAGAATCGTTCAAAGATATTAATTAAAAGTAACATTGTGCTAATTTATACATAATGTATCTTACGCAATCTTAAGCAATCTATCCTTAACAATATAGCAATATTATTCTACCTGACAGAGATACAAAAGAAAATTAAAACCCACGCTCTTAAATAATTAAACATCTGCTAAGAATACAAATCTTTCCCCAAAATCTCAAAGTATAAACTACAAATTCCTTACAGCATCATTAAAAAAACACACACACACACACACACACACACATGGAAAGCCAAATCACCAACGAAATATGTTTTAGAGCATCCGATATTATCCAGCCAGTGCTATTATCTGGCAATCAGCAAGGCAGTGTTTCTGCTCGTCCGCCACGTAACGTTCAAATATTAAAGTCTGAGATCATTGGCCCGTGAGGATCGACGTCGAGACGATTCAATCCACTTTGAAAAAGGCGAGGGGTTGAACCGAGCCGTCGGGCACACAATGAGGCCCGACTCTGTTGTCGTCGAGACAACGACGAAGACAGCTGCCGCATCGTCGCAACGTCCGCGACAAGACGGATGAGATCAGTTAAACCAAACTGCCTTCGTGACAAATCCTCCGTTTCCTCTGTCGGTTCGCGACTCCGTTTCACTGTCGTTGACGCGGTTGCGTGTATACGCGCGCGCGCGCGCGCAGCCTCCAACACGTGTGCCGTCGCCGTAATTCCAATGTAGGACGAGCCGCTCTAGTGTGATTCCTCAGGATTTCCGTCCACGACGTGGACCAGCCCGATTGCTGGCAAACCAGTGTTAATCTCGAGTCTCGTGCCCGCTCGGACGAACCAGCACGTGCTAATAAGCTTCCACTTGCAAGTGGAGTGAGCAGTTTCTGCACGGACGGTGCAAGGGTAACGTGTGTCTCGCGTCAGACACTTTTTTATATTCGTAATAAATAATTGTGAAAGGCACCATCTTTTGTTTTTGCTTCTCGACGAGTTTGTTGGTATCTCTTGATCCATAATTTTAATGGAAAATATTAGAATGCGCCCATTTGCCACTTAATTAACGCAATTTAGATTTTATGATGTAACAAAGGCGAATTATTATTATTATTATGTTGTTGAATGAACGCGAGTCTTTTTTGACGAAATGTGCGAGTGCCTATATTTTCTCTGATGAGATGGCAAATTTCAGTGACGGGTGGAAGGATTTAGAAAGGGACGTTAATCTGTGTTTATGTGAAATGGGAAGCTTGCATTGAGATATGTTAAAGAGAAATATAAATTCGAACGAGGTAATGGTGATTTTGTCGAAGTACGGAAATGAATGGAGATAGAGATAAAGTGTCAGTGGAGTTCAATGGTAGTCATTAGGATGTCGTAACCAGTGAAGCATTTCCTCTTTTGACTCAAACACCCAGACAACGCTCGCAGAATAATATGCATCGCCTGTGGGGGAGCTGTGGCTTTAATTGTTTCAATTTCGGAGTAAATTGCAACGCCAGTAGAAAGCCACTGCTGAATTACGCCTTCCTTCCTGCTCGTCCGCGAAATTAATTCGCGCCCGCGCTAATAATGGAAACTCCGTGCAAATTGTCGCGAAAGTAGAGATAGAATAAGTGGCCTTACGTCATATGCAAATCATAAAGGTATTAAAAGGCGCGCACCACGTTCCGCCAACTTTCTAACATTAGACTCCATTAATTCTATTCATTTTTTCTGACTTTCTATGTGTCTCCAATATGAGACCTGTCGCCGGAATAATAATAATTACAGATTTCTAAGTATTATGCAAAACTTTGAATATTTGTCAAAATTATTTCATAAATATAATTTCATATTTTTATAACGATTGTTGGTGCTGCAGAAGGTACTGTTAGCGAAATTAGCGTTCAATCAATTCTCACGATGTATCATAACGTTAATAAAGTATATTTCACCGTTATGCTTTGATACACAGCAGGCGAACAGTTATAATTACCATTTAACTGTATCTGGATATAATTCACTGCCACGTGTTTGTATCTAGAATAATGCTTAAATAAGTGTGTATTTTATCCAAGTTATACAGCAAGGAAATAGAAGTAGGTGCTAAAATGGTAACGTTAACAATCTTTAACGCAGAGAATAAAACCCCTAAATTTTAAGAGAAAAACAAAGGAACTACATAATTAATAGAAAAATGTGTAAATTGTTGTGAAAATTATGTTAATCGAGCAAAAATCAAATAGTATTTCCCCAAAAAGTAACGTCTACGAACGTCATAAGAAGCGACACGTAAAAATTACATCTCCTTACAAAAAATTGCGGTTTTCAGTTTACTATAGGCGAATTTACAGGGTTTACTTTGGTTGATCAATGCGGTGGATCAAAAAAAAAATTGAAAGTCGAATGTTTACACATTTCAATGAAATTGACCAAACTGATTCGCTTAAAAATGGCATCGAAGGAAATTGTACGTGGAGGTGTTGAAATAATTTATGAACATTATTATTATAAGCCATTTATGGATTCTGTGCAAATCGAGAAATAATGGAGTTCTACATTTAAGGGAGAGTGGGGTAATTGCGAACACCTAAGAAAAAAGCAAACAAAACGAAAACTATGTGAGAAATGAATTTGTTTATTATTTACAAACATACTTAAACTATTCATCTATAAAGTACTGTGACGAATTTTTGAAAAATTATAATAAAAATCAACTTTATAGTGAAAAAGCAAAACCCTTGGTGTTCGTGATTACTCGACTGTCGTGGGGTAATCACGAACAGAGTGCGAAATATCGCAGAAGTCGCACAGAAAGCGCGACTTCAATGGTCAACCCATAAAAAATGTTGCTACAACCTATACCTAATGTATTTTTCAAAATCCTCTTCTTGTGCGTTAGAAAAAAATTGCAATTGGTCGGAATATCGAAAAAAAAAATAGTAAAGGTCGTTTTTTAAATTTTTTTCTGAGCCTGTAATGAAAATTTAAAAATCCATTTTGTAGATTTAAGTAAGTTTTATACATGCTGAAAATTTCATCAAAATCGGTTAACGTTGCTAATCTCGAAGGTTCGAGATTACCCCATCCGAGTTGTTCGTCAATACCCCACGACATCAAAAAAATAAAAAAGAATTTATTTCAGAAGTTAGAATCATGATTCAAGCAACGCCTTGGTCACCAAATGTTGGTAAAAAGTGCTTTATTCCCACTTAAAAAAAAGATAATTGTACCATTAATTCAACAGTAATTACATGCAATTGAAAATGGACAAAATATTACTTGAAACATGATGAAAATAATAAATTGTGTTTATCTTGAATAGCATGAGCGTTCTGTATTTATTATTTTCTGCCCGGCGCACAGTGTCGCGGCACGTGTTCAAAAAGCAAAAATTTGAGTTTCGAAATTTTGTATTTCATTTCATGCAATTGATAGTAAACAGTCCTCCGATATAAGAACATCATAACTTTTTAACATAAATAACGGATTTAAGGTTAGTAATTACATTCAAAGTCGAATAACCAAACGCAAGCTGCCACAGACTGCGCGTAGGAAATATTTACCCACTGCATTTTTGTTGCATTTATAAGTTCTTTTCTTTCTTTTTTCTTGAAAATAAGCAAAATATATCCTTTTTTCGTTTTATTAATTAAAATTTTTTGCATTTAAAGATGTGGATACGTACAAGTGGCTCAAATTATTACTTTTTTTGTCGCATCTTCTAAATTCTGGAGAGAATTAAAAAAAAACGAAACATATCGGTTCGTTCATCTTTTTACTACAATTAGTTCTTTTTATGCCCTTTAATTTGGTATAAATTTCATCTGCCCCCGAGTGCTCCCACATAAGAAAAAATATACAAAATAAAATGAAAAAACTAGACAAATTTGTGCTCGAATATTTATTTTTAAAAGATACTGAGCTTTAAATTCCTTCAGATTCAACTGATAGTGATGAAGATGTATAATACGAATGAATAATTTAAAATTTATTATCAATACGAATTATTTACAAAATTAATTTTATTTTTTTACAATTGTTTCATATGTTTGTTATTAATGTGTGTTTGAATGTATTTAAAAAATATATATTTTATTTGTTTTACTTTTATTATGTTCAAAAATATATTTTAATGAATTATTTTATATTAAAAATTAATTTTTTTGTGTATAAATGTAATTAACATAACAATTACATGTAAATAACTGTATCTTAATAGAAAATTGATTTTTGATTTTTTTCCCTATATACTCGTTACACTGTGCGGCGTTGGATACGACCTAAACTATTAGCTAGTGGAGAGGGAACATCGTTTTTATTTATTAAAACGCCGTAACATCGCATTCGCGATTACCCCGCGTTCGTGTTTACCCCACTCTCCCTTACACACCATTACAAAATCGAGAGTTACTACAAATTATTTATAACATTCTTCTTCCCTATAAAAACAATTTTCATTGAATGTTTCAACGCTCAACATGCTTATTTGCACGTGTTCAATTTGAATGAATCAACTGCATTTAACGAAAGTAGAAACTCTGTCACCTTCTTTCAATCTTCAATTTGTTTGAACACTTTGATTGAACGATAATTTGTATGGTTCACAATGCTGTCAATTTTATCGAATCATCAAAGCGAACCGCGTAAATTCGCCTTAAAGGATAGTTTCAAACCCACGATCGTTATCACCACGTAACGCAGTCTTTTAAAACCGAATTCATCTCCTCGGATCAGCAATTTCCTCGGCTTCCGACCATTTTCCCAGAACGAAGCCCGAGCACGCGGCTCAGCGACTCATTAATGACCGACGAGCAGATTATCATCGCGGCGCGGTCCAACGATTACGCGGCGTCGAAACGCAGCGCGGCCGCGCGATAACGCGATAATGAATGTATGGTGCACAATCAGAGAATCGAATCGACTGCGCCCGGGTGCGTGCCATCGCGCATGTTGTCGGAATTGCGTGTAGTTATGCTGCGGAGGCGCACCGTGTGCGTGGATCTCGCTGTATCGCCACTCCATTCACGCCAAACGTGCGAAAAGATTCGTAGATCAGCGCGAGTCCGATATTGCAGCTGGTTTAATAAGCGCACGTAAACGTTAACTGTCGAGAAACGCCGCGGAGTGTGGCGAAAATGAACGATCCTATCGCGGTTGGGGGTATGGGCGATGATTGTTGAGGCTGGCTTTGAGAACGCGATTTATTTCCTTGAATATGGACCTGTATGGCTTGGAAGAATAGTGAGGACTTTAGTGTATCTGCTGTGAAAGAGGGATATAATGATTGATAGATCCTGCAGCGATGGTAGACTTTATGAGAGGTGCTGCTTTCGGTTTTTAGAAGTGTATTTGAGGAATGGTTTTGGCAAAGAAAGTATTCTCTGGTGGCCGGGCAATCGGGTATAAGTCAAATTTTACCTTAAGGAGGTATTCTCATCTAGAGGGACGAGATCCTCTATTCTCTTTAGAGACGACCCATAAAAAAACTACGCAATTTTTACCGATAAGCATTATCCACACGTATTTACTAACATTTCAGTAAGTTGTAAAAAATATTTCAGTCATATGTGATAATAATTAATGGAGATACTTTTTTTGTTTTTTTTTCAAAACGGTGTTTTTTATGACGGTACACCCGATATCTCAACTTCTAGTGGGCCAATCTGGTCCATCTTTTTCGTACACCTTCAGAAAGCATGTAATTCTAGCCGGTAGCAGAATCAAGGCGAAATAGTTTTTTCCACAAGTTTAAGGCCGTTGAAAGACGAAAAAAAACACGGAAAAAATGAGTATAAATTCAAAGTCCCGCCAGTTTGTGAATTTTTATTTTCTTTTTCATAAATCTGCTACTGGTTATAGTCACACTCTTACTGATTAAGAATCCTTTTGGTTTTTTCGTTTTGGATCAGCGGAACAGTCGAAATCGTATGTACCATGAGGCAACTTTTTTTTGTGCACACGCTTTACGAGATAACCCATATCTCCATTAATTATTATTATATATAGCTGAAAGTTTTTTTACAACTAAGTGAAATGTTAATAAATACGTGTGGATAATACTCATCGGTGAAAACTGTGTAGACGAAACTGTTCTAAACGAAAACTACAACAGTTTCTTTTTTATTCTTTTTTGTAAATTGAAGTTAAAAATAAATGTTTCTTTTAACATATTTACCGGTGGTTATGAAAGTGGTATATGTAAGTCAAAAATCTAAAAAAACTGATTTCGTCACTTACCTACTTTGTGTTACTTCACCTTACATTACAATATAAGTGATAAATTCAATTTTTGTAAATTTTTAACTCACACCACGTTATCAACTTTCACGTCTAAAATTTAACGCCTGTTCTTACATAACACTTTAAATATTCCAAGGGTGTTCCTGCAAAGCTAATAATTCTGACTTATACCCGTTTGCCCACCCACCAGAGATTTATCCAAAGGTGCCTTGTGAGATCTAATCTGAAATACTGAATACAACACTTTGATTTAATATGAGTTAAATGATTATTGAGTTTCGCTAGTAAAGTTTACTGAAAGAATAACGCTAACGTTAAAACGTTTTGCCACTTAAAGAAAAGCAAGGAAGACTATTCTTCCTGTCATGAAAAGTTGTTCAATAACAGTTCCTTTCTCATTGATCTTTGATCTCGAAGCAGCGGTATGCTCCGCGCGCTAGGGTTTCCAGGTAGCCGAGAAACATCGGAGAAGTACCTACTCTTTGTCAGTGGGATGAAGCTAATTGAAATCTAGAATCCAATCTCGTGTGCGAGGCAGGGACGGTGTCAATGCCGCGGGAGCGTGGTGCTATCTAGGGTTCTCTGAGAGCGCAACACGAAGAATATTCTCCTCTCCTTCTCGCTCTTTGTACGCTCGCGTGCACGCCGCTCCCTCCGCGAGGATGAACTTCGACAAAGAGGGATGTACTCTCAATCAGCGTGGGCGACGATTTCTCGCTACGACTAGTCTTGCGATACCTCGCGAACTCCACTCGAACCGCCTACGTATAAATCAGAAGCGATGCGGGCGTGCCTGCCCAGCTATTCTGAGAACTAGTCGACTTTGCCGTCGTTCCTAAGCTTTATATCGACACCGGCTAGTTGCATACTCGTCGGTTCCCTATTCAACAACTCTGCAAATGCGCTGCACCAGAAAAGCAGCCCTGAATGGGCTGTGAGATTCATTCCGAACAGGTTTCATCGTAATATTATTGTGCACTGAATTATCTCGCGACTTCTGTGCCACAATTTACATACGTATCGTTGAGAAACGAGCTTCTTCGTATAATCGGAGCCAGAAGAACCCCAAGTGCATCGATGATTGCCGGGAACTAATAACCGAAAGTTCTTTAATTCTTTATTAAATCATACCTTTCATTCAGAACGTAACACAGAAATACCTACACTCCCCCCAAATGATTCCTTTCGTAAACCCAGGTTAAACCGTGTGCACATAGCCGCGGTGCATTATTGCACGTACACCTAGTAGAGTATATGCATTAATGGAGGCGAGTAGTGCGAGTCACGACCTCGCGGATTACGTAATCGGTTGCAACGTGTGTGCATATCGGTACACCGGTGCGATACCACCTCGATTTACACCGATTCGCCGCTGCCAGGCCTGCAACGGCACGAACGACCCTTCCCCGGGAAAGAATCCCCCCAGGTGCGAGATAGCCACCCTCGACAAGTGGGAACATCCACTTTTACCGCTCGTGACCCAACGTTTCAGACGGCCCTTGCCTCAGAACCACGGGGTCAAGAGTTTTATAATAATATGTACATAAGCTACTTTTATTATTATTATTATTAAACGGGACATAGCCCCATTAGTGTACATAGAGAAGAAAATAAAAATAGGCAGAGTAGGTGTTACTGTTGACACAATAAGATCCTGTTTTACATCTTACAATTGAAGGGTTGGATGCAATAAGGGGACTAGCGCTCGAAAAAGCGAAAAAGTATTGTCCAAACGCTAAGAAATATTGGAAAATTAAATGTTAAACTGAATTTTAAAAAATATAATGTTATAAAGCTCGTCACGACACACATTTTTTCTATGTATAGTTTTTTTATCGAATCATTAGTATTCGAGATATAAATTATAAACAAAAAAAATTTCTACGACCAAAATCATTATTTCTTGAAACATAAATTGCGATAACTTGAGTAAATATTAACGGATCGTTATGAGACTTGAAACATAAAACTCAGAAAACTCTAGCGAAGCCGTAAAATGTATGCACAAAACCCTTATGTTAAAAAATGTAATAATATTTCATTTAAAAGTAATACTGGACATAACCCATGTCTTTCAACGTTCGCCGTTAAAAAGTATCGAGGGAATTTTGAGATACATATAACTTGCAGCGACAAAGTTGTTCCTTAATACACAAGGAAGTTTTTCACCAATTTTCTCACTGATTAATAAATAATTGTAGAAGATATGACGATATATATAATTCTCGCTCGACGTCAACTGTCAACGCGAGTGCTAAAACTGCTAAGTAGCGCATTATACGCGGCTGCTGACTGTTGGTGGCGCGCGACATTTATATACATCGTCATATCTTCTACAATTATTTGTTAATCAGTGTGAAAATTGGTGAAAAACTTCCTTGTATATTAAGGAACAACTTTGTCGCTGCAAGTTACATGTATCTCAAAATTCCCTCGATACTTTTTAACGGCGAACGTTGAAAGACATGGGTTATGTCCAGTATTACTTTTAAATTAAATATTATTACATTTTTTAACATAAGTGTTTTGTGCATACATTTTACGGCTTCGCTAGAGTTTTCTGAGTTTTATGTTTCAAGTCTCATAACGATCCGTTAATATTTACTCAAGTTATCGCAATTTATGTTTAAAGAAATAATGATTTTGGTCGTAGAAATTTTTTTTGTTTATAATTTTTATCTCGAATACTAATGATTCGATAAAAAAAAACTGTAAATTGAAAAAATGTGTGTCGTGACGAGCTTTATAACATTATATTTTTTAAAATACAGTTTAACAACATTTAATTTTCCAATATTTCTTAGCGTTTGGACAATACTTTTTCGCATTTTCGAGCGCTAGTCCCCTTATTGCATCCAACCCTTCAATTAATTATCAAAGCTTAATTCATTAATATTCATTGCACTTTTGAAAAATGCGGTAGATCCCATGGAAAAATCTAACGAATCTACAGAGAACCCTCGCCTTCATTCGATTTATACAGATTCGGATAAAACTGTTGGAGCACTCTGAGGAGTTTAGCTGAGATATGAAAGTTAATATCTTTTACAATTTGGGGACAGTTCATCAAACCATTAACCAACTTATCCCTACAGCGCACACGTGGGGTCTGCCATAAAAAAAGGAACCTTTTAAATAAATTGTACCATATCTTATGTAGCTTTCTGTAAGCCTGTTCTCGTGATATTGAAAAAGATTCAGATAACGATGACCCGTGGTGTTAAACGGATATTTGTTCACTATTTCATTTTGTTATAAATATTTTTCTTAATAAAGATTACGTGCAATTTAAAAATATTTTTTTCTCCAAATATCCACGCATTCCTAGATTCCAAGATATGGGCCTGTACGGTCCAACGTGTGCAATGGTCCAATTTTAATTTACGTGTGCACTGTAGGGTTAAGGATAAAGATCAAGTCAACAGCTGTGCGAGTTCGTAGTGTCTTCAAGTTCAGAACTTAAATTTTTCGAAGTTTAGATGACTATCCCACGTGACCAAGCCCACATAATTCCCCTTCCCGTTAATAAAACTTCACAGGCCGTGCACGAACATCTCGAAACGTCGGTCTGTAACGGCGTGAAGCAACCGGTCGATTTCGTTTCGAGTGGAAACATCGGGGTTTGCGTAACGAGCATAAAGCCTCTTGAAATATTAAACGCGAACACCGCGGGGTTACGTTGCGAAATAGATATTTAGGAATTTACGTCGACGCGATGTAATAACGAGACGCCAGCGGAGTCGTGCTTTGCGCGTGGAAGCTGCGCGGGTGTCGCCTGGCATTGCAATTAGTAAGCGTTCCCGGAACAGACACGCGATACGGAAAGAGAAAAGTCTCTCAGACCAGTTGCCCGGCGACTAGCTGAACCGCGGAGCGAGATTCGTTTCCCAGTGAACGAACGCTCGACCCTTTCTAAATAGTCGATTCACTGCGAGCTCCGTGGGTGAATGAAAGTGACGAGAAAATTTGTCAAGGCTATTCGAACGTGTTTCTCCAATGATTAGCAATGACTTCATTCATAATCCGCGGAGTGGAATATATCTACGAAGTCATTATACTCCAACTGCGATACTACAAGTACCAAAGTTGACGTACATGTTGAGTTAGCATTTGCAGGGTACCAATATCAGCAGAAGAAAAAAGATGGAAATCTAAAGGGAGTAGAAGATTTTGTAAGAGATTCTAGAATACTAAACACCCGGTGCCCATAAATTAGATAAAAATCAAGTGATGTATGACATTCTATCCAGCATAGACACTGGACAACATCGGTAACGCTTTTGGATCAACGATAAATCATTAGCCCGTTATTCAGTAATTCCAGGAAATTATCGCGCGTTTAATCAGCCCGATAGAGCCTTGTTATCGTTCGTAAAAATATCCGCCGTTGCAACGTGCCCGCGCTAAACTATTCGCAATTGGTATCCTACTTGCGGGACGGTCGTAAATCACCGAGCGCGTTGTAGCATTAACATCTCGTCGTCGATTCATGCCACAGAAATAGTACCGTCGTGACACTCTCTGGAAACTGCGGCCAGAAAAGCGGAGGGAGACGTGCAACAGTACTCGGCGTTATTACGGTCCATGGAAACGCCGCGCCCGCCTGGCTTCGCGACACGGGGAAACGCGGACGGTTGAAAAACTGAAACATCCATAGGCGAGACGTTATTTACCCTTATTTACAAGGCAGCGCTGCGCCGCCGTCGGCAATGTTTTAAGAGTCGAGGCACGTTTAACCTGAGCGCGCAGGTGCTCCATCACCTCGCCCCCAATAAATTAGCGACGATCAGTCGACGGCTAGGCAACGCGAAATATGGAACGCGATAAATGATAACCCATTAAGCCGCACCGCCGACCCCAGTATCGCTCCTAACAAATCAGAGCACCAAGACGGAGTACAAGCGCCTCGGTGTGTAAACCGTGCCCCGTTCCTTCGCTCGTACCTCAGCATTAGGAGAGCCACTTCCTTGCTAATCCCCAGCCGCGCTCGCTGATAACGTGCATTTCACACCGGCGATTTAGCACTCGTCAAAATATTGCTACGGTTATCCTGCGATCTGGGTCGTAATCGTTATTAATACGGATAAAACAAATAGTAGAGCACAAAGGAGCGATCGTATATTCGTTATTCCTTCCCTGTCGTGTATCGTTTGCTGTAGTATCTCTATCGTACTTCCTGCTTGGGGCTGGGTACACGAACTTGTTTATTACTGTTCACCGTTTCTGCGCCTTCCTTCTTGAGTTTCTTTAAAACTTTAATTATATTTCGTTGCTCAGAATTCCGATCGCACATATTTCAGAGGAAATAAGAATTTTTGTTGACAGGCACAGTAGACGGGGGAGGGGGCGGGGGGGGAGGGGGGTGATACGTGATATTTCTCATTTTCTTTTATATCATAGCTACAAGCATGTGAAAGCATTCGCCATTTCTAGCAGAGGTATATGAAAAATCGTATTGCACGTTTCCACGTGCGGATATCGTGTAATGTGATTTGGTAGAAAGCACGATTGCAAGCTAGCGTTTCGCGCAGAAACTTGTCCCCGTTGCGATGCAAATGAGCACCGTGTGTCTTGGCATCGCGGCTACGATTGCCTCGCTCACCCTCTGCACACGCAGAATACGGAAGATTACGTGCTCAACCCGCGATTTTATTCTCTGAAAGCTGGACGTGCCTAAGCTGCGGCGAGCCGTGCTCAGGATGTACTCCCACGCCGATTCCTGCGGACGTGCGTTGCCCCCTCGTGAGAAAAGGGTTCCGCTGGAGAATCGTGTCAAACGAGAGGAAGAAATCGGACGGTGCAGCTCGATTCCGTTATAGAACCTCTAAAAGTCTACGTTTGGTAGGCAGCTGATTTCGAATAGACTTAGCGAGGCAGAGTAATTAACAGAGTAACGACTACTTGGCAAATTAGACGTTTTTAGAAAGTAGAATTGAGGACCTTGGAGCTCCATATTTACCAACTTCGAGTAAATTAAAAATAAGAGAGCACTCATTGCAAAATATATATTTTCACACAATAATTAGATAGTAATTATTGAATTGATAAGTCTTAAATTCTATTTCTGGCGAATTTTTCAAATCTGGAGCGTCCCAAAATAAAAAAATTGCACGAAACAGTAATAAATGCAGGTTCAAAATTTGCAATAAATCGCTCATTTATTATCGAATTTGCATCAAACGATGCAGAACTTTTTTCTACGTATATTATACTTCATAACTCAAAAACTATCAAAAATGGAGTTGCACTCCTCTTGCTGAAAGGTCCTCAATTACTGAATTATTAAGTGTCAGTGTCTCCACTTGAGGGTTGATCATGAAATTCTCATTAAATTGTACAAATTTTCCTCTGCTATATGAAAATATAATCATTGAAGCTCTGAGCTAAGGAGCTAATAAATTAAGCCCCCCCCCCCTCTCCTACAATCTCCGCAGAATAATTCAATTAATTTAACTAGAAAAATGTGTCTCCTAGTACAAAATATAAATTTTAATATCAACCCATGAAGAACAGTCAGCACGAATTGTTACTTCACGACATCCACGCGATTTCTAAAAACAAAAGCGATGCCCCGTTCGCAAGCGACGTTAAAAAATTATCTCCGAAACGCGCCGCGACAATTCAGACGCCTACCCACGTGCCTCTCGACGCTTCGCCAGCGCGGAAACAAATCGTCTTTCGCAGCTATCGGTCGCGTCAATCGGTGCGCTGCCGTGCTCGGTAGACACGTAAATTTCGCCAAGTGTGTGGGAGACGATCCTCTCGTCTTCGCCCCGGCGATCTTGACAGCCCGATCGAGGAGAGGTATGTAAGGACGCCGCGTTCGTGTCCCGCGATAGAACCAAAGGGTAATCGCGATCCCCCCCGGTGGAATTTTTACAGGCATCACTCTTCCGCGGGACGTACAATTCACATTTATCCTACCACGCAACGAGCCAGCCACCCTCCCCGCCCCGAGCGGAAGACACAAATAATCCGCCGTCCCGTAATAACACGTCCACCCGGTTTTTCCATGGGCCATCGTTGAATGTCGAAACGCCGGCCGGGCTCGTCCATCGTTTCTGCCCGATTATTTCGGGATCACGTGGACGCGACGCATCGAAATCGTCGGACGTCATTGCCGGCCCACGATTCGAGTCGGGCCGGCTCGCATTAGCGGGGGCCATTAATCACAATTACGTGAATTCAGGTCCTGCAGCGACGTGCGTGCGGCGGCCGGGCCGTGCCCCGTGGCCGCGGCAGTGTGCGTGCACGCCGTAGAATCGCGGAGGTGGACGTCCGTGCGCGCAGAAAAGCGCCGGTAAAAATACCGCCCACCGGGCTCCGTTGCCCGCCAACAAACCCCTCTTGTCGTCGTCCGCGCAGCGGGTGGATAATCCACCGACCACCGTGGAATTTGGATGGGACAGGAAGACTGTGCCGCGACCCGGGTCCGCGTGGATCCGTCCGCGGAATTCTACCGCCTCTACCGGACCTACACGGCGGAGTGATTCTCATGGACCGCCTCGCTCCTCCCGTTTCGCCGGGCGATTTCCTCGCCGGGCGATTCCTCGCCGAGCATCACATTCCGCGGGCGTCCCGCTCATCTCTGCTTTATCGAGCACGCTGTTTTGTTAAATTAACCGAATGCCCGGCGAGCATCGCGAGCCTCTGCCCCGAATCGGGATCCCCAGCCGAGCTATGGGAGCGGATCCGTGCAACAGGTTTCCCCACGTGCACCGTGTTGGGAAGTTGCGAGCCGGTGCACCGCGATACGGTATCTCCCAGAAGTCCGCGCTCGATATTTCATTACCAGGTGGAGGCTTTGCAAGTTGCTCCGCGCGCTGGATCATTCGGGAATGCTGGTTACGTGGGACGGCAGGTTGATTAACCATGGGAGGATTGCCTGGGATACTTTAATGAATGGAACAGGTAGCTATTTTCGGGTAATCGAAGGCAAGTTTCCTTTTGAAGTGCGAGTCAGGCTGTTTTTGGTCAATAGATTGTGGCGAAGCAGATACAGGTAGCCACAAAAGTTTGCATACACTATCCGAATTTACAATGTTTTAGAAAATATAGATATGCCTTTTGTGTGCCAATATTTTATTGTAAACGACGTAAGTATAAGATTATTACTTTTTCAAAATATTTGTGATCGTAATTATTAAACAATTTAGCTTTTGTGGTATTTTGAACCTAACCCAGACTTTTATGGCTGATTGCATGTTTATTTGAAGAAATTCTGTAAACTTTGATGCATCTAAACGTCTGCATATTTTGTGATATTGTACTTTAATTCTAATAATGCTTTCTTATAAGTGAGTCTAATAATTAAATACAGGAACTCTAAACTCTGAATAGCAAATATGCATAGCGAAAATTGACACGGAGTATTAAGGGGATAGTGGACTGTTGGATTCGTAAAATCGTTAGTTTCTTTGACGCTAAATTACTGTGATAACAAATAATCGTTACAGTCGTGCTTTTCACAATCTATTATGGGCACGTTTGCGAGTAATTGCAACAACAAAGAATCATCGGAATGTATAAAATTATCGAAGTTATTAATCGTTGGCGCGCCGCTACAGGTGGTGTACATCGATTCAGGTGAGCCAATCGTCCGAAAGCAAAATGCTTCGGGGTGAGTGCTTTATACACCAAAATCTACAGAGTGGAACATTGCCGATGAATTTGAACAAAAATTGTGGAAGTTACAAATCAATTTTTCCCCCACATTTGTACGGAAAAAAATCGTCTTTAATCAGTTATAAAATGTTTTACAAACATCCAATGTTGATGCACAAATTCCACTCTGTAGAGGAAGGAATTCTATACGTTCAGTAAACATTTCAAGTGAAAATATTCATTGGTTCAAGAGTTATGATGTACACCGTGTCTGAAAATGGTGTTTCGAGAAAAACGGCTCCAAAGTTAAGTCTCCTATGCCAATACCGCTCTGCGAGGCTGTTCCTCGACGGTGCACTCAATTACGTTCGCTGCTATAACTTCTACAATTATTTGAATCTCTTCATGAATTTTTGTTTCAAATGTTCATAAAGGATAACACTTTTGGCATCAGTAAAAAAATCAATTTTTTGAAGCTGAAATAGTCTACTCCCCCCTTAAAGCTGGGAGTTGAACCGAAAAAGAAGTTTAGTTTCACAGAGTATGCATTAGCAAAGTTACAAATTTTATATAATGGGTCAGAATTATCGTATCTCGAAGTGCAGTCTCTTAGTCGGAACAGAGAAGTGCAAGACAACTGCAAGTACAAGAGACTTGATGTAAAAAAATTCGGCACTTGCCATTCACCTATATATACCTACATCAAATCCCAATATCCTATCCCTTTCCATAAAAGTAACGAAGAATCCATCTCACTACCGTGTTAAATACCAAAGGACAGACCAATGCACCGCGCACAACAATGCACAATAACGCATCTCGAGAACGAACGCTTCCCCCGAGTGAATGAAAGTTCTGAATGAGGTGTTCAGCAGTCACTGACGCCATGATAAATGTTATAGCGCGCAGACGCGCATAAACATCAGCGTAAATTTGCCACCTGGAGGATCCTATCGAACCGGCAACGATTGCACGTGCACATTCATGCGTTTTACCTGTTACTCGTCCAGCCAGATCATCGCTCTTACAATCGTTTACGCCTAACTCCAGTAGCGTCTCTAGTACTTCCTAGGAGTTTTTCTAGCGACCCGCTGCAACGGCGAAGAGACACGAGAGAAATGATCCCGCATAACGGACATGTTTCCCAATTCATGATAAAGCGATCGTCGTGTGGCAACGTTTCGAAATCACAGCGATGCGATCGCTAGATAGCTCCAAGTAAGTAGGCCGAAAGGAAAAAAACTCGTTCGAGAGTTTTGTGGATCTGACTGTCGGCCATTTTCTCCCCTTTTAGCATGGAACGTGGTGCGCGCTTATCGCCGATGCAACAGCCCAAGACGGCTTGGAAAACGTGGCCTCCCCGGCCAAATATGGCGCAAACGAGCGCAACTTCTTATGAAACGGGAGAACCGAACAGTGCTCGGCGATCGCTGGGTAATTTCCTGTGCGATTCATCGTATTAACGTGACAGGGCAACACTTTCACGGATCAGAATTTCGCTTTTGCGAAAGGAAACGGACCGTGTGCCATCTGTCGCTCGGTGGAACGTATCGAGACTACTGTTTCGGGATTCTTCCTTGATCGGGATATAAATCATTCCCTTTAATATGGAACCAAGCAGTTACATTCCTTATGTGATATTCAAAATAACACTGTCCAACAGCCATTTTGGTCTGTAATATTAAATAGCCGTTTCTGATAGACTTTTGTGCGCTGCAAACGGATCCGCAAACCGTTTGTCGCCATCGCCCTCAGTTTTCGAGAAATCCGATTTTGAAAAAAAATGAAAATTTTTCAACTTTGAACACAACGGTATGAGTTATTATTGAATTATAAATATTTAAATATGTTTAAACAACGATCAAATGGAAAGGGACACCAGAAATGCACCAATTTTTGCGGATGTCTTTCAAATATATTTCAAAAACTAAGGGTTTAGGAGAAAATCTAACTACTCTACGCGATGCAGCAGACATTTTTCCTTCGGAAACCATCAGCTGAAGTGGTAATTCAATACAGAAACGAAAGAGTTTGGCAAAACGTGCGGCGCCGACAGTGGTAGTCAATGGCGCGTGGACCGCTCAGCGTCACAGAATCGCCTAACACGCGTGACTACCACTGTCCGCGACGCACGTTTTGCCAAACTCTTTCGTTTCTGTATTGAAAACAAAACGTGTTTTACCACTTCTGCTGATGGTTTCCGAAGGAAAAATGTCTGCTGCATCGTGTGGAGTAGTCAGATTTTCTCCTAGACCCTTATTTTTTTAAATATGTAGAAAGATATCTGCTAAAATTGGTGCATTTCGAGTGTCATTTTCCATTTGATCGTTGTTTACACATATTTAAATGTTTATAATTTAATAATAACGAGGGTTCATAGAATAATTTGACGAAACAAGCAACCGAATAATTATTACTGTTTGAACATAAAAGATGTTCAAAGCTGAAAGTTTGCATTTTTTTTTTTCAAAATCGAATTTCTCGAAAACTGAGGGTGATGGGCGACAAACGGTTTACGGGTTCGTTTTCAGTGCACAAAAATCTATAAGAAACGGCTGTTGAATATTACAGAACAAAAAAAAAGTTCAATTTTGTTGGACAGTGTAATCAGAGTATATTCACTCTAAACAATAAAACTATTATTTTAGAGTTCATCCCATGTCTCCAAGAATTAAATATTGTATGTACAACTTTACATTTATCCCTAACATGTCATATGTCACTTCTTCCCCAACCACGAAAGAACCTATGCTTCAGTCCCAGGAAAAGACACAACTGACTCTCATTCTTACAGTCACTAAACTTCCCTGTCTGCCTTTAAGACACTCCAAGTGCATCCAGCGTTCCCAGTGAAGTGCTCCCTATCTCAGCGATAACTTGGGCCTCGCAGGAGCAAAATGGAGAGAGCAGGCTGCATAAAGGTGAATCTGGCGCGGGCGTCGAAGACGCCTGTAGTATTTGCTTGTCGAAGGACTTTTACAGCTCAACAGGAGTGTACGAGTTCGCCAAGAACGCATCCAGAACGTGTGCGCGTGCTGCATGTGCCCAGTTCCTACACCGCCCGGGATTGCAACCGTGTACATCGCCGAACATTCCATTGTGCACTCGTACACAGTGTACGTACACAGAAATTCGTGTTTTCCGACGCTGCAAACCGCGCAGCGGCTACTACTGTTTACTTTGACGAGCGCCGTCGTAAACTCGCCCAACGATTACGCTTTTTTACTTCCCTGTGCCGCATCCCTTCCTTGCTCCTCTCGCGTCGAACAGCCCTGATTCGCCGCGGAGCCACCCAGAAGATATATCTCCCTGACGTAAGTACAGGTGGGGCCTGACCTCAAGGAACCAGGGCAGACGTTCCTGCGGCCGTCTTGTTATTAACAATCCTTTGAAACCATCGATCTGCTGATCCACGTCTGTGGTTTTTGCTTGTACTCCCTGCCGCAGAGTGTCATGGGCGACAGGGTGCGTAGAAAAAGAATCAGTCTCGAATGGTGGCAGGATAATTGACACAAACTTGCACGTTCCACGATGTGGTATCTCTGTGGCTGGCTTCCTTTCGCTGACAAGTGACAAATGGAACAGCGTGGACGGGGTACGTGTCCGTGAAATTTATCACTCGCTGAAACAGGTCGGGGTGGACGTACCCTCTGTGCGTCCTCCGTAATCGACGTCGAGACGCCCCGTGATATTTTGCAAAATCAATTCGCTGTCATTTTGTTTTTTTTTTAAATAGCACCGGATATGATCGATAGGATGAAGCTTATGATGTTTACCCTTGGAGCATGTAGGCTTGACACGGCCTCGAGGTTACATTCGTTAATTTCTCGCCTCGACTTATTTATCAACTTAATTCAGTCTCAAGAGTCTCAAAGGGTAGCATCGTTTTTTTTTTTTTAAACATAACTTTGTAATGGTGCGAGATGGAACAAAACTTTAAATAAACGAATTGTTCAATTTTTATACTCTATCATACTACTAAAATAAAAAAAAAATTGCATTTAAAGAAACGAAAAAACGCGATAACTTTAAGCTCAGTAAATTCATTTCACCAATTCACCATTAAGGGGAGAATCCTATTTTATGGGCTAAAAACATAGCAAAATTTAGGATTTTTTTTAAGAAACTGGCATTTCGATTCATCTGAAATTTGGACCATGTTTTTATGCATCCTTCAAGAAGTTGCAGTTATTTTTTATTCATTTTTCTGCGCCGCGCAAAACTCGTCGTCCGCTGGTGTGCATGATATTTACCTCCCAGGTAATCTGAAACAGAACAATGAAACGGCATTTTACTTTGTACATATGTAGCTTCAATTTGATGAACCAGAATACCGCTAAATTCTATACTTCTTTTGTTACATAAGAAAATTGGCACAAAACTGGATCGCAAAAATTAAAGGTTCAGACCTTTCAATTTGAAAACTCTCCACACTGCTCAATAATTTTTTTTGTTTTTTGCTGTTCACAAATTTCAAGCTACATATGTATAAAATAAAACGCCGTTTCATTTTTCTGTTTCGGATTGCCTGGTAGATAAATTTCATGCACACCAACGGCCGGCGAATTTTACACGGCGTGATGGTGGATCATGCATAACTATAATATTTATGGTTAAAACTTAATAAAACAAAAACTGCAGCTTCCTCAAAGATGCATCAAAACATGGCCCAAATTTCAGATGAGTCGAATCGCTGGTTTCTTATAAAAAAAATCCCAAATTTTACTGTTTTTAGTCCAAAGAATAGGATTCCGCCCTTAAGCACAAGGGGTGAACTGAGCCCTTAAACTTATCGCGTTTTTGGTGTTTTAATATAACTTTATAACGGTGCGAGATAGAACGAAGCTTTAGATATAAGAATTATTCAATTTTTATGCAAAAAACAAATAAAATTATATTTTAAAAAAACGCGATAAGTTTCGGGGCTGATTTAACCCCTTCAGAGCGACTTTCCTCGGAGAAAGAAATTGCTCCTTGCATACTCCAATATGCCCTACATCCACGCGATGTTTCATTAAAATCAGAATTTTCGGGTTACGAGCGTTTCCTTGTTAGCTTTTAATGAGTCGATGGATGAAAGTGAGTACGCAGCCCTTTCGTGCATTATTCGTCTCGGGCCCTGAACCGTTTGTTAAATTGTCGTGGACTCCACTGGCAGCCAGCGTGATTACGATTTATGAACCAGTCGCGTGATGCTTTTTTCATCGGTTCGTTAACTCTTTCGACTTCGAACCCATCTGCCTCGCGCTTGTCCCTTTTCAATCGTACAATTAACGAATCCGTGCCTGCGCATTTCAATTATCGCTTACGCACGGAATAAGCTGAATTATTGTGGCGTAAAGCAGAGTCCAACAAGCGTAGAGAGAAATACGGATTCGGTGGTGCAGTGGTCCGCTTGCGATCGAGCCTCGACACTTTCAGTGGCGCGAGGCTTCGAAAACGCCCGTTTCTGTCTTTTACGAAGCGTAGATAGCAGACTCTAAAAACGTCCCACTTTTATTTCGCCCGAGAATTTCGCAGGCACATCGCCTCGACGTTTTCGCGAAGCAGCATGGAATGGACAATAGGCGATAAAGGAATTCGCACACCGTTTCTGCCTTTTACAAATCCTCCTCCCCCCCCCCCCCCCCCATTATCTCCAGACTCGCCTCTCTGTTTCATTATTCTGGAATCCCAGGTTCCGCGCATAATATTCACGAATTCGACCAGCCTCCCGCTCGCTCGTGCTCCGACCGTTTTCCTCGGCAGACGTAGCCACCCCGTCAACGCAAAAACGTACTTATATGGGTTAGGCCCGCTGGCCTTTTCGCCGCGAGCAGACATAAAATTAGCATAACTCCGATATATTATCCGCCTGTCCGTCGAGGAGCCACAAAGTCCCGTGGTTATGCGACCTTAAGGCGACCCTTTATGAAGATCGATACAGATCGCAGAATCGTGGCTCCGTTTAAAAATCAACTCGTCCTATCTCGTAACAATTACGGAGACAGAATGTCAGAAAAAATGACCAGGCGTCGCCTAGTTGATTGTAGAAGCTACGTTAAATAAAATTCATCCTAATTAAGCTGCAACTAATAGAAGTCTCGCTGAAAAGGGTACCTCGGTAAATGAAATTCTCCGTCTAAGATTACATAGTAGTCAGTGTTATTTAGATACCGGATACTTTGTTCAGTGACAAGGCCATTTGAGTAGGAGGATCTCTAATTATATTGAGCAGCTTATTTCGTCCAAAACAGATGCCTGGAGCTTTTTAGTTACGACGCTTCCTACCTGAAGCCGCGTTAGGTATCATTTAGGAATCTTGTAACATAAACCGGCGTCTGTTTCTCGTGATTAAAAACTCCGCGACCACACCGTGTGCATATCGGTGGAAAAAAGTTCTACGAGCCTTCGGGACGATAGTCTCCTCGACTTCGCGCATCCACGAGGAATCCTGGCCGTGCAGACGTGTCCGCCTCGGTATTCGATACCTGCTTCGACACCCAATACCTAACTGGCCTGGACCCCCGCCTCCGGTGCCCAAAGACCACGAGGACGTTTCTCTATTCCCCCCCCCCCCCCCGCAGCATTGTCGACCGACCGCTTGTCCTACCTCATCACCTTCGGCGAAACGAACTTGCTCGATGCATAAGGAAAAGACGAGTAAAAATGAGCAGCGCAGCCTGAGCGAGATGCGCGGAAGATTAAACGAGGGGACTGATATTTATGGATAAAACCGATCGCTCGAACCGTGTTCTCGAACGGTCATTGAAGGTGCCATTGGTTCTCTGGAGAAATTACAATGACGGAGGAACTTTATTTATTCCTCGCATTCCTGCACACGCGTTCCTTTCCGAAATTCTGTACACGCGTTGCAAGGGGACAAGGCGTATCTACTTCTGAAAGCTACAGGCACCAATAACGATACCTACCAATTTCTCTGTGTCCTCAAGCTGTCGCTAAAAAGTCCGCAATTAAAATTCCTCATAGAGTTCATGCGTTGTTAAAGCAGAGGATACTGAAATATGCCGAGTGTTTATGGTCCCGCCATTCTTTTTCAATCAACTGCACGCTTAAAGTGCCACATGAAACGCCTAATACACGTCATCTTGGCGATCAGCGAGCATCATTAAGGAGGGCATAATCCGTGGAGCTGCCGAGTGAAAGAACCACGGCTGCTAGACGCGCTAACTGTCCCGGTAATCCTATTACATCCACGTGTACACGTAACCGAGCGCCTTGGCTGAGTATGGACGTAATGGCCGGTGGCCAAAGGCAGCGGCGCTGCTCATAAATCAGAATTATCCAATTCTCATTGTTCACAATTCACGCGTTAAAAAAGCCCGGGGAAGTTGACCCTGGATGAGCGAGGGGAGCGACGCGGAGCCACGAAAAAGGTTCACGGGCCCCAGGTATGCTGGGCCCGAGTCACGAGGTCGTATATCTGGCTTTTGTTTTGACTCCTCTCGTTGGTGCCACGGAGTCCCCTGGGTCCCCGTTTCGGCAGCGCGCGAGGTCCTCAAACGATCGAACGAGACACGATGGAGGAGCCCGCGCGCCGGTGGGACGGAGAGGCGTGCGACGGCCATTGTTTTTGAGAGTTCAGAGGAGCCAAGCAGAAAAATAGAAAGAGACAGCGGACCTGGGGCCCTATTGTATTATAATGGGCATTACGGACATTCGCCTAAGTGGCTCGTACCCTGGTCCTATTGCGCGATTTATGGCCGTTCGTTAACCGTCCATACTGTTTTTTCGGCTGCGCGATCCTGTCCGAGTAAAAGGCGCCTTTTTTCGATAACAATTTACGCGTGGGCACTTTTCAGTTCCTCCGAACACTGAGTAATATAAAACTGGAGGCTCCATTATATCTTCCATCGTACTAAGGAAATACGTGCGATTGGAAAATGAGAATTTTACGTAGGTATTGATAAGAAATGGCCCTTTTCTCTAGCACGAAATTTGTTAGACAAATCTGAGCGAGTCGAAGAAAAAAACGTTTTCTCGAAGGACGTTCGAGGGAAAAACGCAGCTGTTCACTTCGGTACTATCGATGATTCCTTCGCATGTGACGACGCCGTATGCATGCCCGTAACTTTGTATAGCCCTGCGAGGGGCCCACGTAGCGGGCGGCAGGGTGAATGGAACATCTGCCGATGGTCAGGGCCCTTCTTCAAACACCAACACCTTGCACTACATTACAGGGGGGGGGACTAACAACGTACTAACTGTGTCGACGACATTGACTTCCCTTGACGACACGTCGGACTGCACTCTAAATTCCCACGTAATTTAAAAAAGTTTTTATCATTGCACACTGGGCACTGTATCCATAGAAACAGTATTCTAAAAATATTTCTACGGTGACATTGTGCAATGTTTCTTTTGAACATAGAAAAAGGAAGATGCTTTCCATTTTTTTACAGTGAAAACAAGAATCATCCCTCGTGTAATGTTCAATAATGCAGATAAATATTTCAGGTATATACTTTTCACTTTGTGTAATACGATTATAAAATTAATATAATTTTTTATTTGAATAATCAAAGTGTTAGAATAGTAAGATTAATGTGACAATGGTATTGATATTTATAATTGGTTTATTTGTTCTAATGGTTCTATTTATAAATATTTTTCAAGAATTTCTTTAATTCCACTCAGAATATTTTCGATCTGTGTAAGCCCTCGAGGAAACTCTAAGCGGCTATTGACTATACTTCACTCCCGTCACGACGGCGGAAAGTATCGTACGTGCCGGCATTCAAATCACCAGGAAAACAGGTCATTGCGATACACCGCAGAGGAAAAGGAGTCGGCGTAGAAAAACCATTATTGCTGGCTACGCTGTTTTTGTTTAACCACAGCGCGGCGAATTTTTTACAGTTACCAATCACGCAAAACCACCATTCGCTGAATTAATGTCGGCCATAATTAGGAGGCGAGAATGCTGGCGATTCAATTTCCATACTGTTCTGTTTAAAATGATCAGAGACAGATCGAGAATCATATTTTCTTAACGACTGCAGTCTGATGTATGCATATGAAGTCTCATTTCCACCTACCACAGTAACGAAGTCAGGTGGCGTTTATTAGAATTGAAAATTATGAACCTAAGTAATCTTGCGTCTAGAAGGAAGATTAATGATATCGAACCAGCCATGCAAGTACCGTTGGACTCGTTAGAAAAGGAGTTCTTAATGGTGTCTCGGAGTATGTAACGTTGTTATGAACCTGTATTGCGACTAAAACGTCCGAATAAACATTGATTTTGAGACATGAGAACTGCGGTGAAATCGAAACGATCATGGTAGTAAGGGAAAGTGGGGTAAACACGAACGAGGGGTAATCGCGAATGCGATGTTACGGCGTTTTAATAAATAAAAACGATGTTCCCTCTCCACTAGCTAAAATAGTTTAGGTCGTATCCAACGCCGGGCACAAAGTAATAAATACAGAACGCTCATGCTATTCAAGATAAACACAATTTATTATTTTCATCATGTTTCAAGTAATATTTTGTCCATTTTCAATTGCATGTAATTACTGTTGAATTAATGATACAATTGTTGTTGTTTTTTTTTTTTAAGTTGAAATAAAACACTTTTTTACCATCATTTTGTGACCAAGGCGTTGCTTGAATCACGATTCTAACCTCTGAAATAAATTCCTTTTTTATTTTTGATGTCGTGGGATATTGCCGAACAAATCGGATGGGGTAATCTCGAACGTTCGAGATTAGCAACGTTAACCGATTTTAATGAAATTTTCAGCATGTATAAAACTTACTTAAATCTACAAAAGAGATTTTTTAATTTTCATTACAGGCTCAGAAAAAAAGTTTGAAAAACGATCTTTACTACTTTTTTCGATATTCCGATCAATTGCAATTTTTTTCTAACGCACAAGAAGAGGAATTTGAAAAATACATTAGGTATAGGTTGCAGCAACATTTTTTATGGGTTGACCATTCAAGTCGCGTTTTCTGTGCGACTTCTGCGATATTTAGCACTCTGTTCGTGATTACCCCACGGCAGTCGAGTAATCACGAACACCAAGGGTTTTGCTTTTTCACTATAAAGTTGATTTTTATTATAATTTCTCAAAAATTCGTCAGAGTACTTTATAGATGAATAGTTTAAGTATGTTTGTAAATAATAAACAAATTCATTTCTCACATAATTTTCGTTTTGTTCGCTTTTTTCTTAGGTGTTCGCAATTACCCCACTCTCCCTTATTAATATGGGAGAATAAAGTGAAAGATTTTCAATTTAGATGGAAGCATGTTCAATCTTTACATAAAATTTTCTAATACTATGTTAGTGTTTTTTACATGAGTGTGTGTTTAAACTTTTTGAAACTCAAATAATAAGGAAAGTGCTTAGAGAAATACATTGCAAATCTAGAATAATTTTTTCGAATTTTTTTGAAACTCGAATAATACGGAAACTGCTTAAAGAAATACATTGCAAATCTAGAATAATTTTTTCCAGGGTAATTGTACAATTTGAAAGTCGTTGTGAAGATTTCTTGCAACATATTATTAATAACTCTGCATGAAACTAATTTTTCGAAAGTGATGTTCCGAATGAACGGAGCATTAAATTACATAACACAGAGCTGCATTTCTGACCCAGGGGTCATACGAATGTTCCACTAATTTGCTAAAAAAGTCGTTCTTGATTCCCATTAACTGGCTGCACGCGGATCGTGCGCACCTGCAATTATTCCTTCCCGCATTTCTTTTCAGTTATATGATACGATGTAAATAACAGAAGCTAAATGGTATATTCATTTACAAATCACCGGTTAGCACGGGGTCAGGTGTTTAATAAACGCCCGTAACTTATGTATTGCGGTGCAAGAATAGCATTTGCAATTGAGAATCGGTGGAGCGTTAAAAGTATCTCCGAGGATCTTTAGAATGGAAGTACAGTTACGCGAAGCTCGGATACACAGGTTCTCTGACCAACCAGGTGCATTCATATTTGTACGACTATTCAGAAAAATAACAAACATCCTGCTCCCCCCCCCCCCCCCAAAAAATATCCAGGCCCCTCCGTTTCCACATTTACATTAAATATTAAAATAAAAAATTAACTGTCTTCTGCAAATCTTACTTACTTACTTCCTTTCACTTATCTCCAACAAATCACTTAACAAATGCAATGATACTCCATATAAAATGGATAATGAATTGCAAACTACATTAATTACTCCGACTGATTTCACTTTATCTCTCCTTCACAAAAGAGCATTCTCCCGGTGTGTTTTAATTCACGCCAAGAAGCTTACGCTCGAATCATCCGTTCACTAGCTTGACAATTGTAAAGGAGCCTCCGCCGAACAGAAGTAACGCGTTCTCGTGGCAGGCGACTTTTGGAGCGACTCGATACGCCGTCCACAGTTCGCCGAGTCGCTTGGAACTCCGGACACGTGCCGAAGTGACATGAACCGTAGAGAGGACGACATTGTTCTGGCCATTTCGTTCGTAACGATCCGCCGACGTGCTATTATGCAAGCGTAACCTCAACTTCGGCTATGTCCTGCCATTACGTGCGCCTCATTCCCAAAGGAGCGCGAGGCGAGCGTGTTTCCATCTCCCCCGTATCAGAAGCCGGGCGTTCGAGCGATAACCGAGCAAGATTCTGCATAAATTTCGTCAGGGCATCGTGAGATCCCGGATGCAAACAGCGGCTGGTAAATTATCAAAGGCGTCCCAGGGAGATCGGTGCCTCGGAACCATAAGCAGCTACACTCCTAATCGATCCGCGTGCGGATCGCGAGCGGAGTTAATGCTCGAATGATGATTACACGCGCGTCGGGAACAAGCGCCTCGCGATACACTGACCTTCCTCCGATTGAGACGCGCGAGGCTCCTTTGCCAGGCTTTTCGGAATCGATATTAAGCGACCAGAACTCGAGATCCAGCGATATGGTAATGAAATACCACGGCGAGCCCGGGGCAACTGGAAAATCGTACGTGTACCAGTGCTCCGAATGAGCGTGTTGATGGTGGCTTGCGCTCGGACAGATTCAATAAACTTCCAACTACCTTAAACTACACGGTACCCTTAATCGCGAGTATCCAGACGATCTCACTTAATTGAACGTAATCCTGTATTTAAGGCTGCCTCTGCCCATCGATATCTGCGCCACCCTGTACCTGTGCAACGAGGAAGCTTATCAAGACGTCGTTGCTTTAAAGTAGGTATCGAACGCGAGAAAGGTTATGCACATTGCGTTACAAACATCTTTAAACCGGGGCCTGGTAACAGGATCGGGGACCGAGAACGAGGTTGACGGTCATTCCCAAACGAAGGCTATTCCAGATCTCAGCTGCTGCACTTTAACCTTATCGCAGGAAGAAGGTATGCCAGGTAATGCATCTCAACCAGGATATGCCCCCGCAGCACAATGGGCGCAACCCCTCGGCTGAAATTCGTTTGCTCTCATGGTGAGAAGATCTTTGTAAAAGGGAAGCTGGGTTATCCGGTTTCATCTTCGCGAACCTTATCTCTTCGAGATCGTGCTACTGTCCTCGGCGCGGAGGCCCTTCTCCATGCAGGCATCCACCAGGCCCCCGGTGTCCCTTCTACGTTTGCCACAATTCTCGTCCTCCCACACTCGAATCGCCTCGGCGAAGATTCTCCGCGCTGCTCCTGTCGACATTCCTCCAATTCGCCCTCCGATTCTTCCGACGCGTCGAGAGCTTGGCTGCAGGTTCTAACAAAATTTCGGAAAACCTGCAGATTGTTCCCGGAACTTGGCCAGATAACGTAGGCAAACGTGTCGGAGGCTCGTGTTTTCGAGGTTCGTTGGATTTCGCGAAGACCGGCGGTGTCGGCGTCCCGTCGTCTGATCTCTCCCACATCCGGGGGATTTTCTTGGGAACGCGACGGAGCAAACAGAAAAGGCGACATGTGGGCACATTCGTGGTACCACTATTGTCAAATATCGTCGCCGCTTATCGCCGTCACGTTCCTCCCTGACGGGCAGGAAAGGACATTGCCTCCTTCGCCTGCGCGGAAGAGAGCAAATGGACGAGAGGCCTCGCGTGTGATTCAAATACGTGCGCGGAGGATAGAAAGGAACCGCAGCGTGGAGCCAGAAGTGCATCATCGACACCGGAAACTAGGGGAGCCTGCCTGCGTAACAGCCCCCATGCCGCCCTACCTATTAAATGCCGAGGCTTGCCAGTGTCTCTCAATGGCTCGCGTTTTACCGGCGAGAAAAGTGCATGTGATGCTATTGGTCGTTGGTTCGCTTTATTAATGATTAAATTCTGGGGAAAAATTGTGAATACTTTTTGGTTGATTTATTAGTCGTTAATTAAAGAAGGGTGAGCAACAGGAATACTCATTTCTTGCAATTTAGATTGAGCACTCATGTTTGTAATCTAAAGTAAAACTAACTTTAAGATATGTTGAAGAAACGAATTTGAAATATTATGAAGAAAGTGTTATTACATTTGATGATTTTTATAAAAATTCTTTTGCTATTTTGGATTATTCTCTTTCAAATGAAAACCACAATATATAGTCAAAGAAGTTTCTAATAGCCCACTTTGGAAAATCGAAGCGTTTGTTTGTAGAGTCGAGTGATTCGAGCATCAAATAAAGGATCTACGTATTTGATGGTATGAAATAGAGCGAGCCTATAAATTTCCAACAATAGATTTCGCGTGGATGGTGTCCCACCGTCAGAGAGAAAGTCGCGAAATAATCCCCTGCGAAGCTAATTTCCGATGAAGATCCACAGTGCCGCGCGAGAGAGTTGATTTATGAGCGGCAATTAAAATAGAGCGCGGCAATTTTGCATCGTCCGCGTTTGTGGCCGTGTACACGTTAAATTATTTATTTTCTGTACATTTAGTCCATCAATTGTCTCGTCCATTCTCAGTGATGATCGCGATGTAATTTACTCATGTAATAACGCTTTCCACTTATCATGTTCGAAAATTGTCACGCATAAATTCAGCGTGATTACGTGGGTAACGCCATAACTCTTCCGCTCATGAGCACTTTCCTGCCTGTGGCGAGCATTATTGATAAGCTGACGAGTCGGTTTTGTAGCAAAAGTCATTTAAACAATTCATTACCTTTATAATGCGCCAGTCAACTGAACGCTGTGGATTTATTACAGGGAATAGCAAAGCAACCAATAAATTAAAATCATGGGACTCTTGTACTAGGACTGTTACGAATATTCGAATACCAGAAAATGCGAATTTCAGATTCGAATATTCGAATAGTTACGAGTACTCGAATATCCGGAGTGATCAAATTTCGGATTCTACCGAATAGGAATCTGAACTATGAATTATTTTTTTACACTTTAGCGTGAAATTCTTCTCATATTTGCCTTTACAATCATTTGTTTTTCAAACGATAAATTTTACACTTTGTTGATCTTTGGTAAAATTATAAATTATATATTCCTATTCGGTAGAATCCGAAATTCGATCACTCCGAATATTCGAATACTCTTAATTATTCAAATATTTACAGGTCTATCTTGTGCCCAGTAAACACGTGTGCCTTTTGTTTGAAATCCTGAATAATAACAAAATCAAAAAAGAATCTTCGAAATTTAGAGGGGACATAACTGAAAGATAAACAATTGAAGAACTTATTTTACATTTACTTTCTTACCATGTCGAAGTAACAACTCTCACATTCCAAGTTAATTAAACACACTCGACCTCACAATTGGAACCGAAAAATATATTAAAGAGCCCCCTAATTTATTCAAATATCCAACACACAACACACCAACTTCTCCGCTCATACTTTCCACTCATTAATGCAGAACAATGTAAATGTGCACATGATGACTCCCTTATCCAATAAACATAATCGCGACAGCCTGCAGAGGACATGGACATCTTTACAAGCTTATATAACACCAGCATCGGCTGTTAACCTTTGAAGGAACACTACCGCAACTCGAAATACCATATCCGCAGATTTAAAACAGAATTGCATTTCACCCAGACGATGAAGACTTCAGCGAGGTCTACAGAATTTCGAATCTCCTCGGGAGCAACCACCCAGGATACAGAGCCGTATTATCGATCACGGACCAGGCACCGCCGCGTCGATGCTCGTTACCATTGGCTTTCATCGGGGCCCCGACGAAAATCAATCGACGTCGCGATCTCCATTTTCCATTTATTATCATCGACAAATTTTTGCCCCTCGGCCCGGCGCTCAGGAACGCCGTCATTAATCAACCTTGCGGCGATTCAGCGGCGTTCAAAGCGAGGTGAAATTTCAAATGAGCTGCGCCGCGGATTGTTATCGAACAGCGCGCGGGCTGGCTAATAAATTCCATCGGCGAAAAAGCACCCATCTCGCCCGGCTCCCTCGCCGTCCAGTCGCAAAAGAAACGGAGAAAATGGCGAATCATCATCATTTGCGTCGTTAACCGTGAGCCGGGTAGTGGGCTCGTAGAAGAAGCGAGGATCCCGGGCTAGGAAAAGGGTTCTTCTAGGTTGGTAGAAGGCAGCCAGCGGCCATTATACTTAGTATCCCCCCGATGTTCTTGCCGGGCGATAATAAAGTCGACGCCGTGGTACGAGTCGGCACACGTTATGAATAAGTACGCACAACGTACTGGCATATATGCGCGGGAACGTGTCTATATTCATAGCCATTGCCCGCGGGGCACGGGGCCCTACACAATGCGCGAGAGAAAATGCCGCGCGAGAGGCAACCCCTCGACCGCATACTGGGCCTAAAATTCTCCGCTCGACGCGGCAATTATGTAAAGGAACCGGACCCGTAAGTTAATTAGCTTATCCCCGCGGAGAGGAGCAGCGAGGCCCGGCCGTTCGGTAATCCTCGCGATAACGTGTGAGAAGAGAATCGCAGAGAAAGAGAGGTAACAATTCTGTCACGAATATTTCCATCGACATCTAATTACTGCTAACCTAAGTGCTCCGAGAAGGTTTTCTAAGGATTATAATTTAGATTTTTAATTAGATAGATATTCGCAAATAATACATAACGTGGAGCTCTGGTCGAGAGAATCTGTTAGCAAGAGCCTGGCCGCGGAGCATTGGAAAACGATCGCGGTTATGATTAATCGAGAGGAAGGCGCGATGTAGTTTCAGCAGGGACAAATGGAGAGACGAGGGGGAGGATAATCGATGGCAAATATTTCTCGCTCGATCTCGAGCGCAAGGGGAAGTGGCAAGAAGAGGCATATCGTGACTTTGGCTGCGGCAACAGCCTCGAACGGATAATTATTATCGCGGGGAGGCGCCTCGGGCCGGGGGGGGGGGGGGGAGAGAGAGGCGAGAGAAGAGACGATATCGACGCGTCGGAAGGTGGAAAAAGGATGAGACGCGAGAGAAAGGTGTTGGATACGAATACGTTAATCGGGGACGGTTCAAGGATCGATACACGCATGTATGCAGCACGTACGTGTACTCCGTTCGTTATGGTGGGCGACATCGAATCTCCCCTTCTTCCCTTTCCACGTTCTACTCCTTTTCTCTATCGGTCTTCTGTCTCGTTGACCCCAAATACCAACGCACGATTAAACACTCGGCGATTCTTTCTTGGCTGGCGAACGGCGAGGCTAGCGCGATATAAATGTCCATATGCATGCGAATGAAGATGGCAGGCAATTGCACTGACATAAGGGAAAGAGCAAGGACCGAACAGCGCCGCGAGTTAGCCAACGAATTTCTCTTTGGCGAGTCGCCGATGTGAATGAACGCGAGGAGTAAAGTTTATCGATGCAACAGGGGCAAGCGAGTTTATTCGCTTCAACATGGTCCCTTTTAAAATGAGCGGCTGAGTAGTGATGGGATCCGAAGCACTTCGAAGCGCTTCGAATCTATATGTATGACGAAAACTTCGAACCACTTCGAACATGATTCGAAGCTTAAAACTCTCGAAAGTCTTGATAGGTCGTGAAAGTCTTGGAAGCTCGAAAGTCTTGGAAGTCTTGAAAATGAACATCTGGTTGCCAAAAACTAGCCAGGGTGATCAGCCACAAGGTCCGCCAGAATCGCGGTTTATAACTGGAAACCTATCAAGACTTTGAAGCAACAGTTTCAAGACTTCCAAGACGATCAAGACTTTCGAGACTTCCAAGACTTTCGAGGCCAATCAGGACTCAAGACTTTCAATAGTTTTAATTTTCGAATCATATTCGAAGCACTTCGAATTTGTCGCCTGATATTAAAGACAGATTCCAAGCACTTCGACGTGCTTCGGCTCCCATCACTACAGCTGAGTGTCTTTTTTTTTAGAAAACTATGCTACTTGCGGAATAATTTCGTTTCAGTTGCGTTTCAATAATTGTTCACGAGCAAGTGTAATATATTCTGTGTCAAGCATGTCTGCCCGAAGAATCGTATTCCAGGCCCGACTAAATTACGTGCCAACACAGAACGCATGGCACGAGTTACGTCTACTTCTCAGATTGCTTTATCAAATGACCCGTTGATACGGCATCTATTATAAATCGAGGACACCAAACACCGGCGGCTCTATTAAAATACTCCAATCCTAATGCACACTTCATTTACAAGGAAATGCGATATCGACTTGATGACAATACCTATCAGCTGGCCATCTATACAACAATTCTTCAAAAGCAGCAGAAACTTTTACTTAAATGGGTCATCTGTTCATTCCACTTTTCCAAGAATAAAGAAGTCTTTCGGAGAATAATTAGCAATCAAAACTTCAGTAATATTCTAAAACCATCCCACTCGTTCAATTTAAAAGAACCGTTAATTCCAACAATAATTGTGCCCGCAGAAGCCATTGAGAAATGAATGTGTAACGGCGAAGTGTACCTAACATTGTGAACTATCATTCGACCCATTCACGGGGCCGGTGCATCGCAATCTGCAGCAGTGCACCGCGGTGCAACTACCTCTGCCTTCCTCCGTCGAATATCAAAGCACGCGCGTTGTCCAGGGGAACGAGTCACGGTGAAAACGTCGTCGGCTACCTTCGTATCTCGCACCTGCCGCTGCCAGAACGCTGAGGTATTCTCTGCCGATGGCAGTCGGCTTCGTTTTTGTGCAGCATCGTCCAGTGCACCCATCGAGAGTGCACCAGTCACGTGGGGCTGGACAATCCGCTGTTGCCGCAATAATTCGTCGATGACCATGTACGCGGGTCGCTCGTCGAACCGGTGGAAATAATGAGAATTGGACAAATTATCAAAATAATGGCAACAAGAAGCGAAGAAAAATACTCTCCACCCACTGTCCAAACAGCGCGATTAACGACCTTTAAATACTGACTGTCACACTATTACTATTCGATGCACCGTGAGAATTGGAGCATTAAGGAGCTGGCGAATAATATTTTAAATATAGGGCCATTCCACGCGAAATCGGACACATCTTTTGGTATAAAAAAAAGTCTATGGTTTAAAGCTCTATTAGGTTAAAAATAAATATTAAAGCGTTTAGCCCTCTAAACTGATCAGAAACTAGTTCCTTAACGGCAACATTTCGGATTTTGCTGAGATTTAGATATGTTGTAGTCTTTAGTGCCATATAAATGTATATCAAAGGATTTTTCAAAATTTTCAAAATTGTTACTCTTACAGGTCTTTGAAATATAGTGTTCACCTGCTTTCAATAAATTATAACTGTTGAAGTAAGTAACTGATAACAATGAACTTTTAGATGCTTACAGTGGAGACATAAGGGTACCTAATAAAAATTTATTCAGTTAAAAAAAGCAATTTTTTAACCATTTGTTTTGCAATTGTACTTAACAGCAATTTTATAATAGCAGGGCTCTATTGAAAGAATTGAAAAAATGAGGATATAGTCCTGTTTGTTCTCTTTATGGGCAGCTGTTCAGAAGTACGGACACTTTAAAATTGGCCGCATGAAAATTAATTGATTGTGACGCCGCGTCGTCCACGTGAAACGATTTCAGCCGGTGTCCAATAACGAAAAGTTTCCAGTGTAATCCTAGCCTGTGTTATGCCTGCGCGATTTCTGTGAAACTATAAATATGTGAAACGAGGAAAGAGAGTATTCTCATTTCGTTTCGTACTTGTTACCCCACGCCAGGTGGGCAGAATTTAATTCAGGACACCTAGATCAAGCAGGGCAGTCGTTTCCTGCGGATAATTCATTTTTTCACGGTAGGAAATCGCAGGCTCGCTTCTTTGGCGAGCACACGCTGATAGAGGGAAGAGTTAGGTAAGATTGCCGTGCACAGGTGAAGAAGAAAAAAAATCTAACGATACGTATCAGCCGTAGAAAAACGACTTTCGTATTAAATTAAGCAGGATGCAGGGAGGTTCGATGATAAAACAGAAACGGTGAGAAATAAAACGCGCCGCAGGAATCTCGGATGCAATGGGAGCGCGCAGGTATGCACCGGAATACTGACGTATGAAAATGGCGTAGCCCGCATCCTGCATCCGCCAGCGAAAAAAATACACCATTTGAAGTCCCCAGGGGAACTTCAAGAATCCGCGTACGAGAGGAATCCAGGCAACTTCCTGCTCGAGAATTACGACGGACAATTATATCCTTCGGCTGACTTCCCCGGCCAAAGGAAAAGGGGAAACTCGCGCGAAATGTACGCTCACGATTAACAGCCACGATTATGATATTTCACGAATGCGAGAGAGGAATTCCTCCAAACACCCTATGAATGGTGGTTATTAATCTTTTTCATACCTATACACATCCTTATTTCCTTACCTCGCTATTAATCCGGTATAGTTATCGTTGCTGTTATAGGAAAGAAGAGATGACGATAATTGGAACGTTCAATGCAAAACGTACAGTAAAAAAAGCGGGGAAAATTGTTCGACGACATTGAGACGGGGAAAATAGTAAAATGATGGGAATGTCTCAACAGTGCATTCTTAAAATAAATGCAGACACTCTTGCGCGCGAAGCGCATTAATTTTCGTTCGCGTTTCGAAACGGTGAGCGCCGTTTGGCTTGAATTACCGGTGCTAACTGCTCGTAATTATAGCGAACCGAGAGCTGGCGATGGTGCGTGCAAAAGTGGACCGCGCTGCACCCGAATGTTTCGAAACGCTGATTTAAATTAATTCGTTCGGACAGAGGATTTGCATGAAGCTTGTCGAATGCCCGAAATGCACACGCACCCTTCCAACGTAGAATTTTGGATGCATCGATTTGGTTTTATATCAGTTTTTGTCCGATATTTATTTCCTTCCTTCGTTACCAGCCCCCTCGGCTTTCATGCCGGATGGTGCAGCAGAATCGAGCAACGTTTTCACCGTTGGCATGCAGTTGCAGCTCGATGTACTATTCGCCCTGAAAACAGGGCAGCACCCTTTTGCAGCGCGTTCCGTCACGCTTCGAGACCTATCGGAGACGCACCTGGCAATCGATAATGGCACAAAGGTACCCGTAGACCCGAAACGGACAAACAGGGATCTAGAAGGAGGGTGAAACTCGTACGGGCGTGTATCATACGACTATTCCAGGTAGGATGGATTTTATCCAATAATTTCGTGTGCCTCGTCCATAGCCACGTTTCAAATATTAGCAAATTCGACTATGAACTTCGCAATTTTAACCACTATCGCAGAATTATTAACCCTTCGTGGTCACACAGAGTGTATCACGCCCCAGAGTATGTATTTGCCAATATTTCTATAAATTTTTAGACATTAATAATCAAATTTAACAATTTCATGAATTTTAACCAAAGAAATCGCTTTTTCCACAACTATTTTTTCAGATACAAATTTCAACATAGCAAAATTTACATTTCTAGAAAAAGACTGTTGGACGATTATCATTCAAAAGTTAAACGATTCGAAAATACGAAAATGGTAACTCAAAGATTTTAGGTCGTTGAAAATGTGATAGTTTGAACTGAATAAATATGAGCACAGAATTTTATTTCTTAATAAAAGTACAGATTTGTTTGAAAATAATTCGTGGAGCAAGGTTTCTTATAGGATTCTAAGATTTCCTTTCAGGTACTGGCATTGAAGTAATTGGAGTATTGACTGCAATTTTTAATCGAATTAGTTTTGTGAGCACATTCGATCAAAACACTGATCTACCATCTGCATAAAGGTGACGACGTAGAAATTGAAGATAAAGAACGAGCTGCTCGAAGAATGCTGAACAAGACAATGAGTCAATTAATATCTGGCGTCTAACTGGGGCGATCAATCTGATTGAATGATTCACCGATTATTGTTTAAGGACCAAGCAACACTTCGTTATCTTTGATTCTGTCAGCAGGGGACTACTTTTCTTTCCATCGATACATCAGGTTTTCTCAACTACTTACAATAATGAAACAACAAAGTTGAAGCACGTCTTTCCAACTCCATTGTCTTGTTATTTCTTAAAGAATACTTTTAAACAAACCGAAAGAAACCGCGAAGAATCCATTGCAACCCGCGCCATTTAAAAAAATCAGCCAATCCCATGTACGGTTGATATTAAATTACACCCTGCTAACTGGTAAGACATGCTTCCGCATTCGATCAGAACTCCTCTAATTGACAAGCACACCGAACAGTGGTAAATAATCGAAACTTCCAAAGATCAACCCACGAGTATTAAACGAACACCGACCAATCCACGAAAAGTTGCTCCCACGAGAACCAGTTCACATGGTGGCGCTAATTTTTGGCGTGGTTAAACCGCTGGAATTTCGGGGAAACGTTTTGCACGCAACGAAATCAACTGTAGCGAGTTATTTAGCGAGAAAGAAGAAAATACAAAAGCCTGAACCTTCCTGAAACAGAATTCTTATTTTAGAAAAAATTCGTAGCAGCTGACAAGGGAATATACCCATTTCTTTTGCTTCCCCAATTTGCTCTAAGGGGGTGAAATTGGCCCCTGAAATTCCGGCTGTTTTCCGATTTTCTGTTATAACTCGCGAACCGTGAGTACTTCTTTTAATTAGGATTTATCATTTGGTAACGTACAGTCCTTACCGTTCCCGAGATAATCTCCGATCTTACACCTTCGACTTCTGCATTCAGCATGTAAACACTTTCCATGATGTGCATGGAACAGAACGAGTTTACACGGTTCGACGCGTCAGCGAAGCACGGTTACGATCAAACGGCGTAACGTGCTACCATCGATGTAATCACACGAGCGATGGTCGATAGGAAAATTCAATGGTTACCCATCTGCGCTATCTTCTCCAGCGTAACGAGGAGAAGGAAGCCACCGTGGAATCGTAGCGTGGAAGATGACCAGGGACGACCTAAAATCGGCGACACAACCACTGAGTAGTTAGTTCCTCCAGGCTCGAAGGCGATGCACGAGTGATCGTGATGATTGATGAGCGCAGCGCGCGATTATTAGCGGAAAAACGACGCGGAATGGCTCGAAACCGTTTGTGGGAGTTTCCTTCGTTCACCGGATTTCTGCTAGTGTCATTATTATCTGAAATTTCCGGGGCGTGTATCGCTGCACAACGGAGCCTCGCGCGAAATCGAATTACAGAGTCTGCCGTTTAATATTGGGCTTAAGGTACTCCAATTTCTGCCGGGTCGGCAAAGTTAGCGAAACTTTGCGTACATCTCGAGGATAAACCCGCAGAAACATAACTCCCCGAGATAAATTGCAACGATAGGGGAGCTGCTGCAAAACGGAATACGGAAAGGCAGGAAGCCGGCAGAAGAACGGATACGTTTCGCTTGTTATGATCCTAATCGCGACGGTAAAACGAGGAAAAACTGGGGAACAAATTGCTTCGACAGAAGCGTGTTAAGTCCTGGGAGAATCCTGCGAGGACTCGTGCCGTTTGGCAGCGGGGCGTGGGAGACCGGCGACCAGCTGCTCGTGGATGTTGGTTCAAGGACCATTACACAATGCCACGGTATATGTACCGACGTCGATGTTAGACGAGAAAGTCACGTTTCCGTGGAGCGCATGGCTCCTAGGGGCGGCGAAATACGTGAGGGGAGGATCACGTTTCCTGGAAAATCCGAGTGCGATCGGTGTACCTACGAGTAATTGGTCGGCGACTACCGGCGTCTGATTAACTAGCTGAGAAATTAATTCGAGACGCACTAATCGGTGCAAAGAATTTCAAATGTTCTTGTAATGCTTCTTGTCAGATAGAATTACACAGTACTTTTCAGCGATTCTGCTCGGTTTTCAGTAAACGATCCACGTCATTTCTCATTAAAGTATTTAAGAATGTACTATTCAAAATAATTAGATCACATTTGTAAAGAACTGCTTCAAATTAAATGCTTCAAATTACTGGATAATTCGCCCAAGTCAAGCCTGTTAAATAGATCACCCAATTATTCCAAAGTGCATATATAAGTATGTATAGTATTGGAAATATTTATTGCATCACTTGAATATTAAACACCATATCACTTAGTGCCAGGAAAATATTATTGCAGAAATGTGTACGCTCACTATCTTAGCCAAAATAAGTCGAATCAGTAGAGCTGTAATTATTCGAATATCAATTATATTGCTATGAAAATAGTGCATACTACCTACGTAAATTTCAGAGTAATGCAATAAATACTTTCAGTAGGTACTGTATCTTTCAACCTCACCTCCAACCACACCACTACGAACATAATTCCCCTCGAACGATGCAAAAGCACCTGCTTCGATGCACAAACAAATTGCACCAAGTGTACCAACAGCGGTACGCGTCAGTAGTACATATTCAATAACCAACCGAGACTCATTCCGAATTCGTACGAACATAATAATGCAGCAAGCGATTCGGTGAATTTGGAGCAGCCACGAGCAACTGGATTATCTCTGGCTGGGTTCTCGCGGGTCCAATTAGAGCCAAGTCACAGCCAATCAACGTGAAAGCGCGGGACAACGCGCCAGGCGATGCGTTATCATTCGCAAAGATCACCGGGGCGACCAGTTTGTGGGAGCGAAGGTGGTTGATAACTCGCCGGCAGCGCTCGACAGCCGCGCACGCAAACGAATTCGCGGCCGTTGCATGTGCACGCCGACACGGATCGGCCGATTTTATGCATGTGCACACAGACGCCGCGCACCCACGAAGAAGTTCAGCCGCGGTTCGCACAGCGCCAGCGCGATGGGACTCGGTAAGAGCGGCGTTTCTCACTTACAAATTGCGAAAGCCTGGCTGCGCCGCCGATTCTTCCTTGTTACACGCGCCAAGTTGAGAGGAAGAGTGACAGCGAACCCTCCGCCAAGGGCTTCACGTAACTTCCGGAAAATTTCTCGCGTCATAATAACGCGAAACGTGGAAGCGAGTCGCGGCTACGCTTGTTTCGCCGGCCGAAGAACACCTCGATTCATGCTTCGATCAGCTTCGTTCGCGCGGTAATTAGTCTATGGGATCGCGATAGGAGCGCTGGGTTTCGCAGGATTATGAGAACGATGTGTTTTGTACAGCCGGTTGAAAGATGCGGCGTCAAGTGCTGCTAATGTATGATAGAATGTGGGCCAACTTCAAACTGTTGGTATCCGTTTGGAGAATTGAGTGACCCAGTAGAAAACAGATACATGCCACCGTTTTCTGATTTTAGAGGAAAGCAAGTTGAAGGAAAAATTATTTTCATAAGAAATGCGGAACGATACTGTAATTATTTTAAGCGGTACTTGAACTGGATGGTAAATGGCAACTATTATCAAATTTTTGCTGAAAAATTACTTTTATTAGGTCAGTTTTTAGTACATTTTACTTCGAATAAATCATTGGTTATTAGCTCCTATAATTTGAATATTTTTGAACAAATTGAAAAATGATATTGCTAATGGTGTGTTGTGTATTTAGTAAATAACTAAGAAATAATAGTATAATTATAACTCTCTATCGGTGATATCCATTTTGAAAACAATGTAAGATCTGTGCGGCGTGGGACCCTCTTCCACTACACATTTGTTTTTTCACAGCGCGAAGAAAATTCGAAAAGTAAGTAAATGCTATTATATTAAGAGGTGGCAGAATTACACTACATTGAAGGAACTAATGATACACAAAAACGCAAATTTATGCATATGTGGCATGTGCCTGTTTTCCACTGGGCCCCTAAATTGTTTTCATAGGAAATGCGGTACGAAATGACAACTATTATCAAAATTTAGCTGAAAAATTAATTTTATTAGGTGACTTGTTTTCTTCTACAGTGCTTCGTGAATATGATTTACACGAGAGCCTATGGCATCGCCCTGAACGATGTTGACAAAATATTATAAAAGCGTTCGAGATTCAGATACTAACCGTGTGAAATTGGGTCACTCTTCGCCCTGCTTTGGTAGTATTCGAAGTGTTATTTTTTACCTAACTGGCCAACAAGTCCTTTTGTCTATCTGCTAAGGTCGAAACCATATATATTGGCCGGTGAGTTTCGTGAGGGGCATTCTCCCACCAAACAGTTTGCCTACCTCGGTGCTCCTTTTCTCAACGTTTTCTGACTCGCTCTCGTTCCATCTCGCTCTCGCCTTCGCAGAACAAGAGTGAGCCAGAAGTGGTGGGGATGGTGCCAAGCTTCTGGCGTGTAGGCCAAACCAAGCTGTCAGCGTAGAAATACACACATCAGAATAGGTGTGCGTTAGCTCCGAAAAAAATCAGGAGCTTTATTGGTCAGAACATTGATTCTTTCTCGATAGCTTCGTCTCGTATTGGTCTACGCATAGCTTCGTAACGCACACAACTATTACGTTAAGAATAAATAACCTTCCCGTTACCCCACCATACCCTTCGGGGGCCTCGCAACTCCAACTGACAAATCCACGATCGTCAGATAGTGGTGGCTGATTTCTCCTCGATCGCTGTTCGCGAAAACGAATTCACCGGCCAATATATTTGGCTTCGACCTTAGTTGTACAAATAACTTAAAATTCAATATTGAAAGTCACCCCGTCGTGATGGATAATAAAAGAGCAGCGTTTGAAACTGTGAATCCGGGCGATATGCCAACGAGAAAAAAAAAACAGTTGTTTTAATGGAACGTTAGCCGCGTAAGCGTGGCTTTCGATTGTTCCGTCGTGCGAGCATGTAATACGAACCAACAAGCGTGTCTACGAAGGGGTTCTTGCTTTCAAACACAAGCACCGCTGACCGCGTGAAAAATTAATCAAGGCATCGTTCCACGACGCTAATTGCGAGATACTTCCACTTATCTGCGAGCCTGTTAACGCCAACGGCGTCCAATTGTCGGTACGCGGAAAAACGCTAACTCGCAATTACGAATCCCGCGGACAGTGTTACGATCGATTCACCAAACCTTCAAGGGGATCGATCCAATCGGGACAACAACGCACCGGGTGCATAACAGGAGGAATCGTTTCGTCAGGCATAACGTCACAGTAAGCGCAGTAAAGCTTGGCCGCCGAGAGTCATGAATGAGATATTTGGCCGGCGTTAATAAGACATTATAAAAAAGCCAGCGCGGCTATAAAAGTCCATCTGCCCGGAGGCCCAGGCGACTGAAACAAACTGGATATACAGATATATTTCATCGCGTTATTAACCAACAGCGACGACGCCAGACGGTTCGTAAATGCCAGCTCCTAACCGAATAAAATACCTGGAAATGCTGCGGACGCCTGGCAACTTTTAACCGATCTCGAACAGAAGGAACGGGGGAACCGATAATTTCGATCACAACTTAACTCCGTGCGCCCCGAGCCGTGATGTACGAATATTCGAGCGTTACTCCTCTGCGGACCGATTGAATCGGGACGAGGAGCAGTGTTCGATATGGGATTGCTTAACGCAATTTACTGCCAAGCGTATTTCATTTCGACTGTCCATTCACGACAAGAGAGTCATAAGATTTATCGTCCTTCTGTCCGCGCAGTCGTTCCTCGAGCTGCTAACTGGGGAGACGGGTGGGCTCGACATTGGAAAATTTCTGCACGAAAATATGTTTCACATGTGCGGGAGCAACTGCCAATTATGGCCAGCCACCGTTACGCTGGGCGAGTGTGTTAAATGCATTTTTCTCAAACGTGCCACGTCGACGGCCATGGAGGATCGTTCAGGCAGCTTGGAATTCGTCAAGAGCCAGACGGATTCCCGAAAACAGGGAATCTCTGCTAACTCGTAACACCCAGGTTCCCATGACCGTTTCGCCGGGGGAAAAGTTATTAGTTAGTCGGCGATTAGCCTCGTGTAAAGCATTCGCTATACCGTGGCGCTCATTGCCATTTATCAGGGAAAAGTGTGACTCTGTACACGCTCTTACGCCCGTGGAGGAGTAGAGAGACGGAGAGGAAAGAATCGAATGATTAATAGATACGATCGCATTGACCTAAGGTAGAACGAGCCTCTCGCGTATCCCTCGTCGTTGCTCCTCTTGGTAAACACGTCCGTGCCGTCAGACGCACAACAACGATCTTTGTTCGTGCCTGTGCCGCAGGAAATAATCCTTTTAGACCTAACCCAAACCGTCTCCACGTGTCGCTGGGAGAAAATCGCTTCGCGGTGGTCTTCTCGCCGCGAAAACAGCCGCGTCCCTTTGGTCTCACTTTTTTCCAACGAGCCTGCAACTGTTTCGCGTGTTTTCTCGCCAGCGACTGAAGATCGGCCGTGGATGATAGCGAATTAAAACGCAACTGAGGGAACGGGCGCTTGATGCTTGTGGGAACACGCGAGGGGACCGTGCAATTCTGCGCGCGTCGCGAAGTCACGCGAAAATCGTGGCAGAGTGGATAAAACGGCGCAAAAGGGAATCTATTAATCGTCTATGAAGAACTGGAAATTTCCGAGGAAACGCCTAAGGGCTCTCCAAACGAGTATAATTTACGAAGGCTTCCTAATAACTTATTAAGATTCGCGAGTAATTATGGGGAAAATACGCTCCTTTTCCAAACGACGCGAAAGTTTCACGGCGTTGCCTGTACTAGACCTCTCGAGCCATCTTCCTGTCGCTCCGCCGTTTCGAAAAATGGCCCGCTCTCGGAGCGGAGCTTCTCGGAATCTGCATACTGCCAGCGCAAGGATAGATCCTTTCGTGCTTTATAAGGGCCCGTGGCTGTCCTGCCGTTGACTGACGGCACAATCCTCGATCCTTGCGCGATACTGAGGAGCGCCGGGGATCTCTGTTGCGCGACTTGGACGACGTAACTGGCAGAGGGAAACGAAAGAACGGAAGGAACGGATGGACGTACGGTAGCCGAAGGTCCTTAATTATGCGGTTTTACGCTATGCGCCGGCACAGGGGAGAAAACGGGGCGACGGGACGGAGAGGGTTAAGACGAATGCAAATGTCCCTGTGGCGTATAGGCCAGGTCGGCGTGCGGGGCGGGGAGGCAGAGATCTTTTGCCCTTTTAGTTACCAGATGCCGCGAGATACCGGCTATATCTCTCGTTCTTCCCTCAACGTCCTGCCGCGGAGAGAACGGGGATCGATCGAGGAGGAACAGGAGAAAAGCATCGCGGGCCCATCCGCACCGAGATCACGCGTAACTCGAGTGGTAGGTACTCCCGGAGTCGCGTGGAGAAGCCGATCGTGGAAGCAAATCGATTTCCCTGCCAGCAGAAGCATCAACGAATCCTGGCTGCGTGTGAATTATCGAGGCGCGAGCGACGCACGGTTTACCTCGGGGCGAAGCGCTATGCGATTTTTCCGCCAGCGAAACCTGTCGAGTTCACGCGGCGCGAACGATCGTCAAATTGTGACCTTTCTTGGAGAGCGTGGCTGCTTGTGCCTCTAAGTGAACGGCGAGAGAGACGCTCGACAGACTTTAGTATGATCGTGCACGCGTTTCTCAAGTTGCGCCCGTGTGTATGCACGTGTGCACGGAAGGAGGCTCGTGTGGCCCCTGAATCGATGAAAGGGAACGAGGAACCGGTTGCAGGTCGATCGCACGTCGGATTCTAAGCCGCCAGGGTTTCGAGTGTCTCTAGTCCCTAGGCGGTATTAGAGAGACTGAATTCCAACCCAGATGATGGTCGTTACGCCAACGGTCAAAAGTCGGGGGGGGGGGGATCTTGGACGCCCAGGGTGCTCTCGAAGTCGTGTAGGAAGAATGAGAAGTAAAAATTGAGTACACAGATGTACACACTTTTTTCTTTAGGAGAGTAAACTGGACGAAGTTCACATAGGTCATAGACTAAATCAATATGTAACACTTATTCGATAAATGTGCGCAAGGTACATTCATCCAAAATAATTTAGCTTGTCTAATAAAGATTTCTTTGTTTGTTATTCTACTTGAATAGCAAAATCGCACGTTACTCTTAAATAGTTGATTTGCAAACTTCGGAACGTTAACGGGGTAATCTTTGGTTACTTTTATTATGATTATGTTTGTATGTGCTGTACAATCTCTATTGTATTTCATAACAGAAAGGAAACATTGAACTTCGTAAGATGCATTAACTCGTGGAGTACTGTTCAGTTCTCACTTTTCGTCAAAGGAAAATATTGAAAATAACATCACATACATTTGCTAGTAATAATCCACCACTTTCTTATGAAACTATTATCTAAACTTATACTATTAGTAGTGCCAAATACATAATAAAATAAGAAGTTCTGATCTACTTCAAGAGACTTAATTTTAATTACCACACAATCAAAATGTGCCCACATATTCTACAAACAGAAATGAAGAACCTTAAAACCTGTCTTGTTACAAACTTCCAACCAAAATGCGAAAATAAATACTGCTTGCGAATCAATTACAGAACCACCTACTCAAGTAACACTGATCTAATTCAAAAGCATCCTGCGTACGAGTCACCTGTACTCGTTGGAAAGTGAAATTTTTTAATAAGCTGCAGAGCTGCCATCGTAGGATCGCGAAAACGAAGGCGAATACTTGTACAGAGGCGCGTACGACGCGTAGTTTTGTGTGAAAGCACGTTAAGTTCGGGCGAATCGTTTCCTATGGAGAGAGAGAAGAGAAAGCCTGAGAACGTAAGAACGGCGAGCGTCTGGAGAACTGCCGCCATGCCGCATTCAGAGTATCTCGACGCAAAGTAACAGACTCGAGGCGAGGTCCTCGGTCCGCTCTCGGAAGCGACTGCCAACCCGACTCAATCGAGGAACATTCCAGAATATATCCTGCAGTGTCGAACGATTCTGTTCCATCGCCCGGCCGACATGGCGCTTCAAACATTATTTTCGAATGCCTCGGAAAATCTCGTTTAAACGCTTCGTCGTTATTATGGCGATCATTGCGAAGACCAACAGTTAGATATGAATTAGAAATGTTGTTTATTCACTATACTATTCATTATTACGATACTGGTCGTAAGTTTTGTAGATGAATTTTGGAAGATTTTTATTTAAATATTTTCAATGATATTCGAGAGAAGAAACGAACATAAGACCTCGCCTGTTGCGTTTATAGCGCTATTAGGTGAGGTAGCCATGAATTGTAGAAATTGAAACGTTAGAAAGCAGAGTGATTATAATGGTTTCCTTTGTGTGTCTGGGATTAAGTTAATGTAAGACGGAGCTCGTTACGCAATAACATTGAACAAGTGCTGATCGGAGTTTTGCATTTGTCCGTGTGTCACTACCCTTCAGTTTTGCTAACTTTCTTCAGCCGACTCCGGCTGCTTTGTAACGACTGCACGTTCTTCCCGCCTAAGTACTCATTGGTCTGCGCCGGTGTTACGTCACAGCCAACAGAGATTTATGCGTTGTAGACGAGTGAAAATGAAAATCCATGACTGTGAACGTTCGAAAGGTCATAGAAGCACTCCGTGCCGCAAATGTCCAAGACCTGAACGCAAAATTCTAGTAAACGTACTTTGCACCTTTCTTAAAAAAGTACCTAAATTTATAAACTTTGCAATTCTATATACATACTTTACAATTACCCTATTACCAAAGAAATAAGTTCTCCGAAGTAAAATACAATTTCCCACAAGAGCGGCGTAACTCAATTTCGAGATTTCGCCGATAAATTACTCGCAGATACGAAACCCGTAACCTTTAAACAGTAAGCGTGTATAATTACGTTCAGCTTATGGCACACCCGCCATTTACATTTTAATGAAGAAAATTTATTTAATGTCCCCTTTAAAATTTATGATTATTGGTTGCGCCGCTCTTATCGCAATGGGACGGGAGCAGCGAGGGGAATAAAAAGAATCCTGGCCCCCAACTAAGCTGTTATTTTTGAGCAAAAGCCGAGAAGAAACGGGGACGCGAAATGCTGGTTCGGATGTTTACGTCCGCACGAGGGAAGGAAGGCTCGTTTCCTGGAAAGCGGGGTTGGGCACCTGTCCCTCAGGGACTGCCAACTTCGAGCCACGCGCTTGTCGACAATACCGAAATTGAGCATCGCTGTGACAGTAGCATAACCACGTGCATTCAAGGCGACTAGCACGCGTACATCGAATTTCCGATAAAAATAAATCGTTAAAACTCTCCTTCGTCGATAAACCGCACCAACTACAATTTTTCCGATTGAAATTATATTTCGAGCCTCAATACCGATACTCCCCTTCGAACCAGACGTGCAAACGTGTGCACGCGTCTGCCGAGCAATAAGCCAGGGGCAGGGAAAAATCGTTGGAGAAACATGCGTTATGGAAAAAGGAAAGGAGCGTCGAGCGACATAGACAGGCCGAAATGGTCGACATTTTCGAGACAGGTAGTAGCCGAAGGCGAGCACGGCGGTGCCCGAAATCGGCACGGAATACCAATTGCACGGACGGGAATCGTTTCGATAATCCTCGGGCGCGCTGGCCTCGAGTGGCTGGCAAGACGTCCGAAGGGGAAAATATTCAAAAGGGACGCCGAACGTCAGTTAAACATGGGAAGGCTCAACGCGCCGGCGCTCGGCGTTGTTTCGTGACCTGTTGCCTAGCAGCGACATGTGGCGGACCGACGACTTCGAAACGACTCGGCCGGGCCTGAAGCGAACGGCGCGGCGACAGATTGCGCCTTGGGAAATGCGAGCGTCGTTTGGGACTCACCGGATGCCGCGGGAATGGTGGCGACAATGAGCACGGGCAGAAGGAGGCACGCCATCGATGCGTAATCCAATTTTCGCCGTGGCAACGACATGGTGCCGTGAATTTTATCCACACACATCGGCTAGACACACACTCATCGGGGCCCGGGCGCACACACTAAAGAGAACCAACACTTCGGTGAACACTTCAGTTGCAAAGATCCGCGAGTACCGTCACTACTTCACCGCGAACATCGTCCGGAATCTATGCCACCTACGGATACGTCCAGCTAATTTGTGTACACGTTCGCGCGAGACAGTAACGAGAAAAAACCATGCGGCAACCGTACACGAACACGACCGCGTCCGAAACACTTCTGGGATCCCTATTGTTCGCTTAACGCGCTGAAAGTAGTCCCCCAGTGCGCGCGCACCTGCCTCCAACGGCTGTATCGCTGCGCCGCCGTAGGATGGCTGACCGAGGGGGCCAATGGGAGCGCAGCTACAGGGGAAGGGGACCGCAGCACGAATTCGCTACGCTCTTGGCGATGGGACTATTCCAACGACGAATTTCATAATTATTTCATTGGCACTGTTGCTATTTAGATACAATGGGTGTACAAATTATTATACTCAAACAAAAAGGTCTGAGATTTTGTAAGTTTAAGCGATAGAATGTGCTGTATCTCTGCGAAAAATGATGGCAAAAAATATTTAAAAAACGCATTTTAACGCTTGAAGTTTCTAGTTTTTGAATCAAGCACTCAAATTTGTTTTCATCCATTATGACACTGTTTTATTAAGATGAAGCGCAGAAAATGAAATTTCAGAAATTTTTGCCTAGTTTGAACGTATGCAGGAGCAAAAAATGTTCTGATAAATCCAACGAAGAGCTCTTATAGAGCAAATATCTCTCTTTATTTTCGTTTTTTTTTTGGTTTTGTTGTATGATTTTTATTGACCGAGATATTCGCGATTAAAGCGAAAAAGGTACTTTTCACTTTGAACACCTATAATTTGCGAACTCATGATCGTAGACAATTTTTCATGAGTGTTTTGGAAAGCTAAGAAAGTTTCCTTTCAGAATTTAATCGTATTAAATCCCTCTTAAAATGATCCCAAAAATTGACGAAAATGTTTTGAGAATAATAATTTGAAAGAAAAGCCCGAATAGCTTGTATTTAAGTTTTAATATAAAATTTGAATAGTATTTATCCTTGAAGTGGAGAATTTGATTTTGGAGCGAAATTGTTGAAAATAATTAACAGTGTATGAATGAAAGACATATTTTATTATTTTATGGGAGCTTTGGGTGAATATTGCGAATTCTTTTATGGTGAAATATAATTTTGTATTGGATTATGTAGAGGAAGTAGGAAAGTTTATACTTGTTGCAATCATAAGTTTACCTCTTCTACGTTTTCTGGAAAAACGACACACTTTTTAATTCTATACTGTTTGCATAATTTGATTATGCTTGTCAATTAGACTCCCTTATATATCTATTTCCATTTACTGTACTTTATAAACTACGCACGATTTGAATACAATTTTGTCCATTAAACAAACTATTCTTTGATAATCCATTTTCGCTCTTCTACGTGCAAAATAGTCAATTAGCTACATCCTATAACCCCCTATCGTTTCACTTTTCAAAATCGAATGCGCGGAAGCTTCTATGTCTCATGTACCAAAAGTATCATCGATTCCAATCACAACAAAAGCAACAGGTACATACTTCTATCGAATGTACTTTCCAGCACACTGTGGCTCACGTGAACGAGCAATCCAACCGCAGCGATTTGATTGTATCGCTAGCTAAGTTGTTAATTAAGTCATCCGCGCGTGTAACAGCGTATCAACTGATCCGGCCGATCTCGAAGCGGCCGTCAGCTGTTTTTTTTCCCCTTTGTTCCCCGAATTCGAGCACTAAATGCGAGTCGATTCGCTGATCCTCGGCTGGGATTGAAACCCGACGCGCCGTGGCGCGTGACGGCTCTCTAGAATTCATGCGGCAAACGGAACGCAGCGAACGTGGTCAGTTATAAAGTGGAAAGACGCCGATGTGTATGAGTCTTGGCCGGGCACTGGCTGGGCATGTCTGATCATTAATTAACCTTCTAGCGGTTGATTGCGTGTAACGCGAAATTCATCGCCGGCGGAGCCGCCGCCAGCGGCCAGCAGGCGCGGCTGCTGCCTTAACGAATACAAATGCGGAATTATAATTCGGTGCCCCTCTCCTGAAGTCCATTCAAACGGCCCGAGCCTTACGAATTGCTATCCCCCTTTCCGCCCCGGCCACGCGCGATACACACACGAAACTGTAAATACGTGGCGGCCGTTGGTTTTTATTAATGAAACTATTAACCCCATCATCGAACCGCGTAGCATCTGCGAGCGATGCGCTGCCGCGCAAAATATTACGCTCCCAACCGCACGACAGCATTCCCCTTCGCTGAGTCAATAGGAAAAATTCACTTCTGAACGGAGGGGCTTGTTGTCAAAGCGTTATTTAGCTGTGGAAAATGATGGACCATAAAATAACATTGAAATATTCTAACAGCCGGGAAGGAAGAGAATTGTAATTTAGATATTTGAGAGTTAAATTGTTCGCGACGTAAATTACGAAGTTCGATGTGTGAGTAGGGAAATACAATCCCGGCTGTTTTTTTGGATTCCAAATATCCCGGGATTTGATATAACTAACTCGAGAATTTCGGGATTTTTTAAAAATGTGAATTGCTTTATGAACACCTGAAAAATATAAAAATAAACAGAATAAATAAACATAGTCATTTCATAATAATAAGGACAGTAATGATAATGATTTATTTAAATATTAATATTAAGTCGCATTTAACTAACTAAACAATATTTATTTTTACAGTGGTATTCTCACTTTCCGCTATTTCGAAATCGCGCGAGTTGTAAATCGCAACTTGTTTGTACACGTAAAGTCGAAACATTGTGGATATGTACTTTAGGTGCTTTGCTGTTTCTTCATTCACATTTCCAAAAATCTTCATAATGGTTTTATATTATCTACTTATTGAGACTTTATTATTCTTCATTGTTCTACTGTGTTTAGTGTTAAAAATGATTTTAGCTTATGTTTCAAACTAATAGTTGAAAGTAAGTTTGTTTATTTCGAGTAAAGATTTAGAACCTTAACACATAATAAATCATTTTAATTACCGAAATTTTCAATTACCCGATCCCGGGATTAGTTCCGGAATCCCGCGATAGACTTTAAAAAATCCCGCGATCCCGGGATAGTAAATAATGACCGAGATTCTATTCCCTATGTGTGAGTGATCGTAGGACTATTATTTTTATTACGAGATATCTAAAATACAAATGCAAATTTACATCTGCGCATGACCCTAATGGTTGTACCTGTGTAGCATCGTCACTAGGACAACGCAAGGCGTTATTAAGTCGATAAGGACCACGTGGATGTTTGAGTACTACTGTGAGATCATGGCCGATCCTTTGACCCCGAGTATAGAGAGCAAACTGAACGATTTGAATAAGAAAATCGCCGAGATCAAGAAGAAGATCCAGTTATCAGGTAAACCAGTCGAATAAGCGATACCGCGAGAAGGTAATAAAGCTGCAATCAGTTTATTTAATCATAGTTTAATATTCATACATTTGCCGTATTGCTGCACGAGAGGCGTAGCCTGAGAGAAAAGAAGGAGATCCGCTGACATTTATTTCCCAAGCAAGTTCCTGATTACACGCAACCATACATAAGAACACGTTTAACCGGAAAGACTAGAGCCCAGAAAGAAATGTTTCGTGTCACATAAGTGGTCCCCCAGAAAAGAAAAAGGATATTTCCACTGGCTTATCGATGCGCTGCTATCAAAACGTTAATTACAAAATGGATATTCCAGTAAGCATTCCTATTCTGCCTCGTTATGAAAGCGCCGTTTCAATTTACGATCCTGAGCATCGCCCTGAAACAATATTTCCTAGTTGGCAATGATGTCTGCTGCGAATTGATTATGTATATAGCTTTTCCTCTAACACCATCGTACATATTACATTTTCTATTTTAAAGAGTACACACTTTGCCAACTGTATCTGGTAATATAATAATTTCTATCGTGAAATTCTTTCACGTCTTCTGAACGATACACATGGAGACAGAGGGACGTATAATATAGTTAATCACTCTTAACTAATTAGGGTGAAAATGAGGAGCTTGCAGTAAGAGGGCTCCAGCTTCGTCTTTACCAACTTCGAGTAAATTAGAAAAAAAACCTTTGATTTAACATTAAAAAGAGAACACTAACTGAAAAATATATTTTTTCACACAATAAGTAGTAGTTATTGAGTTGATCAGTTTTTATTTCTATTTTGGGGGGAAATCTATTTAATAATAAAGATATTAATATTAATATTTCTATTTTAGGTGTTTGCGATAAATCACTCATTTGTTATCGGATTTGCATCAAACGTGCGGCAAACAATGTAGAATTTCTTTTACTTGTATTACACGTTGTAACTCAAAAACTGTCAAAAATGGAGCTGCACCCCTCTTGCTGCAAGGTCCTCGAATACGAGACTCCTTCCGATATTCAACACCAAGTATCTGCGTACAATGAATCTATCAATACCAATGAATTAAGGGGTCTCCCTACCTTGATAGACGAAAAATGATGCGAACTTTGGGAATTTTTTAAAACAATATGAAAAGAATGAAATATGAAGAAAAAATTGTATGCAAAAATAGTGGTTATATCCGGAGTTATAGCGCTTCAAATAGAGCGCATTACAAAAATCATACGCGCATGGTTAGCATAAAATCAACCGCTGTAGTTGTCTGAAATAGAACATTTAAAAATTTGTGTAATCTGTATGAGTGTGGCTATCGCCTGAACTAGATTAAATGAGAAATACTGAAAAGTAAAAAAAAAATGGCAGCGTCTAAAACAGACATAGATTTCTGTAAAAAATTCGCTGGTTGCTTAAGTCGCAAATGACTAACTTTGCAAAAACCGACTTAGTTTTAGTAACAACGAGAATGGGACATCTACTGAAGATATATACCAAGTTTGAAGTAGGGGAGACCGGGGCTGGTAGGCCAGTTTTCAGTTTTTGATTTTTAATAAATTATGTGGGCGAAATATAATTAAACCGGTTAGTATATTTGATAGGGCATATATTTGGCTATCTGATTAAATTATTAATGTTGACTCAATGTGACAACAATTGAGGTATTTTAATGTTTTTCTAACACCTTCCATGCTGGTCAACCAGCCCCTTACAGTATGGGGTGGGTTGACTATAGGTACAATCAGTTAAGAAAATGTTATTATTTAGTAACTTATCTCAGTGGTAATAAAATAACACAATGTCACAAGAGTTGTTTCATTATAAAATATTAATTTCTTTTTTTCATATTTTAATAATAAGCTGAAATTTCTTTCAACTTAAACATTAAGTATAAGGTATTTATAACATAGTAAAATTTAAACGAAAAATTAAAATCGCTTTATAAAGAACAAAATAACAATTTAAACCTTATTAACGTTATTAGTCATCCAGCCCCGACCGATCATTTTGACTTCAATAATCTATATAACCTTCAATTATTTTTGTATAAACAATAGATGTCAATAGATCGTCTAATAAACAAACTTTAAAATAGTCCCTTAACATTTATTCTATTGTAAATATAGAGCGTGAGAAAATAAAATCTTTAAGAAAAAATATTTACTTACGTACCTATTCAATTTTTCGACAAACGCTGATAACTGTTAAAGAACGTGCGATCGCGGGGTCGGGCATAGGGGAGACCGGGGTAAAGTGGGACGAAAAAAGTTTGAAGTCGAATAAAATTTTTCCCTTTCAATAAAAATGTGTGGGAATAGATTTATAATATAATTTGAACATTACTATTGATAAATGACGAATAGCAATTTCTAAAATAAACTTAAAGTATATTAAAATTCAACTTGAAAAGAAAATGCCAAAACTGACCACTTTACCCCATATATGGAGTAAAGTGAACTATCCGAGGTAAAGTGAGGTGCAACGAAATAAGAACTTTAATTAAGGATATAGGTAAATATTAACCCCTTGCGCTGGAATGTCGTGGTTGTCAAAAACTGTGGCAGATTTTTCATTTGTTTGAGGTTACATTCTGTTCGATCGCGCCGCGTGGTTTTCTAGCCAGCTGACAGGTTAGGATATTGCGCACATTACTTGCGCATTGGTTCTTAGCAGCCATTTGCAGCTCAGTTTACCCCAGTCACTTTACCCCGAATGTGTACTCGGTGGAAAATTAATTATATAATAATGTTAGGATTAATGTTTTCTCAATCGAGTGTACATGTATGTTTATAAGCTTGTTATAAACACGTAGAAAAAATTTGGAGTTAAAATAACACATTTAAGACTCATTTATCTAAAAAGCTAAATTGAAAAGAAAACCAATTGGAAGTCTCTAAAACTTCATTTTTAATTTTTTAAAAGAATTTTCATTTTTCAATATCTGAATCTGTAAATATATTCTATTGTTAAAGAATAAATTAAGAATGCTCATTTTACCCCGAGGTTCACTTTACCCCGGTCTCCCCTAAATGCATGGCATAGTAGAAGTGACTTCTTTCTACAATGAATCTTTCCGCAGTAGAGCATATGTCGGTGCCAAGTTATTAACAATTAGTCAACTTACCCCTTAAGACAACCAGCCCCGATCTCACCTAAATCGGGTGACTGGTTTTTGAGATATCATGCTAACCAATTCGAAAAACATCGTTTCGAGAAAACCGCGTTTAAAGTTTTAGGTACCATTGTTCTTAATTAAATTTTTTTCAAAATGTTGCCTAAATATGTACAAATATATGCATAAAGCTTACAATTAATATAATTTGAGGGTTTCTCTTAAAAAAATCCCAAATTTCGCGTTCCTTTTCAGGCCGTCAAAGTAAGGAGAACCTTAATAAATAATTAACTGAAGAATTCAGACAGATTCAGGATATATCTGGCCATATTTTATAATACCGTAATAGTCGATGCATGGTCAGAAAATCTCCTAACAAAAGGTCACCTGCGTCGTTCGAGCTCGTCCCTCAAGAGACACGGCGATTACCATTTTTCGTGCTCTTTCTCGGAATCGCCTAAAAACCCAGCCAGCAACCTGATATTAACGGATTCCCTTAAACGAACTAGCCACTTTTAAGGAAGATCGTGACGTCTATTTAAGTGATCCAGGCAATTTTGCCTTTTTCCCCTAGCGTACATGCAAAATACGTTGATCATCGATGGATAGATCGCAGCAACGAGCGCAGTCACGACTAGCGTCTGTTCTACGCTCCAACTATTATTACAGAAACGTTTTTATCCTGTCCCACAGGTTAATTATCGCGCCGTCGCTTGTACGTACGGTTATGAAGATGCGGAGGCGATTAAAAGCCGATTGACTTTGGAATTCACTTTGTGAAAGAGAACGCTAGCGGGACATAATCACGGGGACAGAGCATTATTGTGCACCCATTTGCCTCAGGCTAGCGACACCTGCTCTTCCCATTCCTTCCTACATCTTTTCACGAATTTTTCCCGCGTTCGACGAACGTGCTGCAAACGTACATGACTCGCAGTTCGAGCTCGGAGTGGCGAGATTCTTATTCGCGGGATATTGACAGATAGAGTTGCATCTCGATGGGAAACGACATTCCTCGCCTACGTAAAGCCCGCGTAGAGAATAGGCACGTTTATTCGCGAGTGGTCTGGGACGAGGGATAGATGCTGTCGCGGCCCGTGCACGAGGTTAGACGTGTTAATAACGAAACGCGTACCCGTTATTTGCAGAGGGACAAAGGAAAGCGAATTTCGAGGAATACGAGGCGAAGAAGCACGAATACGCGGAGAGAATCGCGACGCTCAAGCGGACTGTTAAGCAGCTGTACGCGGAGCACGCGAGAACGAAACACGTAATTGAGGCGCGAGCGGGAGGCTCGACAGATCCGCTCCTCGGAGGGAAACTGAATTTCCTTCGCGATACGTTTCAGGACGAGGGAGGAACGGAGAAGGGGGTTCGCGTGAGTCGCGAGTCCTCGGCCTGTGGGAGAAAACGTAATTTAGGCGAGACAATTGGTAAAGTGCAGGAGGACAATGTGCGCTTGAGAAAGAGGCACGATCTAATTAAGTATCAGCGCGAGAAGGTAAGCAATCGAGATAGCCATCTCTCAAAAAATATCTCGCGCGCAACCGTATTCCGGAGTAAATGTTCCTCAGAGGCGGCAGAAATTAAGCTCCCTGTCGGAGGAGTATGACCAATTAGTGAACGACAAGATGCAGAAGATGTTCAAGAGAGAGACGGAGCACCCGTTGCGAAACGTGAGTGGAAACAATGATGGAAATATCGTTGCGAATGCCTCAACTGTGATCGTGATTTCGCAGAAGATCGTCCAGCTGGAGGTGCGTCTGGAGCACGTTAGGATGATGCAGATCAAGGCGAACATAACTCGGATGAAGTATCGATCCGCGCGTGCCGAATTGAAGGAGAAGTCGGTGCTTTACGCGTCTTCCTTGAAGAGCCTGGAGGATGAGATCAGGGAGGAGGAGAGCGAAATTAAACGTCTACAGGCAAGGGACGAAGTTGATCGTCGTACTTGCATTTCGATGAGTTCGTAGGAATAAAAAATCGATCTGAATGTGTTGTTGCGCGCAGGGTGTGAGGGAAGAGGCGATCAAGTTGAAAGATAACACGCAGGGGACATTGATAAAGGAAGAAATTGAAGTAACGAACTGCAGCAAGGAGCGGAACGCTGTGCTAGAGGAATACAGGTTCGAATCTCGAATAATTAGGTGTACTAACTGAACAAGATTACGTGGCAAGCTATTTTCCGCGAAATTATTAAAAATAAGGAGGATGCATTTTTCTCCAAGGTTATGATCCACTTCGGGATTTTGAAATATGGAAAACCATCGATGAATTATAAGAGAGGACACAAGGTCTCCCTTGATCTTTTTTAATGCGTCTCTCCACTGTGACGCCCTCATAAAGTACCGCTGGTTGGAACATTTTTGTGTCACAAAAAGCATGTGTTTACTAAATTGAAGATTTTTTCTATTTATTAATATGTGTTTTGAGAATACAAAAAAATTTCACATTTTTTTAATGCTTGCTTACCCCCAAAATAAGGGAATGTAATATGCGCTGTGAAAAGAAACACGCCTCGACTGCGTGGTCGATTCTGGAGGAACCATTTGGAGGTTTGTAATCAGTATGGCTATGGCCCGAACTAAATAGAATCACACATTTTGGTTGTTTTTTCTCATCTTTCGCGTCGCAGAATGATTAAAAATTTTTGCTAAGTTCGATAGTTCAACTTTGGACGTCCTCCATTTGGTTAATTCTTCATCAATCTAATTAATCTTAGTCCCTGCCATAGCGACAGTCATACAAATTCCAAATCTTTCTGGTTTCTTTGTTTCAGACACACGTAGTGTTCCTGATTTCTCGATGTTTTTTCTTTCTCGAGAAATCAGAAATCAGATCATACTTCTTGAGAATTCTCGAGATATTGAAAAAAATATTACAAAATTTATATTTGTGGAATAATGTTGACAATGTCTATCACAAACATAAGAAAACTTTAACTGATTGTTCATTACTGTCTAATTTGCACAAAACCTGTATAAATGAAAAACCAATATTAAATATAATTCATCAATTTATTTATTTAATACAAAATTTGTGCAAAGCGAAACATTAATTTCTTGTTTTAAAATAGTTTTTTAATCTATTTATTTTCTTTTTTGTGATAAATATGGATATTAAATGAAACAACGCGTCTTTTGAATTTTTTGAAGAAATTCTGGATTACCAATGGAAAAATTGTATAAAGAATACAATAGTTTTGTCTCTTCTTTTCGATATTTCTTCTTTAATAGCTACAAGAAACTCATTACTTATTTCAGTAGGCATACAATTTTTGTAAACTGTTAAATAGGAATTTAGGAGCACCTTCACCAGTCAATAATGTCGAATCTTCTCTACTGAGATTTTCTATGGTAATTCATATAAGTTCTAATGTTACTATTAGACACACGGGTCCTCCAAAATCGACCACGCAGTCGCCCGTCTTTCATTTCACACTTATTTTGGCGCAAGCAAGCATTATAAAAATTGGAAAAAATACGTTTGTATGTATTCTCAAAGCATGTATTAATAAACAGAAAAAAACTTCAATTTAGTAAACGCATTCTTTTTGTGACAAAACAAAGTTCCAAACAGTGGTAAGTACTTTATTATGGCGTCACAGTGGAAAGACCCCTTAATGGAATACATAATCGGGGGCATTTTTATTCGCTTTGTTTTGTAATATTTATTTGTATTTTGTATAATTAAAAAATCACGAGGACAAGTATCTTTTACGGAAAATTTTGATAGGTACCAATAGCGTCTTTCACTTAAAAGTACTTATTAACTCGTTTCTTGAACATTTACTAATACCCTTAATCTTTTTCTCCGCGGATTTGCTAAAAAATAACGCGACAGTCACACCTTCGACAACATTCCAACATTCCATCCTCGAAGCAAATGAGAAACCTCCCTTCGTGAATTGCACCCGCAGCAAGAAAGATCCCGCCGGCCCATTTTCATCGTTCTTCTCGACAGTTTTGAGGCGAACAGCTTGTAGCAATCTACATACATACTCAACACACCCCAATAGAATGTGTCCTTTCGCGAACGGGCAGGGCTAAAGAGAATCCTGTTCCGAAGCCAGGCAGCGCGTGCTGGAGCGAAAAACCGAACTCGAGCGATTGGAAAAGATGATATTCCACTCGCGTCCGCGCGAGGATTTCGACACACGTGGGAAAAGCCGCGTGCAGGCCGCGGAGGACATTACCAAGGACGAGGTGACACGCCTGGAAGAGGCGTTCGCCAAGCTCCGCGGCGCTACCGGTGTGTCCAGGTCCGAGGACGTGCTGAACCGGTTTCTGGGTCAGCGGGCGACCAAGGATAATCTGCAGAAAATGCGGCTGGCCACGGAGCAGGAGAAAATGGCCTTAGAAAAGCAGAGGCAGGAGTACGTCGCCGAGATGGAGGCCAGAAAGTTCTCCGAGACGAAGAACGCGGAACAGTGAGTACTTGATCCTGCGACTCGCCAAGGATATCGAGCATTCCACGCGCCTCCCCATGTACAATGTGCTTTAGAAACGCGGAAGAAGTGGAACAGCTGAACAGTGGCATCGAGGAACAACGTTCCCGCCAATTAAAGGCAGAACAGGGGCGACGGAGGGTCGAGGATCTCCTGCGAGATGTAACTAGGACATTGTGGAATTTGTGCAAGAAATTCCAGGTGAGTAGGCTCGCCAAGGGGTGAACTTCGAATCCACCATTTCGTGGATTCGAAGATCGGGCGTGAAAGGGGATAAGTGCAAACCATGGCTGACAACTGTTGTAACGAAGAGTTTTTAATTAACATGCGCCCCGTTCAATGAACCGAGAAGATATCGCGATGAATTAACACTTCCCAAGGCGAAACGTCCATGGAATTGAATCCCCATAGGAGGAGCTTGTACCGTGTTAAAATGGCCGATGGAAATACCGTGTAAATTCCTAATTAAATTAGTGAAGGCGCGTTCGATGGCGCTTAGAGTAATGGAGCCGCCTCGAGTTTCCGCACCGACTATATTGTCTTTGGAGATTTAACACCCCTCCCCGACTTGCTTCCTATTCGTTCCTCATCCACCAATGAATATCCTTCGACGATCTCTCAGTGTAATTCTCACCTTGCCCAGCCGCTGTCCTAAGCATTAACACCTCCCTACCTGATCGAAAGCAAACACATCGGCAGCACGTCGCCCCCTGGAGAATATCAATTATCGATCCAATCGATCCCTAGAATCCGTACGCGCAACCCCAACTCGTTAACTCGCTTCCCGATCTTCTATTTCCTCTTTCACTTCTCTGCTAGGTGCGGACAAACACTCGGGATGCTAAAGAATTCCACTGCTTTTGTAACGTACGAACACGAATTTGAACGTTAAAGGACTCTCCTTTCTCGAGGCTTAAATTCTTCTTGCCGTTTTCTTTAAATAGAATCGGTAAGCGCGTGTACACCGGTGGTTTCTAATAATGTAGATTGATAGGGGTAACATTTTACGAAGTACCTAAATGCGACAAGGTCAAGCTTCTTCATCTTACTCCGATCTTTCAAAATTAAGTAACGACGAGTTGGTACGTCGAAAATATATCTTATTATTTGTTATAATAAATTGCGCTTCGATGTAACGGGTCGAGGGTATAAGTGAACCATGATGATTTAATGGTTTTCAGGATATACTTGATCATTTGCCTGAGGATCCAAATGAAATTCAGAATCCTTTGCATCTCGTGGAATTAATGAACGAGAAGGTTAAGGCCGTAATTGAATCTTTAGGCGGCCCTGATAAGTACCTTGAAGTCCTGAACGAAATAATAGTCGACAAGGTAAATTGCAAATTACAGTATTACATAACTTTTTAAGGAAGTATTTCCAAAATTACTGAATGAATCTAGACAGGTGTTGCACAAAGTAGCTACTCGGCGATAAGAAACTACGGGAGAACCTAACAGAACTTTTCCTTGCCCCTTTTTCATTTAGAATCTAATATCAGAAAAAATGAATTTGTTGAGCCTATGCCCAGTGATTCTTAAACAATCTACAGTTACCAGCGCAATCAAATTTATAGAAAGGTGAAACCAACTTTTCTCTAGGTCTCAATTCTAGTCTCTATTCTATAAAAACACGACCTTGCACACAGTTTACCAATAACATTAAACCAAATAGATACATATCGTTCTATTTACGAAGTGCAAATTGACTTTAAAAAAGTTTATTAAAAATAATGAACATTCGCTCCGCTTATATCAACTTCTACGTGAAAATTGACAAATATAATTCCTAACTATAGTTTCCACTAAAGTATCTTAGGGCCTTTTCACAATACACACTTTTATTTCTCACGACTGGTATGTAAATGTACCCACACATTTTGTATCTCGTTTTATCTTTTCTAAATTCTATTTGTGTCTGTTATATAAATATATCTAATTGTGAAATTCGAGGGCGACAGAAGTGGCTCGTGTGAAAAGACCCTTACGCATTTAGGAACAACCTCCGCTACCCAAATTGTTCAAATATTTAGCTGGAGACAGTGTCGATTACGACTACCTCAGCTGAAGGAAAAGCGGTACTCACGAATGGAGGGCAGCTTTTTTCACGATTTCCATCGTCAGCAACGCCAGCGACGATACCGTCCGAAGACGAGGAAGACGTGCCAACCAGAAATGTGCTGAAGAAACAGGCACAGCAACTGGTCGATGTGAAAAGTCGTCGAAAAGGATTCGTCTTCAGAAGATAAAATCTGTAGTGAGAAAAATAATATATGATATTGTATACGTATACATAAAGTGTTACAAATTATTTTAAGGACTAATGTTTACTTTTAAATATTCCATTTAGCAGTAACCAATTAACCCCCGGTTCCAAACCCTTCATGACTCACCAAGGTATATAAGCCTAACGCTTTTAAAATTTGTTTAATTTGATATCTTCTATAGAAATGGTCACGCAAGTTGTAAACTTATAAATCATATAAATCCGAAGGATTGATATAGACGTAGAAAATTGATAGAGAAGTGTAAACGATAACTTTAAATTCAAAAGTGTGATGAATTATTGCATGTATTCGCTTATTAAAGTACGCTGTGGCATTACGGCGACATCTATCGATGTGTTGTGATAACCTGTGCTCTGTGTTGTATAACATATATTACCACAGACGAGGGGTACAATAGACGGTATCACCACAGACCAGATATAGGATAGACCCATCACGCAATGTAATTTTATGTCACACGCTCGGGGGGCTCGCGAGCCCCTTTACCATTTTCATGTCACACCCAACGTTATCGATTGAGTCTAAAATAAGATTGTAACGCTACGCTTGGTAGGAATTAGAATTCAACACGGGTAAAATCACAGACGAGGTATAGGATAGACCTATCAACCAATGTACTTTTCTGTCACCGGTTTGGGGGTTCCTAAGACACCCTTACCATTTTAGTGTCGCATGCAACGTTCCCGGTCAAGTCTCGAAACAGATTGTAACGCTACGCGTGGTAGGAACTAGAATTCAGCACAGGTAAAAGTAGGTCATTTTTTTAGAGACGGAGCCCGCGATTTACAAATGTTTCTGTTAGAGTAAAAATTTAAAGATCGTCTTATGAACATATTCCGTTCAACGGAAGAGAAAAAAGGATGAAAATAAAACGATGTCACATTCGCCTTTTAACCTTTCTGTCCTATTCCGGTTTATTTATCTATACCTCGTCTGTGACAATAATTACACTACTCATGGAAAAGCGCTTGGCGTCTCCCATACGATTCCTTTTGCTCCGATGCGACTCGACAGGAGCAAACACTTGACCTGACTCAAGCCATTTTACGCGGAGATTGGGTAATCGGCCCGGGTGACTTACGCAAGCAGTGTACCAAAAGGTACACCCCCTACGCCCGAAACTTTTCCCTTTCGACAAGAACACCAGGGGATGAAAAACTGATCCACCCATACTAATTCCATGCTCAGTCGCTTGCTTCCGGAAACGGAAGCAGCGGCCACCTCCTCACCGGGGATGAGGAGCCAGCAAACGAGCAACAAAGCTAATAAAATTCAGTGACTACTAGGCGATTTTACATGGGGCCTTAAATACTTTATGGTATAATAAATTAACCTACGTTTCCTTGGTTGGCTTCTTTCACTATCACTTTTCACCATCACTTGTTACTCGTTTCGGTTTAAATATATTATTTCATCAACTCCCTTCCCCGCGAAACGGTGAACCTGAAAAGCTGAAACAGTCAACTACTGAGAGCTGGAAATGGAAACAGATCGATGAGATGCATTACAAGGGCACCGAGTATACAAAACCATCGAAGAAATACCTACCTGAAACAGAATAAAATTCTGATTAACTACCGAGACCGAACCAAAGTCACTGAACGTAAGTTTGGCTCTATCTGGGCACTTAACGTAGATCGTAGGCTTCGGTCTTTGATTCCGTTTCGCAAGTCGCAATGCTTGGGAAACGTTACCAATTGTCCGAGCACACCAACATGGAGGTACCTACGAAAGTGACCCATTTCTACGAAATATATTTCTGGTCCATGTTCGACCAATGCTTTGTGCATTTTGAAAAATTTGGAAAAAGTCTTACAACTAAAGCAATTCTTATATCTAATTAGAATATTTGACAATCACAGCTATCGGCTCGGTTCTGACCGATTACCAGGTCTCACCGCGAGGAGGTTGCTGCACTTGGAGACCCGTAGAGAGATGGATGGAATCAAACTTCCATCGATCTCCCTGTACATGAAACCCTTAACCTAGTAAACCAAAGAGATGGATGGAAACAAAGCTCCATCGATCCCTTCGGTTTAGATATCGAATCTAGAGAACTGTCAAGCAATCACTCGATTGAAATAAATTCAGCTAAGAAGGAAAGACTACGGGTGAGCATGAAAGGAGTATTGGATGGCGCAGTTTCTACCACCCTGCTGTCCGAGTCGAAAGGGAAAAGCGCTCGGCGTCTCCCTGGCAACTCCTGTTCCTCCGATGCGACTCGTCAGGAGCAAATACTTGACCTGACTCAAGCCGCCTTTAAGCGGAGATTGAGTAATCGGCCCGGGTGACTTACGCAGGCAGTTTACCAAAAGGTACACCCCCTACGCCCGAAACTTTTCCCTTTCGGCAAGAACACCAGGGGATGAAACTGATCTACCCATACCAATTCCATGCTCAGTCACTTGCTTCCGCAAACGGAAGCAGCGGTGACTTCCTCATCAGAGATAAGGAGCCAGCAAACGAGCAACAAAGCTAATAAAATTCTGTGACTACTTGGCGATTTTACATGGGGCCTTAAATACTTTAACTATAATAAATTAGCTTAGGCTTCCTTAGATGTCTTCTGTCACTATCACTTTTCACTATCACTATCAATATCTAGAGACGCGGTAGCGTCTCGACGCCAAGTACAGGAAAGACACCCTGTATATGTCAACTGTCGCTACCGCTATCATTTACTCGAGAAACGGCTATTCCAACCTAACCTGAAACTTATTTCATTAATATCTCATCACGCCTGCAATATTTTCTAAATTTAAAGGCATTTTTCTTATGTAAACCGCATATAAGCTTTCGCATAAGTTTCTGGAAATTTGTACCATGCATGTACAAAATAATACCACGCATGTACAAAATAATATATATATTGTAACAAATTGCATTGCATTTAAATTGCCAGATATTTTTATACCAGCAATTTAGAGTTTTTATGTAAAGCTTAATATTATAGAAATGAAGGGGACGCCCAGGACTTGGATAAAAATGAAGGGGACGCACAGGCTTGGATGGATAGATATGAAGGGGATGCACAGGCTTGGAGGTTCTCCGGAGAAGATTAGATAGATAGACAGAGCATCTTGTTTCGCACAAGTTTCTGGAAATTTGCCAAATCAGGTAAATCGACAAAATTTGTCAAGACATAGAATTAAGAATTATTAAGAAAATAGATTATGGTGGACTGCTTGCAATGTAGAGCAAGTCACATTAGTGAAGAAAGTACGCTGAAAACACATCTCCCTTAATGCTTTTCAATCTTTTGTGAAAAACATTCATAATACTTTAATAAAATCCACAGCAGTTGCCACGCTATTCATTAATTCATTAATTTTTTAGATTCCCATTAACAATATTTAAATTCACCAATAAACATAGTAAATTAATTTTATTCCAACACCAATAAATTGTGTGTTGAAAATATTGGATCTCTTTGTTCATGTTCGCTGAATTATTACCATAAGCATTTATTTAAATTTTCTGCAATAAGACTTTCTGTCATACGCTCTTACCTCCTTCGGACACATTATGTAGTCTCTACACCCACTATAGGAAAAGGCTACTCTATTTCTATATAAGTAAGTTCTACTACGTTAAGTTGTACATAACTAAAATGTGGCTTTTATATATATTTACAGATAACCTAAGCAGAAGATGATGCAGTGTGATCTACGTCAGACTACGTACGCACAAATTTGCATGTAGGGTTTTGCATACGCAATTATTCATTCAATGATCTTGACAATAAGCACGTGTGATAATTTATATAATTAGTAAATGTGTCCTATTTTTCAGTTAACGATGCAGACGAAGAGAATTATTTCAACAGCTGAAAGAGAAAGTAACCCTGCTGCACGAGTAAATAAAACCCATAAAAAAACTTCAAAAAAGTAAAAAAATTAAGCCAAGTACATGAAAAAATAAATCACAAAAAATAGAAGATAATAACAATAAGTCATAAAAAATAGAAGAACAAATAAAAAATCACAAAAAATAGAAGATAATAATAAATATAATATTAAAAATTATCTGAGGTCATTCCCAATGCAAATTATCTTTGTAAAAAGAAGTGAGATCCCCATAAAAAAACTTCAAAAAAGTAAAAAAATTACGTCAAGTACATGAAATCAAATAAATCACAAAAAATAGAAGATAATAATAAATCACAAAAAATAGAAGATAATAATAATTACAAAATAAAAAAAAGATGTGAAATCAAAATAAGCTGCAAGTACATAAAGGTGCTTTCCAACTGTGCTTAAGATGACACAACTACATATACACAGCTAAAATGCTGTGTTCATACATTCCATTACTCATATCGCGGACATTTTAATTAACCCATCAAAGAGAAAAATGTATTAAATAATATTAAGCAGATATATCTTTATACAAATAAATATTTTAATACGAATAAATATTTTATTCAAAATACTTGGCGCTGCGCCCAGAATTGGTGTTGCTAAACTGAATAAATATGTATAAATTGCATTAATCTTTTTCTTTCTTTCTTGTGCGTGCGTTCGTGAATGTGTGTATGTGCATATGCTACGTATGATATTAGAATTATATATATGATGTAGAATAAATCTGACTGCGTTTCTAATGTATATGTTTATGTATTTTAGATTGTAAGGGAGTTATTGTAAATTATTAATACTAAGACAATTAACATTTTTTCAGTTTCGCAACGCCAAGTATTTTGAATAAAATATTTATTCGTATTAAAATATTTATTTGTATAAAGATATATCTGCTTAATATTATTTAATACATTTTTCTCTTTGATGGGTTAATTAAAATGTCCGCGATATGAGTAATGGAATGTATGAACACAGCATTTTAGCTGTATATATGTAGTTGTGTCATCTTAAGCACAGTTGGAAAGCACCTTTATGTACTTGCAGCTCATTTTGATTTCACATCTTTTTTTTATTTTGTAATTATTATCTTCTATTTTTTGTGATTTATTATTATCTTCTATTTTTTGTGATTTATTTGATTTCATGTACTTGGCGTAATTTTTTTACTTTTTTGAAGTTTTTTTATGGGGTCACTATTACTTTTCACTAGTTTTTTTAAATGTGTTATTTTATTAAAAAGGAGCAGCAACATTTGGCCCTCTTGTATTTTAAACGCACCATTTCAATTATTTTACATTCCTTGCTCTCGGAATGGACTCGTTGGGCAAAGTCTTTTTGCGTGCAATTAGGTAGGATGCTTACCCTTCCAAAATTGCACGCACAAAGATTGCTATCCAGGAATACAAGGTACTCGTGTCTACTATCGCATGCAAGTACAAAATATGACTCACCGGTCAGCAAATACGGTCCACCCAGTCATTATCGCTATCTTCCAAGCTAGCGTGTCCCTAGACCCTCTCTAGGGCCTATGCTGCAGGTCTTCTCTAAGGCCCATGCTTTGGGCCCAATCCCTAGGGCCCCCCGTTTGGACCCTCTCTAGAGCCCACGCGCTAGGCTCTCTCTAGGGCCCCCCGTTTGGACCCTCTTTAGAGCCCACGCGCTAGGCTCTCTCTAGGGCCCATGTCTTGGGTCTTCTTCAGGGCCCACGACAGGCCCTCTCTAGGGCCTAGAATCTCATTGGTAAGTCTACGCTGAAAATTGAAGCTAAGCGAAAATTTGACACTACTTCCGCGATAAAAAAACAATTAGAGCGCCGGTGCTCTGGACGAACTTTACACGCGCAAAAAAGTGGCTCTACTTTCGCGAAGAAATTTCAACTGGAGCTTCGGTGATCTGGACAAGTCACAGGTACGCAAAAATTTGACTCCAAATTCACGGTAGTACTACTCTAATTAAGAGCCGCGGTGCTCTGCAAAATACGTAGATGGACGCGAAAAAAGCGGGGACTCTACGATCGCATTACGCGCGATCACGAAGGATCTTGCTAGACTGCAAGATTGCTAGGAAGATTGGTTCCACTTGGAACCTTTTCAAATTTTTCAACGTGACTCTACTCGACTCGATCGATTCGATTATTTTGCGAATTATTAATCGGAATTGTAAAAATCGCGAGCAACTGTTGTATTGATTTAATTTTCTGATTTTAAGACAGACACATGCATGTCACTATCTACGAGTACCTTGTATGGTCGGCTCATTGGATACTGCTCTTTCCAACACGTATGTGCAGCGGTTAATGGCTCATTTCATATAATTGGCATTCGTTTTAGGAACATTTCTGCAATATTTCGTGAATGTGGTTTAGAAAAGAGCCACGTCATGAGGCTACTGCCTAGACGCCCTAGACCATATTCGCGAAATATTGCATAAGAGCTCCCGAAACGAATACCGACCATGTGAAATGGACTCTTGTTTGTCGCGTATTTGTGTTGGAACGGCCAGAATCGAAAGAGCTGGCTACGCTACATTTTCTACAGAAACCATTTTGTTCTATTGCGTGCACCCACATTCAAAGAATTATAAAGTAACGAACCGTTCGCTGTCATCAAGACTACTGCATCTCTGCAAACTCATAAGCCCTGACCAGCAACACCGAGACCAGCACCCATTTAGCCCTCAGCCCAGCAGCTCTAGTTGGACTCGTGCATGACTCTACTTTCGCGGTGAAAAGGCTATTAGAGCACCGGAACTCTCGACTAGTTTTACTTGCGCAAAAGCACTGACTCTACGATCGCATTACGGGCGATAACAAACACTATTACTGAAACAAACAATTTGTATTTAAACAAGTTCCAAAAAATTTCCTCTAAATTCCAGGCAGCCGTATGGAGCGCCACGCAATTCAGACATTAAGAAAAATTTCGAGCTGCCACATTGGGCGCTTAATGATTCTCAAGATTGATAGAAGAAAGGAGTGGCCCCTTTGAGCGTCTATCACTATCATTTTTCACTATTAATATTACTTTTCACTAGTTTTTTGTAAATGTGTTATTTTATTAAGTCTCTTCCCAGCGAAGGGCTGAACCAGAAAAGCTCAAACAATCAACTACGTTATGTTTGTAATGATGTGGTGGGCCTGGAAGAAAATTAAGAAAACACTTAGTGAGTTGGTGCCAATCGAGATAATTTCGACCTATACATAGATGAGCACGCACGAGCATGCAAAACCATCGTCGAGATACATAAATAAGAGCAGGGAATGGAAACAGATCGATGAGATGCATGACAAGGGCACCGAGTCATACAAAACCATCGAAGAAATACCTACCCGAAACAGAATAAAATTCTGATTAGCTACCGAGACCGAACCAAAGTCACTGAACGTAAGTTTGGCTCGATCTGGGCCCTTAACCTAGATCGTAGGCTTCAGTCTTTGATTCCGTTTCGCAAGTCGCAATGCTTGGGAAACGTTACCAATTGTCCGAGCACACCAACATGGAGGTACCCACGAAAGTAACCCATTTCTACGAAATATATTTCTGGTCCATGTTCGACCACTGATTTGCGCATTTTTGAAAATTTGAAAAAAGTCTTACGACTAAAGTTCTTAAGCTAAGACTTATTGCTAGAACTATGGCTAGCTGAACCTAAGCACGCGGACATGTTCTTCCGCGATGTATAAAACTTTAGGTTTAGTAGCATAAAGTCATTTTAATGCTTGGGAGAAAGAAAGTTAAGTTTAAACACCAGCCACTTTGGCAGCTGTCATTTATTATTATACTATTATTTTATAAAGGCACCATGTGAGGTCCAGATACGAGGAGGTAATAGTGTCATTTTTTATTTCTCGTAACATTGCCACTAGTGTTTTTAATGTCGGTGCATTATGATTTTAATATTGTACGGAGAGAGAAAAGTAGAAGTAGCGAGCATAGTGACCAAGTAGTACAAATATCAACTGTCAATCTTAGTTATTATTATTTGTATGAGAAAGAACTTTAACTTATATAATTGAAAATCCGTAATAAATTAATGCTTTCCATTCACGTTTTATTAAGAGAATCTAATGACTCGAATGTAATTAAACTTGAGAAGTGTAACTTGTAGAAAAAATGTGTGTCGTGACGTGCTTTACAACACTATATTTTTTAACATACAGTTTAACAACATTTAATTTTCCAATATTTCTTTGCGTTTGGACAATTCTTTTTCGCATTTTCGAGCGCTAGTCCCCTTATTGCATCCGAGCCCTCAATTCAGCTAACTCCAAGCTTGTCTTATATGGGTACCCGGGTACCCCGGTTATCCAACAAGCGTATATATAAGTTTGAAGTTTTACTATTTAAAATTTTATGAATACATTTTAATTTTCAAAACGTAAATCGACGTAAAAATGTCTACAGAATTGGGAGCCGAAGCGGTTTGTCGATATTTTTACAAGAACATTAAAAATTGTTAAAGGAAACATAGAAATGAGTACCCGGGTATCCGGTTGCGTACATAAGGGTTAAGTATGTATTCGTGGTCACTACGCTCGCTACAGCAATAATTTTGTTCGATGGCATGCAGAAAGATTGAAAGAATGAAAAAGTAGGTATCACTCACCGTTCGTTGCAACAGTCTCACTGCTATCCATGCAGACAAGCATCCCCCTTCAGCAGTAGCTATTCGATCTGCAGGCCAATGTCCCGCAGCTGCAGGGTCAGTACCGAATAGAACGTGTCACACTCACAAATATGTCGCATTAATTTCGCGATGAAGAAGCAATAAGAGCACCGGTGCTCTGAATGAGTTCCAAATGCGTTAAAACACTGATTCTACGGTCGCGTTCACGTTACTAACATGCAGGGCCACTGTGCACTACGAAATACTTTATCGCGAAATAAGCACTGACTCTACAATCGCATTGCACACGATTACAAAAGCACTTCACGCTTTTAAACATCTCTCAACAATGGAAAGATGTGTTCGGACTCGAGTAAAGTATTTCCAAAATAGTCCTCTAGACACCGAGTGTAATGTAGTAGAATTTTGTTATTGAGCCTTCCACATAGTCCAGTAATCGATGGAATTGATGCAGCAATTGTGAAATCACGAAATAATATCCACTGTGACTGCACAGATATTTAGTGATCCGATCACCGTCGCGGACAACGTCGAACTGTTAGGGCACACCGTTCGGCGATATAGTGACTTTGGTAGAGGTTGTTGATGTTTTTGTCGCGCTCGGCCGACTCCCAGCTAACTTGAAATTCGTCAAGGCTAGAAATAATATGATATAGCAATGTCCATTGCAAAATTTTCACTTTTCACAACTACAGTCGTGCACCCCGCACCTTATACACGTATTTTTATCACTGCGAGATGTAATCAAATACTAGGCAACTCTGTCAAAAAGTCTACTAGATGATAGGTATATTCTAGTGAAATCTTGTTAAACGGTCTTCTATTTAGTCCAGTAGTCGAACGAATTGATGTAGGAATCGAGAAATCAGGAAATAGTATGCACTGTAACGTCCACAGATATTCAATGATCTGATCACCGTCGCGGACAAAGTCGAACTGTTAGGGCACACCGTTCGGCGATGTAGTGACTTTGGTAGAGGTTGTTGATGTTTTTGTCGCGCTCGGCCGACTCCCAGCTAACTTGAAATTCGTCAAGGCCAGAAATAATATTATATATCAATGTCCATTGCTAGACAAAATTTTATTTCACAATGCGTGTTTGAAAAGTAACTCGATTTGCAGTTGCATTCATGCACCCCACGACACTCATGCATTATGCAACTTTCTGCGAGGGTTTTAAGAATTACAAATAGAATCCAATTATTATTACTTCACTAGACTAATTAAACAGTGCATTAGAAACTTGTGGGAATGTCAGTAACAGCTTCAATTTTTAATACTTTGCGGGGTACGATACGTGAAAGGGTTCTACTACACGCAAAGTGCTAATAAACAATGTCATCTTGCAATTTATAGCTCGCACGAGCTTTGAAGAAATATAATTTTTGCGCGCCATAGTGTCTTGATCCCCGAAATGGATTTTCGGAGAGACATCCGCGTGAGTCGTTGACAAACCGAGATAAAGTATAGCGTAACAAAAGCCTGTCTTCTATGTCAACTCTCTTACTCTAAACAAATCACACGTATACAAGCACACACACCTTTCAGCATTTCAACGCATTTCAAAGTAGTTGCTGAGTTGGACGCTGTTCATGAGCAGATGCCACTATATTCAGTCCTCAAATTATGGGTCGGTAACACAGCCTGGGTGGCGACACGATCATCCATAAGGTGATAGGTCTATCCTATACCTCGTCTGTGGTATCACCATCGACGAAGTATAGGACTCTGACTGCCTCATATAAGAATGTCGTTCAGCAGACGCTCTCAGAGAAATTACGTTTCACGCCATCTGTAACCCTGCATTCAGAAATATTTCGCCAATTGAACCATGAATGGAATTGTCGATTGGCGGAAAAGTATCATGTTTAACATATGGCACGATTTATTTTACATCATTCCAATTAAACATAAAGCATGGAATGTCTGATTTTCCTAAATTCGAGTCTGTGCAATTATTCTTCAGGTATTTATACGACTTTTCGTCGAACATCGTGAATACGTTATCCGGCCATGATTGGAATCTAACCTGCGATACCATAATCCCTTTAACATGTAACATAATTTGTAAAGAACTGTTAAATAAACTTTTACTAATGTTTTGTATTTGGTTTTATTTTCAATTGTCTGGTATGTTCGAGTGGCTCTCAGCCGCTGACCCGGATATTAATGTCTTTGAAATGAGAATTACATCGAATTTGTTTCAAATCTTACGTATTGTCTAACTTCATTTACACAACTAGTCTAAAGTTAATGAAACACGGAGTTTAATGCTTTCTATTTTTAGATATAATATATAAGAGAAATTGTATAAAATGAAACTTATATCAAAGAATGTTGACAAGGATGGCGAAGGGTAAGCGAGTTATTTTTATTGATTAATAATAAATATGGAATTGTTTGAATTATAATCAAATCTGTTAGGAGCGTGTCCCTTGTCCCAGAGAATACGGAAGATATGTGGCATGCTTATAATCTAATCACTGAAGGAAATTTCGTTAGTGGTTCTACTATTAGGTATGAATGATATTTCTATACACGATGCATAGAGCGTTAAAGAAATTTCGTGTAATGCTTAATCGTATCTCTTATAGAAAGGTGCAAACGGAATCTGCGACTGGTAGTTCTAATAGTTACAGAGTCAGAACTGTCCTCACTATATGCGTAGAAAACATTGACTTTGATACACAGGCATGCGTCTTAAGACTGAAGGGTAGAAACGTAGAGGAGAATAAATATGTTAAGGTAATGTCATTTAAGATCATTAAAGTGATAAAAAATATTTATGTGATTCTTTTTAGACAGGGGCATATCACACGTTGGATGTAGAACAGAATCGCAAGTTTACAGTTATTAAAGCTAAATGGGATTCGGTTTCTATGGAAAGGGTTGATACTGCGTGCAATGCTATACAGGTGAAATTTTAATATCGCAAGTAATAACGGTAATAACAATGCTGTAAATTATTTTAGCATGCAGACGTTGCCGCCGTGGTGATGCAAGAAGGCATAGCACACATTTGCCTGATAACATCTAACATGACAATAGTCCGTGCTAAAATAGATCAAGTTATTCCGAGGAAAAGAAAAGGAAACATTTCGCAGCACGAAAAGGTTTTGTTCTTAAGCTATTCTTTTTATTAATTTCCAGTATAAATCCATTTTGAAACTTGCAGGGTTTAACAAGATTTTACGAAAATATAATGCAAGGAATTTTAAGGCATATAAACTTTGATATCGTGAAATGCGTTATTCTTGCTAGTCCTGGCTTTGTTAAAGACCAGTGTATGGATTACATGATAAAACAGGCTGTTAAGTCGGATAACAAAATAATATTAGAAAATAAGAGTAAATTCTTGCTTGTGCACGCTAGTTCCGGTTACAAACCCTCGTTAAAAGGTAAATCGAACTTCGTTCAAACGAGTAAAAAACAATGGTCTCTATATTCGCAAGTTTTCGCAACAGAGGTTTTAGCTGAGCCTGCTGTGGTCTCCCAAATTGCGGATACGAAAGCAGCTAGCGAGGTGAAAGCTTTGGAAGCATTTTATACGATACTGCAGACTGATCCTGCTAGAGCGTTTTACGGGAAAAAGCACGTTATTACAGCTAACGAAGCGCAAGCTATCGAAACATTACTCATCTCTGATAAATTGTTCAGGTAAAGAATCTAATATTACCTTGCATCTGAGTTCACCGCGTTTATTTGTCGTTACAATAATCCTATTTAGATGTCAAGATGTCGCTTTGAGAAAGGAGTACGTAGAGCTGGTCGAAACTGTGAAGGAGTCTGGCGGAGATGTGAAAATATTTTCAAGCCTTCATGTATCGGGTGAACGTACGTTACGCGTATATCAATCTTAACAGTTGGAACGCGGATATTTTTTAACATATTTTTATGCTAATTGTATGTTGCATTTAGAGCTGGAACAGATTACTGGGATAGCAGCTATACTACGTTTCCCTATGCCGGAGTTAGAAGATGAGAGCGATGGTGAGAGCGATTCGGATGACGACGATTAAAAAAGTTAATATAATGTGCTGAGGTGCAACTTTGTACATATTTGTGCTGTGCGCAATCAAAACTATGTTACTAATAAAACTTCAAATCAACGCTTTGAAAATATTCCAGATATCATATTTAAGTTACATCGATGAATACTTTGCTCTTTTAATCTCAACAATATCCTTCATTCGCAATATGTATCGATTTACTATTCTATACCTCGTCTCTGATAGTAGGGACCTAACATTTTAAGCAACTTTCTGTCGATTAATAAGGATATGTTCATATTGCTTCCTTCATCGAACGTAGTTTTTCGTTTAGTTCTAATTCTAATTGCCATTGGCGTTGTAACCTTACGTTTGTCTAGTATCAGTAGATGGCGCTATTCTATTCTTCTAAACTCAGTCTCCTGTTGTGCACTGTAGGGATGCCCGATGCAGTCAAAAGTATCGATACTTCGTATCGATACGTATTGATTTCTTTAGTATCGATACATACAATATATCGGACCGAAAGTATCGATATTAATGCGTATCGATACGGTATTGATAATAAAAACAAAAAATCAGTCAGAAAATCAACTTTTTTTAATTATGTAAAATCTGGTAGAACACTCGTTGACGGATTATATTTTTATATATACTACGTTTATGTGTTTTGGGGGGGGGGGGGGGCGTAAAAACACGTAATGAACGACAGATTATTGTGAAATATAATCATTTATATTAAGTACAATATATTTTTTGTTCAAAATATTATGCTGTGTGTTCAACTATTAAAAAATGACAAATTATTTTTAATTTTAATTATTAAAGAGTCGATCTTGATTTGGCAAAGAAGATATATGTATGAATGTATATTGTTTTTTCCTGTGTTTTTGTACAGGATGGCGTTTCAAGCTTATTCGCTTATATTGCCCAACGAACTATAGTTCCATCTTTTTTCCCTCCTCTCTCTCTCTCCTTCGGGTCCCAGCAGCAGCAACGCACCGGGAGAAAAAGGTGGTCCTCCAATCTTTCCCCAGTACACCGCCCTGTGATGCTTAACTCCGGTGATCTAACGAGAACCGGTGTTTTTCATCACGGTCACGGCCGCTGATGGCAAAGATAAAAATAAAAGTGGAGGGGGAACACGCCACGCATGCGCGTGATGACGCGCGACGTTAATCCAATTAACGCCAAGCTGGGAAACGATGAGAAATAAACCGACGTATCGAAGAGTAATATCGAGCCGTGGAGTATCGATATAGCGATATATCATTTCCTACAATATCGATACAAAATATCGATATTCATGAACCGATATATCGATATTTACTTGTATCGGAATTGTATCGAACATCCCTAGTGCATTGTTGTCTTTCGTTAGAGAGCACGTGGTATCGTTCGTCGGATCGGTTTTTTATATGTTCTGATAGTTTTCGAGTTTTGAATCGTATTAAAATCGCAACCCGACATGGTTGTAATAGGGAAGAAAAAGGTACTTCTTAATATCCTTTACATTTCTCTTGAAAGACAATTGTGTCAGAGCAATTGAGATTAATCGGTATTGTACTCTAATCTGGCAAGCTTTTGTAATATGTATCGGCTTTATATTTACGTAGTACCAATCAGGAGAAGGAGCGCAGTTTATGTCGAGGAAAGCTGCTCTGAAAAAGTTGCAGCTTTCTTTGACCGACTTCCGTAGACTGTGTATATTGAAAGGTATATATCCCAGAGAGCCGCGTAATCGCAAAAGAGCACAGAAGGGTGAACCTGGTATCAAGATACTGTATCACAAGAAGGACATACAGTTCTTAATACACGAGCCAATAATATGGAAACTCAGAGACTACAAGGTGAATTGAATGGAGTTATCGTTATCAAGGTTCGAAGGAAGGTTTGCGAATCTTTAATCGAACTGTGTTTCCTCAGATATTCAACAAAAAGATTGCGAAGGCAAAAGCTTTGAGAGACTTCTCAAATATGAGAAGATACTTGAACAATCATCCTACGTTAAAATTGGACCATATCGTTAAAGAACGCTATCCGACGTTCATTGATGCGCTCAGAGACCTGGATGATTGCTTGACGCTGTGCTTCCTGTTTAGCACATTTCCATCCCTCACTCACATACCCAGAGATCAGTCCTTATTATGCAGGAGACTGTCAATTGAATTTCTGCATGCTGTGATTGCCGCTAAAGCTCTACGCAAAGTATTCGTTTCCATCAAGGGTTATTATTACCAGGCTGAAATCAAAGGCCAAACGATAACTTGGATCGTTCCACATCACTTTTGCTTCGAGCCTCAAGCGAAGAATGAAGTGGACTTCAAGATCATGTCCATATTTGTGGAGTTCTACATTACAATGTTAGGTTTTGTTAATTATAGACTGTATCATACACTTAACTTGTATTATCCACCAAAACTCACTGCTGGCGGTAAGACGATTTTATCTATACTTTTACAGACATTGCGTATTTGACACTGGTTTAACGTTAACATTCTATGCGTAGAAAATAATGACAAAATCCTTGTGGATGAAGAAGCGTATGTATCGGAGAGGATAGGTGCGTTGAATGTACCTTTAGTCACTCTGGATCCTTCTGTGCAAAGTGCGGAAGACGAAGAGTTGGAAATGGACCAGTTTGCAAATGTGAATATGAATGAAATTAGAGTTATGCATTAGAACACCGCGTTATATGCTTCGCGTATATCGACTGACACGCAATTGTTCACTTTAGGAGGGCGACGCTACGAAATTGGAGGAAGCTAAACTCGAGGCAGAAAAAGTTAAGAAGTTGAAAACGCTGTTCAAAGGTATAAAAGTTTTCCTAAACAGAGAAGTACCGAGAGAACCATTAGTTTTTATTCTGCGTTGCTTCGGCGCTGAAGTGTCTTGGGATAAGTTGCTTTTTGTTGGAGCGACGTTTGATGAAAGCGACGAAACGATAACTCACCACGTGGCAGACAGACCCAGTATGACGAAACAGTATATTTCTAGGTAATGTGTAACATTTTTATTGTACCACTCAGTTGAAATATAGAAACGAGTGAAATCATTTGTTTTCCATAGATATTACGTTCAACCGCAATGGGTTTTCGATTCCGTGAACGCCAGAGAATTGATGCCAGTAGAAAAGTATCTAATGGGCTGTGTGCTGCCGCCGCATCTTTCACCGTTTTCGGACAGTCGCCACGATCAGGCTTACATTCCACCAGAGGCACGCGCTCTTATGGATTCTGATTTTAAATTAACCAATGGTACGTGCTCCTACATAAATCTTCCACGAGTTCCAACGCAGCTGTATGTAAATGTGATTTATTAGATGCAGGTGAGTCCGACGAAGAATCAGAAACCGAGGATGAAGAGGAAGGAGAGAAGGCAGAGAACGAGGATTTACAGGACTCGGATGAAGAATCCGAGCAGAAGAAAGACGAAGAAGCCAATGACGCGGAGATGTCAAGCGTAGAGAAAGAAAAGCAGCAAGATCGATTAAAAAAGGTTAGCAACCGTACCGGAGACAAATATCTCGGTGAAACTTCGCGCGATATTTTCTCACCTATTTGTTCGTTACAGAAAAAGGAGATGAAAGTGAAGGCTGGCGCGGTGACGAAAGAAAATCCATGGGAGAAGAACCGCCAAGAGAGGCAGGAGTATCGACTGCGAGAACGTATGATCAAGAAAAAGCACAGAAACTTGTACAGAAGCATGATGAAGGGTCGCGAAGAGAGATCCAAGCAGATATGGCTCCTCCGTAAAAAGAGACGCTTGCACGATGCCGCTGAGAAAGAGAAGCGCAAAGAGGAGCGGAAGCAGAAGAAATCCAAGCCCATTGAATAAAAGCGATTAATAAAACGCCAAACTCGAGACATTTTTAAATCTACTCTCACTGTACATACACCCAAGTATATTTAAAAGTATTCGAAATTAAGAACCTTCTATAGCTCAGAACTGGGAACAGAATTGAAGACCTTGCAGATAGAGGGGCGCAGCTTCATCTTGACCAGTTTCGAGTAAACTGGAAAAAAACTGTTTGTAGACATAAAAGAATAACAGTATTCTTGCGCCTGCTCGTCATCATTATCTGTGGAAATATCCTCATCCGCAGCACACACATTTGAAAGCCTTCTAGAAAGGCTGTTTATAAGGTGAGACGTAGTTTCGCGTTCGTATCGCACAAAACAGTAATGGGTGCAGGTTCAAAATTTGCAATAAATCGCTTATTTGTTATCGGATTTGCATCAAACTTGCGCCAAACGATGTAGATTTTTTTTCTTACGAATATTACACGTCATAACTTAAAAACTGTCAAAAGTGGAGTTGCATCCCTCTTGCTGCAAGGTCTTCAATTCGAACGATCCCTCGAAAGATAAATCATCGTCGGTTCGATAGCTGAACGCGTGACGACTTTCTCGATCGTCGTAAGTACAGTTACGTGTAATGGAGAGATGCCTCCGATCCAGTCCTCCCACTTGTCGGAAGCCTACGCGTACGACGATCCTGGTCCCTACTTTTCCACCGAAGGACTTTGAAGGCCAGACTACCCACACACTCTGGCCCACGCAATTCTGGATGCCGTCTGTGTCGGTGCATGAGCGCGTGTATGCGGTACGATATAAACACCTATATAAACGGTTCGCGTGGGTCTTTTTCGGCTCGATAGCCAGCCGGAAAAAGAAAGTAAAAATCCGCACACGTTCGGCCCTTAGTACGAGCGCCACCTAGAATGTCGTGCATTGATCTCGAACGTGATTTGCTCTTTATTCGCCGGTTACTAAGGCTCGTTTCATTAGTCCCGTGACTTTCGCTAGACGAAATTAGCATCGAAGGACAAAGCTATTTAGCCGCGGACAAATTACCATCGATGCATCCGGTCGTCACTATGCGTCACCTTGGATCGAAAACATCGGAATCGGTCGCGAGCGTGCCCGCGACACTGCTATTCCCGCGATGCGTGAATTTCAGCGTCGGGGAACGACAGTGAGAGAGAGGCCCGAGGACTTTGGTAATACGTGGGCGGTATTTTTCAGACGATTCAAAACTCTCAACCGATCCACCGCGCCGCGATCGTAAAAGCAAAAGTGCGTCGCCCAGCTGCTTATACGGCGAAAGTAAAGGCCCGCCCCGTTACTCCTTGGCTTCCTAGGCGATCGTTGCGAATTTCACTGGCTCGTCAGGGGCCGTTTGAAATTTCGGATTCCAGGCACGAACTTCGCCGCTCGTAACGCGGTGCGGTCGATTCCGAGGCTCTAACAATGACGATTGATGCTTGGATCTCTGTTGGAATAATAAAACGATTCAATAGCAAAGAATTCGAATGACGGAGGCTCCGCCGTGTTTCTTTTTGCAGCAATGGGTGTCTCAGTGAAAATTTTAGAACATTCAGCACCTCCCCTTCGATATCTTCGGTTATTTGCAGTGGTGACTGAACCGATGTATCGCGACAAAGGCGTCGGTGAAGTCACCAACACTCGCCGGGTGTTGGGTGTGTGCGAGCCTCGCGTGCGGATTGGGTGCTTACGTCACCCTTGCTATTCCTGTTCCAGGCCATCTCCTTCTCGAGTATCCTTAAAACGGCCGTCCCTAGAACCTGCGAGCGCGCTCTAATAACGCCCTAATCTCTCGGAGGGCGAGCGACGGCTCCAGCCACCGCAGGAGGATGCTGCCTCGCTTCGCTGGATCGGTGGATTCCGCGCGATCCGTCTGGAAATCAACGGCGACCCGAGAGGGGCCGCGGTGAAATTTAATTGCAGAAAGAAGCGAGCGAGTTTAATGGATCGAGCGATCGAGCGTAATTCGATGGAACTTGCGCACGGTCGACTCCCGTGGGAGAATTCCTCGAGGGATGAAATTATAAGTGATCGTTGAACCGCCCTGGACCCCGTGTTACTTATTTTTGCGTTCTAAAAACGGGAATACCTTCTTCGTTCTTGACTCGAGAGGTAGGATGCATGGCAGATATATCCTCAGAGGCGGATTTGGAGTCTTGACGCCTCTAACAAGCGTTTGCCGCCCTTTTTGCGAAATATCATCAAATATCTTAATTCAAAAGAGTCGAGACAATTTTAAAATTAATTCAGCGTGACAATTCGCACATGAGTTATTGCTGATTCGCTACATGATAAAAAGGGAATTGTTTTTAATGTTGTTTCAAGCCTCTGCGTTTAAGGGGTTACATCCACCTAGAGGTCCGGAAAAATCATACAAGTTCAGGAATTTTTTTGGGGAAACGTATAAGTGAAAATCATACACAATATTTTTCTACTAAAAGATACATCTTTTAACTATATTATTCTAAATTTTCATGAGATATTATTATTAACTGAAGGAGATATCGGCTTGGATACGAGTCGTGTTTTTTTTTTTTAAGCATTAGCTGGTGGACAATCCCTAGGCTAAATGATGCATTTGAAAGCAAAAATTCAAATAGATTTGAAAAACAAATAACTTTCAGAAGTACCCGACGTTCTCGGATCTTTAAATTTTGCTTTCAATTTTGCAATAATGGAAATACTCGCAAAGCATTCTTGAAAAAAAAAAGGAAAATCTTTTCCACGAAATTCGATATTTCAACTTCAAACGGTCGCCCCTTTTTACCAAAATACAATATTAGAATTCGGAGAACGTCAGGTACTTCTGTAAGTATTTTCAAAATCTATTTGAATGTTTGCTTTCTGATACATCGTTTGGGAATGTCCACCAGCTAACGCTTAAAGAAAAACACGACTCGTATCCAAGCCGATATCTCCTTTAGTTAATAATAATATCTCACGAAAATTTAGAATGATATAGTTAAAAGATGTATCTTTCAGTAAAAAAACATTGTGTATAATTTTCACTTATACTTTTCCCCCAAAAAATTCCTGAACTTATAAGCTTCTTCTGGACCTCTAGGTGGATGTAACCCCTTAAAGCCTTTCCAATTCCTTTCGTTCAAGCTTCGTCACAAACCCGCCCCTGAATATTCTCGAATACGTTTGTACGTTTCACTTGTCGACGGAATTTTACACGGTTCCTGGTTGTTTTCTCGAAAACGAAGATACCGAGGCTCGATTTGGTGCGATGAGCGACGCCGTCTGCGTGGGACGAGCAGGAGAACATTGTGACTGCCCACGTGGAGCGCCATAACGCATCGGGCAGGACAACGGAAACGTCCAAGGCTCTCGAAATCGCATTTGGACGAGCGAGAGACCGGTGCTGGTCGCGAAAAAAGTGTTATTCCCGCGTACATCGACGAGAAAAGGATTACTCTGACTCGACTTATAATTTAGCACGTGGTTTTCCTGTTATTCGACCAAATCCCAAGGGCGATCTCCTTGAAGCCCAAGGGGAGACGACGATTTCTCTCTTTTGACGAAATCAGTTATCCGTAGAAGACGAGAACGTGCATCGATAGAAGATTGTATATCTCTGTATTAATCACGCGAGACAGCTTCGGGAAGGCTGTCCTTGATTTTCATCAGCGCCCCTCGTAATTACGCTGCAACGTTTCTGTCGATGGGATCCTCCGCGATAAAGAAGAGGCGGGATCCGTTTTTCTCTGGTGAACAGAGGATCATTATTGCCGCGGAGGAAAAAGTGTAATAAACGACGAAGGATGCCGGGCGTACACAAGCGTGCGGATAATTATATAATCAAGGCTGTTACGGGATTAGATAATCGATGCTCCGCCAGCGATAAAGGCTTGCGATCGTTAGTTCGAAAATATCTAGGGTAGGCGGCATTCACGATCCCGCTGCAAAGGAGCGTCGCGCGGATTAATGCTATGCAAAGGATATTCAAACTCGACCGGCTTTTTTACACGTTTAATTGCTCGCCGGTCGCTGCCTCGGTCAATGATTAACTCCGGTGATTGCAAGTGCCGGCAACAAGCGATGCGCGCTCGCTCCGGCATCGAGCAGCAAGCATCCACGGCGCTCCTTTTTAACCCCGCGCGTAAAAACTACGATCGCGTCTATTAAGCCCTCGACGACTAAAAAACACCCCTAACGAAGTTTAAGATCGCGTGACGCGGTCGGTTACGTTGCTCCGCGAGACGTTCCTGGAACTCTCAAGGGAACGCGCTCTCCCGGGCGTGGTTGAAATCGAGAAAGAAATTAGCGAGGGACATGTCTAACGTTTATCCTCGTGTAAAATCGTAGATAGAGGAGATTGCGGCGGCGTTAAAACCAGTCGCCGTTACGTCCCCCCATTAAACTTCGGGTGGCTCGTTGGGCGAGATGAATCAAACCGGCGGCCGCGCGCGTTTAGCCGCGGACCGTCGCGAGCCGGTGTCCCGTAAATCAGACGGGAATGTCTTCCTCGGCGGTTACGCGGCGTCCGATCGAAACTGGGAAATCGACGGCGAGCGGAGAGGCGAAAGACGCGTGCTCGCGCGGCCTCCAGCTGATCACGGAATTCCTGTTGCCCGCACAGGAAAAGCGCATTGTCGAGCGTGTCGCGCGGGCCCGCGGTCGCATTGTGTGACGTAACGCGGTGAATCAACGCGGATCGACGATCGTTCACGTCGCCGCGGAGACACGTGCCCGTCGCGTTTGCAAATTGGTCAATTACCGCGGCGACGAAGTCAGTCGGCGTTTCAATCGAGCGCCCCGCGCCCGCTCGTTGCGTTCCGACCATTCATCGATCATCCCCGATCGGCGATAGGCTCCTGGTTACCTGTGAAACGAGTAGTCGGAATTTTTCAGCGCAACCGAAACACCACTGCGACCGCGAATCTGTTTTCTCCTGCCAGGCGGAAGTCTTTCATTAACGCGCATTAACGGTCGTTTAGCAAAGGAACCGATAGTCGAGCGTTGAACGGAGGAAAGCGGTGGTTAATGGATCGGTTGGTAATATGATTTTCAAGAAGATCTTATCTCGAGGGGAATCGGAATTCAAGAAGCCCTGAAGTAATTAAGTCCGATGCTATCACGTTTTCGTGTGCTTTCTACGTTTTCTGATTAACCACGTACCTATGCACATCTGCTTGTCGATCAATCTTGTCCTCGTGGATCTTCTCGATCTCCCTGTCCCTCTTCCCCTGGATGCGGAATGCCTGTACCTACTTTTCCAAAGCGTTCTTGTACTACAGTTATTCGGAATCAGGTCTCCGAGGGCTGTGTAGAGAAAAGAGTTACAAATACACGGTGAACGCGTTCAATTTCTTCGCTGGAAGAGTTCAGATATCGGTAAGGATATTTATTACAGAAGGCCCAGCCCCGGATCGGTGTCCACCTTGACTTTCGTCGCGGAGGGTGCCCCTAAACGACGTACAAGATGTCCATCGGCCGCTTACAAGGCGGTTGCGTGCCGCACGGTGGATCTTTTGAAATTTGATCGAGCAACCGATCGCTCCGGCCGTGGCATCGAAGTTATCCCCGGCTGGCCGGGCGGATGGCCGCATCCTCGAAAAGAATACGAAATGAACGTGCCCCCACCGACCCGTTACCTATACCACTACGCCCTGGCGTGCCGCGAGGTACAAGGTGTGCTTGGAAGGCACACCTGGGATCGTGTTTCTAGCTGGAAAACTGCGCGGGATGGCGTAGCCTCTATTCCGCGCGATTTTCCACGGACATCAAGGCATTCCTTCGACTCCAGTGCTCGCTTCTTCGCGAGACGTGAGCGAACGGGCGCAGGAAAGAAGAACAGAGCAGACTTTAGAAGAGTAGACATTCCTCGAGGAATCTCGCGTTCAACCAGAGAATGGAAACTTAAGAAACAATATGATAAGCCTGCGTTGCTCGAGATCGTGCCAGTGGAGGCAAGGATAAAGAATGCGATCCCGCGAAAGCGAAGTTTACCCCTTTTTAATCGAGCAAAATGCTTGCGTATCGCCTGAGGATCGTAGCCTGGATTCACGGAAGCCAGAACCTCCCGGCCGGCCGGCCGGGACTCATGGATCGTTGCCCGATGCTTTAAAAGATTGCATCGTGCCTCACGGATCGTTGCTCCGATCCGCGGAAGGAAAAATTCATGGGATCTGGGGATCTGGTCGAGAGAATCGTTATGCGTCGGCTCGTGTGTAGACGACTCCGGCTGGAACAGGAAGGACAGGGAGTCGGGGGACCGAATAGCCCCGAGGATATCGATAAAAAATACTTGTCTGCTATTTCGCCAAGCGAAGCCTGCGCAAACATTTGCACTGGCTCAGTGTAATTATTGAAAGAGGCGCGAATTCATCCGAGCGAGGTGCTCGTTTCACACTTTCGGCCGTGCTTGCGGAAGATGTTGCACCGGGAATTCCTAATCTCCCGCCAGGGAGTAGAGTACAGGTAGGTAAAAGTTCGCAGCGGGTAAAAGTTCGCACCATGCGAATTTCATTGTTTGGATTGTAACAGTTGCAGAAAGTTAGCAGTTGCAGTTAGCAGAAATTCTTCAATTCAAAAGTGCTGATAGAAGTTTTCAATTCTCCTCACAGATAACAGGATTGATTAAAGAATGGAAAAGTAGCTGTGGGGGCAAAAGTTCGTACAATGCAGTGGGGCAAGAGTTTGAATGCGAACATTTGCCCCAAAATAATTTGACGGGTGTTATAAATTCATTAAACTTATTTTATTTCTAGTGTTTGCTAAATTAGTAACGAAAACTGATTAAACCGACTATAAAAAGTAAATATGAAATTAATTATCAATCACAACATGGAAATAAATTTTGAGTTTAATTTTTATTCCACAATATTTTTCCAAAATACTTTTTTTATTAACTGTTTGATTAAAACACCAGCTTGAAGTAAATGGAGCAATGAAAAGAAAATATTAATGTAAACGTGCAAATAAATAATTAGAAAAGTAAAAAAAATCCAAAAAAATAACGTCTACTTCTGAAAAAGTTTGAAAGGAACAAAACAAATCGGTTCCAAAAAGAGAATAGACCAACCATCAACGTCTACGGAAAGAATAATTTGTTCTGCTTGTGACGAAGAATACACAGATCCTCCAGAAGACTACGAAGGTGGGGGTAGTGTTATGTGCGATTACTGTTACCTTGATTAACAAAAAATTAATTGTAAACTATTAGTCGTTTTGCTATATTGCAACTATTGCGTGTAGGAAAATAAAACACTTTTGTGGAAATTTCTCGTTCCGTTCTTTTACCTCACATGTCAGGTAAAAGTTCGCATTTGACACTTTTTGGAAATATTTATTTTATATAAGTTCTGACAGGTAAATTTACACGAAGTCTCTGCCTATCGAATAATAAGGGATAGTAGTTATTTCTCACAAAATAATATGTGCTATCAGTGTAACACCAAGGATTTTAGGGAAGTCTAAACTTTAAGTGCGCACCCTTGCCCCACAATACTCTAAACCTTAGGGTATTTCGAAACAAGTGGTAGACTTGAAGACGCGATCATGGCTTGGCTTGTTGGTAGTTACACTTCCCCTGGGCAACTCTTTGCAACATTGAACGTTGCTGGTTTTTTTTATTCGCGGTAGGTCCTCTGGAAATTACGAAGAGAAGGCTAGATCACGAATCTGCTCGTACATCTCTGATTCGTCTTGGCGGGCGTGAACGAAGGTAAGATCCTGGGAAATTACTCGCAGCGTCGGAGGAACCAGCCGCGCGGCAAGGTACACGCGGTTCTAATGACACTGTACCCAGGCTGGAGTAAGTACATCGGTGTCGCTGAACCTCGAGCGCCTCGAGGCGTTTCACAGGCGGAGGCCACGACGAGGAATCCATGGACGCGCGCGGCTGTATACTTTGCACCATTACGCTTAATCTACTGCCTGCCGTGGCCACGGCCGATTCATGGAGGCATAGAAGGGAGGCAAACAACGTCACCAGGAACGCGACCGCTCGTCGGGCGTCCCTCGTTGATTTGTGATCCCGCGAACGGAAGACGAGGCTCGCGGGCAGAGAGTCGGACGCGCGGAGCGAAGGATGCGCGCCGGACTGGAATCCCAAGCGTCCCCCTCGCGAATCTTCCACCATGTAAATCCGCCGGGGAGGCAGAAAAATGTATCGGTATCGCTTTCGCGCCTTCCCCGTGTGAATTATTCATGAAAGAACGTGTCGAGCAACTGTACTCGTTATGTTGGCTTGATGGATGTTGATGGGCTTTCGGTGCGATCACACGGCTGGCAGGTATTTACAAGATTCTCCGAGCTTGTGTTCAGAGCTGAGCTGACTCTGCTCCCCGCTTCTCGGTGGACGGGTCTTCTTCTCTGACTTAAGCTGGGTTTACACCCGACGAGTGACTCGGCTGAGTGAGAATTTCGACCGATTTGCCCGCCGGATTACTCGGTCGAGTACTAGAATATGCGTTCAGACTGGGCGAGTGGTGGGCCCACTCGGCCGATCACTCGTCAGGTGTAAACTAAGCATTACGTTGCGCGTTCGGAAATGTCGAGTGTGGTCCCTCACCTCTATGATCACCAACGCCATTATCTGGTAGCATTGGAAATCTGCCGGGCGAACGGCGCTGAACCTTGGAGAACGGTAACGCGAAAGTTCTCTCGCGCCGAAAGCCGCCAGCGTACCAGCTCCGATTGACCTCTAGCAACAGGATCATCTGTCCTCCAAGACGCTTAACCCACGGCCCTAGCTGTGCCTCGCGCGCGGCCAGCCAGCCAGCCAGCCAGCGAGGGATATCGCTTGCAGGCGTCGAGCTCTCCGAGTTCGCGCGTCGTTCCAGCCGCTCCACGTAGCTCTAGCCCTGCCGTGGGAGTGAGCCAGAGCAGGCAAGAGGGAACGGTGGCCTGCCGGCCGAGGGACAGAGAGAAGATGAGAGCGTGGTTCGTGGAAGGAAAAGGAGAGGTGGGAGAGCGGTGAAAAGAGAGAGGTCAGCCGAGCGGAGAGAAGGAACGTCGGCCAATGAGACACCAGGTTGGCGATGACGTCGCCGTTGTCTCACGTCCAAGTCTCACCAAAAGTCTTCGCTGGCCACCAGTTCGTCCGCGGTCTCCCGGCTGGACGAGGAGTTCGTCCCATTACACGACTTTCATCGACCGAGAGGTGCTCGGTTAATTAGTTCTACTGTTTATTTCCTTCCCTTCCGTCGGACGACCAGTGAAACGCGCCAACATTCGTCCACGGATACGAGGAGGGATCGTGGCCGAAGGAGGCTGCTGTCAGCCATGGGTAAGTCTGCTCCAGTCCATGGGAACCGTCTGCTTCAGGGACTACCAGCTTCGTCGTTCTCCTCGATTTTAATGCCACCTCTCGATTCCCCCCGATCCTCCTGAACGGAAGATACCCATCGATATTCGGCGACGGTTCTCACCGTGTGGCTCAACTAGCCGCGATTTCACCTGCAAACCTTCGAATCGATCGTCGCCCGAGTTTCGAATCGACGCTCGCTAATCGAAGACTGTAACGCGAACGACCCGCTGCATCCTATTCCAACTCTCTCCGGAGAGCTTGCTGTATCCGGGTTTGGCCTGCTCTAAAGTCAAGGTCACTGCAGGGAATATTCGCAAGTGTCTAGCGCAGGCTGGAAACACTCGGAGCTGGAGTACCGTTTAAGGACACTCCGAAAAAAAAAAAAACAGGGCAATTAGCGTGGTCACGCTCGATGCTCCTCGGGTTCTCCAAAATGGTCGCCTGCCCCCTTCGAGTGGCTTTGTTCCGTTTCGACGAGAGTTGCCGCGCTCTTCTTCCCCTCGATCCTGAACCTGGTGCGCTGGAATCTGGCCTTGGATTAATAATAGATATCCTTGCGAAGGATGTGGAACGACCGCGGCGTCTCGATCTTCCGTAAAAGTGTTACACTTTTGCCGACGCCGCGTCACTTTCATCTCCAATTGCTTCGCGCAGGAGTAGGTAGTTTGGAATGATAGAATTCTTTCGAGAACTTGGTCCCGCAAATGGACACGTCGATTTGGATGATTGTTACTCTGGAGGGGAGGAAGCAGGTGTTCTATCGCGAGATCGATCAGAGTTATGTGAGCGCGCGGGATAGCTTCGACCTTTAGCACATCCTTTTGGCAGATGGTGTCAAGGATGTGCGCGAGGTGTGCATGACACTCGATCAGAAATTATGCGACTACCTGGGCGTAACGCGAATCGGTTGCCTATTTCCTGCGCGCTGACATAAATCCTCGATATTCGTTCCTTCGCCGTTCTTCTGCCCTCTCCTCTTACGCCCCCCTCCGGGGTGCTCGTTCCGCGCGTCCGCGGGCCGTTTAATCCGCGTGTTGCACCCTCGGCTTTTCGACCGGCCCGCCCGTGGCACTTCCGGTTTCGTCAGTGGCGGCGTAAACGACTTTAGAAAGCGAACACGCACGGGCAAAGAGTCGCGAGGACGGTCCCCCTAAAAAGGGTACCGGCCGTTGCAAGTGTTACCCAAGTGCCAACCGACTTATTTGCCGATTACTTATTCGCTGGACTTGCGTCACTATCTGCTGTATAAATAGTATCCTCTTCTCTCGGAGGATCGATTAGCGGAAGGCTGGTTCGCCTTTCGGAGTGAACAGAAATCATTCCGCTGTTACCTAACTCGCGCGGTTTCCCGGCCTTGGATTCACCTGCTCCGAAATGGTCACGCGAACCGCCCAACTGAGGCGCCCCCGAAATGCTAATGAATTCGGGATCGAGCCAGGCCAATTTCCAGAGGAGAGGAAATGCAAATTAACTGACTTCGGGAGCCCCATATGGGGACCTGCTGCGCTCCGAAACGGCACCGCTGACGGTGGACGAAAATTGCGAACAGTGCGGAGGGTTTTCGGTAGCAGTGGCCGTTCGATCGCCTCTCGAGGCGGCTGGATAATAAGCCGCGGTCGTACGTGATCCTTGGTGCAGTGATTTCGCGGGGATGGGACACTTTCTGTGACAAGTATAGAAGAGTCCTGACCGGTATCCAAGCGGGATCCGGTTTCCATCGCGAGTGCGTGCTTTCGCGTAGACCTCGATGCCTCGGGGGATGTGCAAAAAGGATCCTAGGATGATTAAGCGTGCGACGGGGTACCGGTAAAAAGCATCAGTGCAGCGCGTCTTCGTCGCGAGTGAGTGAGCAGTTGGATGAATATACAAAAAGGATACAGTGACGGGAGTGATCCTTTTGCTGCGCTTTTACGGACTTGGAACAGGCGTCACCGCAAACTCTGGATGTAACGCAAGTACCTATTTTTATCGACCAACTGCTGGCGGCCATTGCGTAAGTCCTGCTGGGAATATAAAAATATAGATGATTAGAGAGGATCGTGGTTAAATCGGCTTTGATCGCGACTGCATATTCTGCAGAGTTATAGACTATAGAGAACGAACTGTAGTTATATGCAACGTGAAATGGACTGATTACTTGTTAAAGCTAACTTTGCCCTGACAAATAATTACTCTGCAAATTCGATGCAAAGGAAATCACTCCATTCCAAGTTCCGCCACCATTTCACCACCCCTGTAGGTTGATTGAAAGCTTGATAAAAATTCTTGGAAGCGAGCCGGGTTGCCATTTCGCGCCTCCATAGAATACCTGCAATTCCGTTGAATCGGTACGCGACGCGAGTGACTATTTTTACGAACGGCGCCTACCGATCTGGCCACTGGGTCTCGATTATCTTGCAAATGCATTCCGAATACATTATGCGATCATTTGCTCGTGGCCCGTTCGCCAAGCGTGGTCACGCGACCGGCTAAAACCGATTAATGGAATATGTTTCCTGGAATCTCTCGAGAGCTGCCTCCGCGCCGCGGACATTCACCGGGGAGGATAAACAATGAGACCGGTATTCGTAGGACCGGTATTAAATTTTCAAGAATTTCAAAAGAAGGGGTATCAGCCAGCGGGCCGTCTACTTTAGAGTCTAGACTCGCGTGCTTCATCGGGTTTGTTTGAACGGCGGTGCCATTACCGCGATTATCGGTCGTTACCGTGCAATTCCCCGTGTCGTAAGTCTGGTTTGCCCATTGATACCGTGTTTCCCATCTGTTCGAGGCGATAGTTCAAACGCAATACTCCCTATTACTTCGCAACGCTCGGGTGTTTCTTATGTCACCGATCGGAGCAGCGCGCGGCGTTGAATCGATAGCGAAAGGCATTGTCGAGGTCACGGTGCGCTGGTCCCTCATTTTCCCCGGTTACGAATCGAAACGATGGAAATTGGCGCGAATGCGTGGGCACACAAAAGCGTGGCTGTGGGGGTTGCTCAACCGTCTGCTCAAAATGTGATCGGAGAAACCGATCGGAAATGGAACTTCGCAAACAGTCTGCAAATACTTTGTAGCTTTTTCGAGCGAACTTGCGCGTGTCCTCGGCAAATGGGACTTCTGATAAATGGTAATTGAGTTTGATCTTCGCGGTTTACGCGCCATGGACGTGGTCTATGGATCATTAAGATAACCCAGCATCGGGGGAGCTTTACGGCCACTTTAGAGTCACTTTAACGTTACGTGCACCGCCGCGACAGAGAAAATTGCCAGTGATTTTTCGTGCATTTACCTGTGACCCCGTTTGAACTTCTCGTTGACGAGCTTATTGCGCAACGAAATGTGTATCGCACGCGAGGCACGGTTCAGACGCGTTTCCAGCTGCGGCGCATCCGCCGCGACTGTCTCTGCTGGAAATAATTAATAAGCAGAACGCGGACTCATCCTTGGCAGCGCTTAATTATTCGTCGACGTCGCCGGCTGGATAGCATCGTCTTCGTCGCGGGCAAATTCCTATTAGACGACACGAGAAACTGAACGAAGGCGGGACCGAGCCAAGGTGCCTTGACTCTTCTCGGGGAACAAACGGCGGCAGGATCGCTTCTCACGTTAAAAATTCTGCCTGCGGTTTCGCGAACGCGAGTAGGAAGACACCGACCAGGTATAGGAAGTGTGCTCGCCAGTGGGAAATCTAGATCTCCATGCGCGACGCGCGTGTACCTGGAAATTTCCGGATAATTAAGGAAGGTGTCATTATGATACCTCCTTGTTGGGACAGGTCCTTCGGCTGGCAGTTCTCTGTCGCATTACTACCTGACATCTTTTTAAATTGATGACTCCGCTTCTTCGTTCGCTTGCGAGTCGGCGGAGCAACGAGTTCATCCTCCACGATCACGAAATGCTGAATTTAGCGTGTTAGAATTGCTCGCCACTTTGATCCTGGAAGATTCAGTGCTCGAGGTCGCCTTATCCCCGCCGTTTATTTTCGAACGCGTAGTATTTCAATGGATCGCAGGTTCGTTTCGCTCGCGCATCCTTGGCCGAGGAAAAATGAAAATTGTGGTTGGTAATGGGCGTAAGTATACGCGTTAACGGAGCGGCTGGAAGAAGAGTCTGCTTTTTGCCAGATCGGGAGCCTGAAGTACGGGGGATCGCGCACAGGCTCTTATATGATAGCTGAATATTTATGAGTTTCGCAAGTAATATTTAACTTGGACTTCATTCAATTATGCATCCCCGCGGCGGTTTCCTCGGCCCAATTGCATCTTAGCCGCGACTCTCCATTGCGAGTGCGAGGGCACGCCCGAGATCGTCGCAGCGCGATTCCAGCGATCGGGCGTGTGCTCTTCGTTCAAGCCGCGAGAAAAGGAATCCTTTCAACGTACTCGCACCTCATAAAGCCGGGATTCCACTGAGGCAACTTTTTGGCAACCGGCAACATCGTCGCATTTCTTTTCGCATGCAACACATGCAGTCACTATCGCACTCATCGCGTGCGACATGTTGCCTTGCGTTGCCTCAGTGAAATCCCGGCTTGAGAATTCGAAGAAACTTTTCGAAGCGTCTGTAGGAAAAATTCACTGCTATCCTGAACCTTGGACGCTTTCACCTAGTTATCAATTACTAAGAGCAACCTTGCGTGTCCTTTTATTATACAGCCACGCATCGGTGTCGAAGCGATTATATCCCGCGGTTAATTAATTAAAGTGGGACCAGGGGCCAGGCCCCCGCGAAATCGTTCCCTCGGCTACCGTATAATAAATACGAGCTCGCGCGGAGAGGAGCGCGCGTGAGATAGAGCCGAAGACGACGATGATTAACCGGTCGATCGGTTAGAGACCGGTATCCACGTCAAGCAACGCGAAAGTGGCGAGGCGCGGTCGTCCATTGCCGATTATAGGCATCCTTCGTTCCTGAGACGCCACTCGCACCTTCCTCTCTGTCTCTCCTCTCCACTCTACCTACGAGAGAGAAAGCAAGAGAGAGAGTGTGTATTTGTTAGCCCGTGCGCAGAGTATACAAGCTCTCTACAGTGGGCATTCACGCGCTCCGTCCATCTTTCTCTGGTAATCTTCAAGTTCGCGAATGGGCAGATATCCCATTCCCGCATCGAATCGTTAATTCTCTCTGGATAGTCCCTCGTGAGAAATTTGCGAATGCATTCTTCCGAAATTAGGCTAGAGGAAAAGGTGGTATTGTGGCTCCCTGCTGGTAATTCGATCCCCTCGCGATTGTCGCGTTATAAACAAAAGTACCTATCCTGCGAAGCAATTAACTGTTCGATCTCCCTGAATCCGAAGATTCGGTTGACGAGCTCGGGCTACCGATTCCCCGGAGGCGGGCTAGCTGGCGCGATGAAAACGTCGATGATTCGTATCGGAGCATACAGGTCCTTGAACTAAGCCCCCCCCCCCCCCCTCCCTCCACCTCGAGGAATCCAGCTGGAACCAGAAAGAAGAGTGCGTAAATGTTAAGCAATGAAGCTGTCGCCTGGTCTACAATATAGCGTGCATTTGCTCTTGGCGAGGCCTCGATTTCGTTGGGCAGCCTCTACGATCTCATTCCAGGAATGTTTAATTGACGGGGTTGCAGGGGGGGGGGGGAGAGCCGTGGGAGAAGAAGAGAAACGATCGACTGGTATCCACGCTCTCGTTGGATACATTTTCCAACCCCTTTGCTTCTCTTTCTTCTGCTGGCTGCTCGATGCAGCGTATTCTACTCGCTCGGAAGCAGAATGTTCCTCGACCTTTCGCGGCCACCAAGTGTAGGCGCCATTACTCGCCTCCGGGTCCCTCCCTGCCCTCCTCTTCCTCTCCTTCTGCTCATCCTCTGCCTCTTCTTCTTCTACTTCTCTACAACTACTCGCGCGGTATCCCCTTCGCCTTCTTCTTCTTCTTCTTCTGCTGCTGCTTCTTCTTCTTCTTCTTATCTTGTCCGTCTCTACGAGTCAAGGACCGTTCTCAAGGAGGTCGCTCCTTTTAACCGGCCGTGTAGCTACACGTTTTCCTTTGTCTCCTGGAATCGCTTTCGTATCGCGGCTGTTACGTGGACCGACGTTTCCCTCGTTGCTTTCGCCTGGAGGAGCCTTTCTGCCCGGGCAGGAGCAACCGACGCGGTATAAGTGTTTCTCCTTTCGATGGAGCACCGTTCTGCCCACGTTATCCTCCGGAACAGTGATTCCGACCACCGTTCACAGCAACCTTCTATCTTATTCCGCCATTCAGCACTTCAACTGGGTACAGAATAATTCCCAATCTTATAAGATCCCTGCAGTGAGAACTACTTAGTGGAGCATATAATACCGATCTTAACCATTCCTATGTTTGCTCCTTTCACATCCTCCTGCCCAAGTTTCACGAATATGCGAGGCTATTGTACCGCTCGACGCATTCTTCCCGCCACATTATTCTCGAACAAAAGGGGAGCAACACGAACGATCGCACGCAGAGCGAAGAATCGCTCCGCGCTCAGATCGCGTTCCCGTTTTCTTTCACCGCGTCGTTTTTTAAGCACCATAGGCAATCGTCCGTCTCTGAATAACTCTGCGGAGTCAGGATGTCACGGCCACTATCATCGCAGAAGGGGAATACCATAGGGCAGCTCTGAGCAAACTGGTGCATAATCGATGAACACCTGCGGAACGATCGAAGTGCGGTCGAACGAATAGCAAGAACGCGTTTTAATAACGATTCCTCGAGTTTCGCTCCTAGCACTTCTGCACACGATGATATACGCGAAAGTCTATTGCCGCGTTTCCAGCAATGGCTGATGACACGACTGGGAGTGTCACTTTTGCTTTTCCCTGTCTAGGTGGAAACTCGTTCGTCACGTTCCTATTCCATTCACCGACGCGTTCCAGTGACTCGTCGATCCTTTTCGTCCACCTTTCCGCTGGGAGGGTTTCCCCGAACGCTTCGATAGATCTTACTCAGTGTTTTAACTGCCGCGATCATTCTCGTCGTTCCAAAGTAAGGATGAGCTAGCGCCTCTTTGAAAAAAAAAAAAAAAACGGACCCCGCCGCGAGCTGCGCCTGCTCTTATACGCGTGCACCGAATTTGCATACAAATGATGGGTTTCTGTAGGCCGAGCGCAGCTGACGCACCGCTGATTTCTAGTTTGCCTAACTGTAAACCCGTCCTGCGCGTGTTTACGAATTCGCCGGGAACTGTTATGCACGGATCTCGTCGGCGCGGTCTGCGAGACCCAATCACGTCGCGGAAGGAGGAAAACTCTCAGCGGCAGGGAAACGGAATTACGAGAGATTACACCGGTCCGTACGTGTAGGATCCCTCGGCTTGTACCGTTGCGATGACGAATTAAACGCTGCTGCGCCAAGCGCCTCGGCAATAAACTCGCCGACGATTGCGTAAAATCGCTGCCGAGGCGTCTGGACGTGTTACGTAAATTATATTGCAAGCGCGAGCGCGGACACGGTGGAACAAGGGCGAGAGCGGATCTTTGCCAAGCTAGGCTGTTCTCGCTGATAACAACGTCGGAACGTGAAATTTCATCGAGCTTCGGGTATAAATTCCAGGGAAATTCTGGCTTCCTCTGGTTGCCGGAAGCCATCAGCAGAGGCTTCAATCATCCACGGAGGAGAGTCTCGGGGCCTTTCAGCCAGCAGCCGTGTCTATTTATGCCACGACTGATTGTTTCGTAATAAAGAGCCGTGACAAATGTCTCGATACTTACCCAGCAGCATCTGGCGGGTAGACGCGCGTTTCTACATACCGAACATATTCGCCCGCCGAACGCCACTCGGATATCCAAGCTCGGCGACCTCTCCTATCCTTTAACGGTTACGATGCAATTATTCGCACAAGCAGGATGGCAGTGTCATGGGTCGCGGGTGCAAATTACATTTCGAGCCACTCGCCAGCGCGGCGGGTTCCGTTACGCGCGCGCGCGCGCGCGGACGCGTACGGAGTGACGCGGGGCTATCATTACGAAGACGATTTTATTATTTCATCGAGCGTGCACGCGGCGACTCCGGCGATGAGAGTCATTATGCGACGGAGGAATGACGCGACGCCGCGCTTCCTTCCGTCCTCTCTTTCGCTGCCCTTCGAGAACCGCGGCGCCGTCTCTTTTCAATTTATTTACATCGATCCTGGGTGGTCTCGGGACCGTTTCATCCGCGTTTCTTCGATTTTCTTCGAGTCGATGAGATATTATGCCAGGATGGCGCGTGGGTACCTACCTGCGATTGTGGAAGATGGAATAATAAAATTGAAGGGTCTATTGAAGGGACTAGCGCTCGAGAATGGGAAAAATTATTGTCCAAACGCTAAGAAAGATTGGGAAATTAAATGCTGTTAAACTGTATTTTAAAAAATATAGTGTTGTAAAGCTCGTCACGATACACATTTTTTCTATTTATAGTTTGTTTATCCAATCATTACTATTCGAGCTAAAAATTATAAATAAAAAAATTTCCATCTTCCAAAGTCATTATTTCTTTAAACTTAAATTGCGATAACTTGAGTAAATATTAATGGATCGTTATGAGACTTAAAACATAACCTGAGAAAACTCTAGCGAAGCCGTACAATTTATGCACAAAACCCTTATGTTGAAAAATGTAATAATATTTAATTAAAAAGTAATTACCGGACATAACCCATGTTTCTCAACGTTCGCCGTTGAAAAGTATCGAGGCAATTTTGAGGTACACATAACTTGCAGCGGCAAAGTTTTTCTTTAATATACAAGGAAGATTTTCACAAATTTTCACACTGATTAATAAATAATTATAGAAAATATGACGATATATATAAATCTCGCGCACCACCAACAGTCAGCAGCCGCGTATAATGCGCTACCTACTTAGCAGCTTTAGCACTCGCGTTGACATTTGGCGTCGAGCGAGAATTTATATATATCGCCATATCTTCTACAATTATTTATTAATCAGTGTGAACATTGGTGAAAGTCTTCTTTGTAGGTATATTAAGGAAAAACTTTGTTGCTGCAAGTTATATGTGCCTCAAAATTGCCTCGATACTTTTTAACGGCGAACGTTGAAAAACATGGATTATGTCCAGTATTACTTTTTAATTAAATATTATTACATTTTTTAACATAAGGGTTTTGTGCATACATTTTACGGCTTCGCTAGAGTTTTCTGAAATGATGTTTTAAGTCTCATAACGATCCGTTAATATTTACTCAAGTTATCGCAATTTAAGTTTAAAGAAATAATGACTTTGGAAGATGAAAAATTTTTTGTTTATAATTTTCAGCTCGAATAGTAATGATTGGACAAACAAACTGTAAATAGAAAAAATGTGTGTCGTGACGAGCTTTACAACACTATATTTTTTAAAATACAGTTTAACAACACTTCATTTCCCAATCTTCCTTAGCGTTTGGACAATAATTTCTCCCATTTTCGAACGCTAGTCCCCTTATTGCAGCGGACCCTTCAATTGGGGAATCGAATGATTCGTGGTCACACCTTCTTATAATCACGAATTGGTCACACGGGGTTCACTGCACCCCAGCGTCACTTTTTGACTTACCATTTTCGTATCTTTGAATCTTTTAACTTTTCAGTGATAATTGTACATTCGTAATACTTATACGATCATGATCTAATAGTCTTTTTCTAGAAATGTAAATTTTGATATGATAAAATTTAGGATATACTTCCGAATGGCCCCAGTGACTGATCGACACGAGGTTTTGGGGGGGGGGGGTGAGGAGGGAGTATGGGCCCTAAATCTAAAATTGTAGCTTCGGGTATTTATTAGTTTCCGAAATATTAATAAAAAATTATTGTTAAGTTTTTTTCAATTTTTTTTTATCTGCATACACGTAGCCCTAACGGAGTTTCGTCCTGCCCCCCCCCCCCCCATTTGTTCTACGGACACCTGAACGCGTTCCCCTTACATCCGTGTGCCCCTCGCGCCTAAATGGCACGCGTATTTAGTTGAAATTCAAAGCTAATTTTCTAGAAAACGAAGCGCGATATTAAAAAATTGTATTCTATATTTTCGTCTTATTTTGGCCTGTACAATAACCCCCCTAGAATATTGACTATCAATAGAGTAATAGGTATCCACCCTGTGTAATAGGATGGATCGCATCTCCAAGTTTCTGGTTCAAATCTCCAAACTCACATCGGTTCGCTACCATGCTTTACGCGCCCGCAAGCGGGCGCGCGCTCCCCGCACTAATCTAACCCCAACCAATATTAATATCCAGAACAAGTTGGAAAGTGGCATGCGTTATGTCAGAGTAAGTCAACGGAAATCCTAAAAGTTTATCATTAATATCTCGGAAACTAATAAATTCCCGAAGCAACAAATTTAGATTTAGGGTCCACACACCCTCCCTACCCCTCCCCCCAAATCTCGTGTCGATCGGCCACTGGGGCCATGCGGAAGTACAGACAAAATTTGTAGTTGAAAATGAGCGATTTTCCACGATTGTGGGAAAAAAGTGATTTTTTAATTATTTTTTTTTCATCTTTTTTTGCGATAAATCCCCTTTGAAAGTCGTAAAGGCACGACATTTTAACTTGAAAATTGCTCCTGGGGTGCGATACACCCCGCGTGACCACGAAGGGTTAAGGATGTATCGGACATACAATATTAGACAAAAGTAGGGTAACTCGGGGTAATGTGCCACTTCTCAATAATTTTTTAAATAATGCACAGCTGATGTTGCATTTGCACTAATTCCGTTTATATGACTGCTAAGACGACAATAGATTTGGCTTTTACCTTGTTTTATTTTCAGTAAATCCTGGTAAGTTATAAAAGTATCGTCTTGATCTAATTGCACACTGTAACTAGAATGCAGATTATACATTTGTGTGAACAGTTCTACAAAAAATCAATAGATTATGATAAAGTATACTAACAAACGAATTTTATAACCTGTCGTACATCCTTTAAAACTATGTACTTTGCGGAGATATTTTCAATCCTTCTTTTTATGGCCGTGCGGAGTAATATGCCACATGTTTGTCGGTACAATATGCCACAAACTCATATCTTTATAACTTCTTCTATTTAATGCCATCGAGTTGTTTTTTCGTATTAGAATCATGCGTAAGAAGTATGTACGAATTTCAAGGCGTGCTGCTTGGTCAGACGAAAGTTTAAGGGCAGCCGTTCGACTGGTGAAGGAGGCTCGTACTACAATATAGAAGAAATTTTGAGAATGTAGATATTTCTTATAGCGATTCAACTGGTGCAGAAAATGACAACTACTGTGCAATATGTGAACTATATTATTACGATAAAAAAAAAACCTAAATGAGACTGGGTAAAAACTACTTGTTGCAAAAAGTGGGTCCATGAAGACTGCGTAGAGATTGGAGACTGTTTAGTTTATAAGAAATAGCTATTTTTTTAAATATATTTTACGTTTCATTGAGTTCAAATATTTGTTATTACTAGTTACTAATAGCTTGAATAGTTTAAAATATTGTTGATTCTCAAAAATTTGAGTAATTAGTTTGCACTTCGTAGCTTGTGGCATATTACCTCAGACCTTGTGGAGACCATATTTACCCACCACTTGGGTAATGTGCCACTTTCGATGACTTTTATGTTTGTACGTTTCTCATTGAACTATAAAAGTTACATATCTCTACTTACTAGTCAATACACAGAATTAGTTACACTTTCATATAGTTTTATCTTTTTCCCTGTATCTACTTATACTTGCGAGATATCGCGTTTCAAAATTCACTGTGGCGTATTACCCCGAGTTACCCTATATGAAATTTGAAATACTTGAATATTAACGTGTTACGCATAGTAAATCTAGGTATAAGCAACCCGAACGACAATTGGAACCTTATTTTTATTTCTAGAAAGGTATTCGTCACTTTCCAAATACTTTTTCAAGCATTATTTCCTAAACTTTTGGCAGTGAAAATGCCCTGAATACATACACAATATTCTCGAGTTATAATTTATTTCTTTAAAACGGTGTAGTGAAAACAATTGAAACTCGGCGGATATTTTCGTCTATCCATATACTACACGTACAATAAAAATCGAAAACATTGGTACCATTTCTTCAACATTCTTTCAGCTGTTTTATCCGCCAAGATCGTCTATTTCCACAAGAGTACGTGTAAAATCGGTGAAAATTAAAATCGTTCTAACTCAGCAACTGTTTAGTGAATTCGTTTGAAATTTTTGGAGCACATCAGGAAGATTAAGAAGAACAATCTCACCAAATTTTATCAACTTGGTAGCATTTTGAAGAATACCGATACATCCTTAAATTAAATGGCACAGGTCGCTCCTGCGCGTGTGTCGTAAATATAGCGTCAGATCGGTCGATGATGAAATGGCGAGCGAGCAAAATGACTCGAAGGGAAGTAGCGAAGGTCACGTATATTCCAGAACGCCTGGAAGATCAACGGGAAAGAGATTTATACGCTCGTTGCGTGATACTTGATCTTGGTAATTTTCTGCGCGATCGGTATGGTGCCATCCCTCTTGCCGGGGATCACCCGACGACGCCGGGAATAGAATTAATTATCACCCTCGAGGATTCGCGGGAGATGCGGGGCAAATGATCCGCCGGTGTAGCTCGGCTGGGATTAGCGTTCAAATCGATCGCGCGCGGACCGGCTGACCTTAATTCAACGTTAAAAGCTTATCTCGTAACGCGCAAGGGAACCCGATGGAAGATAGCACCGGCTAATTCCCGTTTATCCGGCAATCCATTTCCCGTTGGCGCGCGAGGCGTGCGCGTTTAACAATGGGGGGAGGGTAAGGAAAGAAAAGAATCGCGCCGCGCGAGAAACGTTAGAACGGTGAATTTTCGCAACGATCAATTTGTTCGCCTCAACAATCGGCAACACGTGTCGGAGACGGCCGATCGAGGAAAATTGCTGTAATTTACCGTTTTGCAGTAGTCACACAAGCCCGGCGCGTACCGCGCTTCCATCGAGCCGATAATAAAAGCCGTAGTGGCTGCGTGGAACGTGTACCCTAAGTGGTCCATCTACCCGCGACGCGAGTGATTATCCGCCACTTTGTTTCGTTGCTCGTCTCCGCTCGCCCCCTAACCCTACCAATTTCAATCTCGCGATCCACTCGCGTTTAGACACTCTCGACGGTGCTGCAAATGAAACGTTCCACTGCGCTCGTTAGAGACGGTAATGAAACTCGTTGCGACTGTTACGCGAGCAACCGGCGACACGTTTACCGAGCGCGCTCCTTAAGAGGCTTGAGAGTTCAATGCTTGCAACAGACAGCGCGCGCAATGTCGTGGACCACTGTGATCGTATCGCTGGTCTTTCCATCTTTAGGGAAAGCGTCTGTTAACTGACTGCGCGTGGAAAATTTGCTATTCAAATGCCGCTTAAGTTGACACGTTACAAGTGCAGCGAGATCGAGGGAGCATCGATGGTCCGTCGAAGACTACATCGTTTCATCAGCGTATTTCCCCTGAAAATTCTCACGGATCGAAGAACCAGAACGCCGTACCGTTACCGAGATCCACGGCGCGTGGGAAAAAAGCGCGCAGCTCGCGCGGGAAAAACGCCTGCGTCTAATACGGCGATAACGCTGGACGAAGCGGTAGTAAACGGACAGTCGACGGGAGGACGATCGTTAACGACACGATTCGATCGCCGAGCATTGCGGAACGTCTTCATCGCTCGTCCTGGGAATTTCGTGGAGGTGCTTGGAAGCCACGGCTGCCGATGATAATTGGCGTTTTACGCCGCCTTGGTAATTAACGTGCCGCCGTATCGTCGAACGGCTCTCATGGCTGATAAGATGGAGGATTAAGCGTCGTTTCGCGGTAGGATCGTGACGGGGACGATCGAACCGAGCCGACCGTTCGGTCTATTCGTTTTGAGCCTGTCTTGGGGAAACGTGAAAATTACTTGAATGCTTCGCTTGGCTCGCGCATCGACTTTTGGCGAACAAGCCTGATAATTGTTAGCCGCGCGATAGAGATCTCGCTGTTCCGAGTAATCAGAGTGTGAAGCTCTCCTCTCCGCTTTACGAATTAACGTTACAGATGAATCTGCCGTAGGATATGCAGAGGGCGTTCTGTAACTACAGCTGCAAGCTTGGCTGTACGCTCGCATTTTTGGAGTAACGAGCATGGATCGCATTGTCTATTGTTCTTATAACTGCATCTGGAGGAAGCCTAATCTTTTCCAGATCTCCGTCTATCAGGAACGATGGGCTCTGATTGCAGCGAGCCACGATTCAAATGAAACCGCTACCAATCGAGGCCAGAGACTCCGAAACCTTGGCTCTCGTTCGCACGTCTTCGCGTGCCCGCGCACGCCGCCCTGGATTTTCCTCGCTTTTCTCACGTCCCACGCGAACTCTCGTTCCTTTTAATCGCCGACGCGCTAGTTCGCCGCACGTCATCGCCTGCCATTCCAAAAATGGCATCCCTCGCCGAACACTCTCGCTCCCGTCGTCGCTCTCTGTTTCGCGAATCGGTGACGTAATCGGCACAGGGCCACGATCGACCGATGGAGCAAAACCGGCCGAAGGAAAGGGAGACCTTCAGGAAACGTGCGGCCGACGTAATTGTTCTCCGCCGGCGGGGCGGCCGAGTTGAACGCACCGAGGAGAATTTCGATCGCTTCGTGACGATCCTGGACGATCGAGGGGGCGAGGGGGGGGGGGGGGAGGGGCCGTTTCGCGGGCTCCCATCTCGAAGATGCTCGCGTTACGAGGGACCTTTACTGTTAGACGTTACCCGTTGCTGCCACTTCGCGACCACCGCCGTCTCTTTCAGCGGATCGTTAACGCGGGACCATCGCGAAATCTTGAGAGGAACGTAACGGTATAGAGGTTGGACGCCGTGCGGCAACTGCTGCTTCCTCGTCTCGATACCTCCGCGCTTATTTATATTCTACAATTCACCCGGCAGCGATCCGACCCCCTGCGCACGCGATTCCGCGCGGCTTTGCGTCGAGCTTCCTCGGGGAATTCCTTCAAACCTCGCGGGACTCGAATAGCTGGGCGATTCTTTGCGCGCGACCCACGGAATGATCGCAGGGCTCCGGCGAGGAAGCCACTGGGCGATCAGCGTACTGTGTCCAAGGCTGCTGGTGGAATTAATTCGCGGTGATAAATGTTTGATTAGCATTCGTCGGTGACGCAAACCCCGTCGAACAATGGCTGCCCGAGTTTCGGCTCGCGGACGGTTTTGCGAAGCGGTGGAAAAACTGTTCGAGCTTCGGTAGAAATACATAAAGCACTGCGAGGAACAGTGATCGATGAAGATAGCCCATAAATGAAAAGAGCGAGGGACGAAGGATCTTGGAAAGAAGGTCACTGCACGTGGGGGACCAAGATGAATTTTATTCGGGATTAATTTCGATGGCCGGGGCCCACGCGCGTTATGCCCGTTTCGTTTGTGTACGCCGCAGCAACTCAAGAAACTTTCACTTTGCAACGGAATAATTCTGTCTCGGTCGCCGCTCTCCTCGTTACCTCGCGGTGGGCGTAAGTTTTAGGCCCGAATCGGCCGTGTCGGTTTTATTCCCCGTTGATTCACGCCGGATGTTGCCACAGGCGAGCGCGATGGACGCTGGATCGTGCTTAGAATAGGGATTTCTCAACCGGCTGCAAACGGAGACGAGACTGAACTCTGCTCGTGCCACCATCCTGGCCACTTCCTCTTTCTTTTAATAGCAGACCCCTTGGTCGATGCTCCTTTCATTAGCGGGAAAAGACTTGCTTATTCTTTAGAGGCACAGTCGTTAAGCGTGCAGGAACCAGTTCCAGTCGAATGTGTCGTTTCTTTGTTGATTCGGAGGCGATAACGCCGAGGCGAGTTCTCCACTGTGGGTTCAACGGCGATTTAATAGCCGGCGAATCGATTAGGATGCACGCACGATTGGGAGGAAGTTTTGATGGTCGCGATGCGATCAATCACCCCGGGCAAACGCGTTTATCCGAACCCAGGATGTTGACCCAAACTTCCTTCATGATCGAGGATCGTTATGAAGTGACGGTAATTAGCGTGCCTCTGGGGCCACGGGAATGGAAGCCGGATGGATACCGCAAATTACGCGGATCGCCGCGATTATGTCGAATCTTGACAGATGTTCAGGGTCGTTGCTTCGCAACTCTGATTGAAGGGAGTATTTTCGACGAACAAAGAAAATTCTGGGCTATGTGTATTGAGTGACTGTTGAGGGTATTAAAAAATTTCTCTTTAGAGATCTTTACCTCTAGTTTTTATTATTGGATCGAAGCGCCAACTTTCTTTTGGATAATGAAGAGTTTCAGTTAATTTGCAGATATTAAAGGTTCATTGATCTGCCGGCTACTTGATTATTTAAATGGAACAGGCTTTTGCAGATGGTAATTTTGTAGTGACACGAGATTTAGACGGAACGTCATTAAATTTTACGTAAAGACGACGCATTCCTCGTTCACGCGTGCACAGTTTACGGAAATCGGGCGACAGCTACGAGTGGCCCAAGGAGAAAGCCTCGCAGGCGAGCGATTTTTACCGTTAAATGGCACACGGTTTAATAAATATTCATAGGGGAGGGTTGCGCGTGTCCGTGCATCTCTCGCGTACCGCAGCTTCGTCGGCGAAGAGGAGCCTAACGTAACAATTAAGCTACTATTTCAAGCTTGACGTGTCTGGTTAAACGTCTAACAGTGCTTCTTCTCTCGATCACTCTAATTTATGACTGGCCAAGATGAATCAGTGGCTAGAGTCCTTTCCATATATTTTATGGTCCCCACCTACGACAAGCTTAGTCTCTTAATTGCACCGATAAATATGCAGATATCGTAGAAACCAGTGAAGATAGGTGGAAACGAAATGCCAATGATGGATAGGAGAGAGGAAAGTTCTCCGAGGGGCCAAGAATTCTTGTGGCACGCGCTACTTATAATACTTCCACGAATGCCGACGCGTGGGACGTGTCCCCCTTCCCGGAAAAGCCCAGCAAGGAAAGGAAATGGTGCAAGCTGCTGGGCCAAGATGTACCGTGTTACATCTCACCACTTTCTCGGGGCCGAGCCTTTAATCTCCCATAAACCGCGAACCTCGTGGGCAGCGAGACGATAAAGTAAAAATCGTCAAAAAGATGGACCATCCATCTAGAGGCTCCATCCAACTCGACGATCGTTATCTGTGGTCAGGGCTCGATTTAGGGGGCGCAAGCAGCGCAACCGCCCAGAGCGGTAAATTTGGGGACGGTAACATTGGTGGAAAAAAAAGATTAAAATCAATAAAACTATTTACGTTGTCCTTTCATTGATTCTTCAAAATATTTTATGAGTTGTGTTTTTTTTTGCGATTTAAAAAATAGGTAGGTAGCTATCTCCTACATACCTATATATTCGATTTTATGTTGCTACTGTTTTTTTATGAATATTATATTTTTTTATATAACAAAAGGCTTTTGTTATTCGAGAAATACTTACAAAAAATTTCACTCGCTGTCGAAAATAGGTAGATTGAGCCCTGCCTTTGGTAGCTCGCGCGAAGCTCAGGTCCATCGACTGAGTAATCAGCAGATTTCGGCTTACGAAATTTCGACTCGATGCCCGACTCCGAATCGAAGGATCTCTGGCGCCTGTGAACGAGGTCCTTTCGCGATCCGCCTTCCCTGCCGATAAATATCAGCGACGAGAGAAATCAAAGAAGGAGAAAGAGCGATTGTCGAGGAATTGGAAGTAGGCCATGGAAACTGTCTTTGGCGAATTTTGCATTAACCCGTTCGTTTCTTCTCGAACGAAAGAAGCGTTTCGCAAGAGCGCGCGTGGGAGCGGCGCGTTATTGGCGCGAGAGATGTGTGCACAGGCGCGCGTGTTTACTCTGGCGTGCGTGTGCGCGCTGCCGACTAATTGATAGGTTTTGTCATCGTTTCCCTCTGTCTGCCTACCGGATGATATCATTGACACGGTAACACATTTCTCGGCGATACCCTTAGCGAGCACCGTGGCGATGCTGCTACCGTGCGCTATTTGCATGAAACCAGCGCGTCCATGATAGAAAATGCGTAATAGGTAACGTACAACCTGTTGCGCATTGCTATCACATTCAAGAGCTTTGTAAAAAGAAAAGAAAATTGATTTTATTCTCCAAATCAATTTTTATGATCACCTAAAGAATTTTATTGAATTTGCACTAAAAATGTTTCTATCCCTTCGACTCGGCTTCCTCCAAGATTAAATTCTGAGCGCGCCACTGCTGGAGGGTACCTACAGATATTTTGGGGAATTTTCGCGGTAGACTTTAGAAGTTCAGTTGATTTAATTTAATCCAGAAGGACTACTCGATGGTAGCCAGTATAATATGCACGATATCGTGTTATAAGCCACGATATTCGCGACGGAGGCCCGTTGCTTCCGTGTTTCGCACGGAGTGGCGGAAGCGCTGCCGGTATCGGTGGATCTGAAATTCGTTGGCGCGGCGAGGGTGGCCAATTTCCGTGACGAAAATTCAGTGGGCAAGGGCGGGGACCGGTTTAGCTGGATCGCCAGCTGTCCAGCTGCGATACCAGCCGAGAGGAGCTAAGGGGTACGAGAAGGTGGTGCAATGGTGGAGCTATGCAAGCTGTCGAGGAGGGGCGGCAGGAGGGCCACAGGTGCATCGCACTTGCACGCCCTCCTTTATTACGTTCCTCCGCGTCTCCTCCTCCTCCCCTTTCCCGTGCCTCTTGCTTCCTCCTCGATCCTCTGCTCGTTAGCGACGGCCTCAACACGCTTCGAACAATGTCTGAAATTAATCCAAACAGATCTATCCCGATTTCGATCTTCTCCGTCCGCTCCAAGGTGGCGACCCCGCGGTATTCTTTTTATTATTCTTCTTGTTATCGCGAGATCCTTCGGACAGGACGAGCGGAGCTGGAAGCCTGGAAAGTTTCGAGGAACTGATTTGTTTGTCTAGTATCGCTGGGGATTCGGAGAAGAATTTTCAAGCGGTCAAGATTCTTCAAACCTGAAGGTTTCTTTGGTGTAAAATATTCTGGCACAGGGATAAGCGGGTACTTGCTTCCGAGCGTTCCTTTTCAAAGAACTTTTCCAGTAAACTTGTCCATAACCACTGTTGACCAAGATCAAGGCTGAATCGCAGGAAGACTCTCGATGCAGCGGATCGGCTGGGGATCGCCACTCCTGGTTTCTCTCTTTCCTTATTCCCCCGTCGTTCCGCCTCTTTTCACTAGCCTCTTCGTTCTTGTCTCCTTGGACTCGTAGCTCTTCCCCTCCACGCCCCGTTGCCCCCTCGACGTTTTTCCACCGCGAGGAGCTTCCTCCTTTTTCTCCTCCTCTCCCCCTTTCCCCGTCGTTTTTCCTGTCGGCCTTTTCTGCCTTCCTCTCGCTCGTCCTCCTAATTGTCCTTCTCTTTTACCCTCGGACGTTCCATCGAGGCTCTCCCTCTTCTGCTTCCTCCTACACGCTGGAATCCTCCCCCCTTCGACAAACCCCTGCTCGCACAGTCGTTAACATTTCGCGGCACGGTGGATCGTCGAGTTCCAGCTTATAACGCGACCTGTGCTTGCGCACGGTGCGTCCGTTTCGTCGTAAGCTGCGAGCTTAAGCACGTCTTCCGCGAATCGTGTGCAGCATTTCTTGAAAAACACGAGCCCCTCTCCTCCACCATTTGATGCTGCGATATCGACTTCCAAGAATAATCCTTCATAATCCTTAATTACGAAGGAAAATACACGACCTTCAATTATACCCTCCGTTCTAACACTACGTTGAGTTTTGTCATTACGCAACAGCTGCCCGAAGATGTCCTTCCTCGCCGCTGCGAGGCTCCTCCAGCGAGGCTTCTCGAATTTCAAAACACCGCGTAACCAGGAAATTGGGTTTCTAGGGCCAAGGGCTAAGGTAAACCGATACAGTTAGGTTCGGGTTTGTACGCGAGGGGGTTGCAGATGCCGGCACGTTAGTGGAACAGGTGCCCCCGTATCGGTTCCCCACGTTCCACGAGCAAAAAGGGGCCCCTTGTGTAGTTCCTCACCGCGCGCCGCATTCGATGGTCGATTTGTTTGAATTTTTCGGCCATCCGATGTTAAAAAGCTACCACCTTCCTCTCGTCCGTACCTGGTGTTCCGTTCCACGGGCCTGGTCCACGACGGTTTCTTCTTCCCTTCGCGCTCTTCGTGCACGAGCGAACCCGAAAGATCTTATTCGCACTCGATCGAGCGAGACTGTTCCGATGACAGAGGATGATGTAATTGGGCGAGCGTAATTGAGGAAACCGTCGAAAAGCCATGTCCGGTGTGTTGCGAGTGTCGTAACGATAATCGAATTCCACCTGTGCACCTTCCGCCTCGATATAGGACTCACGCGATTACTTTATCCTGCGCGTGGCTCTTCTCTGTTGCAGCCAAGATGAAACATCTTTGGCCGTTGGTGGTGTGGATACTTCTAACTCTCTGTCCGGTGAGTATTTCGACGCTTTGCATACTGGAACTTGAGCGTTCCCATTCGCAGGTGAAGTTGCGATAGAGCAGAAGCCAGTGGAAGATAGTTTTACAGTTACTTTAATGCCTCTGTCACTTCCCAGGCCGAATCACTCCGAGGACTCGGCCACGGACTCAGGAGAGAAGTGTTCTTCCTGAACCTGGAGGATGGCTACTTCGGGTGCCAGGTGAACGAGTCGACGGACGTGCTGCAGCTCCTGGAGCTGTCCAAGCTCTGCGACAGCAACGTCGACTGCTACCAGGGCACGGACGAGCAACGCGACAGGTTGAAATGCACAGGTGAGCCCAGCTTGGATTCACTGCCCGCGCACGTTGGCGTCTGTTAGGAGCTCATAAATTCCTGTCACTTTGAATTATATACCGACCCTCAATTATAGATAGGTAATAGGGCAGTGAAGCCGCGAAGAGATTCCTCGCGGTTGTACGAGCAATAACAGCGGGCACAGAAGAAAGTCTTCCTCTTGTCCCGTAGTCGCGCGACTCGGCCATGCTACCGTTACGATATCACTCCTCCGTTTCTTTACGTCATCCCGCCGCGTTGCTGACGCTGTTGCGCCGAGCAGCCGATTCTCGACGTCCTGTCTGAAACCGCCAGACACACTCGTCACGCGAATTATCCGGCGTCATCGCGTCCCTGTTGCATCGCCGAGCCATTCTCTTCCGGCGCGATTAATCGGCGACATTGATTTTTCACTGGCTTCCCATCGTTACGGCTGCTCGACGGAGAAGGTTGCGCAACGCGCTGGGAAGCGAATTACTCATGGTAATCGACGGCTACGCGCCGCGGTGCCCTCCGACGATGACTAATGACCAACGGGGTTGTCGTCGAGGCGACTTGGGAATTGATCGTCCATTTTGTTTAATGTTTTTTCGCTGGATCGCAGAGGACTGCACGAAGGAGGACGGGTCCAGGTGCTTGAACGGCGTCTGTTTGGACTCCGTGTGCCATTGCAACGACGGCTTCGGCGGCTGCAATTGCCAAGTGCCAGGTAGGTACCCTCTGCTTCGGAGCTGGCGTGGGTGGGAGGCATGGTAGCGAGGTCGTAAATTTAGCCAGGCGTGGAGAAGAGTGCGTGTAAGTGGTCAGAACGGGGAGGAGGAAGCAGGGAAGTACAATCAGACAAACGAGCTTACAGGCTCTGGTCAGGAAGGAGCGAGACTGCGTGGCTTTAGTAATGTAATGTTTCCTTCGCCGACACCAGATTAGACATTAACTGAACTGATTTCAGTCTCGTCTCTTTCTCGCTGGATCGCGCACCCTTGGACGATTTCTCTTGCTTCACGCTTCAGTTAAATTCAACTTCGCTCTGTCGCTTCCGTCGGAGATTATGCCCGACGAGAAATTCAAATGCATTGCAGACGAGAACGAGTGCAAGTACCGACCCTGTGATATATTCGCCCACTGCACGAACACCCTTGGTAGCTTTCAATGTTCCTGTTTCCCCGGCTACCAGGGCGACGGTTTCCATTGCCAAGGTATGCGATTCTTTCTACAGCTTGGTCCACCGAGCCTGCGATACCAGTGGATGCACGTATCCTGTTCTCCATCCTCAGATATCAACGAGTGCGAGAACCCCGCGATAGCAGCCAGATGCGTGGAGAACGCGGAATGCTGCAACCTGCCGTCCAACTTCCTGTGCAAATGCAAGTCCGGATACATCGGCGATGGCGAGGCGCACTGCGAGGACGTGAACGAGTGCGCCATAGCCGGTGCATGCGGCGATAACACTGTCTGCCATAACATACCCGGCAATTACACGTGCGCGTGCCAAGATGGATTCACGGGAGACCCGTACGAAAGCGTGAGTAGCGGCTGAGGATATTTCGGTTGCAGCCGTGGAACTGGGGGGGGGTCTCTGTACATCCTCTAACTTCTAACATTTACAAGAAACTTTAGAAATTCTCGATACACCTCGTTCTTGCCCCCTTTGCAAGATTGGCTAAAGACTTTGCTTCTAGTCTTCGTGGATGATACATATAAGCTTGAATGTTGCGCAGTGTACCGACATCAACGAATGCAACTATGTGGGCGCCTGCGGAAGGGCTGCCCAGTGCATCAATGTGGCTGGTGGGCACAGGTGCGAGTGTCCAGAGGGTTATAACGGCAATCCAGAGGAGGAATGCGTGGACGTGGACGAGTGTCTGCGCAGCCCTTGCGGTCGTTCAGCTGACTGCACAAACATGCGCGGCAGTTTCCGTTGCTCCTGCCCGGAAGGAACGAGCGGCGATCCTTGGATAGGCTGTCACGGTGAGTAACACCGATTTCTAATTATCCGCGACCACTTATGGGCTCGGCGTATCGCTACCATGCAGACAGGGCAGAGAGGCAAGGTTCGCTGGAACACGGCGATGTTCCATCTGGAAGACACGTATGCGTATCCCTTTCTATTACCTGGAATAACGGTACCTACCCACGCTTCGTTAATGATTAGCGTCCGTGTTAACAGCCGAAGTACAGATCGGCTGTACAGTGGTAACAATCTCCTTAACACCGCTCCCTGACGTGGTTGCGAGACGATTAATCTACTTAGATAACAGCCCCGATTAATGCACACCGTATTACTCGCGATTAATCTCCGTGGATCTGTGATAGTAAAAGTCACTAACCGTCACTAACAGATGTAAACGAGTGCGAGGAGGGCAAAGCCTGCGGCGGGGACGCCGATTGCGTGAACACCGAGGGCAGCTTCGAGTGCCGCTGCCGGGCTGGATACAGGATGGACCAGGACCACGGTTGCGTCGACGTGAACGAGTGCAGCGAGGCGACCGCCTGCGCGCCAAACGCCAGATGCATTAACGTCCCCGGATCGTACAAGTGCATCTGCCCGCAGGGCTTCCTCGGTCAAGGGCTAACGCTATGCGAAAGTCAGTCACTTGCACAGTAGTAGAATGTAGAACGCCCCCGCTGATAATGCTATACCGTTCGATAATGCATACGTCCCGCCTCCCAAGCCGCGGTAATCATTAATAATACTCACCGTGCGATTAACCGTGTTGATTAACAGACGTGAACGAATGCGAGAGAAACCCTTGCGGCGAGAACGCCGAGTGCACCGACTCGATAGGCAGCTTCGCCTGCAGCTGCAAGCCGGACTACACCGGGGATCCGTTTAAGGGATGCACCGGTTAGCAACTCAGATCATAGTCACAATTGTTCCTTTCCTTATCGTGGATGGAAGAGAGTATAGCGCGGCAGGGCTGTGAATATAATGGCACACTCGAGTGTGCTCCGAGTGTATGTTACACTAGCGGACAAAAAAGTTTTAACACTTCTTCGATTTGTTCTACTTTTGTTATTTCTTAGCATACATTTGGGACTGTGGTATGTATAATATGCATATTCTGCTGGAGAATTTAAAGCTGTACACTGACAAACAAAAGTGTTATATGACATTGAACGGGGTAACACATTTTTGGGGCCGACAAAAAAGTTACCACGTTTAGTAACTTTTTAGGTTGCCCTAAAAGCAAAAGGTGCCCTCACAAAATATTAGACTTTTTTTATTAACGTTCAAAAGTGGTAACTTTTTGTTGGCTTTAAAAATGTGTTGTCTTGTTTAATGTTATGTAGGGTTTTTGTTTGGTAGTTAAATAAATTCAACTGTAACTGGGTTTTATACAGCTTTTAATTCTCTTTCAGGATATGTATATTAGGCACATACTGCAGTTTTAAGTTGATATTAAAACGTAATAGACGTAGGGTGGTTCGAAAAAGTGGTAACTTTTTTGTCCGCTACTGTATATATTTCTTCCACGCACGAGGGCTATACTGATATCTTCTACAGGGTGTTACAAATAATAGCATTCGACAGCGTAGAATGCTTTTATATGATTGTTTTACTTGCTTCCAACACTTTGGCGCGAATTCGAGAAAGGCCAATCTACTCGTTCGATCGTTTATTCCATTCGAATTGGCGTTAAAGTGTTGAATGACACTCCTTTTAGTGACGTATGTTCTCACGCTGTTTGTTAGATATCAACGAGTGCACAGCGTTGGAAAATCCTTGCGGAAGGTACGCGATTTGCAAGAACTCGGATCCCGGGTACAACTGCGTCTGTCCACCGGGGTACAGTGCCAACCCCAGCCCGACAGTTGCTTGCGAACAGGTGATTCTATGCTTCGCTCTGTTCCCAGCCAGCTCCAGCTGGATTTTTCATACAGCGTTAATTACCCTTCTAATAATCTGCAGACCGACGTCGCTACTCTTTGCAAATCGAACTTCGACTGCGCAAACAACGCCGAGTGCATCGAGGGACAGTGCTTTTGTAAAAGCGGTTTCAAAGCTGTGGGTGCTGAGTGCGTGGACCTCGACGAGTGTCTTTCCAACCCTTGTGGAGCTGCTTCGATCTGCAGCAACACGAGGGGCAGTTACCACTGCGAGTGTGAATCTGGTTTCGTTGGTACCCCGCCTCATATACCCTGCAAAGGTAAATTAGCGCGCAACCATTGGATTAATAGCGGCCAGCAACTGTGCACAACTGTTTGCGAACGTGATTTGGAATTTCCGCAGCTCCTTGTGACGAAGTGACTTGTGGAGAGCACGCTTACTGCAAGGCGGATGGTCATGAAGCTTATTGCATCTGCGAGGACGGATGGACCTTCAATCCTAATGACATTGCAGCTGGATGCGTTGGTATGAGTATTGCAATATTCTTTGAGAAAGATTTTTTCGAGCTAGGAAGATTGAAGAGACGTTGAACCCTTTCGTCCCATAGGGAAGCTTGTAAATTTCTTTAAGAACTAATTGGATACATTGAAAAAGTAAGTGGGTACTCTTCTGGGTTTAGATATAAACGAGTGCGACGCGATAAATGGCCCCTCTGGACGCTGCGGAAAGAACGCGATTTGCACAAACAGTTTAGGCGGCTTCACCTGCCAGTGCAAGCCTGGGTACTCTGGAAACGCCTTCAAGCAGTGCATGGGTAAGGAGCCATCAGTCCCACAATTTAAGAAGCTACCTTCCCATCTCGAAAGTACACTCGCAAAACATATCTTCTGGGTTTCTAAAATACAGACACAGACGAATGCTCGAAACACGAAGCCTGTGGTCACGGTGCAACGTGCACCAACACGGAAGGTTCCTACACGTGTGTCTGTCCCGAAGGAACGATACCAGATCCTGATCCTTACATCAAGTGCGTTGGCATAGTGACTTGCGAGGTTGACGGTGACTGTCCTGGAAATGCAATCTGCGATCCACAGAAACGGTGTCTGTGCCCTGAACCCAATGTTGGGAACGACTGCCGACGTGAGTTCAACGTAGAGCACTCAAATTAACAAATCTACTAAATCCTCTGCTTTCCATAAACCCGCAATTCAATTGAAAAGCTCAATTAAACCTGCACTGCAGAATAAACTCTAATGCCTGTTTCCATAATTAGATCCATGCGAGGACCTCTCCTGCGGACCAAACGCCCACTGCATGCTGTCTAACGACGTCGCGACCTGTCTCTGCCGAAGTGGTTACACAGGGAAGCCAGGAGTGAAGGGTGGCTGCAGGGACATCGACGAGTGCGCGATCAACCCCTGCCCCCAGGGCGCGATCTGCAACAACGAGCCCGGCTCCTTTTCCTGCCAATGTCCCAGCGGCACCGCTGGAGATCCTTACAGCGGCGGCTGCCAGGAGTCGAAGGTTCCTCACGTCTGCGGGCCGAGCACCCCCTGCCCGTCTGGGGAACAGTGCATCAAGGACGAGTTCGTGGGCAGCAGCGTGTGCATCTGCCAACGAGGATACACCCGCGACCACGAAACTGGCAAGTGCAGGGACATCAACGAGTGCATGGAGCTCAGGGAGAAGTCTGCTTGCGGGGTGAACGCCATTTGCAAGAACTTACCTGGCAGCTACGAGTGCCAGTGCCCGCCTGGATTCAATGGGAACCCGTTCTCGCTTTGCGAAGGTGAGCAATTTTGGGATTGCTTTTAGTGATGTTCCTTTGACTAGATTTACTCGAATCTCTACGGGTTTTTTTTTATATGTTTCTTGGAACTCGTTTACTTTGAGCTCGAATGAAGTCCCATGTACAATGATTGCAGAATGCAACAGCATCGAGTGCCAGTGTCAGCCTCCCTACAAGATCGTGAATGGGAAATGCATGTTGGCTGGCTGCTCGAAGGGAGAAAAGTGTCCCAGCGGTGCTGAGTGCATAACGATCGCCGGTGGAGTGAGCTACTGTGCTTGCCCCAAGGGCTACACCACCAAGGTCGACGGCTCTTGCGAGGGTTCGTATCTAAAGCTACACTTAACTCCCAGTTTTCTTCATCATCCAGACTCTGTCAATGAATCGACGTCACCTTACAGACATAAACGAGTGCATCGTTGGGCACCAAGTTTGCGGCTACGGAGCAGAGTGCATAAATCTGTCAGGATCCCACCAGTGCGTCTGTCCTCATGGCTACGGCGGAGACCCGTACAACGGTCTCTGTTCACCAGCCCAGAAAAGGTGCGTCAACGATAACGAATGCAGGCCTAACGAGAAATGCGTGCAGCCTGGGGAATGTGTCTGTCCCCCGCCATTTTACAGTGATCCTCTCGATGGGAACCTTTGCAAGAGTGAGTACCATTAGAGGAAACCTTTGTATTAAGGGGATATGGCCGTTTGAACGTTCGGAAAATGTGTACATTTTGTGGATTTTTTTACAAGTCAACGGCTTGATGAAGATTTTCCGTTTTTGTATTATGTTTACATAGTATTATGAACTACTTAAAAAAAAGGTTCGGTTAAAAAACTATTGTTTTTCGAAAGTTATGGATACATATCCGAAACTCTCTGGATTTTAGACGGCTACACGGTGGCCCTGAAAAAAAGCTGTATGTCGTGTTTGAAATCAAAAACAGTAATTTTTTTATAAAATATGTTAATAGCTATCGATTTTGAAAAATATGGGAATGGTGAGATCAAAGGATAAAGATAGATTTTTCTAAGAGAAAAGTCTACGTTTTTTCTTTATGAATAATAAACGGGGAATCGGAATAAAAAGAGGCGTAGATCGATGTGGAATCTTATTACGATTATGCATGCAAAATTGGAAGTGAATTGGTTGAACGTAGGCGAGTTTTTAGGTCCACCGTAATGAAAAATGTTGTTTCGCTGCGATCGGTCGAGCAGCCGCGCTGCGCCGCACAGTGGTCCGAATAGGGGAAGTAGGGGGACATTCGTGTATAACTTTTGAACTATAAAAGATATGGGAATGAAATTTACGCCAAAAAATAGGAAAAAATTAGCCCTTTCTAATGATGTATAATTTAATATTTGTTACATTTATTTATTTATTTATTTTTCTTTTTTTAACTTATTTGTGATAAAAAAATTTAATTTTGTTTATTTGGTACCTTATTTAATGCTCTTTAAGTGATTTAAATCGCATGGTGGGGAAACTTTTCGTTTCCAAGTTATAAGGAAACGTCAAATAGTACTATGAGAAATTCTGACGAAATCTATAGTCTAGTTAAACATTATTATTCATTTATTATTAATTTATTCGACGGACTAGAGCCAAATATGCATAAATATTTGTAAAAACCCTTTGTAATACAATAATAATACGACGGATACGAACGCATATACGTAAAATGACGTAACTCTGACATTTTTAAACAGTAATAACTTGAAGAGTGGGCTGAAGGGGGACACGATGTTTGCATGATTCTGTAGAAGAAGGTGTGCTGAAAATATTCCAATCGGTTAGAACGTGGAACTCGACGGACCTTGAAAGATATTCCTTGTTAATTGTAAAGAACTTTGACAATTTTCTTTATTTCATTGAGCCTTACTTTGTTAATACATTATGAACAGTAATTTTTAGTTGACGGTGTTAATTGTTAACGCAAAAGAATGCTGTTCAGTCTAGAAAAAGAATGGAGAGAAAATGTTGAATAGGGTCGTCAAAGCATCTCTAAGAAGGAAGCAGGTTTTTTTCTGGTGAAAAATGCTATCTTTAAAATGTCCAACTTTAAGCTTTCGTCCTATTTACAATTTTAATAATATTTTCAGTTTCGAGACTGATGGACATTTAGGAAGTAGTATACATTCATTAGATTTCGATAGGGGAAAGTTCATTTTTCAGCCGAATGTCCCCTACTAACCCTATTCGGACCACTGTGCGTCGCCCCGCGCTACTAAATTTTCCGAATTTTTACAGCGGACTTGTTTTATAATATTTCTAAAACATCAATCTATGAAAATATGTAAAAAAATCCGATTTTTGACACTTTCAAACGGTTATACCCCCCCTTCATCATACGGATTGGGTCTCTTATAACTTCCACAGACCCCTGCGATCGGTTCCCGTGCGGCATCAACGCGAAATGCACGCCAAGCGATCCGCCAAGGTGCATGTGCGAGGCTGGCTACGAAGGAGACCCCCAGCACGGCTGCGTGGACGTGAACGAGTGCTCGAACAACCCCTGCGGGCACGGTGCCTACTGCATCAACACCAAGGGCGACCACATCTGCGAGTGTCCTAAGGGAACAGTCGGCGATCCTTACGGAGCTGGTTGCACCGGAGTTGCCGTGGCTAAGAACGAGTGCTCCTCCAACGACGACTGCGATAACATCTTCGCCTGCGTCGCTGGCAGTTGCGTGAACCCTTGCGATAACATACCCTGCGGACCGAACGCGTATTGCGAGCCGGACAAGCATGCTGCTTGGTGTCGATGCGTGATTGGATTTGTCGAGGGCAAAAACAACGAATGCGTCTCACGTGAGTGCTCGTAATCTGATCGAATTCTTGTATAATAATTACACATTGATGTCGTATTCGAGTATCTGAACTGAAATTACATGGATTCCTCTAAAGTCTAAATATCCAGGATATGTTCTTCTATGGTTACGGAATATTGAAAGGGGATGTTTAAAATTGATTCACAGAGTGCGATGGCTTCGTCTGCGGTTCAGGTGCACAGTGCATCGTGAGCTACAGTGGCCCAACGTGCAAGTGCATCGAGGGTTTCATGGGCAACCCGTTCCCTGGGGGCCAGTGCCAACCGGACGTCTGTTCTTCGGAAGTCCCATGCGCTGAGCCCAGTGTGTGCATCAGCGGAAGATGCAAACGCCGCTGCGAGGGCATAGTTTGCGGCGTGGGAGCTTCTTGCGATCCAGCGACCAACAAATGCGTTTGCAATCCATACTTCATTGGAAATCCAGACCTCCTCTGCATGCCGCGTAAGCAACTTAGAATTCAATTCTATTGTATGTAGAAACGTATGCCAATTTCTTTTTATTGCCATTCGATAGCGATTCATCCAGCTGTTTGCGACCCTGGCTGCGGACTCAACGCCCACTGCGAATACACTCTGCAAGAGTCGAAGTGTGTCTGCAATCCTGGTACCACTGGAAACCCGTACCACGGCTGCGGTGTGCAGCACAAGTCTGACTGCTCCACAGCTCTGTGTGGCAAAGATGCGCACTGTCATGCTGGGCCTAACGCTGTGGAGTGCATCTGTCCTCCTGGATACGCTGGCAATCCGTATATTCAATGTTTCGGTGTGTATGGTAACAGATTGTGTTTTAGCTTGCTAATCCTCTAAATTTCCCGAGCTCTCCAAGCGCTCGAAGTTCTTGAACTCTTCCTTCAATCCTCTCCTTCCTTCCACCGTCTTTACATCCATCCAAACGACTCGACGACTCTTCTCTTCCCCAGACATCAACGAGTGCAATGGGAACGCTTGCGGCGGTAATGCAGTCTGCATCAACACAATCGGCAGCTACGACTGTCGCTGCAAGGAAGGCTTGTTCGGCAATCCGTTCATCGGTTGCCAGCAGGTGCAAGTGGGCCCCTGCACCGACCCATCCAGCTGCACCTGCAGCGACGCGGTCCCCTGTCCCTTCGACTACACCTGCGTGAGAGGCAAATGCGTGAACCGGTGCAGCGACGTCAAGTGTGGTCCTCGATCCGTCTGCCAAGACGGAGCTTGCGTCTGCCCGCCAGGCTATAGCGGCAATCCCAACGACCTCAGCAAAGGCTGCCACCTCCACGGCCACTGCTCCAACGACCTGGACTGCGAGCCCCAGCAGATCTGCTTCCAAGTGGGCAAAGGGGTTCGAAAGTGCGTCGACGCTTGCAGCAAACTTCAGTGCGGTCCAAATGCACTCTGCGTCACCCAGAACCACGTATCCTCTTGTCTGTGCGTTGACGGGTACCTGGGCAATCCCAGCAACCTGGTGGAAGGCTGTCAGCCTACGAGATCAGGCATAAAACCCGGCTGCACCCGCGACTCCGACTGCAAGGAAGGCTCGTTCTGCCTGGTCCTCGACAATGGCTCCCACAAGTGCGTGAACCCTTGTAGCAAGGTGGTCTGTGGGGCGCACCAGAAGTGTGAGCCTGACATAATCCCTGGCCATGCCACCTGCAAGTGTCAGGATGGGTACGAATGGAATCCAATACTCTCTTCCTGCGAGAAGCCCTCTGTCCCAGACTGCATTTCCGACGACGACTGCCACGCCACAGAAGCCTGCAGACCCGATGCGCTCGGCGTGCTGAAGTGCGTGTCCGTGTGCCGCAGCTTCACCTGCGCCGTCAACTCCCAGTGCGTGGCTGAGCGACACCGCGGTCGCTGCGAGTGTCTGTCAGGGTTCGTCGGTAATCCAAACGATCGCCAGGGTTGTCAAACCCCTAAGAAGGATCATTGCTCAACCGACAGCGAGTGTCCCGAAGATCAGACCTGCAGGAGCACGGAGGAGGGTCTGCTCACCTGTCAACCTGTCTGCCACTTTGTCTCCTGCGGACCCAACGCTCTCTGCGTGGTCCACAATCACGTGGCTAACTGTGAATGTCCACCTGGACTCTACGCTGGTGACCCCAACGACGTGGTCAAAGGATGTCGAACCGTTCCCTGCGTCTACAACATCGACTGCCCGCCTACGCAGCTTTGTAACAGACTGACCCACACTTGCTACGACGCTTGCGACGAGAATGCCTGCGGAGTGAACGCCGTCTGTATCGCTGACGACCATAGAGCGATCTGCCAGTGTCCACCAGGTCTGCGACCCAATCCAGTGCCCGATGTAGAGTGCGTGGCTATCGAGGCTTGCCATCCGAATCCCTGCCACGAATCCGCCCTGTGCCTTCCCGGACCATCGAACAACCCTGTGTGCCAGTGCCCACCGAATTTAGTCGGCGATCCCTACTTGAAAGGGTGCCAGCCAGAAGGCTACTGCGCCAGCGCCAGGGACTGCCCAGTTCACTCCGTCTGCCATAATCATCGTTGCGTGAACCCCTGTGAAAATGCTTGCGGACCCAACTCGATCTGCGAGGTCCTGAACGGGCAACCTGTCTGCAAGTGTATTCACAGATTCGTGCCGTCCTCGAAGGGCCCGGACGATGGATGCGTCCGCACCACGAGTTACTGCAACGTGGACGCTGATTGTGAGGAAAGCGTTTGCCTCGAGGGACAGTGCATAGGTAGGTCGATTTTTAATGGTTTCGTGGGAAATGTTTCTGGGATTAGGAACTTCTGTAAGAGGTAGCCTGGAATAAGAGACCTCGGAGGGTGGGCGCACAGTGAGACGAACTGCACTTTTTTGTGTCAAAATCGTAGAACTTTGGTAGGAATAAGATAGAGGGATGAATCTTTTCCGAGGATTAAAGCTAAGATGTTGCGGAATAAGGGAAAATTATTGAAAAAGTATGACAAACAAGTTTTGACCTCGAAAATCTATGTCAAAGTTGACATTTTCGAAGAAAATTCTCGTTTTTCTGTTATAATGTGTGGTTGAAGTTTTTCTTTGACTTGTTACACATCATTCCCTATAGATTTTAACGCGCTGAATTCCAATCTGGCCGCAGAATTTGTTTATTTAGAGAGATAGTAAGGAATTGTATAATTATTGTTCGTTGCAGCTGTCTGTCGAGCCGCGACCGACTGTTCCGCCAGCGAGAAGTGCGTGAACAGCAAGTGCATGGTTCCTTGCGTCACTCACAGTCAATGCCAAGTCGAGCAGGCATGCGTGAGTGGAGCGTGCATCCTGGGATGTCGGAGCAACAAGAACTGCCCTACTACTGAGTCCTGCATCAACAACAAGTGTCAAGGTATCCCTTTGAAGCTGAAGGAAACCTTTCCTCGTCCCACCGAACAGTGACCAGCACCGCTTCTTCCAGATCCGTGCAAGAGCAAGGACATCTGCGGTCCGAACGCGATCTGCAGTTGCAGCAACCACGCCATCACTTGCACCTGCCCCCTTGGCTTCCACGGGAACCCCACGCCGCAGCAAGGCTGCGTCAGGGTGCCCAACATATGCGAGGGTCCCCAGGACTGCCCCAGCCAGCACCTGTGCGTGTCTGGGTTCTGTCAGTGCCAGTGCAGCGAGCAGAACAACTGCGCGGAAGGAGAGCGCTGCAGAAATGGCATTTGCGTGAAGATCTGCTACAGCGACAGCAACTGCTTACCAGGCGAGCTCTGCATCGATGGCCTCTGCGAGGTAGGCTGCACCTCTGACGCTGGTTGCAAGGACGACGAGGTTTGCATCAACAACAAATGCAGGTGCGTGCTGATCTCTGAGGATATGTCAGTTTCCGTAGACGAATTTGGTAGCTCATTCGATTTTCTTCGTTGTCGTCTTCAGATGCGGTCACGGATTCATCGCTGGGTCAGAACACTGTCTAGATGTCAACGAGTGCGACGACCACCCTTGTCACTCTTCAGCGGACTGCGTTAATCTCCACGGATCCTACCGCTGCGTCTGTCCCCAGGGAACTGCTGGCGATCCTGTCGGCTCAGGCTGCGTGATTCCTCACCAGTGCACGGTCCACGCGGACTGTCACGATACGCAGGCTTGCATCCAACAAAATTGCACCGATCCTTGTTCCCTCGGCGACTGTGGGCCGAACACCGTTTGCTCGGTCCTGGACCACACTGTTGCTTGCCAGTGCCAGCCTGGGTATATTGGTGATTCTTCGGGATGCTTCAGGGTCGAGTGCCTCTCCAACAACGACTGCCCCACGGACAAGTATTGCAATCAGGACACTAACAAGTGCAGCAGTAAGTGCACGATACTGCGCAGCTGAATTTAATTTAATCTAGATGTATTTGATTAACTGTGTAATTGATTTGATTTTTATAATTATTTAGGCCCCTGCAACCAACTGAACTGCGGCTACGGAAACTGCGTCGCTGCGAACCACGTTGGAGTGTGCAAATGTTTCCCAGGCTTCGTTTTAGTGGGTGACGTCTGTGTGGATGTAAATGAGTGTTTGGAGAACCCTTGTCACTCCACTGCGGTGTAAGTATTCCTTTGCTCTAGTGTACTATTATAATGCAACAGCGATAGGTTTCTCACAATGTAATTCTGCGATTGTGGTCTCTCTACAGTTGCCAGAACACAGAGGGCTCGTTCTCCTGCTTCTGCCCTCACGGTTTAGTAGGTGACCCCTTCAAATCAGGCTGCAAGCAACCTGGCGACTGCTTCACGGACTTCGACTGTCCGAACTCTGCTGCCTGCGTCGACAACAGATGCACTAATCCTTGCGACGTGGCGACAGTCTGCGGCAGAAACGCGGAGTGCTTCGTTAAGGACCACGTTTCCCTTTGCAGGTGTCCTGGTCAGACCACTGGTAACCCAACGGTAAGTGTTCGGCTTCTATAACGCGAATGACAGAGCAACTCTGTACGAGATCATTTTTCCGAATTCAGTCCGAGTGCATACATCTGGAGTGCAACTACCACAGCGACTGCAGTCACTCGGACGCGTGCTTCGATCACAAGTGCGTCGACCCTTGCTCTCTACCGAACGTCTGTGGCCAAGGAGCAGATTGCTCTCCGCTGAACCACAGTGCAGTGTGCACCTGCCAACCTGGTGGAACAGGCGACCCGAATCTTGGCTGCACCCCTGTACAGTACTGCAAGTCTGACTCGCAGTGCGCGACTGGGTCGGCCTGCAACGGTGGCATATGCACAGGCAAGTGAAAGTTAAGGAGAATTTAGTTTGCTTGCTTCTGGGTAGGCAGTTTATAAAGTTGATGTGCACTTCGCAGCGCTCTGCGGTAGCACAAGAGACTGCATAGGCGACCAACTCTGCATTAACGGTCTCTGTCAGCCCACCTGCAAGAGCAACTCTAGCTGTCCTGAGTACCAATACTGCCACAACAACATTTGCGTTCAAGAGCTGCGCTGCACCGCTGACGATGATTGTTCGTACGATGAGAGGTGCATCAAGAATAATATTGGTCAGGCAGAGTGTCAGAAGGCTTGCGAGCTGGTTCTCTGCGGACGCAACGCCGAGTGCAATGCGGACAATCACCTAGCCGTGTGCTCCTGCCAGGCAGAGTTCTTCGGGAACCCCAAGGATGACAAGATCGGCTGCCAGCCTATCGAGTGTCAGAGCAACGATGACTGCAGCGAGGAGAAGATCTGTGACACCCACAAGTGTCGAATTGCTTGTCTGGCGCATAATCCTTGCAGCGTTAATGCTATATGCACTGCGGAGAGACATGTCCAGGTGATAATTTGTTGATTTCTTGATTTCTTGATTTGTTGATTTCTTGATTTGTTGATTTGTTGATTTGTTGATTTGTTGATTTGTTGATTTGTTGATTTCTTGATTTCTTGATTTCTTGATTTCTTGATTTCTTGATTTCTTGATTTCTTGATTTCTTGATTTCTTGATTTCTTGATTTCATGATTTCTTGATTTCTTGATTTCTTGATTTCTTGATTTGCAGGTAAATCTTTAAATTATTGGGGTTTAAAGTGATGGAGGCGTAGTTCGAGTCGTTTTCTGTATTGTAAACCTTCCTCACAATGCTACTTTCGATTTTCAGATTTGCACATGTCAGCCAGGGTACACTGGAGAACCAACCCGCGGCTGTCAGCTGATCGACTACTGTCTGAACGAACCCTGCGCTCCTGGAGCTCTGTGCGAGAATTCTAGGGGGTCCTACAAGTGTCACTGTCAACAAGGAATGGTTGGTGACCCGTACAACAGCGGCTGCCAGCCTCCGGTTGAATGTCTTCTGGATGACGACTGCCCATTGACTGCCAAGTGCATAAACGTGAACAATGTACCCAAGTGTTTCGGTATGTATTGAAAATTGGGATGTGAATCCCAAGTTTAGTGTTTCAACAGTGTTACGATATCAGTGGATTCTCAGAATTAGATTTCAGTGTCTAAATAGTATTTAACGATATCAATCTTTATTCCTGACGTTTTAGACGTTTGTTCACGAACGCAATGTGGACCAAACTCGGATTGCGCCGCCCTCAATCATGCTGCAGCCTGCCAATGTCGATCGGACTACGAAGGGGATCCAAATAACTTGAGTGTAGGCTGTAGACCGAAGCCAGTTGTTTGCTCAACAGCCACGGACTGCGCACCCAATACTTATTGTTACGAGGGAATTTGCCGACGTGAGTATTATCAATCGAGCAGATAAGATCAAGTGTGAATTGCGACGGTAATTGGAAATTCCTGCAGCGTCCTGCCAATCGGACGAAGAGTGCAATCTGTCGGACATGTGCATAAATGGACAATGCTTAGATCCTTGCAATATTAGAGCTGCGTGCGGAATAAACGCGGAATGCGACGTGAGGAGCCATATTAAACAGTGCAGCTGCCCTCCAGGTTTCACCGGTAACTCGGAGGTGGAGTGTGTCAGACGTAAGTCCTTTCAATGTTTAGAAAGATGGTGTTATGTAGACTTGTATCACTTGATGTATGCTGTCGATGCACTCGTTTACCCGAACTACTTGACCAAGTTCCGCCAAGATTTCTCCTATTGGGAAATCAGTATGTTTCTTCATTCATCTACTGTGGTATTGTATTAGGAGTTCTTCTGTAACTGGGTGATCCAAATTCTCCGGGTTCTCCGAATTCTCGGAGCTCCCCGAGTTCTCAAAGATTCCCAAGTTCTATCAGAAATTATTTTAAACCCACCCCACTTCCCAGCCAAAACCCAGCAACACCCACCCAACTAAAAATCCTCAATGCCCGCAGTGCCAGTGTCCTGCAGAGACACCAACGACTGCAACGAGGGCAACACCTGCCGCGACAACGTCTGCCTGCCCATATGCACCAGCGACAACGAGTGCGCGTTCAACGAGAAGTGCGTCCGCGACAACTGTCTGTTGACCTGCAGGCTCGACAACGACTGTTTCCTAGGTCACATATGCTTGCACAACATGTGCACCTTCGGCTGTCGCGCCGACGAGGACTGCAACGCGAACCAGGCCTGCATCACCAACAAATGCATCGACCCCTGCGAGGCAACCCCGTGTGGACCGAACGCCAAATGCACAGTGTTCAATCAGAGAGCCACTTGCTCGTGCCCCGCAGGATTCATACCGAATCCCACCGCTAAAGTAGCTTGCCTGAGGTCACCAGGAACCGCCTGCCAAGCCAACAGGGACTGTGCCACGGGGACAGCGTGCATGGGAGGCGTTTGCACGCCCGTCTGCTCCACAGACTTGAACTGCTTGAGCAACGAGCGCTGCGACTCTTCCGGCATCTGCAAGTCCCTGTGTAGAAGGGACGAGGACTGTAGAAGTGGAGAAATTTGCGAGGGCCTCGTCTGCGCGATTGGATGTCGAGCGGACGTGGAGTGCCAGGAGAATTACGCTTGCAGAAACAACCAGTGCCAAGGTACGAAGTTCAGCGCTCGAACATCTCTCACTTCTCTTTGATCGATCCTCTTCATACTCGTGATTTCTCCTATAGATCCCTGCGCCGTTCCTGATGCTTGCGGAGTGAACGCCAAGTGCTCGGTCGTGAATCATCAAGAATTATGTTCCTGTCCCGCGCCTCTGGGTGGAGATCCTCTGGTTGGATGCAAGCAGGCTTTCCTGCCCTGCTCCACCGAACTGGACTGCCCCAGTGGTCAGACTTGCTACGGACGATCCTGCTATGCCACTTGCAGAAGGTAGAATAATTTACAGAATTAAATAGTATCAGTTTCTCCGGTTAGTCTGAGATTGACCGCGACCTGGTTCGTTTTCTAGCGACGCTAATTGCCTGAGCGACGAACGCTGCGACGGAGGAATCTGCAAGGCGATCTGCAACAGCGACGATCACTGCGGGGCTAATCAGATATGCCTGAACAGGCTGTGCGACATTGGCTGTCGCAGCGACAACACGTGCCCCAACGATGAGTCCTGTGTGAACAATAAGTGCAGAAGTGAGGAGCTTGGATCCCTTGAAAGGCAGTTGGTTCTTTAGCTCAGGATATCTCTGAAACTAATTGACTTCCTTCTAGATCCCTGCGAAGGTGGCAAGGCTTGTGGAGAATGCGCAGGGTGCCGCGTAGTCAACCACGTGGCGCAGTGCAGCTGCCCAGCCAACTACTATGGCAATGCACTGAGCACCTGCGTGAAGTCTATGATCCCTTGCGACGGATCTTGCGAGTGCGATGAAATAGGCTTCTGCACCAACAGTTGCTTCAACCAGGACCAGTGCTCCTGCGGGGAGGTCTGCCACTCTGGGAAGTGTCGCATTAAGTGTGACATTAACAACACCTGTCCGAAGGTACCGTCAAAGAGAATATCAGAAAGATCTGCTGTGAAAAAACCATAACTGAATTCAAAGGAATTTATTCGACTTATTCAGAAATGCGTTAAGACTAGTCGTTCGTTCAGGTTCAGTCTAAGTGTTTCTTGGATGATTGCAGGGTTACGTTTGCGACGGAGGACTGTGCCTTATCGGTTGCCGCACCCACACAGATTGCCCGTCTTCGTTGTCCTGTATAAACGGCCAGTGCGAAGACCCGTGCTCCGCCAATGGCTCGCCTTGCGGTATCAACGCTCTCTGTCGCGTCTCGAACCATCGCGCAGTCTGCCTGTGCCCTGAAGGTTTCCAGGGAGAACCTAGCCAAGAATGCTACCAACTGGAGTGCCACCGGGACGACGACTGCGAGGCGAACAAACGGTGCAGCGATGACGGGGTTTGCACGAATCCTTGCCTTCAGCACGGCGTTTGCGGCTTCAACGCGCAGTGCAGAGTGATGAACAGGAAGGCGCAGTGTTCGTGTCCACCTGGGCACTATGGAAATCCCAAGATCAACTGCAAGAAAGGTACGGGAGCTGGAGATTTGGATAGAGTTCCGCGTGGTTCTTAAGATGCTACTTGTAGAGGGTCCTAGGAGCTTGTAGATCTGTAGGGTTCCTTTGAACCTGTGAACTAGGTCCTAAGTGTGTTAACCGATGCTTCAGGAGGGGACCAATGCCTGAGGAGACCCTGCGGCGTGAACGCCAAGTGCAGAGAAACCTTGAACGGCTTTGAGTGCACTTGCGACCCTGGATGCCACGGAGATCCACACCAGGCTTGCATCTGCGAGGGAGGAGAGCTCTGCAGGGACACTCGTTGCGGGTTAAACGCTGCCTGCCGGATCTACAAGAACCAACCTCAGTGCTACTGTCCACCGAACTTCCCATTCGGCGATCCAATGCATGGCTGTAAGTAGTTGAAGAGTAACATCTATAGATGACAGAATTGCTAACGATTCCATATTTCCTGATGATGAAATCTTCCTCGTTTATACTACCTACTTTAGTCATCTCTTTTAAATGATTCTTCCGAGCTGTCTCGTAGAAGATATCGAAGCTGAACTTTGCCCTACGATTTAACAATTTACACGTGCGCGATTTTGGATGACAGGTAGCGTGGAGAAGAGCCTAGGCGACTGTCGCACGAACGGGTGCGGCAAGGGGGCTGAGTGTATCCGCGACGGCACGATATTCGTATGCAGGTGTCCACCAGGCACCACCGGCTCCCCGGAAGTCGAGTGCAGCACAGGTAAGGGACGGCCTACTAACTGTTTAACCGGGCGGATCGATTAATTCCATGTACAGCATTTGTGACTAGCGAGCTGAATACTGACGATCAGAGGAACATGGTCCGTAGAATAACCATGTATCGTCTAAGTAGGAGTTTGAAGTAATACATAGATGTATTAATACAGTGAAATCGTTTAACAATAATCGAGAGACAGATGTGATTGGACCGAATTGCCAGATATTATATTATAACATACGTACGACACTGGATCTACCCGACAACAATATATCTACATATATATACCTTGTACATAGATCTACATAGTCAGGCATACTGTACATAATGTGTCCGAGAGGAAGGAACACGTTTCACACATGTCTCACACATAACTATTCATATGTAGAATGTTTATTTCAGTATCCAATCTGTCTTGAAGGGAATCGCCCTAAATGAATGCTAATGAAAGAAATAGAGAAAAAAAAATGAAAAAAAAATGATATTAAGAGAGAGACGTATAACGTTAGACGGCATTCGAGATTGCGACGAGAAGGTACACATATTTACAGTGAACACAAACCGATGATCCGTTTTTCTTTTTTTTTGTTTCTGTTTTGTTTTTTTTTCTTTACTATTTTTTTTTTATAGACCATAGGATTAATGTGATATACAGATTGGGAACTGCGAAAGGGACATTCTCATATACCCATGCTTGTTATATTTTTGCTGGATTTATTCACTGTTACATTATTATTTTTTTCCCCTCTTTTATTCTCTTGAGATCTGTGGGGGCTTGTGTTTGTAAATATCGCTGCTTGCCAATGTATTTACGTATACATATGCACACCCGTATGTATATACGTATATATCATACATTCTCTCTCTGTAATCGACGAGAGGTAATCGTGTCTCGTGTATTGTCGCAAAGAGAAATAGTGTTGTAAAGTTTCTATTATTTTTTTTTTTTCAACACTTCTTCACAGAGCCTACCCTACTATTTCCGTATCGTCGGATACGAAAAAGCATGTGGTTTATGTTATTTGTGAGAAAGTTTCTTTTCACAGTTCTTATATATGCTTTTTTTTCTTTTTTTTCCTGTCCCACCACCCGTCGATCCACCGACCACCGTCACACCGCCACCGTCCACCGTCACAACACACGACTCTCTCTCCAACAAACGGGGGAAAACAAAAATACCAAAAAAAAAAAAAAAAAAACTGACTGGGGGTTTAGAGCGCGAATGCACCAGCGACCCAGAGTGCCCGAACGAAAAGGCGTGCATAAACCTGCAGTGCGTGGACCCGTGCGGTCTCCGTGGCGCCTGCGGCATCAACGCGCTGTGCCGTGTGGTTCTGCACAAGCCCCGTTGCTCCTGTCCCCAGTGCTACATCGGCATGCCCCGCACCGCCTGTCATCCAGATCCTAAATGCGACACGCTGAATCCCCGACCCGCGCCGACCATCGGCTGCTCCTCCGACCGCGACTGCCCGGAGAGCCTGTCGTGTCACACGCGGACCGGCGAGTGCCGCGACCCCTGTCTCAGCTCCCGTTACGCGTGCGACGTGAACAAGAGGTGCCAGGTGCGGAACCACAGGCCCACCTGCGTGTGCAAGTACGGGTTCGTGGTGAACGAGGTCGGCGAGCTGACCTGCGCCCCGGACACCTTGACCTGCGCCAGGGACTTCGATTGCCCGTCGAACGCCGCGTGCGTGAACGGGAAATGCCAGAACCCGTGTAACGTCCTAAAGAGAAACCGTCCATGCCCGGCCGATAAAACCTGCGACGTCCTGGACCACCGTCCCGTCTGCATATGCACACAGAACTGCAATCCCTCCCTCTCCATTTGCCTGCGAGACAGTGGCTGCTCCCCAGACTTGGCGTGCCGCAACTATCGCTGCGTGGACCCATGCAGAAACTCCACCTGTCCGGCTGATGCCCCCTGTTACGTGGAGGAGCACAAGCCTATCTGCAAGTTCTGTCCCCCCGGCTTTGTGCCAGATACTAAATACGGATGCATGGAAGGTAAACACCATTTCTCACCACCTATCTCTCGCTCTCTATACTTTTCGCCTTTTCTTTCCACTCTGTCTACTATCTCTACTCTCTCTCTCTCTCTCTCTCTCTCTCTCTCTCTCTCTCTCTCTCTTCTTCTGTTCTGTTCTGTCTCTCACTATTCTCTTTCACCGTTCAACCGATCTAGCCGATCTAGCACCGACGCTCCACGAAAATATCCGTCGCACGGATCTGTCTAGGGCTGTTTACGCACTTTTTAGGCCTCACACTAGGACATACCAGTTGCTACTCTTTCCAGGTTTCCGACACCGTTCAGACAGCGGAACCGTGCCGTTTACGGAACTCGGAATAGTTGCCACTGGAATCTCACAATGAGTTCTTAACCGTTTGTCGTTGCTCATCGACGTTCATCGTTACGTACAATTACGAAAGCGCTTCCGTTGTCTGAACGACAGAAAGTTTCAGGTTCCATAGCCACAGATACAACTCTTGACCCGCCCCAGAATACCTATGTACTCCCCGCTCTACTCTGTCAACGTCCTGTTCAAGGATTATTTTCTCCGTTACATCTGTCTCTGTAAAGATCTAATTTAATCACATACTTCCAAGCAGACCTAGCTTACCCTGTTGTTGCCCGAGCATGCTGACTGACTCGAACTTAATTCCGTAGATCACTTGGAGTAAACCTTGTACGAATGCGTAGTGCCATAGTCTAATGAGAGAGCGCTTGAATGTTGTTTTTTTTTCCAGCTTCTTTACTTATGCCCCCGATCTCTGTTCGATCGCTGTGCGTTATATATTTGTATATTGTATCTGCAGCAGTTCTCCAGCACACGACCAACTATTTCTGCGAGTCCAATGACGATTGCAGGGACACAGACGCCTGTGTCGAAGGGTCCTGCGTTGATCCTTGCGTCGATCGATGTCGATCGCCGGATCGGTGTCGGGTTAAAGCACACAGGCCTGTTTGTGGCTGCGACGACGACGATGATCGTTGCGTAGACTCTAGCACCGCTACACAGGAGACTCATGAAACGACTACACTTTCGACTACCAACACACAGTCCAGCAACTTAGAATATACTGTTTCTACTGGTGACGAGGGAGTCGCAACTGTTTCTTACTCCGGTGGGAGTAAACTATCGTCGAGTGAATTGAATACCGAGTCCTCTGCAACTTCTGAGACCTTTGAGACTTCTACTGAATCCTTTGGAAGTTCTACTGAGTACTTTGGAACTTCTACTGAGTCCTCTGCAACCTCTGAGTCAACGACTGCAGAGTCGAGTACCTTAGAATATACTGCTTCCACTTTCAACAAGCAAATTTCAACAGCTTCTTACACTAGTGGGAGTACAGTATCTCCGAGTGAATTGAGTACTGAGTCCTCTGTAACTTCTGGGTCCTTTGAAACTTCTACTGAGTCTGCTGCAACTTCCGAGTCAACCACTACAGAATCGAGTACCTTAGAATCTACCACTTCCACTTTGAACCAGGAAATCTCAACAGCTTCCTACTCTGGTCAGAATACAGTATCCTGGAGTGAACTGTTCACAGAGCCCATTGAAAACCCAGTTATTGAAGAAAGTACTTCTTCCGTGGAAGACACATCGATTTTGTCAACAATAGCTGTCGATTCTTTTGAAAATGTGACGGTGTCAGCGACGACGTCTGTTGCAGTAAATGTTATCAGTAGCACCGTAGTTTCCACAACTAATTTTGAAGGTTCAGAGAATACAACTCCTGGTGTTGGAGCCTTTAGTACGACCTCTTTCGAAGTACCTACTGTAAGAGACATTTTAGATGAAAGTACAGAGCATGTCCCGACAGTTGGGGATATTGAATTGACTACTTATCAAAGGTTTGAGACAAGTACTATGCCGTCCATGGCGAGTACACAGTACAGTACGACTACAGATAAAATAACAGAAAGTACCATCGTGTCATCCACTGACTTCGCGACGTTGCAACCAGTTTCTGCTTGGACGAAGTCTGAAACAACTCCTTTTACTGATTTTGATACGACAGAGCATAGAACTGTGCCTTATACTGCAGAATCCACAACGGAAGTGCCAGTATCTCGGGGAATGAGTAGCACTACCGAAGTGTCTAGAGCGACCGAATCGAACGAAGTGCAAGTAGTCACTCCGATTCATTCACCACAAAGTACTTCTTCGGTGAAGGGAGTTGTTACAGTAACGCCTATCTACACAGGAGAATATACTACTGAAACACCAATGGAAGCTACAGAAGTTGCAGCCACGTCTACTGAGAGTACTATGTTTGTAGACAATTCTACAGCTATGCAAGTTACTATAGAAGGCTCGAATTTATTATCGACCGAGGGAGTTCAGTTTGTAACTGTTACTGCACAGTATCCTTCAGAACAAGAGACAACTGTAGCATTTTCGAGTGAACGATATTCCACGGAAAAGTCTTCAACAACTGAACAGTATTCCACAGAACGAAGTTCAGTAATTGATCATTCCACTGAACCATTTTCAACAACAGTACAATATTCCACAGAGCAGCCCTTAGTACCTGAACAGTCTTCAACAACGGAGCAATTCACCACAGAACACCTTCCAACAACTGAACACTATTTCACAGTACAGCCTGTCACAATTGAGAAAGTTACGACAGAACACCCTTCAACCACGGAGCAAATCACCACAGAACACGCTTCTACAACTGAACATTATGTCACGATACAGCCCATCACAACTGAGCAAGTCACCACAGAACACCGTTCAACCACGGAACAAATCACCACAGAATATCCTCCAACAACGGAGCAAGTCAACACAGAATACCCTTCAACAACTGAACACTATTTCACAGTACAGCCTGTCACTGAGCAAATCACCACCGAACACCCTTCAATAACGGAGCAAATCACCACAGAACATCCTTCAACAACGAAGCAAATCAACACAGAATACCCTTCAACAACTGAATATTATTTCACGGTACAGCCTGTCATAACTGAGCAAATCACCACAGGATACCCTCCAACAACGGAGCAAGTCAACACAGAATACCCTTCAACAACTGAACATTATTTCACAGTACAACCTGTCGCAACTGAGCAAATCACCACAGGATACCCTCCAACAACGGAGCAAGTCAACACAGAATACCCTTCAACAACTGAACATTATTTCACAGTACAACCTGTCGCAACTGAGCAAATCACCACAGAACACCCTCCAACAACGGAGCAAGTCAACACAGAATACCCTTCAACAACTGAACACTATTTCACAGTACAGCCTGTCACAACTGAGCAAGTCACCACAGAACACCGTTCAACAACGGAGAAATACACCACAGACCATCCTTCAACAACGAAGCAAGTCAACACAGAATATCCTTCAACAACTGAACATTATTTCACAGTACAACCTGTCGCAACTGAGAAAATCACCACAGAACACCCTCCAACAACGGAGCAAGTCAACACAGAATACCCTTCAACAACTGAACATTATTTCACAGTACAGCCCGTCACAACTGAGCAAGTCACCACAGAACACCGTTCAACAACGGAGAAATACACCACAGACCATCCTTCAACAACGGAGCAAGTCAACACAGAATACCCTTCAACAACTGAACACTATTTCACAGTACAGCCTGTCACAACTGAGCAAGTCACCACAGAACACCGTTCAACAACGGAGAAATACACCACAGACCATCCCCAGACTACTGAGTTCACTGAACAACTTTCAACAACGGAGCACTTCACAGAACAATTCCAAACAACTGTACAATACTCTACAGAATCTTCACCAACAACTATACAGTATTCCACAGAACAATATTCAACCACAGAACAATCATCCCCCGAGTTACACCTCATCACGACCACACCCACGACTACCTCAGGATGTTCAGGCTGCGAGCATACCACCGCCGGTTCAACCTGCGAAAGCTGTTCGAACGGAACATGCCCAAGCTTTTGCAATTCGAACGCTACCTGTTCAGATAAGTCGAAATGCGACGTACCGAGTCATCGGCCCGTGTGCTTCAACCTAACAGTCGACCAGAGTACGGCTAATTGTAGCATACTCCCAGGTAAAAGATCTCTGTTATCGGGAGCTCTGTAAATGTTCTCGTGTTCTTTCACTGCCAATGTGTCGCCACCACGAACATTTGTCTCCAGTGTGTCCCATCGTGGTGGGTCCAGATGAAAATTGGGGGCAACCAATTCTGGAGAGTTGTCGCTTCGACCTGCACGGTCTCGAGCAGAGTATCGCTTCCGGGGAACGGTACCGGAAGTGCATCACACGAGTAGAACATTTCCACGTAGAGTTACTGTCGCACGTTGTCCAGTGCAGACGATGGACCTGCTGCATTTAGCGCTCTTTGCATGCTGTACATTACTGTGCCTCTGCACGATCTCTCCTCGCTTATCTATGCGTAATAATTAATTGTAATTTCTCTGTGGAATTCACTGCTGAAGGGCACCCTCGGTTTCGATGATACATGGAAGATTTGATTTTATATCGAGGCTGGAGTAATCGAGGAATATTGAAACGGGATGGTACCCTTTAACAGTGGGCGGACTAACGACTATTTCTGGGCTTTACACATGTAACACGAAAACCATTATATGTTTTAGGAATTAGGGGAACGTGTATATTCGTTTTGTGTATTGTTTAATGTGTTTTCGAAGATACTCGTGTAGGCATAAGTGTATGTGTTGTCGTGTACGTATCTTGGGAATTATTCGTTTAGAGAGAATCATTAGACGAGTGATAATTGGATAGATGTGGAAAGTAACTCGCGGATAGCCAGAGTTTTAGCGTTAGAAAACCGACGGATGGTTATTCTGAGCTTCTAATATTGCTTCGTTTCGTCAGATACCAAGTGCAGAACCCACGACGACTGTCTTTCCCAACTGGCGTGCATAAATCATCAGTGCTTGAACCCGTGCACCGTCGACAACCCCTGCGACTTCGTCGAGGTCTGCCACGTTCAGGACCACAGGCCAGTTTGCGTGAAAGGTAGAATATCAATTTGCATCAAACGATATCTGGATGCAAGGGGTGATCGCAGAAGAGAAAATTAATCAAAAAGAGTTTAACTTTCGAGGTCCTGTAATCAGTAAAGCGCCACTTGCATCCACGAACAAAGTGCACGTTTCCCCCTCGACTAATCGATATATTTCCAAATTTCCTCAGACATATCAAACGACACGAATTGCCCGTACTGCCCAGCAGGAATGCAGTGCGATCCAGCGACTTACACTTGCGTGAAAGGTTTGTACAAACGACGAGCACCTCCGTCACGATCTCTCACGTGTTTCCACTCTGTACAGCGAACGATCGGTTCTCTCTGTAAATATGTATGTACTGTACATAACTCGTGCAATTTCGACTTCTCTAAAACGCACACGTTCGATCTTCCACCCTGCCGCGATTTTACTCTCGACTCCACGAATCTTTGACTCCACACGACGATGTTTCCCCTACGTACCTGCGAATCGCTCGAACGCGACGCAGCCTGGATCCTCGCGCACCACCACGCGATACTCTCTGTTTCATACATGCCGATCCGCCTGAGCAGCATGCTCACACGCAAGACCACGCAAATCGCGGCTCCTCTACCTTTTACTCTCGCGCGCACTCTTTCTCGGGGCTACACGGGCTCTTCTCGATCTTTTCTCTAGCGGGTTGCACTAGCGACAAAGATTGCCCGTTGACCACGGCGTGCATCGCGGGCACTTGCCAGGAGCCGTGCCTCGTGCGCAACCCGTGCGCCAAGAACGCGATCTGCATCAACACGAACCATCGGGCCGAGTGCAGCTGCGACGATGGCTACCACGGAAACGGCTTTCTGTACTGTGCCTTAGGTAATTGCAGTAGAGAAAGAAACGTCACGCTTGCATTAGTATGCATTCGTAATTAATCGACGAGTGAATGTGGATTTAATGGCGATTTTAGAGGACGAAGGCAAGAACATCTGCCACTACAACGAGGACTGTCCACCGAGCAAGTACTGCGATCGCCTCAACAGACTTTGCATCGACCCCTGCACGGAGACCGATTGCGGCGCGAATGCAAACTGTCTGCCAGTGAACCACCAGGCACAGTGCAAGTGCTTGCCAGGATACGAGGGCAATCCTCTGCTTGGGTGCACGACTGGGTCCTCCGATCCCTGCGTGCCTAATCCTTGTGGCCTGGACGCGATGTGCGAGAACGATAATGGCAATCCCATCTGCTTCTGCCCGAAGGGGTTGACTGGCAACCCCTTTGAACAGTGCAGTAAGTGTCTCGCTTTCTAATGGCGAACCGAAGAAGAATTTTAGTATTCATTGATCAATATGAAATTACTCCTCAGTCCCAGATGGCGACCAGTGCCAAGGTAACCCCTGTGGATTGAACTCTGGCTGTCGGGTAGTAGCAGGCCAAGTCAGGTGCTTCTGTCTGCCAGGGTACGAGGGAACACCTCCTCAAACCCCCTGCGCACTTCCAAGCAACCCTTGCGAACCGTCCCCTTGCGGACCCAACACTCAGTGCACAATCCTGGTCAACGGTCTCTCGAAGTGTACCTGTCTGCCTGGTTACATCGAGACTCCCAACACTATCAGAGGATGCGCGCCCAAGTCTGACCAGTGCAGTCCTAATACTTGTGGGCTTGGTGCGGCGTGCGACGCGGACAGAGTGCCTCCTTGCTACTGTCCCCCGCACACCGTTGGCAATCCTTACCAGAGCTGTGCAGGTAGGCGTCGAAACGTGCAAATTTAGTGAAGTTATAGCAGTGATTCCCCAACCTGTGGGTCGCGAAGTGTTTTCTGGGGTTCTCTGCGGTTATTTTTAGGTGACGATTTATTTTAATATGGTGGAATATTGCCATATTCTATTAATGATGTAACACTGATTTTCCATGAATGAAAGGAGGGAAATATTTACCTTGCCTTATATGGGGGTGGGGGTCGCAGGTTAATTGAATATCATAAAAGGGGATTGCGATACAAAAAAGATTGGGAAACACTGCGTTATAGGAAAGGAAGCTGATCTGTTTTCTGCTCCTAGCACCTCCACCGAACGTCCACGACTCATGCTTACTTGTCCCCTGCGGCAAGAACGCGATCTGCGTCTCAGAAGAAGGCGTCGCGAAATGCAAGTGTGTCCCTCCGTACATCGGCAACCCGTACATGGACGGCTGCGAGGCGGAGTGCCTCGTGAACCAGGACTGCGAAAGTCACCTGGCGTGCTTCAATCAGCACTGCAGGGATCCCTGCCCAGGTGTGTGCGGCGCTAACGCGAAGTGCGAGGTTGATAATCACGTTCCAGTCTGTTCCTGTCTTCGGGGATACACGGGGGATCCATTTGGCTCTTGCAAAATCGAGAAGTCGCGTAAGTCGTTGCGAGAATCCAACTGCATTCGCCAATTCTGTGTATGTATATTGTTTTAAATCTGACTTTGTGATTGGTACGTTCAGCTCTCCCAGCTCAGAACCCTTGCATGCCATCGCCATGCGGACCACACAGCATCTGTCGCGTGATGAACGACCGCGCTGTGTGCTCCTGCAGCCCAGGGTACCATGGTACGCCACCTTCCTGTCGCCCAGAGTGTCTAGTCAGCTCGGAGTGTCCTGCACACTTGGCCTGCATCGGTCAAAAGTGCGGAGACCCTTGTCCTGGGTTGTGTGGCCAGAACGCTTTGTGCCAGGTGGTCAATCACAATCCCATTTGCAGCTGTCCTTCAGAGTTCACTGGGGATCCTTTCACGCAATGCTTCAAGGAAGGTAATATCCCAAATGTTTCGTTAGTCTGCACCAGATTTCTGAGTTCCCTACCTCCGGACACCTGAAGCACCATTAATTCTAGCCATGGAAGTCAATTTTTGCCCTTTAATGCCCCCGGACTCGAGATACAAAGTTGAAACTTGCCATCAATGGTTTTGCTTTTAAGGGGGGAATCCTATTCTTTGGGCTAAAAACATAGCAAAATTTGGGACTTTCTTTTACGAATCCAACGATTTGATTCATCTAAAATTTGGTCCATGTTTTGATGCATCTTTGAAGAAGCTGCAAGTTTTTTTTTATTAATTTTTAACCATAAATATAGTAGTTATGCATGATCGACCATCACGCCGCGCAAAATAAAAAAAAAACTGCAACTTCTTCAAGGATGAATAAAAACATGGTTCAAATTTCTGATGAATCGAAATGCTAGTTTCTTCGAAAAAAATCCTAAATTTTGCTATGTTTTTAGCCCATAAAAGAGGATTCCCCCCTTAAAAGCTTTCGAATGCCCCCATCGCTATACCCTTTCCAGGGAATGATCTCGGAGATTCACGTTTTGTGACGTTTTTTACTAGTCTCACCGCCGCCAGGACCAAAGAATCCTTGCCTACCCACGCCCTGTGGGCCGAATGCAGACTGTCGCGTGCAAGAGGACCATCCCGTCTGCACCTGCATCAGTGGCATGTTCGGCGCCCCACCAAATTGCAGACCAGAATGTCTGATCCATCAGGACTGTCCAAACTACCTGGCTTGCGTCCAGAAGAAATGCATCGATCCTTGCGCTGGATCCTGTGGATTCAACACCAACTGCACTGTGCAGAACCATCGGCCCATGTGCCAGTGCTACGGTGGCTACGAGGGTGATCCTTTCTCTGGGTGCAGCAAAGGTGCGAGCTTCTTCTATGAAAACTTAGATCCTTTTGCTAGGACACACCTTCAGGGTTTTGTACTTTCCTCCGCTCTAGCCCAGAAATTTATTTACATTGCATTCATTCTGTATTTCACAGCTTCCTTCCCAGTGTCGCTGCCATGCGATCCATCCCCATGTGGCGCGAACGCCGTCTGCAAGGAACGCAACGGAGCCGGCTCCTGCACGTGTTTGCCAGACTACACGGGAGATCCTTACACAGGATGCAGGCCAGAGTGCGTCCAGAACTCCGACTGCGTTCAGAGCAAGGCCTGCGTGAACAACAAGTGCAAGGACCCTTGCGTGGGCGCGTGCGGCATAAACGCCCAGTGTCAAGCGATCAATCACCGAATTTCGTGCAGTTGCTTGTCTGGCTACACCGGGGACCCTCTTAAATCCTGCCACATACCGCCTGGTAAGTTAGCGGCTTGCTAAATTATTCAATCTTTATTTGTAACGTCAGAATGCAATCTTCAGCAGTGTGCATAGTCTTCTTTTTCCACCGTCCCATTATGTTATGTGATTGCAGTGACACCACTGCCAGGCGATCCATGCGAGCCGTCACCCTGCGGCCCGTACAGCAACTGTCGCGTGATCGACAACCACGCAGTGTGCTCCTGTCAGCCAGATTACGCCGGCAGCCCACCGCAGTGTCGACCAGAATGCGTGGTGAGCACGGACTGCACTCAGAACACGGCGTGCATCAATGAGAAGTGCAAGGACCCCTGTCCAGGCACTTGTGGCCAGAACGCAGATTGCCAGGTCATCAACCACAATCCCGTTTGCAGCTGCACCACGGGATACACTGGTGATCCTTTCTTCGGCTGCGTCAGAGAACGTGAGACTCATGATTCGCTTAGATTAGACTGACCTGATTGTAACATTCCGAGGAGTGGTTCAACGTCAACATTGGAATATTCTTTTCACAGCGGAGTCCAAGCAACCTGGGCCAGAACCGGGCGGCGGCAATCCATGCATCCCATCGCCTTGCGGATCCAATTCCCAGTGTCGCGTGATAGACGGCTTCCCTGCGTGTTCCTGTCTACCGAATTACGTGGGACGAGCCCCTAACTGTCGTCCAGAGTGCGTTATCAACGATGGATGTCCTGGGAACCTCGCTTGCCAGAACGAGCAGTGCGTGGATCCTTGTCCGGGCTCCTGCGGCGTGAACACCTATTGCAACGTCGTGAAGCATAATCCCGTTTGTGTCTGCAGTCCTGGGTACACCGGTGATCCGTTCACCGAGTGCGGGCCTATAATCGAAGGTACACTGCGGCGAAATAATTTTCTCAAATTAACGTATGGACACTCAGTAGGGTGCGGTCGTCCTTAAATTACGTAAGGCTTTTTTGGAGGGAGGAGGTTTGCACGCAATATTTTTTGTACCTAATTTTCTCTATGAGAAGAAAATTAAGAAAATGAGTATAAAGCTTTAAAAGAATGTTAATAACTGAAAAATGCAATGTAAAAGATATTACATAAGGAGGGGGGAGGGGTGGAATATAAAATTTGACGAATTCTTATACTTGTTGAGAGGGGGAGGGGGGGGGGGGGGTAAGAAATCACCAAAATTATCTTTACGTAATTTGAAAACGTCCCCTGTACAACTTATGTTCCCCTTTTGACCTCCTTCATCGCTAGAAACACAGATTGCAAGTAACTTTCACTCCCCAGAACCAACTACCACCGAGCAGCCCCGTACACCCTGCAACCCGTCCCCCTGTGGTGCGAACGCTATCTGCAACGAGCGAAACGGCGTGGGGTCCTGCACCTGCATGCCGGAGTACATCGGTGATCCGTACACCGGCTGCAGGCCCGAATGTGTCACGAATTCGGACTGCGATCGTAACAAGGCTTGCCTCAACAACAAGTGCGTTAACCCTTGCCCTGGTACCTGCGGCCAGGGTGCCACTTGTCGCGTGGTGAACCACGCACCGTCCTGCACCTGCTTGCCAGGATACACCGGGGACCCCTTCAACGCCTGCACGGGAATCGAAGTGACACCTGCACCAACACCCATCAACCCTTGCGAGCCTTCACCCTGCGGACCGAACAGCAACTGTCGCGTGCACAATGGACACGCGGTGTGCCTCTGTCAGCCAGGGTTCGTCGGGATACCGCCCACCTGTCGCCCAGAGTGCATCGTCAGCTCAGAGTGTCCACAGAACAAGGCTTGCATCGAGAACAAGTGCGCTGACCCGTGCCCAGGTTCCTGCGGGGTGAACACCAAGTGCCTCACCGTGAACCACAACCCTATCTGCACCTGCGCGAATGGTTACACTGGCAATCCGTTGGTTCAGTGCACGAGGATCAACGTATCTCAACCCCCGGGGAAGGACGCGGGCAACCCATGCTCGCCGAACCCCTGCGGACCTAATTCGCAGTGTAGAGTGATAGGTTCCCAGCCAGCCTGCTCCTGCCTGTTGAATTTTATCGGACGTCCACCGAATTGCAGACCAGAGTGCACCGACGATTCCGATTGCTTCCACTCGGCAGCGTGTATCGATCAGAGGTGCAAGAATCCTTGTGTCGGAGCCTGTAGCGAACTAGCCAGATGCACTGTTCAGAACCACGTTCCGATTTGCACCTGTCCCGAGGGCTACGAGGGCGATGCCTCTGTTCGCTGCTTCGTGCCGACTGTTTCAAGTAAGTTGCCACCGTGGAAACTGTTTTTAGGTAGTTTGAGAAGTGAGGTGGAAGGTTGTTGAAGGAATTCAGGCGTAGTAGGAGGCGTTCAAGCTCTCCTGGTAGCCGAAGGTAGGTTTTAAAGTAATTTCCTGGGTGTCATTTGTTCAGTGACAGACATTATCGAGACCAACCCGTGCTCACCGAATCCGTGCGGTCCAAACGCACAGTGTCGCGAGAGGAACGGCGCGGGAGCTTGTGCCTGCCCTCCGGATCTCATCGGAGATCCTTACGACACCGACAGGGGATGTCACAAGGAATGCGAGTCGAACAACGACTGTGCTCCACAGTTGGCATGCGTTGGATTCAAGTGCATCGATCCTTGCCCGAGCACCTGTGGCATGTTGTCTATTTGCAACGTACAGCAACACGTCCCTATGTGCACCTGCCCTCCGGGGTACACCGGTGATCCATACTTCGCTTGTGAAATTAAAGAAATGACGAGTGAGTATTCTATTGTTATAAAAAGAACGAATGAATAGATCCACTGGCAATATCCACGAAGAATACAAGTAATAACAGTGCAATCATATATTTCAGGAGCACCTCCTCTAGATCCATGTTCTCCATCGCCTTGCGGACCCAACAGCAAGTGTCGCGAAGTGAATGGCCAAGCGGTGTGCACCTGTCTTCCCGAGTACAGAGGAATCCCACCGAGCTGCAGACCAGAATGTGTGGTGAACGCAGAGTGCCCTGCTCACCTCGCCTGCCTGAACAAGAAGTGTGCTGATCCTTGCCCCAACACTTGTGGATTGAGGGCCCAGTGCACCACTAAGAACCACAATCCAATCTGCACGTGTCCTGTTGGTTTCACTGGTGATCCTTTCACTCATTGTTCCCCATACAATGGTAAGGTTGCGCTTAATGATCTTGATACTTCTCGTGGACCATCTTGGAACATTCTATCACGCGTCCCTTTGCAGTCTACGATGAGTCCCCGACTACAGAACGACCGCCATCCTGCACGCCGTCTCCCTGCGGGCCGAACTCCCTGTGTCAGATCATAGGCGGAAACCCAGCGTGTTCCTGTTTACCGAATTACATAGGTGTGCCTCCTGAGTGTCGACCAGAGTGCATCCTGAGCTCCGAGTGCAAGAGCCACTTCGCCTGTGTCAATCAGAAGTGCCAGGATCCTTGTCCAGGATCCTGTGGCGTGAACGCCCAGTGCCACGTCCTCAATCACATTCCGGTTTGCACCTGCATGGAGGGATTCACTGGAGACCCCTTCACGCAGTGCATAGTGATACCACCAAGTATGAATATTTCTCTGATTCCATGTTGGTTTAGTCTCGGGACACTGAAGTCTCCTTAGTATCACCACTACACTAGAAACCAGTGTTTCCCAAACTCTTTTGAGTCGCGATCCCCTTTTATAATATTCAATTAACCTGCGAGCCCTCATATAGGGTAAGGTAAAAAAAACACATTAAAAATAGGTATTTCAGAATATCCTTCTAACTTAATAATATTTAAAAAAAAAACCAAAACAGTGGCGACCCCCCAGAAAACACTTCGCAACCCCCGGTTGAGAATCACTGCATAAACAGCCAAAGGAGACTGAAATATCTATTTAACACGATCGATTCCAGATTTCTTGCTTTATTTCAAGAAGCTTGACATTTCAGTTCATAGTCTATCATCTTAATATGGGGGGGGGGGGGGGGCTGAGAATCATAGGGGTATAAGTCCAAATTTTGATAATTTGAGATAATAACAATTTTTACGTCTCAAAGGCTTCATCTGTTTACTTTCATAGTGAATTAAGTTATAACTTCATTCTTAACTGAGAAATAAGAACTCTCTCTAAAGAAGTCTCTTTAGTACTTAACTAACAAGAGCAGAGCGTTTCGAAACATACTGGTGTAAGTCCGACTAACAAGGAGAGGTTTTTAGCTATCCGTCTCCGATTGTTTTGGTTTTTGGATATGTTTTGGAGGAATGAAAAATAAGATATACGTGTTTTTTTAATATTGGCCCATTTTTATATTTAGGGGGTTAAACCACCCCTCAAAGTTATAAGATTTTTTAGATATCCCCCTCTGATTGCTTTGGTATTTTTATATGTTTTAGAGTATCGGAAAATAAGAAACACTTGTCTTTTCATTTTTGCCCATTTGCTCGTTTAGGGGGTAAAACCACCCTTCAATGTTCATTAAATGAGGTACCAAAGTTCCTATTGCTTTGCACTTATTTTAAAGTATATACATACTTATTATGGTAGTATTTTAAGCCTTCAGATGTGTTCCTGCAACTGCAATATATACGTAGAGTTTTTTATAACACAAAACGCGAAACATCATGCGAGATGACACTATGAATCTTGGCCCCCCATATATAAAGCAGAAAGTTTATATGTTGTGTGTTTGTCTGTCGCCTACAAAATTTTGAACGGTAAATTCTGGGGCCACGAAATGTGCCTCAGCTGATTATGCCTGTCTAATCCAGACGAATGTGACTATTTTCACAAAAAATAATTTTTTTTATAAAATGAGAATCTAAATTCCGTGCGAAGCCGCGTAGCAAAGCTAGTAAATAATATGCACAAATTCCCGTCTAGCCACTGTGCCACCAATCAGCGACCCGTGCAGTCCATCGCCCTGTGGGCCAAACGCGATATGCTCGAACGGCGAGTGCGAATGTCTGCCAGAGTACATCGGCAACGCGTACGAAGCTTGTCGTCCAGAATGTGTCCTGAACCTGGAGTGTCCACGCGACAAGACCTGTCTCAGGAACAAGTGCAAGGATCCCTGCCCTGGGACTTGCGGCCAGAACGCCCTCTGCGACGTGATCAACCACATCCCCAGCTGCTCCTGTCCACCTGGCTACGTTGGGGATCCCTTCACTAGCTGTCGCCAGCAGCCTCAAAGTAAACCTTCTCCCTGTAAACCACTAGCATCGCCCAGAATCCTGCATCATTCAGTCTAATTTCTTATATCATGGAACACTTTGCAGTTCCACATGCCTCGAGGGATCCATGCTCACCCTCGCCCTGCGGGCCGAACAGTCAGTGTCGCAACATCGAAGACCACGCGGTGTGCTCGTGCCTTCAAGGGTACTTGGGCTCTCCGCCATCCTGTAGACCAGAGTGCGTGGTGAGCTCCGAGTGTCCACTGACTCGTGCATGCGTGAACAGGAAGTGCACGGATCCTTGCTTGGGCTCCTGCGGCTTGAACGCTAGGTGCGAAGTGATCAATCATTCGCCTATCTGCAGCTGCCTGTCTGGTCAGACTGGGGATCCTTTCAAGAGCTGCTACGATATTTCGAGTGAGGAATTTTTCTGCAGCGATCTAGATACTTGATTGCTAAGACGGGAGGTATAATGATTACATATTTTACAGGCGTAACTGACGGCAAAGACACAGGAGATCCTTGCAGTCCTTCACCTTGTGGACCAAACGCCCTGTGCCAGAACGCAAACGGCTACCCATCCTGCTCTTGCTTGCCTTCGTACATAGGCACTCCACCATCCTGCCGACCGGAGTGCCTGATCAACCCAGACTGTCCCACTAACATGGCCTGCATCAATTCCAAGTGCACTGACCCCTGTCCAGGGTCCTGCCCAGACAACGCCAAGTGCATCGTAGTCAATCATGCTGTCGTCTGTTCGTGCACAATTGGCTATACGGGCAATCCGTTTATCCAGTGCATTGAACTGGAAGGTTTGTACTGTCTTTAAACTCTTTAACCTTAAGCAGAGTTGGGCAAAATGTAATCAAATTACAAATTACTATTGGAATTTACTTGTGTAATTGATTACACATTATTTTCTGTAATAGTTAATTTATGTAATTGACCACAATTTTGTCAACTACCTAAATTAACGATTACAGAAAATAATGTGTAATCATTACGCAATTACATTTTAATTGTAATTTGTAATTTGTAATTAGAGTACATTTTGCCCAACTCTACCCTTAAGGGGTCATTCCGGTTAGCGCGTCAATAAATTCAGAAATTTTCAGGAATTTATTGCGGCGAAAATAATTATAGTAATGGAATAAAACTTTTCTCTATTTATTAAACTACACTCCTACAGTAAATAAAAAATATAAATGTAATAAAATTATTGCTTTTAAAATGCTTTTGAAAGCGGTCTTTTTTGTGGGTCGTCCCTAAAGAGAATAAAAGATCTCGTCCCTCTAGACGAGAATACCCCCCCTTAAGGTAATTTAGTTTCTTTAATCTTGATCCTGGACGTTACAGAGGAGGCCATCAACCCCTGCGAACCCTCGCCCTGCGGACCAAATGCCATTTGCCAGCAGCGGGACAACGTGGGTGCGTGCATCTGCATCGACGACTATCGAGGAAACCCGTACGAAGGGTGCCAGCCAGAGTGCATCCTCAGCTCGGACTGTCCAACGAATAAGGCCTGTGTTCGCAACAAGTGCGAGGACCCCTGTCCAGGGATATGCGGTATTCAGGCCCAGTGCTCTGTCATCAACCATATTCCCACCTGCACCTGCCAACCTGGACTCGTCGGAGATCCCTTCTCGATCTGCACTCCACCGGTGGTTCAAGACACAGAGCCAAGCGTTACAGACCCCTGCAGTCCATCGCCTTGCGGGCCCAACAGCTTATGCAGAGCTGTCGGCACTCAGGCTGTGTGCACGTGTCAGGAGACCTTCGTGGGTTCACCGCCTAACTGCAAGCCTGAGTGCGTTGTGAACTCCGAGTGCCCTCAGACAAAAGCTTGTTACAAGCACAGGTGTACCGATCCTTGCCCAGGAACTTGTGGAGTCGGAGGAACCTGTCGCGTGATCAATCACAATCCATTGTGCAGCTGCCCACAGGGAACCACTGGGGATCCTTTCTCCAGGTGTTATCCTCAGACAGGTAAGCGATTTGGAGCTTAGATTCATAAGCAATGCATCGTGAAGGTTTGGAGGATTAGGTTGAAATTTGGTGTTGAATCGCTGTTTGTTTTCAGTGATCCCAGTGCCGCCAGTAGGCGATCCCTGCTCGCCAAGTCCTTGCGGCTTGTACGCGGAGTGCAGGACAATCGGTGACCAAGCTGCCTGCTCCTGCTTGAAGAATTACATAGGACTTCCACCTAACTGTAGGCCAGAGTGCGTTGTTAATACAGACTGTCCATCGAACCAAGCGTGCATCTCTGAGAAGTGTCGAGATCCTTGCGCTGGCTCCTGCGGCCAGAGTGCAGACTGTCGCGTGCAGAATCATATCCCCGTGTGTCTCTGCCAGGCGGGATACACTGGCGATCCGTTCACGCTGTGCACACAGATAATTGGTAGATATTCAACTTGGATGCATTGACTGAATTGCTCGGAAATAGCCTGAATTGTCATTTCATGATACACGTTCCTGTTTCATAGAACAACCGAAGACACCCGAGGATCTATGCAACCCAGCCCCTTGCGGGCCGAACGCGGACTGCAACGAGGGTATCTGCACCTGTCTACCAAACTACTTCGGCGATGCTTACTCGTACTGTCGGCCAGAGTGCACCATGAACTCGGACTGCAGTCGAGTGAAGGCTTGCGTGAATCACTACTGCATGGATCCTTGTGTAGGCACGTGCGGGACGAGTGCACGCTGCGACGTGGTAAATCACATCCCCATGTGCAGCTGCCCTCCTGGCACCACTGGGGATCCTTTCACATTCTGTCGTCCCCAGCTCACTGTTGGTAGGTCCATTTCGGTGGCAGTAGTTCACTAGACATCTCAAATTCGAAGAATTCACTTCCTCATCTGACTCGTTACTTTCCCAGAACCCAGAAAGCAACCCTGCACACCATCTCCTTGCGGTGCAAACAGTATCTGCAAAGTCGTGAACGATCACGCGGTGTGCACCTGCCAAGCAGGCTTCATTGGAAATCCACCTGGCTGCAGGCCAGAGTGCGTGGTCAGTGCTGACTGCCCTCTGACCCAGGCGTGCCTCGGCAACAAGTGTCAGGACCCCTGTCCAGGCACCTGTGGTCAGAACTCCAAGTGCCAAGTGGTGAATCACAACCCCATATGCAGCTGCTACGAGAGATACACCGGCGATCCGTTCACTAGGTGTTACTTGATGCCCAGTAAGTACATCTACCGCTGTGCTATCATTGGGCAACTATAGTGCATTCTAATTGCACTTTTTATTGCGCTGATTTCTACCTGAGAACCAGTAGCTCATTAACGTCTCACTTTCTCGTTACAGAGACGCCACCAGCGCCGACCGACCCCTGTCAACCATCCCCTTGCGGGCCGAACGCCGATTGCCAAGTGAGGGGCGAGAGCCCAGCCTGTTCGTGCCTGCAGAATTACATCGGAGTGCCGCCGAATTGTAGACCGGAGTGCACGATAAATCCCGAGTGCCCGCCTCATCTGGCGTGTATGCAACAGAAGTGTCGCGATCCGTGTGCCGGTTTGTGCGGTTCGAACGCTCAGTGTTCGGTGGTGAACCATCACGCGGTGTGCGCTTGTGCGGACGGTTACACAGGGAACCCGTTCAGCGTTTGCGAGCCGATCACCACGGGTGAGTCCACCGCAACAAGCGCAATATATTCACACTTTCCTATTCTTGCTGCGATTTTCGCCCCTTGCATGCGGGTGACGCAGGTAAGTGCTTGCTCATCCCTTTCCTAACGCATTCATTGCGTCGTTTTCGACTAACAGACCATCGCCACGCTCTCGTTGGCGAAGATTGACGAGGTAACGTCACCAGAGGCCCTAACAAATTACGGTGACGAAACGTTCGCCATGGTGGCGGGGCCTTAGGAGTTACGGAGCTATTATACGATCATGTACGAATGAGAATCGATAATCATCCCCCATACCCATGCGTTCATTAATGAACTCACCGAGAGAAAGCACGCCTTAATGACATACATAATGCCATGAACGAAGTAACCGTATTATGAGATAAGATGGTGGCGGGGCCTATGGAGTATAGGCTCTTAATTGCACTCACCCCCTGACCCATACCCGATAACCAAAGTGTACACCCCATTGTAGGGGAACACTGCACGCATTGACCCAAGCATACCGCTTTGAAATTCATCGTATTTAAGGAAGCACCCTTGGTTTACGATATATTAAGTTTAAGGATACTCACCCTGGTCCCTTGGAGAAACACCCCCATTAACCCTTAAAAAGCGGTACAAGCTTCACTGACCCTTGAATATGAACTTAACCACGCTTATAGGAACGTCACACCTTGACCCTGAGATACATGCTTGCGAATTTGAAAGCGTTTTGACCATCCCCTAGTGGGAAATCAAGCATCCATCGTCATACGCCTTCGACTGACCCAAGAGTACAGACCTGAACACACTTAGAAGAAGAACACCCTATCCCTGGAAGCACGCTGACCCATCGAAGAGTACTCTGGTCATTCCCTAATGAGAATTCCACACCCCTAACGAACCACAAATGCAAGTAACGAATTTTCCGATGGAAATTGGTGGCCTACCCTTAATACACGCAACCGACCACCTGAAACCACCCTAACAATCGAACCTGAAGCGAGTCCCTATCATCGAATCATCGAATCACATTGCTGAAGGAGGAAAGTCGGGGTCAATCAGCTTCCGCTTACTTCCCAATCGCTCATACACGCGAAGCTGATTCCGTCGAATGAAACGATTCACGCCACTGCACGAGCTTTCGCCGACCACCCATCGCTTGACCGAGCAAGTTTAAGCGTTTCTCTATTCCGTCAGACGTAGACATTAGGGAAGCGTGCAACCCTTCCCCGTGCGGAGTGAACGCGCTCTGTCGCGAGCTGAACGGCGTTGGCGCCTGCTCCTGCCCAACAGACTACATAGGAGACCCGTACGAAGGATGCAGGCCCGAGTGTACCCAAAATTCCGACTGCTCCAAGACGATGGCCTGCATGGGCGTCAGGTGCAGAGACCCCTGCCCCGGAACCTGCGGCGTGCAAGCACGATGCGAAACCATCAATCATATTCCAGCCTGCTCTTGTAACCCTGGACACACCGGCAACCCCTTCACTTACTGCTCCCCAACAGTCTTCGACCGTAAGCTCCCATTTCGCTATCAATCGTTCCCACTGAACCATCCGGATCCAGATCGGTGGGATCGATGCAACAGTAGCTGAACGAGTGTCGACATCAGTCTTGGGTTTCTTTTAATACGATTCTACCCCACACAGCTACCCCAATTGTGTCAGACCCCTGCAGTCCCTCCCCCTGCGGCCCGAACAGCAAGTGTCGGAACGTGGACGATCACGGCGTGTGCACCTGCCTCCCGAATTTCATGGGAAACCCACCGAACTGTCGACCAGAGTGCGTGGTGAACAACGAGTGCCCCTTGGAGCTCGCGTGCATTAATCAGAAGTGCACGTCCCCGTGCAGGAGCTCGTGCGGCTTGAGCACGCAGTGCAAGGTGATCAACCACAGCCCGATTTGCGTGTGCAACGCTGGCTACACGGGCGACCCGTTCACCAAATGCTTCCTTGCTCCACGTAAGAATTCATTCCCTGATCTCTGCACGCTCATCGCCATCGTTCGTCACTGAAACAGATTCCAAATGCATAAAAATTCAGGGATCATCTTTACTATTTCCTGCATCTGAATTCCTAGAATTTCTAAGTTCAGTTTAGAGATAAGGATTCTATGGTAAATTAGAATTTTCATAGTGCAAGAAGAATCATATCATCGCGAGGACACATTCTCCTCAAATTATTATCAATGCATCGCCAGCCAAGCGCAACATGATCACCCGTATAATACCCTAACCGAATTCCAGAAGCAACTCCGAGCGACTACCCGTTAGCCCCGACAGACCCCTGCATCCCATCGCCCTGCGGCGCGTACGCAGAGTGCAGGAATATCGGTGGCACTCCATCCTGCTCCTGTTTGCCAAGATACACCGGATCCCCGCCAAACTGTCGCCCAGAGTGTCGCGTCAACTCCGACTGCCCCATGAATCTCGCCTGCACAAGCGAGAAGTGCAGAGATCCTTGCCTGGGATCCTGCGGCGTCACTTCCCTCTGCACTGTCTACAACCACGTGCCCGTGTGCACGTGTCCTGATGGATTCACAGGCGACCCTTTCAGTAACTGCTACCTCGCACCCACCAGACCACGTAAGAAGCTTGGAAGTCCAATTAGAAAATCCCACCGCTGTAGAAGCTTCCGCGGAAAACTAGGAATCTTAACATTTCTTTCGCAGCTGAACCAGTAATCACTGACCCCTGCGCGTCGTCACCCTGCGGCCCGAATGCATGCTGCGACAATGGACTGTGCACCTGTCTGGCCGAGTATCAGGGCGACCCTTACCTGGGCTGTCGGCCCGAGTGCGTTCTGAACACAGATTGCGCGCAGGACCGTGCCTGCGTGAGGCACAAGTGCGTTGATCCCTGCCCAGGCACGTGTGGCACGCGTGCACAGTGCATGGTGTTCAACCACGTTCCCATGTGCAGTTGTCCCAGCGGGATGATTGGCAATGCCTTCGTTCAGTGCACCGTTGCTCGAGGTATAACCTCTTCCTTGTTTCGCAGTAGTCTTCTCGATTCATTGTAGGTTTGTCATTGCTCACTGTTGTAAATTTCCCCGATGCCGCGCCACCTGTAGATCCTATACAGAGGAGCCCCTGCTCGCCCTCGCCCTGCGGGCCAAACAGCGTCTGCCGAGAGGTGAACGAGCAGCCAGTCTGCTCCTGCGTGCCAGGATACCTAGGCGCGCCGCCTGTCTGCAGACCAGAGTGCACCGTCAGCTCCGATTGCCCCTTGACAGAAGCATGCAGCAATCAGAAGTGCGTGAACCCCTGTCCAGGCTCCTGTGGGTTCAGGGCTGTGTGCCAGGTGGTGAATCACAACCCCATTTGCAGCTGCCAGCCGGGACAGACTGGTGATCCTTTCGTTCAATGCACCCCGATGTGTAAGACCCCTTGCTTCGAGATTTGGTTAGTGATAGAGGAATTCCTTGGAGATTATTGGTGGCTGATTTAATTTCTAGTATTCGACCCTGTGCCCGGGAACCCTTGCGAACCCTCCCCGTGCGGACCCAACGCTCAGTGTCGAGTAGCAAACGGCGCACCCTCGTGCTCCTGCTTGCCAGAGTTCATAGGCACCCCACCGAACTGCAAGCCCGAGTGCATCAGCAACAGCGAGTGCTCTGGTCACTTGGCTTGCATCAATCAGAAGTGCGCGGACCCGTGTCCGGGGTCCTGTGGCGCGAACGCGGAGTGTCGGGTGGTCAGCCACACACCAATGTGCGTCTGCCCTTCAGATTTCACGGGGGATCCTTTCACTTTGTGCAGCCCCAAACCACGTAAGGATCCGGGAATATTACGGTCAATTTTCAATTCTTCTGTCTGTCAGTTGGACAATCTTGAGTAATTTGGTATTCAATTACCATTGGAAAACCTTGTAGCTGTGCCAGTGTACCTCTCACCATGCACACCTTCACCCTGCGGCTTCAACGCGATGTGCAAGGAGCAAAACGGTGTGGGTTCCTGCTCCTGTTTGCCCGACTACGTTGGCAATCCTTACGATGGGTGTCGACCGGAGTGTGTAGTTGACTCGGATTGTCCGTCCACCTTGAGCTGCATTCGCTCGAAATGCCAGGACTCATGTCCAGGAACTTGTGGCACGAACACCGAGTGCCAAGTCATCAACCATCGTCCTGCGTGCACTTGTATGTCTGGGTACAGTGGAAATCCCTTCCAGTATTGTACCTTCATTTATGGAATAGGTATACAGAGATTTCTCATGGCTTGCATGGTCCCTTCGAGTGGACTATTCTACTTGCAATGTGTGTCATGACGGAAGCAACCTTCTAACAAGGAGATTATCCCAGGTGTCCGCCTCTGATTGCTTTGATTTTTGGATATGTTTTAGAGAATCGAATAATAAGAAACAGGTGTTTTTTTTTATTTTGGCCTGTTTGCATGTTCAGGGGGTGAAACCACCCCTCAAATTTACAATATTTTTAGGTGTTCGTCTCCGATTGCTTTGATTTTTGGCCAAAGCAATCGGAGACGAACACCTGAAAATCTTATAACTTTGAGAGGTGGTTTCACCCCCTAGACATGAAAACGGGCCGCTATAAAAAAAACACGTATATCTTATTTTTCGGTCCTCTAAAACATATCCAAAAATCAAAATCAATCGGAGGCGGACACCTGAGATACTTTCCTTGTAACTGGAGTAAGTCGGTTTTGGCGAGTCCTGCAAGTAGGGCAATCCTCTTGAATAGACTGTACAACTCTAAACCTAGACTTCCACTAAAAGACACCCCACTGAATACTCTAACACTCCGTAGAAGACCAAACAGAGTACAAGGACCCTTGCAGCCCCTCGCCTTGTGGGCCAAACAGTCAGTGTCGCGTGGTGAATGGCCAAGGAGTTTGCTCATGTCTACCAGAGTACCGAGGTTCTCCTCCCATGTGTCGTCCAGAGTGTGTCCTGAACTCGGAGTGCCCCGAGGATCGAGCCTGCGTGATGCAGAAATGCGTGAACCCGTGCACAGGTTCCTGTGGCACGTTCGCCACCTGCCTAGTCAGGAACCACAGTCCGATTTGTGCCTGCAGAGACTCGTACACCGGTGACCCCTTCACTAGATGCTTCCCCGTTCCACGTAAGACCTCTTCGCCTCACTATCAGGCACCAGCAACCAGGAGAGAGTCCCCTGTCTTCAACTCGCTAATGATCCTTTCAGCGCTCCTGCCTAATCTATCAGACGTAGCATCGCAACCGTGCTTGCCTTCCCCTTGCGGTCCAAATTCCGAGTGTCGAGTGGTCGACGGTGGCCCATCCTGCCAGTGTCTGTCCTCCTACATGGGCAGTCCCCCGAATTGTAGACCAGAGTGCACCGTGAACTCCGACTGTCCCAGCAATAGAGCTTGCACGAGGCAGAAGTGCCAGGATCCCTGTCCAGGCTCCTGCGGAGTGGGCACCCAGTGCAGCGTGTTCAATCACGTGCCCATGTGCACATGCCTCGAGGGATACACCGGGGATCCTTTCAGCAACTGTTACCCGACACCACCACAGCGTAAGACCTCGTTTTCCCCTAAGGAACTCGATACGAACTTCGTCCTCTACCCTTCTGGTGTTCCTGTGACGCGACCTACCCGAAATTCTTGCAGTACCACCTCCCGAAGCTGACCCCTGCAACCCGTCACCCTGTGGACCCAACGCCCAGTGCAGCGCAGGCACGTGCACCTGCCTGGCAGGCTACCAGGGCGACGCCTACACCAGTTGTCGCCCCGAGTGCGTCCTGAACAACGACTGCGCCTTGAACAGAGCCTGCGTTCGCAACAAGTGCGTGGACCCCTGTTTGGGCACCTGCGGCAGAGACGCCACTTGCAATGTCCTGAGTCACGTGCCCATGTGCAGTTGCCCTGCTGGAATGTCTGGCAACGCGTTCATATCTTGCGATAGAGTGGAAGGTATGGAGGATAAGAGACTGTTGAAGAGTCTCTTTTTATCAAGAATCCTGTCGAAGAGCTGATGAAACATTTTACTCCTTCTAATTCAGAACCAGCTCAAGTGAACCCCTGTAGCCCAACCCCCTGCGGACCTAATAGTCAATGCCGAGCTATCAATGGCCAGGCTGTGTGCTCGTGCGTGCCAGGATACCTTGGTACTCCGCCTAGCTGTAGACCTGAGTGCACGGTCAGCTCAGACTGTCCCAGGAGTCAGGCCTGCAACAACCAAAAGTGCATCGATCCTTGCTCGGGCACTTGTGGCCTGAAGGCCCTGTGCCAAGTTGTCAATCACAATCCCGTGTGCAGCTGCTCCGAGGGCTTCACTGGCGACCCTTTCACTAGATGTGATTTCGTTCGTAAGGATCTACTGTTTTTTAGGAGAATTCTTTTTGCGGCGTCAAAGATTGGCAAGATACATTTGTTGTCCCCTCTGGTTACTCCAGCTGTAAGAGTGCCATCCGAGGATACCTGCGCGTCCTGCCAATGCGGTCCCAACTCCATCTACCAAACCATCAACGATAAGCCGTCCTGCGCCTGTTTGCCCGATTTCATTGGCTCCCCGCCGAATTGTAGACCAGAATGCGTGAGCAACAGCGAGTGCTCCAGTAATTTGGCCTGCATCAATCGAAAGTGTCGGGACCCCTGTCCAGGCTCGTGTGCTCCCAACGCCGAGTGTCGCGTGGTCAGTCATACGCCGATGTGCGCCTGTCTCGGTGGATACACTGGCGATCCCTTCACGCAGTGCAACTTGAAACAACGTAAGCTTCAGCACAGATACACTTGAAGAATTTTAATAAATATTCAGGTTTTTACTAGAAGATCGATCACAAATTTTGTCTTCATTCCTGCTCAGAAGATGAAACGATGTTCCTAATTTTGGGATAGGCTTCCCAGTTCACAGACAAATCAAATACTCTTACAGAAGAAGAAAGTACTTCCTTCTCCCGTAGACTCAATTTAACAAAGTTTGAATCCTGTATTATTTACGCTTCCAAGTATATTAGTAAAATCCTCACAAAGCTACTTTAGTGGTCACAGTATTAACACCCTGGGAAACGAAGTGTTGGGTACAAGAAACAAGGTGTTTAACCCTCTAACCCTATGGTCCCTTTTCTAGCCGATGTCGAAATCGTGCCGCTGTCCCCGTGCACACCATCGCCCTGCGGCCCCAACGCGATATGCAAAGAGCAAAACAATGCAGGTGCCTGCACCTGTGCCCCAGATTACATAGGGAACCCGTACGAAGGATGTCGACCAGAGTGCACGGTGAATTCCGACTGTCCCTCGAACCTGGCCTGCATAAGATCCAAGTGCCAGAACCCCTGCCCTGGCACCTGCGGCCAGAACACAGAGTGTGCGGTGATAAACCACTCGCCGAGCTGCACTTGCCTTGCTGGATACACTGGAAATCCATTCTTTAATTGCAACCTGCAGCCGAAAGCCCGTAAGTCTGACTATCACCCATCACCAGCATCATCGCCATCATAAAACGCCTCGATAGGGAAGAATAACGATTAGACGCGCTTCACTTGTAACCATCGACGTCGCTTGCATCGTAATACCAATATGGATAATATCAATCGGTGGTGTACACCTGCCATTAACCCACTAATCTCAGCGGAAAGGAATAACGAGTTTAGCCACGAGGGAGAGGTGGAAGGTGTCTGATGAAAAGTGTTTACGACTTGCAGCGATCGAACCAGAAAACCCGTGTAGCCCCTCGCCCTGCGGACCCAACAGCCACTGTCGCGTAAAGAACGGCCAGGCTGTCTGCTCTTGCTACCCCGAGTACATAGGCACTCCGCCAGGATGTCGACCGGAGTGCGTGGTCAGCTCAGAATGTCCCTCGAACGAAGCTTGCTTCGATCAGAGGTGTGTCGATCCCTGTGCAGGTCGTTGCGCCCCTGACGCTGACTGCAGGGTCGTGAACCACAGCCCTATCTGTAGTTGCAAGCTGGACTTCACGGGCGACCCCTTCACCAGATGCTTCCCGATACCAAGTAAGAGGAACTTGATCCCTGGAGGACATTGTACGTTAAGGGATACTTGTGAGAAGTTTGTGCTACTTTGAGTTAAAGATGGGTAAAGATTCTAGAGATAGGGTTCTAGGAGATGGAGTGCAGAAGGGTTCATTGCTCTTTTCTAGGTGAAGAGGAGGAAAAGTTGAGCCCCTGATAAGTTTTTTGTATTTTAACTTAGAAATGAGCAATGTGCTGCTTTCTAGAGTCACCCTCTGTAGGAATAACAGAGAAATCTTTTATTCGGTGTATCCTAGGGTGGATTTCATTGCATTAGGGAGACACTGCGCATTATTTTCAGAACCACTGCCAGCCCCCGTTGTAAATCTCTGCGTGCCATCCCCCTGTGGCCCGTACTCGGAGTGTCGCGATATAGGAGGCGTTCCATCCTGTTCCTGTTCGCCGAATTACATGGGCAGCCCGCCGAATTGCAGGCCAGAGTGCACGATAAACCCCGATTGCCCCAGCAACAGGGTTTGCATGGCGGAAAAGTGCAGAGACCCGTGTCCTGGCTCGTGCGGGGTCGGTGCAATTTGCAGCGCGATTCGACACACCCCCATGTGCTCTTGTCCCGAAGGTTTTACAGGAGATCCATTCACTAACTGTGAACCAGTACGAGCGCAATGTAAGACCTGTAATCAAGACGTGATCCAGAGTTTCTTTCAGGACTCCTTTATTAGACGATTATTGTGACTTTACAGTGGCGGACGTCCCAGCAGACCCCTGCAACCCCTCGCCCTGCGGCGCGAACGCAGAATGCAGCAACGGCGCGTGCACCTGTCTCCCTGATTACCTGGGAAACCCCTACGAACTCTGCCAGCCTGAATGCGTGATCAACGATCACTGCCCCTTCAACAGAGCTTGCGTTCGCAACAAATGCGTCGATCCTTGTATCGGTACTTGTGGTCAGAACGCTGTCTGTGACGTTTTCAATCACGTGCCCATGTGCAGCTGTCCATCCGGGATGTCCGGCAATGCGTTCGTCCTCTGCTCTGTCTTACGAGGTGCTTGTGCATTTCGGATCACCAAGTTTACTGTGATTACTGTACGTCTCTGGAGACCTCTTGTCAAGATCGAATTAATCGATTTCGTATTAGGCTTCACGGTTGCCCTGTCTTGATGTCATCTTAATGGTTGCATCACATTTTCGGAATCAAAGGCTTACCATTTCATCCCCCTTGATGAGAGCCACCCAAAGGTGCACAGTGATGACGATAGACCCTGTGGCTCAAAATGTGGGATTGTCCTTTAATTGTAGAGCACACAGTTCCCTTCTTAAACGATTCAATCCTCCCGCAGAACCACTGTCGCAGGACCCCTGCAGACCCTCCCCCTGCGGTCCCAACAGCCAGTGCCGCGTGGTGAACGGCCAGGCCGTGTGCAGTTGCGTCCAAGGATACTTAGGAACTCCACCGTCCTGCAGACCCGAGTGCGTGCTCAGTTCAGACTGTCCACGGAATCTAGCCTGCAGCAACCAAAAGTGCATAGATCCCTGCCTAGGTACCTGTGGTCTGAGGACTCAGTGCCAAGTTGTCGGCCACAACCCCATTTGCAGCTGCCTTCCCAGGCATTCTGGCGACCCCTTCGCCAGATGCGACCCGATACGTAAGGAGAATTGCAAGTGCATTATAGAAATCAGAAATTTGGGCCTCCCCCTTTCTGGTCTAACAAGCCAAAATCTCTGTGCCTCGTAATAGTATCATCTCCTTGAAAATAGCTTCCACTTTGAACATTTCTGATACAGTTGACACGCCAGTTGTGCCTATAAACCCCTGCCAACCGTCTCCCTGTGGACCGAACGCTCAATGTCGCGTGGTGAACGACTCACCCTCTTGCACCTGCTCGCTCGATTTCGTCGGAGCGCCACCCAGCTGCAGGCCAGAGTGCGTGAGCAACAGCGAGTGCCCTGGCAATCTCGCTTGCATGAACCAGAAGTGCAGGGATCCTTGCCCCGGTGCCTGTGGCTCGAACACGGAATGTCGGGTAGTGAGTCACACGCCCATGTGCGTCTGCATGAGTGGCTACACCGGAGATCCTTTCACCCAGTGCACCTTACAGCAACGTAAGACATATAGCTAGTATAGGATTTCGATTAGAGACATTCTATTTATTTTCACACAGAGAAACATAATTTTCGCGAAGCAACGTATAGGGCATGGCACGGTGCAACTAACTATTTAATTGTAGCGACGATCTTCGAAAACGTGTCGCCCTGTACACCATCCCCCTGCGGAGCGAACGCCGCCTGTAAAGAGCAGAACGGCGCAGGTGCCTGCAGCTGTTTGCAAGATTACATTGGCAACCCGTACGAGGGATGTCGACCCGAGTGTATCGTGAACTCTGACTGCATATCGAACATGGCTTGCGTTAGGTCCAAGTGTCAGGACCCTTGTCCAGGCACGTGCGGCCAAAACGGGATCTGCCAGGTGATCAATCACTCACCTGCGTGCTCCTGCATGCCTGGATTCACTGGCGATCCCTTCAGATACTGCAATCCCATTTTACTATCTGGTAATTACTCTCTGATTAGTTGAAACGTTATCTCAGAGTCTACAAAAGTTCCTTCTTAGAGTCTCCAATTTAGAGTAGCAGGAAAACCACTTCAGTTACCTTCACTCTAGTTCTGTCTCTGTGCAATGTTAGAACCGATCGCGAGAAACCCCTGTCAACCTTCACCCTGCGGGCCCAACAGCGTCTGCAGAGAGAACAACGGGCAAGCAGTGTGCTCCTGTTTACCAGAGTACATAGGTTCTCCACCTGGATGTCGACCCGAGTGTGTGATAAGCTCAGAGTGCCCCACGAACAGAGCCTGCGTGAACAACAAGTGCGTCGATCCCTGTCCGCAGCCCTGTGGCTTGAACAGCAATTGCAGGGTCCTCAATCACAGCCCTGTTTGCAGCTGCAAGCAAAGTTACACGGGAGATCCGTTCAGTAGATGCTTCCCCATGCCACGTAAGATCACTTGAAAGACAGCGTTCATCAATTGGATGCAGGACACGTCACCAAGATACTTTTTTCAGGACCTGCACCTGGTCCAGTCGTTCAGAATCCATGCGTACCGTCGCCATGTGGACCCTACGCAGAATGTAGGGACATTGGCGGTGCACCATCATGCTCTTGCCTCGCCTCTTACATCGGTAGCTCCCCAAATTGTAGACCAGAGTGTACCGTCAACTCAGATTGTCCCAGAAGTCAGGCTTGTATGAACGAGAGGTGTAGAGACCCCTGCCCGGGATCCTGTGGACTGTCCGCCACCTGCAGCGTCATCAATCACACTCCAACTTGCGTTTGCCCTGACAGCTACACTGGGGACCCGTTCACTAACTGTTACTTGAAACGTAAGCGATGATTAGAGATTCATTGGAATAATTAATGTGCTTCAGTACTATCAGTAGCTAAAGTGGTAGAAAATTGAAGGAAAACTTTGAGAACCACCTACAGTGCCGGACAAAAGTATTTGGGACATATTTAAAACAGTATAACTTTGTTCAAGTTTGTCCAAACGACTTGAAGTTTTTTGAGAAACTAGAATGATTGGTTTAGCAGTTGACATGTTTCGGCGTTTTGAAACAATACCTACAATTGGTCGGAATAGCGAAGAAAGAATAAAAGTCGCTTTTTCAAATTTTTTATCTGAGCCTGCAATGAAAGTTTAAAAATCTCGTTTGTAGATTTAAGGAAATTGTATACATGCTGAAAATTTCATCTTTTGTACGGCATTGTAAATAGCTCAATTGTTGGATCACTTATTTATTGGTCCATCGAGGCATCCAGATTCTTCTTCCTCCAAATCGATCTAGTCAGTGTTATCGATACACTGTAACACGATATCTTTCACGACACAGCAATCGAAGAGCAAGTATTACCCGCTGACCGCTGCAATCCATCCCCCTGCGGTCCAAACGCGCTCTGTACAGAGGGTAGCTGTTCTTGCCTATTAGAATATCAGGGAGACCCTTACGCTGGTTGTCGACCCGAGTGCGTTCTCAATAGCGACTGTGCTCTTCCTCAAGCCTGCATTCGCAACAAGTGCGTGAACCCCTGTCCGGGGACCTGTGGTCAAAACGCACAGTGCGACGTGTACAACCATATCCCCATGTGCAGCTGCCTACCTGGAATGACTGGGAATGCGTTTGTTTCTTGTCGTCCAAGCAGAGGTACGTGTCCTTTCAAATCAAGAATCCTCATCGCCCCACTTAAAAACGCTAGAATCTCCAGCTTCACTTTCGTCGATTTTAGGACCCGAGGACCCCTGCAACCCGTCCCCCTGTGGACCTAACAGCGTCTGTCGCGTAATTAACGAACAAGCAGTGTGCAGCTGCGTAGCCAGCTTCATCGGTGCGCCACCTTCCTGCAGACCAGAGTGCACAGTCAGCTCCGACTGTCCCAAGAACCAGGCTTGCAGCAACCAGAAATGCCTGAACCCCTGTGCTGGCACGTGTGGTGTCAGAGCTCAGTGCCAAGTGATCAATCACAACCCCCTTTGCAGCTGTCCAACTGGCTTCTCAGGAGATCCTTTCGTCAGATGCGAGCCTAAACGTGAGCCCAGTTCACTGTTAGATATTCCTCGAGGTCTGTTCTATCGGTCGATCTTCTTACCAAGCTTCTTTCATCCCCCTTTCAGCGGAAGAACCACCCACGCCTATCAACCCCTGCCAGCCTTCACCCTGCGGAGCGAACGCTGTCTGCCGAGTGGTCAACGACTCGCCCACCTGCTCCTGTTTACCTGAATTCATCGGCGTACCTCCGAATTGTAGACCGGAGTGCATTAGCAACAGCGAGTGCGCTAGTCACTTGGCCTGTATGAGCAACAAATGCAGGGATCCTTGCCCTGGATCCTGCGGAGCTCACGCTGACTGTCGCGTTGTCAGTCACACTGCGATGTGCGTGTGTTCCGAAGGCTACCTCGGCGATCCCTTCAGTTTATGTGTCGCGAAACGACGTAAGAATCCATGGGCACTTCAGAATTACGGACCTTGCAGTGAGAGGGGTACAGCTCTATTTTTTATAGTTTTTGAGTTATGACGTGTAATAGCTATACGTGAAAAAAATTCTACATCGTTTGGTGAACGTTTGATGCAAATCCGATAACAAATGAGGGATTTATTGTAAATAAATAAAAATATAAATATTAATATTTATAAAAATATTACCATTAATATTTTTAATATTTTTTAATATTTTTAACATTTTTAATATTTTTAATATTTTTACAGAATATTTTTTCGCCAAAAATAGAATTAAAAACTTATCTCTCATTGTGTGAAAATATATATTTTTCAATTAGTGTTCTATTTTAATGTTAAGTCAAAGGAATAATTTTATAAACAGTTTTTTCTAATTTACTCGAAGTTGGTAAAGATGGACCTGCACCCCTCTTGCTGTAAGGTCCTGAATTGAAAGCAAGAATTCTCTCTGAACAGGGTGTTCCATTTGTTTCGCGTTTCAGCTGAAATAGAACCAGTCTCATCCACCCCCTGCACACCATCGCCCTGCGGTTCGAACGCCCTTTGCAAGGAGCAGAACGGAGTAGGCTCCTGCACGTGTCTGCCTGATTACATCGGCAATCCCTACGAAGGGTGTCGCCCAGAGTGCGTCATGAACTCTGATTGCATGGCGACTCGGGCTTGCATCCGCTCCAGGTGTCAGGACCCTTGTCCTGGCTCCTGTGCCACGAACGCTGAGTGCCAGGTTGTCAACCACTTGCCCACGTGCACCTGTTTCCCTGGTTACACTGGACAACCGTACCAGTACTGTCAGCCGATGGCAGTGGGGCCTAGTGAGCAACCCTTTTCTTTTCTACTTCATTCAATGATAGTCTTCCTTGAGACTTCTACAACGAAACTTCCTTTCGTAGTAATCGAGGATAGGGGGGACCCATGCTCCCCATCGCCCTGCGGACCGAACAGCCGCTGCCAGGTCGTCAACGACCAAGCAGTATGCTCCTGCCTGCCCGAGTACACAGGCTCTCCACCTGGCTGTCGACCAGAATGCGTGGTCAGCTCAGAGTGCTCCTCGAATCTAGCGTGCATCAATCAGAAGTGCAGGAACCCTTGTCCTGGCCCTTGTGGTATTGCAGCAGAGTGCAACGTAATTCACCATAGTCCCATCTGTGCATGCAAGGCAAAGTACACCGGCGATCCTTTTACTCGTTGCTTCTCTATGCCAGGTGAGAGTGCTCCCTGTAATCTTCATCTCCCTCAAGGAATCTCTGTATTCACCCACTTCGCTCGAGGCTACAAGTGTTTCTGACCCTATGCACAATTTTTAGAACCCCCTTCAGCAATTCAACCCTCAAACCCATGCGTGCCTTCGCCCTGTGGTCCGAATGCAGAGTGCCGCGACATCAACGGCATACCTTCTTGCTCCTGTCTACAAAGCTACATCGGCAGTCCCCCTAGCTGTCGTCCGGAGTGCACAGTGAACTCTGATTGCTCCCCCAGTCAGGCTTGCATGAGGCAGAAGTGCGGGGACCCTTGTCCAGGCTCCTGTGGCGTGTTCGCCGAGTGCAGCGTGATCAATCATGTTCCGATTTGTAGCTGCGTCGAAGGCTACACTGGTGACCCCTTCAGCAACTGTTATCCAAAACCACCTTCACGTAAGACTACCCTTCTAGAACCCGACACCTTCCTTACACAGGCTTATTCACTATCTTTGATCCAACTTTTAGAACCAACAACTTTCGACGATCCCTGCAACCCATCGCCCTGTGGACCGAACGCAGAGTGCAACGAGGGTATCTGCTCTTGTTTACCAGAGTACAGGGGTGATCCTAATGTAGGCTGTCGACCAGAGTGTGTCCTGAACACTGACTGTTCCTTGAATCAGGCATGCGTTCGCAATAAGTGCAGCGATCCTTGTAGGGGCACCTGTGGACAGAACGCTGTCTGCAACGTTTTCAATCACATTCCCATGTGCAGCTGCTCGCCAGGCACCAGTGGAAACGCTTTCGTCCTCTGTTCCCCTGTCCAAGGTACCAAGACGCCTTCTATCAACGAATTGGTCCCTACCAGAGTTAGGCAAATTTTATTTCGAATAACGAATAAATCCCCAAGATTTATTCGCGACTAACGAATAACGATTTTATTCGACGAAAAATTATTCGCGAATATAGCGTTATTCGAGCCAAATTTATTCGAATTATTTTTTACTTGAAACTTTTATTCGTTATTCTCGAATAATTTCATATTATTCGTAACTTTTATTCGAATATTGTTCGAAGCAGAATTTATTCGAAAAAATAGGTTCGATATTTTATTCGAATAACACCCAACTCTGGTCCCTACACGCTTCTATCAGATATTGACAGTGTTTCGACTTCTACCTGCAGAACTCACCCCAGAAACACCGTGCAACCCGTCCCCCTGCGGTGCAAACAGCCAGTGTCGCCCTGTGAATGGGCAGGCGGTTTGCTCCTGTGTCCCTGGGTACTCAGGCAGTCCTCCGTCCTGCAGGCCAGAGTGCGTGGTCATTTCAGACTGCTCGAGAAGAGAGGCCTGCAGCAACCTGAAGTGCGTGAATCCTTGCGCAGGGAGCTGCGGTGTCAGAGCACAGTGTCAAGTGATAAACCACAATCCCATATGCAGCTGCCCTCCTGGATCGTCTGGGGATCCTTTCGTCAGATGCGACACTATCAGTAAGAGTCTCCAGCCCCTAAAGCGTCAGGTTAATTCCCCTTCAGGCTTCAACCTGCGCGGTGTTATTTGCATGAACAATTTTCAGTGGATACCAAACCAGAAGTCATAAACGTCTGCAAACCGTCACCGTGTGGACCGAATGCGCTCTGCCGAGTGGTGAACGATTCTCCGTCGTGCACCTGTATGCCAGACTTCGTGGGTGCCCCACCTAGTTGTCGACCTGAGTGCATCAGCAACAGCGAGTGCCCTGGAAATCTCGCTTGCATGAATCAAAAGTGCAGGGACCCTTGTCCTGGCTCGTGCGGAGCCTTTGCTGAGTGTCGTGTGGTCAGCCACACACCCATGTGTGTCTGCTCCACTGGATACACTGGTGATCCCTTTACCCAGTGCTACGAGTTTGATCAACGTGAGACACTTTCACTTTTGCTTAAGATAGTTGGTGAAGTTTGGAAAGGGCTTGCAGATTTAATTTCGCTTTGGGGGTAGTTCTATCTCTTGTATCAAGATTATTCTGTTTATTTCATTAATAGGGAGATTTCAGTTTGAGGGATTTTGATATGCATTCAAGTTTAATGGTTGAATTTGGTAAAAGGAGGGATTTCAGTAATGAATACTCAAGTTTCATTTTCTTTAGTCAGCGTTATTTGTACTTGATATTTCTACATTTTTCTTATTCTATTCTATTCCTCCATTCAGGGTTGCCATCTTCCCCATGCACGCCGTCCCCCTGCGGTTCAAACACCATCTGCAAAGAGCAGAACGGTGTCGGTTCCTGTTCCTGTCTACCCGAGTACATCGGTAACCCGTACGAAGGGTGTCGACCAGAGTGTACAGTCAGTTCAGATTGCCCTTCGAACCTAGCTTGCATGCGAAACAAGTGCCAGGACCCTTGTCCAGGGACCTGTGGTCAGAATTCTCTCTGCCAAGTGATTAATCACTCGCCTACGTGCACTTGCAATCCTGGATTCACTGGAGATCCATTTGCATACTGCCAACCTTCGCGAGCACCTGGTAAAGTATACTTAATTTGTAATACAGGAACTCTGAATTCTGTGCTATTGAGTTTGAAATTGAAATTCAAGCGGGACAAAAAGGGTTCTTTGCCTGAAAACAATCAAAGATCCCCCTTCCCACTTACATTACAATTTTCTATCCACCTGCTACAAAAATTCCAATCATCTATAATTATAGTATAATAGCTGCAAGTCAGTAAGTTTAATTTCAGTAATTTTCACGTTCCTTTACCTCCCAGACGTAGTCAAAGACCCTTCGGACCCTTGCTTACCATCGCCCTGCGGTCCAAACAGTCAGTGTCGCGTGGTTTCCGGTAACGCTGTGTGCTCGTGCCTCCCCGAGTACACTGGAAGTCCTCCCTCGTGTCGTCCCGAGTGCGTGGTCAGCTCAGACTGTCCCTCGAACCAAGCCTGCGTGAATCAAAAGTGCGTGAACCCCTGTCCACGAGCCTGTGGCCGGAACACCAACTGTCTAGTCGTCAATCACAGTCCAATTTGTACCTGCAAGGATGGAAACACTGGCAATCCTTTCACCAGGTGTTTCCCTCTACAAAGTAAGTCGCTCTAACAGTACACCTCGTATCTCCAACGAGCTAAACAATTACTTTACTCGATTTATTCTCTCCGTAGCACAATCGACGTTAGCCGATCTACCTCAAAACCCCTGCGTTCCTTCCCCCTGCGGTCCATATTCCGAGTGTCGAGATATCGGCGGTGCTCCGTCTTGTTCCTGCTTAGCCAATTACTTTGGTAGCCCGCCAAATTGTAGACCAGAGTGCACCGTGAACTCTGACTGCCCCAGCGACAAGTCCTGTATAAGGCAGAGATGCACTGACCCGTGTCCTGGATCCTGTGGCCTGTCAACAAGGTGCACGGTGTTCAATCACGTGCCTATGTGCAGCTGTCTGGAGGGATTCACCGGGGATCCTTTCAGTGGCTGCTCTCCTGCCCCGAGTAAGGCTCGGCTTCCTCAATTTTCTATCGTACTGAAGCAAACAAGGGTGTAGCAGTCGCAAATATAGTTTTGGGATAGTGATTCCCAACCTGTGGGTCGCCACGGTTTTTCCTTTTTTAATATTATTAAGTTAGGAAATACCTATTTGCAATGTGTTTTCTTTACCTTATTAAATTTACTGTACCTTATATGTGGGGGTCGCAGGTTATTTGAATATTATAAAATGGCATGGCGACTCAAAAAAGATCGGGAAACACTGCTTTAGGAGCTTCTCGCTACCCCTTTTAAGCTTGAAATGCTACTCAGTAGGTATGAAGACCTTTTCCAATTAAAAACAGTGAATAATAAGATGACACCATAGAAATAGCTGCATCCTCGTTTGGTCCATCATAATTTTTGAAAATTCCAAAATGTTTAACACCTTGCCCACAATTGTAGCCCAAGTTGAACCAGCACCCAAAGACCCATGCAACCCATCGCCCTGTGGTGCGAACGCACGGTGCGACGACGGCGCTTGCACCTGTTTGCCTGGTTACACTGACAACCCTTACCTGGGTTGTCGACCAGAGTGCACTCTGAACACAGACTGTCCCAGGGACAGAGCTTGCCTGCGCAACAAGTGCGTGGATCCTTGCATTGGCACCTGTGCCCAGGGTGCAGTCTGCGACGTGTACAATCACGTGCCCATGTGCAGCTGCCCCATTGGAATGACAGGGAACGCGTTCGTGTTCTGCACTCCATTCAGAGGTACGAGGCTCGACAGAAATGCTAGCATTCATTTAAATCATTTCAAGAGGATTAATCGAAATTTCCACGACAATCAGACCCAGTCGTGCTGACACCCTGCAACCCAACCCCCTGCGGACCGAACAGTCAGTGCCGAGAAGTGAACGGCCAGGCCGTATGCACCTGCGTCCCCGGTTTTATCGGTATTCCGCCGACCTGCAGGCCAGAGTGCATTCTGAGCACGGACTGCGGACCAAAGGATGCCTGCGTGAATCAGAAATGCAGAGATCCTTGCGTCGCCACTTGTGGGATCAGGGCGACGTGCCAGGTGGTGAACCACAATCCCATCTGCAGCTGCCCTGCGTCACTGACTGGCGATCCCTTCGTCAGATGCATCGACAAGCGTAAGAATTCCATTTCCATGGGGATTTCCAATGCTTTCCCGGCTCCGCCGTGACGTGAGCTTGAACTCCATTCCATTGCAGCGTTAATGGTACCGGTAAACGAGAATCCTTGCGAGCCGTCCCCCTGCGGGCCAAACGCGCAGTGTCAAGTTGTAAACGACTCCCCGTCGTGCTACTGTGTACCTGAATTCACTGGCTCACCCCCGAACTGCAGACCGGAGTGCATCAGCAACAACGAGTGCCCCAGCAACATGGCCTGCATCAATCAGAAGTGCAGGGATCCTTGTCCCGGGTCCTGTGGCGCGGGTGCTGTGTGTCGCGCTGTGTCTCACACACCGATGTGCACCTGTTCACCTGGATTCACTGGTGATCCGTTTACGCAGTGCGTCGTGGAACAACGTAAGAGTATTTCTAGCTCGCGTCTTTTAGGATTCAAAGCTCTGGCGATTATTCTGTTTCGATTCAGTCACTCAGTATTTCGACCAGCATCAACGCCACAATTTTCAATCCAATTTCCAAGGAAGCCCGGCTGAATTACTGTGTGATTCTCAACCACCCTTTTACAGTCATACCCATGTACGTGCCACAGCCCTGTGTGCCATCCCCTTGCGGAGCAAACGCGCTTTGCAAAGAGAGAAACGGAGCAGGCTCCTGCTCCTGCCTGGCAGGGTACCTTGGAAACCCGTACGAGGGCTGTCGACCAGAATGCGTGATAAGCACGGACTGTATCCCCAGCAAGAGCTGCGTGAGATTCAAGTGCGAGGACCCCTGTCCAGGTACCTGCGGTCAGAACGCGGTCTGCCAGGTGATCAATCACATGGCGACCTGCAGTTGCTTGCCCAGGTACACGGGCGATCCTTTCAGATACTGTCGCGAAGAAGATATAGGTACGTGTTGGACTACCTTTGCAGGCTGGAGTACTTCTAGATTTTATCTCAACGTTTCCCTCGATAGAGACCCTGCCAATCCTGACCAACCCCTGCCAGCCGTCACCCTGCGGACCGAACAGCCTCTGCAGAGAGAACAACGGGCAAGCAGTTTGCTCCTGCTTGCCAGAGTATCTCGGTTCTCCACCAGGATGCAGACCAGAGTGCGTGGTGAGCGCAGAATGCGCCTCTGATCGCGTGTGCGTGAACCAGAGGTGCATCGACCCCTGCCCTGATCCTTGTGGAACCCAAGCGGTCTGCAGAGTCATCAACCACAGCCCCATATGCTCCTGCCGGCAGGATTATACTGGAGACGCGTTCACCATCTGCTTCCCAGCTCCACGTGTGTATTTTCCCAAGTGTCTTGATATTTCTAAACGGTTAGGAATCTTTACATTCACTTTGCAACCCCGCAGGACCGCAACGAGACCCACTACCATCTATCCAGCAGGACCCATGCCTGCCATCCCCTTGTGGCTCATACTCTCAGTGTCGAAACATCGGTGGAAACCCATCCTGCTCCTGCTCACCTGGTTACATAGGTGTGCCGCCGAAGTGCAGGCCAGAGTGCACAATAAACGCGGAATGCTCCAGTGCCCTGGCTTGCATTCGAGAAATGTGCATGGACCCTTGTCCTGGATCCTGTGGCGTGGGAGCTAGGTGCAGTGTTCTCGATCACGTACCGATTTGCTCCTGCCCAGAGGGGTACACTGGAGATCCATTCAGCGGCTGTACAGTGAAGCCTGTCTTATGTGAGAGTCTTTCGCGGTTGTTTGGACTGTATGTTCAGAATGAGGCGCGACAGGTTTGAGCTCTTAGAGATAGGTTGCTAACCATTGCTCCAGTAGAAGTGCTTACAGTCTGAACATAGGGTTCCAAGTATATTTCAGCTTAATCTTGATATTCGAGCTGTCATTGACGATCCCTAAATCTCTACACAGCTGATAGACCAGCATCGGACCCATGCAACCCTTCGCCATGCGGCGCGAACGCCATTTGTCGAGACGGCTCTTGCTCCTGTCTTCCAGAGTACCAAGGCGATGCTTATGCTGGTTGCAGGCCAGAATGCATAATGAACAGTGACTGTTCTCGCGATAGAGCTTGCTCGAGGAACAAATGCGTGGACCCGTGCGTAGGAACTTGTGGGCAGAACGCACTGTGTCAAATAATCAACCACATCCCCATGTGCAGTTGCCCGGTGGGGATGTCAGGGAACGCTTTCATCTCCTGTTCCCCAGTGCAGGGTATAATATCGAGAATTTTCCTCGGATATCTTTATTCTAGTGTCTCGCTCCTTGTATTAAAATTCTTCGATTCGAATCTCCCGTTCTTCTGTCAGAAGACACAGCCACATCGACACCCTGCTACCCGTCTCTATGCGGACCGAACAGCCACTGCCAAGAGGCGAACGGAGTGGCAGTGTGCAAGTGTATAGCAAGTTTCGTCGGGAGTCCGCCGACCTGTAGGCCAGAGTGTGTCGTCAGTTCCGACTGCGAGCTGACGAAGGCTTGCGTTAACCAGAGATGCAGGGATCCTTGTCCAGGCTCTTGTGGTCTGATGGCGGAGTGCTCCGTGGTGAATCACAACCCCGTTTGCAGGTGTCCTCCGAGTATGACCGGTGATCCGTTTACTGGATGCAGAGTTATGGGTGAGGGAGGAAAAGGGAACGGATGCGTGGAAGGAATATGGCGAGGTAGTGGATTTAAAATGGAATTCAAAATTTAAAAAATTTTGAAACTTTGTGAATATGTAAGGGGTTTCCTCCTGATTACAGCGCAATTTTTGTTTGCTGCCCAAAGTCACTCGAAGGGGATGAAACTAACCCCTGAAAATTCGGCCATTTTCTGATTTTGTGTTATATCTCACGAACTGTAAGAGATAGAAAAAAAAGTTTTAGGACAAAAGTTAAGTCTTTTAATTAGATCTATCATTTGGTAAACAAATTATTTTACAGTTCACGAGTTATGACACAAAATCGGAAAATAATTTCCACCAGGTCAGTTACACCCCCTTAGAGTGAATTTGGACAGTTAACAAAAATTGCGTCGTAATCAGGAGGAAATTCCCTACATATTCACAAAGTTTCAGAATTTTTTGAAGTTCCGGGTTCGAGATGTTCCCTTGTAAGTGCCACTGTATATTCCTTTCACCCACGATATGAAACCAACACTTGGTCACCCTACAACTGCTTCTAAGACTGTTTATTTTCCCTGCACCCTTCAGTCGAAGAGCCCCTCACAGCAATCAACCCCTGCTACCCCTCGCCGTGCGGTCCAAACTCGCAGTGCCAAGTGGTGAACCAAGCTCCAGCGTGCTCGTGTCTGCCGGATTTCTCGGGATCGCCGCCCAATTGTAGACCAGAATGTGTCATGAACACCGACTGCCAGCTTCGCGAAGCTTGCGCGAGCCAGAGGTGCAAGAACCCGTGCCCTGGCTTGTGCGGGGCGAACGCTGACTGCAGCGTCTTCAGTCACACTCCAATCTGCTCCTGTCGCTCAGGATTCACTGGAGATCCGTTCATCCAGTGCACTCCCCTTCCGAGTAAGTCGATCTTAAGCTACCCAGCTTTGGCTAGAAGCTTCAAAATCCGTGGAAACGTTCTCTCATCACTTTAAATCGATATTCCTCGCGTTATAGTCGAAGACGAAAGACCCACACCCTGCACCCCATCGCCCTGCGGTGCAAACGCAGTGTGCAGGGTATCAGGGAACGCAGCTGCCTGCGAGTGCCTGCAGGACTACATTGGAAACCCCTACGATGGCTGCAGGCCAGAATGTGCCGTGAATTCGGACTGCCCTGCGAACTTGGCCTGCGTGAGATCCAAGTGTCAGGATCCCTGTCCTGGCGCTTGTGGTCAGAACGCGGTGTGCCGCGCTCTCCTGCACGCCCCAGTGTGCACCTGCATTCAGGGGTACACTGGCGATCCTTTCAGATACTGCAGCATGAGTCCAGTGAACCGTAAGAGTCGATAGATTTTATAATTAACATGCTTACCTGGTGAGACGGTTTAATTAACTTTCTACTGTTCAAAGCGAATGTCACTTAAAGTTATGCTACCTCTTCCTACGAGTGTAATTATGAGTGTTTTGGATTGGAATATTAATTGTAGTGAACAAGGAGAAGAGATAGAATAGCGAACTAATTTTGGGGGCATTAATTACGCTCCCACAGATTTTACAAGCCTTGAAGTTCCCTTAAACTCTTGCAAGGAGGATCTATAACACTAGCTCGAAAAGACCGTCACCCCCAGTTCCCTTTGTAGAAGACGCCGTGGTAGCCGATCCCTGCAACCCGTCACCCTGCGGCGCAAACAGCCAATGCCGCGTGAACAACAATCAAGCAGTGTGCACTTGTCTATCCACGTACATCGGCAGCCCACCGAGCTGCAGGCCCGAGTGCGTCGTCAGCTCAGACTGCCCGATGACTCGCGCCTGCACCAGCCAGAAGTGTATAGACCCGTGCCCCAACTCCTGCGGCGTGAACTCCAATTGCAGGGTCATCAACCACAGTCCAATTTGCTTCTGCAACAACGGATTCACGGGTGATCCATTCACTGCCTGCTTCCGTGCTCCTGGTACGAATCACCCTGACAACTAGCCGTTCAGTACCAGTTTAAAAATTCCATCCACTGACCCCACCACCTCCTTCAGAAATAGACACGTCGCCAGTAGTGCAAAGAGACCCGTGCTCACCGTCGCCCTGCGGTCCAAACGCAATTTGCCAGAACGTGGGACAGACTCCAGCCTGCACCTGCTCGCTGAACTATCGTGGTAGCCCTCCGAATTGCAGGCCCGAGTGTACCATCAACTCCGAGTGTCCCAGTAACCAAGCTTGCATACGAGAGAGGTGTCAGGACCCCTGTCCAGGGTCCTGCGGCCTCAATGCCCTGTGCTCGACGTTCAATCACGTTCCGATTTGTAGCTGCGTCGAAGGCTACACTGGAGATCCCTTCAGTAGATGCGATCAACCGATCCTCCCTAGTAAGTAGCAAGGAGATTCTAAATTGGCTTCTTTAGTGGTATGTGCCCTGACACGGTTATTCTGCGATCAGTCGCGCCAGCGGAAGTAGACCTGTGCAATCCATCCCCCTGTGGACCCAACGCTCAATGCGACGACGGAATTTGCTCCTGCATGCCTGACTTCTACGGGGACTCCAGTATCGGTTGTCGACCGGAATGCGTGCTGAACAACGATTGCCCTCGAGACAGAGCCTGTATCAGGAATAAGTGCGAGGACCCCTGTGTTGGCACTTGCGCCAACAACGCACTGTGCACCGTGGTTAACCACGTGCCCATGTGCAGCTGTCCAGCTGGCCTCGAAGGAAATGCATTCGCGTACTGTCGCCCTGCGTTAGGTATACCTCCTTACATTCCTTTCTTCGCCAGCAGTTGGAACACCGAACGCGAAGGGTTTCATTAAGAAATAATCCTTGAATAGCCGACGTTCCATCGTCCCCGTGCACCCCGTCGCCCTGCGGTCCCAACAGCCAATGCCGCGGCAATAATGGTCAAGCGAGCTGCAGCTGCGTGCCAGGCTACCTAGGGAACCCGCCAAACTGTCGCCCAGAGTGCATAGTCAGCTCCGACTGTCCCCCCAACGAGATCTGCACGAACCAGAAGTGCAGGAACCCTTGTGTAGGCACTTGTGGCTTGGGGGCCCGTTGCACGGTAGCGAATCGCAACCCCATATGCCACTGCCCTGAAGAATTCACGGGTGACCCGTTCGTTCGGTGCACGCCGCTTCGTAAGTCACACTCACCAGTCCCGTGGATTAAAATTAAGTACGTGACACCTTTATCATTTTTTCTAAGCGTCGAAATAACGGAATTTGTAGCGTCACTGCCACCAGAGCCGATAAACGTTTGCCAGCCATCGCCTTGCGGACCCAACGCCCAGTGCCAGATCTCTGGAAGCTCACCCTCCTGCTCTTGTTTGCCTGATTTCGTCGGCTCCCCACCGAGTTGCAGGCCCGAGTGCGTGAGCAATAGCGAGTGCTCGAGCCAGCAAGCCTGCATAAACCAAAAGTGCAGAGATCCTTGCGTTGACTCCTGCGGTGCGAACGCGAGGTGTAGAACTGTTAGCCACACCCCCATGTGCTACTGCGAGTCTGACTACACGGGTGACCCGTTTGTGCAGTGCTCTATCAGGCCCAGTAAGATTTTTATTATAATACTCGTCCTACTGAAGCTGGAATTTTTCAAAGGATTTGCTTGAAGATTCCAACGAGTTTCACTAGTGAAAGTTAACTTCAACGACATGATCCGTCAGTTTTAGCCGAGGACCAGCAGGATGGATTCAGAAATCCATGCCTACCGTCCCCCTGCGGATCCAACGCGAGGTGCATCGAGAGAAACGATGCAGGCGCCTGCACGTGTCTTCCTGGTTACATAGGCAACCCTTACGAAGGGTGCAGGCCAGAGTGTGTCTTAGATTCCGACTGCTCGCCCACTAGAGCCTGTATCAGTTCCAAATGCGTCGACCCGTGTCCAGGAACTTGTGGAACAAACGCAGAGTGCCATGTTATCAATCACAGAGCTTCTTGCTCTTGCTACCCCAGCTTCACTGGCGACCCCTACCGATACTGCTCTGTTCAACCAAGTGGTAAGTCTGGCTAACGCTGGTTTTCCAGAAAAGCTTACTTTTTCAGTGGAATTATAATCCTTCTTATAAAACACCCCACAGTTTCTGACGTCAGCCCAACCGACCCTTGCGCCACTGGCCAATGTGGCTCGAACAGCCAGTGCAGGGTGGTGAATCAGGTAGCGGTTTGCTCCTGCCTCCCGACTTACATTGGCACACCACCAGCTTGCAGGCCAGAGTGCGTTACAAGCTCAGAATGCCCCTCAGATAGAGCGTGCATCAGGCAAAAATGCGCGAACCCTTGTCCTTCGTCCTGCGGACAGAACACGGATTGTAGGGTCGTCAACCATTCACCCCTTTGCAGTTGTTTGAGGGGATACACTGGCGATCCATTCACAATATGCTTCAGAATCCCATGTGAGTCCAGTGGCAACTGATTTTCATTGCTGCTATCTTGAATCAGGATTTATCTGAGTATCAGAATGTACCTGAGTTAAAATTAACCCCAGTTCTAATTGACTAACTTCTACTAAATCAATTAAAAAATTTACATTGCAAATTTCAGTGACTCCACCTGTCGTAAGCGACCTAGTACCAAGAGACCCCTGCATTCCATCCCCCTGCGGCGTTTACTCAGAATGTCGAAACATTGGAGGGATTCCTTCCTGCTCCTGTCTAGTCACCTACACGGGAAGTCCACCGAATTGTCGACCAGAATGCACACTCAACTCAGACTGTCCACCCAACGAGGCCTGCGTGCAGCAAAAGTGCAGAGACCCTTGTCCTGGCTCGTGCGCCCTGCAAGCTCAATGCAGCGTAGTCAATCACGTCCCAACGTGTTCCTGTCCACCCGGTTACACTGGTGATCCTTTCACCAACTGCATTCTCTATCGTAAGACTCCTTGTTTCTATTACACCCCTCAGAAGCTTACTTTCACCTCTATTAACCCCGAGGAATTCTAGAACCTTTAATCGAAACGGACCCCTGTGCATCGTGTGGGTCGAACACGCAGTGCAACAATGGAGTGTGCACCTGCTTGCCAGAGTACTCCGGTGACCCTTACACGGGGTGCAGGCCGGAGTGTGTCCTAAGTAACGACTGTCCAACCACGAGAGCTTGCGTCAGAAACAAGTGCTTGGATCCTTGCGTTGGAACTTGTGGGCAGAGCGCATTGTGTGACGTTTTCAACCACGTGCCCATGTGCAGTTGCCCCTCGGGAATGTCGGGGAACGCGTTCGTCCTCTGTTCCCCTGCTCCAGGTAGGGTTCGCGGATTCTGAAGGGTTTACATGCGAAAGATGAAGGAAGAGATCGCTTTTATTAAGAATTCTTGGACCCTTTTAGTGACAACGTTCAGCGACCCCTGCAACCCATCCCCCTGTGGACCGAACAGCCAGTGCAGGCAAAACAACATGCAGGCTGTGTGCTCTTGCGTCAATGGATACCTAGGTGCACCCCCTACTTGCAGGCCAGAGTGCGCAGTGAACTCAGACTGTCCATTAAACGAAGCTTGCACGAATCAGAAGTGTCGAGACCCTTGTCCAGGAAGCTGTGGCATCAACGCCGTCTGCAATGTCCTCTATCACAACCCTGTGTGCACCTGTCGTGACAGGATGACCGGAGACCCCTTCGTCAGTTGCTACCCCATGCGTAAGGATTCCTTAAACCCCTTTTGGAGTATTTTAAAACACTTAGACCACCAGAGCATTCAAAGTAACGAAGGTTTCTTGAACCCTGAAGCCACGAGACCACCACCCTCAGTCAACCCTTGCCAACCGTCCCCGTGTGGTCCAAACGCTCAGTGTCAAGTGGTGAACGATCAACCATCCTGTTCCTGTCAGCGAGACTTCATAGGATCGCCCCCCAATTGTCGCCCCGAGTGTGTCAGCAACAGCGAGTGCTCGAGCCACTTGGCTTGCATTAGCCAGAGGTGCCAGGACCCCTGCCCCAACTCCTGCGGCGTGAACGCGATCTGCAGAGTGGTCAGTCACACTCCCATGTGTGTCTGTGACACAGGCTACACTGGCGATCCTTTTACGCAGTGTCTGCCACAGCCATGTAAGGATCTCATGTGAATTAAGTCGGCTTTCCCTTCTGTATACGTGCCAGCACAAGATCCATTCTCTTTCAGTCGACGTGCAAGCCAGCAGACCCGACCCCTGCACCCCCTCGCCATGCGGCGCCAACACCCTGTGCCGCGTTCAGCAGAATTCGGCCTCATGCGCTTGCCAGGACGACTACATCGGCAACCCTTACGAGGGCTGCAGACCGGAGTGCACGCTCAGCTCGGACTGCCCCTCCAATTTAGCCTGCATCAGGTCCAAGTGCAGGGACCCCTGCCCTGGGACCTGTGGCCAGAACGCTCAGTGTTACGTCATCAACCACGCAGCGACTTGCAGCTGCTTCGAGCGATACACGGGGGATCCTTTCGTCTACTGCAACCCCTTCAGAGAGCCGCGTAAGAGGAACTACAAAGGATTGAAGTGAAAAACGCTGCAGTTGATCGGAATGATAGACGATGATTTCCATTCTTGCAGTGCCTACGCCTGGCGTAATTAACCCCTGCCAACCATCCCCCTGCGGACCATACAGCCAGTGCAGGGAAACGAACGGTCAAGCTGCGTGCTCTTGTTTACCAACGTACACTGGAACACCACCCAGTTGCAGACCAGAGTGCACTGTTAGCTCGGATTGCCCGTTGAGCCTAGCTTGCAGGAACAACAAGTGCATGGACCCCTGTCCCGACTCCTGTGGTCAGCAGAGTACCTGCAGGCTCGTGAACCATAGTCCAATCTGCTCCTGCAAGCCAGGTTACACTGGCGATCCCTTCACCCACTGTTTCTACAATCCACGTAAGCGTCTGGAATGCCCTGACACGTCCAACTGTCATACTCTGCGGTGGGATAAAAATAATGATCCAATTCTAGCTGCGCCCCTCATGGACACCCCAGTGGATCCATGCGGCAGCTCGCCCTGTGGGCCCAATGCCCAGTGTCGCAACATTAACGGCTCTCCTTCCTGCTCCTGTTTAATCAATTACATCGGTGCCTCACCAAATTGCCGCCCAGAGTGTGTCATCAACGCTGACTGCTCCAGAAATGAAGCTTGCATGCGCGAGAGGTGCCAGGACCCTTGTCCAGGCTCCTGCGGGCTGAACAGTGTCTGCGCGGTTCACAATCACGTGCCCGTTTGCACTTGCCTGGAGGGTTACACCGGAGACCCATTCACTAGTTGTCAACCCACGCCAATGAGTAAGCTGACCCCCTAAAAGCGTTGAAACGGTAGCTCATGACACCAGACAGTCGCATTGATTATCTCCTGGTAGTAGGTGCAGAGGAACCCGTGACTGACTCCTGCAGCAGCTCCCCGTGTGGTCCCAACGCGGAGTGCAACAATGAAGCGTGCTCATGCTTGCCCGAGTACAGTGGAAACCCTTATATCGGTTGCCGCCCGGAATGCGTGCTCAGTAACGACTGCGCAAACGACAAAGCTTGCATTAGAAACAAATGCGTGGACCCTTGCCCTGGAGCTTGTGCCCAGAACGCCCTATGCAGAGTGATCAATCACGTGCCCATGTGCAGCTGCCCCCCTCAGACTAATGGAAACGCCCTGATTTTGTGCTCCCCTGTCAGAGGTATTATACAGCTCCTTAATCGAGGCCTGAAGATCGAGAAGAATATTCTGATGACCCTTAAACCCTTAAATCGCAGTGCCCTCGACGACGAGACCCTGCAACCCGTCCCCATGCGGTCCGAACAGTATCTGTAGAGAGGTGAACGACCAAGCTGTGTGCACTTGCGCGCCAGAGTACCTTGGAACCCCGCCTCTATGCAGACCAGAGTGCACGATCAGCTCGGACTGCCGTAGAGACCAAGCTTGCGTGACCCAGAGGTGCAGAGACCCGTGTCCAGGGACCTGTGGCATTCAAGCGAGATGTATGGTCGTGAATCACAATCCCGTGTGCTCCTGTCAGGATCGCTACACAGGGGATCCCTTCATCAGATGCGAAATGATCAGTAAGGAAGCGAATGTGATAGCTTTAGAAGTCCTTTAGATCCCATGTACAGTGGCATAAATACTCCGAAGAAGTTTCCTTTAGACACTTTACATGAGATCGTCAGAGCAATCCAGAAATTAGGGAGGGATATGAAATAATTTCACTTTACTCTTCGTAGAAGACGTAATAGTGCCGACGAACCCCTGCCAACCGTCACCCTGCGGCCCGTACTCCCAGTGCCAAGTAGTCCGAGACACCCCCTCGTGCTCTTGCCTGCCCGAGTACAAGGGCTCCCCTCCTGCCTGCAAACCCGAGTGCATTGCCAGCTCCGAGTGCCCCAGCCACCAAACATGCGTGCAACAGAGGTGCAAAGACCCCTGTCCAGGCCTCTGCGGAGAGATCGCCGAGTGCCACGTGGTGTACCACGTGCCCCACTGCGTGTGCCCCAGCGGTTTCACCGGTGACCCGTACACGCGTTGCTCAGTGATAAGTAAGGAGAAAGAAAGCATGGAAGAAGGGAGTAATGAACAGTGATCGTGATCGTAGGAGAACTAATCTGTGATTTTGCATTGTTCTAGCTCGCGACCCGGAACCCTCGCCCTGCTCGGAAGTCACTTGCGGCACGAACGCGTTGTGCAGAGAACGAGACGGCGCCGCTGTCTGTTACTGTCCCCCTGAATATATAGGCAACGCTTACGTAGGCTGCAGGCCCGAGTGCGTCATAAACCCTGACTGCCCTTCCAACAAAATGTGCGTTCGAAACAAATGCCAGGACCCTTGCCCAGGGACCTGCGGCCGCAACGCAGAGTGCGCGGTGGTTAACCATCAACCGTTCTGCACCTGTCGAGCTGGCTTCACCGGCGACCCGTTTGTCGTGTGTTACGCGGACAGTAAGTTCACTTGACTCCCCCTGTTGCCTGATTGCGATGGGATATTGAAAGGATTTTAGAACTCACCCTGAAACCTGCTCCTCAGTAATAGTCCCCAAAGAGAACGTCTGCAGCCCGTCACCCTGCGGATCGAACAGCCAGTGCAAAGAGGTCTCTGGCCAGGCTGTGTGCTCTTGCCTGCCGAATTACGTGGGCACTCCGCCTGGGTGCAGGCCAGAGTGCGTGGCTAGCTCCGAGTGCCCCACCCAGCTAGCGTGCAAGGACTACAAATGCGCGAACCCTTGCCCGAGCCCTTGCGGATTGAACACCAAGTGCGTTGTCGTTAACCACAGTCCCATCTGTAGCTGCATGCCGGGCTACAGCGGAGACCCTTTCACCCTCTGTGCATCCATTCCACGTAAGGAGCATGGTCCATTAATTTGAAACGTATCGGGAGGAACTGGAGGATTATGGACATTCGTTAATCCCCAATTATAGCTGCCCCAGTCCCCGGCCCAGTGGAGACAGACCCCTGCGTACCATCCCCCTGCGGTAGCTTCGCCCAGTGTAGAAATATCCGCGGCTCAGCCGCGTGCAGCTGCATGGAGGGTTACATTGGCCAGCCACCCAACTGCAGGCCCGAGTGCACGATCAACTCCGAATGCCAGAGCAACATGGCCTGCATGAACATGAAGTGCAAGGATCCCTGCCCTGGGTCCTGCGGCTCTGGCGCCTTGTGCGCGGTCGTTAACCACATACCCATATGCAACTGCCCCGAGGCTTTCACGGGCAACCCGTTCACCCTTTGCCAGCCGCTGCCAGCCACACGTAAGGACCCTGCTCGATCCTCCACAGTTTGCATGAAAGTTCCTGGAGGGTTTTTGTTTTCATTCGCTCATTTCACCTTGCAGCTCCACCAACACTAGCAGAGGACGAATGTAGCCCGTCACCCTGCGGCCCCAACGCGGAATGCGCTAACGGCGACTGCAGCTGCCTGCCGGAGTTCCAAGGGAACCCCTACCTAGGATGTCGACCCGAGTGCGTATTGAACTCAGACTGCCCCAGAGACAGAGCCTGCTCGCGCAATAAGTGCGCGGACCCGTGCCCAGGGACCTGTGGCCTCGGTGCCCTTTGCACGACCATCAATCACGTGCCCATGTGCAGCTGCCCTGGGAACATGACTGGAAACGCGTTCAGTCAGTGCACCCCTCTGCAAGGTACTCCACCAACAGTTGCTTCCGAGAAGCAGGCGGCCTGTCCTCTGAAGAGAGCCATTTCGTGTAACACTTCTTCTTTCCGTCAGATATCACGCCCACTAACCCCTGTAGCCCGACACCCTGCGGACCCAATAGCGAGTGTCGCGTGGTGAACGGTCAAGCGGTCTGTTCCTGCGTCAGAGGGTACCTGGGAAGCCCACCCACCTGCAGACCCGAGTGCATAGTCAGCACAGACTGCCCGCAGAACGAGGCCTGTAGCAATCAGAGGTGCACGAACCCCTGTCCTGGGTCCTGTGGAATTGCAGCAAAATGCAACGTCGTCAACCATAATCCCATATGCGTGTGCCCGTTAAGATACACTGGCGACCCATTCATCCAGTGCACACCCTTCTGTAAGAAAATCGTTGCCTCCTTAATTAATCCCTTTCAGGTCACGCTTCTGATAGAGATTGAAGTGTTAGTCGAATATTCCCCGCATCAAGATGAAGCTTGCTTTATTTCAGACGAACAGCCAGCAGTAGACCCCTGCCAACCATCACCCTGCGGACCAAATTCCCAGTGTCAGGTGGTCAACGACTCTCCCTCGTGCTCCTGCACGCCAGGCTTCTTTGGCAGTCCACCCAGCTGCAGGCCAGAGTGCGCAAGCAACAGCGAGTGTCTTGGTCACCTGGCTTGCATCAATCAGAGGTGCCAAGATCCTTGCATTGGGTCTTGCGGCGCCAGTGCTGATTGTCGCGTTGTCAGTCACACACCCATGTGCACCTGCTTGAGCGGCTACACTGGCGACCCCTTCACTCAGTGTCTCTTCAGAGAACGTAAGGCTCGAACCATCCCCTCGGTAACGTTCTTCTATTCGTCAGTCGCTCAATTCCTCACCGTTCGATTTTATAGCCGTGACGATCCCCGCGCCCACTGACCCCTGCAATCCATCCCCCTGCGGCTCCAACGCCATCTGCAGGGAGCTGAACGGTGCAGGCTCCTGCACCTGCATCACCAGCTACATCGGTAACCCGTACGAAGGATGTCGACCCGAGTGCCTCCTGAACTCAGACTGCCCCTCGAGCCAGGCCTGCATGAACAACAAGTGCAGGGATCCTTGCCCTGGGATCTGCGGTCGAAACGCAGAGTGCCACGTTGTCAGTCACCTGCCAGTGTGCGAGTGCTACCCTAGACACACTGGCAACGCGTTCGTTCTGTGCTCACCTGTTCAGCTAGGTACGTTGCGTCCTCGAGGAAGAAGAACTTCTGAAGAGTAGATGAAGCTGCGGGGATTGCAACGATCATTATCTTTGTAGAAGTCGATCAGACAATCAACAGGCCCTGTAACCCGTCACCCTGTGGACCGAATAGTCAGTGCAGGGCGATCAACGGGCAGTCAGTGTGCTCTTGCCTGCCAGACTTCATGGGCAGCCCACCTGCCTGCAGGCCAGAGTGCACGGTGAGCGCTGAGTGCGCCTCGAACTTGGCTTGTATCAATAAAAAGTGCAGCGATCCGTGTCCTGGATCCTGCGGCTCTAGCACGAGGTGCGAGACGATCAATCACAGAGCGATCTGTGCTTGCCAGCCTGGTTATACTGGCGACCCTCTCGTCGCTTGTTTCGATGTACCACGTAAGTCTCGTTAAGTCTCCCACAGTTTCTGTCCGCCGTGTATTAGACATTCAGAATTTGCTGTTATATTCTCATTCCAGTTCGAGAGCCTTCACCTGTCCCGCCATACGTGAACCCATGCGCGCCCTCGCCCTGTGGACCCTACTCCGAATGTCGCGACATAAACGGTCAGGCCTCCTGCGCCTGTCTATCAGACTACATGGGAACGCCGCCTAATTGTAGACCAGAGTGCATTCGGAACTCTGAGTGTCCCAGTAATCAGGCTTGCATCCAGAGGAAGTGTCGATACCCTTGCGAAGGAGTTTGCGGCGTGGGAGCCCAGTGCTCGGTGATCAATCACACCCCCATTTGCAATTGTCCCGATGGCTACTCCGGAGATCCCTTCGTTAGATGTTCACCTGCTATAGGTACGGTTTCTAAGGCAGAGTTGATAAAATAATCCTGTATCCTCCAGATTTGTATAGCACTGTATGAAACGTTTCGTGTGTTAGTCGACTTGGACCAGCCAGTGGATGCCTGTGCCAATTGCGGCTCGAACACCCAGTGCCTGAACCAAGTGTGCACTTGCTTGCCAGAGTATCAAGGAGACCCACTGTTAGGCTGTCGCCCCGAGTGTGTCCTGAATTCAGACTGCTCGCGGGATAGAGCCTGCATGAGGAGCAAGTGTAACGACCCGTGCGCTGGAACGTGTGGTCAGAACGCCTTGTGTTCTGTCGTCAACCACGTCCCGGTTTGCACTTGCCCGCCTGGAACCTCTGGAAACGCGTTCGTGGTTTGCTCCGCGGTACAAGGTACATGTCCCTCTGGCAGCTAGGATGGTTTATTGCCAGGCTGCATTGCTTAACGTCTAATCTACAAATCTTTCGAACCTGTGTACAGTACAAAGACCCCAAGACCCATGCAACCCGTCACCCTGTGGGCCCAACAGCCAGTGCAGAAAGATAAACGATCAAGCAGTCTGCTCCTGCATACCTGGCTACCTGGACACGCCACCAAACTGCAGACCCGAGTGCATCCTCAGCTCCGACTGCCCGTCCAACATGGCCTGCAACAATCAGAAATGCATAAACCCCTGCCCAGGTACCTGCGGCATCAGGGCAGAGTGCGTGGTCGTGAACCACAACCCGATCTGTAGCTGCCCCACGGAACTCACTGGCAACCCCTTCACCATGTGTATCAGAAGACGTAAGTACTCTCCTGGGATCGATCAGAAGTGGGTTAATAATCCTGGTGGACGAGTCACGTCTATCACTTCTATCATTTCAACAGAGGAACAACCACCCGTTCAGAACCCCTGCATCCCATCTCCCTGCGGGCCGAACAGTCAATGCCAGGTGATAAACGATTCACCCTCGTGCTCCTGCTTACCCGAGTTCCTGGGATCCCCACCGAATTGCAAGCCAGAGTGCATCAGCAACAGCGAGTGCTCGACGCACTTGGCTTGCATCAGTCAACAGTGTCGCGACCCTTGCCCTGGTTCCTGTGGTTCCAACGCCGAGTGTCGAGTGATCAGTCACACCCCGATGTGCGTCTGCTCTTATGGTTTCGTTGGCGATCCTTTCATTCAGTGCACCCTAAAGCCAGGTAAGCAACATTCGAGCCGCGACAGTAACTGGTGTCTTGGAAAAAGTAGCTAATGAGAAATGGGTTTGACAGTGGTCGAAGACACATACGCGCAGCCCACACCCTGTGTGCCATCCCCCTGCGGCTCGAATGCCATCTGTAACGAGCTAAACAGCGCTGCCTCCTGCAAGTGCCTCCCAGATTACGTTGGCAACCCGTACGAAGGGTGCAGGCCCGAGTGCATCATCAATTCCGACTGCACAGCTGACAGAGCTTGCATCAAATCCAAGTGTCAGAACCCCTGCCCAGGCTTCTGCGGTTACAACGCCGTCTGCCAGGTGGTCAATCACGCTCCCCTTTGCACCTGCCAGCTGAGTTACACCGGCGATCCTTTTACCCAGTGCAATATCGTTCAAGAACAACGTAAGTGGCCAAAACACAGGGAGAAGCTCGATGGACGATTTACAGAGTCTAATTGCAAACATTCTTTCAGCGAGACCAGCCGATCCCTGTAGCCCCTCGCCCTGCGGCCTGAACAGTCAGTGCCGCGTGTCCAACGGCCAGGCTATTTGCTCGTGTTCACCCATGTTCATTGGAAGCCCGCCGATGTGCAGGCCAGAGTGTACAGTTAGCTCAGACTGCGCGACGAACCGCGCTTGCAAGAACCGCAAATGCGTCGACCCTTGTCCTGGAATTTGCGGAATAAACGCAAGATGCGAGGCGATCAATCACAGTCCCATTTGCAGCTGCAATTCCGGCCTCACGGGGGATCCTTTCGTCAGATGCTTCAAGGTTCCAAGTGAGTAGCGTGTCCTGAAACTCTAATCACAACTATTAACTGCTACCTGGGTGATGAAAGGTTGGATGGCTGCTGCTTGAGGCTTCCAGATGGAAGCACTGTTAAAGCTAGGGATCCACCTGGAAGCTAAGCTAAGCTATGCTATGCTATGTCCGCTTGTGCTATAAATCATAAAAAAAACAGCACCGTTTAGCTTAGTTTTTGGTGGAAATGGTTCCATTTGGATATATTGAAGCTAATTTTTTAAAATTTAGCATAGCTTAGCTTATCTAAAAAGCTTCAAGATGCATTGTTCAACGATTCCTAATAATAACATCTTCCTCCAGCCGTCTCCGAACCCGTGAACCCCTGCGTTCCATCACCATGCGGTCCATTCTCCGCGTGTCGCGTGATTGGCAACACGGAGCTGCCAAGCTGTTCCTGTATGGACAATTACGTAGGAAGCCCGCCAAACTGTCGACCAGAATGCACCATCGATTCTGAGTGTGGTAGCGACAGAGCCTGCTTGCGCCAGAGGTGCACGGATCCTTGTCCAGGCTCCTGTGGCACGGGAGCACAGTGTCTAGTGGTGAACCACATGGCTGTGTGCACCTGTCCAAAGGGTTACACTGGCGATCCGTTCGTCAACTGTTTCGTAGAGTCTCCTCGTAAGCATTGTCCAGCTTCCTTGAATATATCCAAGCGCAGAAAAGAATTCTAACAAAATTGTCACTGCAGCCGCGCCATCGGTACCCAAAGACGCCTGCAACCCCTCGCCATGCGGGGCAAACGCAGTCTGTCGCGACGGATCTTGCGCTTGTTTGCCCGAATACCACGGAGACGCATACTACGGGTGTCGTCCGGAGTGCGTGCAGAACCCAGACTGCCCGCTGGACAAAGCTTGCAATCGGAACAAGTGCTTCGACCCTTGCGTCGGTGTCTGCGGCCAGAGCGCTGAGTGTGTGGTGATCAATCACACCCCCATGTGCAGTTGCCCCGACGGAATGTCTGGGAACGCATTCACCGCGTGCTACCCAGTCAGAGGTAAATTCGCGGACCCTCTGACGACCACTGGGACATTTAGCCATAGAGCTAAGAATTGTTTTCTGACTGAAGAAACGGGTACCATTTACTTTGCAGACCCAGAGAGAGTAGAACCTTGCAACCCGTCACCCTGCGGCCCCAACAGCAGGTGTCAGGACTTCAGCGGCCAGGCAGTCTGCTCCTGTGCCCCTGGATATATAGGCAACCCACCTGCCTGTCGACCAGAGTGCCTGGTTAACACCGACTGTCCTCTAAACGAGGCCTGCGTGAACCTCAAGTGTAGAGACCCTTGTCCTGGGTCCTGCGGCGTCTCAGCCCGCTGTCAAGTAGTCAATCACAATCCCATTTGCAGCTGTCCTCCGATCTTCACTGGCGATCCGTTCGTTCGTTGCTTGCCGAGACGTAGGTGCCTTTCATTCTGATCGAACAGCAAGGAAGCATCGTGATTTAACGCAAGCGTCATTTTAAAGCGGAGGATCCAGTCCCACCGACAAACCCCTGCCAACCATCCCCCTGCGGCTCGAACGCAGTCTGCCAAGTGGTCAACGACTCGCCGTCCTGCTCCTGCAGGCCAGAGTTCATTGGCACACCCCCAAGCTGCAGACCAGAGTGCATCAGCAACAGCGAGTGCGGCAGTCGCTTGGCGTGCATCAATCGCAAGTGCAGGGATCCTTGCCCGGGGTCCTGCGGCTCTAACGCGGAGTGCCACGTTGTGAATCACGTTCCTGCGTGCGCCTGCTTGAGAGAATTCACCGGCGATCCTTTCGTTCAGTGCTACGCCAAGCTACGTAAGTGTTCTTCGTTCGTGGTTCCATAGGATGCAGAGGTTCGAGATCGAAGCTGACACTGTCCACTTTCTAGCGAGTCCAGTGGCTCCACCTCGACCTTGCGAGCCTTCGCCCTGCGGAGCTAACGCCGTTTGCAGGGAACAGAATGGCGCCAGCTCCTGCACCTGCCTGGCTGAGTACATCGGCAATCCCTACGAAGGATGTCGACCGGAGTGCACGATCTCGTCGGACTGTCCCTCCCACCTGGCTTGCATCAGGTCCAAGTGTCAGGATCCCTGTCCTGGCTCTTGTGGGACTAATACTAACTGCCAGGTCGTTAACAATCTACCGGTGTGCACTTGCATCCCGCAGTACACTGGCGACCCGTATGTCAATTGCTTGTACAAGATGCCCACGAGTAAGTAGCGCTGGTAGCTCCGTTCAGAAGAGAGATTAGAGGGAATAGAGAAACGGATGTAAATGGGGTGTGAACGTTTTGCAGTTGGGCAAGATGAGCCTGATGTCTGCGCGCCCTCGCCCTGCGGTCCAAACAGCCACTGTCAGAACGTGAATAGCCAGGCTGTGTGCTCCTGCTTGCCCCAATACGTAGGAACCCCGCCGAATTGCAGGCCCGAGTGCGTCGTGAATTCTGAGTGCAACACGAACCTCGCTTGCATCAGTCAGAAGTGCAAAGATCCCTGCCCTGGTGTCTGTGGTCGTAACGCCCAGTGCAGAGTCATCCATCATAGTCCCATCTGCAGCTGTGCGGGTGGTTTGACGGGCGATCCTTTCGTCTACTGTTTCCCTGCTCCAAGTAAGATTTCAGGGATGCAGATGCTTGCAGGAGGACGTTTCTTCTACTCGATATATTCTTGACTCGAGTTATTCTCGAGAGAAACCTTCTCCTCGTAAGCTTCAGCCTGGTGAACAAGGTAGCATAGAGTTCTCTTGTGCAGTATCTGACCCATTGATCTCTTCGCAGTGCCCCAGCCAGAAGACCAGTACCCAAGAGACCCCTGCACTCCATCCCCCTGCGGTCCGAACGCGATGTGCAAGTCGATTGGCGACACCCCAGTCTGCACCTGCACGAACACCTATATCGGAGTGCCACCCAACTGTCGACCTGAGTGCTCCATCAACTCGGACTGCACAGCGGACACAGCTTGCATCCGGGAGAAGTGCAGAGACCCTTGCCCGGGGTCATGTGGCATCGGTGCTCGCTGCACTGTCGTTAACCACACGCCAGCTTGCACGTGTCCTGCGGGGTACACTGGCGATCCCTTTACCAGCTGCTCTCCCATTCCTCCACCAGACAGTAAGACGAGAAACATGTCGAACAAAACGTTCGAACCAGAGTTGGGCAAAATTTATTTCGAATAAAGAACAAGAAATAACGACTAACGATTTTATTCGGCGAAAAATTATTCGTTTTTCGATAAAATATTATTCGAATAAAAATTTACTTGTTATTCTCGAATAACTTCATTTTATTCGCTATTCTTATTCGAAATTATTCGAATAATGCCCAACTCTGGTTGAAACATCTCACCACCTTCGAATTGGGTACACAGATTCACTTGTTCCAGAAACCGAGGCCCCATCAGACCCCTGCACCCCGTCACCGTGTGGACCAAACGCCCAGTGCAACGACGGCACCTGCCGCTGCGTGCCCGGTTACTCCGGTGACCCGTACACCATTTGTCGCCCTGAATGCGTGATTAACACAGACTGCGCCCGCCACGAGGCTTGTATCCTTCACAAATGTAGGAACCCCTGTGTAGGCACGTGTGGAGTGAACGCGGAGTGCAACGTGGTCAATCACCTGCCCATGTGCGCTTGCCCGAGAAACATGACTGGCAACGCGTTCCTATCGTGCACCCTGATGAAAGGTCGGTTCCCTTGGACGGTAGTTCTGCTTTAATCAATTAGGAAGGATGAATTTGACCTTTGTCGTCCTGTAAAGTAGATGCGGAGCTCGATGACCCGTGTAGCCCATCCCCGTGCGGTGCCAACAGCCACTGCCGCGCCTTGAACGGCCAGGCAGCTTGCAGCTGCATCGCAGGATTCAAGGGATCGCCGCCCTCCTGCAGGCCAGAGTGCGTGGTCAGCACGGACTGTCCGCGTAACAGGGCTTGCAGCAACCAGAAGTGCATCGATCCTTGCCTCGGTGCTTGTGGACTGTCGGCACAGTGCACCGTTGTTAATCACAATCCCGTGTGCAGGTGCTTCGACCAGTACACGGGCGATCCGTTTGTTCGGTGCATACCACCCAGTAAGAGTCGATGGTCCATACTTAGTAGCGATAATCTCGTTTGAGAATAGATTGATAGATAGATAAACAGAGCCAGTCCACAGAAGTAGATCCATTGAGACAATGCCTCCCTTTTAGGCCCAGTACCAATCGTTCCGGTGAACCCCTGTGAACCATCACCCTGCGGTCCAAACGCCCTATGCCAGGTGATCAACGACCAACCCTCGTGCTCTTGCCAACCCGAGTTCGTCGGGACTGCACCCAACTGCAGACCCGAGTGCATAAGCAACACCGAGTGCCCGACACAGCAGGCCTGCATGAATCAGAAATGCAGGGACCCGTGCCCAGGCTCCTGTGGCAGGAACACCGAGTGCAGGACCATTAGTCACACCCCCATGTGCAACTGCGCCAGTGAATTCACTGGAGATCCATTTGTACAGTGCACACCTCAACCAAGTAAGACTACATCCCCTCTCTGCCCTCCATTCCAGTTAATTCCGATGCTAAAGATGCCCGCCACCCCTTATAGTCGCAGACACCCCAGGCAGACTGAATCCTTGCCAACCCTCCCCCTGCGGAGCGAATGCAATTTGCCGCGAGTCCCACGGCTCAGCCCTCTGCACCTGTTTGCCCGACTTCTACGGGAACGCGTACGAAAACTGCCGTCCCGAGTGTCTCATCGACTCTGACTGTCAATTCGACCGAGCCTGCATAAGGAACAAGTGCCAGGATCCCTGTCCAGGAACCTGTGGATTCAATGCTATCTGCCAGGTCGTCAATCACGTTCCAAGTTGCAGCTGTAGCCCCGGTTACAGTGGCAATCCGTTCCGGGCTTGTAACACATTCGAAGAACCTCGTAAGTTTCCCTCAGGTTTCAGAACCAATAAGACACCTCGTATAACCCTCGTAACCTGGTGTACTTTGAGCAGCTCAACCAAGCGTTCCTGACCCCTGCTCTCCGTCGCCCTGCGGGCCGAATAGTCGGTGCCAGAGCCTCGCTGGGAAGGCAAGCTGTTCTTGCTCGCCTGATTTCATGGGAACCCCACCGAACTGTAGGCCAGAGTGTGTTATTAGCACCGAATGCCCCAGTAACCAAGCCTGCATAAGCCACAGGTGCGTGGATCCTTGCCCTGGTGTCTGTGGCATCAACGCGAGATGCGAAGTGTTCCATCATAGTCCCATATGCAGCTGTGGAGAACGTCAGACGGGCGATCCTTTTGTCAAATGCTTCGAGTTATCCAGTAAGTGGACCTCGTGGATAATAGGTTGAAATGTCTTTAGTGGGGATTTAATACGAGGCCCCCATTTTAGCTACCCTTCCACCTGTTCCTGTGAACCCCTGCGTACCGTCGCCCTGTGGCGCGTTCTCGCAGTGTCAGGACATAGGAGGCATCCCGTCCTGCTCCTGCCTGCCGAATTACGTTGGCTCAGCCCCGAACTGTCGCCCTGAGTGCTTGATTAATTCCGATTGCACCAGCGACAAAGCATGCACCAGGGAGAAGTGCATTGACCCGTGTCCAGGATCCTGCGGCACGAACGCGTTGTGCAGCGTCATTAATCACACCCCGGTTTGCACTTGCCTTGGTGACTTTACAGGGGATCCATTTACCAGCTGCCAGCCGAGACCAGCAAGTAAGAACACGAGTGACTTGATCGTTTTTAACCACTTGGTCCAAGTGTCCAGCACTGTAAAGTGATCTAGATTCTGTTCAGATAATATTACATGGATATTGATCCCCGTTTACGTGAACCCGCAGTTCCTCCAGGCCCCTCAGACCCATGCAACCCGTTGCCCTGCGGGCCGAACGCCCTGTGTCGAAACGGAGTCTGCAGCTGCATAAGCGAGTACCGCGGCAACCCCTACGAACGGTGTTCCCCCGAGTGCGTGCAGAACTCCGACTGCAGCTACGACAAAGCCTGCTCCAACAACAAGTGCGTGGACCCCTGCACAGGAATCTGCGGCCAGAACGCAGAGTGCATGGTCGTCAACCATATTCCCACCTGCAGTTGCATCCAGAACTACGAGGGTGACTCGTTCACCCTCTGCAAACCTATCCGAAGTGAGTGTCCCTTAGATGCCTCCAAAGATCGCCCAAGGTACGTCCCGCTAATTAATAAAACCCTCTCGCGTGATAACAGAGCGCGCGAAACCCTGCGAGCCCTCTCCATGCGGGCCCAACAGCGTCTGCCGCGAGTTCGGCGATCAAGCGTCCTGCTCCTGCCTCCCCGGGTACTTCGGTAGCCCGCCCAGCTGCAGGCCCGAGTGCCTCGTGAACTCTGACTGCGAGCAGAGCAGAGCCTGCGTGAACCAGCAGTGCCAGAACCCCTGCGAGAACTCCTGCGGACAGAGCGCCCTGTGCAACGTCCGAAACCACAACCCCATTTGCAGCTGCCCCGCTCGGTACTCCGGTGACCCGTTCGTCAGCTGCTTCCCCATGAGTAAGTAGCCCTGGAACAGCCCTATCCACCTTTCAGACTGTGCACGGTTAACGCGACGCTTTCTCCGCGAGCAGCCATCTACGACCAACCCAGCCAGGACCCGTGCAACCCCTCGCCCTGCGGACCGAACTCCCAGTGCCAGGTGCTGCCAGATAACAAAGCTTCCTGCGGCTGTTTGCCGGAGCTCGTAGGATCGCCACCCAACTGTAGGCCCGAGTGCCTCGTGAACAGCGAGTGCCCCGGCGATCAGACCTGCGTAAGGCAGAGGTGTACAGACCCCTGCGACGGACTCTGCGGATCGAACGCGCTCTGCCAAGTCACCCTGCATTACATCCACTGCCTCTGTCCCGAGGGATACACCGGGGACCCGTTCAGAGTTTGTTCCCCGACCACGAGTAAGAATCCATCCCCAAATACAGACGCGTCCACTGTCGCGATTCAGATATAAACCTGCCCCGCGACTTCTGCTCCTGAGATACTCTGAGAAGCCGTTTAAATAGGATGTTAATCGAACTTCTTTTAGCACGGTCTGTAAATACTGTACATAGAGACTGTACAGAGAAGACTGCATGACGATTGCAGATAGTATCGGAAATTTCTTGCATTCTGTCACTCTCCTTTAATCTATAAGACGTAGTACTGTTCATACACGTTCACGTTCTCGTACTCTTCTCGTATCTTTCACAATCTGTGTAAAATCGTGCGTATCTGCATTCTTGCGTCCATGTACAGATGTTTGCATTTTAGTTTAAGTACCACTGTTTCTCTTGTACATTAACTCTTTCCTCGATCGCACAAATAATTCTATTTACTTCGTTAGCTTATTATAAAAGGAGCACAGGTGGGATACATAGTTAACTGGGCTGTTGTCATTCTATTTTAGCTACTCCTGCACCACCAGCGACCTCGAGACCCTGCAGCCCTTCGCCCTGCGGTGTGAACGCCTACTGTCGCGAGAGATTCGACACCGCCTTCTGCGAGTGTCTTCCTAATTACAGAGGGAACGCTTACGAAGCCTGTCAACCGGAGTGCCTAGTGAACACCGACTGCCCCAAGTCTCAGGCCTGCATCAGGACCAAGTGTCAAGATCCTTGCCCTGGGACTTGTGGTGTTGGGGCGATCTGCCTGGTATCGAATCACATTCCTATTTGCTCTTGCCCTCTACCGACAATTGGCGATGCGTTCAAGATCTGCTATGCTGAGGGTAAGTGCACCCCAAGTGTCCAAGTTATACTATTCTGTTCTGTATTGTACTAAATACCGATTCTATTGGCCGATTTCCAGAACCAAAGGAAAGCGACCCTTGCAACCCATCTCCCTGCGGTCCGAACACCATCTGCGAGAAGATCGGCGACAGAGCCACCTGCAAGTGCCTCCCAGGACTCCAAGGAGTGCCTTCAGGCGTTACAGGCTGTCACCCAGAATGCGTGATCAGCTCTGACTGCCCAGGGGACAAGGCCTGCATCAACAATAAATGCGTGAACCCCTGCACACAGAATGTCTGCGGCATCAAAGCTAGTTGCAAGGCGATCAACCATAGCCCGCTCTGCAGCTGCCCGTCACCCTTGATCGGCAATCCTTTCGTCGAATGCAACGCGATAATTGGTAAGTTAGCCGTTCTTAGAATTCCTTCGCGATGCAATGTGATATATTAACAATAGTAATTATGCTTCCAGAAACCGATCCCTGCAGTCCATCCCCCTGCTCTTACAACGGCGAGTGCAGAGTCAGACACGGCGTCGCAGTGTGCATCTACCCGGAATGCGTAATCAACGGCGATTGTCCGCGCGATAAGGCCTGTTTCGCCCAGAAATGCAGGGATCCGTGTATCGGTGCCTGTGGACTGAACTCGCTTTGCCAGACGGTGAACCATAAGCCTGTCTGTTCATGCCCAGCTGGATTCACTGGCAACGCGAGGATACAGTGCACCGTTCCAACAGTCCAGGGTGATTTGTAGTTGATTTATAGATCCCAGAGGTTACAGCATTAGTAAGCTTCTGAAAGTGTATCGATTCTAGGAATACTATTAATTAGAGTTTGTTTGCTGCGTGGTTGTAGAGCTATCTCCTGAGTGTACCCAGAACTCCGAGTGCCCGAACGATAAGACCTGCTACAATCAGAAGTGCGTGGATCCTTGCACACTGGACTCGTGCGGCTACAACAGCCGGTGCCACGTGCAACTGCACCGAGCTGTGTGCGTCTGCAACGAGGGATACTCTGGAAATCCTCAGCAATACTGTCGCGAAAGTATGTGTAATTGAAATAGATGCTCTCAGAATGGAATCACCGTGGCTCACGTTGCTTTGATAAGTTTTAGTACCATCGCATATCGAATCCCTTAAATTTAAATCGTAAATATCGCAACCCTTTTTACAGTCGGATGTCGCGGAGACGGCGAATGCCCGTTAACTCAATCCTGTATCAACAACGAGTGCGTGGATGCCTGCTTGGTGACCCAATGCGGCGTCAACGCGCTCTGTACATCCGATGGGTACCACAGACCGCGGTGCTACTGTCCTGAAGGACACCAGGGTAATCCGTACCGAGTATGCGAGAGACCGGAGTGCACCAGTGACAACGATTGTGCATCCTCGTTGGCCTGTCGCGACCAGAGATGCGTCAACCCTTGCAACTGTCCATCGACCGCGCAATGCTCCGTCATCAATCATCGCGCAAATTGTCGATGCCCTCCTGGTTACACGGGAGATCCATATGCGTCGTGTCTGATGGGTGGGTAACAATTTCTACTCATTTTTATTTTATTCGGTATACCTTAATCCCTTTGAGAGATTTAGTCGTTGATAGGAAATGATATTAGACTATATTGAACTAGCTTTACTACTCGGCATCACCCGAAATTTAAATTCTGATTTTATAAAAAAGAAATTTTTTTTGTGAAAATAGTCACATTCACATGAATTAGCTAGGCATACTGAGTTGGGACAGATTTCGTGACACAGAGTTTACCGTTCGAAAGTTTTTAAGCGACAGACAAACACACAAACACTTTCTGCTTTATATTATTATCCCGCCTTTATTACTCATTAAACAGAAAATATAGCACATAAGGAGAAAGTAAGATACGAGTAAAAGCGAGGCAGAAGTAGGAACTGTTAATAAGCTTAACCATAACATAATACTAAACATTACTTAATACTAATTACGATAATGAAATATGAAATGGGAAGAACATACATTAAGATGTATGAAGGAACTGTCATTTGTGAATAGAATTCTCTGGAATGGCGATTCTGTGATTACGGAGCTAATTAATGACCAGAAAATGATTCGTTGCTTTCAGAACCACTGGACACGCAGCCTGAGTGCCAAGTGGACGGAGACTGTCCCAGCAAATTGGGCTGCTTCGGTGGCATCTGCAGAGATCCATGCCTGGAGACCAAGCCCTGCATCGCTGGCGCGAAATGCTCCGTCGTGGACACTTTGCCGATGAGGACGATGATCTGCGAGTGCCTACCGAACTTTGCTGGAGACGCCACTGTCGCTTGTATCCCAGGTAAAACACTTGATTGCAACTGATTCAGTAGAAAGTTGTTTTCCATCTACTTATCGATTTCCCTATGATCATCTCAACGTTCTCGTTTTTCAGTGGACCAACAGATTGACGCTATCTGCAAGTCTGACTCAGAGTGCCCTTTGAACACGGCCTGCTTGAACAATCGGTGCATCAATCCCTGCACCATCAACCCTTGTGCATCGAACGCAGAATGCGCCGTCCAGAATCATCGTCGTCAGTGTCACTGCGCTGGCGGGCTGGCTGGTGATCCATTCATGAATTGCTATAGAGGTACTAACAGGAACATTCGCGAGGAATGATAAGAGAAAGGGAGTGATTAGTAGAATACGAAAATGTCCTCTTTTTGCGTAGGTACTGACGGATTACCAGAGTGCACATCGAACTCTGATTGCCCGTCGAATGCAGCCTGTATTAATCAGCTATGCCAGAATCCTTGTGCAAACTCGCAGTGTGGACTGAACGCAGACTGCGTCACAATTAACCACCATCCAACATGCCACTGCAGGCAGAACTTTGCGGGGGATCCTCAAGTGCAATGTTTCAGACGTAAGTTTCGTGAGAAAGTTTCCTTGCGCAATTATCCTTGGAGAATCGTCTTTTCCGAATTTTATGCTACCTACTTTGGACCATCCTGCTTAATACCCAGAAATTCTGAATATCTTGAGACAGAACCTTGTATAATAATGACTCTTAATCCTTTTCAGCTGAGTGCAAGTCAGACAGCGACTGTCCCTACGACAAGACCTGTCAGAGCAACAACTGTGTGACTCCCTGTCTGGTCGGGGACATCGCATGTGGTCGCGGTGCAGAATGTATCGCTGTGTCGCACAAAGCCCAATGTGTCTGCCCTAAAGGCACCCAGGGTGACCCAAGGGTAACTTGCATCTCGGCAGTGTGCCACTACAACGAGGACTGCGCCGACCACGAGGCCTGTGATAGGCTGAATAGAGTCTGTCGACCTGTCTGCGAAGACGACACCTGCGCGGACACTGCGACCTGCATCGCCAGGGACCATCAGCCCAGATGCGTTTGCCTTCCTGGGACATCTGGAAATCCTTACGTAGAATGCACTGGTGAGACAACTATTAGAGGTTTCTATTGAAAGGAGATTAACAGGGGCGGATTTATATATAAGCTAAGTAGGCTGTAGCCTAGGGCGATAAATTTTCCGGGCCAGCAAATTTGGGGAAAAGAAATTGAAAAATGTTTAAACGCAAAGGCTTGAGACAATTTTAAAAACAATTCACTTTCTTTTCATGCAGCAAATTAGCAATAATTCATATCTGTGTTGTCATATTGAATTAATTTCAAAATCGTCTCAAGTATTTTAAATTAAAATATTTAAAAGTAAAGTTAATAAAATATATAAATCTCTATATAATCTTGAAGAGTATCAGGTGTTAATGATGCTGTGCTGTGAGACACACTTCTTTTAATTCACACAATTTTTTCTTTCCCCAAGGCCTGACCATTCCAGTGGGATGCAGGGAGGACAGCGAATGCCAATCATACATGGCCTGCATCAACGCCAACTGCCAAGATCCCTGTCTGTCCTCGAACATGTGCACCAGCGATCAGGAGTGCAAAGTGTTGAACACAGCGCCCCTTCGCACGATGATCTGCAGTTGCCCGCCTAACACAGTTACTGACGTGAACGGACGGTGCAAGAAGATCGGTATGTACTGTCAGAATAATTGGACCATTTGTATTTTGCATAAAACCAACGTTTTCCGAGATACTGTGATCGAGGTGCATATTCTGTGACAGTGTTCGAAGACGTCCAATGCCACCAAGACGAAGACTGCAGTAATTCGGACAAATGCTTGGAAGGAACATGCATCGAAGCTTGCCTTACCACTCAGTGCGGACTGAACGCTCAGTGCAGGTCCACCTCTCACACAGGAATTTGTCAGTGCGCGGCTGATTTCACTGGCAATGCTTACATCGAGTGTGTCAGAGGTGAGTTTTATATAACAATATTGAGCACATTGAGTAATTTCAAATGGAAGGGTCGAAACTTCGAGGACTAAGCTAATAATATCCTAGTCAGAAGTTCTCAAAGTAGACTAAGTCATTTTTAAGATAGTAGAATGAAGATCCACGGGATTATTGGATTCCGTGAACGTACTAAACAAAAATACAAATTTCTACGTTTCAGTTTCTATGATACCACTGCTACCCTCCCGTCCAGAATGTTACTCCAACAGCGAATGCAACAGTGACAAGCACTGCATCAACTCTTTCTGCGTGAATCCGTGCATCGCCGCGGATCCATGCGGAAGAAACGCACTGTGCCACGTGAACAATCACAATGCAGTGTGCAGGTGTCCTGCTAACTACGAGGGTGACGCTAGGGTCAACTGTATTCCACGTAAGTCTCACAAACTTGTACCTTTATCTTTCATTAACATATAAAACATCGAGGCATTGGAACGTTTACAAATCATATTTCCCTTGCACAGCCGGCGTAGTGACCGAGTGTCACTCGAACAACGATTGCGCGGGTAATGCAGCCTGCGCCAGCAATTTGTGCATCAACCCCTGCAACTGCGGTCCAAACGCCAACTGCAACGTCCAGGACCACTATCCATCTTGCGCGTGTCCCCCTGGCTACTCAGGAAACCCTCAACTCGGCTGCTTCAAACGTAAGCTACATTGTTCTCCAAGAAGCACAGATCTCCAGTAGTATAACCGCGGATATGTCAGACACGTCGAGTGTTTTCGTTCTCCTACTAATCTCTACGTCCTCCTTCCAGTGGACTGCGAGTCTGACAGCGAGTGCAACGACGCAGCCACCTGCTACAACGGCCAGTGCATAAATCCCTGCATCCTGGAGAACAGGTGCGCGATCAACGCGGAGTGCTACGGTCAGAAGCACCGTGCCGTCTGCCGCTGCGGGCCCGGCTACCTCGGTAACCCAGAGGTGCACTGCGAGAGAGCAGAGTGCAACGCCGACCACGATTGCCCTCGGAACCTGGCCTGCAGCAGCGGACGCTGCGTGAATCCATGCTTCGAGGACTCGCCGTGCGCGCAGAACGCCATTTGCTACGTCCAGGATCACCTCGCCACTTGTCGCTGCCCCGAGAATCTGCCGGCTGGGAACCCGTACTCGTACTGCGAGCATCGGCCCACGACAGAGCTCGACGAGCCAGAGTGCAGGATCGACGTCGATTGCGTTGATAAACTCGTGTGCATTAAGAACAGGTGCATCGATCCGTGCCCGGTCATCAAGCCCTGCATGGAGAACGCCAGGTGCAGCGTCCTTGACACTGTGCCTGTCAAGACCATGGCGTGCACCTGTCCGGAAGGCTGGACCACTGACATCGATGGTGTCTGCAGAGCAAGTAAGTGAATGAGAGTTGAAGTACACCTTTGGAGATTCCTGTTCTAACAAGGTGTGAGTAGCTGGGACCAGTGACGCACTCAGGATTTAATCTTGGGAGAGCCGAGTTGAACGGATAGAAATATTTTTGAACCATCGTGGTCACGCGGGGTGTATCGCACCCCAGGCATTGATTTCCTTTGCCAATATTTCTGTAAATTTTTAGACCTTGGTATTCAAATTTAAAAATTTGGTGGAAATTTAAAGAATAAAGTCCAGTTTTTTTTCTTCTTACAAAGGCCCCTTTTTGGGGTGTGCCAAGGCCCCTTGGCTCCCCTTTTGGGTGCGCCACTGGCTAGAACTCTTTTACCACTTCAAAGTGGTATATAGAATCAATAGTAACAATGTCCCCCTACTTCCAGTTCAAATAACAGCTATAGGCACCTGCACGACGAACGACGAGTGCAGCGACAGCGAGGCGTGCATCAGCAGGCAGTGCAGGAAGCCCTGCAACTGCGGCGCGAACGCTGTCTGCTACGTGAGGAACCACAAACCGATCTGCTCCTGCGAGGAGGGCTACCAGGGCAACCCAGACATCGCCTGCTACTCGGTAGAGTGCAGACGGGACAGCGAGTGCTCGTTGGACAAGAGCTGCGTGAACAACAACTGCGTGAATCCCTGCCTGGTGTCCGACAAATGTGGCGTGAACGCCGAATGCTTCCCCAACAACCACGAAGCAGATTGCCGTTGTCGCAAGGGCTACCACGGGAATCCCGAGGATCGTTGCCGTTTGATCGGCTGCTACAGCAACGGCGACTGTCCCGGGGACCACTCGTGCATCAACATGCAGTGCGTGGACGCTTGCGTCCACAGCAACCCCTGCTCGCCGGTAGCTGAGTGCAGGGTGTTCAATCACCTGCCGATTTGTCGTTGCCCGGCCCACCACACGGGCAACCCCTACTTGAGCTGCAAGCTCGAGGACAGGCCCGAGTGCAGGGAGGACTCTGACTGCCCGGACTCCCTGGCCTGCTTCAGCAACAGGTGTCAGAATCCATGCTCGGTCGTCGAACCTTGCAGTGAGCCCTCCGAGTGCAGGGTGCTGCCCACCAACCCCGTTCGCACGATGGTCTGCGTCTGTCCAAGCGGCTACGTGAGCAGTGGCAGCGGCACCTGCCGGGCCACTAAACCGATCCTCAAGATCGAGTGCACCAGAGACAGCGACTGCTCTTCGGAGAAGTCTTGCGTGAACGCTGTGTGCAAAGATCCTTGCGCCTGCGGGCCTAACGCGGAGTGCACGGTCGCCGATCACAAGCCGATCTGCTCTTGCGCGCTGGGATACGATGGGAACGCTGACATATTCTGCAGCAGGGGTAAGCGTTGCGTTTGTTAGGTTGTCTGTTGCGGTCGGGGGCGGATTTGTGTAGAGGCGAAGTAGGCTGCAGCCTGGGGAGGAAAAATTTTGAGAAGCCGCAAATTTTGGGGAATGGAAAATTTTGGAGAGCCGCAAATTTTGAGAAGCAGCTAATTTGAGGGACCGACAAATTTCGGGGTGCGAACATTTTGGGAAGCGATACATTTTGGCGAGCGGTAAATTTAGGGGAGTAGCAAATTTTGGGAAGCGATAAATTTTGGGGAGCGACAAATTTCGGGGTGCGGAAAATTTTGGGAAGCGATAAATTTTGGGGAGCGGAAAATTTTAGGGAGCGGTAGATTTAGGGGAGTGGTAAATTTTGGGGAGCGATAAATTTTGGGAAGCAGCTAATTTGGGGGAGCGACAAATTTCGGGTTGCGGAAAATTTTGGGAAGCGATAAATTTTGGGGAGCAGAAAATTTGAGGAGCCGCAAATTTTGGGGAGCAGCTAATTTGGGGGAGCGACAAATTTCGGGGTGCGGAAAATTTTGGGAGGCGATAAATTTTGGGAAGCGGAAAATTTTAGGGAGCAGTAGATTTAGGGGAGCGGAAAATTTTGGGGAGCTGCAAATTTTCAGGAGCAGCTAATTTGGGGGAGCGACAAATTTCGGGGTGCGGAAAATTTTGGGAACCGATAAATTTTAAGAAGTAGCTAATTTGGGAGAGCGATAAATTTGGGGAGCGGAAAATTTTGGGGAGCCGCAAATTTTGGAGGGCGACAAATTTTGAGCGAAAGAAATTGGGAAAGTTTTAAACACAGAGACTTGAGAAAACTTTAAAAACAATTCGCTTCTTTTTCATATAGCGAATTAGCAATAACTCAGGTATGTGAGTCGCTATATTGAATTAATATTGAAATTGTCTCGACTCTTTCGAATTAAAATATGTGATGATATTTCGCGGAAAGGACGGCAGACACTTGTCAGCCTAGGGGCGCGAAATCTCCAAATCCGCCTCTAGTTGCGCTCTTTACTTGTATTCTGAATTTCAAACTCGAATTTATCTTGCCAGTGGTCGGATGTCGCGTGGACGGCGATTGCAGCGGTTCACACGCGTGCGTGCAGCACAGCTGCGTCCCGGTGTGCTCGCCATCTCAGTCCATCTGCGGGAAGGACGCGGAATGCCACGGAATAAATCACAAGGCCATCTGTGAATGTCCACCCGGCCTCGGCGGCAATCCAAGGGTTGCTTGCGTCCTTCTCGGCTGCAGGACTAACTCTGACTGCCCTACGAACAAGGCTTGCGTCAACAGCCGCTGCGAGAACCCCTGTACGGCGAACCCTTGCACCGGGAACATGGAGTGCAACGTTTACAAGCACATGGTCGAGTGTGCTTGCCCTCCTGGTTACATTGGCGACGCTACAACCGGCTGCACCGAACGTAAGTTACATTCTGTCGCCAAGGTGCACTAATTGTCAGTAGTGTAAGCGCGAATAAGTCAGACACGGCGACTTACTTCGTACTGCTACCCAATCTCAACAATCTAATGTAAGCATTCAGCGTTTTGGAACAGCCTGTGGTGCGATTGGCACATAGGTGGTGCCCCGTTAGTTTCGGTATTTGTAGAGTTCGGAAAATGAGTTTCAACCAACAGATCCGTCATCTTAGAATCCTATTCCGCTTTCAGTGACAGAGAAGTGCAAGGCAGACAACGAGTGCCAATCCCAAACCGCCTGCTTCAACGGAGAGTGCATCAACCCTTGCGTGAAAATCCGGCCGTGCGCGGTGAACGCGGACTGCAAGGTCCTGGACACGAGCCCTGTGAGAACCATGATCTGCGAGTGCCTCCCTGGGTACAGCGGAAACGCGGTTGTTCGCTGCGAGAAATGTAATTACTCCCTCGCATCGATGAGTGATGGGTATCGCAGGAGCGTTTCTAATGTCATTGCTTCGGCTTTGCAGCGGATGTCTGTCCGGTAGAGAAGGGTCAGATACGCGACGACAATGGCAACTGTGTCTGTCCACCTGGCTCCGCTAAAGACGAGAACGACGTGTGCATACCGTGTCGCAAGCAGGCTGGTATGATCATCAACGAGGAGGGATACTGCGTGTGCGCTTTGCAAAACGGCATGATCATCGACAAGTACGGACGCTGCGTGTGCCCGACGGAGTACGGGTACAGGCTGGACGAGAATGGAGTCTGCGAACTGAGTAAGACGGGGACATGAATTATTGGGTTGCATATCTGTGGTGGGCGGGCAAACGAAAGTAAGTCAGAATTATTAATTTCGCAGGAAGACACTTAGAACACTTAAAGTGCTATGTAAGATCAGGTGTTAAATATTGCACGTGAAAGTTGATAACATATATCAGTGGCGCACTCAGGATTTAATCTTAAGGGGAGCCCAACATATATATAATGCAAATTCAATAAGGTGAAAGTTCATTAGGTGATTATAAAAATTTATTTAAAGAATAAAATTCAGTTTTCTTTTCTTCTTATTAAGCCCCTTCTTTGGAGGGTGCACCCTACCCCCTCCGGCCGCGCCACTGACATATATGTTAAAAGTAACTTTTATTTTTAACCTCGATTCACAAAAAGAGCAAAAAAGAAACTGCTTAAGCTTGAGGTAAAAGTCTTGTACTCGTTTTCCCGCCCACCAGAAATATATTCTACCCCTTCGCGAGTAACAGTGTGATTAATTGTGCCCACCCTCTATAGCAGAAATACGCGAGTGCAAGCACGACGACGATTGCGACGATAACAAACACTGCGACAGTATCCGTCAGACCTGCGAGGACCCTTGCCTGACGAAATTATGCGGCATGAATGCATATTGTAATACAACTCGTCACCAGGCTATCTGCACGTGCATCAGTGGGTATAGCGGAAACGCTTACTCCCAATGCTGTAAGAAGACACTCCCTTTCTGCGAGTTCATTCACTCGAGGAAGGCAGCGTGGATTAAATGTAATTCTTGTTCCGCAGACAACGTAAACCGAGCACGTACCGACTTCCCCAAGCCGGATATAGTCGTGAGCTGCCTGTCCGATGGGATACAGGTTCTGATACACCTTCTCGATGACGAGTTCGACGGCGTGCTGTACGTGAAGGGGCGCAGCAAGGACGAGCAGTGCAGACGAGTCGTTTCCATTTCCTCGGAGACCATGCACAAGACCGAGGTGTTCAAAGTGGCGTTTGGAAATTGTGGACTGATACATGTTAATGTATGTGGGATTGATAGTTCTAAGATAGAACTGGTTGGCCTTCCTGGTGTCTAATCAGGTACCTTTGCCGCACTTCCAGGGACAAGCAAGCTTCGTCCTGGTCATCCAGAAGCACCCTAAACTCATGACGTACAAGGCACAGGCTTATCACATCAAGTGCATCTATCAAACTGGAGAGCAGAACGTGACTCTCGGCTTCAACGTCTCGATGCTGACTACCGCTGGAACCATCGCGAACACGGGCCCTCCGCCAGTCTGTCTAATGAAGATCGTCACCCAGAACGGAAACGAGATCAACTCTGCCGAGATTGGGGACAACCTGATGCTGCAAGTGGAAGTCCAGCCTTCCAGTGAGTACATAATACTGCCACCTCTCTTATCTCCTAGCAGCAGTTTAAAGGAAAGCTTGAATCCCCCAGGCATCTACGGCGGATTCGCGAGGAACTGCGTGGCCAAGACGATGGAGGACAACCTGGAGAACGAGTACATCGTGACCGACGAGAACGGATGCGCGACGGATCCGACGATATTCGGTGAATGGGAGCAGAACCCTGAAACGCAGGCGTTGATGGCCAGCTTCAACGCCTTCAAATTCCCCAGCAGCGACAACATTCGATTCCAGTGCAATATTCGCGTGTGCTTTGGACGCTGCCAGCCTGTGAGTACTCGCACGTGGATGGCTCTCAGCAGTGTAACGTGCTGAAGGGCTTGTAGGTAGGACAGCTAGTAATAACCATGATCCGGACCGATCCGTTTCAGGTAAACTGCCGAGGATACAACGCCTTCGGTCGTCGTCGACGAGACGTGGATTCCGAGATAAACGACACATCCCTGAGCGTCCCGGATAATAACTTCGAGGGCCAACTTCGAGAGGAGATAACGATCCAGTCGAATCTGATATTCACTCTGGAGAGGAGAGAAGAGAGGTACACCGCGGATCCAACTGAAAGTAAGGAAAACAATGCTCTCTTTTCCTCGTGCAAGATATATACATAATATTTGTGTGAACCCTTGGCTGATTAATTTTACTAGCCTTTTCTACTGATTAATATATTCAGGGGGATATTCGCGCGAGTTTATCGTACCGGCATTGCAGCAATGTAGAATTTAAACAAGATTAATTTTGTAGGAATAAGGGGGAGTTTCGTAAAATTCCTATATGTTCGGGAGCCACGGAAAAAAAAGCCTCTCGGGGGCAACGGGACTCGAACCCACGATCTCCGATCCTCTGCGCTACTGGCCAACCGCCTTACCAACGTCGCCAAAACCAATCCTCCGATGTCTCTTGTTCCGGGCTATCTCTTATAGGGGTTCCTGATCCCACAATAATGGGGAATTATATTAACATGTGAACTCGTTTGTCTGGTTTCAGCCGCTTCAGCTCAGAGAGTGGAAGATATATGCGTCTCCATGGTCGGCTTTGTGATAGCGCTGGTGATCACAGCACTCCTGGCACTAGTTGCTGTAGCTATTGCTGTGTCGTGCTGGCTAATGGCGTACCGTCGCCAGCCAAAGACTGCTGGACCACTGCCACATCCACCCGAGTTTCCAAATCCCCTGTTCACTACGGAGTCTGTGGCCGAACCGTCGCCAGACTACCACCTATCATAAATCTCGTAGGATAAATAATTATTTTGTAACGTAATTTTATATAATTCTCGCGGAATGCACTTCAGACCACTGGCCCTACTTTGGTCGGTTTTGTATTTCTCTGTAAACGACTCCTCCACTGACTAGCCTTCCTTTACCTATCTTTTTAAGGGTTCGCACGAGCGCGTCTTATGTCCACTGTTATATATATATATGTGTACGAGTATCCTAAATCACGATATACATAGATAGATATATATATATATACTATTTATGGTGATGGTCTGCTTCCATTATCTACACACGAGAGAAATTTACCTTCCTCACCGTGCCCCTCCCCACTGTACTTACTCTCTCCTTAGTCATTGGAGGATTTGGTAAACGTAACACTGCGAATTTCATTCCCGTGTAAAGTCAAACGAATTAGTCTAATATAGCTTTCTTACTTCGAACGTAAGTAACTGTACATTTTATCTAATAAAACGCTAATGTAATATTTTTACATTGCTGTTTGGTCAATTCATTTGCGAGGTATACCCCGAGCCACTGGTTACTCAACACGTTGAATGCCACGCTATTTTTACATGGATTGCTTGTGGCGCCAACATAAATTTTGTATTGTGTGATACGTATTATGTTGAAATATTATCTACTACAGATAAGTTGAGGTGTATAATCGTGTTTAATGAATTTATCTTACTGAGGGTCACCGGTGACCCCCGTAATGGCGATAGTATTGAAAAATTCATAAGTATTGACATTTACTCTAATAATGTGTGTTTACAAATCTTGCCGCCACCACCAAATTGAGTGCCGGTCACCGGTGACCCCCATGGCATTCAACCACAGACCAGGTATAGGATAGACCCATCACGCAATGTAATTTTATGTCACACGCTCGGGGGGCTCGCGAGCCCCTTTACCATTTTCATGTCACACCCAACGTTATCGATTGAGTCTAAAATAAGATTGTAACGCTACGCGTGGTAGGAACTAGAATTCAGCACAGGTAAAAGTAGGTAATTTTTTTAAAGTCGGAGCCGGCGATTTACAAATGTTTCTGTTAAAGTAACAATTTAAAGATCGTCTTATGAACACAAAAGAGGATGAAAATAAAACGATGTCACATTCGCCTTTTAACCTTTCTGTCCTATTCCGGTTTATTTATATATACCTCGTCTGTGACAATAATTACACTACTCACGGAAAAGCGCTTGGCGTCTCCCATACGATTCCTCTTGCTCCGATGCGTCTCGACAAGAGCAAACACTTGACCTGACTCAAGCCGTTTTACGCCGAGATTGGGTAATCGGCCCGGGTGACTTACGCAGGCAGTGTACCAAAAGGTACACCCCCTACGCCCGAAACTTTTCCCTTTCGACCAGAACACCAGGGGATCAAAAACTGATCCACCCATACTAATTCCATGCTCAGTCACTTGCTTCCGGAAACGGAAGCAGCGGCCACCTCCTCACCGGAGATGAGGAGCCAGCAAACGAGCAACAAAGCTAATAAAATTCAGTGACTACTGGGCGATTTTACATGGACGCCAAGTACAGGAAAGACACCCTGTATATGTTGACTGTCGCTACCGCTATCATTTACTCGAGAAACGGTTATTCCAACCTAACCTGAAACTTATTTCATTAATATCTCATCACGCCTGCAATATTTTCTAAATTTAAAGGCATTTTTCTTATGTAAACCGCATATAAGCTTTCGCATAAGTTTCTGGAAATTTGTACCATGCATGTACAAAATAATACCACGCATGTACAAAATAATATATATATTGTAACAAATTGCATTGCATTTAAATTGCCAGATATTTTTATACCAGCAATTTAGAGTTTTTATGTAAAGCTTAATATTATAGAAATGAAGGGGACGCCCAGGACTTGGATAAAAATGAAGGGGACGCACAGGCTTGGATATAGAATTGAAGGGGACGCACAGATATGAAGGGGATGCACAGGCTTGGAGGTTCTCCGGAGAAGATTAGATAGATAGACAGAGCATCTTGTTTCGCACAAGTTTCTGGAAATTTGTCAAATCAGGTAAATCGACAAAATTTGTCAAGACATAGCATTAAGAATTATTAAGAAAATAGATTATGGTGGACTGCTTGCAATGTAGAGCAAGTCACATTAGTGAAGAAAGTACGCTGAAAACACATCTCCCTTAATGCTTTTCAATCTTTTGTGAAAAACATTCGTAATACTTTAATAAAATCCACAGCAGTTGCCACGCTATTCATTAATTCATTAATTTTTTAGATTCCCATTAACAATATTTCAATTCATCAATAAACATAGTAAATTAATTTTATTCCAACACCAATAAATTGTGTGTTGAAAATATTGGATCTCTTTGTTCATGTTCGCTGAATTATTACCATAAGCATTTATTTAAATTTTCTGCAATAAGACTTTCTGTCATACGCTCTTACCTCCTTCGGACACATTATGTAGTCTCTACACTCACTATAGGAAAAGGCTACTCTATTTCTATATAAGTAGGTTCTACTACGTTAAGTTGTATATAACTAAAATGTAGCTTTTATATATATTTACAGATAACCTAAGCAGAAGATGATGCAGTGTGATCTACGTCAGACTATGTACGCACAAATTTGCAGGTAGGGTTTTGCATACGCAATTATTCATTCAATGATCTTGACAATGAGCACGTGTGATAATTTATATAATTAGTAAATGTGTCCTATTTTTCAGTTAACGATGCAGACGAAGAGAATTATTTCAACAGCTGAAAGAGAAAGTAACCCTGCTGCACGAGTAAATAAAACCCATAAAAAAACTTCAAAAAAGTAAAAAAATTACGCCAAGTACATGAAAAAATAAATCACAAAAAATAGAAGATAATAATAAATATAATATTAAAAATTATCTGAGGTCATTCCCAATGCAAATTATCTTTGTAAAAAGAAGTGAGATCCCCATAAAAAACTTCAAAAAAGTAAAAAAATTACGCCAAGTACATGAAATCAAATAAATCACAAAAAATAGAAGATAATAATAAATCACAAAAAATAGAAGATAATAATAATTACAAAATAAAAAAAGATGTGAAATCAAAATGAGCTGCAAGTACATAAAGGTGCTTTCCAACTGTGCTTAAGATGACACAACTACATATACACAGCTAAAATGCTGTGTTCATACATTCCATTACTCATATCGCGGACATTTTAATTAACCCATCAAAGAGAAAAATGTATTAAATAATATTAAGCAGATATATCTTTATACAAATAAATATTTAATACGAATAAATATTTTATTCAAAATACTTGGCGCTGCGCCCAGAATTGGTGTTGCTAAACTGAATAAATATGTATAAATTGCATTAATCTTTTTCTTTCTTTCTTGTGCGTGTGTTCGTGAATGTGTGTATGTGCATATGCTACGTATGATATTAGAATTATATATATGATGTAGAATAAATCTGACTGCGTTTCTAATGTATATGTTTATGTATTTTAGATTGTAAGGGAGTTATTGTAAAATATTAATACTAAGACAATTAACATTTTTTCGGTTTCGCAGAGCCAAGTATTTTGAATAAAATATTTATTCGTATTAAAATATTTATTTGTATAAAGATATATCTGCTTAATATTATTTAATACATTTTTCTCTTTGATGGGTTAATTAAAATGTCCGCGATATGAGTAATGGAATGTATGAACACAGCATTTTAGCTGTATATATGTAGTTGTGTCATCTTAAGCACAGTTGGAAAGCACCTTTATGTACTTGCAGCTCATTTTGATTTCACATCTTTTTTTTATTTTGTAATTATTATCTTCTATTTTTTGTGATTTATTATTATCTTCTATTTTTTGTGATTTATTTGATTTCATGTACTTGGCGTAATTTTTTTACTTTTTTGAAGTTTTTTTATGGGGTCACTATTACTTTTCACTAGTTTTTTTAAATGTGTTATTTTATTAAAAAGGAGCAGCAACATTTGGCCCTCTTGTATTTTAAACGCACCATTTCAATTATTTTACATTCCTTGCTCTCGGAATGGACTCGTTGGGCAAAGTCTTTTTGCGTGCAATTAGGTAGGATGCTTACCCTTCCAAAATTGCACGCACAAAGATTGCTATCCAGGAATACATGGTACTCGTGTCTACTATCGCATGCAAGTACAAAATATGACTCACCGGTCAGCGAATACGGTCCACCCAGTCATCATCGCTATCTTCCAAGCTAGCATGGTGACCCTACACCCTCTCTAGAGCCTATGCTGCAGGTCTTCTCTAAGGCCCATGCTTTGGGCCCAATCCCTAGGGCCCCCCGTTTGGACCCTCTCTAGAGCCCACGCGCTAGGCTCTCTCTAGGGCCCATGTCTTGGGTCTTCTTCAGGGCCCACGACAGGCCCTCTCTAGGGCCTAGAATCTCATTGGTAAGTCTACGCTGAAAATTGAAGCTAAGCGAAAATTTGAATCTACTTCCGCGATAAAAAAAAACATTAGAGCGCCGGTGCTCTGGACGAACTTTACACGCGCAAAAAAGTGGCTCTACTTTCGCGAAGAAATTTCAACTGGAGCTTCGGTGCTCTGGACAAGTCACAGATACGCAAAAATTTGACTCCAAATTCACGGTAGTACTACTCTAATTAAGAGCCGCGGTGCTCTGCAAAATACGTAGATGGACGCGAAAAAAGCGGGGACTCTATGATCGCATTACGAGCGATCACAAAGGATCTTGCTAGACTGCAAGATTGCTAGGAAGATTGGTTCCACTTGGAACCTTTTCAAATTTTTCAACGTGACTCTACTCGACTCGATCGATTCGATTATTTTGCGAATTATTAATCGGAATTGTAAAAATCGCGAGCAACTGTTGTATTGATTTAATTTTCTGATTTTAAGACAGACACATGCATGTCACTATCTACGAGTACCTTGTATGGTCGGCTCATTGGATACTGCTCTTTCCAACACGTATGTGCAGCGGTTAATGGCTCATTTCATATAATTGGCATTCGTTTTAGGAACATTTCTGCAATATTTCGTGAATGTGGTTTAGAAAAGAGCCACGTCCTGAGGCTACTGCCTAGACGCCCTAGACCATATTCGCGAAATATTGCATAAGAGCTCCCGAAACGAATACCGACCATGTGAAATGGGCTCCTGTTTGTCGCGTATTTGTGTTGGAACGGCTACATTTTCTACAGAAACCATTTTGTTCTATTGCGTGCACCCACATTCAAAGAATTATAAAGTAACGAACCGTTCGCTCATCAAGACTACTGCATCTCTGCAAACTCATAAGCCCTGACCAGCAACACCGAGACCAGCACCCTTCTGACCAGCACCCCTTTAGCCCTCAGCCCAGCAGCTCTAGTTGGACTCGTGCATGACTCTACTTTCGCGGTGAAAAGGCTATTAGAGCACCGGAGCTCTCGACTAGTTTTACTTGCGCAAAAGCACTGACTCTACGATCGCATTACGGGCGATCACAAACACTATTACTGAAACAAACAATTTGTATTTAAAGAAGTTCCAAAAAATTTCCTCGAAATTCCAGGCAGCCGTATGGAGCGCCACGCAATTCAGACATTAAGAAAAATTTCGAGCAGCCACATTGGGCGCTTAATGATTCTCAAGATTGATAGAAAAAAGGAGTGGCCCCTTTGAACGTCTATCACTATCACTTTTCACTATTAATATTACTTTTCACTAGTTTTTTTTTAAATGTGTTATTTTATTAAGTCTCTTCCCAGCGAAGGGCTGAACCAGAAAAGCTCAAACAATCAACTACGTTATGTTTGTAATGATGTGGTCGGCCAACTTAGTGAGTTGGTGCCAATCGAGATAATTTCGACCTATAGATGAGCACTCACGAGCATGCAAAACCATCGTCGAGATACATAAATAAGAGCAGGGAATGGAAACAGATCGATGAGATGCATGACAAGGGCACCGAGTCATACAAAACCATCGAAGAAATACCTACCCGAAACAGAATAAAATTCTGATTAGCTACCGAGACCGAACCAAAGTCACTGAACGTAAGTTTGGCTCGATCTGGGCCCTTAACCTAGATCGTAGGCTTCAGTCTTTGATTCCGTTTCGCAAGTCGCAATGCTTGGGAAACGTTACCAATTGTCCGAGCACACCAACATGGAGGTACCTACGAAAGTGACCCATTTCTATGAAATATATTTCTGGTCCATGTTCGACCACTGATTTACGCATTTTTGAAAATTTGGAAAAAGTCTTACGACTAAAGTTCTTAAGCTAAGACTTATTGCTAGAACTATGGCTAGTTGAACCTAAGCACGCGGACATGTTCTTCCGCGATGTATAAAACTTTAGGTGTAGTAACAAAAAGTCATTTTAATGCTTGGGAGAAAGAAAGTTAAGTTTAAACATCAGCCACTTTGGCAGCTGTCATTTATTATTATACTATTATTTTATAAAGGCACCATGTGAGGTCCAGATACGAGGAGGTAATAATGGCATTTTTTATTTTTCGTAACATTGCCACTAGTTTTAATGTCGGTGCATTATGATTTTAATATTGTACGGAGAGAGAAAAGTAGAAGTAGCGAGCATAGTGACCAAGTAGTACAAATATCAACTGTCAATCTTAGTTATTATTATTTGTATGAGAAAGAACTTTAACTTATATAATTGAAAATCCGTAATAAATTAATGCTTTCCATTCACGTTTTATTAAGAGAATCTAATGACTCGAATGTAATTAAACTTGAGAAGTGTAACTTGTAGAAAAAATGTGTGTCGTGACGTGCTTTACAACACTATATTTTTTAACATACAGTTTAACAACATTTAATTTTCCAATATTTCTTTGCGTTTGGACAATTCTTTTTCGCATTTTCGAGCGCTAGTCCCCTTATTGCATCCGAGCCCTCAATTCAGCTAACTCCAAGCTTGTCTTGTATGGGTACCCGGGTACCCCGGTTATCCAACAAGCGTGTATATAAGTTTGAAGTTTTACTATTTAAAATTTTATGAATACATTTTAATTTTCAAAACGTAAATCGACGTAAAAATGTCTACAGAATGGGGAGCCGAAGCGGTTTGTCGATATTTTTACAAGAACATTAAAAATTGTTAAAGGAAACATAGAAATGAGTACCCGGGTATCCGGTTGCGTACATAAGGGTTAAGTATGTATTCGTGGTCACTACGCTCGCTACAGCAATAATTTTGTTCGATGGCATGCAGAAAGATTGAAAGAATGAAAAAGTAGGTATCACTCACCGTTCGTTGCAACAGTCTCACTGCTATCCATGCAGACAAGCATCCCCCTTCAGCAGTAGCTATTCGATCTGCAGGCCAATGTCCCGCAGCTGCAGGGTCAGTACCGAATAGAACGTGTCACACTCACAAATATGTCGCATTAATTTCGCGATGAAGAAGCAATAAGAGCACCGGTGCTCTGAATGAGTTCCAAATGCGTTAAAACACTGATTCTACGGTCGCGTTCACGTTACTAACATGCAGGGCCACTGTGCACTACGAAATACTTTATCGCGAAATAAGCACTGACTCTACAATCGCATTGCACACGATTACAAAAGCACTTCACGCTTTTAAACATCTCTCAACAATGGAAAGATGTGTTCGGACTCGAGTAAAGTATTTCCAAAATAGTCCTCTAGACACCGAGTGTAATGTAGTAGAATTTTGTTATTGAGCCTTCCACATAGTCCAGTAATCGATGGAATTGATGCAGCAATCGTGAAATCACGAAATAATATCCACTGTGACTGCACAGATATTTAGTGATCCGATCACCGTCGCGGACAACGTCGAACTGTTAGGGCACACCGTTCGGCGATGTAGTGACTTTGGTAGAGGTTGTTGATGTTTTTGTCGCGCTCGGCCGACTCCCAGCTAACTTGAAATTCGTCAAGGCCAGAAATAATATTATATAGCAATGTCCATTGCAAAATTTTCACTTTTCACAACTACAGTCGTGCACCCCGCACCTTATACACGTATTTTTATCACTGCGAGATGTAATCAAACACTAGGCAACTCTGTCAAAAAGTCTACTAGATGATAGGTATATTCTAGTGAAATCTTGTTAAACGGTCTTCTATTTAGTCCAGTAGTCGAACGAATTGATGTAGGAATCGAGAAATCAGGAAATAGTATGCACTGTAACGTCCACAGATATTCAATGATCTGATCACCGTCGCGGACAAAGTCGAACTGTTAGGGCACACCGTTCGGCGATGTAGTGACTTTGGTAGAGGTTGTTGATGTTTTTGTCGCGCTCGGCCGACTCCCAGCTAACTTGAAATTCGTCAAGGCCAGAAATAATATTATATAGCAATGTCCATTGCAAAATTTTCACTTTTCACAACTACAGTCGTGCACCCCGCACCTTATACACGTATTTTTATCACTGCGAGATGTAATCAAACACTAGGCAACTCTGTCAAAAAGTCTACTAGATGATAGGTATATTCTAGTGAAATCTTGTTAAACGGTCTTCTATTTAGTCCAGTAGTCGAACGAATTGATGTAGGAATCGAGAAATCAGGAAATAGTATGCACTGTAACGTCCACAGATATTCAATGATCTGATCACCGTCGCGGACAAAGTCGAACTGTTAGGGCACACCGTTCGGCGATGTAGTGACTTTGGTAGAGGTTGTTGATGTTTTTGTCGCGCTCGGCCGACTCCCAGCTAACTTGAAATTCGTCAAGGCCAGAAATAATATTATATAGCAATGTCCATTGCTAGACAAAATTTTATTTCACAATGCGTGTTTGAAAAGTAACTCGATTTGCAGTTGCATCTAAGCACCCCACGACACTCATGCATTATGCAACTTTCTGCGAGGCTTTTAAGAATTACAAATAGAATCCAATTATTATTACTTCACTAGACTGATTAAACAGTGCATTAGAAATTTGCGGGAATGTGAGTAACAGCTTCAATTTTTAATACTTTGCGGGGTACGATACGTGAAAGGGTTCTACTACACGCAAAGTGCTAATAAACAATGTCATCTTGCAATTTATAGCTCGCACGAGCTTTGAAGAAATATCATTTTTGAGCGCCATAGTGTCTTGATCCCCGAAATGGATTTTCGGAGAGACATCCGGGTGAGTCGTTGACAAACCGAGATAAAGTATAGCGTAACAAAAGCCTGCTTTCTATGTCAAACTCTCTCACTCTAAACAAGTCACACGTATACAAGCACTCCCGCTCCTTTCAGCATTTCAACCCATTTCAAAGTAGTTGCTGAGTTGGACGCTGTTTATGAGCAGATGCCACTACATTCAGTCCTCAAATTATGGGTCGGTAACACAGTTTGGGTGGCGACACGATCATCCATAAGGTGATAGGTCTATCCTATACCTCGTCTGGGATTCAACGTGTTAACACGCGTTCACGTCGAAAGTCTACACTGAACTATGCTAATGTATGAAAATGAAAACACCTTTGGGTTCAAAATGAAAACAATTACTAATACTAGTACTATACTATTATTATATTCCAATTTCTAAGTACCTATTTATACAGTTCTTAAGTCGAAAAGGGTCGTAATTCTTGAAAGCGTTAGTTGACCGCCCCACTTCAATTACATCTCATGTACATTTTTTAATCCCTTGCCTATACTCTGTCGCATGCAACTTTATCGATTCAGAATGAAATTGGATCGTAATCCTACTAGCGATTAGAATTGAAACTAAACATGATGAAAATTGCTACGGAAAACGCAAATGTAAATCAATTTGGATCCACACTATGAACTAGGTAGTAAAAATGACAAGTAAACACGGGAATTTACATTATGAACGCATTGTTGTTGAACGCAAGTTATTGTTTTCTCCTTTATTAACTTTACCGACTTCGGTGATTGTATTGAATTAGTTCCCAGAGTGGCCGTTCTTAAATATAGAGCGCGCGTCAAAATCTCTGATTTTTTACGAAGTCGGTATTTCGGTTCGGGTGACACACCTTCCATAAGGCCTCGTTCACATTAGTCAACATACTTGACTTCAAGTCACTTGAATTCAAGTGACTTAAAACTACATTACCAACGCGAACCTGTTATTTACTTAACAGGAAATATCTTTTTAAGTTTCAAGTAATGTAGAGATTCTTTCTACTTTACTTATCTTGAAATACTACGTGGCCAATGTGAACGAGGCTTAAGATTTAAAGTATCCTATACCTCGTTTGTGCCATAGACATATATAGACGGAGCGTAAGCTGAAGGGGGTGACAAGGTTCGCGGTAAGGAGAACGATACGAGTAATTCGGGTAACGTAGTGGTTATGCATGCCGAATGCATCCGAAACTAACCGACGTGCCTGTATCTGAACCTCTGCCTTTTCCCCTCCAAGCCTACCTACCCCTCGCCTATTGTCACAGCTTCTGTTCCGTCTATATATGTATATAGTTTGTGCTATCGCTGCTATCACGTGAAAATTCTAGGGACTGTTGAAGTTGCTGCAACAATGTTGGTACGCTTGGTTCACTAGTGACGTATCCGCAGTGTTGTCCAAAGAAGTTCTTTGCCTTTGGAAGCCATTTTACGGTGTACACCTAGCACACAAAGAGTGAGAAAATATGTTGAATTAACATGTAATTCTAACGTGATATTTCAATAGAAAATCATACAGATTTCACGTTTCACTTTCTATTACAGGTGTAACAATGGAGAACGATAACGGAGTACTTGTCGACTTGTACATCCCAAGAAAATGGTAAGCAGTGCACGTGGGTTACACGCGTTGTCATGGGACAACATAACTATTTATTTCTCTTTTCTAAAGCAACTTTCTGAATATCTGCATAACATTTTCCTACGTGTAGAAGCAAAGAGTATGTGGTAAACGACAGCGCGGAATGTTAATTCATAAAAGAATGGCGTATGAAAATTAGAAGTAAAGACGAGGCTATGAGTTAACATTAAAAACATGTATGTTTAGTAAATAAATTACCTCTTCTGTAGCTCGTCCAGCAATCGCATCATCCATGCAAAGGATCATGCTTCCATACAGCTGAGCATCGCAGACGTTGATCCTGAAACTGGACGTATGACCGATTCGCAAAAGATGTATGCTATATGTGGAGCTATTCGTCGAATGGTATGTATTTGTTAATACTAATTACGTACACTGGATGTAGCAGTTATATTAGAATAATAAATACTTCATTCATTTCTTTCAGGGTGAATCCGACGATTGTTTGGTGCGCCTAGCTAAAAATGATGGCATTTTACCTAAAAATTTTTAAAAATAATTATTTTACTCTTTCAATAAAATTGTAAAAAGTCCAAGTAATGTGTATTATTACCCTTCAACCATTCCATCCGGGCTATTCAATTAATCGCAAAGATTCATTGTATATACCATTTATTGTTTGTACATGTGATTCCACATATGAAATAATGAATATATACATATATCATACAAGAAGGGAAACTTTGAATATATCATGCTTCTTTTAGCGAAGCAATACCTTTTGATAATTTCGCTTTTGAAATTATGCTAGTATCCGTTATATAAAAATAAAAATTACTTTTAAAAAATATAGTTGCATTTGTCGAGAAAGTACAGTTTCAGAGATTAGTATTCCATTGCTTTCAACCAAATGTTCACAGACGTGTTAAAGTACGTATCTGCTGCAGATCTTTGTGTCGTACACATTTTCGTAATGCTTGGAATAGTAAGGATTAGCAAAAATTGGTAGATATTTTGAGGAATTATCAAGTATCGTTTGCGTTGCCATATAGTATAAATACAGTCTCGATTTATTACAACGTAGTTTTGAAATTTCGATTTAATATCTACATTAATTCATTGTTATAATAGTTTCACCAATATGCAAGGTAAACTTACAAGAATAAGCGATACGTCTATTAATCGACGGTATAAATACTTTATAATTTTGTGCATATGTTTTTTATATCAGACGGAAAATACTATATATTGTAAATGTTTCACACAAATTAGTTCTAAAAATATTTCTGTCGTACGTCGATATTAACTGTTGGAAACTTGGTTCTCATGCACGAGCGATCTTAAAAAGTAATGGAACTGCGTTTAAAATATTTACCCTGAGTGTATGCTACAATGGCGGGCTATTTGTTCCTTTGATCTTTATGAAAACGACTGCAACAGTAGGCCAACGAATTTACTTTCAGAAATTAATGATCCTTTGAAAAGAACGTGTACCTCTTAACTACGCACGCGATCAGGTTTTATCTACACAATAATAACTGGTATATATATATATGTATGTATGTATGTGGGTGTGTGTGTATGTGTCTTAAAAAAGAATATTGTAATCTTGAAGAATTGAATGGATTTCGATACGTGAGATTGTTTTTGGATAAGTGAAAGATATACGAGCGGCACTGCGTAAAATTTAGAAGTTACCGGAATTCGTGCGTCGGGAAAATTGAGTTTCCATTTTCCTTTTTCATTCGTAGTAACTACTATCTGTTACAAAATGTCTCGTGGATTACCAATCTGTCTTTGACAATAAGATTTTGCTATCCGGATCGCAGTGAATATAAAAATTTCCTTAGGAAACGAAATCACTGGTCAATTATCCAAGGCAATCTATCACTTTATAAATTTTATATATATCTTACACTACCTTTATACACAGTTGAGCCTGTGTATCATACATTTAACACAGGAGTATCCGACAAGGAATGAACGCGATTAAATCTACGATTTTTCAGGGATGCGATTGCTTCGGTAAGGTCTGCTCTTTTGCTAAAAAAGTCAACTATCGCTTGGCCTGTTAAGGCAGAGGCCAGGAACTGTTCGACGCTTATTGACCATTCGGGATCGGTAGACGAAGTTACGCTCGACGGGTTTCCATTGCGATCTGGCGACTGAAAAATCATCCTTTACCTTGTGAGTACTCTTATGATTTAAGTTTATCAGCAGAAACGATACGTACTCGTTCCACGATGGAAGACGATTGCTGCGCAGTTGTGGCGGCTACGAGCAAGCTATCCTCAGACTCGTCTCGTTCGACGTAAAACTTTTTCCCCACGTCGCCTAATTGGAGCAAAAGGGTTCCTGTTGTCGAACAGAAACAAAGGAGAATATTTTTCACTCGAGCGCGCAGCGTGACGGCAGCGATTCGCCACAGTATACATTACCTATTGAAGCTATACAATGATAGGTTTCTTGTTCTTCCGGCTGCGCAGGGAACATGTCGTAAAGTGTTTTCCACAGCGCTATGAAGTGTCCCTGGGACATTTTTGGCACGGTTTTGAAGTCCAAGGGACTGTCCTTGGACGCGATCATAGAACGTAAACTGCCCATGCTCTGCACCTCCCACGATTGATCTCCCTGCTGACTGTTCAAACTCGTCGAACAGGATAGAGTACCTACAGTCGGTTCTTCTGCTATGCTAACTGGCATCTCCAAGGAAGCGACGCTCTGCTCCATGCTGTCGAAGAAATCGGTAGCTTCTGCCGCTATTTCTGCTCCGTCAGCTGTTAATGATACGTGTTTAACTCAACCGCTTGTTCCGTTATAATGGCCCTTAAGTATCAAAATAGTAATTACCAGAATGCGTTGGCGATTCGAAGTCCACGGGTGTAAGCAACGGCGGCAAATGCAGAGTGTACAAAAGTTTTAATCTCTGCGTCAAGTCCGCGGTCGCTGTCATTCCAATAGCTTGTACTAATTCCCGAAAGTTTAGCAGACCATCGCGGTTACGATCCATCAACTGGCAGTACAACAGTACTTATGAACATTTTTCTATATTTGCTTGATCTTATTTAATAGTTCCGTTTATTAAGAAACAATCGAAATCAAGCACAAGACGACGACCGGTTTGAAGAAATTTAGATCTACTTACGCGGAATAAACGGGCAGCTAGAGATTCAGCTTGGCTACATTTTCCCCACGGAGATAAACCACCGAACAGTATTCTAAACAATTCGAAGTCTACCTTGTAGGCTTCGTACGGCGGCTGCGTCGGATCGTACCGATCTGGTTCGGGTTTTCGTTGACTCATCAGCTCTTCTCTCACTAAACTTAGCAGATCCTAGACACCGGTACCTGGCTTTAAGTATTCATACGTTCAAATGCGCACGTTTATAGCTATGTTAACGATACCTGCAATTCTTCCATTGTCATGTACTTGTCTACAATTACGCTTCTAATTACGTTCTTCTCGATCCCATCCTCCAGACTTTGAACTACCCTAAGCCTGTGCTTCAAACGAAGCCTTTCTATCCCACCAATAGTCAACGATCCATACCTTGAATACGCTTCATATATTAAAGTCTGAACGGATATACTCTAAAATAATAACATACTTATATGCTTATTCGTGTCATACGTGAACCGTGCGTAGAAGCGTCCTTACTCTGTTCGGAGTAGCACTGTCCACTGGCCTAGGGAGTATAGGTCCCTCATCATTGTACACACCCCCGAGATAATCTGTCAACAACTGCATTGCTTCGCCGTCGTCGCGGCAATTAAGCAATTTATCTTGATTCCATTCCAGTACTGTCAATGCTATCTGGCACAGGGAGAAAGACCTGTTTACTTCAAATTTCTTCTGTATGTACTTTATTCTGTATTCATTAGAAAGAATATCAATAAAATTCCGATTTTCCGTCTAGCGAAGCGTATTTAAGGAACAGACAATTGAGTACGTGTACGTGCACAAAATACCTGGAAAATTACTTTCGCACCATCGTAGAAAAAGCAGTCCATTATGTTTACCGCGCTGCTGGTTGGCATGACGCTCAAAAATATCGTTAAGAACCACGAAAGTGATATAACTTTAATGAGACCAAGCTCCTGTAATCTAGCGTGCAAGGTTGGTAAATGCTCGGCGGCCAGCTCCTCTAAAAGACCTTGGTCAACGAGAGCACCAACTACTCTTCTATCGTAATAATCGGGTAGCAGCGATTCGCACACGTTGCATAACTGCCAGAAGGCGGACTCTTCTGAACAATAGATTAATAGAACCGAAGCGACTATATTCATTGCCTGACAATAGCCTGCCTCAAAAAAGTTAACTCTTGGAATCGCGTATAACATCTCTGGCGAACAGTTACGAAACATCACATTCTTACCAATTTGAGGATTCTTCCAAGCGTACGCGGAAAGGACTCTTCTTAACGCGCTGATACCAGTATTAGATTGAAACGCCGGGTGTTCAGGCAATGATCTATGCAAGTCTCTTTCTATTTCCTCGTTTGCTTGGCAAGATTTACCCAATGATTGATCCACTAACGATTTGTAAAGCCCGGGATTCATTACCATTTCGTTCAAAGCGCCTAAAAATCCATAGAAGTTATATTTACGAAATGTGTTGTATGATTTTAGAAGATTCCATTATATTATATTACCTGAAAATGTAAGCCAAACTTCTCCCCTGAGAGTCTGCGGCAAGCCCTGAATTATTAATTTCGATGTCTCTGTTGTCCTATACATCGTAACACCTCTTCCGTATTCCGCAAAATGAAGCTCCCACTGTTTCTCTTTAGCTTCCTGCTTTAACGCTGCTTCACTACTTAACGGAGCTTTGAATAAAGTCATTAAGGGAGGTTGAGGTTTCCATTGATTACCAGCTTTAGGTTCCTCCCAATTATTATCGCTGTGAGGTGAACTGTTCGACGGGTATAAGCTATCTATACACCTATTCGAAAGTAAAGTATATTGGTTGTAACGTCCCGGTGTTATTCAATTTAGCATTGAAAATGATAATATTAGATAAATGCTAACAACTTACAGATTTGACAATTTAGATTTTGCTAGTAACTCGGATATCTTTTGGACAACAAAGTCTCGGTCGTGAATCTGAGCAAATAAAAACGATGATCGGGCGGTCGTTACTAAAATCGATTTGTCTACTCCCGTACTAGACGATTGATTCTCAGCTGGTTCTATGAGTCGCACTTCTCTCAAAGGTACGACTAAACTTACTAATCCTTTTACCTGAATTACCACAAGTATTACACGATAATGCTCACAGCTTCATACTTATTAAAGCACTCACCCTGCTTTCAAAACATAGATAATTTTGAGAGAGAAATATCTTCCCCCAGACATATCTTTTGTTGTATGGTGTCCATAGTGTCGCGTCAATGCTACCATCCAGCTTCTCGCTCCCTGGTAATCTGAATTGTAGCCTATATGCTTCAGAGTGTGCTCGAGCATCCAGATCTCTTTTTAAGAAAGACGGTTTTTTAGGTACATTCTTGCTAAAAATGTAATTTCCATTGTAACCTATGTTAATCGTTTTTAATACCAAACACTGATGTGCCTTGAAGTACCTTAATTTATGTAGCAACTCCCTATCTTCATTGAAACCACTCTTTTCATCTATAAGCCTGGCAAAAGTAATAACCTTTAATATTTGTTCTTCGCTATTTAAACCATAAATACTGTTACCTTTTCATAGCGATATTTGTTAGCTGCTCCATTAGCGAATATGTCTCCGACTTGTGAAGAAACATTGAAAAATAATGCTGCAAATAAAATTGCCACTTAATTCTTAAAAATACAGTATGTACCGCGAATAAAGCACCTTGTGTTATAAATATTTCGCTCACCTCTTTATTATCCCTCGTCACAACATGTATACTGTCAGGAAATAGGATGGAATTAGTTTTACTCAATTCAGTGATGTCTGCCCATCTTAAAACTAATTTTGTTTCTCTTGCCAATATATAGGCATAAAAGCACATGTGGTTCACCGACAAATACAGCCACCCTTGTCTAGGTAAACGAGATTTCCAATAACTAGAAATCAAACGAAACATTACAAAACTTCTTTAAATTTAAGTGAACTCCAAAGCACTTCAGGCCTGACCATAAATACCTGCAAGAATAATAATTGACCAATTTATCTTCTTTCGGTATATTGAAAAGTTGATGAAACGTGAAGGATGCAGTTTTAAAAGACTCCGGATCTTCCTCTGCAAACGACACAATTGCTTCTTTAAGTACACAGAAATTGAAGGTTCTAGTCGACTACATAATTAACAATTTACCATCTGTGAATTGACAATCTGGTATATTATTCGCAATAATAGATTGTATCTTGCAACAAACAAATTCAGTGATTTCTTCCTCTGTGTCAAATGACGTTAATGTGTCCATCAAATTGGAGTGAAGCCATTCCCAATCTTGCAAGATTTCTTCGTGTGTCAAGGAACACGCGACTGCTACATATGTCATAAAAAGAAATTCTTTAGTAAAGGAATTTTTCCTGTACGCTATGAAAATTTAAAAAATTGCAGTTTACAATGCATGTCTCTTGCGGAGAATGGAAAGGTAATGGGTGAAGCAATAAGGAATTTCTAAGTTTTCTGTTTCGGAGTACTTTACCCCAGTAAACTTCTGATGATGGTGTTTGATGAAGTATTCTAAAAGGTGGAGGTTTAGTGTCGAAAACACTGTCCAGTGTTCCCACCAATATAGAGCTGAGACCTTTTGTTTTTCCATGTCCCTTACGACGTTGCAACACAAAGTATACAGTTGCCTGCTCTGTTACCCTACGTAATTAAGATAAACACATATCTGGATAATTTGCTACAACTTAATTCTCAAGGATAAAAAAAAATGTGAAAGAAGAATACAAAGAGTCATTCAAAGCTTCTATATAATAAAATCATTGTTTGAATAATCGGTGAGATGGTAGAAAAAAGAAATAATCTTGACCATTTTCCTTTTATATTAGTGAAATATGATATGTATTGATGGATTGCTTTACTTCCCGTGCGTGTTTTACGCGCGTGCACGATACCAAGGGAATGGATTAATCTCGCAGATAGTTTGTCACAGTAATTTCAGCAGTGCGAGCGTGTTATCGAAACATAAAAGCCGCCGTGATTAATACTCCAATATTGCGCGTTGTAAAAAAGACCGCGACACCGATACATATGATCGATAAAAAAATACGTAAAATTCTACTCGGCGCAAGCACCGTACAAAAAAAATGTACGACATGAACTTTATGTCGACACACATTCCGTCGAGATGTAAACAAATAGCATAGCCACGTAAGTCAAGGATCAATTTTGGAGCAACGCTTTTTTTCGCGACGACCCGACGTGTATACGAGACAGCGAGGCTCTGACCAGAACGATAAAGCGCTTAAGCCCGATCTAATCTCGGAGCGACGGTATTATCAGCTGTCTTTGACACACACGATGTAAACAGTAATTAGAACGGGGCATTGGGCATCGTATATAGATATTAATTTACCAAAACGCGTTTGCTAGCAGAACCTCTTGTGGCTTCACCCACATATTGATCACCGTTGTCCCAGCACATATGGCACCAACGATGCAGATTCAATCACGCTTTAGTCCCAAGCACTCGCAAGAATTCGCAACTCTGGCTGTCGAGCGAGAAAAAATACTTGCCAAAGATAAACAGCGACATGAACTCAACCGCGGATCGCCCCGTCGTCGGTACGTCGATTCTAACACTTCCGCCATGCGTTAGAACAGAAATGTCACCAAAACCCATCATCTTATCTGGGATATTTGTCTTTCTAATGGTTTTACTGCTCGAGATACTTCACTAGCACGTAGTTGAAGTAGTTGCGAGAATAGGATGGAATAGGATCATGCTCCTCGCCTTCTAGTGACGTGCTCCGGAAGCATTGTCACGAATTCATGTGAACTGATAACCTGTTAAGGTTAGTTAGGAGACGGGTAAAGTTCGCACAGACGACTAGCTTAAATCTTTGTCGCTGCGTTTAACGTTCGCTGCCGAGAAAATGGCGTCTCTCGTGGGTGTCCGTCTTTTAACGAGGAATACCGGTACACTTAGAAATCCGATCAGTCGATTTTGTTTACGGGGTGCCGTCACACAACTTCAATTAAATGAGAGACTTTTCCATTGTAAAAGACAAAGTACCATCACGTTTGTGCCGCAGGTAAACATTGCCGCACTTACTATGATCCCAGCGAACCTTTTCCAATGGTTCGCACATCGTGTTTGAAATTACGTATTATGTAACTGAAATGATCCACATTTCGGTGGAGCGCAGAATGATAAAGGTGTCGCGAAATGTGAGCCACTGATTCGATCAGCGCTAACGATTTAACATGCCACGGTTTTAATTCATTTCGCTACATGCTAACTGGTACAAACTTTAAATCCTATGACACCGATACGTGGATTTCGTTTCGTTGACGTTGATTAATTTCTGATATGCATTTGTCATCTGCTTATAGCAAATAGAAATAACTGAGCTTTCCTTTTTTTATAATTTGGTATAGCGTTTCTTATAATCTCGGGGAAAAATTTCTTATAACAGTCATTGAGATTACTTCGAATGCACAGGTATCGTGTACAACTGACATATTAATCTATATATCATTGAACACATACAGGTAAAGACTGAAAATATTCGCGCGTATTCTACGAAAACGAAACAGAAGGAGGTCCAAGAACGTGTGTTAAAAGTGATCGCAGCCTATGATAAAATATCTGCCGATAAGGTTACCAAGTTACACATTTTCTAATTGTTTTACAGGGCATAAGGGACACACGAGTCAAGCAGGTGCGCCAGTACAGCAGTAAAGCACCATTAACACTTGACTTTATTCGCCGACGAGTACTTCTAGTACTCAATCTGTACGATAAAATTGATCCTAAGAAGGTATCTATTTACCACAAGATGATACAGTACGGAAGATACTTGTGAAGATGTATTCGTAAATGTGTGGATGTGTTTCAGTAATGACAGGAGGCCTCCTCGACGAAGGAGCATTAAATTTACACCGTAACTTCGATCGTTGTTACTTCACATTTACCGAAACGTCTTGATAGATAACTTCTCAGAATGATAATGATCAATTAACACCTCGCTTGAATCGTGGTGCCTTTGCATCACACTCATACGTAAATTTAGTCTCCTGATAAAAAGAAAAAATTAGATATTCTTATACAAGTTATACATACAATTATGCTTTCATTGCGATTACACATCAGTTATCAAATTGCCTCTGTTCGCGTGTAAATCGTAACTAATGATGTTAAATTCTCCGCAGTTGACTCTGGACGCTCATTTTATGAACGATTTGGGCTTGGATTCCTTGGATCATGTAGAAGTTATAATGGCAATAGAAGACGAATTCGGGTTCGAAATACCGGACATGGACGCAGAGAGACTGTTGAAACCTGGGGACATAGTGCGTTATGTCGCGGACAAAGAGGATATTTATGAATAAACATCTCCGTAATTTATAACGATGTATTAGTCGGCTCTTTTCATTTTCTAATTATTGTACAAACAAAAAAAAAAGAAAATCGAATTTATTACTGCTTCGCGGGCAACCACCTACTTCTGTTCTCCTGTATATATAGACTAACGATTGTTATAAAAATAAAGCGAATCATTAGAGTAAAATCGTGTGGTATAAATTCCCTCCGTTTATTTAAACATTATTTCCCACTTAAAAGTCGTGTCATTGTCATTTGAACGTAGAGTAAAGTGCCATCGTGTGGCGGTAGCATGTATATATGGTGTCGCTACTCTCTAGGCAGACATTACGGGCACGGGTACACCAGATCCCTTTTTCTTTGATCCGATCGAACGTACACGCTGATCGAGTGCAACAACTGGCAAAATGAAGATGGCGGACGGACCTACGACTTTCAGAAGAAATAGGCCTGGGACAAAAGCAAAGGTTAACAACGACGTTATTTTCGTTAACGACTCGTTATCCCTACATTCCCTGCGGCATTGCTCGATAAGTGTTCAATTGTACGCAACGTATTTAAAGAAATATTTGAACGCGCCCCTGACATGTCCAATGAAAATCAATGAATGATGTCCACGAAAGTGTCACTGTTTACACGCTACAATACACGTTATTTCAATTACACTATGTTGCACAGTTATTAATGTTACAGATCGTTTGTAATATTCAACTCGACCTTAGGTTGGTTACTTGTTACGAATATATATTCCGTTAGCTTTTAAAGTCTTAATGACACATGCCAACAGAGAGCATTATTTATTATTTTATAGAAACGGAGCAATGATAGTATTGGGATGAGCGATACATCGTGATATCTTATTAATCTATAATATTTTTCATTTAGGATTTCTGTAGGTGGCCCGATGAACCGTTCGAAGAAATGGACAGCACGCTGGCCGTGCAGCAATATATCCAACAGATGATTAGAAGGGAGCCATCTAACGTTGATCTGATACTCAAAATGCCAGAGGCGCAAGACGAAGCAGTGTGGAAGTACGAGCACCTCAGACAATTTTGTATGGAACTTAACGGCTTAACCGTTAGACTGCAAGAGGAGTGTCATCCGGAAACTTGTACTCAAATGACAGCCACCGAACAGTGGATATTTCTGTGCGCCGCCCATAAAACACCCAAAGAGTGTCCAGCTATTGATTACACGCGTCACACGCTTGACGGTGCAGCTTGTTTGCTTAATAGTAACAAATACTTTCCCAGCAGGTAATTAACAAGCTGCTATAGGAAAGTACAGTAAGGGGAACGGATGGTAAATAATCTTTGAAATTTGTTGCAGAGTGAGTATCAAGGAATCTTCGGTAGCTAAACTTGGATCTGTTAGCCGCAGGGTTTACAGAATCTTTTCCCACGCGTATTACCACCATAGAACGATATTCGATGAGTTTGAGAATGAAACTTTTCTATGCCACAGGTAATTATCTATAGGATAATAAATATAGTATTCATTTGCATACGTCGATCATTTAAACTGTCTTCTTACAGGTTCACAGCATTTGTAACAAAATACGCCTTGATGTTGAAGGAGACTCTGATAGTGCCGATTATGGAAGAAGATGGAATAACAGAAAGTGAAGCCTAGGACTTGAACGTCTATTTGTATTGCCCAAAAGACAATTTGTCAGATTTAGTGAGATCATTGGTAACACTACTATATCGCTGCGGTACCTCTTAACGTAGTTCCGAATTTAATGTGACAAAAGTATTGACAATTGGTCGGCAATTATTCCATCTGAACTGCATTTCTAAATTTATCACTGGAATTTCTGGAAGAAATTTCGTTTTAGGAACGATTAATTGTACAAAGTAATCCAGCGGTTCATGCTTAACGATCGTGTTTACAGCGTTCATTTATCATTAAAACGTATAAGAATTGAAATGTACAAGATAATGAGAAAAAGACGAACGAATTGTTACAAAATCTCTCGCATAACAAGCTCATAATATTTTCTACGGTATATTGAACTTAAAATAATTCTATGTTATTGAATTCTCGTCGCTATATAAACGACTCTTTCATGTGTTTATATTCTGAATGTAATAAAACAGTTTCAAACTTTTTTAGAAACTGAATTTTAATAAATATCACCTATACAAGTATCAAATACGTAACGAGACTCTATATCTTGAATTTATCGATGTAACGTTATTATAGTCGCAGTGGAATAACTAAATTAGATGAATCCGCATGCAGCATATTATTAATGGCAGTGATGGTATTAAATATCGTAGTATTTTTATTTATATCGTATTTATCTCGTGTGATAATGAAGCTGGTAAGTTAAGCGTTTCCCCTGTTGTCAAGGATGTTACATTTTCTATTGTCTGAGATGTTAGACGTAAGAGAGATGTCACGGCCCCGTATATTATCAGGATTCCCGTATGTTTAAGAACAAGACTAGAGAATACCAGTAGACGTTCAGTTTGCGATATTCGTTTTTAATCATCACAATTACTGTCTTAAAATTGCAAGCATTCTCCAGTCTTCTTACCGATTAAAGCAATATCAGTGCCGGAAGATTATCCGCCTCACTGCCGAACGCCTCCAATAAGCAACTTCTGCCAGCAGTTCAATGCGAATTTACTAAAAGTCCCCAATGGTTCGTTTCATTCAGAGCAGCTTTTTTAAGCTTGTAAGAATTTGATACAATGTTATAAATTCGCCATAATCACGCATCACCTTACTGTAACGTTGTATATGTATATATAATTTGTAAATAAGAAACACAAAAGTGGCACGTTCATTGAAAGAGAGACCGAGACAACAGGAATATATCGTTCCATGATTATTTCTGTAACGAATGCGCATGTACCGACAAAGAATAAACTTTCTACTTGACAAAAATCTAACTTCGATTCTTACACCTAAGCCCTGAAACTTCTAAAAAATTGTCACGAACCTGGTTAATTAAAGAGACACTTATTTTTTATTTGAACATGTCGCCTTACCACTTAATCGTATCTTATGTACAATGCTGTTCGATTCTTTCTCCCCTCTTTCATTATCGATCATCGTTCCCCCGTTTTTTATTTTTCTTCGGCGGCGCTTCCGTTTGCTGCTCCTTCTTCGGCCTCTTCTGACCAGTTCTCAACCCCATAGCTGCGAATTCCTCAGCGTCGATGCAGGTCATACCGCTGCCAGCTTCCTGCCTCACACCTTTCCTCGTCCTCTTCGGTTCCTGGCCATTCAAGAATTCCCCGCGATCGTCGGGTGCCTGATAACTATATCTCACATAACATTAAACGCCCTGCAAGGTGCTAAGCAACTTCAAAGATGAGGACTAATTACCCAGGCTCCGATGTATCTTTTACCTCCGCCGCTTGTAAAATGTGTATTTCCGGCACATGACGGGTTTCTAACGTTGTGCCATTTTTATTCTCCGCTTTCGACTTCTCCGACCTGCAATTCACGACCTAATTAATATCAAGAAGGATACGAAGTTCGTTAATATACTATGCTACTAACTCAACATAACGTAGTTTCGTAATTTGATGAAGCCCTTCTTGCTTCTTTTTGAAGAGCTCCGCGCAGGAAATGGCCTTTCCAATTCCGTGACCAGCCGCGGTCCAAACGACGCTCTCATAATTCGGAAATTCCTTCAAGGCGTATCCAAGAACGTTTCTGATCTTCGTGCCGCTTTTCACCTGAAGAATTGCCATTAAATAACGACACGAACGGCAGCGTTAACATTTTCTGCCAAAGTTTAGCTAACTCACGCGCATTAGAAGAAATTTCTTGGGTAAATTCGGTATAGGGATTCCAGACTCCGTTGGCTCATCCTCCAAGACCTTCATCCACTTTCTCTTTTTCAGCTTCGATTTACCCATCTGAAAGAACGAAATCAACAAATGCACGCGTTTTCATTGAATTGGGGGAGCGGGATCGAGAATAGGCAGTGGGATTTTAAAGGATAAGGGAGCAAACGTCTCTCTGCCACTAGGTCACGAGCTTACTTCTGGAGCATGCCTTGGTACCATTCATGGAACTTGGAACGACCTTGTACAGTCCTGCACAGAATCTTTCGTTCCCCTTCAAGGAACAACGCTTAAACATTAGCGATTTGCTTTGAGCTCCCCTTGATCCCCACTTTCGTCAAATTTCGCCACGATTGCTGTGTTTCTCGAAAAATTCCTAATCCTGAATCGGTAGGGTGAACACTTTTTACGTGATTGGTAGATAAAGTGGGGCGATGATAGATCACTGCTAGATTAATTTATCGTGGACTTGAGAACTTGTGCAACATATCGAAGATGGAACACAGTTTCCAGTAGTATAGGTAAACGAATAGGTCCTGCAGGATGGATTATCGTAATTCCATACTACTATTCGAGGGTTACTTCGTCTCAGGTGTTACAAGAAAAGAGTAAGAAAGTTTTTGGGGGGAGTAGTTTAACCCTCCGTTGTCACGCTGAGCCAAAATGACCCACACTTTGACTTTGAGGTAAAACATCTGTAAGGTATCATTGAAAATAGTACTACTGTTTAAACCTGATGATACTTTAAATGTTATTTTTCAACGATAAACATATATTCTACAATGTTCAAACTTTATTCCAGAATTTTTGTGACTTAATTTAACAGGCAGTTTTTAAAAGGTAGCTGATTGAAAATTAGCTTGGGTCGAATCGACCCAGTGTGACAACTACGCGAGGGTTAAGAAGACTAATTTCCACTGCGAACCACCTGTTCTTGTGACACAGTCACTTTTAGTCAGAGGTACATTGAAGTAGGGGTTCCAAGTGGCCTCCATTGGCATCCGCTGTATATTCCGCTCTGCTAACTTTCAATTCTACTGCACGCATTACCCACCTAATCTTTGCAATTTCAAAAGTCTTTAACCAGACACACGTGCTTCCTCAAAGTGCTCCTATCTCCCACACGATTGATTCCAGGGCCAGCAGACTGGATCTCTGTATTTTACGCGTCCAATCCCAAGTTTCGACGCGCGTCAATTAATATCAGCCACGGAGGAAGTGGGACACCTCGAAAGTTGGCGGCCGATATAATTTCCGGAATTCCGGTGGCGAGGTTGGAAAAAGCATCGGCGGGGAGAGGGGCACCGCGTGGTGAGCCCCATCAATATTTTCCAATCAGCATTCGATTGCACGGTACAACCCCCCGGCCCCCCTACCCTTTCCTGGCTCCTTCGTACGGGGGTGTGCGAAGGGGGTCGCAGCGTAGGCGTATATGGTGGTGGTATGCGGCATAGCCGGCATAGCGCCGCGACGCCACGACGCCATATTGCATTATTAAGCACCCCAGCCAGTCCCTCGCCCCTGCATTCCAGCATTATGAACGTTTTTATCCCTAAAGGGCCGTCTTTTTTTCACCTACGCAAGACGAGCGGCGCTCGGGGTACGAGCCACTGGCCACTTTCGATCCGTTGCTACTATTTCAACGAGCGATCGCCTCGGCCCGTTCCTCGTGGAAATTACGCCTGGTACCCGTCTCCCCCACAAACGCTTCGTTAGGCAGCCAGTGACACCCTGGCCGCGATCGATTCCCTTTAAAGATTCAGCCGGTACCCCTAGTTCCGTGTCTAGGCAGAAATCATTATTTGCCCTATATCGGTGTCGAACCGCTACTGGCCCATTGGCCGCGGATAGTACGTGGTGAACGCGTTTGCGTCGGTGAACGGGGCGATTCTTCGGCCGCCCGAATAATTTCACGACAAATGGGTGACTGGTTTCAAGTATCCGTTGACCGTCGAGCTTTCTATAAACATGCTACCAAGAGTGGTGTACTATTTTCCGAGTGGATGGGCCCTCTTCGGGGTATATAGTGTTTTGCGGCTCGGCGCTGAAAGGATCTAATTTGGGGAAGATAAAGGGGATATCCTTAATGCCCGGCGGATCCACTAAAAAACGGTGGCTAGAGGAAAGGTCAAGGATTTCGAGGACTTTCGGTGCACCGCTGCCTCTGGAGACTTCTGCGATGAGAAGGCATTCTGCGTCTGACACCTTCTTAACGATGCCTACGCGTTCTTTCTCCATCGTAATAAACCATCGCGCGCTGCTGGGAGCACGGCTTCCAATTTATTCGAGTGGCCAACCCTTCTATGGCGACGATGCTCGACGGCTCCGCCGCGAATGAACCGAGACGGGCCACCGTTTCGAGGAGTTTTCACCGTGGAGAATTCTCTTCCAGCCGGCCTTTCGAACCATCGCACGCATATTTCCAAGTCGATCAGCCCGCGAAATGAGATATCCACTCGCGGGCAACTTTCGCCCCCCTCCCCCTCCGCCCCACCTATTTCTAAACTTCTCTTCCATTTCGAATTCAAAGAATGCCTGTGTAACGTAGGGCTTTCCAGAACGATCTTAACTTATTCACACTCGCTCTCTTTCTCCGACCAGCAACGTCCCTTCGGCCCTGCCACGAGGGGGTTGGTTAATAAAATTCCGCGGGGTGAGTCAGCGGATTATGAAGTCGAGTGTCACGGCACCGTTTGGAACTGTCGGAACTTTGTCGAAGTCGATTCTTAATACCGAAAGTTCGCACCTCGGGGCACACGCCATCGAGCATTATTTTCCGTTCCTTTCTATCCGGGGCGGACGGCTAGCCCGGGTGAAATCCTGCCGATTTTAACGGCAGGTATTATTAAAATCGTCGAGGATCGCGAGGCAAAGGGTGAGTCCCCGCGGAGGTGGTGTTATCGCAGTAACTATTAGAGTTTCAAATGAACAGGAAGAATGAGCCCGCGAAGGAGCGCCAGACGATGGCTTCCCGCGTGTCTATTTCGAGCATCCCCTTGACGGAAATTGTCTCGGCCAGTATATAGATCCGGCAATCTCCTCCGAGCTCGTCCTTTAGAGGATCCGCGAAGTGGATCCCGCGGAAGGACGCGTTTGCGCAGGAGTCGAAGACACTTTCGCCGGCCTGGATCCTCGATATATCGGCGTCGGTTGCTGGAGCTCGGGATTGCTCGGTGGTGGCTCATCCGACGTGGACCGATTCTACCGCCCCGACATCGTCGCAGTTGCTAGCAACAGGTAGGACGGTCGGGCGCCCGAGGGCCACGAAATTCCCACGAACGCCGTCGAATCGGTTCAAGAAAGTGCGACCGGCATCGTCTTTGGGAAAAAGTGCCTGTGCGGGTGTGTTCTATCGTCGATCGTAAACTACCCCTCGGTATCTCCTCGGTGCTCTTCACTGTCAATGAAGAATTCACCTGCACCCGCGGCGGCACACTTATTGTGAGACACGGAGTGAAAAAGTACGCTTATTCGCGAGATCAGTGCTGCGGAGGATTCACCAAAAACGAAGCTCGTGATTCTTGCTTGAAGGGTAGTGAGCCTGTATTAAAGGGGCTGGGATTGCAAGGTCCTCGAGTTCAGAGTGAAACGGATCGCCATGGACATCCAAGAGTTCCGCGTGCGCGGTAAGGAGATGGTGGAGTACATTTGCGAGTTTATGAGCAATATCCACAACCGGAGGGTAACGCCGGACGTTGGTCCCGGATATTTGCGACCCCTCCTCCCGGCGGAAGCCCCGCTTCAGCCGGAACCCTGGGAGGACATCATGAGGGATATCGAGTCCAAGATCATGCCCGGAGTAAGTGGAAAGAGAGACACTTTTTGCCTATGATTCTTGCCCCGCGATCCGCGACCTCTTGAAATTCAAGGGTCTATTTCCACAGATCACCCACTGGCAGCATCCAAGATTCCACGCGTATTTCCCGGCGGGAAATTCGTTTCCATCCATTCTCGGCGACATGTTGTCGGACGCGATAGGCTGCATTGGTTTTTCATGGGTGAGTCCGGACGTATCTCAGGAAAGTTAGTTATCCTCGGTCGCGTTGGTGCACGAAGCCAATCTTCTTGGCCAAGTTAGGGTGTCGGATCGTTTCTGTCAGAATTGACGGATCGAGGAGTGATCGCTTGCCCGATCATCACCGTCTTCTATCTTATTTGTTCCAGGCGGCCAGTCCAGCCTGCACGGAGCTGGAAACGATAGTCTGCGATTGGTTCGGTAAATCAATTCTATTCTATCGATCTTCTCCAAGACAAACTGTCACAAAGCAATGAAATTACCTTTCTTTGGCTTCTTTCAATGAGTAGTAAGTATCGAGAGATGATTTTCTAAATTCCAGGCAAAGCGATTGGTCTACCAACGGACTTTCTATACTTCAACCCGACTAGCAAGGGCGGGGGCGTGATACAGGTAATATTCAAATATCCCGTAGGATATTCTCCACAGAATTGGAGAAGATTACAAAGCGATGTGCCTATTTCACATACGGCTAAGCGTTTAGTTGGAAATCTTCGTGGTTCGGAAGCTGAGGGGAAGATATAACGATTCAGAATGCCAGAAATATCACTTGGCATGGATTTCAGGGTTCAGCTTCGGAGTGCATTCTAGTGTGCATGCTGGCAGCAAGGGCGCAGGCGATCGCCAGGCTGAAAGAATCGCCGGCTCATTCACACCTGGACGAAACAGCCCTTCTGGGGAAGCTGATGGCTTACTGTAGCCGCGAAAGTCACAGTTGCGTGGAGAAAGATGCGATGATATGCTTCGTGAAGCTACGGATCCTGGAGCCTGACGAGAAGAGTGTCCTCCGCGGCGAAACGCTGCGTCAGGTAGAACCTCCTCCGCTTTAAGTCGAATTAAAGTATATCTACATCATCAGAATAGGTATATCCGATTGCCTTACACATTATCAATAATTCTTCGACAGGCAATAGAGACTGACACCGCCGAAGGATACATCCCCTTCTTCGTCTCCATCACTCTAGGCACCACTGCTTGCTGCTCCTTCGACAACCTCAGGGAGATAGGGCCAGTTTGTAAAAAATACCCAGGCGTAAGAGGATCGATCTCTAATCACTGTTATCACCGTTCTTTTAGAAGATTAGAAGGATCTAAACGGCGCGCAACCCCTGCTCGCAGGTGTGGCTGCACGTGGACGCAGCGTACGCAGGCAACGCCTTCATCTGCCCAGAGCTCAAGTATCTGATGGCTGGTATCGAGTACGCGGACTCCTTCAATACCAACACTAACAAATTTCTGCTGACCAACTTCGACTGTTCCTGCCTGTGGGTCAGGGACAGATTCAAGCTGACCGGTGCGCTCGTCGTCGATCCACTTTATCTTCAACACACCCACGCGGACACAGCCATTGATTACAGGTGACACATTCTGTCTTACAAGCTTGTTCCTCGGTTGTCTCAATGATTTACACTTGTCTCTTTTAACATCGTAAAAAAATGAAGACACTGGAGCATTCCACTGAGTCGACGATTTCGCTCCCTGAAGCTGTGGTTCGTCATGAGGACCTACGGGATATCGGGCCTGCAGGCCTACATCCGGAACCACGTCGAGCTGGCGAAGAGGTTCGAGGCTCTGGTCAAGAAGGACGCCAGATTCGAAGTCTGCAACGAAGTTGTGGTGAGTGGCACCCCAATCGTGCAGAAGCTTGGATTGTAGGAGATCTTTCAATCGCACGTTTCTCCTCGATTGTAGCTGGGCCTGGTATGCTTTCGCGCGAAAGGCTCGGACAAGCTGAACCAGAAGCTACTGAGCACTATCAACGACTCAGGGAAGCTGCACATGGTGCCAGCCAGAGTGAACCAACGTTTTACGATTCGCTTTGCCCTCGCTGCGCCTAATGCCACCGCCTCAGACGTTGGTGAGTGATCCTCCCACGATGATAATACTTTTATACCTTTTAACACTTGAATGCCTTGATTAATACCACAGACATCGCGTGGAGTATCATTACGGACTATCTAGCCGAGCTGCTAGAATCCAAGGTAAGGAAAATCTGCATGTTCTCTCCATTTCTTCGTGTTCTGGGCTGCAGCTGCTCATGTGCTGCGTTTAAATCGCAGGACGTTATGGACGAGCTGGCAGACATCCGCGAGAAGAAGAGGAAAGCCACTCTGGAGCAGAGGAGGTCCTTCTTCGTTCGCATGGTGTCCGATCCAGCGATCCAGCCAGGATTCACCAAGACCCCGAACAGGACTGGGGCGAAATTGGACACGCAGGCGACGATCGGTGGCATTGGATCGAATCCTCATACTGCCACGTGAGAGACTCGTAACGCGTTACCCGACGGATAGTCACGGGACGAGTAGAATTATTCATCCTGCACCTGATCTTTCAGGCGCTCGTGGATATCTTGGCCGCTGGCCTACTTGATGCAGGCGAGGGACGCTGCTGACACCAGCGAGCTATCTCTCAGGTACTAACTACTTAAATAGTTCCATTGATCTTTGCTGTTTTATAGCTTTCGCTTCTGCTACCCTCGCCTTCTTACAATATGAATGGTACCGCGATACCTCTACCCTCGAAATAACAAGCTAAACGGAGGGCCTCCCATCAGATTCCGTCATCTGGACACCATGGTACGGCTGAAGGCGGGCAGTACCGGAAGCCGTCGCGGCAGCAGCAACGGCTGCAGCCCGGAGCCGTCGCCGTCAGGTTCCCCATCCCGTGGAAGATCGCCGAACGGCAGGGCGTAAATTCTTTCCAAACCCATCCATTTTCTAAGGTTCCTTCAGGTGCATCGATCAGAACTGGAATTACTCCTGAATCGCGAACGGATACTGCCGGCAGGATCGATGAGGACGTTTGCAAGTCACGCAGAAGTCCGGAGGACCAGCACCGCGAATCGCTCGGCGATTATAAAGCGAGATGACAGAAGATAGATATCGAGCGATGGCTCGTTAGATTGCCTGCCCCCCCCCCCCCGCCCCCAGCATCAATTCGCGTTGCGCCGTTTAATTAGAGATCCACGGGACTTTCTGTAGTAGCTGGAAAAGAAATTCTCGCATCCCTCGGCGATCGTAGTAGCTCAAACGCCCGCGGCGGCTCTAAAGGAGGCGATAAATATAAGTACATCTTCTTTACTTGCTTATCGATCTGTTTATGTAAGTGTGTTCTCTTTTGGATCGCGACGGGATCATGCTCCGCGCCGTACACGGTACACGTGTAACATACAGGTACATATATAAAACGTCCACGTACGGTACACGTCGATAGTAAACGATTTCAGAAGAAACTACTTAGCGTTCTGATTTATTCACCATTTTTCGAGCGCGATCGTCGACCCACTCTCGCTGGTAGAATCGACCACCGGCGATTTAATAATAGCTGATCCAAAACGAAGAAGGCAGATTCTATGCGCTCACGCCCTTCCGGGTACTTGGATATTCGCGATTCCGGCGAATCAGGCCAAATGAGGATGGAAAAAAGCGAGACTCGTGCCACGTGGAGGGATATCGAGAGAGAAAAAAAGGTGATAATGATGCTCGCCGATCGAAAAGGTTGGGGTCACACGGGTGACCGATGCACCTGGACAGTCCGTTCAATCGCCCGTTCTTTTCGCGCGCGACAATACCGTCTCTATTTTAATTCACGCCTCTCGGCTCGTTCGCGGAATGGTGTCACTACGTGGAAGCAGTGATCGGACCGATACCAAATCAACACTATCGATACCAGCCCGGAAATTATGATGCGGTATCGAATAGTATCTAAAACGTAGGTATCAGAAATATTGATACCCGTTTGATACTTCTATGAAAGTATCGATATCCGTTTGATACTTCTATGAAAGTATCGATATCCGTTTGATACCTCTATGAAGGTATCGATGCCCGTTTGATACCTCACGAAAATATCGATAGGTAGGTACCCGTTTGATACCTCACGAATGATACCTATTTGAGACCTCACGAAAGTATCGATACCTGTTTGATACCTCTATGAAGGGATCCCGTTCGATCCGAAAGTATTGATACCCATTTGATATTTCTATGAAAATTGCAATATCCATTTCATATCTTCCGAAATTTTGGATATTCATTTAACATTTCACCGATCGTTTATATTTATCTAATATTTAAAACAGTTGAAATAACAACGGTAATAATATAATATTATTAATATTAGATTAAGGTACATACTTATTTTCATCTCTGAACGATATCACATGGGGTATCGATACTTTCGGATCGAACGGGTATCGATTCCTTCATAGAGGTATCAAACGGGTATCAATACTTTCGTAAGGTATCAAACGAGTATCGATACTTTCATGAGGTATCAAACGGGTATTGATACGGTGTAAGCACTTTTCGATTTGTTATCGATTCAAGAAGTATCAGTATCGAAAATTGATACCAAATACTTTTAAAATTCAAAACGTATCGATACTGCCCATTGAGTACTTTGGTATCGAATTGATTGAATATCATTAATAGTATCGGTATCGATCCAATCACTAGGTGGAAGAATGAAATAGTCACTAGTGACGACGTAGGGGAGAGCGGGGACAAACGTAACGGCGTCATGAAAGTAACACGCCTTCTCCCGCCTTCCACAAAAGTTTCCAAAACGTTTGCTTTACATAGTTACGCGTGTTTAGTGTTTCTTTGGTTTCACGGAGTGACGCTGAACAATACGACGATTCGTATACCGTGGGCAAGCTGATTAGGTTATTTCAACCATTCAGGTAAGTGTCTCCTCTGTTGGTTTTTTTTGTTAATATTCATAGTTAAACTATAGACATTGATCCAATTATTTGTTAGAGCGTTCTTAGATAATGTCTTTATAAGTTCCTGTATTTGATTTCAATAAGTCTTGTATGGTTTGTACGTTATAACAGTTCTATGCTGAAAAACATGGCTGGGGACAAAAGTAACACTCCCTATATCCCAAAAGAGTTGAATCCAATATTAACAATAGTTTTTAAAAAAAAATTCATAAATATTAGTTACTTTTGGGGCCGTTACACGAGATTCCATATTAAATCAAATACACAGTATCAAAGAAATGTTTGAGGATGGTTATGCTTTTTTATTGTTACCTACTGAAAATATGTTTATTTAAATGTTTGTTTCTATCGTTTCTGATAATAAAAAATCCTATTTTGCTTTGGAAGAAGTGTTTTTACTTAATTCTCTTCAAAATAATTAGTGTTACTTTCGTCCCCATGGTATGTTACTTTTGTCCTACTCCTGCAGGACAAAAGTAACAATGACAGTCACTGCGGAAAATTGCCATAGCTCTTTGACTACTTATCATGGAAGACTGAATTTTTGGTCAAATGATAGACCAAGAAACACACTATCTTAAGGCATAATTTTCGTTTTTATATCTGTAAGAGGTAATTGGCAGCTAGGCCAAATGTAAAAAGTGTTACGTTTGTCCCCGCTCTCCCCTACGTTATCGACGAGTGTCGTTAGAAGACGCTGCGTAAAGCGAAACCCGCGACGAATGCGGATTAACTGAATGCTTCGTCGACCAGAACGCTGGGCATTTAAAAAGAAAGGCGAAAGATCTTCCACGAGGAGTACCCAGAAGGTACATCCGAAGCAAACAAAAGGAATAGGCACATACATACTCGTGAACGCAAATCACAAGATTACATCGCCCCGTATCTCTCCAAGTATTACCGAAAATAATTGGAACATCGGACATTCTTAAGTAACTCTATAACTCACCAACGCACCCAACGCTTAACAAATCCTGTACAAGCCCGTTACTGAATAAAAGCTGAACCACGGCAAACGTAGGAACACCGTGTCTTCTATCTACCAAAGGTTCTTCATCCCCCTTAAATTGTCTGGAATGCCAGCAAGCTCCTAATTACTTCCAGTAACGTACTCGTCCCTCCGCCGCCAATCCTCGCGCCACCGCGAGCTTGCGCGAATCAATGGCGAATGTATAATAGCCGATGGGAAAAGGAGGGCTCGCCGACGGTGGTGGGATTAATTAATTCGAACGTGGCAATCGGCCTCGGACACCCCCGGCCGAGGAATCCAATTCGAAAACGCCGGACGCGAGGAGATGATGCGTGAAGGTGGTGGTGTTAGGGAAAATGGTGATCGGCTTCGTGTGTGTGTGTTACAAAGATTGAGCGGTGACCTGTCACCGCTTCTCTACGGGGTGTTGTAAATGTAGGTGAAGAGTAAACGTCTATTTATAAACGGGGGAGGAGGGGGTGAGTTTACTCCCCGTGCATCATCGAACAACACATGCCGGGGGCTTATTCAAACACACACCCCCTGCCACGTCGCCATTGATGCCTGCCACCCTTCTTACGAATTTTCGTTCAGATTTTCGGGATCGATTCGCGAAACACCCCGCCAGGGAGAATCGATCTTCCTCTGAATCGAAATCAGAGGAGTTAGGAAGCGTGGACGAGGCACTTCGGGTTGCATGAAGAGTCTGAATTCTTGAGGAGGCAATTGAACAGACAATGATATTTGGTAGAGACAGTATCGATTCATAGAATTTTGGAAAATATGATACCTAAGAATATTCAATTCCACTGAACTGATTTTCAAATATGGAAGAAGGCAGGAGATTGAAAAATGAAATGAAACGTGGGCATTGGAATTTGAAAGCAATCGATCCCCTCTAAGTCTTCGCGAAACTTTGCAAACTTGCCCCCCAAGCGGGGGTGTAAGCGCTCCCTTTTCGAACATCAAGTATTGTTCGATAAACACGCTAATCTTCAGTGCCTAAGTGTCCCAGAGTGTGGGGAGGCAGAACGGAAAAAAAAAACAGAACGGGCAAATTAGAAATTTTCATGATCGCCGATGCTCTGTCTCAGGTTAATCTGCGTGAAGCAGGGATGTACGAAGAGGAGGCGCGCATAAAACTGACCGGCGCTTTGGCAGGTGCTACCAGTCTCTGTTCAAGCGCGGGACAAACCTGTTACGCGTTTTCTTCGAAGCGAAGTTGCACCGCGCACATAAATTCCCAACGTAGCGCGAGGGGTTACACAATCTAGGAATCCGAGTATCGTCGAAGTGGATCGTTTTTCACGCCCGGTAACAGCGCGAAGTGAGTGAAAGAAATTGAAACGTATAGAGCACCCTCGGTCGCCCGTTTTCGGTCTCGCGCGGCAGAACGGCCAGAGGTATTTCATCCGGAGCATCTCGTTCCCCGCGACTGACGTTCGTTTAATTCCTGCCGACGATAAAGGGCGCCGAAAATCGCCGCGATCACGTACACGCTCGCCACGGACGTGCTCAATCGAACGCGGGCTCGGTCGCGCGCGTTAACACGCTCTTCCTGAACGATTGTGCATTCCAGGCCGGCGGGTATCATGAACATCGATGAGTTTCAAGTGCGTGGCAAGGAGATGATAGAGTACATCTGCGAGTACCTGCGCACCCTCGAGGGCAAGAGGGTGACGGCGAACGTGGACCCTGGCTACCTGAGGCCCCTTCTGCCCAAAGAGGCGCCAGCGAAAGGGGAGCCATGGGACGCGATAATGAGGGACGTAAACGGCAAGATAATGCCCGGGGTGAGTGTCAGCACCGGCTCGATTATCGATTCCGACCTCTTTCGATGTTAATAATATTCGCGAATACGAGAAAATAGTAAAAAGGTAGTCTCGGCCGTGAACCAGCGAGCTCCATCGTCGTGCAACTATTTTCTGCCCTCTAGCTTCTCTTCTTTCGTCACGAGGAGACGCTTGATCGCGGAAATCGGATCCGCGGAACGTCCCAAATCCCCTTCCTCTGTAACCGAGCATCTATCACTGAAAGACTCTTGCTTTTCAGATCACACACTGGCAGCATCCACGCTTCCACGCCTACTTCCCGGCGGGGAATTCGTTCCCGTCGATACTCGGGGACATGCTGTCCGACGCGATCGGTTGCATAGGCTTCTCCTGGGCGGCCAGTCCAGCCTGCACGGAATTGGAAACGATCGTCCTCGACTGGTACGCCAAAGCGATCGACCTCCCGCCGGAGTTTCTGTCCGAGCACAAGACCTCGAAGGGCGGCGGCGTGATACAAGGGTCCGCGTCCGAGTGTATTCTAGTTACCATGCTGGCGGCGCGCACACAAGCGATCAGAACCCTGAAGGAGCAGGACCCCAACACCGAGGACTCGGCCTTCTTGCCACGACTGGTGGCCTACTGCTCCACGGAAGCGCATTCGTGCGTGGAGAAGGCCGCGATGATCGGCCTCGTGAAGCTTCGCGTCCTGGAGCCAGACGAGAAGGGCTCCCTTCGGGGCAAGCGGCTGGAATTGGCGATTCGCGAGGACGTGGCGAACGGCTTGGTGCCGTTCTTCGTCTCGACCACCCTGGGCACCACGGGATCCTGCGCGTTCGACAATCTCATCGAGATCGGCCCGGTGTGCAAACTGTATCCGAATATTTGGCTGCACGTGGACGGCGCCTACGCCGGCAACGCGTTCATTTGCCCGGAGATGAGGCCGTTGATGGCGGGCATCGGGAACGCGGACTCGTTCAACACGAACCCCAATAAGTGGCTGCTGGTCAACTTCGATTGTTCCTGCCTATGGGTGCGGGACCGAGTGAAACTGACGTCGGCCCTCGTCGTCGATCCCCTGTATCTGCAGCACGCCAGGTCCGGCGAGTCGATCGACTATCGTCACTGGGGGATACCGTTGAGCAGACGGTTCAGGGCGCTGAAGCTGTGGTTCGTGATGAGGTCGTACGGGATCACCGGGCTGCAGAAGTACATAAGGAATCACATCAGGCTCGCCAGGCGGTTCGAGACGCTGATGAAGAAGGACAAGAGGTTCGAGATCACGAACGATGTCAGGGTGGGCCTGGTCTGCTTCAGGCTGAAAGAGAACGACGAGATTAACCAGGAGCTGCTGGCCAACATCAACGCGTCCGGCAGGCTTCACATGATACCCGCCAGGGTGATGGGCAAGTATATACTGAGATTCTGCGTGATAAAGGAGAACGCCACCGACGACGACATCGATTACGCGGTGGACGTTATCGAGGAGCACGCCACCGAGGTGATGCTCGCCCATTACGAGGGCACGGAGGACGAGCTCAGGGCGAAGGGGCCGAAGAGCCCCGCCGCGCTGGACAAGAAGCTGGTGCGCAAGTTCAGCTTCACCAGGAGCGTCACCAGGGACGTTTACAAACGGTCCATCTCCAAGTCGAGCCTCCACGACGGCGCCACGCCTATCATGGTCGTCGAGGACAACTCGCAGGTCGAAACCATCGAGGAAGACGTGTTCTGCAACAGCAGGTAGACCGCGCCACAGCTCACGGTGCCCAAGAAGAGGGACGAGCTGCTGTCGCTACCGTGAGCTGCTGGGACGACGTTGATCGGTGTGATGTTGTTTCAGGTCGTGACGATCCCGATGACGACGACGATATCCGGACGATTCGTGATTTGTGTGATATAGAGAAGGCACTCGATACCAGACGGTCTTGTATTGGAATATTCTTTAGGGAAAGATACTTGTAACGGTGGATTGTATCGAGAGGCGGAGGTGATGCGGGCGATTCTGAAAACGTAAAGGTGCCAAATCGACGATGGGAAAAAAATATCGTGCCTCGCATGAGGCTTTAATCTCACGAGACAATTATTTCATTATTTTATTCTTTCTTTTAATTATTTTGTCATCAACTTCATGAAATTAGACTCTCATGAGACAAGTTTCGTGATATATTTTCAAAAATCTCATCTCTCGCGACTATTTCCATTATTTACATCTAGTTGTTGCTGAGATTTTTGTCTCACGATAGAAAAGTCTCGTGTAAAATCTCATAGTGGATTCGCACCTTAACGGAGAACCTTTAGTGGCGGACACGTGACGGCGTATCTCGCGCAGGCTATCGTTTTGCGAATGGTTGTTATTGAACGTTTTTGACGAAGATTGCCATGCTTTCTCGAAGTAATTGGCAAATCGTTTGGGAATTCGCCGCACCGCGCACGATTTTATGCAACGTAAGTGCAACTTGGAATTTACTTTCGTATTTATTCCGCAATCAACCAAAGCCAGAGATTATGTGCTGACGAAAATGATCGTTCGGCGTGTAGCGAAGATGTATCGGCTTGGTATTTCGGAAACGCTAAAGACGCTCTTTCGTTTCGTATCGAATGGAACCGACAAGGAGCATAATTGTACGTAGCGTAAGCAACTTATCGATTCGTGTAACAATCCAGAGCATGTTAAAAATTAATACGTAGTTATGTAACGATAAGACTCACCGTTAAGTACATCGATCGTTTCTTAGGCTATCGATAGACACGTTGAATTATTTAATGAACGAACTATGTACGAGTATGATAGTTCCCGGCTAGATCGCTGTAATAATTAGATACGACAAAGGATGACCTAAAAATTTACGGCTCGAATCTTGTCAATCGATACTAGCGTTAGATCGCGTGCTTAAATTTCGGTGTTTTACATCCAGAGATCGTATTGGCATCTCAAACGCGTTCGGATTTTTGTCCAGCACAATAGATACTAAAGTGAAATATTTATATCGTATGTAAATCTAACGTAATGAAATAGAAGTTCGTAAAACAACAACGTTTCTCATTTAATTACATTCTTATGGAATATGAAGTTTTTAAGGTCCATTAGAACCATCAACTCTCTAATCAAGACATAATTCATTGACTTCTAGAGCTGTATATAGCAGACATTAAATAGTAATAAGTAGGACCTGATAGCCAATTAATTAATAAGAGATCATAAGATAGCTAGGGGTGGCGTAGAGTATAGACAGCCCCGAGGTAAGTAATTACTATCAGCTATTGACTTAGCCTGTAATTATACCTCGCCGAAGGACGTGTATTAAAAAACATTGCTTCTACCTTTGAAAAATATAGTACAGCATTTATGGTGTATTTTACATATACGTTACTTATAAAAATATAAATTACAGTTACATAGCTATTACATCTGTCCGCATTGAGATATCGTCACAGGAATTTTTGGTTTATTGTTCGGCCCTGTGGGGACGTTCTCTACTTTTCTCATGACGAGAACTCCGTCTATGACTCTTCCGAACACAACATGTTTGCCGTCCAAGAAATTGCACTTGGCGCAAGTAATGAAGAATTGACAGCCGTTAGTGTCTTTGCCACTGTTGGCCATGGATAACAGCCCTGGCGAGTCGTGTTTCAATGTGAAATTCTCATCGGGAAAGGTTCCACCGCCGTAGATGCTTATGACCCCAGTACCATCGCCGTTCACAAAATCACCACCTTGGATCATGAAGTCTTTAATGACTCTGTGAAATATAGCACCTTTGAAGCCCAAAGGTACACCGTCCTTTCTGTATTCTCCAGTGCAGAACTGTCGGAAGTTCTCTGACGTCTTTGGGCAAACATCCTCGAATAATTCGAAAATCATTCGGCCGATTTCTGTCGTACCCACAGATACGTCGAAAAATACCACCGGGTTGTTTGGATTTCGAAGTTGGGCTTGAATTTGATTCCACGTAGGCATATTTACGGAATTTCGATCGAAAATTCGAGGAACTTCTCTCAGTTGAGTGTAGTATCGTCTATTTTCAAATTATTCGTCTATTAAAACGAAGCAGCGGCGATATAACCTCTTCAACTTGCACGGATATCAACGTGTTTCACGATTGAGGTTAAAACTTCCTCGTTTCGAAATGTATTTTTCTTAAATGAAGTACACTTCAAGCACAGTCTATTTTTAATAATTATAACACGTTTGCATAGACTATTCTTTTATAATTAAGTTTAAAAACGCAAGATTTCATAAACATTGACTGAACGCTCCCTTATTTTGACGCTGTAAAGTAGAGGATGATGCTAAGAATGCGTAGTATAGGTTAACGTTTCAGATATAACTCACGAGGAATATTAATTGTTAAATAACAAAGTAATTTGCGATCATAAATGCATAATGTAAAAATCTGCAGGTACATAAATATGTTTACCGGGCTTTCGGGAGAACTACAGTCACGTGTACGTATACTACGCGTTCATTGTCTTTTTAGCAATCAGTATTTACCTTTCTGTAGATGTCTATCAAGATTCGATCGGGCAATTACCAAAATCACTCGACACTTTCTATGATAACTATGAAATATAATTATAAAACAAGATTATATACTTTGTAAAATAACGCGCACTTGTATTCCATCCCGGTAAGAGCACGTGATTGCTTCGTAACTTCGTTTCGGAAAAGCGCGCGTTAATATAAATTTTAAAGAGTAAACTATCATCAATTTAATTAATACTTTTCAAGTTGAAATTGTCGACGCGCTAAAGAAGAGTAAGTTTCAGTGTGATATAAAGTAAAAGATAAATGTAGAAAATAAAATGCACTTTATTTTCATATTGCACTTCATACTTCTACATTGTAAGTGCCATTTGGCTCGATTATTTACGTACCGTAGAACGATACATAAATTCAAAAGACCAAAGAATATATATAAAACTGCGTTTAAGCAGAACTACACAATCGTCCGATTACTTTTTTACGATATGTTTTTATCCGTTTTTCATTCAACATAAACATCAGTGCATTACACGTAATATATGTATAAATCTTCGTCTATTCGATTTTATTTTCAATACACGTACATCATTTTTACCACACGTATAGTGTACGACCTAAATGTGCAAAAGCTCTCCAGGGAATTAATAAATTGAGAAGGGATCAATTAAAAATGTATAAATATAATCGACAATTCCCTGTGTTTTAATATCAGTGCGTTTTTAAGACACATAGAAAACCGGTGCTCTAGTACTACTGTTGGAAACAATATTTAAATAGCTGTATTTAGAGTTTCTGTTCCTTCCGATGCGAGAAATGTTAAAATTCATTATTCCCTAAATAGTCACATTAATAGCATGAGAATATCACAAGTTTGGATAGCGATAAAGTAACAATAATTATATATGAATTTTAACGTGTTCCATTAACACGTTTTTATCGTTAAAATCTTCACCACAAATACCACAGACCAATTCTTCTTCGTCATTGCTCTCGGCTTGATGGTATTGTACAACTTGTATTACAGCTGTTTGAGCTACTCCTTCTTGTATTAAAGATTCTTGGCCGATGTCATTGCGATCCTTCACATTTTGATTTTGCCTAGTCGAATGATGAGCTACCATGTCCATAGGCAGATCGCTATTACCCATTTGTGCGATTTGACTCGAGAAATTTTCATGGCCCTGAGGATTTGGTAATGCTAAAACGGGCAGTGATTCATTCTGCTTTGATATCAAGTGCAAAGTATTGTTTTGTTTCGAAGTCTGTATTAAATGCATCGTAGTTATTTCACTATGATTGGCTGCAGGATGAAGTGCACTTCCTTCTTGCTTGATGGGAACTATACGAGTCGCATTGCTCTGTTTGTCCATAGCGATCATGCTCAAGGATTCTCTACGACTATGATTAGTATGCGAAATATGCATGCTCTCGTCTTGTTTCTCATCGACTATTAATTGTACATTATCAGGCTTCAGTTCTGATATCGTGATGTAATCTTCATTGCGCTTTTCCGTCGTGACTACAAGGAAGGTACTATTTTGTTTGTTATTTAAAATCTGCTGATCCTCCGACTTCACCGGCTCCGTGATAGACAAAAGCGCCTCAGTCTGCTCCGTTTTCGTAATCATATGATTCTCAGCTGCCTGTTTCCCTTGTAGCATAGTGCTCGGAGATGATTTTGATTTCTTCTTAACTGGCTTGGGTTTCGGTGCATTGTTATTAGTTTTGGCTTTTGCTTCTGCTATCATCTGGTCAGAATGCTTAACAATGTGTGCGCATAACTCGTCGCGATCTTGATTCAGGGCGCCGCATATGGGACAGGCGAAGGGAGGTCCGGTTGCTTCGGTTTCGTTCTTCCCTGCCGCGTGAACCCATCGGACGTGTTCTCGTAGAACAACCTTTTGATTAAATGCTCTTGAACACAGGGGGCAAACATGCGGTCTCTCTCCGGTGTGAATACGCTCGTGTTTCCTTAATGTTCCGCCATCTCTAAATGCTTTCCAGCAGAATTTACAGCCGTATGGTCTTTCTCCAGTGTGAGTACGGTGGTGTATTAAATATCCCTGCCTAGATGAAAATGTTTTCGAACAAGTATCGCAGTGAAAATGAGCGGGGCTACCCGCGTGAGTTCTACCATGCTCCCAGAGTCCTTGACGGGATACAAAACTTTTACCACACTCTGTACAAGTGAACGGAGAGTCACCAGGGTGTGCCGACAGCCTGTGCTCGTCCAATTGGTTTTGCTTCTCGAATTGAGATCCGCATACCTCGCAAGAATGCGTCTTCTTTCTATGAATCCACTGGTGTCGGAACATTTTTTGCTTTGTCGTAAACTTTTTACCACATTCCGAACAGGCGTGTTTACCCCATTTATTATTAGGCGTACCTTGCTCGATATTATTTTGCATCATTTTCTTCGCGCAAGTCGTTTGATGAGTAGCCAGGTGATTACTGTCTTGGAACTGTTTGTCGCAGTACTCGCATTCGATCGGCATATTCCAATTCTTGGAGGCATGGATCTTTTCGTGGGAGACCAGGGCCGTTGCCCGAGAAAAGCTAATTCCGCAGTGTCTACAAGTGTGTTGCTTTGTACCATTCGTTTCGATTTCTACATAATTCCTTCTATTCTCATTATTATATGATATAGTTTCCACTTTCACCATCGTTTCTGTATTATTAAACGTGTTCAATGAGAGATTGTATTGCTGATTGACTTGGTTATTTATACTATTCTGTTGTGTATATTCGAACTGCGTTACTTCCCCATTTGGCATTACCGTAAATTCATGCAGAGTATCCATCTTCTCTTGAGGATTAGATATCGTATTAACCGTCGACTGTTCGCTTTGGAAGTTATAAGAGGGAACAGTCCACTGAACTGTATCGTAATTCTGTATAGTTTGTACAGACGAAGATGGCACTTGATTGTTCTGCGACTCAGTCATATCGTCTGGCCATTTTCTGAACGTCTCCTCGGACTGCGATACATTATTACCCTGTGACTGCATGATGGCACGTCCAGCAACGTACGTGTGAATTTTCATATGATTAGATAAACTAGAAGGCCTCTGAAAATCCGCTCCGCATATAGTGCACTTGTGAGGTCTTTCCACTTGATGTACTTGTAGCATGTGACACCGCAAGCTGCTTCTCGAACGAAACAAGTTACCGCAAGTTCTACAGGCGTGCGGACGATCTACTTGATGGCAAACCATATGATTGTTCAGGTCCATTTTCCTCTCGAACCTTTCCCCGCAGGTCATGCACGACAACTTAGTATCAGCGCAGGTAGGATGGTGCTTGGTCAGTTCGGCCTGCGTGAAAAGATTTGCGCAATTCGGACAAGATATTTTCTTATCTTCGAAGCAAGGATACATCCCGCCGAGTTGTCTGAGAGCCTCGACAGCCATAGATTCATCGTCCCCGGAGGTGTATTGCTGTTGCTCCTCTTGCTTAATATATATTGGATACACCACACGATTCTCGTCCTCATCGTCGGAATGCTCCGCTAAGATTTCGACCGCGACCTGTGCCTCGGTAATACCAGAATTGACATCGGCTACCGACACTTCCGTTAGCCCTTCTTGAAGGACGCACTCGTCGACGGGCTCGCAGATCTCCTCATGGGATATAATATTATCTTGTATACCGTCGTGCACCCCAGAGAGAGGAAAGGTAACGTATTGCTCATTGTCGTGGGTTTCCATAGTGTACCGTTTCCTTTACTGAACACTAACAGGCAATATCAAGCAGAACCTTTATGGACCTAGTTTCACCTCATGTTAAGTTAGGTCCTGTCACCACTGATAACCAAGCGGTATTTATCAATCCGTGTAAACACATCAGAAATTCTCATGTCATTCACATTTCACCATTCACGTTCTTTCGGAGGCATTATTGTCAAGAAATACAAAACGTACGTACGCGTTCCCCTCTCGCACTGTAATTCAGTACAGTGTACTATCGAACCTTGTTTTCATTTACTGCGAATGAAACTACGTACGTGGAAGTTCTCTAATTAAGTTACTCGCGCGAGACCATGTCTACGAGGTCTGCTCTGCCGCGCTGTGATTTATTCGCTCTACAGATTTGTATAAATTCACCATTTGTACGATGGTGTAACAAGGTTATTTGCACAGAAGTGCAGCAAGCGTGCGCCACCTGAAGTTGTCAGCGTTCTTTGCGCAATGCCCAAGTTGAAATTTCGATACTTCAAAGGGTGCCGGCGGAACGGAACTTTTAATAACCACATAAACTACAAACGTCTGCCTTAACTGACAAAATCGTACTCACCGCTCCGCTGCAATTCTATTCTCGCTGGAGGCCTTCATGAATATGTTCCATTCATTCCAACAGATAATCTGGTCCTCCCAGTTAAAACTCTTACGCTCTCTACGACACGCTCGAGCTTTTCACACTTGACACTGCACTTCCGCGCACAAATGTCATTGTTAAATGAATGCAATTACAAATACCTCGTGCTTCACTCTTAAAATTGTGATTAATTTAAGTAACTGTGTCTTTTGGATTCCCAAGGCAAGGCGAGGCTATCATACTATGCAAGAAGCAGTTAAAGAAAACTAGTACTTGAAGTTATTAAAATATAGAGAGTTAGTTCGATCTTACAAGAATGATCGTTCGAAGGATGTCGCGATATTATCGATATTCGTCGATAAAGACGACGCCGGACGATTATACTCGACCGAGTGCGATCCTTTCCCTCTCCTCTCGCGCGTTTAGTCCTGATGTACTTGAACGTAAACAAGTAGTTGGGGATCATTGGTTTCGTCGAGTCATTGTGTAGTCTGTGTATTGAAGGGATAGCTTCCAATATCACTGAGTCACTGCCGACTAAAAGCAGCTCGAAGATTTCTTGCAACTCATTGTCAGTCCCTCCGATTATGGTCGCAGGTCCACAGTTTAGTACAAAATCGAGGTTATAAATTACTTTTCAATCATATTTAATCAGTTTCATAATACATTATTTAGACTTAAGTATATAGTTAGCGATGTAAAGTAGAGTTAAGAGTACAGAAGGCGAGAGGGCGATGCATATGTACAAGATTTCGTACATGTATAATAGGCTAATTATTAATTTATTAATAGTAATGTGGCGTTAGTTTAAAAATTCGCATCCCAGTCAGCGTAATCAACTGGCGCCGCCTGGTAATCAGGCGGGCACCTATCGAAGTTTCTTCGATCGAGATAATCTTTTACCTGCGAATAATCGATTTAATTAAGAAATCTGTCTTAACGATACGTGAAAGTAGATATTCAATTACCGTGGGTACAATAGGAGAGCGCATCGTTTGACTCTGTAATTCTTGCCAATTGAAGTTCTGAAACCACCTGCAACGAATTCAAAAGAATAAGAAGTAATCATAGAAAACATACGTGTGCCCCAAGTATACCAATAAAATTGTACCTGTGATTTCGAATATCGGCCACGCCGTTTCGTAGAAAGCCAATCCTTTTAATAGGATCCTCTTGCAACAATGATTTAATGAAATGCTTCGCTGCGCTCTTCACGGCTGACGGTAAAAGTGTATCCTTGAATCCTTCAAGAATTCTGTTGTACATCTCCATGTCGTTAACATCTTGAAAGGGTGTTCGATTCAGAAGTAGTTCGTACGTGAGGATCCCCAATGCCCAATAATCGACAGCCCTTCGTCAATTAGAAAATAATCATTTTAATTCGATTCGAGTCTCGATGGGAAGTAGAATCAATAGGGACACACGTACTGGTTGTATCCTTTGCTTTGAATAATCTCGGGCGCTAAATATTCAGGCGTTCCCACGAAGGTTTTCGTCTTGTGAGGCCCTATCTTCTTGCTGGACCCAAAATCGGTCTGTAAAAAAAAATTCTGAGTTAGCGAAGGCGATTGAAGTAGTTAATCTTTTGGTCGAGGCAGTGGAACTTGCTAATTTTGCGTAGCCTTTGCGGTCGACCACGACATTCTCCGGTTTCAAGTCCCTGTAAATAATGCCCAGGGAATGAAGATGGTGGAGACCCTCCACGATACAGGCGACGATGAATCGCGTCTCCGTGTTCTCGAATCTTCCATTTCTGTTCAAATGCGTCCTTAAGTCTCCCCCAAGGCACACTTCCATTAGGAGATAGAGATACCTTTTGTCTTTGAAGGTTCTATATAGCCTGGAAGATTTAATGGAGCTTGATTTTAGACTCGGATACACCTGCCACTCAGTCTCCTCCCTTATTTTCGAAGAGGGTAGAAGGTGGCCTCTCTTCTAAATAAAGCTTCTCCTTTTCTTCCCCTTATTTACCTGCAGATGAAGGGCGAATTGCACAGTTTCAAGTTATTTTTCTCGCTGTATATAAGCTTCTGGAAACCACCCTGCGTGATATGGCATTTTTTCATTTTCTTTCGAGCAAAACTGACGTTGGGCATTGACTTCACCATCACCAGCTCCACCCTGCCGTAGCCACCCACTCCAATCGTCGCCTCGACTTCCAGATCGGACAAAGACAAATTCTGAAAGTTGGGCTCCCAATCCGCAGTCTCTTTCGCGTTCTGGTACCCCAGCCAGTCTCTGTTCCTGATCGACTCCAGCCCGCCAAGATAATCCAGAAACGTTCTACAGTCGGGCACAAATGGTCACTTTAAAGCTTTAAACAAATTGGATAGATAATCCAGCGTAGAAGGTGCTCATACGAATTTCTCATTTTCAATTTACGATCTTTCAATGGTATAACACTCCGTCCCAGGAGGCATCGCGATCACGTTCGCCTGTCGAGTTTCCCCAGCGTCGTAAAGTGCTTTCTCGCCGAAATAATCACCCTTGTCGAGGATCATCAGCTCCTGTTCCGCCCCGTACGATCTATTCTGCGTCACCTGCGCGCTGCCCCCGTTGACGATGTAGAACTTGTTCCCCTGATCCCCCTCTCGTATCACATACGAGTTAGCAGGATAAAATTCCTGAAGCAACACAGAAGTCCCATGCTCCTTTTGAGATCATCGCAATCCAGATCACCTCTTACGTACCACTGCTATCAGGTCACAAATCTTCACGAGAACCTCCTCCGCGAGTCCCTTGAATATCTCGATCTTTCGAAGTAGCCGAAGATTGTGCTGTATGGACTCCTCGGTGGTCTTCACCATTATCGTCTGGAAGACCTGTCTATCCAGCACCCAGACTTTTCCATTAGCACTGGCTGGAAAATAAATAAGTCCCTCAGAGGAGTTTTAACTATAAAAATATTCCAACTACTTAGTAAGTGCAACTTACAGGGAGAATTAGGCAACCCGAGAATTCAGAAAATTATGCAACTTTCTGTGCAACTAGAGCAGTTCATCCGTAACGAAAATCTATTTTTTGTTTATTTCTTAAAAAAATGCAGAACTTTATTTTTCGTGGAATATCTCGAGAACGGTGAGAGATATCGATAAGAAGTTTAAATAAAAGTTGCATCTTTTTTTTATATGATATTTTATATGTAGCTTGAAATAATGAATTTCTCGATAATTATTTTCGCGTAGTTTTGCAGTTATGCAACTTTTCTTTAAACTTCACCAACAAGAAATAAGTTTATCTTGCGGATGAACTACTCCTACGCATAATTTTCTAAATTCTCCGGTTGCCTAACTTCCCTTGTTAGTTTCGAGGATTATACTTTAAGTACCATCGATGGAGCACAGTCTCTTCGTGTTATATAACAGAGCTAGCTCCCCAAAAGCGACACCAGGCCCGAAGCTCCCATGGTACGTGCTCCCCACGTAGATCTCGAACGTGCCTTCCTCAGAGACGTACAAGTGAGAGCCTGGAAATAGAATAATCGTAATCGATTGCTAATGAGCAACACGGTGCTTGAATCGTGCGATTACTCACCAGTTTCGTCCTGGTGAATGATTCGCGTGTTCGCTTTCACGTGTTTGGGGTACATCACTGATACTAGGTTCTGTATTCTCGACTCGTCCAGGTCCCCCAGGAACTTATTCTTCAGTATCGCGTTCCTGATCAGCTTCTTTGTCCTGCAATTCACGACGAAAGTGAATTCTCTGCACTTCTGAAGGAATGTAGCATACAATTTAGAGATTTTAGGCCTCTTACTTCTCATCCTTCTTGAAGACGGTGATTGGAGTGTCCGAGGACACGTTCACCTCACCGACCACCCCGCGTTTCCTTTGATGGGCCAATTCTCTGTAATATTCGTCGCTGTCGCGTCGACGGGGACCGATCAAGTGGATGTTGGCTCGAAACATCTTTCTAAAGCACATGTAATGCATCGTGAACTGGCCTTGTCGCAAGATAAGAATCTCTAATCGAAGGGCGAAATTCTCATTTAGTGAAGTCCTCGAGGACAGGTTTAAATAAACGAGAGCTGAACGAGAGAAAAAGTAGTATAACACTGTATCTTCCACTGCACTGATTATTGAAATCTGTAGATCTTTCTTTCGTGTAATTAGCACGCAGAATATTGTCAAACGACTGCGATCTAATAGCATCGATAGAGCCTATCGGCCTTATCTTTGACGAACTGCATTGCCTGTCTATGAGTAAAGGGGCTCAGCGGATGCGTTTGATAAGTACGATAGCGTCGACGGCCCATGAGAATATAACAGCGTATTTTTTTCTTTCGAATGGCGATTAGCAGACCATCCGTAATTGAAATAATAGAAGGGCAGTGGTGATTTTAACAAATTGGTCACACGAGGTTCACTGCACCCCAGCGTCATTTTTCAGTTACCATATTCGTGATACTCATACAATCATGCTCTAATAGCCTTTTTGTAGAAATTTAAATTCTGATATGATGAAATTTCTAGTACAAGAAGAACGATTTTACACGGTTGTGGAAAAAGCGATATCTTTTTGCGATAAATCCCCTTTGGAATTCGTAAAGCTCTTTGCTCCTGGGGTGCGATACACCCCGTGTGGCCACGAAGGGTTAACACGACGCAGAATCTTCCCTCGCGCGTTTCATTTGCAAAATAATCCACGGGGGTACGAAATAAAGAAAACAAGTTAGTGGAGTTCGTAGGTATAAATTTATTATGAATTCGTAGTCGTATTGGTTATAATTATCGCTGTGGTCGATCGTGGAGTATCATTCCGTTCTAAAAACGTCAGCATACGAATTATTAATTACAATATAATCGTTACAAGCTAATCTCCTTGTCATATAAGAACGAACCCGTTTCACGCGTGTAGGATGAGCTCATTGGCTCCGAGGGAGCGTTGGTTTAATTGGGGTATAGCCAATAGCAGCGCAGAACAGGTCTATGCGCAGGTTCCTTCTTATACGACAGAGTATATAAGTCAATTAACACACTGCATTGTTTCGCCTATGAAGAGTTTAAATAGAGAACTATCAATACATAAATCTGTTCGTAGATAGCAATAATCCCATTATCAGCAAGCTGTTGTCTGAACGATGGCCGTCTTTAGCAACGTCCGCGGATCGCTATTGTCATCGTTCAAAGGCACGTAGACGCGGTAGTTATCGAGAAACGTCCCTCAGAAGTCCGCATCCCATCCAGAGAACTCGTCCGGTGGAATATTGCGATCCGGCGGGTACCTCTCGAAATTCCTTGTGTCCAATTGACTCCTCACCTGCGGAACATCCACCGAGAGTGTACCAATCGTCAGTAGGTACTTTACCAAAAAAAAAATACTCGAGATCAGTTTTCTGTAATTAATGGATAGAAATGTGGCTTACGGTTGGAACGATCGGTGCTGGCAGAGATAGTCTCTGCAGGGCTTGCCAGTTGAATCCAGAGAACCACCTGAATGTACAGAATTTTGTTAGAATATTTGGTATTCACCTGGGAGTAAGTGTAGACGGCCGTGTTTGCCAAAGACTCACTTGTGGTCTCGAATATCCTGAATACCGTTCCTCTGGTACCCGAGACGTTCCGAGGGACTCAGACGAAGCAGCTTCTTAATGAGATTGCTCGCGTTTTTGCTAACGATACTCGGTATACCGACCACCTCGACGCCCTTTAGGATCTTGTTGTAAGTGGTCATGTGGTCGGCGCCACGGAAAGGAGGTTTGCCAACTAGGAGCTCGTGAGTCAGGATCCCCAAGGCCCAATAGTCCACAGACCTTTAATGCAGATCGATAAATCGTTGGATTAGGGGACGTTCTTTCTTCCACGAGTTCTACGGTAATCTGGGGTGTGTTTATTGAAATCACTTGCCTGTCGTGTCCCTTGTTCAGTATAATCTCTGGCGCCACGTATTCTGGCGTTCCCGCGAAGGTCCACGTCTTGGAGGGACCGATTTTCTTGCTAAAGCCAAAGTCCACCTGGAAGAATATCATATTTGTCAATCGATGAAGCAATGATACAGTGGCGGGCGAAAGAAAGATTACAACTTTTAAAATCGCATAACTTTTTTAGAATTGGGCCGAGTGACACGAGTTTTTTTTTAGAAGCTAGAAGGATTAGTTTGCTAAGTGACGTGTTTCGTCGTTTTGAAAAAAATGCAGTTGGTCGGAATAGCAAAAAAAAATAATAAAGGCCGTTTTTATAACCTTTTTTTGTGAGCCTGTAACTTAGAGCATATAAACATAGAGGAAGCATGCAATAGGCAAAAATGTAGACGGCGATAGAAAGAGAGAGATATACAGGAGGGACACCCCCTCTCTTTCTAACAGAGAAAAAAACGCTGGCGCTTGAAAGAGAGGGGGTATCCCTCCTGTATATCTTTCTCTTTCTATCGCCGTCTACATTTTTGCCTATTGCATGCTTCCTCCATGTTTATATGCTCTAAGGCCTGTAATGAAAATTCGAGAAACCAGTTTGTAGATTGAAGTAAGTTGTACATCTACCCTACATGCCTAAAATTTCGTCAAAATCGGTGAACGTTGCTCTGAGCTAAAATCGCTGATTTCGGGAATTTCGCGATTCTCGACCTTGTTCTGCGATCTTTAAGCGTTTATAACTCAGAGCAACGGTAACCGATTTTTATAAAATTTTAGGCACGTATACAACTTACTTCAATCTACAAACGGGTTTTTTGAATTTTCATTACAGGCCCACAAAAAAAGTTTAAAAAACGACCTTTACTATTTATTTTTTTTGCCATTCCGACCAATTGCACTTTTTTTCAAACGACGAAACACGCCACTTACCAAACTACTTAATCCTTCTAGCTTCTAAAAACAAACTCATGTCGTTTGGACCAATTCTAAAAAAGTTATGCGATTTTAAAAGTGGTAAACTATAAACTCATCAATTTCTTCTCAACTCTGATAGTCCAGCTTACCAGTTTCAAGTATCCACGACTGTCGAGCATGAGGTTCTCCGGCTTCAAGTCTCGATAGACGATGTTCAAAGAGTGAAGGTGGTCCAGAGCCTCCACCACGCATCCGATCATGAATTGCGCAGTGACATCGTCGAAGTACCGCCTTCTCTGAAGCGTCGTCCAAACGTCTCCGCCGAGGCAGACCTCCATCAGGAAGTACACGTACTTGGAGTCCTTGTACGTCTGATAGAGTCTAAATTGCAATAGGACGAGTAGTCATAAGTGAAGAGGAAGCTCCTTCCAAGGATCACTCCTACGCGAGACACTGACTTGCATATGAATGGCGAGTCGCAGGCCTCCATGATGTACTTCTCGTTCAGCACGTGCTCCTGCTGCTGCTGCTCGACCATCACCTTCTTCTTCAGCTTCTTCAGCGCGAAGCTCTTCTCGGTGTCCGACTTCAAGGTGACCAGCTCGACGCGCCCGAACCCTCCAACCCCCAAGGTGCCCCTGGTCTCCAAGTCAGCCAACGTGATGTTCGAGTACTCGTTGGTCCACTTCTTCGGGGTCAGTGATCGTTTCTGCTTCTCGTACTCCGCCAGCCAGTCCTTGTTCCGTATCTCGTCGAGGCCGCCCAAGTAATTCAGGAAGGATCTTGGATTCAATTCGACAGACGTTACGCTGTTTGTCTGTTAATACATTATCTGATAAATATTAGAAGCTTACGATCGATCCAGGGTTAAACATTCGACGCCGGGCGCGAGTGCAATGGCATTGGCGTGTCGGCGATTTTCACCCTCGTCGTCGTATAGAGCCTTCTCCCCGAAGTATTGACCTTTCACAAGGACCACCATTTCCTCTTCCTCCCCACATTCACTGTACTTCGTGATCCTCACGTTCCCCCCGCTGATTATGTAAAACTTTTCACCCTTCTCGCCTTGTCGAACTATTTTAGCCCCGGCTGGAAAGAACTCCTAGAAGGGACACACATTTTCTCTGATCTATTCGCTTTTAATTTGATATTGGAGAACGGTAGTGGTTGCGCGAGTGTTGTAGAGCAAAGAAATACTTGCCACCCGTATGAGGTCAGAAATCTTGGCTAGCAAGTGATCCTTCGGCTCTGGTAGCTTCTGGAGAACGGAAACCTGTCTGAGGAACCTGACGTTCCCCTCCACCCTCTCCTGGGCTGTCCTCATCATCACGGTGAGGAACACGGATCTGTCGAGCACCCATACTTTCCCGCCCTTCTTCACTGAAAGTTCCAAGTCAGACACCATTGAATTCGTCATCGGTAATTATAAACAAACCACGGATAAAGGAAGCTCGATTTACCGCTGATGGATCGAAGTCTCTTTGAGTTGTACAGCAGCGCGATCTCCCCGAAGGCGATACCGGGGCCGAAGCTCCTTTGGAATTTGTTACCCTGGTAGATATCGAACTCGCCCTCCGCCGAGACGTAAAGGTGCGACCCTACATTAAAGTCAGAAGTTCAGCGTCCACTCAACGCTATTTAATTACTCAATATCGAGGGATACACGCGATCGTTACCTATATCGCCTTCTCGAATCACCAAGGTGCTCGGTGGTATCTGTTTAGGGTACATGGCGGATACCAGAGCCTCCACCTGGTTCTCCTCGAGGTTGCCCAGGAACTCATTCTCCAGAATGGCCCTTTTAATCTGCTTGATACTCCTACAAGCAAAGGAAATCCATTTCTCAGTGTATCTCTATAAGGCAATTCAAATCCGACATTAACTAATATTTTTCTTTCCCAGGGATTACTTGGCGTCCTTCTCATAGACGGGGGTGGGCGCGGAGGGTGGCGTCGGGGTCCTGCCAATGACGCCACCCCTGGGGTTCTTCGTGAGCTGGTCAGAGCTATCGGACGTTCTCGCATCCTCCTGCTCGGTTTCTTGATGAGTTGCAAGGTGGTTGTTGTTCTGCTTGGGAGGAGCTGGCGCCTTGGCTTTTCCACTGGAGTTCAGGGGTGGGCCAGTTCCGTTCGTAACCGCTACACCAGGTAACGGTCGTATCTGTAAAACATAGAATTTTGTAATTATCAATGGTGCAGAAGCTATTAAACTAGCAGCTCATTGCTTGCTGTTTCTTAGCATTAACCCTTCGTGGTCGCCCGGGGTGTATCGCACCCCAATTATCACTGAAAAGTTGAAAGATTCAGAAATACAAAAATGGTAACTTAAAAATGACACTAGGGTGCAGCGAACCCCATGTGACCAATTTGTGATTATAAATCGGTGTGACCGCGAGGGGTTAATGAAACCTGGGTCCCTTTAAACTTGAATTACTCACCACGCCGTGAGTAAGGTCCGGTTCCCCAGGCTGCTTGTAGCTCGTTACCACGGGGCTCTTTGTACTTCCGTTCTGCAAGCAATCATACAGAAACAATTTCCCCAGTGTCCCACTCCCATGCACCCCGCGCAGTCTCGAAAATGATCGCTTACTATGCCTATACCGGGAATGCTTCTCGTTTCGTCGTTACCTGGCAGAGGGGCCAGATTGATGCTGCCCCTCTGACCCAGGATGCTTGGCCTCGGGAAGCACGAGAACCTCATCGTAACTTCCTCGTCCAGCGCATGTCGGGAGCACACTCTTTTCACCCCTGAAAACCACAACCTTATCAATTTCCTCCTCGACCCTCGAATGTCGCGCGAATCTCGCTGAAACTCAGCCCCTTTCTTCGGTGCAATTATTTCCCCGCCGCGACGAATCGCGGGGGATGTTTTATCTGATTCCACCGCGACTCCGGTCCAATTGTACGCTCGTCACGTTTAATTAAGATAACGACACTTATCGTCCGCGAGCCCATCGCTTTATTGCGTCCATTAATTACGACGGAAATCGCGAGCGGTTCGCAAATATTTGTCCGGCGCTCGTGTTCCTCGAACGCGGTTTAATTGCTCGGATTACCCACGGGAATTCTCGATAATAGTTAAAACGCTCCGGTGGCCGCGCGTACGCTCGTCTCTTCTCTCCTGGACTGACCGCCCCATCGAGATCGACGGACTCGCGGAAACACCGCCAGCGGAAGTTTAACGAGAGCACGTGGCACGCTCGCCTCAGCCCCCCTGGTCACATGCTTATGCTAATGACGCTCGTTGCACGATATATCGCGCGCTGACGTCACAACACATTAGCACATTCTCAGGATGAGGATATTCTCGTTCCGATCGGCAGGCGTCTCCGAGTCGAAAAGCTTCCCAAACGCCTGACCATGGAGATCGGATTTTTTCTACCTCGCAATGAACCGTGAATTTGCGATGCTCAAGGCCCTTCCCTCATTTTGCTGTCTTCGATTTGGCAGCAGGTGATCGTAAAAACACTTGTCAACGAAGATGGTGAATTTTGGAGCCGAGTTCGTGGACGTAAGTTCGTAGTTCCATTTACGTAATCGACTCCAATTGAATTCAAGTCTCGCTGTATTAAAAACGCCGAGTGTTGAGCGAGCCCGAGGCGTTAATAAAGCGACTGCCGTCTGCACCGACCTTATCGCGAGTGATATCGCCAGCTTCTTGCCCGTTTTCAGTGAATAAACCTGCGCGTTCGCGAAAAGTTACTTTTTCTGTAATTCGGTACAGATTGGCGATTCAGAAACGAGGGGAAAGCTTCATCTACCTTCGCGGAAACGCGAGTCGATCACTGTTCTGTCACTCGGGACCACGGGTCGAAGGAAACTGTTAAAATTTTCAATTAATTCCATTAATTTATTATTTTCTCTGTTCCGAGAAATCTGTTGTAAAATGCAGTGTATTAACTGATACTTGTATTCCATACATCTTTGTGCAAATAAGAAACTTTTATTTTCTTGAAAGTAGAAAAAAGTTCTAGTTAAACAAGAACATTTATCCTGCTCTGAAATAGTTACAGTTGTGACAAGCAAATCTCCTGAAAATGTTGCGGAGTGGATAGATTTGAAGCTGAAACCTTAAACCGGTCGCTGAAAATAATTATATAAAAATCACGGTGTGCTTTCTCTTCTATATTTATCCTGCTCCTCATTCCTTAAATAATACTAATTAAAAAATATTCCTATTTCCTTAAAGTATATGATCCTCAGGAACTTTTGTTAATCGGACATAAAATAACTGTTAAAACCGAACTCTTATAACAGAGTTGAAGTGCTAATGTACAAAGTTAAGTTAAACCAGAAAAAATGATTTAAAACTTAAAACCTCGATAAATAACTTTTATTTATAAAACTTAACAGTTTCATTCGACCCCAGCTCGAGACACTTGAATGTTATCGATGCTCTCGAAGATCGGTTCGTCGAAAGGAATCGCGACGATGCACAGTGGTCTGGGGATATCTACATTTAGCGGCCAAAATTCTGATCATTCTGAAACTTGGTGATTAAGGGTTTTTGCGGTCGCTGATAACGAATTTGCACCAAAAATTTAAAATCAAAATGGCGGGTTCAATATGGTGCGCATTGTGATCTGGAAAGCGGTATTTTATAGTCAAAATTAAAAATCATAGCCGTACTAGAGAAAGAAAGAGAAAAAAGAATCAGACCTAACATTATCTTTGACTTAAAAAAATATATTAAAAATTATTATACATATAAAATATATACAATACCTCGAGCGTCATTTCTAAAAGTCTGCATAAAATTGAAGATTGCAGGAGATTGCACTTGAAATTTACATGCTCTTGTTAACAATTGTGTAAGCTTTCATGTAAAAAAAGTCCGATGTTAATCTGGCTTAATCCTTTTTTATAAGCCTTCTCAAACTTTAAATTCATATAAACATTGCACTATTTGTTCATGGACTAAAAAATGCCTATGACACATATAAATAACTGAAATATACTTCCTTACTTATATACCTGTATGATATAAACACGTATTTTGATGTTCTATAATGAGTAATTAAAACAATTAGATTCACATAAAATTTGATGATTTTGTCTTTGTAATATTATATCTAATCAAAGAGTCATCTGAAAAGAGAAAGCTATGCGGATTTAGAAGCTCTGGAGGGTTGTCAATTCATAAAAAAAAAAATGACATTGTAAAGTTGAAGTTGAGAAATTGAATTTTGGCCACCATCCAGACCACTGTGCGATGCATCGGAGGCTGAGAGCACTGAGGGAAAAGATTCTTGAAACGGCGCGGCGGCGTAGCCTGGTTACCAGAGAATGCCGTCGGTTTATACAGAGTCAAGAGTGATAAGGGTGTTTGACTAGCCATGCGAGCACGATCTGTCCCAAATATTATTTACAGCGTGTTTGTCGAAGGAGTTGCAGGCACACGAAGAGGTTTTAAATACTGTTTCCCGGGGATCATCTCGATTGCGTGACCATTTGGGAAAATTGAGAGAATGAGATGGAGGAAGTCGTGTGTTTAAGCGTGGACAATTTGCATGTTTACAATAATACAGATTAAACGAGGCGAAGGATACAGCCGCGGGTAGCTCTTTTGCGAGGTATCGTTCGACACGTGGAACAAATCACCGTGAAATCTGGAGAATCGCTCCTTTCCGTCGCGATCCCATCTAACTGCGCCACGATCGCGTTTCCACGAAGATTTTCCCGTCTCTTTCGAGGCTGGCAATTAAGTCCGAGGGAATAATTGAAGCTGGTACCGACGGCGCCGTGGTACATTTGTCTCCCCTCGTTTCTCCCCCGCTAATTTTTCGCCGCTCTTCTCCTTTTATATTATTTTACATAACCGGGAGGACGTTTCACTGCAGCCATGCGCGACCGATCGTTTCGTAACTTTCATTACACAATGGAGAGCCCACTGTCGCCGTTCGAATTCGAGAAATGAGAAGCACCCGGACGCTCTGATCGTAATAAATCGATGCGCTTTTTATGTTTAAACGTACGCCATCGGTAATTGGCATTCGTTGGATACTTTGGAATTATTGGCATTCCAAGCGCTCGCTGCAAATTGTTGGCAATTATATCCAATAACTCTTTTCCTGCCAAATCCTTTACGATCCTCGTTCTATTTTTATGACATCGTTTTCATTGTTTTTTTTTCATTTTTACCTGTTCTTTGTTTTATTTGGTATTCTGAATTTTTTAAGTTAAGAATACGACTTTCCTTTAAAAATAATTCTATATTAAAAACTGAAATGACGGAACAGAGTAGGTAAACAATTACTATTATAAGTAAGTATTTTAAAACACCTTATCACTCTTGACGCAATAGTTCCACTTTGGAATTTAGAAAAATGTTCGACGCCAATTGGTCGCTTTCAGGCAGAAAGAAAATAATAATCCGCAACTGTTGTACTTTTTACAACAGCGCGAGTAACGAAAGGTTAACCCTTCGTTGACACACCGATTTTTTCGATCAACTTTGACATACACTGATTGGCCCACACTCAAAGCAATTATTCAACGACTGCCATTCTCATCTAAAGAATCTAATCGTTATGAAAAAAGTCATGGGTCAATTTTAAGGTCTCTAGAATGTATTCCAACAGTGTTTTAATTAAAATTTTATCACAGTTTATGTAAAAAAAATTGTAGACTACCATGTGTCTTTAAAGGACGAAAAAAATCTTCAAAAAATTGTGACTCTTACAAATTTCAATATTAGAAGCTACAAATCTACAGAGTTATTTTTCAGATATAATATTTTAAGGAACAAAATAGTTCGTAAGTCGGCTTTGGAAAAAAAGGTATTCATTTTGCACATAGAAGGTCGGCTATTTCGGTAATGGGAAAAACAGAGATATTCCTCGAATATCCAGGATATTCTACGTATTGAAAAAGGTACAGAGCGTCAGAATCAGCTTATGGGTGTCTCGCACCCAGAGTGTCAACGAAGGGTTAAGGTGACAGTCAGTTACAGCTCCTCCGCATTCTATTCAATATCCATCAAGAAATTCGTGGAAATCGCAGGGTCCTCGTTTAAAAAGCATTCTGCACGCAGAAGAGGGGCGCCCACACTTGGAAACATTAATACACAGACGCTGTGTTAACGCGATCGCTAATTGGCGCACACGTGGATCGTTTTACCGGTGTTTGCGAACAGGTCTGGGTTAGCGAAGCATTGTCATAACAATTCCGTTTACACGGCCTTTAATCATCGTCTCGTTTAATCAACTGTACCCGCAGGTGTAATTGCCGCGAACGTAATAGTGGCAGGTACACGTGGTCCAGTTGACACGTTCTCATGGACGTCAGCCGCGGATTCGATCCAATTTCTCCAGCACTAGCCGCGTATTTTTAGCCTACGCCAATATTTTCGTCCCCGTTATCGTGTTTGATTTCCTTTTAATTACCTTGCTCAACCCGTCCGCTTTATCGCGGCCGAATTTTCCCGGGGATGAGTGGGAGAGCAAAGAGGAGCAACGCTAGTTCTCGCCTCGTTCCTCTCGTTAAAAAAAAAAAAAACTAGCACGCTTGCATCCACGAATCCTTCCTCTGGCGGTCTACCGATACGCCCGGAGGAGACGAAACGGCAGGCTCCTCTTCCGTTGGCCCGCGGAGGACGTCGTTTATTAGCGTATCCGCGAGCCAGCCTAATTGCACAACAGGATTACCTAACGGCGCGACGTTTGCTATGGCAGCAGAAACCCGAAAGCCTTATCTATATCAACTTGGCCCTCGCGGTGAAATGCAATTGGATCGCACACATTATCGCGACGATTTTATCTGGCCGAGCACCGTTTCCAATGATCGATCAGATCATCAAGATATAAACACGCTCGAAGACTGAACATCGCTCCTTGGCGTGGGGCGCCTTTTCCCTAAGCCTTCCTTCTATTTTACTGGGCTAAACGCGCACCATGTGAACGATGTGGATTTATGGGACTCACCTTTCAGATTGGAAAACGTGCCTTGTGGAGGAGCTCGAAAGTGAGCGCTGGGATTATGCGTTGTAACTCGAAGCGATTAAGTTGAGACAGAGCCGTAGCGCGACGGTGGAGAATGCAATGTTTTGGGCGAGTGATGAGCTGCACTCCGCGAATTCGCGCGTGAAATTGATGCCTCAAGTTCGACAAAGACGCTGAAATCTTATCTAGCCGATAACAAAGAGACGCAGTGTCAACAGGCGGTACAGGCACGGTCTTCTTATCTAACGACTCCTATTCTACTTTTATTAAAATCCTCGGCGGATCTGCTTCTCCATTTTCCACCCTGCCGTCGAAATTTCCTTATATATTCGGACCGGCGAGTCTCAGCTCGAGAACTGGAAGGCACGTCGCGATCGAGATTACGTGCTTATTCTGTACGATAATCATCGAGTTCCAAGGCTCCTCTGCATTCTGATACCATGCAATTGCACGGGAAAAAAATCGGCCTCGAAACGCTGACCTTGTTCGACTTCCTCCCATCGTAAATCCTTCCAATATTCTTTCTAAAATACACATTGCCCGATGCCGCTTTGTTAGAAACACCTGGATCCTCGTTCGCTTAGTCCATGTACCACTGACCGAGAGAATAAAAGAAAAGACTACAGTGAGCTTTGCGATTGTGAGCTCCCGAGATTCTCACCTTTCCCGAAGCTCGATCAAAGATCGGGTTCCAGCAGAGAATTCTATCGATAGGCTTCAATAGAAAATTGAACACCCGTTTATCAATGGGTATGAATGAGCATTGCGTCAGCAGTGGTTGCAAAAATCGGTAGTAGTAAAAAGAAGAAAGGGGATTTAACCATTCGTAACTTACAAGGAAATATCCCCAAGCCGGAAATTCAAAAAAATTATGAGGCTTTGGGCATATGTAGAGGATACATCGTTATGTATCGCGTAATTTCTGTTTGCTGCCCAAATTCACTTTAAGGGGGTAAAATTAACCCCTGAAAATCTGGCTATTTTGTGTTATAACTCGCGAATTGTAAGAGATAGAGAAAAAGTTTTCAGACAAACGTTACTTCTTTTAATTAGGACTATGATTTGGTAACTCACGGCTCTTACAGTTCTCGAGTTATAACACAAAATCGTTAAATAGCCGGATATTCAGGGGTGAATTTGGGCAGCAAAAAAAAAAATTCTGCAATACGTATCTAAATACCTTCTGCATATCACCAAAGTATTATAATTTTTTCACTTTCCGGCTTGAGGATCTTCCCTTGCTGGAATGCGAAATCGTTATCAGTGTATATGTGCCAGTCATCATTTCCCTATGCAATTTTTCGCGGTCGTTGGAAGACGAGTGCCTCCATTTACCTATTTCCTTATCTATGAAACGCTTGGCCCCTTATCATCGTTGCCGTTATCGCCGATCCAGCATTCCTCCTTTTTCCAGCGAGCTTGACAGCCCTGCTCGATCACATGTCAAACAGCTATTTTTATCGATGAGCGTGTTCGAGTCTTTTCACAAATCATCGCATATAATTCGACGGCGCCCGAGAATTCCGTCGAATCTGGACGGCGTACGGTCAGCGGAAAGTATTCTAAAAAACGCGCGCACATGACTTCGCACCTCCGCCCGCGAAATCTATTTATCGTTATCGCGCGCTCGGCCGTTTCCCCGTCGATTCCTCGATCGTGTGACGTAAAAGCCGGGGCGGAGGAGGGCGGGGGGGGGGGGAGTGACAACGTCAACTTAAGCAAAAATTACGATTACCCGGCGACGATGAATCAGCGGCCAGGTAAAAACGTTCTCGCTCCAATTCCCTTGTACTTATGTATACGTCGCAAAGCAGCGCTGCCGGCGAAAGACACGGCGACTCTCGCGAAAGATCGAGCAACTGGTAACGAGATACCTGCACGCCAGGCGCGAGAACAATGCTTTAAAGGAGATGTACGATCTAATCTCGACAAGAGATAGCGCGCGTTTCCTGTATCGTTAAGGAGGCACGATCGCGAGACAAACAACTTTGTCGCGTCTCTGCCGCGGGAGCACTCACGTTTCCAAGTCCTTGGTCTCTTCGTGGAAGGATCCCGAAAAGGCTTCCTCTTCCTGGGACACTTCTCGCCCGCCTCAGAGAACCGGCTGACTCGCGTTCCTCGGGAGACCGCTTTCGAGATTCATTGCCCGCTGCCAGGTACGGATCAATTGCTTATGGTAATTAGAAAGCCGACGGAGGAAGGAACCCAGAGCCGGCGAGACGCGCTTTCATTTTTCAAGCGAAGCACGCTGGTCCCCTTTGGCTCGCGACGATGAGGAATGCTTCGTGGCGTGTGTCATTCGAGGTGGTATTTGGGCGGCATCGCCGGGAAGATGGGTACGGGGATTTCGATTAGCATGTTTCGGAGAGGATTAAGATGGGAGTTAGTTGGGGTGTCTGGAGAGCGGAGTGGTCGAGCAGGGACTCGCGGATTCGGTGGACTTTGCCTCGCGGACGCGCGTGTTGCCGACAGGCCGGCCTCAATGCCACTGGCAGAAAAAGACGCGCACGTTTTCCAGCGGCGGTGTGGCACGGACGTTGTGGGGGCAGTGGTAATTATTATCGTTTGGCACCTTTTACGCGCGACACACCGGCACAGTTACACACTTCTGGGTGTCCACGTGGATCGCAGGCGATCGATACGGTCGCTCGAATCGACTGCTTATGTATATTTCCATTAGATTAGATGGATCTGATTAGGAGCTATACTATAGGTACATCGGCGATTCTTTCGGATCGTTGTTTTTGGTAATCTGATAGAGCGGCAGCACGATGCTGCGAAATGGACAAGAACCGTGGATGCCATGCTCGGTCTATCGAGGAAGATAAAAGTTACTGTAAGGTGGAGTGATATATTACAGCGATAATGATAGAGGTTATACTCTTGAAAGCAGTTAAAACTGCTTTCACGGGGGAATTCTTGGTGGCCGTGTCGAGCACGCTGAATTCCTCGTCGAAGATGATGGCAGAGGGATCTTAGAAGCCCATGGACCGCGCAGGGGAGCTGCGGCTGCACAGAGGAAATCTTCTAGCCTCCCTCTTACACCCTCATTCGATATTTCCTCTCAAAAAGGTCATTTTCTTTTGCAATTGCTTGCCGAATGTAATATTAGGAAATAGAATTGAAGAATCCTGGTAGAAAGCACGGAAAGGTGCCAAAAATCAAGTTCTGTAATATAGTATTACCATTGGTACGTGGAATATTTTTCAATACATTTTTGCTTTAATTTTGGCACTTACAGTATTTTTCTACAAGGACTCTTTAATTTAATAATCGAGACTTACAGAGGGTAAACCATGAAATGGTCATTTAACGCCATGGCACCTCCACTTCGCCTCAGTGCTCTTGATCTTCGTGTTTCGATTCCAACATCAATTTCGTCTGTTATCCGAACACATAGAAGCCCATTTAAATGGACTGCGCCGCCTGCGATACGACTACTATATAGAAGACATTTTGAAAAACGCTGTTCTCGCGACAGAAAAGGGTTTAAAAAGTACTGGGTGCAAGTACTGTAAGTGCAAATCAAATAAGGTTTGCATTTTGCAGTCTGCATTGTAATTTAATACTCTATCGAGCCTTGGGGAATTTGAATTTGGCTGAGAAACAATCGAGCTCGGTAACAACCTCGACCAAAGTCAACGCACCAAAGTACAGTACAGAGGCTTAGTCTCTATTGAACCGCGATAGTGATCGGTCGGATAAAAGTGTTAGAGTGCACCTTAACTCGCGGTATCTCAATTCGTGCCTTAATTCCTTGGATTACTGGACTATGTGGGCGGTCGTTTAACAAGATTCTACTCCAATACACATGAGTGTAGGGTGACTGTACCTAATATCGCCTAGCAAAAGTTAAATCGCTGTCAATTGAATAATAATTTATATTTTTGCATGCAATTCGTTTCAAAGTAAAGAGAAATTATTCATCTTTCATGTAGTATAAGTTAGAATCGTTGAAACCCACAAATTTTGAATTAGGAATTAAAAAACTCAAGGCATGCAAAAATCCGGTCCCGAAAAAAGTGTGCCTAATATCGCCTACTCAAGAAATATTGATTAATTTATGTACATATGAGTTTTAATGTCATTTTCACATGTGCTTTTATTATTTCTTGCTCTATAAATATTTTTTATCCATCTTTGATTTTATTTTTATTAGAAAAATATAGCAATTTAAAAATATAGATTTTTAAAATATTTTATTTTTTACGTTCCGATGTGCTAAAAGAAAAACACTATTTTCATTACGAAAAATATTTGAATCGATTTCATTTCTTAAGTACATCATTAATTAGGTATTTCTAGTAGATATTCTTGCATTCACGGAATTATTATACTTACCTTCTCCGAATGTGATGTAAAATTATGATAGTCCAATAAATTTTTACACTATTAAGATTCTTTAAAATCCTTCCCTTTCTGTAATTGTTGATCACATGACGCTGCAATTACAGTATGTCTTCCTACATATGTTTAGGTACTAATTCAGTGCATAACCGATAAATTTTAGTGCTTACTTTGCGAGATATAGAGGGTGGTGATATTAGGAACAGTAGCGATATTAGGTACAGTCACCCTAATCGGTGAGAACCGAGCCGATGACTGCGATTGTCAAATATTCAAGTTGGATATGAGAATTTCTGTAACTTGCAATACTTTGATAGAGCGTAAAAATAAAAAATGTAATTTTAAATGTTTGTTACTTCTATATGAAATAAAGTTATGTGAAAGTATCAGATGTTGTTCGATTATTCCTACCCTGACATACGAGTATGGTGTTAAGTTAAGATACAAATATAAGTGGAACTTGTAAATGTTTAGCCGTTTAGGCATGAAAGAAGGACAAACGGACAAACGTTTCACTTTTATATATTAGTAGAGACTTCTTTGATTCTCTTCGTTCCGCCGCGCTTCGGCAAAAAGCGCGACCGCCTACCCTTTTCCTCATCTGTTTCAGCAGTTTCAAATATTCAAAATGTGTCTCGCTTGGCGCGATCGAGGCGGCACAATCGATCCACTAACTGCGTCTACCTGCTTTCCTAACCTCGAACCAACGCATGAACGGTTCGCGTGCGAGGGCGGTCGGGCTATCAAAATTTCACGCTGAAAAGGGGAGATGAGCGATGCTGAACTTCAGGAGGAGGAAAGAGAAGTGCTCCTTTCGATATACGACGGAGATCCAGCTTTTAAACAGCTGACACCTACCACGTTCCAGTATAAGGTGTGTCTTTTAGAATGCCACAAGAATTTTCTTTGAATCTGTCATGAATAGCCATCGATTTTCATAGCCCTTCCGGAAATCAAGCTTTCTCTTTGATTGAACATAACTAAAATTTACTTCGAGCGAGTGACGTTTAAATAGATCGTAATACACGCGTTCGTATAATTCTGATTTAATCGACAGTTCGGGGAGGACAATGACATGAAGTCGTTTCTATTGGAGATCATATGGGGCACGACATACCCATCGGAGAGGCCCACCATTAATATGAACACCTTCTACAACAAGCACATGTAAGTTCAGCTATGCTGTCCTTCGAATATTCTTGCATTCTGTTGCTTTTATTAAAGGTGAATGATTGGAATACAGTGTGCAAGAAGTGAAGGACAAAGTGATGAAGCACGTAGAGGCCGAGGCGGACCAGTGGCTGGGTAGCGCCATGACGTACACGCTGTTTCAATCTGTCCAAGAGTACTATGCCGAGCTGGTGTCCGCGCAGCCAGAATCGGTCGTCGATCTTAATACTTCCACCAGCCAGCTTAAACTGACGGAGGAGAATCAACAGGTGAGGAGCGATCGCGTTAAATAGCGAGCGAGCTTGAAATGTACGACGGGAGATCCAATTTCTTGTTTAAAGTCGGTAGGGACGACGAAGAAGCCGAAGAAGGAGCATCTGAGTAAAGCCCAGAAGCACAGGCAGTGGAATAAAGCGGACGGAAAGGGACAGAGGCCGCGAGGATGGGACTGGGTGGATATAGTGAAACATTTGTCGCAAACTGGCCCTAAGCAAGAGCAGGAGTCTTAGTTCGGCTTCGTTGAGAAATTTTGTACAGGTTAAAGGCGTGTTATATTTTTATAAATTATTGGGAATAAACTGGTTTCCATATCAGTTTCGCTATACACCATAATCACCTGTGATAAAAATTTGTAAGAAAATACTTATAGATAATTTTATCTCATTGCCAAGAAATAGTTACAAGATATGCGAATAAAGTTACATAAATAACCAACAGTTATAAAATTGTATCGAGAGAAATGATATCGAGAAAGTGGCAACGACGCCTCCGCGCTTCGTCCTCACCATTTGATGATTTTTTATTATAAAAATCTCCAAGTGGCTACCGGTAACAAGTTCGTTTCCGTGATCCATCCTAGAAGAGATGTTTGAATGAGAGAGCGTACAGCTTATAACTCGAAGGAGTTACTGACTCGTAAGGATAGAATTACTCACCTTTACTTTCGAGGCCGCCAATAAATGCTTTGCATTCGCTAGAGATCATTAAGTTAGTAGCATAAATGCTTTCTATGGCTTTTGACAATTGCATGCTGCTGTTTGACGTGGAGTACCTCCTATTGAATATATAAAGCCGCATCAACGGGTACGACGGTTCGCTCGCTTCGGGTTTTAAGAAGAGATCCTGGAAAAGTTCGATGTATTAAAATGCACATCCAACGAACAAATGGATATTCTGTACTTACAAGTGGCACTTTCAGAGACATACAAATGTACAAGCCACAAAGGCAGGCGTGAAAATATGCTTCTACAACGTCGTACGGTTGCGCATCTTTTTTGAAGCATATAAAAATAGTTCTGTTCTGTACATCGATGGAGATCAAATATTTTCTATCTAAAAACAGTTTCAATGATAGTTCAGTATCGCTGGTTGAAATTATGTTCTTTTTTAACAGAGCCGCGAGGGAGACGCCCATTTTTACATTGAACCCACATATACTTATGGCTGGAAAAAGAAGTGTCGTAAGAGCAACGGTTGCATTTATCTATTAGCAGTAAAGATGTCAAGTGAAACTATCTTACTGGGCTTGGCGAACAACAACACCGATTCCTTTTTGTTAACTTCGTCCGGCTCGGGAATGGTTTCGTTCGTCACGTAACTTTTCACTATCAAAGCTAAACGGTCTTCATTTAAAGAATTTAAACGTAGTGCTTTTACTGCCGAATAATTTGCGTATAGATGTACTGCCACCAGAAAGAGATAGAGTTCCATTACGTATCTACATGCAGATTATATGTACTATAGATACATCACGATATTATTCGCTCGTTTATCGTAAATCTACGTGCGCTATTGCATCGAAGATCAGAGATACGTGTAACGGAGTATTTACCGGCCACTATGGAAGATAGAAAGTATTAAGATTCCAACAAAAGATGCTATTAAATTCACACACGTCTCTTGGCTTCCGTCTTTCGCCGAGACATCTGCCAGATTATTTTGTAACGCCTTTAATAGAAAGAAGCATATCATTACTAAATAAGAAATAATCAATTTTCAGGTTCCATATACCTGGTGCTGCGTAAGCGCTGCCCTCGTCGCTCCACCAGCAACGCCAACGATCGATTTCATTGCTGTAGAAATGCACAATATCACAAGAGAATAGGAGGAGAAATAAGGTAAAAGTAACTCTATTCCCATTGCTAGATCGTTGAGAATGTCAGCAAAGAGCCTCCATTTCTTACACTGCCCATCTAGGTCTGTCCTGAATGAAGTAAAAAAGACACTTCGTTTTTGTACAAACTTGACAGGGCGATCAGGATTCAAAGTGTAATTCCATTTACCCGTTCCACCATGCGAATACAATTCGACCGACCATTCCAGTCCCGTCTTTCAGTATCCATGTTATCGCTGCAGCTAGCGGAGTGGCAGCAGCCTCCCCTACGCCGACTCCTTGCATAATGGAATGTGTTGTCAGAGTACCCATGATGGTACTTGCGAACGCCTGTGGAGCGGAGTGATAAAGCAGGTTGTACACGATAGTTTCATTAATAATATTGCAGCTATACCAACCTGAACCGTGTCCCATATTTGATAAGCAGTGTAATCTGGGTGGACGCTGTCTGGATATCCTTGAGGTAGGAATACGTCTTTGACAATCGATGCGAAACTAGGATAAAGAGACTTCCTCCTGGCGGTGTCTGATAAGAGTTCAGTTATCGTTTGCTCGTCTGCAGGGAGAACCGAACGATAGGTTAGGTGAGCTAAGTGACGTTTGACATGTCAGGCTACTGTCACCTTTGGATTTAACGAAGAATCTGCCCCTCTCGCTCCCGTAGGCCTCGGTAAAGAACAATCGCTCGTGCATCTTGAGTTGCAACGTGATTAATTCGATTTGATTCGATCGCGACGCGGGACAGCGCGGGTAACTTTGGTCGCGAGCATAGTCTCTGTTATGCAACGAAATTCCCTAATATTTCACTCGGAAAAATAGTCCCATGAGGGAATCTCGAGTCGTTCGAAAAACAGAGGAAAGTTTTGAAAAAAAAGTACAATTCTCCTTTCGCACAGTTTATTTTCTACATCGCGTTAGAAGCATGTATGTAACTTGCAATTGCCGTTATCATTCAATTTCGCGCTTCCGGGATATCTGTGCCTGGGAAGATCAAGGAAACGTCTTCGATTATTCCATTCAGTTGGTCTATGCAGGCGTCCAATCTTCTTTTTACATTATTCGCGTCGAATTTAACGTTCATGTATAAATTTAACTTGTGCATCTTGTCGTTTATGCTCGAAATCAAGCGACTCCCCTGGCACTCGGCACCACCGCCCATCCGATCGGTTTTAAAAATATTATCCTCATTTGTTGCATCCTTTTGCAATACCTCCTGACTTTCGAGTTTACCCAGTTCGTTGTTGCACATGTTGTTTCCGTGTAACCTCGTGAACTGGTTTACCGCTTCTTTCCCCTTCTTCGACTCAATTTCTACGGATTTGCAGATCCGATGGATTATTTCGTCGCGCTCATCGACCGTGCAACCGCAATTTTCTTGTTGCATATTTTTAAACACGTTTTCATCATTCCTTCCTTTCTCCTTCGATAAACCTATTTCCTCTACCTGAGGATCAAAAGTTACATGAACATTAGTCTTCAGCGAGGTTTTTGGTGGTTTATTCAGTTTCAGTGATTTATAGCCCTCGTTATGCGACTTTGTCTTAAAACAATTAAGAAAACTTCTTCGTTTGCACTCCATCGGTAAGTTGCACTGCGCTTTTCTGGAAATTCTCTTCCTTATTTTTAGTGGCTTGTCATAAACACTGTTACAGTATGCATTCTCTTTTATTTTATTCCGGCATTCAAAATTTCTTCGCAACTTTTCTTCTACTTCCATCGTATTCATTACTTCATTGTTACCTTCCTCTAGTTTAAATTTATAATCATTTATCGATTTATCTCGGATAGTGTGCGGCTCGGTTACGTCCGGAATAATAAGTCGATCGAGTTCAAGAGTTTTAGGATAGATGGCGAGAGCACCATCATTCCAGCGCGAAAACAGTGGTTCGATCACATTCCTAGATTCTGCAAACAATTTTTTCACGCCATTAGCTTCGACACTTTTAAAGGCGTTAACCTCGTTTCGTAATAGCAGGGTTTTGAGGTTTAAAGCGGTCACGATCTTCGCGATGTCATTCAGGCTCACTTCTTTATTAACTTGACAGTGAGAGCAGCGGCTCGGCGCTGTTTGCATCGCGCGCGTAGACATTTTTATCGGTACTCTTATCCGGCAGCATGCTTGCAGCAGTGGAGTGTTAGTATTTCTCGGATTCTAAACTAAATGACAACTTCTCCCCTGCGTTACTTTGGCCCCCTCGCATTATCTGTTCATGTCGAAATTATAGGTTATGCGACGCGCCGTTCGCGCGAAGTAACTTCAGAGCGTGGCTCATCTGTCGAAACATTCAATTAAAATAAATCTCTCGAAAGACTGCGGTGCAGGAATTTTTGGAGCAAAGGAGGCATGCCACGCGTCTTCTAAAATGTAGCATGTCTGAAAGATACGTGAAAGATATTTTCGAGAAGCTCGAGGAGATCGAGAAACTGCACGCGAAGCTTCGCAGCTTGGTTCCCCGAGTGAAGGATCATGAGGCAGAGAAGCTTTCGATTAACGCTCAGAAAACTTCGGAAAGCACGAATGATAATCAGTCCAAAGGGAATGGGACAGATTCTTCGAAAACGAACGTGAGAAATTTATTCACCTTTCCTTCCCGTATTTCGAGCATACATTCCATGACGTATTTAAAAAACTTGAAGAATGGATCCGTCAACGGCAGATGGCGGAAGTTGAGTAGCAACTCGGCAAATTTCGTTAGCAAGCAGTGGCACGACCTGAACGATAGGATAAAATATCTCCTGTCTACCATAAAGGAGCGTGATATTTTATTGGGTAAAAGCAATTAGTCGAGCATTCGACGTCCTACTCGCGGCTGAATGTGGTCATTAGTGTCAGTCATGATTTGCAGTGAACAGAGCCACGCAAACGTCCGACGATGATCGATCCGAAGGAATTTCGAGGCGACAGTCGGTAACAGGAAGTCCGGAGATCGAATTATCTTCTCGAGAGGATCGACTTCACGAGAGAAAGAGGCACAAGGCGCAACGGCTGTTAGACCGATTACTGGAGCACTTTAATTATTCCCGTGATCCGAAGCTCGGGGAGAGGGTGTCGATGCAGCAGGATCATCATTTAGGGAGCAGCGAGCCACACAGAGTGCAGAAGGCGTTGCTACTTCCTGACCCGGAAGCCCAGACGTTGAGAGTTGTCTCTTCCGCTCAGAGCATTTCCATCGACGACACTAGGGAAAGTTATTCGGGCAAACGTTCTCCGGATAAGACGTATTTCAGAACATATGCATATTGTAAAAAGTAAAAATACGAATTTTCATTGTTTAATTTGTGTAGAAACGTGATTCTTAGATTGTATTTATTTGCGTTTTCGATTCTTTTTGAGCGCGCGATATTCAAATTTCTCGCGTGGCTGTACAGTACCGCCACCTGCACGGAATTCGAGGAGCTAAGGTTTGCCCGATGGCACTCGACGAGGTGCCCCCGACGCGACGGGAAGGAAATGTTTGAAAGAAACCTTAGGACGCGTGGGTCGCTGGATGGGGGCACAGGAAAGGCGGGTTCCACCGGAAGTCACGGCGGCTCAAACGTAACATTATGATCACGAGCGAATCCTTCGATCGTGCCTCGCTTAATTCCCGATTTCCCGACCAGCGTATCTCGTTTATAGGCACAGGAGAAATAATAGCGAGTTTAACGTTGCGAGTTAAGATTCCATCCTCTATCAATGGTTTCCTTAATCGCGTCGCCTCTGAAATTTACGATATAGCATTCATAGTATTATCTCTTTCCAGCTTTAAATTCGAAACGTAATGCAACATGCGATCAGCTATTTCCTAGATTAAGAAAGGAAATCCAATTGTTGCGAATGGGAACTTGGTCGCGGCAACAATTAGCGTCCCCGATGCAATTTTTCTTGCCAATGCTCGCTCGATTAAGGCAAGAAGCACCATGACTAATCGATTTCAATGATGGTCAGTATTGCACCGCGCTTCGTGCGAGCGCGGAGATTATTACGGCGGCTATTAAGGGCCCCCAGAAAAACGCCATCCGTAACACGATTTTCTACAGCGTAAAAAGTGGAACTCTGACTTGCAGGTACCGCGACTTTATACCTGGTGAAGATCGCGTCGATGGAACCGATTCCCTACGCAAGAAGATGTGTTTAAGCACTTCAAACCGAACTTCTTCATCGTCTACTTAAAAATTCTGCACCCATTCCGTCGCGACAGCGACTACAACACATTTACACCGTGTTAAACGCCAGTCGAATGAAGCCATCTCCATCGCCGAATGGCGAGGCAACTTGCTCTCACCGGTCAGCAGACCTGCATGACTACAATCGCCACCGAACGTTCCCGAATTCTCGAAACTTCCGGTGGAAGGAGGCTGGCAGAAGCATGAATGGTGCACGCAGCATCCTCGGTTGCTAGAAACGGGTGACGTGCCCCATAAACAAACTGGACTGCGTTTACATCGCGGCCCTGGTGTAAAAGTGCGAATAAACGAGCGTACGGAGTACGCCCCGGCGTCGTGCCCCGCGCCCCTTCCTAGCTCCGTGGCTCGTTTTCCAGTCAACGACTTCGTTGGACGGCGTTGCGCTTGCGCGCGCGCGCGCACGCTCAGCGAAACACGGGAAATACGGCGCGCCGCACACATGCACGGGGCGCGGAGCAGCAAGGTGGGGCTGCGCCTTCGCGCAGGCTATTCCTGTACACCGACGAGTCGCAAGTGGCATAACAACGCGGCCCTATTCCCCGTGGTGTGCGCTCGCCTGGCTAGCAGGGGCCAAGATAGGGTGGTGGGTTGATAAGGCGACATCCATGTTGAATTCCACGCTCGCCTGGCCCTTCTGTCTCGCTCGTGTCCTCGCGTCGCGAAGATCTACGACTCCGCGGTGCTTTAACAGTTTCCCGTGGCTGTCCCAGCTGATTACCGTTGGGCTCCGATCGCCGGCGGGGAGGGGGAAGGATTTGTCGAGCCGCGTTGAATATCCCGCTCGCTTAGTTACCTCGAGTCGCTCGTTTCGTCGCCTAATCACCTGGAGCGCGAGCTTCTGCGAATCGGCGCGGTCGGCTGGCTTGACCGTGTATGGCGTGAATGGGAGGCCAAGGGAGCCCGGGCGTTTTCGCGTTTCATTCTTCGGAAGGTAACGTGCTTCATCGAGGTCGTTTCTTTCGGGTGGATTGAACGATCGCGGGTGCTTGGTTTGCCTGCCAGTTGATGGTGTACGGCTAGGCTGAGGCGTGGTAACAAATTAATGCCCCGTAAGTGCCCTAACAGTCCCTCAGACTAGATTCCTCAGAATACTCCGCCTCGCAGCGCGTATTCCCCATGTTCGATTACTTCGAACGTTCACGTTCCTCGGGGAAACTGAATTTCGCCAGGCACGGGGGGTCACGCGACTCCTCGAGTCGCACGGCCGTACCTCCTCGGCTCTTCCCTTTTTTTTTTTTCCCCAGTGCCACCACCGCTCCTTCCCCACCATTCCCCCACGGTTTTGTAATGCCTCTCTGTCTCTGGCACTTCCTGTGTTCCGCCACGCTCACCTGTCCGCCGGCACCTGCCTTCATAACTATCTAGGTGTGCACAGTGTACAGAGGTGACCGCGTATCCTATGGGACTTTTAGCTTGCACGCTCGTGGCCAAGCGTTGTCGCGCCCACTGCACACCGTCCACCTGGGAACACCGTAGTCGAGTTCGCTACGCAGTCTACGTTACGCTGCCGACCACCGCGGCCGTGCTATCGGCCTTTCCTTCCCGCTGATAACGTTACTCGGGCCTCGCCGATTAGTGTCCTCCGCGACCGCCACGCAACTGGTTCTCGCCCCTCGACTTGTCTACCTTCGTCGCTGCACCCGGAAAGGTTCGAGCTCGTACAATCACCGAAATCCTCCGCTCTTTGTGTCTGGCACCCCCCCCCCCCCTTGCAATTCGATTCCGTTTGCGCTTGAAAAGGGACTTTTCCAATGGGTCCGCAAAAGGGATTAGAGGTTCGACTTGGAAGCGTTGAATGGCAGGTAGACGGAGGATATTGCCGTCCGCGAAGCCCATTGTCCGCTTCCGGTTCGAGGGAATATTGTGGGAAGCTTCCTGAGCAGAGAGCTTACGTGGGATTTCTTGTTGCGAGCTGTTTAACGATGTTGTTTAACCGGCGACGTTTTCTTTTAGTTTCCATTGCCTGGCGAGAAGCAGGGACAGCAGGCTGCAGGTCTTTGCGGCTAGCATGGCGTAGGGCGTAAGGACTCCTGCTCGCGTTGGACGGAGAGTGTCGATTTTACCTGTTCCGTGATTCACTGAAGGTTCGTCCGGAGTGAAGGCTCTCGGGGGAATTTTCTATGATTTTTTCGGTGCAACGTTGCTTCTCCAGAATTGGATGGCGAAGCTTGGATACAGTGACTAGTTCGTGTTCGGTACTGCACCATCTGCACTTCGTATCATCGAGTTTCAGTGACTTAGAATGACATCAAGATATCACAGTGGGTGAGTGATTCTTGCAAACGTTTCAACACACACCATTCAACAGCACGCCACTCTGCACCTACACTTGCGGTCGCGCATTCTTTCAACATTGAACTGCGTTTCGTTAAAGAGACCTCTGAGCTCCATTTGATTTTTCATTGATAAGTAACTATCATACTTAACTATTTATATAGTAACGCGAAGTAAATAGTAAAGTTTCAAAGCGTTAGGAAAGACCGTGGAGCAGACGCGATCGATAGGTTGCCCCTGGAAACCCAGGGCCGCGATTTGAAAAACAAACTTCGTGCATTAATAGTCAGGGCAGGTAGGAAAGCCCAGCGCGACAATGGACTCCCACTTTGACCTTAGGGGACCGTAATGACGCCCCTTTTACGAGGCACATGCAGGTGTTCTTAGCACGAGACTTAATTTCGTTTCCAATGCCCAACGCGATAGGACACTGTCTCTTAGATTTTCACTTTGACCCCCTCGCGATAGTTTACAGTCGTAAAACAATGGTTGCGTTAGAAAAGGTAGGAAATACCGACGAATCCACGGGGTCACCTCGGGATGCACGCGCCAGGACCGTTCGTGCAACCACATTTCCATCGCGCTCGAAATACCTCGTTTATAAATTCCTCGCCATTCGCAAGTCCCATACTTCTCTCTTCAGCAGGCTGCCATTTCCATGATCCAGCCGATACCTTCCGCGAGAATCTCGCGAGGAGGCTGCTCTTGTACCGCACCACGCTTCCGTTAATTTCGGCATTAATATCCCCCATTGAATTTCAATGCTGTTTAATTGATCGCTGCTATAATTTATTTCCACCGAAGGCTAACATTTTTACCAATTAAAATGCTGTTACAATTTAATCGTAAAGTTTCGAGTTACCTCCCAATTAAAGCTTCCCAAGGATCACGTACACGCCTGCGTTCGATTACGTTAATTGCAGGCCAACGTATATTGAATTACAACAGTTATTGATGTCGTTTGGCGCTGTGCCCGCGGAGGGTGTCACGGCGCCGTGTAAACCGGTACCAGTGAGTTATTAATTCGAAACAATCCGATTGACGGGGCTGAATAATGAGGCCGCATGCATCACCTACTCTGCGCACTCTTTACCTATTATCGCGTGCAGCTGCGGCCACGTGGTTTGAGAACTTGCATGTATAAGCGCATCTTCGCTTCTCGAATCTTTCGTTTCGATGGGAACTAGTAATTTAATCGTTCTCAGTAACAACGTCACTGTTCTAAATAATTTTTCTTCGATTATTCCACTTGGGGGTGGTCCTTAAATTACGCAAGATTTTTCGGGGCGAGAGGGGGGTCGCGAATTTCTTACTTTTTCTTACACGGGGGGAGAGGGAGTCAAGTGGTGTCTTATTATATTTTTTTAACCTGATATTCAATACGAGTAGAATTTCAAAAGAATTTTAATATCTGAAAAATTGAAATGTAAAAAATATTACGTAAGGAAGGGTGGGGGAGGAGGGTTGGAATGTAAAATCTTAGGAATTCTTATACCGTGGGAAGGACGGGGGTAAGAAATCGCGAAAATTACCTTTACGTAATTTAAGAACAGCCCCTTGATCTCGAGAAGTGATGAGTAGGGGTGGAAAACTTGTAGGGGAGACCGGGTATGGTTGTCACACGGGTAGGTTGTCACAACCGGTATAACAAAGAAACTACAAACAATAGGAATTTACTAATAATCCATGGCGACGCGCAAACATATCGCCGCCTCCTTCCCCCATCACTCAATTCGCTGCGGAGTCGCATGAAGACACGACGTGTCGTTGTTTGTTTTCGTGCGCTCCAAGTAAATTACGCCGGATTTTCTATGAAGTAAGTATAGGTTATTTCTTAGTATTGACTGTAATATTGTTGCATTATTCTCGTAGTTTAGAGTTTTTTTCTAACTTACTGGAATGATTTCTTTTTTTTTTTTCATTTTTTAAACATTTTAATACGCGATTAGAGAGGTGGAATTGTTTAACGGGTTGGGTCAAGTTGTCACAGACATTTGGAAAGAAGAACAAAGCAAAACGAGTTATTTTATCCGATAAAGGAAGATATAAAAAAAAGAGAGAAGTATCAGCAATTAATAAAGATGAAAAAGAAAATGAAGAAGACTTTTACCTTGTGTGCTTATCTCGGTATTCAGAAAGCAAATCCAGAGAAATTGGGGCTCAGTGATAAAGTTGTAAACTGTTTGCTAATAGTGTTTCTAAGTTTAATTTTGTGTTCAAGACTATAGCATTTGTAATTACAATAAAAATATAATATTACTTCCTTAATTGAATCGGCTTTTTATTAATAAACTTAGCTATCTAAATTTGTGACAATCAACCCAGCCTCAGGGTATATTGTCACAAAGTAGTTCCTGCAAATAATGTGTATTAGCTCCTAATCTGATTGACAAAATCCACAGGACCAATTTTTTTTATAAAGTCGGCCGTACGTAGTTTATGTTAATCTAAATCTGAATGAACTTCCTCGCAGCTATAACCCGTAAAACAAATCAAAATAAGAAAATGGGGCAACCACACCCGGTCTCCCCTAGGGTAGATGTACCGTTTGTGGCCATTGCACTGTTTTTGGCCATGTGCATAATTATCTTATTTTTAAATTGCTCGCAGATCATTATTATGTGGAGAATTTCACATCATAAATATTTTGTTTAGTATACCGCCAGAACTATAAGGTTACATTTATTGCTTACACGGAAAAATATTATATTTTTTAAGAAGTGGCCAAAACTGGTACAATACCTTAAAGTGGCCACAAATGGTGCATCTACCCTATTCCCTTTTAATTCATACCCAAAATGGATTCCACCAGCGAATAAACGCTTCTCGACGGTCTCCCTTGTCCTTTGGCACGACGGAACTTCCAGCCACCTGTTTGTTGGTGGATTAAAAACGATAGCAAAGTGAAGGGATGGGATGTGAGAGGGCCATTCGTTGACATTTCCCTCGCGGCACGTTCACGCCTATCTCATCATGGCGATCGCGTGGCGTGCATACGTGCCACAAACGCTTCGTTATTTTCTCGAAGTCGGCTGGTTCGCGAGGCCATGATCCGCGGACTTTCTCTCATCCCTGCGCATCCATCTTGGGCGTGCGGTTGCATATGCACGGAATGCTGCCGCTGACCGATAAACAGCCGTAACGCTGCAACCATCCGCGCTGCCCGATTAGCGATACTACCTGCGTTTTAACGCACCTCTGAGTGCTGCGCCGTTTTAGGCAACCGACCCACTTTACTGAAAATACGAGGTGTAGAAGAATCTTCAGTTTCGCAGATGGGCAGCACTGTGCGCGAATTGAAACTAGAAATTGCGATCTAATAGAATCGTTCCTCAGATGTATCTTCTTTCGTAGTTATTAAAGACTTCTTAGAGTAATACTCAAGATCTCATAGATTCATAACCGTCAAGAAATAGTGGGAGTATTTGATGCACAGGGAGGTGTAAATTCCTGACTCTTCTCGCTAGACATGACACTAATTTTCCGAACAAGAGATCAGACGATTTTCCGCCTCCTTACCTTATTGTCAATTCGAAACTCGAAGCGGCTTCGCTCGAAATTGAAAATGACCGTGAATAGGAAACGACTTAGAATCGCGTTGTTCCCATCGTTAGCCTCGATGCATCGGCGTTGCAGCTGCCGCGCAGTGACAGCTGCAGCTTTTTACTCGCTGCACTGGTTACTCTGGTTTCCATGTGCGGAAGACGTCGGAGGCGCGGGTACGATCGCGCTGGTCGCACGCCGCTGGCCGATAAAAAAGAAAAACCAGCTCATAGAAAAAAGGAAGGGAAGCTCTCCCGTCTATGCAAAAGAATATCCTATTACGCGATAAATACCGAGCCAATTAATATCTAATCCCTTCGTTCTACGCACACGCTCGTCTCTCTAACACTAAGCCCCTCGACATCGCTACGAGCACGTTCTAATGAGCCAGCATACATTACCCTTGGATCCTCTGATTTATTCGAAGGATATTAATAAACATCGATAGCGTTGTATCAGGAATTCAGGATCGAGCCAAGCGTGCCTCTCCGTTTTCTAACTTGCACGAGATTCTCTAGGCACAAAGTGGCTATGCACCTAGAGCTCGCGCGCGATAAACGCAAGCGTGGCGCGAATATATCGTAATTAATTCCACGGTCGCTCGGACCTGTAGTCCTTGGGAGCAACTATTTTGATAAAGGCGATGTTTCAGCACTTGCCTCGCAACGCAGGTTGCCTGCGTGCGGGCGCGACGAGGCTCCGCGACTAAAACGAGCAAAAACTGAGACTTCATGAATCTTAAGTAGAGTTACGTTCATTCATGCAGCCCCGTCGATATCGCAGAATTGATATATTCATGTCGGCACGATGATGCTATGACGATACGCTTCGGCATCGAGGTGAACGGATTTCGGAATCGGTTTCGAAGCGAGAAACTCGTCCGAAAAGCTCGCGCCGGGCAGCCAGAAATATGCATTCGAGTCGGGGAAGGGTGTGAGGCACATCTGGTCGGTGATCGCTCCGAAGATGCATCTTCGATGCAGGTGCAACGTCTCGGGACACGTGGAGACCGAGCGAGCCCGCCCCGAGATTTCGACGCTATTTCGAACAGCAGGGTCGGTCGCGGTTTCGAACGTTTCTTTTTCTCTTCCCTCCGTTTAACATCGATGCGGACAGATGTTGCGCACACTGCCCAAGATGCTCGGCCTCGCGCTTAGAACCACCATTCCACGCCGCGTGACTTTGCATAATCCGTCCCCCTTTCTTCTGTACTTCCACGTGAAACGGAGTTGCTCGCGGAAACGGCACGCTCGAGGATCGAGGCTTCGGCTCTCTGTTACCTAAGAGAAATCCACAACGGAATGCCGCGGGGTCGCTTGAGGGGCAACGATGTTTCGGGAAGTGTGATGTTATTAGAAATCTTTTAGAACCGTGGTCGATGAGAATGTCGGGATTTGAAGGGTATGGTGGTTTAGCAGGAGTTCTGCGATAAGCAGCCGCTAGGTTGGATCCGCCGTGTCCTCGTAAAACAGTGATAAGTAACTGCACCGGTTTTATGATAAAATAAGGAATGGTAACGGCATCGTTTGTCGGTGGAAGGAACGGCCGCGGCTCGAATCGGCGCGGCTGTTTTATGCGAATAGCTGACGCACTTGCAGCACGAAAGGATGTAGGCACGTTGGAGAAGGCTGCCTGGAGGTTGAGACACAAGATGAACTCGTGCCTATCCTTTCACTTGGCCGTTTTGTGATACGAACCTCCCTACTCGCCGATGTGCCTACGTCTGTGTATCCATTTATCCGTACGGTCGATTGCACAATCACGAGGGTACGGGGTGTCTTGTTTATTCGAAATCCTTGTGACTCTTCCGGAACGACTGGAACTGATGATAGGGTTCACGAAGGTCCTCGGTTTATATGTATGTACTTCCAATAATTGAAGGGGCTTTGTAGAGAACACTGTAAGTGTCAAAATTAAAAAAATTTACCGGAAAATGTTCTACGTGCCAATGGTAATACAGTCGAACCTCCGATAACTCGAAGGGAATAAATATTCGAATTATAGAGGTTTCGGCTTATCGAGCTTTCGAGTAAGAGAGTTTCGAATAAACGAAAATTTGACTTACAGAGGCTTTGTAGAACTGTTAATTTTTCGACTTGCGAAGCTGTAAAGCAAGCCAAATTCAAGTTTTAAAGGTCAATTGTTTATTGTATACCTATAATCAAATATACTTACAACTGTAGTAACTACATCCCTAGTAGCACAAAATATTGGTTAAATATTTTTTCCAGATATTAAAAAATATTTTTTTAGTCACACTTTTTAATATGAAAAATTGTTGATTCCAAATAATATATACACATACTGAAAATGTGAAATAAATGTTTAGAAAATATGAACTAAATATTCGTGGAATATAAAAGAAATATTTAGAAAATGTAAAGCAAATATTCTGGAAATGTGAAATTAATATTCAGAATTCCAAAATAAATATTCAGGAAATGTAAAATATATATTTAAAAAATGTAAAGTAAATATTCAGAAAATCTGAAATAAATATTCGGGAAATGTAAAATAAATATTCAGGAAATGTAAAATTAATATTTAACCCAAATTATAACATCAAAGCAAGAAATTTAAAAAATATTTTTGCGAATATCTCGGAAACTAAGGCCGAGCGACGGTAACATGTACCTATAGGAAAAAGTTGCTCAGAATGTGGAGTTTTACAACATATCCAAATTTCATCAAAATCGGTGAGGAATCGCTAAAGTGAATAATTACCTTTGTTTCTACCATTAAATAAATATTTACATTATATTTGAAAAAAAATATTTTTTTTCATAATATAAAATGAATATTTCCCGAATATTCGGAAAAAATATATTTTTTCAAATATAAAGTAAATATTTATTTAATGGTAGAAACAAAATATTTTTTTTCTTAATGTAAAATGAATATTTCCCGAACATTCGGAAAAAAATATTTTGTTTCTACCATTAAATAAATATTTACATTATATTTGAAATTTTTTTTTATAATATAAAAGGAATATTTCCAGTATAATTGAAAACAATATGTGCTTCTAAATCTAGAATAAATATTGTATGTATATTAAAATATCAAAAAGAGATCGAACCTCTTTTTAATATTGGATGTATGTGCATTCAATATTTTGTGCTACTAGGGATTATACCTACATATATAAAAATAAATTATAAGACACATTTTATGCTCGAGATATTACTCTTTCTTACATATTAAAAGAAAAATAATTGTGATTTTGCTTTGCGCTAGTCTTTTAGTCGGAATTCTTCTGAATGCGAGTTGTAGAGGTGAAATACATAATTTAACGTGCAAAATATAGTTCGAGTTAAGGAAGTTTTATTTCGAGTTGTAGAGGTGCGGAAGGGAATGAAGAAAATTTTGGACTTGTAGAGGTTTTCGAGTTATCGAGGTTCGACTGTAGGGGAGACCGGGGCTAGTTGATACATTATTCAGTTTTCAATTCTTTTCATTTTTGTTTGCATTAATTACTTAATAACAAATATGCCAAAATATACTTTGGTCCTTCCTCTTTAATATATAGTAAACGAAAACTTGAGAAAATACATACAAAATGAATGAAAATATGTTTTTTGCCCGAAGGCAAAATGTATCAATTTACCCCACTCCGGGGCAAGTTGATACATCTGTAAAATATCCGTTTAATGAATAACCAATAAATTTGAAAAATAAAATTTTAATCTAGATATCTTTCCAACAATGTAGACTCAGAATGAACAAAGACATATTTTAAAAACCACACAGATTTTTGAACAAACATAGAAAAACACTTTTATTTTTATTTTTTTTTGTGTCTTGAATATCCCACTTTAACATGAGGTGTCTTCTTCTTTTTGTTAATATCTTAATATATAAAGCAGAAAGCTTCTATATGTTTGTGTGTTTGTCTGTCGCCTAAAAACTTTCGAACGATAAACTCTGGGATCACGAAATATGCCTCAGCACATTATGCCTGACTAATCCAGATGAATGTGAGCATTTTCACACAAAAAAAAACTAAAAAAAAAGTTTTATTTATAGAATCAGAATCTAAATTTCGGGCGAAGCCGAGTAGTAAAACTAGTATCTTAATAAACTCATTTTGTCAATATTGTATATTTTCGCGCTTTGCCTTAATGGTATTGAGCCTTTCCCTATTGCGACACACGCTTTTTAAAAAATATCTGGCGATATTTCGCCACGATTTGTCTTTTTGATATGATTTCGAACCATTTTCATAGAAATGAAAGGAAAAAATCCAATTAAAAGTAGTCGGGGAAAATTGATACACTGTATCAACATGCTCCAGAGAAAACGTATCAACTTACCCCGCAGGAAGTCATTATGTACAAACATCTCCATAATAAAATGTAAAGCATATAAACAAAATAACAACACGTAATTACCTTACCTTCAAAAGACTCAATGTGATGCCAAATTAATTCGGGTTATAAAATTCGAGTTTCGAATTGGAAAGTGAACACAACTATTTACTTTTTCTCTATATAAATGGGAACAGTTAAAAAACGATTGTTAACGTGAAGGTACACAGACGTACGCTGGATCGTAGTAAAGAATTAAACAACAATCTTCACATATCTCGCTCAAATGGAGCTACATATATACGGTGTCGAGATAATTCGTCTGTATCAATTAGCCCCGGTCTCCCCAACTATAGTATAGACTTTTAATGCAATTTCCCTTTGTAAATAAGTTACCAATAATGCTAAAAGATGGTACCGCTGGTACGTCCAACGCCACTTCTGTAGAAAACAATGTAAGAGTCAGTTAAGCGATTGGTAAACAGGATAGGCACTTACAGTGCTTGCAAATTTAGGCACATACAGGGTTTTCTATAAATACAATTATTTTTCCATGAATTTGCACTATGTTAATGCAAAGAGTAGAAAATTGTCTGATGCATTTGTTTTATTGAATACTTTAGCATATTTAGCAATCAAAACCAATCAAATTGCGTAAATAATTTACAGTCAGAGAAGTTTTTTCTGTCTCCCGAAAAATTTCATTTCTGGCACTTTAGTGTTCTCTATAAACGTTTTCTTCTATTCATCTCCTCCTATCCTTCGCAATAATATGAAAAGAGCACACCTGTTAGACACTGTACCTCTTCAAGTACGATTCAAGTGTATTCCTCCCTCGCGGTAAGAACTCGCAGGGATTCCCTCGCTCCTAATGAATTTTCCACGTAACCGAAAGGCACGGAGTCCTGGTGAAAACGATTTGTCGCGAATCGAATGGCGACAAGGGACCCCCCCTGCTTTCGTGTTAATTGCCGCGCGGCCCGACTGGAATGCATAGATTCCGTGGTGCAAACTTGAACCCTTCCCCGGTCGTCGGCGTGATTTATCGGCGTCGCGAACGTGGGAGAGAGTGAGCGAGGAATTTCGCGAACGGAAAAGGTTGAGTTTCGTAACGAACCGTGGATGCTCTCGCGCCGGCCACCGTGTAATTGCTGGGGATAAACGCGCATCGCTCTCGAAACCGGTCGTAATAGTTCCGACTTCCGGTCCCCGGGCTCGGTCCCGAGCTCTCCCGATCGTCGGCTGTTGCCGATGGATCGGGACGACGGGTTAATTGAAAAGCATCGTCGCCGGTAATAATCCCCCACATCCTTTCGTTACATTCGGCGTTTTCGCTAACGACGTGCTTGCATTAGCATCGACGACGTGGGATTAATCCTCCTTTGACGGGACGAATGATTCATCGCGAGGCTTATCGCGTTGCGACTGTTTTCCATCACCAAGGAAAATATGGGCAAAAGATTGCCGCTTCGGGTTCCGTCTGTTAGCATCTATTACACTGCGCGATAATACAATTGTCGAGTTAATGTGTACGTGTACATTTAGGATGGGAGTAAGAATTTCGTTAGTGGAGGAGCCTGAGGAGTCCTTGGCGAAGTGGTAATGGGATGTAATAGGCTCGGACGGTGATTGGGTTGGGGCGTTTTTTTTAGTATTATTCAGAGGGACGTGATAGCGTTGGATTAAATTGATCCGCTAGCATGAGAGACCTGGAGAAGTTTGAGGATACACGCGATACGAGGACCACGAGATTGCCCCCGGCCTGGTAAAAGGGAGCAGATGTGCACGTGGCGCAGGAAGTTTAGTTTTACACGGGGAGCAGCTGACCGACGTGTGCATTCCACCTCTCTCTCCTCGAGGAGGGAATCGAGGATGGTCTCGGTGGTTGGGTTCGGAAAGGGGGTTGATTGCTCGGCTAGCTACGCTCAGCCTAGATATACACCCACATGTTCGTGAAGGTACGGAAACGAGGGGGGGGGGTCCTTTGAAGAACGGCCCATCGAAGTGCTGAGGGCACGTTCATTTCCTCGCTCCACGCTCTCCTTCCACGCTTTAAGGGAACAGCTAATATTTCATTTCCGTAATGAATTGTGGGTGCACCGCGAGCATGTTTTCCCATTACTGTGGGATGATTGTTGTTAACGTTAGGAGCTTCTGACATACCATTTTCATTGAAGTTTCGTTTTGAATGATTCAGTAGGTAATCGAGTTACCCCCGCGTGGAAGAGATTGCCATTGAATTTTGATATTTTAAATGTAACGGCTAACTCAGTTGTCTTTTCCTCTCTAGTTAAGGGGCTGTTCGTGTCTAAAGCCCCATAAAAATAGGTGATCTTTAGGAGTTAATTAAAGGAAAACTACTACATAGAATTTAATGGGACTTTTCGCATTGTATTAAGGATGTCTTACGGATGTATCGGACGTACAATATTAGATAAAAGTATATGAAATTTGAAATACTTGAATATCTACGTCTAACGCATAGTAAATCTAGATGTAAAGAACTCGAACGACAGTTGGAGTCGTATTTTTACTCCTAGAAAGGTATTCTTCGCTTTACAAATGCATTTTCAAGCATTATTTACTAAACTTTTGGCAGTGAAAATGCCCGGAATTCACAATTTTCTCAAGTTATAATTTATTTCTTTAAAACGGTGTAGTGAAAATAATTGAAACTCGGCAAATATTTTCATCTACCCATATACTACATGTAAAAAAAAATTGAAAACATTGGTACCATTTCTTCAACATTTTTTCAGCTGTTTTATCGGTCAAGATCGTCTCTTTCCGTAAGAGTACGTGTAAAATCAGTGAAAATTAAAATGGTTATAACTCAGCAACCGTTTAGTGAATTCCTTTAAAATTTTTGCATCACATCAGGAAAATTAAAAAGAACAATCTCACAAATTTTCATCAACTTGGAACCACTTTGAAGATAGGTCCAATACATCCTTAAACTATAGAAATAATTTTTTTTGTTTCATAATTAATCATTGCAGACGGCACTGGGGAGTCGTTAAAGTCGAGGCGTCAAAGAATTCATACAAAACGGTGGAACCTGTAGCACCTAAACCATTAGTCCGAAATAAAAAAAACAATACCAGATTATTAAAGGGCATGAAACTCGCTCGGGGACTGACCAGTACAAATGAAAAAAATGGCATTTTCTGAGAAAATAACGACACTTGAAGTTTGAAATCACTTTTCCCCTATATTTTTCGCCCTTTCAACGCCTTTAAAAATTACAAATTTTAATTTTTTTTAAATTTCACTGGTCTATCCACGAGCCAGAAGTATATTCTTCAAAATAAAAAAAGTTTCAGTCGAATCGGATAATAACTTTTCAAGATACAGGTTCCACCGATTTTAAGAGCACTGTTTCAAGAAAAACGCGTTTAAAGTTTTACGTGAGCGCCGGGTGTTACCCATGCATTTGCCGCTACTCAAATGCCTATAACTTCGGGAATTTTACGAATTTCAAAAAATACTTTTAAACGCATATTCTTAAAAGGTTGATCATTCGAAAAATGAAACAAAAAAAATCGATATTTGGACCGGAACCTCCCTTTAAGGAATCGTTCTCTGTAGAATCTTGGCCCAATTGCTCCAGCTACCCCAAGCTTTTTGATTTCACTGCGACGTAAAAGTCCTCGACAAAAGGATCCCACGGAGAATTCCTCGGAATAATGAATGGTACATCGCGAAGGGTTGTAGAGCCGATGGTGGATGTGGGGGTGGTTTTTGTAAGACGCTTCTGGAGAGCCAGGGACCCGAAACAGAATTTCGGGCATGAGAACGAGGTGATGCCGCGAGGAGAAGGTGGCAGAGGTGGAGGAGGAAGAGGTAGAAAAGCTGCCGGTCAGATTGTGAGCAAGGGAGGAAGGTTGCAGCTGCTGTGACAGCTGCAGGCTTCCCAATATTATTCCCCAGGCCTATCCTCCGAATGCTGGTCCCTCCCGTCGCCTTTCCAGGTGCTCCTCGCACCGGCGCCTCGAAAAACCCTCCTTTGTTCCCTCTGGAGCTCGCCGAGCCGCTCTCTGCGCGATCTGTCGCCTCGACTATCGATCCAGATTAGACTTTATCGATCCCCCTTCGCCCTGTGTCGCGGAAAGTATTTATTTCACTAAGCACTGGATCAGTAGCGCACTCGGGATTTAATCCTGGAGGGAGTCGAGTTGAAGGGATACAAATATACTTAATGCAAACTTAATAAAATTTATTTAAAGAATGAAAATCCATTTTTTTCTTTTTACGAAATTCTTAAATTACTTCAGTCGTGGTTACATCAATTTCCTTTTCCATTTTTCTTTAGGGGGTGCCCCTTGCCCCCGCCCTCCCTGAGCGCTCCACTGCATTGGATCGTTTAGTAAAAAATTCCGTCTCTAAATAGAATTTATAAATCTGATCGATTCTCTGTCGTCACTAATCGACGCGAAACTTCAAGACAGCCCAGTTCGCCTGCACTTCTTTGTAACGCTGTTAATGCTACCTCGATCCTGTTGTAATGCCAACTGCACAGCCTTGCAGCGTAAAAAGCGCCACGGTGCACCGCGAATTATTGCGTAACCATCAACTTATTCAGGTCGGTCGCCCGACCTTTCCCCAGTATCTACCTGTGCCGGATGCAAAACTGGACTAAAACGTCAGGGGAACGCGTGCCGCGCTTACGCGGAGATTGTTGCGCGAGCGTAATCTCGATTGCACGAGGGATAACTCTTCTGGCGTACAGGACACTCGCTCGACGCACTCGGAAAAGCTAATACAAGTCGCAGAAAATCGCTCGTAATTGAAAGTGCGCACCACAAAGGCGTTATATATCCTCGACAGCTCTCTTGCTTTTTACGCTTTTCGTCGCGTAATTGTAAATTACTGGACTTGCCTCGATTATTTTGCTGTGTTAGAGCAACGTTAGCTCCTCCACTTTGAGCCTAGAGTGATCATAAAGAGTTGGGACGTTGATGAGAGGGCGTGCAGGGGATCTGTTTCCTATTAGAGGGGGTTGAACGTGCCGCAGCGCACGGCTCGGGCAAGCAGGGGCCAAGGGACGCGTTTGGAAATCAGAGAAACTGGTTATTAAGGATATAGGATCCCTCGACGCGAGAAGCGTTACGCACCAATTACATTAGCGCGAGATACTCTATCGAAGCGGCCTGAATCGTGCTGGCTGGAAAAACGGGATCGAGCACGGCCGCGATTATCTTTCCTCTCGTAATCGATACGCCTGGCAGGCGATTCTTAATTCGAAGGGAGGAAAATCGGTTGCAGGATGCATTGTGCAGAGTGAAATCTCTGAAGCGGGATCGCGGAGGAAAAGGTGCCTCGAAACTCGCTCGGTTCAGAGGAGAGAGAAGATTTTGATCTAGATGCTGGAGAGGGGAGAGACACCTGCCCGTCGTATAAAAAGGATCGAAAAGGTGCGCGATCATGAATATCAGGCCTGTAAAATTACAGTACGTCTGCCGGAGAATTAATGCGACCTGACGCGCGCGCACCTGTTGCGAACTTCAAATAAAAAGACGACGCCGCCCGCGAATTTCGGGTTGCCGTCGCAGGGGCACCCTGGGTGCTGGCCTGCCTTCGTGAACGAAGACTAATCACAGTCGCTGCTAACCGGGAGCTTAGGTAGAAATTGGTCGACAGACAAGAGCAATGAGGAAGGCACTTAGGCATTCGTAGTAATCCGTGTTATTACCGTTTCTAGTGGGAACAATGCAATTTATGGGTCCGAATGGTCGACGCTTTTGAATGGGACTCGCAGGCATGGCAATAGAACTTAGCTGTCCCTGACACGGGTAATAACGACAATCGTCCAAACAACCGTTACGGTCTTTCGGCAGATTTCACAGTGGCCCGCCGAGTGCACCGCAATTTCCCCCAATTTAGGGGCCGCCGTGGAATATCCGCGGACGCGAGAACATATGTCAACCTAATTACTGTACACCAGTAGGGGACGCGCGTCGAATTCGACGCGGCCCGCCCCGAGACAGCAATGAAATTTAGAACAGACACACCCCGCGGCGAAGGGTGACGGACAATGCCGGGTTATCCGATGGCGAGGAGGAATTTCGAATGGGAGAGACGAAACTGGGAAACGGGAACAGATGGCGTGGAGCGATGCGGGCACGGTGAATTGAAAATTCAAATTCGTTCGTTCCCCGTGAAGGGTTTCGATTTTCCTTGAACTATTTCAAGCGACCGTGGCAGCGCGATTTTTCGGCGAAGTCACTGGGTCCCGTTGTGTCGCGTTCGGGAAATGGTGCATCGAGTAGAAAGTCTGACTAACTCTTCAAGAATTTGTGAGTACATAATTGATAGCAATCTACGATAGAGATGAATTGTGAGATTCCATTGTGGGTTCTGAGAAAGTTATGAAGTTACTATGGGATAATTCTATAAGGTGCCTTTTCCATCAGATTATTTTATTCTCCTACAAAGAGCGAGAGCGTATCTATTACTACTGCCTCTTGACGTGGACAAGCGACGAATTATTGGAACAGCCAGTGTCTCTCTGAGATCGAAGGTGGAAGGATCGCGGATACCTCTTGTTAGATCGACAGGGTATACCGGTTGGTGTAGCTGGCCAGAAGGCTCGATTCTGGCCCGGGTGGGGGGAAGGTCGGAGAAGGCCGCAGCTGGCTAGATCCTGTCCGCCTCGAACATACAGCTGAACGTGGCTGAATGTAAGAAGCATACCATGCCACTCGGGCCTTACTATGTCCATTTCGCCCCTCTCCCCCTCCCCCCACTCCACCTTCGCGGACCTGCAGTTGGCAACACGAGTCTTTACCGATCACGCGACTCATCGACCGGGTCACATTCTTTGTCCCCAATAAAACTATACCGGCTACCTGCCGTCGATAATCCTAATTACTCGTCAGACTGCCCTGTGTACCATAAACCTCCGTGCGCGCATGTAAATTTGGAACGTTATCGAGCAATTTACCTGCCACGTTTCAGGCAAGTTTGCAACCTTGCGCCACATAAACCATTCGGAGTCCGAGGGAAACAAAGAGCTCCCATCTACGGCTACCAAACATTCTCCACGCAAAAGTGATTTTTCGTAGTTATTATTTACTTGAACCGATTCGATACTCCCGTGGCAACTTTAAGCGGTTTCTAAACCACGGTCCGTGAAGTCGGAGTCGACTGTACTTGTGCCACATATCCGATAATCTCTTTCACACGTTCCTTCATTCACCGTCTCTCGCCTCTGTCCTCGTCCCTTTGGTGGTATTAAGCCTCTCGTTCTCTTCTTTCCCCCTTGATTCACTGGTGGGAAGAGGGACGAGGCTACTCCCTTGTCCACGGAGGATACTTTTGAATATTCTATCGTCCGTCGCGGCTCATCGAACGGTATTACCGATCGCCCCGTCCTCGTTGCACCCGCTGCGCAAACCAACCCTATGGTTGGCCATGTTCCGTATACGAGGCTCCTTGTCGCGCGCAGGTCGCCTGTCGTTCTCTATCGGGCCCACCAATCAGCGCGCTTGGTCCAGCGGGCCGTCGCGGGGAGAGCCGAGAGCCGACCGACTGGACTGCGCTGCGGCGAACACACGAACAGTCTGTCAGTAAAGTCCGTGGCGTGCGTTTGGCTGGCGCGCGTGCGACCCCGAATGTTTCCATGCGTGCCACGACACGGATACACGCCAGCCGATCTCTTCTTCAACGCTTATTAATATTTATAAGCGGGCCGGTTAACATTCTCAAGTGAACTCGAGTCTCGCGAGAGAACGGAAGATCGGCATTCGCGTAACCAAACGCCTGGCATCGATCCTTCCCACCGTTCGCGCGCCGGTCTCGTTGCAAGCTTAGTCGCGAGTGTACCGAGCGCGACAGCTCGCGTTCCCTTCGTTCATACAAGACACACACATTACGTACTCGAGCACGGTGGTGAAGTTAAAGACGGCGGAAAAGATGGTGCGTGGTCTGTCGCAGTGGACGAAAACGTTGAGCTTCCCGGCGAGGGTGTCCCCTCAAAGGCCTGCCAAGGAGTCGAAGGGGTTTCATGTTAGCCCCAGCGCGAGCCCCACGTCGCCACCCAGCCCGATCAACGACAACATGGACAAGACGCCGATTATTACCGACGAGGTTAGAATATCTTTTAATCTTTCCGCTTGTCCTTCCATTTTGTATCTTTTCGCGTGCATTCTTATGTACGATCGTCATACATATCTCGATTCTCGATGCGTTGATTGGGGAATAGAAAGTATCGACTACTGGTATAGTAACTAAGTATCGATTAGGTTTACGTAGATTTTGAATAATTTAATATAAAACTTGTTAGATGCTCGGTCCATCCAAGCTGCCCATTGCCCCGCGTAGATTAGCAATACTGATCTAATGAGAAAGATCGCAAAGGATTCGCGTTTGACATACCAGCGTCCGCTCGGTTCATTCCTCGAGTACATACTTACATATACTGGGGCAGAGTTTCGAGTTTATCGCGTCGTACGTGTTTCAGATAACGGTCTGTTGCTATACGCTTAAACCAGCCTACGGTTAATCGCCAGTTATACGTTTCTCGGTCCTCCATGCCAGTGTGTGTACGTAAGTACGTACCCCGTGCACGAGTCCCCATACGATTGTTTACTTTCACATTGTCGATTGTTGTGCCTCGGTAAAAAGCGCCTACAATGAACGCGGCGTGTAATTAATATTAATTAACATCAGACTCCTCTTCAATTAAAATATAACTCTCAAAGGTCGACTTTCAATTTTAAAGAGTAACGCCCCCTTGAGCTTCACTTTCAGCTTTTTCAGAGTAGCACTCTCGATTTGGAGAAACTCCTTAACTATGAACGTCCGTATGCAATAGTCGAGTTTGTACCTATTCTTTGCAACCGCCCCGAAGGAACGCGTAACTCGATCTTCATGCGAATAAAGGGAAACCGCAAAAACGGGGGGAAATCTATTATTGGACAAAACGGAAATAGGGGGTTACGTTTCGATATCGTTTACAACAAGACCATTCATGATTCTATCGCGACTTCATCCCGCACCCCTGTCGAGTATCTGCAATTGCGTATTGCCTCTTATCGAGGTAAATACATGCGTGCCGGGGCCTGTCGAACTCCGCGAGCGCTCTTGTGACTGGCAGCACAAAACATTCTATAAATCTCGGACGCCAAAAGGCTCCCTGTCCCCTTTTCATATAACGTACTTCATGGCTAAACGGTCTCCTTTGTCTCGTCGCGTTATATACATTTTCTAAACGCATTCAGCCCCAGCTGAACTCACTCAACCTTCGGCTACCGGGCAACAACTTATTCCCAGGATGCAAAACTCTCAACCCATGTTGCGTAATAACGTCCGTTCACTGTGCGTCGCTCGCCTTCTGTTACAAAAAAGTAACGCGAGACAGAAAAACCCATGTAGCCCATGGTTACGCTACGCCCAGATGTGCTGACAGACGAAACCGCTCGGCTTGTTTGCCTCGCCGTGTCTTCCCCGAAGAAAGAGTTTCTAATCTCGCCGACGGTCCACGTGATTTACGCCACGACACCAGTAAAGCGCTTTCAAATTGTTCACAGGCCCTTCTTGATCTTCGGCGACCCTTTAGTATCGATGCGTATAATATCTTACTCAGTGGCGCACTCAGGATTTAATCTTGAGGGGAGCGGTGTTGAAGGGATAAAAATATTTTGGATGCAAATTCAATAAAATTCATTAGGTGATTTTAAAAATTTATTTAAAGAATAAAATCCAGTTTTCTTTACTTTTTACGAGGCCCCTTCTTTGGGGAGTGCTAGGGCCCTTTGCCCCCCCCCCCCCATGTATGTACCAAAGGGTAGTACCCGTAAATAAATATTATATTATTATTAGGACTTGGATTGTCGTAGGAAGATTCGCTCATTTGAGCTGGATAAATTTTATATATATATATATATATATATATATATATATATATATATGAATACTTATATTCGAAAGAATTTTTACTTTCAATAGTATGATGTCCACACTTCTGCCTAAGATACTATCGCCATTAATTGTGCCTTTATTCCCCAATGCATATGTTTCGCGTGACGAAGTAAATCGAATTTATTCACGGGGTAAACGAGGGGCTCGCTAGAAGTCGCTAACAATATGTCATCGCAGTTCCCCCAGCCGTATCGGGGTGTAGTTGGGGAGTGGAGTTCATCACTTTTTGCGGTCGGTTTAATCGCGGGCCCCTTGACGACCAGTCACCAACACACGTGCGCCCCGTTTACGATTCCCTTTGTGCCAGCACGCTTTAAACCGTTGAAGCACACGCTGGCTCGTGGTGGAGTGGCGAGTTTCAGCGGGGTCCTGCGATGGGGGGTGCGTTTCTGTAAACACAGCTTCTGGGAAGATGACAGTGGCGTGGCTGCGAACGGTCGACGGCACGCGCCCCAGCCGCGAAAGCAGCAGCTTCGCTATCTGTAAACAAACCCGAGCCTACCATCCGTGTTTTGCCACGCTATACTCTACTCCTTTACGAAATACTATTCTACAGTCATCGAACATTGCGTTAAAGCCGTTAAGCTAGTGGACACAAATGACCCCCTCGGTAACAGAAACGTAGCCGCGGTTAAAGTCGCCCGGCATTCTCCTGGTGTATAAAATAAATCGCCAGCGAGAGCCGTTGGGCGGGGATGACGGAGGGCAAGAAAAGGAGCGATGAGGACTGGTCCACAGGCGGGGAAAGGCGACGGCGGAAGCGTGGGAACCGAGCGTAACAGATGGCCTCGGCCGCTTCCGAACACGCTCGGCCTCCTTCGTGCACCTCCGTGGCATCGTCTCCGCTTTCCGTTCTCGCCCGCCTGTTCCATGCAACTCGACTCTCCCTGCCATATAGATTCGTTAACCCTTCGTCCGATCGCCCTCCTCGATCCCACCATTCAGCCTCGGCTATCTAAAACCGTTCTGATTCTTAATTGACTTAGAATCGGGATTTACCTCAATGAAGAAATTCAGGTTAACGAATCCTGACGTTCCAACGCTTTCAACGTCACGCACAGGAGAGGCAGAAGCTTTAAGCGACACGTAGGAAGAGGGATTTATATAATTGACTTAGAGGTTCGATTGAGAGCAGAGAATAGGTTAAGAGGATGCGACGATGGGGGACGAAACGCCCGATTGCAAGTACGCGCGCATCGGGGCAACACGATTTAAGGATGTATCGCACCTATCTTCAAATTGGTACCAAATTGATGAAAATTTGTGAGATTGTTCTTTCTAATGTTCCTGATGTGCTCCAAAAATTTTAAACGAATTCACTAAACGGTTGCTGAGTTATAACGATTGTAATTTTTACTGATTTTACACGTACCTACTCTTATGGAAAGAGACGATCTTGACCGATAAAACAACTGAAAAAATGTTGAAGAAATGGTACCAATGTTTTCAATTTTTTTTTTACATGTAGTATATGGGTAGATGAAAATATTTGCCGAGTTTCAATTCTTTTCACTACACCGTTTTAAAGAAATAAATTATAACTTGAGAAAATTGTGAGTTCAGGGCATTTTCACTGTCAAAAGTTTAGCAAATAATGCTTGAAAAAGCATTTGTAAAGTGAAAAATATCTTTTTAAGAGTAAAAATAAGACTCCAACTGTCGTTCGAGTTCCTTACATCTAGATTTACTATGCGTAAGATGTAGATATTCAAGTATTTCAAATTTCATTTACTTTTGTCTAATATTGTACGTCCGATACATCCTTAACTCGGCGACGCACCGGTAGGGTCTCAGGAAACGGAGTCACGCTTCGGAAGCGTTTTAAGGGCACTCGTGCAATTGTGCCATTAGCTGAGTCAGGCGCACGCACTAGATATCGAAGCGTTATTCGATTGTAGCTTACCTGGACGAAGATTGGAACACCGGGAATCCTGTATTTGGAACGTCGTCGTACGTAGAAGTATTCTATTCGAACGAGACCGTCGACGTTCCGACGAGCTTATAATCAGATAGCCGCTGGAGTTCTGCGAATCGAGGAACGACGATATTGCAGAAAATCGTTGCAGGAAGTGTCGCGGTCGCAGCGGCTGTACAATCTTCAGGAAATAGCACGCATAGTCAGCGTGCCCGTTGTGTCACATCGGTTATCTCCGCTGTGCAGTGGTTCTCTGCACCGAGCTTGACAGAATGAAAGATAATGGTGCTTTGATTTGTTTATTAAAGAATGTGTTCCGCTTAATAATTGAATACGCGATCTTGAATTACAGCGTGAAACGTAAGAAGTACTCTAACTCCACGCTCAGCTGCCACGACCACCTGTTTGCGCAGCGTGGATTCACTCGAATTAGAATGCGATTTAGTGCAGGGAAATAAACATGATAGTAATTAGCAAGTTAGCATATATTTGCTTCAACTAATGCACTTTGCTCCGCTGTCGTTAAAAGGGCACAGTTATGTCATGAAGCAGATGACATTCGCGTAGAAAAATGCAGTCGAATTGAGGATAGATTCGATTCGCTTCGTGCAACGACCCAGCGACGTAACGCGCGCGCATCCCCGCCGCGCAGCACATGGCCAGGCAACAGGGTGGCGGGAAAGTATTGTCGCCGAGTTTATCGCGTGTATGTCTCAGTATTTCCGAGACACATAGAAATAACGAAGTGGGGAATTTATTAATTGATACATTCCTGGAGTTTTCAAAGACTTGTAAACTAATTGCCCCGGGGTGTTCCCCGAGAACGTGACCGAATTAGATCGTCGATGACTTAAGGACCGCTACGTTTCAGCCGCTGCTCATTAAGCCACGCGTAGTTACATGTGACCCCCGCCGAGGAATGCGAGATAACGCACGGATGCTCACGAGCCCGTCGGTAATTGCGGCGTGTTAATTTAAAAACTGACTCCGCCCCCCTTCCCATGGGGGTCACCGCGCCTTCAACGTGGCCGGAAGTCCTGCGGTGTTTGTTGTTCCTCCGCGCATTGTTCCCCGACCGTGCATTCCGCCGTAATGAACTCCTTCGGCTCGCCAGTAGAAATAGGCGAGCGATAGCCATCGCTGGTGATAGGAATTACGATCTAATAAATTCGAGAACAAATGTATTTCTACGTTACAATGGCCATGTGTACTTTGGACCGGCAGATCACTCTGGAAGCTCTAAATATTTTATCCTGAAAATACCGGTGGCCCAGAGAAATTAAGATTACATAATGCTAGTTTGATTCGGAGATACGGTCACTGTTTTGCAACTGTTGAGAAATTGCAACGTTTATTTCGATAAGAAGGTAATCGTAAATATTAGTAAAGATCTGAGTTCAGATAAGCGATAGAGTAATCTGTGTTGATAGTATGTGTTATCTTGTTTGTTTATTCACGCAAAGAGAGCAGTCTTCGATATCCTTAACTCGGCCCCATTAACACGGAGATTACATGTTTGCTTTTCTGTGTAAGATTACGTGTAAGACAATAATTATGGATCACCCCTCGGGGTGAAATCGGAGGATGCCAGATGTCCGACGATCCTACCAGAATTTTTGTCGAAGCTTGTAGATCCTTCTTGTTTGATAAGATAGGACGAAGGAGTGCATGAAGAGATAAAAGGCTATCGGTGGTGTTTTTACTCGGAAACCTATCGTATGAGGTGCCTGGAACAGCCGAAACATGTATCCAGCCACTGTAAGCCATATTTCAGGCAAATTTATACTAGAACGCACGATTCATTTGGATTCCAAGTAAATACAGGAAATTTGACTAGATTATTCACTGCGTTCAAATGTTTATTTCCGTGGAAAAGTGTGAACCATTGGTAAGTATCGTCGAAGGAGATTAATTTCCATCCACAAGAAGCGTTCTCCGCCTCGACCGAAGTATTTCAAACGTCGTTCGGCTATTGGAACGCGATCCGCTTGAAATTAAAATGGTCTCGTTGAAATTCCAGCCGCTCCTGCCTGCACTGGTCGTGAACTCTGAAACCTCTGCATCAGAAATTGTAGAGAAAATATTGTGGTCTTATTCCTCCTCCCCCAACAGAAATTTTTCTCTCAACCCTCTCATCATCCCCTTGAGAGTCTAAGAACAATAAATATTAAAAATATATACTATATTTTTAAAAATTCTTCATAAAAGCAAAATAGCAAGGAAAACAGTCCAAGTCTGAGAACGTTAGTGTTAGAGTTAAAAAAATGGGGTTTCGTGTGAAATTCTCGGGTCACGGCGGACGTTACTTCGAAATCCAAGCGAGAAACCCCGTCTTCAGGATCGCATGTAGCCGACAGGAAGTTTTCCTTTCGCACGCGATCGTCCACCGTCTTCCTCCAGCCAGTTCCCGATCGACTTCTACTAAACAGCGCCGTGGCAACGGAGAAGTTTGAAAACGACGAAAGGATCCGTAATATCTAAGCGACCTTACACGTTCCTTGGTCACGAAGCAGGAAAGTTATACCTTGTAATTCCAACGCATCCTTCAAAAAGAGGTTTAGGTATACTATAATCACTTCCTAGTTGTCTCTTCGCTTTTCGAGCGATGCAATTTTCTTTAGAAAAGTCGTTTCTACCTAAACTTCAAGTTTGTAAAAAATTGTACGAGATTCTCTGGCTGTAGCACAAATGTAGGAAAATGAAATTCTTTGGGCCTCGGTTTTATAAAGATTTTGGTGAATTTAGTGAGAAGCGAAATTTCGAAATTAAATGTAGCAATGAAATTTGGTGTGATACTCGAAACGGATCAGCGGTTAAGTACGGATATATGGTAATCCGTGGTCATCGACTCGTCAAGGTCGCGCGGTTGGAACGCCGGCGAAGAAATTCGTCCGTTGGATATTCGGCTGTGTAACCGTCACGTTCGTGCATCGCTAATATCGGCTATCGAGGATTTTTCGAATACCGGGTCCTCTCGTCAGACTGCTTTCCGTTTCATTAAAATACCGTGGACCTCTCGATCTGCCCCTCGACGCTCTTTTAAAACGCCAGAAAATCTCTCCAACATAATGTCGGTTTTTCTCCCAAATCAAATCTCGTTTAACCTTAAAAGTTACTTCAACGATTCGATCGCTTCTTTCAAGGTTTCTAGAGCAGACTTGAGACGAGGTCTCGAGGGCCACTGTAAAAGTCTAACCTCGTGCATAATCTCAACAACTCGGGTAACTCCCCGCCTTCTTCACCTTCGCAAAAGAATAGTCACGCAGATTTAACCCTTAGTATCATAGTGTAACACCCGTGTTACACGAATTCAAAAAATTATGCACGCCATTTCGGGTCTTTTTCATGAACTTTAAAGCGTTACTTTACTATTACCATATGTAAGAAGTGTCCTTAGGGCAGAAATACATCCGTAGAAATTCTACTGTGATACACTGTCTCGTATTATTGATTGCAACTCTTAATTTCGCCAGGACCACTGAAAATACCATGTGAATGCTAATTTTTCTCTAAATTATTTCGGATTTCCTTTGTGAATAAATTTGATGTCGAACATAATAATGTATGTAACACTAGTGTAACATTCTGCAAAACAGAGTATTGGCTTAACATTATAATACATAGGTATCTGTATGCATGATTTAACACTGGCGTTATATCCATATTTTTTCATTTATTCAAAAAATTGTTACACTAGGATTTTTTTGCTTATTTTTACGATGAAGTGTGGACAAAAATGGACCGATAAGAATTTTTCTGGGTAAAATAAAAATATCATGATACTAAGGGTTAACGCATCGGAGTATTCCCAAATTCCATCCAACCTCCCTGCGACCACCCAGGTTAGAGAATTCCAGTGACACCGCATAATACGAGGAGGTGATGGTCGTCTTCGAGCATAAGTGGAACGTGTGCGCGAACATCGTGTCCGTTATTTCGCCCTGACGTCACGTCGACTTGTAACCGCCTGTAACAGCGCCTGAACAGAAACAACCCGTGATGTCAGCTCCGTCGATGCTCCATGCTGGTATTCTAATCGATATTAGCAAAGTTTTCGCGGAAAAGAACTCATCCACATTGCTACCTGACAATTTTCTACTTCCTACTAACCTGAAGTACATACACCTACGCTCGAACACTGCACCGATCTTCGGTCTCTCGCGTGGCACACCATCCCGTCGAACTTTCGAACTTACGTAACCGGTGTATTCGTTAATAATACAATTTTCCATTGCCACAGCCTGGCGAGGGAGAAAGCAAACGATCTCGTTTTGACGGTATTACGGAACTCGCAGAGTCGTTGCCCCCCCCCCCCCCCCCCTCCTCCGACTTAATTGGACGCTCTTTGTTTTAATTAATTCCGCGGCAGCCCGTCTTCCTTTCAATTGTTACGCGCGCTCGTTCGAACTCCCCAGCTTGACGAATCCACGTAGGTGTCTAACAGTATCCTTGCACCAATTAGCGCCCGATTCGCCAAGTTCATTGCTAGCGCAGAGACAGTAACTAATAACTCACCTACCATCAGCATTGCACTTTCAACTCTCGCCAATCGGTGCACAAGATTTGAAACGCTGCTGGAACGCCTCGCATACCATCAGAATTAGTTGAGTTCCGCGAAAAGAAACCTGTAACGGAACCCCTCGAGATGGCAAGCCGAGGGAAGCGGAGGCGATAGATGGAGGTCGGATCGCGCGACCAGTGCAAGTGTATTTTTTATTCCCGCGGGTGTCTCGCGGCGACCGCGGTGCGTTCTTGTCCCTCCTGTTGCGCCTCCTCTTCTTCTTTTTTCGCAATCTCGAAACTGAAGAGGTAGGTCTGTCTCTTCCATTCCAGGCGGTTGTTTATATCACGGCTGGGCTGGTTGCGTTAGGTTCCTCGACCTTGCCGGTCGTGCAGGTTTCGACTCGCAGCCACCTTTCCAGTCGCGTCCCGCTCTCGCTCTCGCTCTCTCTCTCTCTCTCTCTCTCTCTCTCTCTCTCTCTCCCTCTCTGCGTGGACGCCGAGCCTGCCTGTGTGCAACGAAAATACACGCGCGCGCGACAGCCTCGTGGTTGCGCGTCTTTAAGGGGACTTCCTCGTCCTCGATTTCCATCGATCGCTCTGGGAACTCGGCACTCTTCTTGGGCTAATTACACTGGTCCCTGGCTGGGAAACTTCCCCGCGGATTTTTGATGGCTTCCCGATTTCTGTGCCCCTTACAATTATTTAAGCGGCACTGTGCAGAGGTAGCAGAATTTAGTTGACCTCGATCATGGAAATCGGATTTTATAAACGTGGATGGTGATGATTTGTGATAAATAGAACTTTCTCGGTAAAAGTTTTCACTTGGTAGAGGATGCTTCGGACGAAGCTGCGGGATGGTAATCTGTCAGGAGGCTTTGAGGGAACGACTGGGCTGTTCGACCACGCCCTACCCCATTAGAGGGTTAATAGAGCGACATTTCCGTGGATTATTTAGTTGCTCACTGTGATCACAATGGGGGATTGCCCACTCAATGACTGTATCGCTCAGTAAAGTATGCAACGCATAAACTGTATTCTACATGACTTAATATCCACATATGTTACTCGCTATGTCTTTCATTCTTGGTGCTGAACTTGGCAATTATGTGGAAAAGAAGCTCTTCATTTGTGCCTGCAAATAAATAAAAATATACCTAGGTAGCACGAAATGCTCCATACTTTTTTTTTTTAATGCGAGTGCAACTAACTTCTTGACTCTCCCTCGTATTTTAGAATACTCCATTCTCACGGACTCTTTATTTTAAAAATAATAATTACAATGATCTAGCAGCGTGTCCTTATCCTCCACCCCACAAGTTTTATCGGTCAAAGAAATTTATCCCTTCGTCCAAGGAAGAGGGTGTGTCATAAATAGAAGTAATAATTATTCCCAAGGCAGGGCGCGTAACACGTCGACGTGTATTCCCGTTTTCGCCTCCCGCATGGTTCTCAGTACGGGGCGCCTCCTGCATCAGGGTTATTATTGAACTCGCTATTTCCGAAATTCGTCACGAACTCTGGTCGCCGCGTTCTTCCTGGAACCGGCGACGTGGCAGGGAAATTCTAGAAGGATTGGAATGCTGTGTGTTCGACAGTACGCGCACATGGTGCCCCTTCCCCGAGGTAACCCTCCGCAGCCACTGATTTAGATTTATTAGGGGGAGCACGGTGCACCTTCCCCCGTTTATTTTCGTATTTATTCTTGGTGCGTTTCATTGCTTGCCTACTCCCGAGCAAATTGTCTAACTGCTCGTTAAACTATTGGGCCATTTACATAACGATCTTGGTTCTGAGAAGTCTTTGAGGCACCTGAGGTATTGGCGGAGAGTAGTCACTAAATTTTGATTTACTGGTTGGGTAGATTGACGAACTGCGTGGGGAGGGTAGCCGAGTGTTGTATTTAGTAGACTACAAATTTAGGAAAATAATTAAATTTCAAGTAGATTATTTTTTCCAATATTTTTGTAGATGTTATAAAGTGAGTTAAGGGTTTATTTCTAAATTGCATCAAGTTAGAATCAAGTTCAATAGTGTTAGAAATAATTGTAGACGCTAATGTGTGTGGAGGGCATCTGGAAAAGATTCTATTAGGATTCCTGCATTTCAACGCGTTCTCCATTTCGCTGTACGAACAGTGGGAACCTTTATCGACAGATTCCATCTTCCATTCTATTTAAATACCCCATTAAAAGCATTTCAACAAGAGTTACTGGTAAAACGAGGCTCTAGCCACATGGTAATGAGGGATTGGGTAACCGATCGCATTGTTTCGAACTCCATTCTGAATTCCCAATGCGTTTTGTATACAGGCGACGTTTCCGGAGAAAGTTCAGCTTGTGTGAACTAGACCCAGTGAACTTTGACAGTCGATGGTTCAACAAACAATTTCCAATTGCTATCGTTTCGATTACTACGCTTGCATAAGAGGATTCAAACTGAAATAGTCGACAAACAGATTTCAGAAGTAGGATCGCCACCAGTACTTTAAAATAAAGTATCTCACGTTATTACACGCAATGTACTCTATACTTTTGACTAACAATAAAGTATGCGAAAATGCTTTATTTCATGAAATTATATTACGCGAAACGTAACGCAATATTATTGTACGTAGTTCCCAAACGTACACGAAGCATAATAATCTCAAAGTAATTTCTTATCCTCTGCTTGTTCCTGTCACCTCAGCATTTACTGAGAAAGTTTTCTCCGCCATGAATGTGAAGCAGCAGGTTGAGAGAAACAAGGCCTCTCTTGAATTATTTATTTATTTTAATCTGAATATTGAGTGCAATAATGCCATTGAGTTATTTAAAAATGATAAAACGTAAAGAATATGTTTGGAAGAAATAGAAACTAATAAGATTAAAATGAGCTTTGTCTTTTCGAGCGTACATTTTTTTATACTCCACGAAAGCAAATTTACGTTGTTTTCTTGTGAAAAAAAGGTGGCAACCCTATTCAGAAGCCTCGATTAACCAACAAGTTTTACTTCGACTATTACATCTCATCACGTTATTTCTTAAAGTACCAAAACCACGCAAGCAAACATAAATCAATCTTACTTGAAAACTATCAGGGAGAGGGTTCATAGCGAAGTGAAATTTGAGTTGGTGGGCCTCGTAGTCGAGGCAGCGTGGCCTGTGTGCTCATCGTTGAAAATTAATTAGCATAGTTCAAGTCCCAGTGGCTGGAATCGGGGAGACAAGTGTGCTGCAGAGCTAAGTCTCGTGGATATACCTGCCCTGGTAACGACTACCTGTTACCCAATTAATCGCTACCCACGTTCTAAGAGGTCCAGTTGCTAGCAAGCCGCAATAGTGGGGAAAAGCGATTCACTGTAGCTAGAAGGAAGCTGGAGACAATCGTTCCTCGACTCGTCGTACGTGGCTCAATCGCCGATCGAAGTCGTTGATCGATTTCTCTTCTTCGTTCGCGTGCGTGGCCACTGCATGGTATAAATAATCGACAGGGACAGCGGTATATCTAAGCTTCTTGCTTTTCCGAAGGAACTGGGTGATAAGATCTCGTCTGTTTTCATCTGCTGCAGAATTTCCAAGACCTGGAGGCAGAAAAGGCAATAATGGGCTCTATAGTGTACTGCATACACCACAAGGACGGCTGCAAGTGGTCTGACGAACTTAGAAAGTTGAAGGTGGGTAGTGTTGTATTTAATTAGCTGATGAATTAATTAGAAGATCGATTAGATAAATAACTCTATTATACGTGCCAGTACGCTGTGCGAAATTACAGCTGTTTATGTAAAAGATGCGTACCCTGGCTACATAAGAGAAATGGCGGTTTTCCTGTTACAGGCACACCTGAATACCTGCAAGCACGATGCAGTGCCCTGCAGCAACAAGTGCGGCGCGATGATTCCGCGTGTGCTGATGGAGGACCATTTGAAGTACACTTGCGCTCAGCGTAGAGCACGTTGCGACTTCTGTGCCAAAGAATTCACCGGTCACACGCTCGAGGTAACTGCCTGCCGCATTAATTACAGAATGAAACGGGTGCCAGCTGTTAACTGTACAACCAGGAGCGAGTAGAAGTGTAATCGAAGTTAAATCTCTGGAATTCTTCAGCCTTCATTGCCGTGCCTGTTCTTGTAAATTTTCCTACAGAAATCTAAATCACATTTCAATTTAATTCCACGAGAAGAAGTTCATAGAAATACCTGGCAGCAGTCTAATAGCTTGGTACTCGAGTACCATTTTAATACAAGACGGATTAAGACGATGATAATACGGGTCAGAAGGGGATAATGATGAACAGACACTGTGGGTGGCGATTCTAATTTAGTTGCTAATGTCCCCATTCGTCTTCCTCAGAAACACACGGGCACGTGTGGCTACGAGCCGCTCTACTGCGAGAACAAATGCGGCATGAAGGTGCAGCGAAGGCATCTCAGCCAGCACAAGCTGGGCGAGTGCGCGAAGAGGCTGGTGGCCTGCCGTTACTGCAACAAAGAGTTTGTTTTTGACACGCTCGGCGCCCACCACGCCAAGTGCGGCCGCTTTCCAGTCGCTTGTCCTCACCGCTGTGAAACTGCCGTCCTGCCGCGGGAGGACCTGGAAGTCCACTTGAAAGACCACTGCACCACGCACCTTCTCTCCTGTACTTTCAAAGATGCCGGCTGTCGCTTCAAGGTACGCTGAAAAATTGCCCGAGACTTGGTACTCCCCTTATTTCCGACATTTAGTAACGCCGTGCTTTCTCTTACAGGGTAACAGGTTCTCGTTGGACAAACACCTGGAGGAATCAGCGAAGATGCACTTGAGCCTGATGTGCAGCGTGGTGACGAAGCAGCAGCATCAGATAACCAGCCTCAAATCCGCCATCAGCAAATTGTCGTTAAATTACACGGGCACGCTTATCTGGAAGATCACAGATTACAGTGCGAAAATGTCCGAGGCCAAGGCCAAGGAGGGGGTGGAACTGGTCAGCCCTCCTTTCTACACTAGTCAATATGGTTACAAGCTACAGGTACCGTGTACTAATCCTTAACTCAGCGTTTCCCAACACTTTTTGAGTCGCGATCTCCTTTAATAATACTCGAATAACCCGCGACCCCCCATATAAGGTAGAGAAAACACATTAAAAATAGGTACTTCAGAATATAATTCTAGCTTAATAATTAAAATAAATAAGTGCTAAAGATCGCCAATTAAAAATAACCCGGCGACCCTCCAGAAAACACTTCGCGACCCACAGGTTTGGGAATCACTGCCTTAACTTATTCTATTTATTAATGTACAATTATCTTAACGCATGTTCTGTTTTTAGGCGTCAGTTTTCTTAAATGGAAACGGTACCGGCGAAGGAAGCCACATCTCCATATACATAAAGATCCTTCCCGGGGAGTACGACGCTCTGTTGCGATGGCCGTTCTCTCACAGCGTGTCCTTCACCATATTCGACCAAACGGTGGTGGCGGAGAAGGCGTGTAATATCGTCGAGAGTTTCATACCGGATCCGACATGGAAGAACTTCCAGAGGCCCAGTCGCGAGCCCGATTCCCTCGGCTTCGGCTTCCCTCGATTCGTTTCCCACGAGATGGTAAAGAAACGGCACTTCGTAAAAGACAACACCATGTTCATTCGAGTAAAGGTCGATCCTAGTAAAATCGTGGCCGTCTGAAATGCTGGCCGAATCGTTCTGCAACGTTGTACCATAGTAACTCAACTACTATCGATTTACGCGCGAGCACGCTACGCTGGTGGCCCCCGCACGCGCATCTCTCTTATGTTACACGTAATGTCAGTCCAGTAAATGATATTTATTAACGCCGGCCGTGTACTTGGCGTGACAGTGCGGGGTACTTTACATACAGGGCACATGGGTACTTAACATTGCGTCTCGCTTTCGAAGTATACCATAGTAAAGCTAAGAGTACTGCTGAACACTTTAGAAGGTAATAGCAATTTCCAAATGAATGCCGGTCAAGGGGTACTGTGCGAATCTGTCCGCGTCATCTAGCAGGAACTTTTGTATCTTCTTTTTCATCGATCAACGGTACCCAATTACTCTTATCGCTCGTATTGCAAGTTTCCATTCCTCGTAGCGTGACGATAAACCTTCGCCAGGCGCTTAACGTCGTTCTAGGATCGACTGAAATCAACGAACGGACGATCGATTCTCGGCGCCAGAGCGTGTCGGGCAGCGTTAAGTTTGCTGAGACGATTTACCCTTAAGAATTCAAATCAAAGATTATTAAAGGACTGTGTACTATAAGCTTAAGGAATGTAAATATTGTGAAAAAAAAAAATGAACGAGTATTGCGGGGAGAGTGAGTAATTAGCTGAAGAAACAGATATACCAATGTAAATACGCATTTACTACACTTGTTTAGTGATAACGAGAAATTGTGATTGAGATGCTAGTGACTGTATGTAATGATTTAAGCGTAAGGAAATAATAAAACTATTATATCGCATTCATACATTTTATATCACAAAGACTTCACTTTTTCACCTATCTATTACAGGTTAATAACAGACACGCTTCGTCAGTATATATATTTACAATCTAAAGATCATGATCATCCGAACGAAGATAATGGTACGCATAAGTGTCACTTTCATTGCGAGGGTTCCGGATGCTGAGACTGATCCTCCGTTCCCATCTAGAGAAACAAGATTTACATTTACTTGATGAATAGATAGCAAGCTTACAATTAACAGTTACATTGCTTCGAAACACACGTACATCCCGAAGCCTCAGCATTTGATCCAAGGCGTGAGGCAATAAGGGGCGGATGCTGTTGATCTCCATAGCAGTCAGATGATCCAGTTTAGCGTGCATACTTTCACTCTTCACGAATGCCACCACAGATGTACGTAGCTTGGACATCCTTATATCCCAGATATCCTGTAATCGAAAAGCCTTAGCACAAGTAGAATGCGAACACCTGAGATCTCACCTTCACGGCAGTCCTTATTTTATCTGCGTCCGGCATGTCGTCGCTTGCCGCGTTCAACAAAACTTGCGCCTCGTCTATGTAATGATTGCTAGGCATCTTCGTGAACAATCTGGAAGAGAGGCAAATTTTTGGTCAGACGAGAGGGCACAGAGGAAGGAAACTTTAACTGACTTTGACAATTTCTCCTCTTCCTTCGCCTCGTTCAAGCTGTCAACGTTCATCCACTCTTGGTTAACGATTCGACATTTCTGTTGCTGCTTCAAGTTCACTGCCACCCAGATGGGGACTTTGACAGGTAGGCCGGCTCGAAAGGGGCCAATCGAGCCCGAGATCAAGTGGATCGTGTCGAAACTGAAATTTGGTACGATAGTCACCAATTCTTTTTCACCGAAGAACTCCACTTCGCTGGGATCCATTTCTAATAAACCACTTCTGTTTCAGGCGGATGTTACGCGAGGAAGCTTAACATTTTTAATACAACTTCGCTTGGGAACGCGGCTGGCACGATGGATAGAGAAATTGGCGGGAAACTGGCGCTCTGCTATGTTCGAAACGCTACCTGTTGCTGGATATATAAACTTTGAACGCGTCCAAGGCGCAGGCGTGATTCTCAAACGATTTATCGAAGATCGAAGATCGAATCAGTTTTGCAACGAACTTTTGCTGAGCTTGCAAGATGGTTATTAGAAGCAGTGTTCTTTTGGAAAGGGAAGGAATATTTCGCGTGAAAGAAAGTGGTGATTCGGGGGAAGATGTCTCCGAAGCCGAGGGAAATACTTCTATTTGTAAGTGAAGCTCTATTCCTTTCCGTAAATTTTGTTATTAGAGATAGATTAATAGGTAGGGATTTAGGGACGCTTCGTTTGAAGTATTTGACGATCGTTTTAATGACATTTATTTCGTCTGACGTGTAATATACAGAATACGGAATGAACGCTAACATGTAGACCTTACACTTTGAGTTTTCGAAGGTTCAAATATCGATCTATAATCTTACAATTAATTCTTCGTTTTAAATTTATGAATTACACGTGTGCGGAGACGTTGTTTCTCGTCATGTCGGCACAGATATGTTACATCCTCGCGAAGTATTTAAATTCATATTCCTATTCGCAGTCTTGGATACAGCAATCCTTTACTATTCAGTTGTTGAGAATTCTAGGCGTCAGTATTCCTACTACAAGCTACACCTAGAGGATAATAAAATAACGTATAATAATTTAACAGCAATGCTCGCGATTAGCATCGAGTATTAACATCAGGCCTCCAAATATCATACATCGAATTACGGTACTAACACCGATTACGAATCTCCACTGGTGACTTATCTGCCTCAACACTAACTTATTAACGACCGTGGAAGTACCATCGATCGACCTTGCGGTTTGAATCCAATCGATGTGCCATTAATTTTAGAAATGTCGATCTATTCGAATTGGGAAAGCTCGTCAACCCTTTTCTTTACTTTCTATCGATTCCTCGGCCATCGTGTCGGTCATAGAATTCACATGGTTCACGTCCACCTCGATAACAAATATCGACGCAGGCGGGGTCTCCTCCACTCGATCATCTTCCGCCGGTAAAAGCGGTGTCAGAGTCTTGTACGTTTGCAGTTCCATAGAGGACACGCTAGAGGGTACCCTAGACTCCTCGATTCGATTGTCGTTAAAAGTTTCACTCTCCCCGTGGTAATGCTCGTTGCTTCTTTGACTCACGTTGTCATTCACGCTGCCATCCACTTCCTGTTTGTCGTTCTCCGACGAACTCGACGCGTTAATGCTATCCGCCTCTTTCTCTCGGATCGAGATATTGCGACTCGCGAATCCTTTCGATCTGACGTCAGTCACCTGGATTTAGAATGCACATTATTGCTCGAACCGTCTAGTTGTACAGAAGATAAGATTAGATATATCTCCAGTAAATAGTGGGGATTCTCTGATAAAATCGCCCTTATTTATGAGAAAGCAACGACTGCACCTGTTGGGTATCGATCGGGGCTGTTTATTAGGTACGTATTATCAGAATTACACGACAGTGAAAGTCTCTCCAACACAAAAAGAATGACCAAAGGTATCAGTCCGAAAGCAATACCACTTTAAAACGACCCACAGATGAAATCGTCCGGAAAGAACCATTAGAATCTCACCTGACGTAGTAAGCTCGATCTCTGGCCCCTAGCCGAGGCCAAGCCAGCTGCTTGCCTCTGTAGTTGCCTCTGGGAACCAACCAAGGACCCGCGATCGTGTATCACGCTGACCATGCTTGCTTTTACGTCGCTGTGCGGAAAGAGGAGCCTCCACATGAAGTTCTTTAAGGCGGCGCGGAAGTCCTTGAGGTGGTAAGCGTAGAGCAACGGGTTGCCGGCCGAGTTGAGGTGCGACAGGATGATACAGAAGTTCATGAGGACGTCGTTCACCTTGCACCGCGGGCAGAACGCCATCACGCAGTTGATGGTGTACAGGGGGAACCAGCAGATGATGAAAAAGGCCACGATCCTCGAAAGATTCTGCGTGGCCTTCACTTCCCGCTTCCTAGCCGCGCCGAGCAGGCGCAGCATCGTCCCTGTAGTCTGATTCCCATTCCGACGGCCTGGATTCATCGTCACTATTTGCTGTAACTGCGAATTTGTTGCGATTATTGTTCGAAGCGAGCAAGATGACGCGTTTCCCGAGGGAGAATTAGATTTTTACTTGTACACGTGTGTCTTAATGTGGAGGCTGAAAAGAATGGTTTGTTCCTCGAGCAATTCAAGGGGTCATTACTCGGGGCAAATTGTTTTGGAAGAATCTTCCTAACTTTGGATATAATTGGAGAGGAGCAACGAGCTTAATTTCGTTGATCGAAGGAGGGAAATTTTTAGAGCTGGCGATTATTATCGCGCGATCCCTATTAATTCCTTGTCTTGTTTACATATCGCGCGTATACACACGCCGTGTCAGTATACATATTTACGGCGACAGTGGCTGACCTGTTTTACGACCACTCTGTATATATGGGCGTAGAAGGCTGCAATTAATAGCGCTGGAAAGATGATCGTGGCGAAGTAGAGGAACACCAGGTAATCGTAATCCATCACCTCGGTGAAGATGCATTTCTCGTTGGACTTCTTGCCTGCGTTCCAGCCCAACAGAGGCAGGAAGCCGACCAGTGTGCCAGCGATCCAGCACACGCAGATTATACCTGAAAAAGTATCAATGAATTCCTATAGAACTCCACGTGTAATAAACTCGGAAGCAACTTCTCTTATATTTAATTATGATCCTATCCAAACACTATATTTTATTTTCGTTCCCCATAATTTTCATACCACACGCGCGTTTTATTTATAATTCTGTTATGTATACACGGTGTCCCAGAACGTTGCCACCTGAGCCTTCTCCTTAAATTCCCCACTGCTGAAGTCATATTTCCGGAACAAGGGAAGCCACATTTTCATGGAAACTGGAGATCTGCATGGAACAAGCACGTTTCGGATGAAGGACCGGGAACTCGGTCAAAGGATCCACGGATAGTAGCCCACGTGAACGCGAACAATATCGATTGCCCAGGCGGGTAATAAACGCGCCTTTTTCCGCCCGCTTGCGAGATGCTATCAGTTGGCGGGGGTCGTAATTAAAATCACTCACTGCCACAAACAGGCGAAACGCTTGAATTAATCACGCGGAATGAGGAACGCCTAACTGGGCCATTAATTCTTTCGCCGACCGTCTTCGATTCCATAATGGCCGAAGGGGGGGGGGGGTCCAAAGCGGACGACATAAATTGCGCGCCGTCCATCTCGTTCCGTTGGAAAGGAACTTTAATAACGCTGCGCGAACAGCGTTGCTTGATCGTTGAAATTTTTAACGCCCCCCCCCCCTTGCCACGTCAACACCCCAGGATGAATGTCCCAGCAGTTTCAAAGGAACATACTTGCAGATCTCATATTTCCTTATTTTACGTACGCCTTCCCACGAGCGTGCAACAGGCAGGCGCGAAGACGCGATTGCCACCGATTTCGCGGAAAGGTGAAATGAAAGAAAGTCCCTCGGGAAATCGAATGGATGTAGAATATTGTGCACGCGTTCGCGATGACATTATTTAGGAGCGTATCGAATGGGAATTGGAGTTTGCTAGATTCCCTTAGTAATTACTTAGCCATCGTGCGTGATATTCGTTACGGTAAATCGATACTATTACGCGTTCGAGTAACTGAGCACTGTGTATTGGAAAGATTGTATAATATCTGTTTGAAGTCTGTACTTCTGGAAATTATCACGATCGTAACGTCTGAGGAAGTGTAAAGGAATTTGAGAATAATTATTGAGGCATTGAGAGCAAAAACGGACGTTGAAAAAAAATTAACTTTTTATTTTATATGATTAGTACAGACCATTAGTGCTACTAACTCCATTTCGCAAAGAAATGTAGGTTAGTCCGTTTTTTTTTATCTCAGAAGGGAACATCCCGAACCCGAAAATTCAAAAAATTCTAAAACTTTGTGAATATGTAGGGAATTTCTTTCTGATTACAACGCAATTTTTGTTTGCTGCCCAAATTCACTCTAAGGTGCTATAATTGGCCCCTGAAAATCCGGTTATTTTCCGATTTTGTGTTATAACTCGTGAACTGTAAAATAATATTTTTACCAAATGATAGATCTAATTAAAAGAAGTAATTTTGTCTTAAAACTTTTTTTCTATCTCTTACAGTTCGCGTGTTAGAACACAAAATAGGAAAATAGCCGAATTTTCAGGGATTAATTTCACCCCCTTCGAGTGAATTTGGGCAGCAAACAAAAATTGCGTTGTAATCAAGAGGAAATCCCCTACATATTCACAAAGTTTCAGAATTTTTTGAATTTTCGGCTTCGGGATCTTCCCTTGTCAGTGCCTCAGTTAGTAGACGAAGTCCTGGAGAACCTTGGAAGAATTACACAGATTCATCGTTGGGTTTGCTAAAGTGTCAGGATAAAGGAAATTAGGTTCCCTTGAAACGTCTTATGAATCGGGAACACGCACCACCTGTTGCCACTGCAAGTGCATTGAGTCGCGATGCATCGCTTCAGGTTCCTGGCAAAGTTATGATCTTAAGGTTGGTGTGGTTGCATGTGGTGCAACACTGCTCTCGAATAGAGGAGAGCTAGAGCAGGCAACAATGACACTTCTGATATTATATCTACACAATGTCGCCTAATCAGCAGTGACATGGCTTGATACCGTGCACAGTGGTATGAACCAGAACGTGATAGACATACATTACGTGTGCGCTTCAAATGTTCAAATAGAGGCAAATTAGTCTACTGACTACGTGCTCTATCATTCTGGGCTAGATTATAATTTACACTTATTATAATAAGTGATAATAAATACACGATTATAATTTATTCATTAACCTATGAACACTATAGGACATTGAAAGTAACGTTTGATTTTCAAGTGTCCTTCGCACCACCTCCAATCAATATCCACCTCCATACTAGACACTTCCCAGATAAAAAGTTCGTCCATCTGACTTTGAATTTTGAAGCTGGAATTGTCCCGTACACCAGCCATTGTTTTCTGTTCTTCCATGTTTTGTGTATATTAAACATTTTGTCACTCGAGTGCAGTACTTACTAGTCGTGACACACGATCGCGATGGATAATATACCTCGAGGCTCGATTCTCGCGTGTAACAGGTGCCTCCGCGCAAACAATTTCGAAAATTATAATCGCGCGCGCCCCCCCGTGTCCATATTGTTTAACGAATGCTTAATTAAACGGTTGCACGCGGCATGGAGAACGCTTCTGGGAAGGAACGAATTTAATTGGATCGTCGTATTGCGTAACGTTCGTTATCACGATAACAATTACTCAATTTGCAGCTCGATTCTTCGAACTTTCAGCCCGCCTGACCATTTGCTGGCCTATACTACTGGCGTTGATTTCATAAGGTGCGTTCGCCTCTCCCTCGCGCACTGCCTTAGGCGTCGCGAACTTTTATCGATATTCAGTGCTTAATTGAAGGGAATACAGTCTCCGGTTATTAAAGAACAAGGTGGAATGTTTGCAAAGAGGATATGAACGCGAGAAAATTGCTCCAATTATCCCGTAGCAAGGTTTCACTTCCCTTCCACACAATGGAACTCGTGGAGATTTAATTCACGCAATCTCAGGACTCTAAAACTTTATAATCTACATTGTTCAAGTTAATCTCGTCCGTTCTATATTCTCCTTTACTTACAAAAGGAGGACTCCTTGCAGCCCCATTGAACCTACTCGACTCATACAACTTCCTTCCCCCAAAACAAAGTAATTCACCACAAATCTACCACCACCTTATCAAATTATTCGCGCACCACATCTCCGAAATCCAAAGAAACTACTTTACTCAGTCTAGGCACCCAGGCCCAGCTCCAGCCTTTCTTGCATCCTAGGCGAGCTCGCCAAATTGCGCCCTTTAATTATAATACATTTACTTGAGCTTTTTGATGACCTTACTCTGAATTCTTATTCGTAGCTTAAAACATTTATAGTACAACTTATAATATTTCATTTAAAACTTTATTTTAAAAATGCCTTGTCAATTTTCCGCCCTAGGCAGCCTGCCTAGTTTTGCCTATATAGTGACGCCTAGGGTTTATACGAAAACCGACTTTTGAAAAAACCGGTTTTTGAATTCCTCTATCCTCCAAAAAAAAACGGTTAAACTGGTTATCGAATTTTCACAAAAAAATATGATTAAAATAGAAAATAATTATTTGTACTTATTTTAAAAAAAAAAGTTTTTATAATATTTATGGAATTACAAAAATATAACAAAATAAAAAATATACTCTATCTATAGAAAACCAAATAAAAAAAGAAAATAACTAAAATCCGTACAATTTTTGAGTCATTTAATATTTATGGATCTATAAAAATATACTACAATAAAAAATACACTCCATACAAAACCAAACGAAAAAAAAATAAAATAACTAAAATCCGTACAAAATATTTAATTTCATTTAGTATTTTTCTCCCGAAAATATGAACTCATGAAGATTAGTTTTACAGTAAACTGTTATCTACTACAAGATGCTTGTGTCCGAGGCGATTTCAAGTCAAAATGTTAACGTTTTTAATTAAATAATTAATTAATTTTTACATATTGATTCTAGTATATAAAACCGATTTTCTTAACCCTTCGTGGTCACACCTTATGATCACAAATTGGTCACACGGGGTTCACTGTACTATCCCAGCGTCATTTTTTGAGTTACTATTTCCGTATTTTTGAATCTTTTAACTTTTCAGTGATAATTGTACATTCGTAATACTTATACAATCATGGTCTAATAGTCTTTTTTTAGAAATGTAAATTTTGATATGATAAAATTTGTAATTGAAAATGAGCGATTTTCCTTGGTTGTGGGAAAAAAGCGATTTTTTATTTGTTTTTTTTGCGATAAATCCCATTTGGTAGTCGTAAAGGCGCGACATTTTAACTCGAAAATTGCTCTTAGGGTGCGATACACCCCGTGTGACTACGAAGGGTTAAATTTAAAAACCTTTTCTCGAATTTTACAAATTTATAAAGAAAAAACCCTAGTGACTTTTGATATGATAAAATTTGTAGTTGAAAATGAGCGATTTTCCACGGTTGTGGGAGGAAAGCGATTTTTAATTTCTTTTTTATTTTTTTTTGCGATAAATCCCCTTTGGAGGCGCGACATTTTAACTCGAAAATTGCTCTTAGAGTGCGATACACCCCGTGTGACTGCGAAGGGTTAAATTTAAAAATCGTTTCTCGAATTTTACAAATTCATAAAAAAAAACCCTAGTGACCACCTATCCAACCCACTTTCCCATCATTCACCCAAAATAGCACATCGATTAATTAAACCAACCTCCTTCTGCTACAGCACCAAAGGATATGGCCAAGCCCCCATATAACAGCAGCGAACACACAACTACCTACACATGCCACGTGAGCACCATCGTCACCAACAAATCGTTCCCCCAACACCCCGTGGTCATCGAGTTCCGAAGAACCCCAGCCACGTCTTCGTCGTTCGCCCCTTACCTATGGCAGTTTTGGTGCGTACGGTGCGCGAGTATCCCATAGGGTGCAGTATCGCCCAGTAACGATCCACGGACACCGCCACCAGGCAGAAGATGCTGATGGTGCAGAGGACCACGAGAACGGACACCGTGAAGAGGCAAGCGTGGAGGTTGGTCGGCAGGCCGATGCTCGCCAGAATAGCGAAGGGTATGGCGAACAGTCCCACCAGCAGATCAGCCGTGGCCAAGGAGATGATGTAGTAATTAGTCCGCCTGCGAAGCTTCCTCTCCTTGCTGAATACGATGATCACCAAACCGTTGCCGAACACCGCGCAAACCGCCACCAGAATCTCGCAGACCGTGTACGGGAGGTTGAGGTCCGAGCGGGTCGAGGCGTTCACGGCTGTAACGGTCAAGTTGTCGGCCAGCTCGGTGGTGTTTGATGGAAATTCCATCACGACGAACGCTGACAGACTGAGCGTGATCCTCTCTGTCATCTACGTAGCCTGCCTCTTAATTAACCGCGATTTAGTCGCTGGACTTGGGACCCTCGAATGCACACGACGCGTGCCGATGCCTCTGCACGCTCTCGGAGGGAAACTCGTTAGAAACTCGAGGCTTCGTGGCGGTAATCCCCATCGCCGTGGCGTTCAGTCCGATACGAGGGTGGACTTTATCAGATGCACGGTCGATCACTGTCCGCCGGTATCGATCTACGAGGGGGCACTAGGGCTAGCCGCCGAATAGAGGAGGTGTACTGTCGCGTGACGGCTCTTTTCCACCGACCCTTTTTAATGGATCCCCTTAATTCCTCTGTACAGAATTTCCATGATGCCTGACAAATGGAGGCGTCACGCGAGCTTGATGCCACGGCTCTAAATAGATCCTCGGCGTACAACTTGGCCCCCGATACCGGGGCCGCGAACTGCGTGTCAACACGGCAGCAGGGCACAGTCGTTAGCTTTTGCACCGTGCCCGCGTGGCTCCTGTTCCTTAATGCTCTAAGGGTCGACGGCCCCCCGGGCACCGTCTAACCGCGTGATAGATAGCCGATCGATTCCGTTTTAACGGAAAGACACTGGCGTGTTGAACGGACGAAGGAGGAAGGATGCCTCGTTGCTGATTTGTATGGACGCGGTGGACGATGCTTGCTCCACTTTCGGCGCACGAGGCTTGTTTTCCAAACGCCTCTTGGAAATATGCGCGATGGTGTAACCAATGCCACTTGAAAATAGGATCTATGATCTTCCTAGTCTCTACTCCAAACGAAGCAGCAAGAATCAAGACGCGAGCTTCGTACGTGTGCTCCACAGATGAAACACTTGCAAACTTGCCACCACCTCCCACGCCAGTTCTCAGTGTCTAACGTTCTCGCAAAGCTTTTTACCATTAACCATGCAACGAAGAAGTTCCGCACCAGTCGAGCTCCTATGGTGCTTCCCCCACGTTTCCAAGAGGCACTCCACTCCGAAGAAAACCAAGGCCCTGGCACGTCCCCGGCCAGTCTAAAGGATCTCCCATGAATCTCGAGCAATGGCGCAGAAATGGATCGCCCATCGAGCAGCACGGTGAGTTGAAGCCACGAGTGGCTCGCGCTCGTCTTGTCGGCGTTTCGAGGCCAGCCACGTTTTGGCCGCGCAGTGGCGAGGCTTATTACGAGCCTTGCAGCGCATGTTCAACGCAGGGCGATTCCACGATAGCGCGATTCTTCGGCCACGTTTTAGGGATATTAAGGTCACGGAGCGGTCCTCGATCATAAATCCCAGCAGTGTTCTTTCTCCTCGGGGCGAAGCGGAACGGCACTCATAGGATTTTTTACCGCCATTCCTTCTTGGAGGAGTCGATGGATCTTCTAGGGGGAATTCCCCTTCGCACGGGGCCCGGAATCATGGCCAGAGGATGGATGCAGGGTAGTTTGAATAAGTTAATCTAGATCCTTTAGCTTCCAGGAGGAAGTGAATTTAAGTTGCCCCTTGTAGGGGGTTAATCGAGTAGGAAGTCTCTCGAGTTCAATTAAATTCGTCTCGGCTCGAATCCTACTCTCGCCTTCTTTCTAAATCCATTTTATGCTGAAGTTTCTCGAAGTTGATACTGTAGGGCAGTCTTCCCTCTGTGCGGGGGGTAGTAACACCCCTGCGTGGTGGACGATGCTGCGCGACAATTACAAGTCCTTCGCGTTTCAGTTTATCAGGATTTAATCCCACGTAGCTTCGGGGTGGTATGCAACTCATTTCTGTAAGAAATCCTCTTCCTTCAGAGCCTCCCCTTTCATTCACTTGCAGTGTTTGAGATTGTACTTTTAATCCGACTAAGAAGGGTGCACTGTCGGGAGAAATAGGAAGGAGCCTCTCCAGTCCTTTGCAGGCGACAGGGAAATGTCCAGTAGAAAGTATCCACTAATTTCTTTCCTTATCAGCTGCTCGGAATGAATTTTATTCGCAGGTAAAGTCGATCGATTTCCAAGTTTCCAGCAAGTGGCGCAATCGTTTCTTCCCTAACTCGTTTCCACGTTCCTGTCGCGTTAACGCAATATTCCACGCCGCAATTAAAAAGTTCCCACACCCCGGCACAGGAAACGGATTAAAGTTCTAATTTCACGGGGACGCGGAAGCGTCGCAAGGAGTTTCGCGCCGGAACGCTAACGAAGGGTGGATCAGCGTCAATCGTCCCGATCGCGGCTTTCTTCGCGACGTAATTTCGAAGTTGGCGAAGGAGTACGACGCGAGTGACAAGACGATATTGGCGGAAGGCTCGCGGCGTTGGGAACTGTCGAGTGGTCGGTCGATCCAGAACTCTGCATACCGAAGGAGCTTGTCTCGCGAAAGAGCTCGCAGAAATGCAAACAAGAAATTCCACGAATTCCTCCCTTACGTTAAATGCACTGTTACTTCTACCCTCTCGCCCGCGGTAGTTCCAATCGAATTTTAAATTAGGGAAAGGTGCTATTACAATTCTACTTTTGGTCTTGGGAAATTAAAATTCCCATTGGTCAGAGACCATCGCAAATGATAGCGGAGGGAATCGCGTCTCAATATCATCACGCACGGTGATACTCTATTCTAAGCTTCTACGTCCATCTTTATTTATAGAGGCTTAGCATATCACTTCGCGGGCATATTACGGCCTTCTCGGTACCCTATTAAAATTCTCCATCTATACACAATAAACAGCCTTTATTATCTCCAATAATCGCGAATCTTTTTATTCCCCCATGGAATCCAATATCCCATAAAAATGCATTCTCCCTTGCAGCATTTCATTTTAAAAGCAGCTCCCAACACCGCGAGCAATATCCGCCAATTGCATCCCATCCCGCGCGAACAATTTCCTCGATTTCGGTGACTAATAGAGGCCCGGTATCCTCGAACCGTTAACGTGAATAGGGCTAGAGGGACGAAAGAGGGGCGGCCCCCTCCACTCACTGTCGATCGGTGATCGACGTTCAATCTCCTGTCGCCCGTCGCGGAAGTCACGAAAATCGCAAGTTCGAAACAGTGAAACGTGTCGGCGACTGGGCGGACGGTACGCGTCCGACCTCTCAACCCCGTGGCGCGTAACTGAGTTGCTCCTCGTGTCACACGGGGACACCGCGACGGCGGAGGTGGGACCGAGGCAGTTATAGGTTATGGCCGTAGTGATATATACTTGCGAGCGAAGGATACATATAGATTGACCATGTGCTGTCATCACTGGATCTCTCGTTCCCTACGAAATTCTGATTCGACGGTACGCATTAAGGTATAATCGTGTATTCCCGCCATAACCTATGTCGGAATTATGTGTAAACATCCTTCTGCTGATGGTTCACGTCTAAATGGTCGATCTAACCCTTTCAGTGCGATGAATAGTGTTTAGAACTTCGTACCCGAAGGTTGAAGTTGCAAGGAAACTTGCGGTGCATATTTCATCAGACTTCAATTAGCGTTGAGTGTTTGCAATGTACGGGGGGCATGAGGCTGTTAGGATTAGTCGTTATTTGATATAATGGGGAGATTATGCGCAATTCGGCGTATCGGAGTCTGCAGGGATTTGTATGTGAATCGTAATTGGACGAAGGTAAGATTGTACGCAGCTAGGTGGCCTGACAGATGTGCACGCGTATGGTTCGCGTCGCGTGATGTGCGTGAAATAGTTTGTCCACGACGTTAGCCCCCCCTTCGGAAGTGGTACAAATTAGTTTAGTTTCCGTCGGCAACGACGATATTGAGAGTTCCTTTCTGCCGCTGTGTAACTCCTTGTTACGTGCCACGCGCGCCTCGCCAAGTTCGTCCTCTGATCTCCGCGCGAGGAAACTTTACTCTTCCAACTTGACGTTTCTAACCTGATCTCTGTAGCGAAAAAGGGCGGGCCGATCGTAATACTAGCCACGAAAATAGAAAACGGTACCTATATGTATTTATATCAATTCGAACGATGGCGAAAGCAGCGTTGCCTCTGGACACTAGACATTACGAGACACTCTGCTAAGGTAATTGCCCCAGTTGTCGATCAGTTAGTAGGTCGAAATGTTTTTAATAAAAAAATTGCTGTAAATGGACAAAAATTAACTTTTTTCTTTTATCAGTTAATTTTAACATTAATATAGATAATAGCAAAGTAAAAAATTAGAATCTATATCTATTTAAATGTGGAAATTATAATTGAGAATAAAAATGTCGATGCCCCAGATGTCGATCACTATAAATTACGGTCGGAACCAGTTGTCGATCAGCAATTGCTCTAGTAGACGATCAAGAAAAAAGAGGTTATAAAGAAAACTTAAAGTACGAAAACGGGTAAATCCTTGTATAAACATACAAAACACGTCCAACACATAAACTTTTATTTAAATTTACTAATAAATAGTAATAATATTGTTAAAAATGCTATAAAATCATAATATTTGTGAAAATGATCGAGAACTGGAACTTGATCGACAACTGGGGCAATTACCTTAGGTTCGTCTGTTTTTTTTTTTTAGTCGTAACGGTTGAAACGCTGTTGGTTCTAGCCAACCAATTTTCAGTCGAAGCTTGTCAGTTGATCGTAGCGCTTCTTTTTTATTGGAATTAAATGAACTGTTTGTACGTTGGTACGGTGCAGTTTCATTTTCTCTTTGGAAAGTAAGATGTAATCGGTATTCATTGAGAATTCTCGATACATCGACTCATAGAAATAGACTGTCTATTTGCATAGTGTAATCTACCAATCAAGCTGGATCGCCTGGCAAGCAAGCAGGTATTTGTTATTCCGTTCGACATTAGACAGGATCGGATTACTTCCAAGGCTAACCAGACAAATGGATCCGCGCATTTTTCGTTCTCCCTTTTGCGGATGGAGGTTATATTCGATATATTCCAAGCGAGAAATTGAGTTTCCTTGATACCTGCTAGAGAAACTTTGTAGCTATAAAAGTTTCTGCTCTACCGTAATCGATTTTCACGCCCGTTAATAAGTTCTCAGGCTCTTAATTCTTGTTCCGCGCTTTTATCGCCCCCCTAAATTATAGCTCTTTCCCTAATTGTAAAAGCACGAAGATTAGACTATGTTAAAACGGTTACCGGGAATGTTGAAATTGCCTTATGTCGAGGGTTGAAACGACGGCGTGAAAATTACTCGTTGCGATGAAATTAACGATGAATTTTAATTGCTGGGCCGGCCTTAAGCGTGTCTTCGACCTCTGCCTGTTATTACATTGTTCTAATAGCCAGTAATTACGTAATTAGTCCGATACACGGTGAGAGCCGGCGGCTTCCATGAATTTCATCGTTGCACGCAAAAGAAAGCGAAAGGGAAATTTCTATTCGATTCGTACTGTCCTATCGACAGTACATAGTTTGCGTGGCTATGTATGTGACGACTAATTTTAATCTACAAATGGATATTCGAAGTTGAAGGAAATAGAATACTATAAGTGATAGTGAAAGAGGAGATTAAAAATACCAGGTATAATACTATTATCGAAGGAATATCCACTAAGTTCCTTTCTCCTGAATCCAATTCGTTCGTCACAAGTATCTCGAAGAAAGAATTTGTACCGACCACTCAAGGAGTCTTATAAAAATTCTCAGGAAAAGAGTTTACGACCATCCTTTTATCCTTTTTCTTTCTACACCGCGACTGGAGGTAGCATAGCTGTTTGCATTCAGAAAAAAATCGATGCATTACGTGTGTTGTATTCGTATGCGGTAGCACGAGGCAACGCCATCGTTTCCGGTTGCCACATAATTTTTTATTTAAACGATCGGTCACGTAACACAATTTCCATCGCGCCACAACACGATCTTAATCCCGATTGCCATCGATGCTCGCTGAATCAATGGCCACGCAAACTTCCATTATAATTGCGCCCCAGTGAACGACCCACATAACACTCTGCAGCAATGCTACGCGAGGAGTATCCTGGCAATAGAGAAGCACCGCCTAATGGCCATTGATTTTAACCGACACGTGTCCCGTTGACTTAAAGACGCCTCCTTGGCAGAGCCGGCCTTAACGAATAGTGAACAGGGTCTATTCGAGGTAATTGAAACGTGCTTATTGTTCGTAACAGGCGGATAACAGGTCGTTTCACGGTGCATAAAAGGATCCCTAATTGCGTCGAAGCTCCAACGACCGACGAAGTTGGACCCGTCCGGGGAGAACGGAACTGTTGCACGGATCTGAATAAAAAAAAAAACGGGTCGTGTCTGCGTTACACGCGGTGGGACATGTAAACACGCCCATCGCACTAAAGGCCTCATAGTTTTTAATACGGCTAATGCGATCGAAAGAGGATGGCGAGCTCGGGAGCAGCGGCGTCTACCACCAACTTCCTCTTCAGGTACAGAAGTTTGAGAAAATAAACATTCTTTTCCGTCTTCTTCCTCCTCAATTACTGAAATAACCTTTTTCTTTCCTTTCTGTTTCAGGTAAGGTTTACAGTATTTCGCGGCGATGCAAGGGATTGAAGTTCGATGGACTGAGAAATGATACTGCGTTGTATTGCAACGTAATTGTAATTTTGTGGTTAAAAGAGATAAGGTAGTTTCCTTCGCAATGCGCGTTTGTTGAGGATGGGAATATAGTTGGCGGGGTATAGCCTGGTTTACGAGGCTTCTGCCTAGGGAAACGTAAAAAGAACCGCTGGAGTCTGGTGGCAAGTGGTGGGATCCAATTAAATGGCTCTTTTTGCTCGCGGCCTGGCCACGGTGTACGGTTCCGCCGACGGGGTTAGTTTCATTAAACGCGATTTAAATATGTGGCAGTGGGGGAGTATACGGGAATGGAAAATGAAATTGTTGGTAATACGTTCGCTTGTTCTTTACTGCGATCCAAGAGGAAACAGTAGTTAAAATTCACTTGCCACTTATTTAAGTAAAATAATCGCTCCCTATCGAATGCACGATGAAAAGGATCGATACGAAATTGGAGGGAATTACCATCTATATCTCTGTATTCCTTTTGCTGTTTCCTTGCGCCAGTGCAGTCCAATATCAATTTTCCCACTCACAATATCGACGTTAACGAACCGCCGTGCTCGCCACGAGCAATCTATGTACCACAGGATCGACTGAAATGATCGGTTATTCGCGCGATATCGATCTAGTAATAACCACTCCAACGGTATTCCTAGCGAGATTTCCAAAGCGTATTGTCTGTTACAGCGCGCCGCTAATTGGTTACCGGTACTATATCAAAGTTCCATTAGCGTATTGACTTCTGGCGATTTATTTTTAGAAAGGGGACTATAAAAAGTAGCTCGCTTGCGTTTTTATCAAAACCATCTTTATTTAAAGATATCGAAAATACAATACGCGTACAAATTCGCTTCCGGTGTAACGTGGAGCATCGTACAATAGTACGTGTCAGTTCTTAAATAGCGCGGCGATCGTATGCTTTCTTCAATTCATGGAGAATGCCGTGGCACTGGGCCTGAGCATCCCCGCGGTAGATCGTGTCCATGGTTCCAGCGTGGCACGTATTATTATATACACGAACCATATGCAAAATGCTAGCCCGAGAAACGCGAGGCCGCCGTAACTGTAAAGAGATAGATGCGTTATAACTAGAACTGCCCTTGATATGATCGTAACATCAATTAAGGTAACCCGTACTTTGCGAGCCACGCGCTAAATATCCCTAAAATTATGGTTAGGAAGAGGCTGTAGTTAGCCAGCGGTCGTAAACTCAGTCGTGGAGGGATTCGCTCCTCGTAACCGCTGGAGAAACCGCTTGCTGTTCGCTTTGGCAGCTTCACAATTTTAGTGGGTGGCTGTAGAACCTGGCGGCAAACGCTGCCAAGGAAACCGCGTCGGTGGTACAGACTGCTTATCTCCTGTCGGTACTGTTCAAATAAGAAGTGCAAAGTCCATTATCAGAGCCCGATCTAGCTCTTCCGCCGCTCTGGGCATAAATGATTTTTGACAGTGAGTGAAATTTTTAGGTATTTGTTGAGTAACAAAAGCCTTACCTACTTTTCTACCGCTATTTCAAAAAGCGAAACTGTTTTATTGATTTTAACTTTCTCTCTCTACCAATTTTGCCGCTCGGTCGGCTTTGCTAGATCGGGCCCTGTCCATTATCGTGCCTTTCATTCTAAGAAAGATTCTAGAATTTCTAGATGAACGTTTACCTTGAAGTTTATGTAGGTACTGAATCTGTACAAATGTCTAACGAGGAAAGCATTCTCATTGCTCCGTACTGGTTGCAACTCTGGATCTCCCATGTACTCGATGTACTGACACGTTTGCCTGTCTTTTTGAATCGGTACGTATACACCAGGCTTACTTGTGTCTAAGCTCGTGTCCAGCTGAAAGATTTAACTTTAGTACTTTTTCACTATAGCAGATCTTTTATTAATCTCGTACCTGTGATTCGTGACGAAAGGACGTCGACAGGATACTTTCGTGGTATTCTTGGTCGGCTTCGATTGCCACTTGAGGAATGTCGTCCACATTGATCTATAAGCACAGTAATAGTTCGTACGAAGTTTAGGTGTATTTGTAGGTTCAGAAGAAGTCCTCGTTTAGAATAATACGGACCTCAAAGATTTCGATTAACTGCTGCTGTCCATTTGCCAGGTATATAGGAACTCGGCGTCGCTCTTCGATACTGATTTCGTCCGAAGAACAGTCTTTGCCATAGAAGAATTCCCATATCAGGAATCGCCTGTTCTTTCTCTTCTTTTCCAACGCATCGATCAAGCTAGTCGCCGTTAAATGCGCTTGCTTGATTGTGCTTAACAGACATACCACCTACGATTGAGAGACAAAACAGTTTTAATTATTTACATACAATGTGCACAGTTTCCGTACCTCTGAAATAGTAGCCATAGAAAACATTGGAATGTATTGATAAGTCGGCCCCTCGAATTCCAAAATCTGTTGCCGCACGATCGAAGCCCATTGGTTCGTGGATACTCGACTTCTACTCAATCCAACGTCGTCCATATGCGTCTCTACTTCGCATATCATCTTCGCCAAGTTTGGTTGCGAAAAAACCTATGAAGCACAGGCCCCATAAGTCATTTTCCAAATTGCGATCACCCGAGTGACATGATCCACGTACCTTAGTAACTCTGAACAGCATTAGCGCATTTTTTGGAGCCACAAGATCCGTCCTCATGAATCGCGGTAGCAATTGCTGAAATATCGCTGTGTAAGCTAACAAATTATTGGCAACAAAAGGTATCCACCTATATACATCGTGTATCTTCCCCCTTTCTTCTTCTTCCGATTTCCTGCAGGAGATAGGAAAGCTTTTAGTGATAGTGCTGCAAGGGGCCCTTGTAAATGGCGTACAGACCCTTCCTTTGTATATGATATACCAGGGAAGTATCTCCATGGCTGGATGAAGCTTAACCACGCTTCAAGTATCAATCTAAACGAACTATCCAAAGGCCAGTGATGGATAGCTTTCCGAAGGAATGTGTAAATTTTGCCTTGTACAGAAGGCAAAATGATTCTGTAAATAATAGACACATCGTAGAAAGATCAGACAATTCCAATGGAGTTTAGATTTAATATATTTGAATACCGTTTAAGCTCATCCATTGCACTTTTATCGCCTGTTGCGCTGTTTGCAAATTCATGCAAAGTCTTTATGAACGCTCGCACAAGGCGTATGTGCTCTCCAGAGTGAATACTATGCTGCAATCGAAGTCGCGTATAAGTATACGTATCGTACAGATAGAATTGCCATTTGGAACTTACTCGACGCGGAACGGATGCGAAATACGATGTGCTTAAACGCGAATTCAATTGATCTTCCGTATACTCCAGCCAGAAGTCAAGAAAAACATGAACCACGGTTTCGCTTCTCCATACTTGCGGCAGACATTGCTGCTGCGGCACAGTCGATGTAGAATTTGGAGATCCCGGGGATAGTATCGATGTCCTCAACAGTCGCGGGGTTTGTAGCCTGTAAAAGTACGCCGAATGGAATCTTTCAATTGAATTTCTGAATAGGCAATTGCGTCCGTAGCGATGTACCTTTTAGATTCAGGTGTTTGCACTAATTTTCGCTGAGGCGTTTTCCTAATGTACGGACCGATTATTGGCAGAACTGGGGAATTGTCTCTGGGCAGGAAGTGGTATAAATAACAGTGCGCTAGTTGGACATAAACAGTCTCCCAGTTAACCCAGACATTCTCCAGTTGCTGCACTTGCAGCCACGGATTTGTTAAGTGGTAGGCGAAGTGGAAAATGTAATATTCAAAGGGATATGTGCAAATGTTAAGGACAGTCTATAGAAACTATACATGGATCTATCGCGTGGTTTCTGTAGAATTGAAGTTAGAAAAAAGGATACTCATAGTTAGAGCGGATACAGCGCGTGTGCCCTGATCATCTCGAATTTTGTCAAGATAAAACGGTGGTATTACACCTTCCTCCAGCATCAAACGAATCTTTACCTAAAGTAAAAGAAGAATATACAGATTAAGGTTTTCCGACGTCCATAACTTTCAGTAGCATATAGTTAGTTCGTTTACGTACCGGCAGGTATGACACTGGGAAATTGTACTTCAAATAACAATCCGGTAATAATTTATAGCACAAACAGAAAACCGGTCCTTGTGGGTTAAGAAAATTGCAGAGCGTTTCATATTCGTATGGGTTCTCCTTAAAAGTGATGCTGTGTAAACCCCAACCGATATTGTCGGTCGTCCCGAACAGTGAATCTATCAATATTGGGAACACGTGCTGTAGCTCCGTCGTACTGGATTCATCTATTAATGTTGCTATTTCCTTGCATCGCTGCACCAATGGCATGTTTAGATACCTCTGCACTTCGATCTGTACATACATTTGAAAAAAATAATGGAATAGAATTCTTGCATGGTTACTTGTGTAAATTATTAGTTATATAAGCTACGACAGAAGATGATATTCTATATAAGTATATAAATATAGTTTATTAGCTCTACACACATACAGATAAAAATCGACATACATTCTATCATTGCAATTTCATTTACAATACAAAGTGCGTATAATTTTATATGCTAGTTTATTCGTAAGAAATAGTACATCTTTCGAAATTATAATTAGGAACGATTAATCGTACAATTGTAGCAGAAAATTTCCTTTGCTGCCGCATTTCAAATAAGCCGGTTGGAGTGTTCCGAGGTTAGGTTCTGAGTTAACGATTGAGGTTATGTCTTTTTACGGCAACTCGTGAATGAATCGTGTTAATGGAAAAGTACATTATAGGTATCTCTGCTGTACCGTAGCAACGTTTGTGGATGCAGCCATAATTAAGTTGGTCCGTTTCCGCGTAAATTATCATAAATAACATCTAAACAACGTTTACTGGTAAACTGCGCCTGATTCGCGCCACACGCGCAATTTGAGCAGGTATCGAACGCAGTAGTAGGGGTGTTCCATTCCGATTCGATTCTTCAGAAAATCGATTCTTTTGGTTAAAAGATCGATCTTTTGAATCGATTCTTTGGTATTCGATTTTCCCAGCATCGATTCTTTAATGTAAGAATCGAAAATCGATTTTTTGCCCTCTGGGAGAATTATTTGTCACTAGTGAAAGGACCAATCAAACTGCTTGATGCGTGGATTTTCCTGGTCTTATACGTTTTCTGCCATTTATATACGATTCCCGTCAAATTTATATACGATTGTTATGTCCTGGATCTTACTTCACCATTCTTTCTTGTGGCGTGACATAGTGCACTGCACATTGAACGAGTTGTAAGTGATCAAGCATTAAAGTTTTACTGAATACAACCAAATAATACAGAAGTTAGTACATATTGAATTATAATTAATTATTGCATAAATATTTCTGTTTGGTGTGGATTTTTTTATATCGATTATTTAGAAGAATCGATTGCTTTATGACGATTCTTCCAAAATCTCTTTTCGATTTTTTAGCAGGATCGTTTCTTGAAATCCGATTCTGAATCGATTCGAGAATCGATTCTTTGAGGTGAATCGAACAGCCCTACGCAGTAGTGCCCACCGTGGGCAAAATTGTCTCTAAATTCGCAAAACCAAATTCTCGAAATTATCGAGTAACGAAGCAGGGCTCATTGTTCTTTGTATAAAAACGATTTTATTATCATTCTCAGTAAAATATTCTTCGTATTTAATTAACAGTTCGCCATTCAGGCGCACAATGATTCGAGTTATCTACAGATGATTAAGGCGCTGCTTCATCGAGTAGTTGCAAAAAGACGACGCTCATTGCTTCTTCCGATCGCGGGAGTAGATTCCCGGTTTGTACGTCGGTAAAAACGGCACGTAGTAAGTCCACTTCCACCTGCAAGATTATTTAGAAGTTAAGAAATCTGGGTACTCAAGCTTTCCCTTAAGCTAGAAGTTACAGCAACTTAGAGGCGTTTGTTCACCTTCTCAGAGCATTCATTCCAAATGGAAAATCGAACGTATTGGGCACGTATTCCCCTTCGTCTTCTTTCTCGTCTGACGCAGCATTCAGCTCCATTTCTTTTGCCCAAGCTTCGAGGCCACGTTCTTCGGGGGTACCTTATCATTGTTGGTAAATTAGTAAATCGTATCTAATCGGAAATGAAGGGTAAGGGGAAAAGCAGGGAATGCCACAAAAGCTTTATCGAGAAAATTAAGTGTTTTGCTCCAGTGCAGAGTGGACATTACCTGTTTTTAGCTTTATAACCCTTTGTGATTCGACAGTTCTGTTATAGTCCCAGTTGCCGCCAACAAAGTATGCTATAAATCCCAAAATCACGAAAAACGGACATGCCTCGTTTTCCCCCTTTACCCTTCAAATATCCTTTACTTTGGAGTAGATTCTACCTGGTATGATATTGTCTAGCAGACACCCCACTACACCCCCGACAAGGATAGTAGTGCTGAGCAACACGGTAATTACACCATCGGCTATCTCATTTCCGGTCTGCACTGCATCCGAGTGTTTGATCATCCACTTTGATAAAACCTGCAAAAAGAACCAGTTAGCTGTGAAATTTAATATTCGAAAGTACCTTCTCTGCACGACGCCACGTTCAAAATGGTCAAAAGACAGGGCTTGAAAACTGTTATAATATCGACTTATTTATACATATCATTGAATTTTAATAAAGCGTTGAAATAAATAAATCATCTACATATTTTTTACACACGCACACTATATTATTCAGAATAGGAAGTTAAAGGTTTCTCCCGTTTTTATAAGGATTTTGTAAAAAATATGCTCATATATAGTAATCTGCAGCTACAATAATAATTAATGATATCTATTAGGGAAAAGTCGATACAATAATTGATTCTGGAACCGTTTCGGAGCGGACATAGAACCGATAAAATAATAGTTATGGAACCGATGTGAGGAGGGAAATAGGAATCGTAACCGAAACAGATAATAGTTGAAAATTTCGGTTCTTCATAACAGTTTTAATCAGAGCCTTTATATAGTAGAAGGCTGCCTCACCAGCGGGAAGAAAATTGAGAATCCGAGGATGTAGAGGTTCCTCGCTGAATTCAGGTTTACGTACTGCAACGCGGAGAGACCTGAAAGACGAGGGTAGTTGTCGAATCGTTCTTAGTATCACCAGGTAGAGGCGGTATGTTTGCTTTTACCACACCGAAAGCGCAAATCATCCCGAACATCACGCAGAATATCCCGCCGACTATGGGCTCGGGGATGATGATGAAAAGGGCGCCGAATTTGCTGATTAACCCCTGCAGTATCATTAGCCCGCACGCCCACTGAATCACCCTGCGACTGCCCACTTTTGTGACGCCTTAAGGAGAAGATAAACCTCGTGAATCCTTTACCTTTCGAAGATGCTACAAAGAATTTCGCTGAGAAACGTGATACTTACCTATAGTTCCAACATTCTCTCCAAAAGTATTCGTACCGTTTCCACTGCCCCAGAGGCCAGCCAGCATGGTGCCAAAGCCCTCCATTCCGATGCCTCGGTTGATGGCGTGAACTGGCGGCGGAGGAGCGCCTGGAAGTTGCAATTCGGTATACTTCGACCATTTTCAAGTACAGGCACTTTTATTCTTCATATTTGCTTCGTTGTTTTGGTATTGCATACCGCACATCCTAGCCGTTGTTGGGTAGTAGCTGATAGACTCCACTGTGCAGGCTAACACACCAGCCAGCATGCCAAGTACACCCGAAAGGGTTACAGTCGGCACACCCCATTGCCCAGGGTAAGGGACCCTGAACCATGGGGACTGACTGATGATCTTCAATTTAGTATCCGCCCTAGCTGGGTGACCAACTGGCAGGGCATCAGTCACAGTTAGGATCACGCAGATTATCCACATGAATATTATTGTTAGAAGTACCTGAAGAAGAACACCAGTTACATAGACGTATGATTTAAAGTTATGTTACACTTTTTTCACTCTGAACTGGTAGGGTTATTAATTAATGAAAATTCACTTTCCTAAGACTTTGACACTAGGCTGAAGATGGAGTGCAAAGTCTTAAGTGGTTGACCTCTGTGATATGTCAGACAGTATGCTTCGAGGGAAAGTGTACAGTGTATTATTCGCTTTAAGGCGGGTTTGCGCCTTGTTGGGCCGAAAAATAGGTAATTCTTTATGAATTTTTTGTACAAGAACGGTTCGACAAATTAATTTGAGGTTTGGCAGGCTGATTTACTGTATCTTGAGCTATTGTCCTGAATTTTTGCATGACATTGAAAAAAAAAAACATAAGGGTTATCTGAAACACAAAAAGGAAAAGAGATTCTTAATCTATATGAATGTGGCTATCGGTGGTAGTAGATTTATTAATAAATATAAAAAATGTTAAAATGCCAGCCTTTTGAAGAAGATGATGCGCCATGATTTGACTCTGAAAACGGTTTTGCCCCAAAATCGGGAAAACTTCTTTAAATAAAAAAGGAACGGTAACGGATGCGACAATAAATCTACTACCACCGATAGCCACATTCATATAGATTAAGAATCTCTTTTCCTTTTTGTGTTTCAGATAACCCTTACAGTACTTTTCATCAACGCCAGGACCACTCGATTATTTTTCAACGCTCTCTGTGTATTTGCCATGCTTTTTTTCACTGTCATGCAAAAATTCAGGACAATAGCTCAAGATACAGTAAATCAGCCTGCCAAACCTCAAATTAATTTGTCGAACCGTTCTTGTACAAAAAATTCATAAAGAATTACCCATCTTTCGGCGCAAACCCCCCTTAAGGGGTCATTCCGGCTAAGGCGCGAGAAATTCAGCGATTTTCAGGAATTTATTGCGACGAATAATTATAGTAATGGAATAAAACTTTTTTATATTTATTAAACTACATTTCTACCGCAAATAAAAAATATAAAAGTAATAAAATTATTGCTTTTCAAATGCTTTTGAAAGTGGTCTTGACGTCATGTTTAAAAATTCGTGCCTCGCTCGTGCAGGCGATTTCAACTGTTAGACTTATTTGAACTCAAAAATCCAAATAGATTCTTGATATGGATTATACAAAAACCGACTTTTGAAAAAACCGGTTTTCGAATTCCACTATTCCCCAAAAACCGGTTAAACCGGTTTTCGATTTTTCACATAAAATATAATTAAAATAGTAAATAAATATTTGTATTTATTTTAAAAATTTTCCGTTTCCTTAATATCATGGAATTACAAAAATATAACAAAATAAAATATACTCTATCCAACTATACAAAACCAAATAAAAAAAAATTAAAATAACTAAAATCCGTACAAATACGTACCATTTTTTAATTCATTTAATATTTATGGATCTACAAAAATATAACACAATAAAATAGACTGCGTACAAAACCAAAACTAAAATAACTAAAATCCATACGAAAATAAATCTTTTAAAAGGTGGTACCAAATTATAAATCTTTATTCCATTTAGCATTTTTCTCTGAAAATATGAACTCATGAATATTAGTTTTACAATAAACTGTTATTTACTATCTGATTTCAAGTCAAAATGTTAACGTTATTAATCAAATAATTAATTGATTTCTGCTTATTAGTTATAGTATATAAAATCGGTTTTTTAAATTTAAAAACCGGTTTTCGAATTTTACAAATTTACAAGTAAAAACCGGTTTTTAAACCCGGTTTTTGAAAACCGACAAACCCTAATTCTTGATCAGTATGTCTGTCGCTATCGCTCGGACTATAATTAGTGATTTATCTTCAAAATTAGTAAAATGGCGTACAAATATGCAAGAAAAATGTTTTTCCGTCTTTTTTTTTATACTATTTTCGATTTTAAAAGTAGGTTAGACTCGATGAAAATACTTGGTTGTAGTCCCTGCGAGAGTCACAGGTGTGCAGAATAAGCGGTAAAATTTATAAAGCAATCGGTTCGATAGATTTTGGAGATTTTATCTTCACGATGTGGACAAATGACGTTTCGAGAAAAACGCGTTCAAAGTTTTCATCTATCGAGGCCGAGCCTCTGCGCTCCCTACAAAATGTCTCTGTAGAAGCTAAAATAATTGGAATGTGTGCATGAAAATTTAACAGTACATTCTTGAGGATATGTACTTTTAAAAAATGTTTTAAAAAAAAAAACGATTTTTCCAACCCGTCTAATTGGAATGACCCCTTAATCTCACTCTACCATTTGAGAGTTAATTAAAGAGGTAAACGGTATGGATGTAAACAGAAGGGAATTGGGGATGTATTGATAAAAATCTTCTTACCGGGAATAGTTTGAACAACTCGAACCACACGACGCGTATCCCTTCGCCTTTACGATACGTCAGGATCGGAAATGGCACGTTGACCAATATTTGGGAGTACATAGTCAACATCAATATAGTCCTTGAAAAATAAGAGACATTATTCTTCCTTCGATCGCTTCTACATCCATCGTTAGAAACTCACCCAGCCGCGATACCCCAATGCTGCGACGCAGCGTCAGCAGCGTTCTCGAAGAGGGACAATCCCACCAGGGATACCGTCGGTACGATCGTCAATGGCGTTATGAATTTTAATAAATAACCGATGATACCTGCGCGACATCATACATTACACAGACACCCTTTTGTTACTGCCGGACAGATTTCTAGAAAGTTTTAAATACCGCCAAAGCCGAGGACCACTTGGAACAATGCAGAAACAGCAATTGCCCCGGAGAGCTCCCTCATCCTGACTTGCCATAATTCAGTGCGATTCTCGAAGGACATCTCGTTTAAAATTTCTGGCGCCGGACACTTCCATTGTGGCAGACTCAGAAGTGCCAGAGTTGGGACTAGAAACGAAATGGTCCCCCCTTGCACCAGGGGCAACCTATGGGAGAGAACAGTAAAACCTGTGAAAACCTAAAATTTAAGACTTCTATAGTAAATCATTTCTGGAACAACCACCAAATTCGCGTTGGTTTTGTGCCATAAAATCCGAAATAAAAGACATCGGGTAATTCTGTTCTCAGAACTTGTTAAAGCTCGCTAATGATCCGTAAATCTTGCTAAACAAGAGTACAGTGTGATAATCGCGACAATAAAGTGACAAGAATTAATGATAGCGCAACTTGCAGACACGGTAGCTAACGCGCATAAATATCAGCCATCGACCGCAAGTAGGTATCGCCTTGAATTTCAGATTCATGTAAATTCATAAATTGCATCGCACCTTTATTCTCTATCTTGTTAGGAAAATCACTTAATGTGCTCGTAAATGTTATTAGAACTCAAGCTCGCATACATTTTTCATGAGAGGCTTGCTAAAATATTCTCTTTATTGAGATTACGCAATGAAACGAGGCGCATTTTATCCCCGGAGTTCATGAATCTTTATGATTGCGGTTGATTAACTGGCGCACCCAATTGAAATTCTTAGCTCCCTGTAAATTGCTTCCACAAATCGTGGTTTCCTCTTCAAATACGTTATTGATATCAGGTAATTGATTAGTGGATACGATTTCATCCGCAACGATTAGTTTTAAATAATTACTCAATTAAACGAGTCAAACCACCGTTTGCTTAGTTACACCGGTAGAGCCTAAGCAATTTTCACAATTGTGGTGCAGCCGAAGCTGATTAAATTGCCACAATTTATTAAGCTGGCGCCCATTAAGCGTCGGTTCTGAATTTAATACTTAGAGTGACTCGTGGCAATTCTATCGCCACGAGACTAACAGACACAACTGATCCCATAAGTAGCAGGAGATACGTGAAAACAAGGTGATTCATAGAGCAAACTTTAAACTTAACGTTATTACGAATAACACTCTACTCTATGGATCTTAATTCTCCCATCTCATTCTCCATAGTTTCTTTACCTGCACCCTACGATGGTTTGGACCAAGGTCACCAATCCCGTGACGAATATCATGGTTGAGATTATGTAACTCCTCGCTGGATCATCCTCAGCCATGCACAAAGCTGGCGTCAGGATGAAAGGGATCGAGACGATCGCGCCTATCATTGTCAAATAGTGCTGAAAAGAAGCATGCCGTTTGTTTTTCTACTTCGATAGCAGGCGTCGTCTGGGCCCCCAAGTAAGATCGATAAATAATCGCGTGCGATCAATAAACTGTGAGATCATAGACAGATTATAGTAATCTCGATTGTCCGAAGGTCTTGGGAACACATACTCGAACATGTTATCAAGATAAACAATATAAACGAGGGATATTTTATATTTCTAATCCTTTACAGTCTACTATAGTAATTCCTCACCCAACTCCACTCGAATTCGTCTAAATGAACAAGTACCTGAAGAGCCATGAATAAGCACAGGTACCATGGTGGGACATCGTCGATCCCATACGTAATATTGGCGTTCCTGTTGCCGTTGCTATTGGTCTTGGTATCTTCTAGCGCGAACGTCGAGTTCTCCATGCTCTGCAACCACATCGAGGCGCATACCCCTTAATTCAGTCATCATAAACTTGTCGTCTCTTAATTTCTAGCAACATTTCTACTATTATCCTTTAAGTCTTGGGGATCTACTATTGCGAGATAAGAAGAAGAAATACTACCCGCAAGCTGAAATATCACAGGGGCAAGGGGGATCGCCCGCTCGCTCCACCGTATCCCCTCCAAGAAGTCCTACTTTTCGGTTCTTAGCGGCTGTCCATATCCGCAGATTATCGCGATTGGTTTCGTTCGCGTTCCTTCGTCCCGAGACGAACTGTGTTGGAGGGGATAGGTTGACGCGAGTGGACGATTCCCCTTGCTCCTGTGACATTTCAGCTTGTGGGTAATCATTCTTCTTCTTATCTCGCAATAGTACTGGCCCTCTAGTTTCTGTTTGTAGAAGACGTCTCTAATTTAACATTTGAGTGGATGGGAGAAAGGTGCTCCCTGGGTGGACAGCACCCCCGTACGAGTATCTTTGTTATTATAATGAGAAGCCCGGTTACGCAATTACGTAGATGAGAATCAACGCGAGAGTACCCACACAGCACACTTCGTTGCAGGGACGTTGCGGGAACGTTGCATCAACACTGTGATGTTGCATGGTCGCAGCGCAATATACTTTTAATTTTAAAAAAATGGCCACAGTGGTAATCGAAATCAGTGAAAGTTTTGGTGCGAGACCTGCAGGGACGTTGCAGGAACGTTGCATCAACACTGTGATGTTGCATGGTTGCAGCGCAATATACTTTTAATATAAAAAAAATCGCCGCAGTGGGAATCGAAATCTGTGAAAGTTTTGGTGCGAGACCTGCAGGGACGTTGCAGGAACGTTGCATCAACACTGCGTTGTTGCATGGTTGCAGCGCAATATACTTTTAATATAAAAAAAATCGCCGCAGTGGGAATCGAAATCTGTGAAAGTTTTGGTGCGAGACCTGCAGGGACGTTACAGGAACGTTGCATCAACACTGTGATGTTGCATGGTTGCAGCGCAATATACTTTTAATAAAAAAAAAATCGCTGCAGTGGTAATCGAAATCAGTGAAAGTTTTGGTGCGAGACCTGCAGGGACGTTGCAGGAACGTTGCATCAACACTGTGATGTTGCATGGTTGCAGCGCAATATACTTTTAATATAAAAAAAATCGCCGCAGTGGGAATCGAAATCTGTGAAAGTTTTGGTGCGAGACCTGCAGGGACGTTGCAGGAACGTTGCATCAACACTGCGTTGTTGCATGGTTGCAGCGCAATATACTTTTAATATAAAAAAAATCGCCGCAGTGGGAATCGAAATCTGTGAAAGTTTTGGTGCGAGACCTGCAGGGACGTTGCAGGAACGTTGCATCAACACTGCGTTGTTGCATGGTTGCAGCGCAATATACTTTTAATATAAAAAAAATCGCCGCAGTGGGAATCGAAATCAGTGAAAGTTTTGGTGCGAGACCTGCCCTTTGCCAGCGCCGCTATTCATCATTACAATAATTCCCTTACATCTTTTTATCTTTTCTGTAATATGACAAAAATGTTTGCCGAAACGTTGCGGGACCATTACTGTAACATCTCCGAAACGTTGCAGGAATATTTCCCGCGATTTCTAAACCTGAGCGTTGCAGCGTTACCTGCAACGTTGCAATCTTGCACCGTAACATAGTTGTAACGTTCCCGCAGTGCTCCGGTGCTGCAGGGGTAATGGTATCGTTAACGCGGAATTACGCCGCAATATTATTAAGCATTAAAAAGGCATAATTATTGGAGGTCGTATTATATAACACACATCACATTTTCATGCAAATTGTAGAGGAAGTGCTGTATATTTGGAATACTAGTTTGTTTAAGACGAATAAAAAATTACGGCACATGGTGGGAACAAAGAAACCTTCATAATATCATAGGGAAACTAATAAATTTTTCAAACTCTCAGAAATAATAAAAAACAAAAAATATATAAAAAAAATTTGTGTTAAACGATTTTATTAAAAATGCACTAAAAACTAAAAAATAATTCTTTTCTTGTACCACAATTTCGATGGTGTTGTTTTACTTTAAATAAAATTGTGGAGCAGGATATGTCATAACAGAATATGAATCAGTTTAATACAGAATCAAGCGTCGAAATGAATTTGTTGTTAAATATAATGTGTAAATATAAATGGACAGCGTTGACTCAACCGACGCGGCGGTAGCCGTTACGCGTGAAACAAAAGCATCGCTAAGCTTTGGAATATATTCGGTATTCCCAATTAGCAACATGGCATTTAAACCTAAAATTTCATGTCGTACTTTTGTATTCTCGAAATTATCGCAAAACTGAAACGGAACCATAGAAGGTACACGCAAATGAGTAGATAAAGTGTTTAACTCTAAAGTTTTGACATATTTTAATCATGATTGGAACGATTGAATACTTGCTGAAAAAGTTTTGCAGATTGACGTTTTGTCTTCATACACAAATGTCATTAGAAATTAGAAAACGTTAGTAGTTTATTAGATACTGCGGTTTTCCAAATTTCCAACAGTATTCCAAATACATATGCTGCACTTCCTCTACATATAGGTATTAGTCTGATGGAGTTTAGCGAGTCGCACCCCTTTCCCGCGCTGTCTGCTTTTTTCCTTCGCCGGCCAAGTTGAATGTATCTCGCGAATCTCGTATGTATATCTAATTGCCGCAGATTGATTACGTCCACGGCACAAACGATTCTCGCGCTCTTAATGGCTCGTTTAGATTCTAAATATGTATCGATATACTGTCCTTCGCATGATTCAAGATCGCTCAAGTTCGCGATCAGGTTTACGATTCAGTATGAGTCGTTCTACGTTTTTTTTTTCACCGAGGATTTCAGATCATGGTGTTTATAAGACGTTTGGACAAATCGATTCTTGGTTAGACGATTTGCTAGGGATCTTGGATAGATTCTCTGTAAAAGGATTCTACTAGAACTCGAGGAACATTCAAGTAGTTGGTAAAACATTAGGTTTAAATTAAAATTGAAACTTAAAGAAGCACGGAAAATGTGTCTGCTAAATGGATGACTAAATGGAAGCATCTTTTCATTACGCGCGTCTTCCTCGTAAGTTTTCTCGATCACTTACCACCTCGGTCATCTGTATCCCGTTCTCAGGCATTCTGAGATCGCGCTTTCACTTGTTTTTCACATAAAAGGGGGCTGGCTTTCTTGGTACCCAAATAGAAAGCTCGTTGTCTAAGGATGAAATCCCCGACGTTTCTCCAGGAACCGCCGACAATCGCGGAACCTCGCGGAAGCTCCCTGCGCCGCGATCAGACCGTACGTCCACGTTAAACCGAAGTTAGCGACGAACTGTGTCAATAGCCGCGTTTGCTCCTTGATTTATCATTAAATGCACGGTCAGAGACGGGGCATTCGCTCGTCGAGATTCTGCTCAATTGGGAAAAGTACTAGACGCGTGTTAATAAGAAACAAACGATAATTCGCTTGTCTTCCATAGGTAGTTGGAGGTATAAGTATACGGTAGTGAGGTAAAAACGAGTTTGGAGAACTGGAACAACGCTCTCGTAATTAGCAGTCGATTAAATTATGAATGGTGGTCAATGGTAGAAACAGTACTGTGGCTTTCAGGATATTGAGAAATATATATATATTCCATTGGGAAGTTATGCATTTGTATCTCTAGACTCGTAATTTACAATAGTCATGCGGCGCGCTAAGTGTTGCATTATAAAAATTAGACTGTTCGAAGCGCACGTGTCGATTAGTTGCCAAGTAATCTATCGCGGTATAAGACTGTTCGTTGATAAAAATAATATTATCTATATTTTGGCGTAGGATCTCTAATAGAAGGTACTGATAGGGCATTAGTTAGCGTTGGCTCTGTCACGTGATTCTTAATCTGTAAATTTCACGCGTCCGTGTATCGATAGGTAAAATTTCTTTGGACGTTGTCCTTAAACCTGAAGCGCAGTTTCTCGAGCATCGCTAAATTGCATATTGATAATAAGTTAACTGTACACAGTATAATAAAAGCGAAACACATGAAAATAGTATAGTAAGACGCGGAGGGGATTTCGAAAAGAGACAGAAGAATTAGTGTGGGGTTCACAGCACAAGCCCTATCACAGATATTTATAACGTCTACCGGTACATGTATACTTCTTTATTGCACTCGTAATAAAACGTGCTTACTATATATTCATTTTATCGACGATTAAATTTACAGATTATTGTAAGCGCTATCTTACACTTCGTTGAACAAAATATTTGCTAAAACCTAAATGAGAAAGACGATACGTGGAGGTACATGCTTTCCGCAGAAATACGTTCGAACTTGAAGATGATACCACAAGTCGATTTCTGGGTCATTTGAACATCCCTTCAGGAGCAATTCGTAATCTCTTCAGGGTTGTTTCAAGATCTCTGATAGGGCATTAGACGCTAAGATCGTAATCTCTTTAGGGTTGTTTCAAGATCTCTTCAGTGTCAATTCATAATCTCTTCAGGGTCAATTCATAATCTCTTCAGGGTCAATTCATAATCTCTTCAGGGTCAATTCATAATCTCTTCAGGGTTGTTTCAAGATCTCTTCAGGATCATTTCAAGATCTCTTCAGGGTCAGTCCGTAATCTCTTCAGGGTTGTTTCGAGATCTCTTCAGGGTGAGTTCGTAATCTCTTCAGGGTCAATTCATAATCTCTTCAGGGTTGTTTCAAGATCTCTTCAGGATCATTTCAAGATCTCTTCACGGTAATTTCAACATCACTTTAAGTTCGCTTGAAAATTATTCCCCAGCTATTTCGCACGCCATGATCTCGAAATGATACCACAAGGTCAGTTCAAGGGAATTCTACGCTGTAGATTGATTACTCTCGTGCCAGGTATTTCGAATCTCCCGCAAACAATACTGGTGGCGCCAGCGTTAGACAGAGCTCCATGTAACCTCGATATTTATATAGTCCAAGCTGTGTATCATAACCTATCGTGTTGTTTCGTAAGCATTGTGTATCGTAAATAAGCGACCGCTGCTTCATGTTTTCCCGTCTTTCCCCTAATATTCTGAGAAAGTAGAAGTGAGCGTAAAGAATGGATGAATCAGTGGAACCCATGGACGTGGAGGTGATTCCTCCCGCGGATGACAGCAAAGCTGTTGATTCAGACCAAACGAGCGTGAAAACGTTTAATTCGAACAACGTGCAAGTACCACAGGTAAAGGGCTATTAATTATCAATCACCTTTCATCACTGATCCCCAAATCCCTTTGATTCTTCTTATCAATCTCTCGTTTCTGTGCCTCGAAATGTTGCATTATAAATTTGTTGTCCTCTTGTCTTACTGGCTCATCGCTTACTCTGGCACATTTGTTTCATCCAAATAGATACAGATAGATAGCCATTATGAGAATAGTGGCGATGCATTTATGGCCGGCATAGACATATTTGGCAAGGAAGAGAAATTGAAAATGGAAGAGAGAGCCAAGCGTTTCGGGCTAACGGAGAAGACTAATTTGCCAAGCCCGGAACAAGTGTTATACACTAGGTGAATATTCTGATACTATTTCTGATATTATTTCGGAGGGGTACAACGTCGTATGACGATTAAATGTGAGATGTTGGCTTACTTTTAGTATGGGGGTTGTAGAAGACAATGAGAATACAAAGAATGTCAGACTGAACGTGATACACGTGAGAGGAACCGAAGAAATGAGCACCAAAGATGTCTTCAAGTATTTTGAGGATTATGCTCCAGCGTCCATTGAGTGGATTAACGATGTATCGTGTAAGAACAGTTTATAAGTTAACGAGCTGTACAGCAGAAGAGTTACGAGCATTTTGATTAATACATAATGCGTTTACAGGCAATGTTGTATGGTTGGACAATTTGTCAGCAGCTAGGGGAATGCTGGGACTGTCGAAGAGAATTATCGGTTTAGACAAACAGAATTATAGAGGCGCAAAGCTGCACGATGATAATCCTGACGAAGAGAATAATGTAACTAACGAAGACTGTACCATAGAAATGGAAGATGACACTGAGAGTACAAACACAGCGAAAGATGCTACGCAGGAAGGGGACTACATAAGCATCAAGGATATTAAGTATCCATTACCTCCAGGAATGTGGAGGAAAGGTATAGATTGTCCGAAATCTAAAGCAATATTTCTTAGGTTTGCTACTAGGGCTGATAAGAAACAACCGAACGCGGAAAAGATGAGCGAATATTACAAGAAATACGGGAATCCCAATTTCGGAGGTAATACACCGCGTACTACGAACATAATTGCCGTAACAAAAGCGTCAGCAGTTTAGTTGAATATCCTTCTGTGTAGGTATTAAAGGAATCTTGACCGAGTCTCGTAAGCGAATGTACAAACAAATCAAGCAGAACAAAAGAAAGTTCAAAGAGAATCAGGAAGAGGATATCGAGGATAAAAAACGTTCGAAGAATCCGTGGGGTGAATTATCTGAGAGCTGGGGCGTGAATGACACTACGGAGGATGATTTCGGCACGAGACCTGATCAGAAGGATCAGGGCCGCAGCGTGAAGGAGAGACTGGGCGTAAAGTATCCCTCGAAAGAGCCAACCCACTCCGAGGAACAGCAGGACAGCTCGAGTAGCGACAGTGAGAACGAATGGTGCAAAAGGAGTAAAGTGTTGCGAATGCGGATGCACGCGGACGACGAAGAGGAAAAGATCCACAAGCGACGCGCGAAAATACAGCAGCAGGTAAGCGGATTCTTAATCGATTGTCTTACACGCAAGAGGACTCCGTTCCAACGTTATCCATTTATTTGCAGACGATGCTGAACACCTTGAGCAGAGGCTGCGATCTACGATCGAGGCTAGGCAAGTCGAAGAAGGGGACGCAGTTCCGCGATGCGATCCAAGTAGTTGTAACGAATACAAACGCAACGAAGTCGAGCTCGTTGAAGCTTAACGATTCAGAGGTAACCATTAATGCTGTGGTACTTAGTTTTTCATCTACAAGTGTGTTTCTCGTTCCGTAGGAGGAGGATGGTGAAATCGTGGACGACAATGCGAGTCCGGAAAAGGAGGAAGGTGAGTGGCAGCCGTCCGACGAGGAAGAGCAGAAGGAAGAGGAGGACGAGGACTACAGCGATAATGATAGCGACAGACCAGTGAAAGAAGTCCAGGGACCTAAAGGCAGCGTGATAAAAGTAGTTCAACACAAACCTCGCCTTGCTTCCACGGTGTGGGCGAGACTGAACCACGTGAAAAGCGAGGTTACTGATAATTCCGTCAAAGATAGGTAATAATTTTAATAAATCTTCTGTTCGCACAAATGAGTGTCCTGTATCGTGTAATATTTTAAAGGCAATCAAGAGTGCGAGACCTGAGGAGTACTTTGAAGAGTGGTGATCTTCGGTCTCGGATCGGTAATCATACGAGAGGACGGTCTCCCTTGAGGATAGAAGTGAAAAATGACAAGTATACAGAAGAGGGCAGTGAAACGGAATAATCTGTTGACTAGTTGAATGAATTAAAAACGCGAGGCACGGTGGGATGTTTTAGTGAAAAGAACAGGATGGTGCAAAACTTTTATAATTTGGGTGTATACAAAGATAGAACGTGCATTCATTACGCCGGGTCAGATACACTTCATTTAATTTCGCATAAAGAGATGTGATTCACCAGCAGGCATACATTGAATCTTTAACGCTGCCCAGCGTTAATAATTTTTACACATTAATACTGAACATCACCTTCTTACTCTTAAAACGATATATTAACGAATGGGTAATAAGTGCTTCCTGGCGTGTATGTAAATATTATCTGGCACAGATAATAACGGGAAAGAAACTTTCGTTAACAGACTGGGCATGAACAGAGTATATTTTTAAATATTCGTTTGCGCAATAGGGACTCGGTATTTAAAGAGAGAAGGTATTTTGTCCAGGGGCAAATATCTTCGGACACATAATCGACGAAGGGACAGAATTTATGCAAACGAGTATTTAATCGATCATGTATTAAAAGAATATACATAGTAACTTAAAATGTTACCTTTCGTTTGAAAAATTGCCATGGCGAAACCAGCGAAGCAGTAAGCTCCTAAATACTCGATACAGAATTGTAAATAAAAATAAACTTGTACGCGATTAATGCGACACGTACAGACCATTTAGAGTATATATATTTTCCTTATGTATTTTGCAAATAATGAAATGTTTCGAGGTCTGTGATTTCTTAGACATGTACTTTAAAAGAGCAAGGGACAGGTTCCGGTAATAATACATCGCCAATCCTCTAATTCTAATTAGAAAACGGAAGCTTTGTTGTGCGAGAACTTTTCGCGTATCCAATACGGCGTAAAACGAAACTGCAACAAAATTATAGCAGAGCTTTATCCGAATTGAGAAAATAGGGATAAGAATAATTGTGACATCGATTCCGAATAATTGACCAATAAAGCCGCTTTTATATTAGCACAATAATACTTTGAATAGTCATTTCAAATACAATAATTGACCATTATCGTTTCAATATGATTAAAGTATAATATATATTCATCATTTTATATGAACAACAATTATTCGGAGAAATGATTTAGGTGATTTAAAAAAAAAGCGACATTTCCCGTCGAAGAACACAGTGAATTATCGGGATATTATTCTTTAGCCGCATTCATAGAAATCTATAACGATACTTTGATTCTTTCTGCTAATTTAATCTCATCAGTTTGTAACAAAAATTCTGTACTATCATAATTTGTTTCAGAATACACATAGGAGTGTTTACCGAGCTACAATTACATATCGGTTTAAAGACCGTCCCAGTACTAAATTTTATGAATGCAGCTGGAGGCACGAGGTAATTTCATGCATTAACAAACGAGATGCGATATTTTTGATACCACTGAGCAATCATATGTTCGTATATTATGTGCTTTATTTAACGCCGCCCGTCTGCTAGCTATATCCTCTAACCGTGTATCGACTTCCCAATCTTATATATCTACGTGATTATATGTTTTATTTAATTGAGACGGTCTGCAAATTGCGAACGAGCTTCGGTAATCCAGTAACGACTATTTTGAATTCAGAATCAGAAATATCAATCTCGTTTGCTAAAAGGCAATCGTGCAAGATATCGTGGATCTATTTCCTCTGTCATACATAAAAATCGTTAATGCGTCTTTTAATTACAGCTTTCCCATTTTCTTTTTATCGCGTCGATCGATAAACGCGTTTCATCGTTCGCCTTCGCTCTCTATCCCTCTTCTTTTTTTTTTTTTTTATTCTTTTTCTTTTATCATAAATGACGTATAACATTGAAAATCCATAGACGAAATAGTCTTTCAATATTCGGATATATATAAGATATGAATCGGCAACAACAAATACACGCAACATTAAGTATATTAGGCCTGAATGATATCGATAATATCTCTAGCAGTGTATGTTATTAAACACTACGATCTATCGTTGCTCTCAATCCGCTCGTATCCCATGCTTAGAGTATATATGCTCTAAAATCCCATGCCTCTTTCTTTTCGCGATAATGGTGTTCCAATGTTATCCGTTCCTTCTTCTGATTATCAGCGATTTCAGTTGTTTGGGAAATTAAGAACGTGATCATTTAATGATAGAAGAGACACTTCCATGAAATTTGTATGGTCGCACCAAGTGCGATATTTGATATATCACGATCACAGCAGATTTATATAGTACATGTGTACTTTATCTTCGAGTTACTATTCAAGAACGTGGAAAAGTGTAATTAAGCATGAAGATTGTAGAAGTTTCATCGTAACTTTTGTTTATATTTGATGCTCGAAAGAGAACGGACAAATTTTATGGAATTCAATAGCATTAAAACTTTGCCCTGTCAATCCGCGATATTGTTTTTATACCGCATTATGACCTTATGCCTATGAAAAAATAGAGTTTCAGACTTGTTGATCTGCCAATTTCCACACCGACCGGTTACACGATCGAATCTGAAAGCCAACAAGCCGTGTATGATTTCTAGCGAGTCGCAATGACTTGTGGGTTCGTGAATGTATTCGAGTATCCTCGTTTCGGCGTGAAAGGCGACTTGGAACACCGATATCGTACGCACGACCGACTAGCCCACAAGAATTTCTCCCCGCGAAAATTATTCGACAAACATTTTGGCGGTGCTAGCCGCTCGACACGGCCCTTCCGTTAAAACTACGAGACTTTAGAGTAACTTTTTAAATACATGTATATATTTTCACGAAAAATCTGACAAGACAGCCACTGTACACGCAGAAAGATTCGGATACTTTGAACGTCGCAACTCGCCGATAATTAGCTTGACCACAGCAATTCGAGATTATTTTATAGCTCGACGACAAAATTGGAAAGATACGAGGAAGAAAGAATTCTCTCTATAGACTCTGCAACGTACAGATTATTGCTTCCGTAACGAATTGAGGTGCTGAAGTGCTAGCGACTCGTACTTGTTTCCCTTATTTTTATACCGCTCGGAGAATTGATTGTAGCTGCAGATTTTGTGAGCTTCTCATCCTTACCCGTATGATTGAATGCATCAAATATCTCTTTGTTTCAATGTCTATTGCACGACCATATTTCATTGAAGGAGAATATAGTACGAAGATTGTTAACAGAAATTTACAAGTGCTTGCACGCTGGTTTCTAGATACTTTCTTCCCGTATTCCCTTGTAAATTACTTCGTGTCCAAAATGTGCGGAGATACTGAAAACTGTAAATTGAACACCTATACCGCTCAAAAATACGTCGATAAAATGTATGCACTTCTCGGTTGAGTTTGAAGTGTGAGAGTTTGTACGGCGAGAGATTCGAGATTATTCGGAAGAGTGTTGAATTTCAGTATCGCGAAGCACATTGCAAACACGAATCGAAGCGGTTCACATCAAGAATTGAATAAGATGGCACATATTATTTGAACGAGCAAGTGTCCTCCTCGATATCAGAGTTTGTTTAATGGAAATTCACGCGCTGCTCCACGTAATCGTCCGACTACTGATTTCCATGGGTGAAATCACCGTCTAAAAATCCGGACGACGTCAACGGTACAATTATAGTTACAAGGACGCGAAGTATAAAAAGACACGTGTTAGATCCTTGCCGCTGCTGGAACTCGTATATTCTTTATGCGCCTCTGAAAAGGAAAACCAATGAATTCTTTCGACGAGCCTAATTCTGGCAGGAGTAAAGCAGAAGAAAAATAAACATCAACAAACTCCCTGTTCTTTTCACAAGTACTTTATGGAAATGAAAAGTTCTCGGAGACACGTCGTTGCGAAATTCCAAGAATCCAGACACAAGGGTGCAGAATTCCAATTTGCCGGATGCGGAAGTTTTCTATAATATCCAAAAATCCATAAATTCATAGAATCTTTGAAACTTCTCCCGAACGTTCCTGCGGACTATTAAACTTTTTCACGACGCTCCGGGCGTAAACAGCGGCAAGGCTGAATCGATAATCCGATATTCCTCAAGGGCTCTGTAAAACAAGATGCACTGAAAAATCGAAGAGGTCACTTGCGGGGGGCAAAATACAACGTGGTTCTATTTCTCTCTGTCTCGCGAACATTCCCCTCGAGCCGTAAAAAGGATATATCGTGGCAACGAGGCCGAATCCGAATCCCCCCCGGAAAATTGTAACTTGTAACGAGAAACGCGTCGTCGCCTCGATTAAAATACGAATACGCACACCATCGCCGTGTTTATTAAGAAACATTTTTATTGGATGCATCGAAGAACGTGAGATCTGATAGTGTTTTGAGGGAGGCAAAGTGTTTCACACCGGATCGTTTCTTTTCTCCTTTCGCGCTCTATCGCCTTGGTATCATTCTCTCCTGCATTCTCTCTTATACCCTCTGCTCTCACTATTAACAAGATCCTACCCCGCGACCTTTACTTTCGCCCGACAAATTCACAATCCGTTTCCTTTTTCTCTTCGCGCGACACATCGAGACTTTGATTTCGGAGACAAGCATAGTTCCTTTCCATTTCCTTTGCGTAAGCGTGTCCTCGTCATCCGATTGTCTTTAACAGCATGGTAGCTCTTTCTCCATAATAGTAACATCGTAATATCATTGAAAATGGAAAAAGTGAGCCAAGCTAAATGGCTCTTTTGGGCACGCACACGACGTCTTACATTCCCTTCGATGGTACTCGAACTTCTCGGCCTTCGTTATCACAATCGAACAATGTGTCTTTTGCTTTGCCTTCTTTATTTTTTCGTTTACCGTCGGCGACACGCTCGCGTACAATAGATCCGCGATTCGTCTCGCCCACTTCGTCGCGCCGCATTCCTTCCAGATTCCCTGTGTATATTTAATTAGGAGCGTATACCGAATATCAAACAAGAATCGTTCAAGAGAATATACACGTACACTTAGAGCGAAGTTAACACGAATCGAAACGAGAACGTTTTACGCACACCTAACTCGCATGGTGAGTGTTTGAAGATTGACTCGAAGCGAGACGGATGCTGGTCTCGTAAATGAACATAGAAACGGAACACTACGGTAGACTAATTTGAATGACGAGCTAATCAACGAAAGGAACGAAAAAAAGATGATACATTCTAGGGTGTAAAAAAGGAGGATCGGAATTGTAAAAAATAGAAAATACACGGATACGAGTATGTCCAAACAAACACCATGCGCGCATCGCACAAGAATGGCAGTATATCGGTATGTTTTATATATATATACATATATACGTATATAATACCAGTAGATTGTGAAACAAGACGCAATTAAATGGCTCAGAAGAACTGGAAGCTGCACCGAATGCAATTAACTATGAATAAACACGTTTTTCTGCGCCTCTCATTCGTCCTTTCTCACGCGCATGTTCTCTCTCTCTCTCTCTCTCTCTCTCTCTCTCTCTCTCACGCACACACACACACGCGCGCACACATTCTTTCTTGCCCACCTTCTTATTCTCTCTCTTTTCTCTCTACAAACTAAGTCCGATAAAAGGCAGAAAAGAATTTCTGCGAGGTACGCACTACCCATACGAAGAATAATGACACTGAAAAATTACAATAGTAACGTTAAGGAAACTATCGGGCAAAATATTTGGATGACTTTTTCAATGGCTGGTTGATTCGTAGTAACACACTTTCGAGCGTTCTCTTCTTTTGCGCGCGTTCATTTTTTTTTTTTCATATCGGTCGCCGTGTTACGTGGCTTACAGGATGTACACGATACATATATGTATAAATATATATATATATCACGCACATTACACCCGACCACGTCACTCACTCGACAATTAAATCACAGACAATGTATATCATGACGGTGATTAACAATTAAAAAAATCGTCAACTAGCGTTACCTATATTAATTCGGGATAAATAAAAATTATTGTACAAATTAATATTATGCATTCCATGTAACAAAAAAAAAAAAAAAAAAGAAAGAACACTGTATTTCATATCGAACTGTAGCAGAGACATGCGAATGTACAAGTGTATGCACGGACACCGCGGTCTTTTCTTTTTTCTTTTACCTCGTTCACCGCTCTTCCCTTTCTTTTTTTAAACCATTCATCCTTCTCCTCTTCCCTGTCAATGTGTTTGCAGAACGTTCGTTACTTTTCTCTTCTCGTGGATCGTAGACAACTGTAAAAGAAGTACACTTCCGTTACTCCGACGCCGTATTTTCGTCTTCCCCCGAGTCCTCCTGCACACTTGCTACAGCTGAAACGTTACATACACGCTGCTTTGAATACCGATTACTGTTTCCACAATGGGCTGAGTCAGGCTAAATTGCACGTACCAATAGACTACATAGCGTTTTCTTGATGATTCTTTTGGAATAGGAGAGTCTCTTCAAAGATGTACTGCTTTAACACTTCTTTCGGAAGGTCGTCCAGCTCCATGTCAAACTTGAACGGCTCTTCCGCGACAGGCTGAAATAATTCACAGCTATACGTGACGGTTATCTGTCGACACGCCACTCTACGTTAGAATTCATAAGCGGTTCTGTACTTCATCGGCGGGATCGTAATATTGCTCGAGGTAAGGGTGCGCGAGTGCATCCTCCACGACGATCCGCTTGTTGGGATTGAACGTTAACATTTTGTCCAAAAGATCCAGAGCCCGTGGATCAGCGGTTGGAAAGAGATTCGTCCACGGAATCTTTGGCTTGTACGGTAGAGACTGAAGATAATTTCGTGCCTAAAATAAGCGAGATGAATTACACGAAATGTATACGCGAATATGTTGATAAATTAGACATAGAACAGAGTATACTTTTTCGTTTATAATGCACTCAAGATCCTCGGGCGACGGCGATCCAAGGACTCCAAGTATATGGTTCAATTGGTCTAAGTAGTGCTTACCAGGGAATATTGCTCGTCTTGAAAGCATTTCTGCGAGAATGCAACCGACTGACCAGATGTCTATAGACTTGGTATAGCCCTGCGGAAAGGGACGGCAAGGTATAGCGCTGCGTTACTTCTAGGTTGATATTCAAATTCGAAATTACCCTTTACCTTTGAATTGAGCATTATTTCTGGAGCTCTATACCATCTTGTTGCCACATATTCGGTTAGGAAGCCAGCATGATTATGCTCCGGATCAGCAACTCTGGCTAAACCAAAATCACAGATTTTAAGGTCACATGTGGTATTTAAGAGCAGATTGCTTGGTTTCAAGTCTCTGTGCAGTACATTAGCAGAATGAATGTATTTTAATCCTCGTAATATTTGGTAAAGAAAATAGCATATATGATCATTACTAATAGCCTGAAATTGAAAAAGAAATTTAGATGTGTTATAAGTCCTAAATATCTCCGGTATCCAGCGCTACTGTGCCGACCTGTGTTTTAAGAAGTTTGTAGAGATCTGTCTCCATCAGACATTGAACAATATATACATCTTTCATTTGTTCTATGGTAGGTGCCCTTAATATATCCCTTATATCTATTATCTGTAAAAGAAGCATAAAGTCAAGATAGCCTGGTATCTCCTATCCCGCGGGTCGATAACGGAACACTCACATTCTCATGCTTAAACCTGGTCAAAATCTTTATTTCCCTCAAAGTCCTCTGACTGTACGTCTGATGTTCGAAAGGTGAAATTTTTTTAATAGCTACCTTTGTTTTCGTTATGTTATCATAAGCAGATCTGCGGAAAGAAAATCCCAAAGTATGTAAAGAAAAGCTTTATTCGTATTCGATGGTATTCCACAGATAAGATGGAAGCTTTGCAAGACTCTGGAAGTCATATCATCTACAAAGAGCACATAATGATAACACCATGCTGTATGCACATGATGCTTACGCCTCCTAATCTGTAACCACAATACAGGAAGTGGTTCTTCAGTGTCACAGAATCTTGGTGACTTAAATTTAGCATACTTTCAGCCCTAATTTTTAAGAGTACTTAAATTGTTAACTACAATTTCGAAGTATTGGCAAGACTAATATTAAAGAATACGTAAACGTGACAGTCGTATTAATTACAATGACATATTAAAAAGGATGCGCCACATTGTTCTATTGTTAAAACCAACCTAGCTTCGTTAAATCGTTCGACGTTGAATATTCCCTGCGAAAGAGATTCATAGTCGTGCGCGAAGAGATTCGCTATCGTCATAAAGTATTCGTGGAAGCAATCGCGATTTCGTTAGCGGTACGGCGATAAGAACGATAAGCGCGAGATAAGCGACAGCGTACAAGGAAGTCGTGACGCCGCACGCAAGTGGACAGGGGTTTGAAAGGGTGTGACAATCGCGTTCAAAACTGGCGCCAAAAGGAGAGATCACAGAAGGATGAGTAGCACTTAATAGCGACTGCACACGGCATCAGGATACGAGCGAGTCCTTTGGGGTGGTCCGTGGAACGGAAATCTCGCCGAGGGGCCAACAATTCGCATGACAACTGTATTTTCGATTGTTTATCTTTCGGCCTGTCAGCCAGTCGATACGCGTTCGAAATTTCTCCGAAGTAACGAAGGTAATTAACTCGGATACACTTACACGACCATTCCGTAGGCACCTTCACCCATGTACGACAAATTCGTGTACCGCGGGCCAACCTCGAACGTTTGTCCGCGAACGACCTCGCAATTCGGATTCACACTTGCTGAACCTTCACCCGCCATTTTGACAACTATTTTGCGGCTCCGGTGAAGTCAGGACGAGCCTTGCTTCTAAGCCGACTCGCCACAAACTACGCTGCAATTAGACACACTGGCGTGAGATTTTTTACACCGCTTATCAATTACGATGTATCGAATACGCGGTATTTCTGAGACTCGCCGTTAGAGGGCTATGAATAATAGTCGATTCTCGGTCTACCGTAGCGTCATTTACTTTTGTCTTTAACTTTGCGTTTACGAAGCTTTGATAAGATGTTTCAATACTACTGAGTCTCTGTAATCATTAAGGTATCTATGTAACGAAGGTTACATCAAGGACTATGAGAAATAGTCTGTTAATACACGATATAAAAGCGAAATAGTTATACAATAAAGTAATTTATATGTACAGGGAATACAAATAAAATAATAACGAGTACTTTTACACGCAATGTAATTGTAAATTATTGTGCTTACGTACATAAATCACATCATACCCTACACTTCACATATCGCACACAACACTACACTTCGTGGTAGTGTGTTGTGTTAAGTGTAGTGTGTAGTGTTGGCTAGAACCGTGATTTGTGAATTACGAGTAATCCGATCACGTTCGTTCCCAATCACGGTAATTTTTCACAGTGATCCGTGATTTTCGTGATCGCTTCTGATTGGTGCAGGCAGAACAGTGATTCGCGCTTTTCGTGATCGCTTTTGATTGGTGGAGAGCATAACTGCTCTTTGCACGCGCCACATAATCCCAATTTCTACTTTCTCTCGAAACATTCTCAAGTCCTCACTGTTCTTATAGAATCTCAGTTGTATATTTTGAACCAATGTAATCGTTCTTGATATATTTAAATTAACGAATATTTCTTCACTTTAGTTAAAAAGTATAATGTATATGTGAATACTTTAGCCAATCTAATCAGTGTGTGCATACATTGACTATTTATGAATGTATATTCTATATATTCGCTGAATTAGCACGCTTTGACTATAACACAAACTATATTGAAGTATTTTATAAAAAATAATTCAATCAAGGTCAAGAATTACGATCAGAGTAAACAATTCATCAAGTTAAAAAAAGTCACAATCACGGTCGTGATTTAACTTCAATCATGACCGTGATCGTGATTCTGAGATCACTATGATAAATACTGTTAGTGATTTTGTACCCCATCCTTATGCCAGATTTCTTCACTAATGCCGACTAAACTCCCGGTCAGTGAATGACCAATTAGATGCTATCATGTGGCACTCGTCGACCAGTTGGATGCTATCATTTGGCAGTTATGTGGAACATAACTCTAACTGGAAGATTACTGAAGGTGAAGAAATTAGCCGCTAGTAGTGTGTGATGTGTGCAGTGTAGAGGGCGATGTGTGAAGTGTAGTGTTATGTGCGATGTGTGAAGTTAGAGTAACCTTCAACGCCAGTAGGTGGCTACAGCGTTCTCTAGTTTAAAAAATGAACTATTTCAGACTGGACCTTAAAATGCAATAAACTGCAACAATATTATTACACAGTATAGTGCAGCTTAAGTTGTAACGATTCTGAGCGGGGCGTGAGAATTATTAAGTGAATAGGTATTTAATAAGCATGTTATTTAACCTCTGAAAAGTTAGCCCCTCATTGGAGTATATATACTAAGTTAACTTAGGAACTAAGTAGTTGTCTAACGATATGGGCACAATGTGGTAAGTATTCAGGTAAATTATTCAGCGCCCCGCGAAAACGCAACAAAGTTGCAAAGGACAATTTTTCAACAATGTTGCAAATGAGATTGGGGTATTCGAGGCATAAAAGTTTGCTTTGCAACTTTGTGTATTTTCGCAGAAAGCACAATTTCGGTTTGCAACTTTGTGCATTTTCGCAGGAAGCACAATTTCGGTGTGCAACTTTGTGCATTTTCGCAGGAAGCACAATTTCGGTGTGCAACTTTGTGCATTTTCGCAGGAAGCACAATTTCGGTTTGCAACTTTGTGCATTTTCGCAGAAAGTACATTTTCGATTTGCCACTTTGTGCATTTTCGCAGGAAGCACAATTTCGGTTTGCAACTTTGTGCATTTTTCGCAGAAAGTACAATTTCGGTTTGCCACTTTGTTGCAGCTGCAAGAGAAGCGAAATTTCGGTTTACAACTTTGTTGAGGCTCGCGGGAAGGCAACAATGTTGCAAAGCGGGCCTTTGATTCGCGAACAGCTAAATTTTATTTGCAACATTGTTGAAAAAAATTTTTGCCCTTTGCAACTTTGTTGTGTTTTCGCGGGAAGCTTAAAACCAGTATGCAAACTTATCAACTATTATCTGTGTAGTATGATGTTTGTTGTCTGAAGTGTAAGAATGGTGTTGAAGCAGTGTGTCAGTAGTGTAAGTATTGTATAGTAATTGTACAAACGACGAACGATCGATTCCATATGAAATTAATGGTGAATAACGAAAAAAAATGAGGGGCTAGGTGAATAAAAAAGTTTCAGTCAAATTTGTTTAATTTATTATAAATTGTCAATTGATGAATAAATAATATAAACTAATGAACAATGATGTACAAACAATGCACAATCGATTGCATAAAAAGGAAACTGATATATACTCCAATGAGGGGCTAATTTTCCGGAGGTTGTTATTTACACAACTCAAGATCAGTGTTCACAGATAGTGTCAGCTTTGAAAAGGTCCAACAGACGCGCTACGCCTCAGAGTTTCCTCTATAGTAGCATTTAAGCTTAGCAAGATGGAGTGAGCTTAATACACCTCCAGTTAGCCACTGTGCAGGCCACAGGGCGGCCGGATAACGGGGGAAGTCGAAGTACCACACTTGACCCTTTGCAAGGCACCGTAAGGAATTTTTCTGTTCGACTTCTCGTTAGGTCACGAACTAGAGATCGTTCGTGACCGACACAGAGGTCGGAAGATCAGTGTTCACAGGAAGTACCCTCCGGATTCTGCCTCGCATCGTAGGGAGGCAGAACGCATGCGCGCGATGACGCGGGTGACGTCAAACCAATCAACGCCAAGATGGGAAACGAAACGACGCCACCGTCAAGTGAAGCCGAGCGACGTGATTGCTTGGTTTATCGTTTCCCATCTTGGCGTTGATTGGTTTGACGTCATCGCGCGCATGCGTTCTGCCTCCCTATGATGCGAGGTACCTGTGTCGTCATATAAGAAGGAACTTGTTTTACGCTTGTAGAATGAGCTCATTGGCTCCGAGCGTACGTTGGTTGGGGTATAGCCAATAGTAGCGCAGAACAAGCCTTTGTGCAAGTTCCTTCCTATTTCTTGTGAACACTGTATGCATGCATCTAAATTTATATAGTTTAGGGTTGCCCGTGTGATTTGTATATTTGTGTGTGAAGTGTTGTGATTCTACAATAACAGTTGATTTTTTCCAGTAAGGTACTCACAAACCTTTTTAATCGATCATTTTATAGTAATTTTAATAGAAGATGAACGCGCCTCCAACCTTTGAATCATTCCTTCTGTACGAAGGAGAGAAAAAGTATGTATCACAAGTCGTATAACCTCAGAAATGTCTGAAATAACTTTCATATAATTTACGTTTTCGATAGGATAATCAAAGAACAGGACACTAAGGTTCCCAACGCTGCAATATTTACGGTTAACAAGGAAGATCACACACTGGGAAACATGATCCGCAAGTAAGTTCATTTTCTATATTTTATTCAAAAGAGTACGCAAATTTTTACCTTAATTATACAGAAATATAATTATAGTACATAATATTATCGTACAAATGAATATTAATACTTAGATCTTGATCGTCACTTAACAGCCAACTGCTGAAGGATCCCCAGGTTCTGTTTGCTGGATACAAGGTTCCACACCCCCTAGAACACAAATTCGTGATTAGAATCCAAACGACATCAGATTACACACCCCACGAGGCTTTCATGCATGCAATTACGGATCTCATAGCCGAGCTTTCATTATTTGAGGAACGTTTCAAGGTAAAGTGTGACCAATAAATCGTACACACAAGTATATTTCATATCTCAATTTATTATAATATGCTGTTCGTTCCAAAAAACTTTCAGGAAGCCATTAAGGAGAAGAAAGAAGGCCTGGATTAAGTCGTGGTCAATTACTTATAGCTACTAAGCACTTATGTATATAGAATATTTGTATGACAAAGTGACCTGATATAATTTTTATAAATAAGTTGAAAACGATATACGTTTGTACATATGAATGAATAAACGAAGATGAGATTCAGAGAAACCGTGTTCTTCGCTTTCACCCGTTCCTGAATTCCCAAAAGCAGGAGACTGCTTAGATAAAGTTATGAATAATACCGTAATCAGTCCATTACAATTTTATTTCTCTCAACTACAGAGGATGGTTCTATGATAATTGTACCTTCAAAGACAGGTCTAATTTAGTGAATGTATCGACCCTGTATTAAAGCTCAAAATTAAAAAGGCAAGACGATAGTTCACAGTAGTACAAATCGACTGAAACGATTCTCGTATCAAAAGGAAAGAAGCACTCACTTCATTTTTACACTAGGCGTGCAAACGTTCTCTCAGAATTGGTATACTACCAGTCGAATCGTTACATTAAGTTCTCAAAATTAAAGGACGGCGTAAGAGACGCCTAAATTTTTACCGCCAATGGCTCGAGATCTAATTACATATGCCTTAGAGTAAAGGAACTGTCACTGAATGTATTGCGTTCTCAAACGCTACAATAAATATTAAATACGTGTACAGTTCGATATAAACAACTACTGTGTATGTACATAATTACATTGGATTTCTACAAATGGTATGGGTATGCGTTTAACAAAATATGCTCCCTATAATACAACCGTAAACTGACTTATAAATGAACCTTGTTGCTTTGTACTTGCTCGATTACGTGGAAGTAGAGTAAACATAAAGACACGAAACATATCTATAAGCGTAAACAGACATTTCAGCGACGGATTTCAGAGATAGAGTAAAGGGTTCTCATTACATCAGCGGGGGCGTTCTTTTTGGATGGACACGCGCAACATACTATACGGGAAGACATACACACAACGGTAAGCATTAAATTCTTTTATATAAAAATATACTCTGCAATATTTTAACAGGTCTTTTCGTATCTAGGATCTTTGACAAGCAGTGAAACGGGACTATGAATGATAACACGCTGTTAAAACGTCTCGGCATCATCGCAATCGCGCGTATCGTGCCCGAACACTGTAAAAACAATCAAAATGCATTATACATGGAATTGGATAGACATAGAGAAAAGGTGGTTAAAATAGCTAGTCGGAAGGGTGAGACAACGAGTATCTTGGAAATAAACTTTGTGATTTAATTAGTCGAGAAGTAGTGTATAAGAGGGAGGTGTTAGTTGAAGTGAAAATCTTTGGCCGATCTGAGGAACTTTTTCGGGGAGAACTTTAGATGCCTATTTCTTCGTTTAGTGGGGAGAATATTGTAAATTGATGCAACGAGGCATAGAATTCGTATAATTCTGAATAGCGAATTCTTACTTTCACAGTTTTGGCAGTACGGTCTCTCGACTGATAGTTTCTTTGGAGATTTTGCAACTTTCTCTGTGTCTAGGAAGTCTTGAGCTTGACGAGGACAATCTTCTGTTTCGTGCAAGTCGAACTGATCACAGATATCACAGAACATACGCGGTGCAGCCATGCGTTTGTCTAATGTGCTTCTAAAATAAAATGATTAATAACATACAGATATAAATAATTAGTAGCATACTGTTATTATTATTGCTTATATAATCATTAATCCGAAAATTAAATGTTACGAACTGAGTATAGTCGTCGGCTTCGTTAGCCGGCACTCCTATCTCGAGAACTTCAACTTTACACATTAAAGCTTGATTCTTACGCTGCATATCTACTATCACCGAGTTCAGGAATTCTATTTGACTTTTCGCCATTTCATATTCTTCTTTCAATTTTAGTACATCAATATCATTGTCAACTGAAAGAAATAAATTTATCTAGTGATGTAGCTGAAGAAAAATTATAAGAAACAATTACTCAATCGTAAGATAATTCACCTATATGTTGTTTCATATCCCCTCCAGGCGCCTGGAACATAAATAAATAATGTATTACTTGTCTGATAATCTGGACTCTTAACATCAGAATAGGAAGCTTACATCATAATTATTCTTTATATTTTCGCGAGTCAGCTTCAATTGATTCGTCGCTTCCATCCATTTAGCAGTAACTTGTTTGTTCTCCCTTTCCCTAAAAATGATCTGTTATACAACAAATACAGGAACATTTTAATATTCACAACTTTCTACTCACAAATTACTTTGTGCTTCTTTCAATTGTGCAGACTCGGATGATACGCGATTCAATTTCTCCATCAAATTTTGCATATTCTTTTCAGCTTCTTTTTCTTTATTGTTCATAGTATTCGTCAGAACTTCGATCTTCTCTTCCTTCTCCCTAAGCAACTTCTCGAAAGATTGTTTCGTGTCCATTAGATTTCTATTCTCTTTACTTACTTCGTCCAGTTTGCTCTGAACGAGATTGAGCTCCTCATTTGCCGTCTGTTCATCTATTTTCAGTTTCTCTGTTTGTGCACTTTCTACTGCCTTAATTTGTGCCGTTAATTTGTCGATTATTATTTCTTTATTATTCAAGTCGCAGAGTTGCTTGTCTATCACACCTTGAAGCGAGAGTTGCTTCTGTTCTAGCTCGGAATTTTTCTGGACTGCAGCCTTCAGCTCAATTTCCTTAGATTTCACTTCAGACTCTAAATTATTCTGTAACTTCACCATAGATTCATCTTTGGAGCTTTGCAGTTCCTTCATCGTGCATTCCATTGCTTGAAGCGAATCAGATTTCGCATTTAATTCCTCTCTCACAGTTTTTAGCTGCGATTCCAAAGCTTTCGCGGTATCTTCTAAGGACGCCTTTGCTTCGGCGATGCTAGTAGCGTCTTGTTCTTTCTTCGAAAGTACCTCTTGTATTCTCTTCAGTTCGTCCAAGTTACGTGCTTGATCCTCCTTCATGGATACTATCGTATCGTTAAGTCCCGAAATCTGCGTAACAGTTTCTTCAGCTTCCTTCCTCATTTGAGAAAGAGCATCTTCCTTAACTTTAATAGCGTTCGTTGCATCAACTAATTTATCTTTCAACTCTTTAACTTCGTTCGACATAGTATCCAACGACGATTCGAGATTTTTGTCTGTGGTTTCTTTACTGGCTATTAAAGCTTCGTTCGCTTTTTGCAATTCTAAATACTTACTTTGTACTTCTTGGAGAGCGGAGTCCTTTTCAGATATCAATGACTCTAATTTTGCACGATTTCCTACTTCAACCGTAAGCTTCTCTGTCAATTCTTCAATGGACCAACGATTAGCACTTTGATCCGCGTCTAACTTAGATTTTACCTTTTGCAAAGCCTTCGTCTCTTCTTGAGAGGCAGTTAACTCCGCATGTAAATCATTGATTTTCTTCTGCAGCGATGATACTTCTTCTTGATACGAATTTTGCAACGCGTCACACTGCTTTTGAAGGCTGAGGACTTCCTCTTTGTTATTTTGTAACTCATTTTGAAGACTCAACACTTCTTCAGATTTTTCTTTAAGACTTTCTTTAATGTGTTCAGTTTCATTTATTGTTTTCTCAAGTTCAATGTTTACCACTTCGATCTGTTTCAATTTGGCAGATAATTCTGTACTCAATTTTTGATGCACTTCTAATTCAGACTTGTTGTTCTCCAGTTGTGACTTCTGCTCCTCAATCAGCGCAGTAGCTTTATTCAATTCCAACCCTGAATTGTTCAATTTTTCTTCGATAGATTTTAACATGCTTTCGCTCTTGAAAGCTTTGTCCTTTAATTCCTCAACTTCCCTTTCTTTTATTCGCAAATCCTCGTTGTATTTTACTAGTTGCTGCGACGAATCAGTGGAAGTACTTATCAGATTCGCAATATCAGATTCCTAAATACGATTTGAAGGATTAAGGGCCTTTACTTTAAAATTTCGATATTAATACGATGGGAAAATAAACTACCAACCAATTTTTCCTTTTGGGCTGTTACTTGCGATATTTTATTCTCCGCGCCAGCCACCTGCTGGTTCAATTTTTCTACGTTGCTTTCAAACACTCGAAGTTCGCTCTCCAGGTTTGTCTTTGTTTGCTCCGATAACGTGAGAGCATCCTGCAATTCTGAAGGACAAAGATTAACGATGCTAGTAACAGAAAAATTACACTTACATATGTAAGCTGTTTACCTGAAGTTCTTTCTATAAGATTTCTTATTTCTTCGTCTTTGTTCGCAAGGATCGATTTCAATTCGATTATATCCTGCTCCAATTTGCCAAGCAGTAAAGATTTCTGAGACACGTCCGCATTTACTTGCTCGATATATTTCGCTTTCTCTTCGATCTGTCCCTGATAACGCTTAGTCAATTCTTCTATCTCAGCCGCGGTATTGAAACGAAGCTCCGTCAACTGCTTCTCCTTTACCTTCAATTCTTCGCTCAACTTTTTTAATTGTGTCGATGAGTTTGCCTCGGTGGCGATTAAAGAAACGATATCTTGCTCCTAAAAAAATACAACAATTAGCAGCAATAAAATCGAGTTTTATAAAAAGGATACCAACTAATTTTTGTTTCTCCTGAACGATTTTGAAGCTATCTTCAGCCTTCGACTGATATTCCTGTATTTGCTTAGACAGTACGGCATTGCTTTCTTCCACTGACTTAAGCTTTTCATTCAGTTCTATGAGAGGCAAAATGTTAATAACACGTTAAAATTTTTCTACTGAACAATTTTTATATTACGAACATACCTTCAAGTTTCCCTAAAGCAACGCTCAATTCTTCGTCTTTGTTTTTACTCACATCAACTTGAGTAGATAGCTCGCTCATCAATTTTTCGATTTCAGATATCTTCTGATCGAGTTGCATGGAAACCTCCTTGACCTTCAAATCCTTCTCATTCAACCGTTCGTTGAATGACTGCGAAAGCTTTAAATTCTCTGCTCTGAGATCTTCCAAAGCAACGTTCTGCACTTCTAATTGCTTCTTCGATTCACCTTCCAACTCCTGCGCCTTCACCTTTATGAGATTCTCTTTCTCCGCGATCATCTGCTGATACTTAGACGTCGACAATTCCTTTTCATTCATACTCTCTTGCTTCATAGTCTCTATCGTTTCTGTAGCTTGTCGCAATTCCTCTTTTAATATACTTATACTACTTTCGAATTCCTTTCTCATGTCTTCTATCAACGCGTTTTTCTCCTGCAAGTCTTTCATCGCTCGTTCTAATTCTGCCCGCAGATTCGCCTCCGATATTTTACGCGCCTCGTTCTCCTTCTGATTTTCCCTCAACTTCGACTCCAATTCTTTCATTTGCTCGACGCATTGCTCCACAAGCGTCGATTTCTCGAGCATCTCCTTCTCCAGACTAGTCTTCGTCTCCTCCAAACTTCTATTTCGATTCTGTAAATCTGTATCAATATAACATTAGAAAAGACCCGTGCGAAATAGCGCTCGGTGAGGTATTATTCTTTGCACTACCTTCCAACTGATATTTCCCTTGAGCACTAGCACTGGAGGCCTCATTACGGAGGCGTGATAGTTCCTCTTCAGTCTCAAACAACTTTATGTTGTCCTGTTCAAGCCGAGAAATACGTTCCCTCTCCTCCGACAATTGCTTTTCGAGTTCCCTGATCCTGTTTTCATTTACAGTATTTATCACCTAATGACAAACGTGCTTGTTTAGTACGGAGGCAGACCAATTTACGTGTGTGACAACTAACATGAAGCGCATCAAGATATACAACAAGGGCACTGATTAGTGTTTCCCCAATGACCGATACATCTAATCGATCGTGAGAAAGGCAGAGATGTAAATGAAGTACAAAGATATGACTTTCTGATATGCTTGAACAAATGCAAAACGTGTAATTTGATCTTGCCGTGTAATAATATACAACCGTGAAACAACAAACGAAAGAAAATACAAAATTCCAACATAGTATTCGAAACGAAATTTACAATAAATAAATAAATAAATAAATAAATAAATTACATTACTCTTTAAATGTCTCATATGTTGGCGCAACAATTGCTACGTATTAACAATCGATTCATACGTAAAGCACAGATCGAGCGTGAAGGAAGCATTACTGGAGACTTAACAATTATTCTGCAGTGCACCGCAAAGCGTGTTAATCCCGCACCATTTTAACGTATCACGTATCGCGTGACGAATTAAACCTACTCGTTCTATAATACAATTTCAATTTCAACTTCGCGAGACCCTCTTATTTCTTAAATGTACCCTACTAATTCAGACGAACATTGCACATCACCGTGACTTGAACATTTTAAACTTAATGTTAACTCGAGGCTCGAAGAAGAATTAGTCGCGAAAGCATTGAAGAGAGGGTATCTAGAGACGTCACATAGTTCTCTGGCAAAATTGTGATGAAATGCTAAACGACATGACTACAGTGACGATAAGAGAAGCGGTGCAGAAAAACAGCATCATCAACCCTTCCGCTGTCCCAAACGGCTGCCATGGCATACTCACACATTGCTCAGTTCTCTCTTTCTGAAAATAAACGATAAGTTTCTTGCGTTAACCCACAGCCTCGACAAAAGTACGTCGTGTGCCTCTAGTGAGATTTTACGAGCAACGGCACAAGCGGGTAGCTTACGAACGACTATTCGGGGGCAATTTCACGTTTCTAACTGCGCGTAAACGTGGCTTCTTTTACCCACCACCAATTTATCATGGGGAAGCTCTTAATTCTAATGGAAGCGTATTAATCTATTTGCTAGTTTTAAGTAATACCTGCGACTCTTTACAGTTCCGACAAGCGACTGTTGCAGACCGATATTTTAAAACAGAACGGGCGAAACAGAAATCTGATTAAAGAATATGAAACAGAAGGAAAGGAATGATGAAGAAGCATGTAAGTCTTGTTCATTTCACCTTACTTCTTTCCCGGATACTTGACAAGATTTTAAGAATCGTTAAGCGTGTCTAGAATCTTTCCTGTGAACGTCTTAATGTGTAGATATACATCTGGAATACAAATTGTATAATTAAGATGTGTACCTGAATATCGTCCTTATTGACGGACTCTTCTTCAAAGCGAAATAGCAGGTCTTCGCATTTCCTCTTCTCCTCCTCCAGCTGCACGGCCAGCGCATTCTTCTCCTCGAGTAATTTCGTAAGAGCAGTCTCCACGTCCGAGACCGTCTTTTGCATTTTCTCTCGGTACTAAAATCGAAATTCTACGATAGTAATTGCGATGCAAGCATGCAGCAAAATAGCGCGCAACGTTAGAAGCTATACCTCCTCATATTCTTGCTTTATAGATAGTACAGACTGCTCCGCCTGGTCCGCTTGGTTTGCTGCTTTCGTAACGCGTTCGCGCTCCAAGTCTCTTTCCCTTCGAAGGATCTCTATCTCCTGTTGCTTCTCCTTCAAAGTTTCCTAAAACGATGGGGCCGTGTTAAGACAAGTTACACTCTCCGTTACGCCGCCGATTCTATCTCTACGAAATCGACTAACACGGTATTAGATCTTTCTCATGGGAATCGGGTGGGTGAGTAGGGTACATGCTTTGCTGGAATCAATTATTGTACCATTGCTTGCTATGTATCTTTATATTTTCCGTTTGTACAATTAACAAGAAGTTACTATTTAATTATCGTTTTTAGAATGAGTCACTACCATCGCTCGATTTTACCAGAATCTCGTTACGGCTGAACTTTTGCATTAATAGGCGAACGGTTTCTAGTAAATGCGAGGTAGATATACAAAGCGAAGAGCGGAATGGCAGTGCATAACTTGCAACTTAAATATACACGACAACCGCATCATGGTCCTTGAGTCAGCAATCGACTGAACATTTTATTTCCAACTAAACACAGAGTAACATCTATAAGCGTACAAAGCAAATGACTGGAGTTAAGTACTCATTTAAACGAGGTAGCTTTTCATTTCTGTAACGAAGGACTTTTCGTTTGACGAGCACGAGCGAGGTGAATTATTAAAATTAAAATCAGGTACCCATCCGAGCGGGGAAATAGATTTTAGGGAGATTAGAAGGGACGGACGGAGGATTTTATTAACATCTTGTACAAGTATTTCACTACTCTCCTAGACTATTTATCAGCTATGGTACAACTAGGCATTACATACTAACGGACCAACTAGCAATACCTACTACGACCAAATGGTAAAGGTAACTAAATATGTTCTGGCTCTTAAATCATAGAGGATTATGCTTAAAATTAGGCAATAAATAATCACAACGCATCTGTTAATTCTACTTCTATGGCGTACTATTTGTAAAGAGCGCTTCGACTGCCAACGGCAATACAAGTAGATGTTAGATCATGATCTCACCTGCAGGGTGGTTCGTGCAGGTGTCGACGTGCGCATAACAGGCCTCTGGAATTTGGGATGCAACAAAGAAAACAATAAATATGTATCATGCAAACTGAAACAGCCATACGCTTAAGCCACAGCTCCCTCCGTATCTTTACCCGCATCGTCCTCTAACAAATAACTATCCCTGGGTAACAAGAATATATATAACGATCCTATAAATCCCGAGTATTAACAATAGAATACTGTTTGACGAGGCAATTCGTCCAGTGTTTAACAACGATATTAACGCCACAAGGCTAACAAAGTTACAGTTTCTAAATACTAAGAATACTGAACGATTCTTCGAATCTAGCATCGAACACGATTTTAGCTAGGCTTGGCTATCTACCACTCTATGGTATTACTCAGCAAAAAACAGCTACAACAAGAACAACAGATAAAACGTGTGTCTCTATGAAACTAACAACGTCTCTAGCTGTAAGTGGTAAGTTAATAACAATTCGCATTTCCATTCGCAAACATGTTTGCCACGTGGAAGCTACGCTGCTCAAAGAAAGTAGAGGACCACTTATTCGAATAATTAATCTACAAGTTAGGCATCTCATAAAAGCATCAACGAAGCGGACAAGACTATTGTCCCTAATCTTAGACGTTCGTCCCAATCTATTGAAGTGCGATATGCTAATTCCTCTGAGCAGCGTACGAAACAGTAGAGACAGCCACGGGTCTGCGCCGAGGGCAGAAGATGCAAGCTGCAGTACAGGCCATCACTGCCTCACTCTGGCACCGTGAATCTTACCCTCGCGGTGCTAACACCAGCCCTGGTGGCTGTGGTCGCCGTGCTGGCGATGCTCGACAGCGAGATCAGCGACTCTCTGGAGCTGGCCTTCTTCAGGGAGGAGTTCAAGGACGCGCCGGTTGGTCGGTGCACCATGCAGATCGCCCTTTTGCTGGATGGTGAACGGCTGACCTTGTGCGCAGGTGCGAACAGGCCGTGTTTAGGCCGACACTCGAAGTACCTGAATCAATGCTAAATCAATTAGCAAGCTGCACTAACGGGCGTTTAATTAAGTATCGATAGCTCAGCTTTCAGGTCAAAATGGAGAAGATGGATGCAATTATCTGGTACAGGTAGTTTCTACATCTCTAAATCTCCAGATACAGTGGCGGATTTAATGGAAGGGACCCCCAGGGCGGCATTCTCAAAAACAAATTATGATTGCATCCAAACACTACTTTTTTTTTTCTGCTCTACTACACTTAATCTACTTTTAGTAAACTCCCTCTTCGTTTTCCCTAAAGAATGGCCCCCTCGGAACGTTCGCCACCCGGGCCTTTTCCCTTAAATCCGCGACTGTCCAGATACCTAAGATATTGTCTCTAGACATTTGGGTATGCGGGTTCTTTTTGGACATTCTGTGTTATTTGTTGGCAGAACGATGCAGACCTCTTGTCACCGATGGATCCGTCGTTCTTCCCCACCGGGTCGTCGAGCTCCACGCCGCACCATTCGCCAGCCGCGAAATCCGTGGTGCCCAAGTACCTGAGGACACCCGTTTTGCTGCCCTGGCTCGACGACACTATTACCCTCTCGCCTATCCTCAGATCCCTCTGCGACACAGTGGACGACAGACTCGTCGTGGATGCGTCTGTGTGACGAGTTACATGCTTTACAAACCGACCACTCTGGTCCATTACACTCGGGGCGGGAAATATTGGTCGGTCAAGGCCTCGCCCCTCCGAATCATTCTACTCTTATGTTCGCCGAGAGAAATGGAGCTCGCACGCTTAGCCATTGAACGGTCAATATCTTCTCCACCGAGCATAGCGCGTGCAAGGAACGCTGTCTCAGCGTGGAGGGAACAATGTCTAATTCCTACGTCTACGGTCTACTGTATTACTGGCGGTAAGAAGGCGAGGGATTTGCTGGCACATCCTATTTATTCACTAAAAAAAAAAAAGACGATTCAAGAGAACAGGTCTGACTATAAATTCTACACACACCTGGGGATATTGGAGATGTGACGTGGAGTGGAGTGCAAGAGGAAGGCGCGTTCTTTTAATGGGATCTATAAAGCCGCCTCGGCGCTACCGCTGATAAATAAACACACAGCGTGCTACATGTTAGACGACAGAATACTTTTACAAATATTAACGTAACACAGTGTGATCCGAGGTACTCTACGTGGAGTGCAATTAATGGTGGCCGACGATGGAGGCAGCCATCCGTCCTCGAAAGCCTGGACCCCGCAGGACCCCATGGTCCATTATCGAGGGACCACGGGATCTCTTGGAGCCAGAGGGACACACCGGGGACAACGTGATACTTTTTTTTTTATTGCACACAGATAGGTTTCGACATTAAAGCACGCTACGGGCGAGGGGAGTATCTGCACCGATCCTTACTCAACGAAGGAGACATGGACTTCCCGAGGCTTCCTTTGGTGCTGTCGGGTGGGGTCGTCGGGGTCTTCGGCGTCGGCGACATCATCGGGAAGTCGGTCAACGGGTCCCTGGTCAGCCTGGTCAAGCGAGAGAATATCCCTCGCTTTGGCTCGCACTGAAAGTACCGAGAACCAGCCACCGAGCCGTCGTTCTTCCCTAAAGTTCATCATCGTTCAATCTCTCCAGCTGTTCCGGATCAACAGGGACGAGGAAGCATGGCTCTATAGAGGGAGAGTCTTACCGATCGGTTCATCCAGCACGACGCCGGCCCAGTCCCCTGGAGCGAACTGGGTCTCTCCGATGTAGGCGATTGACCCGGGTTTCGTACCACCCACCCATACTCGGTCTCCTATTATAAAGCTGTCGGTGTCCTCTGTCAGGACCACGCTAGTATCTGTCCGACATCGAACCACAAAACATGTTTAATAGCTCCAGGGATCTCTGCTTCGTTTCTTGGGATTGCTGGGATTAGCTGGGGACTCTGGGAGTTCAATGCTGGCAGATGCTTGACCAGCAGTCAATCGTTTGGGTAACTGTCGGGGTCTTGTTTAATCTAGTGGCACGTTCACGGACACGCTATTGGATACACAGAAGGGGTAGCTTTCGCGGGGCAATTCGCGGGGTGAACGATGCGTCCGGGGTAGTTGCGGGGCGATGCAAATGTAATCTCTTATTCTAGATAAAGGGTGTTTGTTTCAAAGGACCTTTAAGTAACTTATGACGATTTCTGGGGAGGCTTTCTGTGAGTATCTTTTAAGGTAATAAAACCCTCCGGGTAGGTATATAACTAGTTATTCTACTCATCGATCTCTTCAAAAGCAAAAACGAGAGGAATCAGGCACGTCAACACTTGCATCGCCCCGCATCACAAAGCAGTGGCGCGCTTACAAGGGGCGGGGGGGGGGGGGGCCAAGGGGCCCTAGCACCCCCAAAGAAGGGGCTTTCTAAAAAGAAAAAAAACCTGAATTGTATTCTTTAAATAAATATTCATAACCACCTAAAGGATTTTATTGAACTTGCGTTAGAAATATTTCTACCCCTTCAACTCGGCTTGAATCCCGAGCTCAAAATCATCCCAAATCTTACATAATATCAAAATAGGGTTACCTTTACTTCACCGACAATCATTTCACCGACAATCATTTCACCGACCAGGGCCGTCTTAACAAATTTGAACGCCCTGGGCTATACAAATTTTGCGCCTCAACACCTCAAGTAAAATACCAACTCTATACGCCGTATAGACTGCAGTTTCTTCCCAATCTATACGATGTACCGCCTTGCACCGATTGGTCGGTGAGTAAATACTGTCGGCGACATACGGTGTCGATGAAATCGTGTCGGCGAAGTAAAGGTAACCCATCAAAATACGGAGTAAAATGGGGGCAGGAATGGACAATGATCGAAGCACCTACCTGATCCTCTGCGCAGGCCAGCCTCGCTTAACCGACGGCCGTGCGTTTCCCAGAGATGGTCCATCTGGTCTGTGGTGTCATGCAAAACAATGCAAGAAACAATGCAAATCGTACAAGACAAAACATGCTCACGGTCTCACGGGCGGAACATCGCAATCCAACGGACATTGAACAATGAACATCACAAAGCTTGGACGGTGTACCTAACTCGATATCGGTATTATGGAACAAAAGTCACGGATCATAAGAGCCACGCGTGACACGCGTTCCCCAACGGGGGCTTGGTTTTTCGATTATCAATGGACACATCGGCGATACAGGAAGTTAATTTCGCCTCCGAGGTTCTTAGACGGGGGAGTTACGTAAAGGAGTAATTAACAGGGTGTGTTCGCGCTGCGTTTCGATTCTAACCATCGGCAGAGAAACTAGGAATAGTTCCCGGCGAAAGGATACCTACCTCCCACCTTTCCCAGTCTTTTGAATTTAAACGTACAAGATTGATGACCGATTTAATACGCAGAATGTCGGTTTCGCGCGTTGGCAAACACGATAACGATATCGCGGTTGTCTCGATATTAATTCAATTGCACCGGTCGACCGTACTGCCGCATCGGCTGCGATCGGTTCTGGCAAAAGGAAAAAATGAGAGAAATATCGCGATTCGCGATTTAATTAACTATTCACGAGGCGCTGTGGGCGCCGATGCTAGTAGGTCGTTTGAGTGGGTGGCGGTCTCTGTTCGACTAGATCGATCTGCGATTAGAACGTAGCGATCCCGCGCGATCTCCGCGATAATAAATATATCGGTAAACCTCTGTTACCCCCGAATTACGAATTAAGCGAACGGAGTCGATGAAAGTGTCCGCTGAAGAGGTCGCAAACCATGCAATTAGTTCCTCATTCTCAAACACTATGCAGGCATCAGTTTCTAGCAGAGATGGGACAAAAGTTTTATTTAAAAATAAAATTTCGAACAACGAATAAAAGTTAAAAAAGATATTCCTCACGTGTCGAATAGAATTAACTCGGGCTAACGAGCGAATGGCGAGTAACTTTTTTTTTGAACTTTTATTAGTTATTCAAAACTTTATTTAAATGAAGATTTCTAATCGTCAGACGCGAGTCACGTTGGAGAAACTTGGAAATGTAACTTTTAATTGAACACAAGGGAAATCTGTTCGGATCGTGTTCGACTCTATTAGAAAGAGATCGCGTCTCTTCTTAATTAAGGGGTCTTTCCACTGTGACGCCCTGATAAAGTACCGCTGTTTGGACCTTTTTTTTGTCACAAAAAGAATGTGTTTACTAAAGTGAGGTTTTGCCTATCTATTAATACGTGTTTTGAGAATACAAAATTATTATTTTCACATTTTTGTAATGCTTGCTTGCGCCAAAATAGGCGGGTGTAGTATGCGCTGTAAAAAAAAGACGCTTCGACTGCGGACTCGTTTTTCGAGGAACCGTGTGTCTGAAACAAAAAAAAAACAAAAAGATTTGTAATCAGTATGACTGTCGCTATGGCAGAGACTAGAATAACACATTTTCGTTGTTTTTTTCTCATCTTTTGCGTCGCAGAATGATTAAAAAATTTACTTTGGACGTCCGCCATTTTATTAATTCTTCATCAATGTAACTAATCTTGGTCCCTGCCATAGCGACAGTCATACTGATTACAAATCTTTTTGGTTTTTTTGTTTCAGACACACAGTTCCTCGAAAATCGAGTCCGCAGTCGAGGCGTTTTTTTTTTACAGCGCATACTACGCTCACCTATTTTTGGCGCAAGCAAGCATTACAAAAATGCGAAAAAAATAATTTTGTATTCTTAAAACACGTATTAATAGATAGGCAAAACCTCACTTTAGTAAACACATTCTTTTTGTGACAAAAGAAAGTTCCAAACAACGGTACTTTATCAGGGTGTCACAGTGGAAAGACCCCTTAAATTATTGAACTGGATGATCAGGTCTCTGAGAGAGCTCTGGGACGATGCCAGCTGGTTGTAATTGTTAGATGCTACGGGTGGAAACGAAGCATTAACGATTCTAATCGCCTAACGTGACTCACGTCCAAGGAATTCGACTTCCAATTCAGGTGAATTCAGGCGAGCTCTAGTTAAGATCGACGATCCAAGTTGAATTGTACCGGTGTTTTGACTTATACGGGGAAGTCCAGTGTACACAGAGGATCGAATGAAAATAAAGGCAGCGTAGTGTCAAGCACCTTGACCGATCGCAACGCGATACCGTGTAAAGATAGTCATACAATCCACTCAGCCACTTCAGCCTCGCGAGCGCGCGCCGCGCGTGTGTGTATGTAAACAAGGTTAATGGTGTAGCCGACTGTAGCCTATTCGATTACTACTGCGATCGTCAGGTAACAATTTGTTCCTGGAATCTAATCTAATGATCGTGCTGTAACGCGACCCGCGAGAGATCTCTGCTCCAGAATCGATTTTCAATCGCGCTCAATGGTAACTCGCTGATGTATCAGAAGCATTCTTGCCTCGGGGTTGCATTGGGTACCTTGAAGCTGCGTTGGACGCCTCCGATTTGCATTGAATTAACTCTGGTCGACGTAAAGCTACCAGTGACACAAGTCGCTCCACTAGAAATCTCTTCGTTGCTCTAGGAATCTTCGGACTGAATTATATAAGAAACTAGCAGGCTTCCAAATTAATGGGAGGCAGCCCTGACGAATACTCTTCGAGATTTCTCGCGACAACATTAAACCGAACCCGTCCGTGTATTATTCTGAACGAATACAGAGGCGACACCACAACGAGGTATTAATTTCGTAAGCTTCACCGCGGTAAATGGAGTAGAATCGAACGACAGTCTCGGTTTCTAGCAATTAAGAATAATAAAATGGCACAGAGATGCTACCCGGCTCTTCTCGATCCGATTACCAATCTTCGACCCACGAGCGGGAGTAAGAATGCGATCCAGCGTGGTTACATCAGCTGGCGCCAAGTCGCAGTTAATTGAAATTCGTCGACCGGCTTGAGAAACCAGCCGCTAAATATCGAGCGCGCCTAAAAGGGGCAATATCCCCCTTCTACCTTTTTTCATAAGCCGTTTTGTCTCTCCTTATTTAGCCGATGGTGTCACGGCGATGCTGGGACACCATGAGGCCGATTACGTCAGGGCGAAAGATCGTCACCTTAAACAAACACGAGCTGCGAAGGAATGCTAGTGAGCAGTGTGACAAAAACACGTGTAAACACCTGAATGATCTGATTGCAAACTCAGAGTCACAAGCGACCGACACCTTGACACAGGAATTCCACGAATGTTCAACAACACTGGTAGATTCAGAGCTCCGCAACACATCACTGCTTCTGAGCATTTCGATTTCAAGGATAGCGGTTGGGTGGTAGAAGTGGTCCTGAGGGGGCACTTTAAGCGTAAGCGATCTTAAGAATTCATTGGCGGCTGTCGAGCAAACTTACGCCTACCTTAATCAATCATCACCATGGGATGAGATGAAACTGATATTTATTTAGAATCTGCGATACCCAGACGACTTTGAGCAATGAAATAATTAAGCTACTTAAACGGTAACCCAGAAAGACGATTTGAATTAGTAGGAGTACCAGAGAAACAATTCAGCCCACTAGGATAAAGAACGCTAGAAGAATGCTTCGGAGCGCTAACAGGAAATCTAAAGGACACCCGATTTTTTCCCTTTTCCTCTTTCCATCGAGCGAGGCGCCTACTACCAGATCGCGAATATCGAGTATCAGCGGACGTATCCGTTTCCCCGTCGAGTCGAAAATTGACATCGTCACCTTGAGCTTTCCTATCGCGTTGCGAAACCCGAGACGGCCGGCATCGCCCGATGCGCGCGACACGCGTCCACCGAGCAGGAAGGATCGCGCAGATCCACCGTGCAGAAGTCCTGCCCCCCAAGAAAGGCAGGCAGTGCGCGTGGGTGGAAAGACGAAACGTGGCTGGGAGTCGAGCGTGCACAACAAACACACATTGTATTGCATAACGGCGTGCGTCATGCGATGACTGCACCGACCGCTGCACCGGGAGGTCCCTTCCTAGCTCGTCGCCGTGCGTTTTGCCGGCGAGGAAGGCGCTCGTCGGATGAACCAATAAGGCGAGATAGGTGCCCTCGATACGAGCAACGACGCGCTTTGTTATCCGCTCGCAATGGCTACGATGAATAATCGAACGGGCTGATCTGGAGGGATCCAGCGGCGGAGGATCTCTGAGATCGGATGGGAGGTCGAGGAGGCGAAGGTTCCAGGACCGATTAATTTTATTGACGCTCTGTTTTGGTGAGATGGATCTACGGGGATGCAAATGCTTGAGAAGATAAGTAATTGCGGCGGGGTGTTGGCTGTTCTGAAACCGGTAATTTGAAAGATTCTAGGGTAATTATTTTTAGTTAAATTGAAAGTGATGGAAAGGTACTCCGTGGGATTGAAATTTCGAAGCTGTTAAGGAGCTTCTTGTAAGAGCTAAAATTCTTGAACGCGACAACCGGCTAATCACCGATATCATCCAACACATACCAGAGAATCCTTCTAAAGAGAGCCAAGAACTCCTCCAAAGCGCTATCAAGGAACAAACTAATATTGTTACCCGATGAATTTTTCTATCCCGTTAGCAGCTACTTACACGAGCACCAAGATCAGTGGAATCCACTTTGCAGTCCCAGTAAATTACTTGGAGGAGAACGAGGCGTTCGCGGGGGAGCGATAAAATCGTTTCGGTGTACGTTAGTGAGAAGTGAGTCGATGTATTTACCAGATCGCTCGGACGAGATGCGTTGCAGTGAGAGGTGGAAGAACGACTCGCGAGAAGTTCGCGGTCTCGGGCTTCTAAGAGCACTCGTTCGCGCTCCTCTCAGGGTCTCGTGGGCGTACTCGACCACACGGCGTGGGGAATTAACGAGCCGCATTGATCGCCGATCGAGCCCTACCCCCTTCGCCTGGGTCTAGATCGCTCCTCCAACCGTGGCACACGTGCACCGGCCGTATCGAATCATATCGAATTAAAGTAAATTCGACGAAGCTTTAATACTATCCACACTGCTCCAAACCGTGGAAATTTATTAACCGAGCTTCCAATGAAGGAGCAAAAGACCTCCTACACCTAATTACGTGCTGAAGCATTTGCTGAGAGGATGTAAATTTCAAGTATATTCAAAGGATTGTGTTTCGATATCTCGACACGATAACGTTGCCTTATCCATACGATAAGATTCCCTTGATCGCTTGACAAAGTATTAAGTGTTTAGAGTACAAAAGAATTCGTGCATTTGGTTACTCGTACAGTATGCTCCTAGAATATGCTCCCCTGTCCTTTCTCGCCGAGTACACAGAATTTAATATAATATGTATATTTGGTAAAAACTCACTCAGCGACAGCCTGGGTGGTGAAGGTGGCACTGCTGGCCTCGGCGGTAGATTGCTGCATGGTCGACCGATCTTCGATGGTGGTCTCAATCCTGATGGTTTCGGCTCTGCCATTTTATATACACCCACTCCTTGTTACGTAACCCTGCAGCATGGAAATAATTGGTTAGTAAAATTAAAAGGAAAGTTCAAGAAATGGGTAGGAAATAAAAGTGGAGTTGTAACTGATGAAATAGTTAATAGAACGAGGATGATGCGAGACACTATTAATAGGAAACATCAGTTTATGAAGCAAAAGAAGTATTATTACATACAACGCGACGACCGAAATTAATGCCATAGATATATTCTGAATAAAATCATTTTACTAAAGAATACTTGAATCGTTTAATATAAAAAATTATGTAATTTCTGCTTATCAAATGTCTCGACACAGACACCATCGCTGATATCACTTTCGAAACTTACGATTCAAGCACCGTGCATAATAGAAAAGTCGTTACACCACTGGATTGAAATCGAAACTCAAATTCCCACACTACGCAATTCACGGGACTACGCAAAAAAAGAAATATGATTCACGGTTGACATTCGCCAACAGTCACGGAAATAAGGTCTGTTATTCTTATGCGTATGAGTGCGGGGATTTTTGAAATACGAATTTCTGTTCGGAGCGGATATTATGACGTCGAAAAAAATGTCAAACCGAAGACAGGTTAACCTCTTCGACAACTAGTGCTCATCTTTTGGGTAAAAGTGTAGATGCAGCCTCACCTTATTTGAACGTGACGCGATGCTCTCGGCTACAATCAATTAACATATTTCACAAGCAACTATTAGAACATCACTCTTTTCACAAACGGTCTCCGCCAACTATTCGCACAGATTCGCACGGCAGTTAACGGAAAAGTGGTAATTCCTGGCGCCGGTGGTGCCGTCGCGGTCTACTCGCGAATCAATTCGTAATTTCCCGTCGATTTTACCCTGGTTCCTCCCTACTTTGGCGCAATTATTTGATCGATATGCTTCAACCCCTATATACTTCCCGATACTTCTAACAATTAACGTGCCGTAACCTGCAGTCTGTCTGCACATATCTAGCCTAGCGGACTGACTATTGTTACATAATTGTTTCCCCCTTAAAAGACAATTATGTTTCCACAACAATTTTTTGCTCTATATCATTGTTACACATTTAGCTTGATCTATGAATGGAGCTAAATAAGTATTTGAATGGTGAATCGTTACATGACTTACATTCTTTTTTTGCGCTTTGTGGGATCCTTTTACTTTTATATAATTTGAACAGTGAAACGCATACTAATTTGTTAAACTCTTTCCATTTCGTTGAAAGTCACGCTTTGATTGGTCATTGGAGCATCGCGTTTCACGGATTCTAAGAAACTGTTTCGAAGCCCACGCGTGATTGACACTCTTAATTGAGAAGGGTAATTAATATTATTTGTCGAAAGAAAAATTATGATAACGTGTGGATTAAGTGGCATTATTTGTGAGAAGTACTTGTGTATAAAAAAATAATGAATATTTTCCACGTAAATAATGGCGTAATAAGCAATATTAATTAAATATTCTGAAGGGCGATTTACCTTTCCGTTTTTCGGTATATACGTCTCTTTAACATCTACTGCAGTTTATACAAATCAGGACGTAATGAATCACTGAAGTAATTATATCTGCGATAGCAATTTGAGGTTAGGTCGAGTTAGTGAAAATGATAGTTGATCTGTCAGTAGTGCCACTTGTTGCTCTGTCCAACGAATCTAAACAAGTTATCTCTACGTTATTGAACCCTCTGAAAGTCATTCCCTCCGAAAATGGCTTACCAAGGTAATTAAGAGTATAAGAACAAATTGATCAACTGTTTTAACTTTTACCTACACTCTGTGCATATGTTAACGCTTCCGACAAATTTGCAAATGTTCAGGGACTGGCAAGGCCTCGCACATTTAACCAACTTTCCCGGAGAAATGATGCCGCTGTTGACGACACATCCGAATCCGTCGGCACATATTTTAACCGTTTGGGAACAGAGGTGCAAGAATATTATGATTAAAGACTTCCAAGCAATATTGGAAGAACTCGACAGATGGGATATCGTGGATGACACGTTAGAACTTTTTGGTTTGTAATCTTACCATGTAATTCTTATCAAACGATGCTTTGTACCCGGGTGTCTCTACGTTCTATGCTTCGTGTCACAGAAAGAGACGCTGAAAAGTATTTGACGCGTCTACAGAAATCTCAGTCGTCAGCAGAGGTAATTGCAAATGAGATCGATCAGAAAGTTCTTACTGTAGGCAAGTATCGTGTAAGGTATAACGTTACGCTGCTTAGTAACATTATTGAATATCATGCTCCATTTCTGTAATAGATGATGTTCATAGACTGGAGCAGGGACTGGAAAATCAATATTACGATGCTTTCTTATTGTACGCTGAGGAAGATGATAAGTTTGCTAAGGAAATGGTGGATAAACTAGAAAACCTGCACAATTTAAAAGTAAGACAAAGTTAGTGCATGATGAAAGTCAGGGCTGAATTAAAACCTTTAAAGGCCCTGAGCGCTTAAAAGATTTTGAGGCCCCTTTATACAAGGTGATCACTTCAACGCAATGTATGATTTCTTAGGCATTTCCGATAATTTGACTAAAAAGCAGGGCTGCGGAGTCGGCAGTCAAAACTCCCGATCCCGACTCCGACTCCTCATTTTCCTTACCACCAACTCCAACTCCGACTCCTGCATTTATAATAGATTGTTAATGTACTCAGTACACGAAAAATTCCGTCGGCGATTGTAATCTGAGAACTGACAATGAATCGGAGCCTGATTTTGTCAAAGTTGGGCCAAGGTGACCCTGCATTCGTCGTACGAGTGTTAAACAAAAATATATCGCGAGCGTGTATAAACACGTACTTGGAGCTCAACGGACTCATATTTTTTATAAAATTTACTTATATGGAGTCGGTGTTAGAGTTGGCATATATTTTTTCGACTCCGACTCCGGTAATCAGAAATTCCTTCTGAACTCCGACTCCGCGACTCCGACTCCACAGCCCTGCTAAGAAGTGTTTCTAGCAAAAGTTAGATTTTAAAATTCAAAAGTTTCTACGGTGCCTCCCTTTTTCCTGATGCCCTAAGCACGTGCTTATTTTGCTCACTGGTTAATCCAGCACTGATAAGAGTAGTGAAATATAATTGAAACTTGCTTTTCCAGCTTTGCTTGAAAGAGCGAGATTTAATAGGTGGAGTTACGTTTGAACACGAAGCTGTAATGACACTGATATCAGAGCGTTGCAACAGATTAATCGTCATAGTATCGTCCAATTTTCTCAAAAGTCCGGAAAATAAATTTTTCTTGAACTATGCTCAAGCATTGGGTATCGGTATGTTTCGCTTGTTTCAGTAATCCAATTTATATATATATAGCCTGAATGTTACGTTATAATACTTGCTTTAAATACAGACAAACGACAAAGGAAAGTTATACCATGCCTGTATGAAAAGTGTCAATTACCACCACAGTTGAACTACATGTTTATACTGGATTACAATAGGGTGAGTATGTATGACTTCTGGGGAAAATTGCGTGATTCTATTCAAACTCCAAGCGTGAAGAACAGCGCGAACAGGTAAGTACATTACTTTCGTACAGCTCGTTTATTATACCGTACAATAATTAAAATTAATTTGCAGTATATCTGACAAACTACTACCTCCTGAAAGAGAGAATCATGAGTATAACGCAGGAAAAGGTGATAAAAATGAAGTAGCGAAAGAAAACTTAAAATACTTTGAACCTTTGAAAGTACAAGAGATTCAGCATAACGACGATAAGGACAAATTGGAAACCGAAGACAGTCTACACGATCTTCGATTAGATAATCTACAGAACCCAAAAGACAGTAACAAAAGGCACAACAATTTCCTACAACGGACGATGAAAAAGTGGACTAAGAAGTCGGAAAACGATAAGAAAGATTATGTACCAATTACAGGGACAGTGAGTTTACCATCCCTTGTTGGCTTGGACACGTTAAGCACGTCCACGGAGTCTGTGGAGAAAAAACAGAAAACAAAATTTATACATAAATGTGTGAAGAAAGTGCTTGTAAAGTCGTAAAATTCTCCTATGAAAGTTTCACTACAATGCAATATTTAGAAATAAGATGACTGTACTATATTTTGATAATATGTATAAATGTAAGTCGTTAATAAACTTTTACGCCATACTATCCGAAATGTAAAGAATTATATTAATACTTTCCACGTTAAATCATTTTTAGCATGTGATGAGATAGATAAATACAGAGAACATGAACGTAACTCTCCCTTTGGACGCTTTGCTCGTGACTGATGGTGACTGAGCGCCACTGACTTTTTTTTTGTAGATTCTGTGGAGTCCTGATGAGGCGTTGCCTCGGGGCTATGCCCCTATTACCCGCCTGTGCATGTGTGTGGGGTTTTGCTCCTGTTTTTTTTTTTAGGAATTTTATTGTCTACAGGGAAAACTTAGAGCGCCACTGAGTGCACGCAGTGTAATATTTATATACACTCGCTTCCTCTACTACAGTGTCCTGTCATTGATGCGCGCGCAGACACGGTTCGGTACGCTTTCTCCAGAGGGCACTGACGCGCGACACGTCACAAGCTTGAATCAATTAAATTCGCGCCAAGTTTTTCGCACATTTTGGCGGCATTGACCAAAATCGCTTTTAAAAGTGATTTTCTTTTGCTCTATATGACTCAATTTTTGTGGAAACAAGGTGGAAGATAAAGGAAGCCACGAGAAACAATTGAAATACACGTATGGCGTAGTAAAACTCAAAGCAAGAAAATGGTGCGTCGGAAAGGTGAAACGAGGTTAGTTAACGATCATGCAATGTTACACTTAACAACAAGTTAATATGTATGAAATAACAATACTGTCGGTGAAAAATATACCTTTGGAATCGCTAGTGATAATTTCCAGTGATCTAACGTTCGGGGAAGAATAATGTTTCGTGTGAATTTGTAAATTTGTAGATTCCACTGAGCGAAGCTTGTCACTTTGAATTATCGCAAGCGTCATACTACGAGTATTTACTACGTGAAATATTATCGTTATTGTTATCTATGGAACGGAACCTGCAAAAATGTAGCGTTTTTGTTATAGTTCACGTGCCAGTACATCGCGTGGTGCGAAATATAACGTAAGTACGGGTATTTTCGAAAAATTTTCTGCTGCTCTAATTTTGCTGCACTTTAATATATAGTAAATAATACTGTCTATATAGATGTTATTATTCGTTCTCAATGTTTTCGCAGACTCGTGTTCTAGTGAATAAATACAGGCTAGGCGATAGACAAGCACGAGTTTTAAAAGAAATTCGATATTTGAGACGCTCCATAAAGTTACTCATACCGAGAGCTCCCTTCGTCCGTTTAGTGAGAGAGATTTTAATGGACCTGTTTCCATCTGAGAACATCAGCAGGTAGGTTTATCAGAACTTTCATAGCCAGTTCTATGTTTTCAATATCCCCTGGGCATCGTATAAGTTCAGTTTAACATGTACATAGAATACAGGCTAAAGCACTGGAGGCGCTGCAAGAGGCAGCCGAGGCGTATATCGTTCAGTTCTTCGAAGATTGTATATTACTGTCAATGCACGCAAAGCGCGTGACTCTCATGATACAAGATATGATTTTAATGCGCCGACTTAGAGGAAGAGATGACGTTATAAATAGATAACATATTTTAATTCTTAGGTTCATAGATTAAAAAAGCAGGTTCGTGATTTGCGTGTCCGATATCGAATATCACGCTAATATTGTTATATTTTATGAACTATATTTTATTTCACGGCGGTATTTATATTTCTCACCTAGTTAACGGTTACGAAAGTAAAACACTGATATTTTTAATCCAATTTAATGTAAACATTATAAAACCAATCAGCTGTAAAACGTTTTATATTTGACCATGGAGTATTTAATAAAGTAGTGAAAGGAGAATGTGTTTGTTGAAAGTATCTAGTGGGTCTCCGTCGCAATGACCAACTAGGCTAGTAATACTTTGCTAAATAAAATTTATTCTGTGAAAAACATTCAAACGTCCGATAAAATTCTTATCTTTTACTTTACGAAACTTTGGTAAAATATACATTTCATCGATTCTTACGGCAGGATCCTTACACCATTAAACGTCGAAGCTTCGTAAATTTCACTTCGTACCGGATTTGTTCGAACTTGCTACGTACGTAAAGAGATAACATCAGTTAAAAGTGATACCTGTAAAAACGCTTATTAAACGATAAAGATATCGTAACCGATCGTTACGTTTAAAATTTCTGTTACTTTTCACAAGTGGGTTAGCTGCCTTCACTTACGACGCCTCGCCGCCAGTGGAACACATTATACTCGACGTATCCTAAAAAAAAAACCGGACTAAAAAATAGTATTACAAATAACAATGCTACCTATCTACGCGTTTACATATCTATAATACAATTCGATGAGGAAATATAAAAGCCACCTGAAAAAAAGCAGGCCACTCTCACAACATCCTCTGATAATTAATCGTACCAGAGACTCGCCGTGTTCCCTAATCCTGAACTTCTCTAAGAAGACACTTTGTAATAGGCACAACATTAGTGTTATACTTTCATGCTGCCTGTCATTGTACAGAAATTCTACCATGGCGATGCTTTGCTTCTTTATTCGCTGTACACTACTCAAACGTCGTGTATACTCGCGCGCGAACCGACTTTCCGAACGTTCGCGTTACCCCTCTTGGGACAGTCTAAATATTTATATAAAAAAAGAGACGAGAAGGAGAAACTAGACCGTGACATGGAGAAAGAAATACTGTACCGTCGAGGCGAGTCCGTACATCGTCGAAAAGGAAATGGGGAAAGGCCGAGTACGCGGGACAAGCGAGTATATACGACACTCGGTCGCAACGCAGCTGGAATCACGAAGTCCCGATTACATAATATCGACATCGCTACGTTTAACATTTGTAAAATTAAATAACAAGTCTTTGTATCACCGTATCCAGGAAGTCACGAAGTCACTTCCTCATGAAAGACCGCACCTTGTTCACGCATTTGTCCATAAAGTTTTTCTTTCGCTTCGGCTCGGCCCCGGTGGGCAACGAGAGCAGCGAGCCTTGCTCCTTCATCTTCGGCTTGTACTCGTTCGACGAGGTGCTCTCGTCGGAATCTAGCCCCGCTCCACAGCTCTTCGCCTTCAGCAGCGTCGATTTATCGTTTCCCGCCCCTACCAATCGCTCCTTCAGCTTTGCGTTACCGTCGCAAGGATCGGCGTCCCCCGAGCCCTCCTGGGAACCATCCTTCTCGTCCTCTCTGCTCGAGTTTACGGCCGACAGATACCCGTCTACGCTAATAAACCGACTAGGCCTGGGCTTCTGCGTAGGCGGACTTTCCTCCTTGTCGCTGAACAACTCGAAGGTCGAGGACTTCCGCGCTTCTGCTCGTGTGACCGGTTCCGTTTTAGGTTCTACAGCGGATGTCTTCACTCGTTGCCTAGGAATAGGCGTTGGGCTTGGATCTTTCTTCAAGTTCGACTCGGGACTGATCCCTCCGCTTGAAGCTTCAGAGCGAACCCCGCCGACGATTGGTCCTTCGTCTACCTTGTTCCCCGCTCCTTCAGGCTCTTCTTGAACAGAATCCTCTGATTTCGCGTCAGGCAGCCTGCTCAGAGTTTCTGGGGGCTCCCTAGCGCTGGACTTGCTCTCGCTGGTTGGCTTGGGCGATTCTTCAGTCTTCATGTCTGGCACTACACCGTCGTCATCCAGCAAGCCATCCAAGCTTCTGGACCTTGGCCTCGGCTGTGGCTCTGGCTCCCTAACCGGCGAGACAGACTTCTTCTCATCCTGGTCCAACAGTTCTAGCGAACGAGATCTGGTGGATGGAGAAGGTGGATGGCGCGGCGGCCTCCGCGGCACTGGACTTCCTCCAGGGTGCGTGTGAGTGAACTTCAACCGCGGGGACGTGGGTGGTAGGCCCATTAACCAACGGGACGGACTCGACGATTTTCTAAGCCTATATAAATTAAACAAAAGGAGATTGAGTCCATCTATGCCGGCACTGACAAGATCGCGGAGAGCTACGTTTGTACACATTTAGCAACCATGCAGTCCTTGTTCCCCATTTTATAATTCCGAAAGAGAAGGTGCACACTGAGGAAACATCATGGGACCACACATGCTTACACTTTGAAGCTACACGAAGAGAAGAAGATATTGTAACACGGATCGTTGTATGATATGATCTCTGTAGTATCGCTAATAACATAAAGCAATCCTCTTAATTATCTCATAGCTAAGATGAATCTTTCCCTCTCGAGATCATATCATACAAGAAGAAGAACACCAAAAACGAATAAGCAGAACATGGATTCGAGAAGACACTGACTGTAACTGACACCATATAGACACGGATATGTAATTTGATTTCACGGACTGACCTAGTCGTGATTGTCTTATCGCGATTGTTAGTCCTGGCTGTATAGAAACAAAAACGTTACGTTAAACGTCACACCCTCAACTATAGGGAATGTCTAATGCAACTGTAGCGGTAGGTTGGAAACTATAGTCACCTGCTCGGTATGGCCGTGGGCGGGCCCTCTAGTCAATCTCGCCCCCCCGTCGAATCTTTATCGCTGCCCCTGCTTTCGTTGCTGTGCATGCGTTGGTAGCTTGGTGGCTGTCGAATGTTCGTGCTGCCCGGTGTATTTGGTTGCGTCACGTCCTTCGACGCGATACTCCTTGGAATACCTCCAGACATCTCTGACCTGACTGGTATCTCGCCTCGCATAAACCTGTCAAGCGAATCATTTGAAGACTACCATTTTCAAGAGTGGAGAGTAACAGTGCGGTTATAAAAGCAGTGCAAGATTAAGATAGCAGGGCACTCGCGTGAGGAACAAAGAATTTAAAAGCTCACCTTTCAAGCTTGTCTACGCAGGCGTCTTGGTAGTCGTGGATCCAACGTACACCGTTAAAGTGGCAAACTGCTCGCATGTCTTCAGGAAGCTCCTCGGGTTCCGGCCATTGGAAATTGTCTATGATGGGAATTATATTACACTGCGACTGTAGGGCTGCTACAATCTCCTGGAAGCATCAAAAGCACCATATATAATTCGAACGAACCAAGGAACAGGAAAGATACAGTCACGACTGAGCCAACTCACCCTATGAACCCAGTCTTTGCACTCGCTGTCCTGTATACACCTTTCCAAAGCCTTGGGCGTGAGCACAAGGAGGAAGTGTTTCGCCTGCCTGATGCTCTGCAGCAGGTTGTTATCAAACTTCCCGGCTTCCAGCCTCTCGACGTCGATGAAGACAGAGAAGCCGCGCAGCTGCAAGTGGACTTTCAGTAAACTAGCCAACTGGGACCCGTTCGATCTTCTGTAACTAACGAACACGTCCAACGATTTGTCGGGCGACTCGTCCTCGCACGAGCCCAGCTGGTTGTGCTGCATGTTCTTGATGGCGTCCAGTATCCTCAGCCGGTGGATGCTGTTCGCGATCCCGCACTCGGTTAGAAGCTGATCCTCGGACAAGTTCCTGATCGAGTCTTTATCGACGCCGGCGTTCAGCATGCTGTAAGTGTAGATAGAGAACTCCTGCCCAATGCACTGGAGGAAATTGTTCAAGTTCCCCGTGTCCCTGCTACTGTAATCCGCCATCTTCTTCAGGTTCTGCAGCTCCCTGGTGAACCGCCTCCTCCTGATGCCGTTCGTGAGACCAATATCCTCCTTGAGATTCTCCTCCGTAAGCTGCAGCAGAAGGTCACCGTCCACCCTGCTCTCCACGAAGTTCTGCGCGCACTCGGCGAACCCGATCTGCTTCACCCACTCCCTCACGTCCTCGGTGGACCACAGAGGTACCTGTTGGCTGAGCTTGTGCGGTATCTCCTCTCCGATCAGACGCAACGCCTGCGCCGCGTACTTGGAAGCTACCGCGTTAGGGCAGCTGGCTACTTTCTTCAAAGGCTCGATGGCTCCTATCGCGCGGAAGATCTCCGTGTTGCCCTGCTGCTTCTTGATGCCCGCCTCCATGCAGAAGTGGAAGGCAGCCAGGTTCCTAGCTTCCTCCCTCTTCGAGCTCAGCACCGGCACCAACCTCTCCAGCCAGTTCTTGCTTTGGCCATGAGCGTGCGCCAGGTTCGACTTAGCGAATTCGTAGGGATTGTGGGAGGTGACGAACGGCTCCACCAGGTCCAGGGTGCCGGACTTCAGCACGGCTGCTTCGATCTCTTTGTTGGCTACCAGCACAGCGATCGCCAGGCAAGCGTAGTACTTGATATTGTCGTCGTTGTGGAAGGCTAGAGGGAACAGCCACATGGGCACCTTCCTCTTGATCATCGCCTCCTGGTTCTCCGCGCCACCGTACAGAGACAGATTAGCAAGTGCCCCAGCACAGTGTCTCAGCGTCTCCACGTCGTTCTTCCTGCACTCGAACAGAACCGCGTCCAAGCCACCTAGCCTGATTACATCGCTGCAGGTGCCCTCGCTGTGCTTGAACAGGTGCTCCAAGATGCCAGTGCCCACCCTCGAGTGGTCCACCGAGTTGGCGTTCTTCGTGCAGACGCAGGCGACGTTCACCACCTTCTCTAGCCCGTGCTCCACCACGTGCGCCCTGTTCTCCGTCGTCAGGCATTGCTCTAACAATCTAGCCGAGGAGAACTGCAGCTCGTGGTCGCTGGCCACGCAGTTGGACATCAGGAGGTCCAGACCACCTCTCGCTCTTAAAGTATTGCAGAGCGTGTAGCCTAACTCGTGGCCATGAGTGGGCACAGCCCAGGCCTTCCTGATGATCTCGTTCACTCTGTTCAGAAGCAACGGAGCCTTGCCGTTCTTCCCGTCGTTCGCCTTCAGACGCTCCACGAAGCTGTCCAGGAAGCTGCGGTACTTGGAGATGGCTCGTTCCACGTCCTGGGGGTTCGACTTGGAGCAGAGGAGATCCAGATCGTCTAGAGGCAGGGATAGTAGCTCGTCTTCGGCTGGCCTCATGCCGTTCATCAGCTGATTCACCGCATTGGCTGCGGTGAGCATCGACGATTTTGAGGTCACCCCTTTCGAAGCTATCGTGATGCTGGACTGCGAGCTGGACGCCATGTGCTTCTCGTGGTTGAAGATGCCAGTCGAGGTAACTGTTTGTCGTTCCTTCTGCGACGCCATGGCTTTCTGCAAGGAAGAACTGGTTTACTGTTATGTTCCTTAATTAATGTAGGGATGCAAGAGGACTGAGAGATCTATTATTCACGGGGACAACAATGCAGCTTACAAGGGAAGGTCCCGAATCCGAAAATTCCAAAAATTCTGAAACTTTGTGAATATGTAGGGGATTTCCTTCTGATTACAACGCAATTTTTGGTTGCTGCCCAAATTCACTAGAAGGGGGTGAAATCAACCCCTGAAAATTCGGTTATTTTCCGATTTTGTGTTATAACTCGCGAACTGTAAGAGATAGAAAAAAAGTTTCAAGACAAAAGTTACTTTTTTTAATTAGATTTATCGTTTGGCAAAAAAATTATTTTACAGTTTACGAGTAATAACACAAAATCGAAAAATAACCGAATTTTCAGGGGTCAATTCCACCCCCTTAGAGTGAATTTGGGCAGCAAACAAAAATTTCGTTGTAATCAGGAGGAAATTCCCTACATATTCACAAAGTCTCAGAATTGTTTGAATTTCCGGGTTCGGGATGTTCCTTTGTTAGATGGTGGGAACTCTATTTTGGCGCGGGATAGAGTAAAGCGGAGGGTGTTCAAAGCTTGGTGAGTATTTCACAGGGAATTATCGCGACTGTGTTATGTCCTGTGGACATTTCCGTATCGTAACGTGACGCGGAGAACACGATCTGGTGACTTTCTTTCTGATAATTAGGATAATCGAGGGAATCTTCAACTTTGCTCTACTCGAGCGCGAAACAATCGAGAAGTTTGGATCAGCGATCGCTACCATCGTAGAATCCAGGCTCCACTTCCTCCTCATCGTCGTTCCACGGAGCGGGCTTCTTTGGTTTCTGGGACGAAGCTGCGGACTCGAGGGATCGAGGAAGACTGAACGCCGCTGGGCAAGCTGGTCAACGGTTAAATCCGTGGATCCCACTTTGCAGCATGCTCGATCTTTCACGAATGCGACCGTGGCCTACGCGAATCGCGCCAAAACGGCCACAGACACCACATCGAGGAGGAAGATTTGTGGTTGGCCGCTGGGAAACGGATTCCTTGGGGGCGGGCCAAGAAGAACAGACTTTAACCAAAGTTTCTGAGGAACGCTCCCTTTCCTCGAGGATCTCCGAGGATCTTCCAGAGACGTTGCATTATTTCTTTAATATTCTTTCCCTTTATTGAGTATCGTAATATTGTGTACATACCAGAAAGAGAGAGAATAAAGAAATAATGATAGGATTACCAAAATTGTTCGACTGATTTAAGTTTAACTGAATGAATGCCTTCTGCCACCTCTGTTTCTGTATATCACACTTTTTATTGTCTTTTGAGTTTCCTGTGTTGCTTCCAGTCAGGAAACTTTGGTCCAGCGGAGAAGCTAACGGCTGTCGAAACTTTGGCACGGTTTCATTCAACAGGAATTAGTGTGACTTATAAATGGAGCGAAACGAGACGTTAGAGCTATGAATTTTCTATAATAGAACGTGACTTACGAGTTAAACAAAATCTGTTTCCTCACCTTCTCCGAGCTGAAAGAGTCGCTCTGCAGCTTCATGGTGGACGCCGCGATGTTGTTGCTTTCCTGGTGCGACAGGTCGCCAGCTTTCAGGCTCCTCTGCTCCTGCAACGATCAATAGCGGGAATGTTAATTAGCATTTTCATGAGGTCGCAAGTGTTGCGTAAAATCTTTACGGTCCCGAACCGACTCGTGCAAGGACAGCGTTTAGAAAACGCCTCGGAGCATTAAAATTTCAGATCGACCGCTCGGCGCAAGTGAGACGCTTAAAAATACGTTAAATCTGAATTGCTAAAATGCTGCTAAGGAAAGAATCAAACAGAGCTCGAAAATAATTCATGGAAATTGAGTCGTGGGAACGATTCGAGGAAGCCGACGATTGAAAACACTTCCTGGAAATGGATTCCAGGGACGGGCGCGACGAAAGCTCTACGAGCGAGCAAAATAAATGATCGCCGAACGAAAATTCAAACCGAGGAAACACTGCGAAGTTTCTTAAAAATCTCTGAGCTTCCAGCGAATTCTAATCGCAAGTTCCAAGGAACTTTGGGCATGGTTCTTCAAGCTAGCCGCAAAACATTCCTCGGAGATGATCGATTAATATTCAGCAGGCGTTGCAGGGAATTAGCGTGCAATCGACGGTCCACTTATGCCGCGTTAGCCTAACGACGCTAATTCGCGGTAGCGGAGGCTCTGATACGATCGCAATGCGACCCACAATCGTTCCACTGTGCCTCCACACGCTCATCTTCCACGGCGTGGCCGCTAAGTACGTGCGAATCCCCATTAATCAAGACACTTCTGCGATCCCATCGATCCGCCGCCTCGCAGCCTCCCATAAATCCTCGTCCCATCCAGCGATCACCTTGCAAAAACCACAACACCGCTGCCCGTTCAATCCCAATCACATTTCGCCAGGCCTCTCGCCCCGCGGCGCATTCTTCTTTCCCCGACTTCCACCGCGTTTTAATCGAAGAAAATCGATGGGAAACGATCACTAACCCAGATCGCAGGCACGGGGAGGCTTGCACGGAGATGCAGAGGGAAGGTGTTGCCGAAGAGCGCAGAAGAGGCGACGTGGATGGTGTCCAGGTGGCTGGAGCGTGCTTTCCCGCGCGAACCGACGCGAAAAGCTTCTGGCACGACTCGCCGCGACAGAGTTCCATGACAGTCTGCAGGCCTGGGCGAAAGCTCATCGGCCGCGGCTCGACCTCTCCGGTCGGCTTCTGACGTATTTCTCTAAATATAATCGGAGCGTGTCGTCACGTGGGGGAGCTCGCGCGGCTCTCCTCTTCGCCCCAGCCACCTTGCGCCCGCGACGCCTCCCGCCGTTTCCTGGCCACCACGTGGCGACGCCGTTATCGCGGCCAGCGGACTTTAGAACGCGATCCTCGCGGCGAATCGCCAGGCTAATCGCGCGCAAACAGCTCCGTGGGTGTTGCGAAACCACGGTTTCCACCAGTGGATTGGAGGCTTTGGAGAGGGGCGTCTGGGGCATGTGGCGTTAGCTTGTATTTAGTTTATAGAGCGCTAGGTGGAAAGTGGCTGCGTTATCTATAGCTGATCCCCGCGTATCGATAAATGCCACGGGACACGTCACTCAGCCTCCAGAAAGGCGCGTCGCGGATTTTTGTTTTATTCTTGGAACGGCTCGCGCGAGCACCGCATTTCAGAGACACAGCTGCCACGGCGCGTAAACAAATTCGACAAATTTAAATGTACACGTCCCGCTCGGCTTCCAGATATTTCCACGATGATGGTTTACGTCACTCGCGCTCCTCTCGAATAGCTATTCAGTCCATTGAGGAACGCGGCTAAATTTCAGCCTCATTTTAATAACGAAGTAGACAAATTGCTGCCAGTCGATCTGTTGCCCTTCTCAGACTTTTTATCCGAACAAAAATTTGAACAAAATCCATTATTCACAAACCCGCGATTTCACGAAGCAAAAGTTTCTCAAAGCTCAAAGAATAATCCTTCCCGCACCCCCTAACAATACACTCACTGCTTCCTGCCCAACACCTTCCAATTCCACTTTCCCCAACCATTCCATACAAACGTACAAACATCTACAAACGGAATCCATCGAGGGAAGCCCTATCTCCTCTCCTAAAATCTCTCGCAGAATAAAGCTTACCCCGTGCCCCCGATCGAACACCCTCCGCTGCGCCATACTACGATGCACTGGCCACGGTGCACTCATCTTGCTCCAAAGTGCATACCACGAATACCCCAGCGGCAACCGAGACACGTCGTCGGACGCGTCGGTGAATCAGAACGCGCCGATCGAGGGATCGAAACTGCGATCAGAGGCTCCGGCGATCCAGGCCGCTAATTAAACAGCGCACGTGACTTGCGGCCTTGGATAAGATAAGCGGCACTGTTTCCACGATAAGAGAGACTGCTGTTCGACGAGGCCCAAAGGAGCCTCGAGGGCGCGGCAAAGATCGATAGATCGATCCGTGGCGTCCGGGCGCGAACTAAGCAGACCCGGGGGGCCTCGTTCGAATGCGATTCGCAAGTGGCGCGCACTGGTTAATTTCGTTTCGGTCCAAGCGCGAAACGTCGAGGTGCAACAGGGCTGCCCCCACGTGATAGATTTTTAGGCGAGATTCCACGGAGCTGTATCTATTTTTCCGCCACCCGAAATAGCAGTCGCATCACTCAACCGACGCTGGCCACCGCTTTCCGCGGATCGTCGCGGACTTTCGCACGGTCGCGTTACACGATTAAAATGCTGCTTTCTTCATCGTCGAATTTATGGGGAGTGGATCGCTCGACCAACAAAGATGTTTTGATCATCGTTATCGTAATGCTCCTGGTATCAACGTTAGGACAGAAGTTGCCAAATTGCTTCTAAGTAGGGGAGCTAATGCAAACACTGGAATTGAAAATTCCATGACAATGCTTCATGCTGCTATTGAGAAAGGATATGTGTCGCTCGATATTTGTTGCCGAGTGTTTTGTAGAGATCAGGTGGTAATCTTGTTTACCACTGAACAAATATTACGTAGGTATTACTTTCGTGGGTAAACAGAATTTGTATTTCCATCGAACGAACTGCGGGCACTTTGCACAGGCAATTTCGCGTAGCAATAACAACGGCGGATTCTTTTGTTAATGAGATCTCATTAGCGCGTAGCCCATCGTGACAGATGTATTTATAAATAATCCGCGCGACGGGATCACGATCGTCCGACGTATCTGTGTTATGCAGCTGATACCAACGAAACAGATGCCATCTTCATTGGAATAGAAATTCATGTACGCTTAACGAAATTTGTTAATCATTACGTGGAAATTCTCACTGAGCTTGTTAGTATCCGTTCGATAGCGGCTATCAATTCTTTCCCGGCAGGGGGGACGAGATGACTCTCGGTCTGAATTGGAGAACGATAAATAGAAAGTCGAAAGGGAAATTGCATATGACGAATAGCGTTCGTGTGATTCGTTATCTCAGCTGTGAACGTGATAACGTTATCAATTCTTATAGCGCTTCTAAAAATAGAATTGCTTTGAATTGGAAAACCGACAACTGTACATGTAATCACGAATCTGTGTTCGGTGAATACTGTTATACACTTTTGAAAATGCATTTCTCTGTGGCAGTTCACTTTCGCTTCCTTTCTCGAATCCTTTCATTCAATCTTCCACGGTAGAGACGGGCAAAATTTTTATTTAAATAGAATTCTGAGTAACAAATAAAAGTTGAAAAAATTATTCGTCATTCGTTCGTTTACCCGAGTTGACTTTATTCGACACATGGCGAATAATTTTTTATAACTAACATTCGTTATTCGAAATTTTTATTCAAATAAAAATTTTGCCCACCTCTGTTCCACGGTAGTGGTTCGCTTGCAATTAGTATTAGAGATGTTCCGAGGTCTTCCTTAGTCTTTCAGGGCCTCGAAGAGTTCTCCCGATCTGCGAGAGCTCCGCGGGGACCTCGAGGACCTTGAGCAAATCCTTAAAGCCTCGAGAGCGAGGAAGCAGATGCAAAGCTGGCAACCCACTCGAGCGTCTTTCGCGGTCGAGCTCTATTTCGGTTCCGGGAGGAGAGATATCGGTGACATCTAATGCCCCGTTGGCAAGCTTTCCCGAAAATCTCACCGAAATTTTGAGGATGATCTCACGGCTCGTCACTGAATGAACACTTCATTGCGACCGTCCATGTCTGTCGCGAGTACAAAGAAGCCGGGCGTTGCGAAACGAGACGGAGAATTAGAGACATTGCGAAACCAGCTACAAATCTTTCCACCTCCGCTGACAAAGGAACGCCAGATACTTAGAACATTCTTGCAAGAAGTTTCTCAAAGAGATAAAACATGAAAGACACTTTTTAAAACGGAGAAATTCAGAAGGCTCTGAAAGTAAAAGCAGAAACTTTGAGGAACTCTAGGCAAGAAGTTCTTTTCCACTTCAGAAACCTCTGTATTAACTGCCCAGAAGGTCCCCATTTTTAAAAAAGAAATAAATAATTATGATTTTATCCAAACACTACATTTCCTTTCACTACTACACTCAGCTCATTTTTAGTAAACTACCTCTTCACTTTCCCGAAAAACTGGGCCCCTCGGAACGTTCGCCACCTGGGCCTTTTTCCTTAAATCCGCCATTGCTCAGCAACTGCAACGTTTCTCTTGCCAATCGAGGCAAGAGGCTGATCCCTACTAAACAGGAAGGCTCGTGCACGGATCTGTGGTTTTAAAAATACCGTGACTCACTCGCAACCAGGAAAAAATCTCACGAAATTCCTATCCCCTCTTTGAAAACCAGCCCACCGCACGAGACTGCCCTTACCACGAGGTATCGATTGTTTCCCCTGCTGATTAATTAACCAACGATCGATGGTGCAGAAAACGCGAATCCGGCGGCCGCAAGGTCGAATCGTTTTTACGTAGAATGGTGGAGCGCGGCGTTGCACCAGCAGCAGCGAAATTAAATGATCGCTAGGCGCAGGGCAATTTTTCAATCGACGCGTAATCATCGTCTGTTCCCCTGCAATTTACCGATCTCTGGCGCACGCCCTCTAATTAGAGGCACGTTTTCCCGCCCGATCCGCGACGGTGAAAACACGCGAGCGACTCAACGGTCCCGTTCACGACACTTATCGTCCTCCTCGAGGTTAAAGTGACAATTATCGTCAGCGTCCATCGGCTCGAGAGTCGCCCCTCCGTGACTGCTAGTCTTGGGACCCTCGACGATTCCCGCAGTGACGGTGGTTCGAATTCCACTTGACATTTATTACATAGCACGTATCCACTGGCGGTGACTCGTGCACTTCTCTAGATCCTCTTCGAATACTTCACGTTCCTTAATATCCAAGATGAACGTCTCACAGGATTCAATTATAATTCTCAAAGCATTTGTACGATTAGCTTGTTAATTAATTCCTATGTGTTTCTGTCAGAGCCGTCTAGAAACGTCGAGGGAATAACAGTAGCTCGATAACAGCGCGTACATCACTGTCACAGTTCGGAAGCTACAAGTTCGAGGAGATTTCAGGAGAACAAGTAGGTCAATGATCAGACGTCCATGGGCTTGCCACAGATAGAAGAGCGTTCGATGTGAAAATAAGTAGATAAAACTTCACTGGATAAGAATGACAGCAACTGAGACTGTTATGAAATCTGAATCACTCCCTGCAGTAAATTTCAACACTCCACGTGTAGGTACATTGAGAGCGGACAAAGGGGGGTGGTTGTAGACGAGCCTCAACTTCGCGTGTGAGTGTAATGCACGTTCATAGCACAGGGAGTCGATCGAAGAATAAAATTGCAACACTCCATATCTTTCTCACAAGTAAACACTCCGCCAAATCGCATACGCGATCCAGTTAACATTAAACAGAAGGGGTAGGATCTTCCCCTACCCTTAATTTCCCTGTATCTTCGAACAAACGAAGAACTATTGTTGGCTCACCAACAGCACAATTTGCACAATGGTTAAAATAAACATTACAACCACTAGAACACAATGAAATCACCCTACGCGTGACCGGGACGTTGTTACAGCCCGAACGAAACAACTTGGCAAGAATATTGTACCATTCTAGAAGCTCTATCCCCGAGGCCTTCGTTCGCCATGATCTTCCTTCCATCGACGCCGCTTTTAGGCCTCAGAATGGGAAAGAGTCCCCGCGCAAAGCTGGACAATTGCTGCCCCATCGACGCACGCGAACCGTTAACTATCAACGCCACGAACGAACTACTGCCTTGCCCTCGAGGTGATATCGATCGGTTGCCACTGGTTTCCGAGTGCTTCCCTCAACCCCATGAGTCAGACCACCCTATGGAGACGGGTTAGCGTCTTTGTGTTGGATCGCGTGGGTGGGTCGTCTGGCAGCCAAGGTCGCCGAAGCTCCCTCCCGGCTGGATTCTTCATTTCCACTGCTCCAGATTGAATCCTCCGTCGTGGAATTCTTCCGCACTTCGATCTTCCACGCGTTATACTCTGATTAAATAATTTACCCAATTTTCTACGTGCGCTTTAAATGCAGCCACGTGCGCCCAAGTGATTCATCGAGAAATCGATCATCGGTATAAGATCACTCCACCGAGTTTGCCAATTCCAACGATTACCATGAACGCGAGTTCTGGCAACGATCGCTGGCCAATCGGTGATTAAGTCTTCCCAGAAACTGATTCCGAATTCAAGAACAGAATTCAGGGAACGTTCTAATGTTCCAAGGTTCGAGGATGTTTGGGTTACCCTTTTTGAATACCTTTTTAGGCGCAGCAGGCTTGCGAGTAGGTAGCTTCGATCGCGGAGGTAAGTGTCGCAGCGCCGATTCGCGATAAAGGGGGAAAAAAAAAACAGCGAAGCCTCGGCAGGGGTCAAGGTTTGAGCGATTTATAGCACGCGATTGTCGAGCTGTTCGCGGGAGAACGGCTCGGAGGGAACCAGGGAAATACATTGCCCCTTCGCTCCGCGTTAGCAGCGAAGGGCAGACACGCGAAACTTCCATTAGACCGTACGAAAGCCTTTCCACGCGCGATAAATTCGATTCTCTAGTTACTCTCCTCGCCACCTCCCAGTGACTATAGCCGCAGCTGCATCGGAACGCGATGATGCGAGCTCGGCTGGGAATGTTACGAAAGGGAAAAAGGTGATAATCATTGGCAGGTCGAGGAACAGGGAGCATAACATTGCGCGACGTACAGTAATTGGCTCCGCTTCAAAAATGCCGCCGCTGAGTCAAAAGCTACGTAGCGGAGGCTTAAAAACGGCTAAACTTAGCCAACCGACGTCACGTAAATAGGCGTGCAGCCTTTCAAAAGAGGCCTGTTGTCTGCTTAATCAACAATGGTTCCCTGTAGCCCGCGATTCGCGGGTTCGATGATTCCTGCCAAGGCGAATAACCCAGATTCATGGATCTTGAGCTTCTTCGGGGATGCTTGATAGCATTTGTTCTGAATTTTCTAATTTTTTATTAAGGCTTCCACCTTCGAAGCTAATCATTACACCACTTTCTCAACCTTCTTATTAAGTTTCAAGTTCCTATGCTATCATTACTTGTTGCTATTCCCAAGACCACCTTAAAACTACCTTCTACCACTACACAGTAATCCATATTTTCCAATTATCACAAGCTTCTCCTAACTTTCCCCTCATTCTTTAAGGAATAAGGTAATTCCGGGCGAGATGGCTCGATCACGTTTATGTTTTAGAACGTTGCGATTTTCAGTTGTTTTTAGTGGTACATTGCGCGTCACACGACGCATTAATCGTGTTTTCTGTTTGCTTTCAACTGTGAAATCAGGTAAGTTATTTGTATTATAAAAATGGACTATTCTCGAAAATTTTCCACGTGTTCTTTGAATTATAATTTACTGATATTTTCCGAAAAAAGTAATGACTTTTTTTTAACGCAGTGCGTTAATATAATGTTTAGAGGTTATATATGCGTTCTTGTGATGAGAAAAAAACAAGCGAGTCAGCGCTCCTTGAGTCTCGGGTTGCACAGTGGTCTGGATGGTGGCCAAAATTCAATTTTTCAACTTCAACTTTACAATGTCATTTTTTTTTTATGAATTGACAACCCTCCAGAGCTTCTAAATCCGCATAGCTTTCTCTTTTCAGATGACTCTTTGATTAGATATAATATTACAAAGACAAAATCATCAAATTTTATGTGAATCTAATTGTTTTAATTACTCATTATAGAACATCAAAATACGTGTTTATATCATACAGGTATATAAGTAAGGAAGTATATTTCAGTTATTTATATGTGTCATAGGCATTTTTTAGTCCATGAACAAATAGTGCAATGTTTATATGAATTTAAAGTTTGAGAAGGCTTATAAAAAAAGGATTAAGCCAGATTAACATCGGACTTTTTTTACATGAAAGCTTACACAATTGTTAACAAGAGCATTTAAATTTCAAGTGCAATCTCCTGCAATCTTCAATTTTATGCAGACTTTTAGAAATGACGCTCGAGGTATTGTATATATTTTATATGTATAATAATTTTTAATATATTTTTTTTAAGTCAAAGATAATGTTAGGTCTGATTCTTTTTTCTCTTTCTTTCTCTAATACGGCTATGATTTTTAATTTTGGCTATAAAATACCGTTTTCCAGATCACAATGCGCACCATATTGAATCCGCCATTTTGATTTTAAATTTTTGGTGCCAAATTCGTTATCAGCGACCGCAAAAACCCTTAATCACCAAGTTTCAGAATGATCAGAATTTTGGCCGCTAAATGTAGATATCCCCAGACCACTGTGGGTTGGTTGGCCCGATTTTTTCGGGGATAGTTGACCCACCATAAAATCATGCATAATAGCTAGTAAATGTTGTCATAGAACATGCCAGCGGCATATAAACGAAGATATAATCAGCGTAGGAAGTTATGGACAAACGAGGCATTGTTGAAAGCCGTAAAAGCAGTCCAAACTGGCAAAATGGGTGGGTTGTGGGGAGCAGTACATCGAAACCCGATGACTGGGTTCGCTGTATGAGCTGTAAAAAATGGTTTTGCGAATGATGCTCCAAATTTTCGAACTTATGCAATGCGTGTGGAAAAGTTCTGTGCAAGAAAAATAAATAATTCGTCATCTTATTAACCTCATAACATGTATTTTTTATATGGATCATCTGGTGAGATGGCTTTTCGCATAGACACAGATGGCCTTTTGTAATTTTATTTTATTTTTTCTAAATGTACGTTTGTATTCACTTTTATATTATTTATTTAAATGTATTTCCCTTTGCGAATATATTTTTGTGCTTTATAAAACCACTAAATTCACGGTGTACTGATTGTTTTAAAAAAAAGTGGGCCATCTCTGCCCGGCTTACCCTATCCCAGAATTCTTCCAACACTGTTCATTTTTAGAACTCAACCTGGGGTTAATCGATTTTTATATTCCACCTAGACCGTTGCGGCATACTCCGCTATTTTATGTCAAAGCTCATAGAACGAATATCCACATGAGTGACCCTATTTCTAGACTTTGTACGCGAGGCAATGAGGTGGCTGCCCATATCAACTTCTTTGGATCCTCTGTGGACACCTTTAAACGGTCAGTTATCTCCTGGTTTCGCACATCCCAGGCTTAAAACTCTTGTTTGTTGTGCTATCAAGCAATTCTGAATTCGCCTTTGTTTTGTGTTCCGCGTTCTGTACACCACTGTCTTATATTTTACTGTGTTTAATATTGGGGCTAAACCCGTGTACCAATAATAAATAAATAATTAAAATATCCTATTCGTCCCGCCACTGCTGGCTACAACCCCAAAATTCCACCGAAATCATTACCACCAGTGTTCCCTTAAAAGCCAGACACACCCCGATCGAATACAAGCGTATATCTTTAATCGGCCAAGAGCAACAGCCCCCGATATCCATCTCCAAAGATTATGAACGGTGCGAAAGCATCGTGTCAACGACCGCGAGGGACAGATTCCCCGCTGGCAAGTTGGGTTTCGTGCCAAACTATTCGAGTTTAGGCCGCACCCAGAGCAACGCCTTCCTTTCGATCCTTTTGTCGCCTAAACGAGCGGAGGGTCGCTCTTTGAACGAGGCCAGCATCCTCCTAATTGCGTCTCTGCGTTCCTCCGCGGGTCGAGCCTCTAACGGCGGGATTTATCGGTTCATTCGGGGGGAATTTCGCGTGGCCCATGTTCAAGGCGCCTGCGGGGGTACAAGGGCGTGGAGGAATTCTGGTGGCACTCACCCTTGCCGCAGCTACGCTCTTCTCCGCGGAGACGCCGTCGAGTTCGACGCGCGCTCTCGCCGCCGTCGCGGCGCTCTGCTCCTTGTACGAGACGTCGCCAGCCTGTAATGCTCTCATCTCGGCGGTGTTCGCCGTGGCCTTCTCGGCGCTGAAGCCGTCCGTGACAACCTGGAATTTTGGTAAACGGTCAGTGGCTAATGATTGGCCGAGAGAGCGGAGCGCGAAGCCTAGGGGAGAGATTGGACGAGCTTTCTCCCGTTCGGGGGTTCTCTAGCTGAAGCTGGAACGTGGAATTGTATCTCAATATTGAAAAGTGGACGGAAGCATTGACCTTGGCTGCCGGCAGAGCGCGCGTCGCGGTGGAAACTTCGAATGCTGGCGTGACGGAAGTGAAGTTAAAGATAGAAACCAAGCGGAAAGAGATCAGCTGTGGAGGGCGGGGCGTGACATTCAGCGTAAAAATAACCGGCGCGCAATACGCTCCTTTTCCAAAGAGCAATTAGCGTCTAATAAGTCTCCCGTGGGAAAAATAAACCTCCCTGAGCTAGGCCGCGCCTGAGAAGCTTGGTTACAAAGAGGAATCCCGAGGCAACCACCCTCGGTGGACGCGTCACTGGCCCAGCATCGGCCAGAGGAGTCAGCTAGCAGGCAGCCTGCGAAGTCCTTGACCTAGACTACTTAGAGGAAACCGCACCTCTGGCCAAACGTTGCGCAGCACGCGCGGCCAAACACGCTCGCGAAGTCCACGCGGCATAGATTATATACTTCGCGGCGAGCATCGAGCAGAAAGCGCGGACGCCACTGAAATTCTTCTTCGTGGCCCTCCCCGAGAAATTATCACCACTCGGACAATGAATCAAGAGACTTTACCGGCTGCTTGGACGTGTGACGATTTAATAAGCCCGACAGACTTGCGTCCAAGATTCTTGAAATTTCGACGTCTAATTCAGTGACGCTTCGGTAGATTCTATTCTACGTTCAATAGGTGATGTTGGGAGTCTCGTATTACTTTCCAACTTTTAGAGCTTCTTAGTTCTTCCGGGGTATTACAGGGCACTGATAATAGGATACCGAGAGGGTACTGATAGTGCAAGAATTTGGATCACGATAGCGTCTAGCGTCCGAGAGAGAGATGTATTATTATCTTGAACGCTTCTAATTCACCTCGTTACTTCGATCAGTGGCACCTCCAAAGAAGGGGCTTTGTAAAAGGAAAGACAACTGGATTTTATTCTTGAAATAAATTTTTACAACCGCCTAATGAATTTTATGGAATTTCCATTAAAAATATTTCTATCCGTTCGACTCTGCTCCCCCCAAGATTAAATCCTGAGTGCGTCACTGACTTTCAGCAGTTATTCGAGAACCTATGTGAGTCTGAATCTCTTCAAAAAAAAAAAAGAAAAGAATACTTCCCCTACTTGAATAAGCTCTGTCCACTTTCCAGCTTCACTCACTTCCCATTCCTCTCTTCCTTTCAAAAGACTTTCCTGGGAAAATTGCAAGCGGAGACACGTTACCTTGGTCTTGGACGCGCTGGTCATCTTCTTCTGCTCGAACTTCATCGTCTCCTGTCCAGCAGGCAGACTCGTCATGTTGGAGATGTTCGGCATGCTGATCGGGGGGCTCATGTTGTGGAGGTTGTTGAGGGAGTTGAGGGAGGTGAGCTGCGACGGGGATCCCCCCGTCAGCGTGACCGTGCCCGTGGCGGGTGGCGGTGTGTCAGGATCAGGAAACGTCACCAGCGGCTCTGTCAGGTCGCCCTCCTCCGTGCCGTTCCCGTCTCTACCGAAAACAGAGACTTCTTTCAGTTGGGACGCCAGCTGGAAGGCTTTGCGCGCACAGTGTTTACGCGGCGGGAACAGAGCGCGAAGAGCTTTGAGAATAATCGCGGTGGATGCGGCTAAAACGGGAGTACGCGTTTATAAATAAGCCTCGGACGCGACTTGGCCGATTACGCCTCGCGGAGGAGAAACTTTAGGAAGGTTTCAATTGAAAATTTTCACTCGCTCGTCACCGCGGCCGGCGGCGATTTGGACGGACAAACGTAGGCCGGCCTACTCGCGCGCTGGAACAATTCTTTTCTGAAACACTTGAAAAGCCTTTCTTCAGACGGGAAACATCTCCGTTCGCAGTGAGGTAGAATTCGCGATTAGTCTCGCGTCGAATAAGGGTGAGATGGGACGGCTGAATGCAACTCACCTGTCCACGAGGTTCTCCATGCTGCTGCGCAACCGTTGCGAGAAATTCGTCGATATGTTGTTCTTCATCTCCGAGATGCCGCGCTGAAGTTCCCTGAGGTCGCTCTTCATAGAGCTCGCTTTCATCTCACTCGACGAGGACGAGGTAAGAATCCTCTGCGAGGACTTGGCCACCCTGCTCGAGCTGCTGCTGCTGCTCTGGCTCTGGTTCGTCGTCAGCATCTGCCGAGTCAAAAGCCGTTTACGTTCTATTTAAAATCCACGTGGGATGAGTCACCCTCCCTCTCGCCTATCCGTCTCTGTCTCTACCGCCCACCCTCCTCCGCGCGTCTTTTTCCCACGAATTATCGTAGTCACTTCTGTTTTATGCAACTGCGTGCGATGCTATCAGAGTTGCTCTGGATCGCTGGAATCACTCCTACTATTTATATTCCCCTGGACTTCAGCGTCCTTCGTTTCGTAGCTCGCCACGGTTCTTTCAGACTCTTTTCTGCCTGACATAAATAAATTCGATGTACGGGTAAAATGATTCAAGTGGAACGTGGGGAAGTGTTTGAAGGGGAGGCCACGTAGCAGAGACATCCTTAAGATTTCATTGAGAGCGACAGCAATGGCGAAAGTGTTTTTGGAGGAGCGCACAGGTCGAGGAAAGGCGAAAAGCTTTTCCGAAAATACACGCCGCGAAACTCGTTTAGTCACCGTCTGGCCGGCCAGCGTCCAATTGATCCGAGATAGCGCAACGCGATACGCCGGCTGTTCTGGTAAATATCCAACGAAGAAGCGACCAATATCGCGGAGCATGTCGATCGAGGAGAGGCGAACGTTCCCGGCGCGGAACAGCAGCCTTGGGAAAGGCTGGGCCCCCAAGGTTCCCGGACCTGGAAGTTCGACCTGTCCGTGGTGGAAAAAAATTCACGTGGGCGACAATTATGTAAAGCCGCGGGTATGCTCGCTGGTCTCTGATTATTCAATTATTTCAAACGGGACGACAAGCATCAACGAGCCTAGGAGCTGGCCTCGATTCTGACTAGAGGGCTTTACCCCGAGGAAAAGAGGCGAGTGAAATTGCTTCAGACTCTCAGGTACATACGAGAGGTGTGTCGCTTTTGGGGAAGTTACAGTTGGTCGCCATGGGAGCTCTCGAGTCGCATTGCGCAGCTGTTTGAAGTATTAGCGGCTCGAAGGATCTTTGCTTCAGCCTGGAAGCCTATTTATCGCGCACAGTTGCACTGTGATAATTTGAATATGGGAAGCATTGATTAAGAGAAAGAATTGAACTGAATGCTTTTGCGGGGCGAAGTGACTTGCGAATACATGCAAGATTCCCGAGGCGTAATTAAAAGAGAATTCTGCGGTGATAAGGGTATCAGTGGGCGGCACTGAAGCACGTCGACAATGTATCATTGCATAATAGTTTAGCTGCGGCGACGAATCGCACTTCAAGATCCTTGAGTAACAAGCGATCGCTTCAGACAAGGATTCCTTCGATTTTCAGGACCATTTTCCTGATGCTTCTTATCTATGTATGATTTACATACTTCTGAATTCCATTTTGAAAAATATTTACACCAATCGTTTTGCAATTCCCAGAAAGCCAGGCCTCGCCTCGTCACGTCTCAATAAACAATCACACGAATCGTATTTTTATGAAAAAGATCGCGATAGAATTTTTTCTCTCTAATATTCGAGGATGCTCTTCCCATTGAAAAATCGGAGAGAGCGACTTAATTCAGTTCATTTCCTCAGGGCGATTTACTTAATCGCTAAGGGGCTGAATAATTCGAAATGCTCCCGCGTTTAGAAAATTCCAACGAAGCGTGGGCGAGGCGTCGCGACGCTGCGCTTTTCTAGTTTCGTGACGCAAAGTTACCAGGGAATAAAAGGTGATTTCGCTGTGCCTTTAAATAGAAAGTTCGAAGGCAAACGATTTATTACACCGTTTGGGAATCGTGCCTGCATTTGGAACCAGTTCTACGAAAGATAAGGGCTCGAGCAATAATTCCGAGGTGGTGCACTTTGCCAATTCTTGGCACGCGAGCGATAGTTTTCTTAAGAGAAGAACAGGAGGGAGCAGATAACGAAGATTAGAAAAGGCAGCGTGTAGCAAAACGATTTTGCATGATCCTCATTTGCTTTTCAGATGTGTGCAAATATATCATACTTTGCTCTGCTCGATGCTAATTTAGCGGGCAAGCGTATGCCATAGATTGTTTTTTACAGAATTAAATATCGAATTCAAGGCTCGATAATAATTATTATCGAATTCAAGTTTGAGGAGATTTTATGGTATTCACCTGCGACGAGGTGACCTGTGGATGATGGGACACATGACTCCTGCCCGAAACCAAGTTGTTCTTCTTCTGTAAGTTCTCCATGACAGTGTGCATGTCACCGTTTTCCCCTCCCTCCACTGGGAACTCCGACATCTGCAACAAAAATCAATCGAAATTCTTAGCGAAACTGCATTCGTTAACTCTCCAAACTGGTTTCTGATATTATTCATGCGCTCACTTTTCCTTGTACAGGAAATCTGTGATAATTGTCCCCTAGTGTAATGCGTTTGTGATTCGAGGCACTTGAATATCTGTTTCCTTATATAATTTAGACCATGGGCGTCCGGAGGGATGTGCAAAAGGGGCAGTTGCCCCCCTCCGACTTTTGAGAAAAAATCGCTTATTTTTCAAAACTGATCTTTATTAAGTTTATTCTAAAACAGTGAATATTTCTAAATTTCGGATTTAAATGTTTAATTAAATTGGCACTACAAAATGAGCTCAAAAAAGCAAGCGGGCTACTCGTTTTTTCATTTCCTACTATATTTTTCATCATCGTCATCCCAAAGTTGCCCCCTCCTGGAAAAAAGTCTACGGACTCTCTTGATTTAGACCTCCGATGTACTATACTATTATTACTAAACCACTATACGTCATTCTGCACAGTACCTACAGTAATTTATACACGGTGAGTAAAACCTAGTGCCACAAAAATTCACAATTTATCGTACTCCGCAGCTGAAAACAGAAACCTCTCACTTTTAAGCCGCGAATACGTTTGCAGTGTTTCTGCCGCCATCCCTGGATCAGCCAGTACGAAATGGTAATTTGTCGTCGCCCATTGCTACTACCGTTCACCGTACGGTAAACCAAGCATAAACGATCGAACTGCGAAACTCGTCGCGGCTTGAAATCAACGGCAGACACGCTAAGCGAGCCGCTGCCACCCACGTGCTTCGTTAATAATTGCCGATCGACCAGCTGATCCCGGATCTTGAAAATTCGTTCGAAAGCAGTCGGCCTTTCTCGCTTCATGGTTAATTGGCTCGCGTTCGGAACACGGAGAGCTAACACAGCCGCGCGGAACACGACCACACACCGAAGCGAGGCAAAAAACACGCTGCCCCGAGTCCAAGTATATTCAACCCCGTTGCCGAGCGAGCAAAACAATCAAAGTGACACAGAGACGCTCCGCAAAGCTCGGCCAGGTTCCACGTACGACTTGACCGCGCACTTGGACGTTCTCAGAACGAGATATGCAAGATACGCGGTCTCGCAACGCGTACATTACGTAAATGGAACCTTGTGGTCGGAGCCGATGGGAGCACGCCGCACGCGAGCTGACCGTGTCGCGCGCACGGGCAAGAAACTGTCGTAGAAACGTAAACACCGGTGGCAGCGTCCAAGGTGCGCTGATCGAGACCGAAAATATGATGCATTCCTCGCGGCGACCTTTGTCCCGTTCGAGAAATATAAGAAGACACTGTTTCCTCACGATGCATGCGTTTAATTCAGTGGACGCAATAAACGCGATATTTAAAAGAAAGAAAGATCAGAACGCGTTGAAAACACTGACCATTTGACAGTTGACCAGAGAGCACGCTTCCTCTTGCAGGCTACGCTTTATCTGCTGCCCTCCGCCCCACCATGCTCCTTATCGTTTCGAGAACCACGACCCAACTATTGCACTGTCAATCATCGATTCTCGTATCTCGTTCGACACTGGCCACGTAAAGACCTCGCTGTTTCACGTGTCATCGTTAATCGTCGGTTTGGGTCGTCGTGTCCGCGAGTCCGTCTCGGTCGCGAAGCACGCGCGATATTTGTTTTTGTAACCTGAGAAAGAAACGCGCACGAGCACAGTGGCCGTGTAGAGGATCAGTAGTGGCGATGGATATACGTTTGACGAGCCGTGGATACGAATAATTTCTGCCGGCTGGTAGAGAAGATAGGGATTTCAGAACGTCACCAACTGTCAAATACAAACACCACGCACGACGGTCACGGACGTACTGACCAGCCGTCGGCGCAGCGGCGCGGCGCAAGCGCGATGCTAGCGCCGCACACTCCATCGCGGCGACCCCGCCAACTTACGAATTCCGCATAGCGCGCGCACGTGAGCGTAGCTTCGAATTAAGAACGAAAACCAGGTCGTTCGGCGGCGATTCTAGGAACGTAGTGACGTGAAACCGGGCGATTAACGAAGATACTTAATTGTCAAGCGACACGCAAACGGATCGAATACATATCGACCTTTGACAATTGTCTTTTTAGACGGGGATCCGGGGAGGGTTTCATTCGACTTTTGAGGCTTGGGAGTTTTAGGGGAAGAATATTATGGGAAGGTGGGGTTGTGTTCTGGTGCAAAAGGTTGGAGGATTTACTACTGTTGGGAGATAGTGTAAGTTTAACAGGTAATACGACTTGGGAAGTTGTTTTTAAAAGCACAGTGGAGGGCGCTGATTTATGAATGGGAAGGTTGCGTGGGAAAAACAAGTGGAGCGCGTAGATCGAGGCACTGTCTGTCATTCACGTCTCCGCGCGCATAAAAAACGAAGCCGCCTCTGACGTACGAAGGAAGCAAACTGTTTTTAGTCGCGTCCCGTCCGACGGGCGACGAAAAAACATCGCGGTTCTTACCGCGGACGTTCCGAGAATCGAGTTATCGTTGTCCCAGTTTACATTCGTTCCTCTTTCAGAGGATAGGGTGGGTGGGACGTTACACTTTATACACTTTAACGGGATTGAAAAATCGATCCGTTTTATGGGATCGACTTTCAGTGCCCCGATAAGATTAAATTCGTTCACTCGCGGCGAAACAAGGCGGGCCCTTTAGCCGACGAGAATATTTCACTTATCAGAGGAACATTTCTTCGATCAAGTTCAAGCCCAATGGCCCTAGAATGTTTACCAAAGCGTTAGAATTTCCCTCTGAAACGCGGCTGACTATTTTCAGTCAGTCTATAGAACGTCCCGTATTTCAGCCCTCGACTGTGATTTATTCTAGAGAGGAATGTCAGGTCTTCCTTATCTACGGTTCAGGGCGTAACCCGAAAGCGCGTCTAAGAATTCAGGCCAGGATTTTTAGCTGTCGTGATGCTGAATACACACTGCGTCGAAACACGCCTCGAAACTATGCCAGGCATTGTTAGAAGTAACCGTAAAAAGAAGATAAAATCAAAGTAACCAAAGGCTGAAATTTAAAGGCAAAGCTCCACTCGCTGACGATGCAAAGTGGAGGAGCAAGGAAACTTAAACTTTCCCGAATATCATGCAACGAACCCCTTATTTTTTCGCCTTCAACCACCAACGCTAAGGGGCCCTTTTAATCGATCAGAAGAAAAAGCAGGCAGCTGGCGGATGGAAAAGAGGGACACAAAGGCTGGAATGCGGTCTAACGAGGTGCCGCAAGAAAACTCCACAGCCAGCCGAATGTCGCGTGGAATTTTTGGCGAAAGTCTATACACCGGGTGTCCTCGACGTCACGCGCGCATCAGGGAATTGAAAAGCGAGAAGCTTTCCAGCTAACAAAGGACGGAGCGAGTCGGAAGAGAAGCAGGGAAGAGCGGAGCGAAGAGAGAGAGAGAGAGAGAGAGAGAGAGAGAGAGAGAGAGAGAGAGAGAGAGAAGGGAGGGCTGGATAAAGAGGGACATTCGAAAAAGAGCAATAGATAAGGTAGGTGCGGCAAGGGCCGTCTTGATAGGTCAGCGACCAAATAATATCCCGTCGGTGGAAGGCGGAGGAAGCAGGCAGCTGACTTTGGCGCCACTCGATTTATAGAGTCATAAACGGCGCCGTAAACGCGTTGTTACGCTTTTCCACGATACTGACGATCTCACGAGGATCGATCATCTTTCACTTCGCGATTAGATTTCCCTCGGAAGATTGAGTGCTCTACGAAGAAACAGGAGTGCACACGCGACGATGCCCACTAATGTCTCGAAGGCTTGGAGGATCGCGATCTCCAGGGATTGCGTTGCCCTCCACTTATCTAGGAAATCAGTCTTCCAGCGTAGTTTCATGGGACCATTCAAGGATCTTCTCAAGCAGAGTCAAGAGTCGCTTCGATCGTGGTTAGGAAACTGTGCCGAGCAGATTGACCGCGGCAGGAGGTAATTAGACGTTCACAAAAGAGCCGTGTTCCCGGTGGAAGGACCGGACCAAGGTCCTCCGCCGGCTGCGAATAATGGAAATAATTTCCTTATACTTTCCCGTTTGTCTTCGGCCAGGCAGGAGACTCTCTATCTGGCCGAGAGCATTGGCAGACAGCTGTAGGCGTGTTGGCTCTCGCCAGACACAAAGAGGCGATTCGGAGACGTCTCCTCGTGACACTGTCGTTGTAATACAGCCACGTGTGTGTGTGTGGAGCCGCGTATAAAGCCGTGTTCATAAGCCACCGCGAGGCTCCAGCCGGATTTCGGCCCGTCACAAAGAGCCGATTCGGCACTGCCCGGCGAATTAATGCCGATTACCCGTTCACCCGACCGCGTTATCCGCCGCTTTATGCAACCGATTGTCAGTTGAAACGGGGAGACTTTTGTGCCGTGTGTTTACCCCTGGCGATTATTCTGAGGAATACTATTTGATCCCACAGATTAGATCTTAGAGTTGCGTCGAATTTCCATGGTAAAAGCTTACTCTGAATTTAATTTTAGGGGATCCGAGTTGAATGGATAAAAATATTTTTAAGAAAGATTTATTTAATGCTAATTCAATCAAATTCATTAGGAGATTACACAAATTTATTAAAAGAATGAAATCCAGTTTTCTTTGCTTTTTTACAAAGCCCCTTCTTTGGATGCGCCACTGGTGGATGTGTGACTATAAAATGGAATTGTGGATTGCAGTGGCGTCTCTATTTCGAAAGATCCAGATTGCACGGGTTAAAGAGCTTTCTATTTCGTTTATTGTATTTGTAAGTGAGGGTGATTGAAGCGTGGATTTTTCTAGGAACATTGAGGAGGATCTCGATGCTGAGGGAATATGTGGCTTTGAGTATTTAAATTTTACAGTTTCTCTGACTTTACCCAAAAGTTTATCCCGGCTGCAGGTACCTTCATCCACTTAAATGAATTCCGAGCAATTTTCCTTCGACTGAGCTTGTCACAACTAATCCCTAGTAGCATTTATTTGCTGGGAGTTTGTTGGGCCAAAGACGTGTTATCCGTTGGCCAACGGTTGAAGTGTCGCGCTATTTTTAAATGGGCCAACGATTGTAACCAACGCAGGCCCAACTGAAGGTTTCTTTCCATAGGCCCAACTGAAGGTTTTTTTCTATAAGCCCAACAGTTTCTTTCCAAAAGACGTCTTACAGACGTCCAGAAGGCGTCTTGAAGAACTTCAAAAGACGTCTTAAACACGTATTTTTCAGGCCTGGTTTAGGAAAAAAAAAAATTCCCGGTGAGGAGAATCGAACCCAAACTTACCGCTTACGAAGCAACCGCTGTTCGCACTTACACAACACATTTCCTTATAAACACTTCGAATTTCTAGGTACATAACTAGTATTAATTGTTTATAAAAACTGCGCAATGAAGCGAAATATTCTACAAAATATCATCATTCGACCTTTAGACTCATTCCTTAAAATTTCACATTCGTCTCAAGACAGACGTCCTCATTACGTATTTATAAATAAGAAAAGAAAAATCACAACTTGGAATATAATAACAGGTTTTCGGATGTAGTAAATTTTCTGACGTTTGTAAGACGACATTTAATCATCGTTGTAAATTTTTTGTTAATTAACCAACCATAGTAATTGTAGGCCCAACATTGAATATTCGTTGGCAAACTGTCGTAATTTTTTGTTATATAACCAACCATAATAATTGTAGGCCCAACATTGAATATTCGTAGGCAAACTGTCGTAACTTTTTGTTAATTAACCAACCATAATAATTGTAGGCCCAACATTGAATATTCGTTGGCAAACTGTCGTAATTTTTTGTTATATAACCAACCATAATAATTGTAGGCCCAACATTGAATATTCGTTGGCAAACTGTCGTAAGTTTTTTACCATAGGCCCTATGTTGGGAATTTGTAGGCAAAACGCTAACTATATCCCAACTAATTCCCAACTGTTGGCTACCGTTGGCCAACCAAAAATGCTACTAGGGAAGAATATGCTCCACGACTCCATCCTAATCTCGTAAATTTTTCTACACACACGTGCTCGGGGGTTTTCCTACTCGTTCGCGATATTGCCGGCGAAACGGTGACGCGGGTGTTCTCGAAAAGCGCGGATTAGTGCGTTAGTCACTGTTTGCAATTAGTTGGAGGAAGGTGTGCGCGACGCGTGCTCGTATCCGCTCAAACAAAGGAGTCCTCGCCGCGAGTCTCGAACGAAACACGTTCCTCCGGTTCTACGCGCGCATAAAGGAGCTCTCTCACCTAGCCGACTCCACGAGAATTCCTCGACAACTCCGCCTTGGCATTGAGCCGCGAGATAAGCCTTCGAAACGGCGGAATTCCACGCTCATCCAAGCGAATTCTCCTGATAACGGAACACCATCCGCTTCGCCCGCGGGGGAATCGGGTATAAAAGCGGGGAAAAAAAACCCTCGCAACATATCAAGTAAAGCCTGCCGAACGAATCCACGAACATGTCTTTCTGATTTGGGAGACTTTTAATTCATGATTCGCTGATTTAAGCAACCGATAACGGTTCGACGAAGTCGCCCCGTGTCGCACAACACACCCGATAATTCTTATCGCTTCTAATCCCATCTGAAAAGTGATAATCGCTATCGTGACTAATATCGTTGAAAAGATACGAGGGAACAGAAATACCCGCTTGTTATGTAACTGGGATGTCTAAAGCCCGTTTATTAGTAAACAGAGAATAATAATTGGAGCTCCTTAATTTTCAGATCTACGAGGAAAAGTGGCGGGAAATTTATATTTCATTGGTTATACCATATCTCTGTGTAGATCCAGTTCAGAGCGACATAACAAGAGACTGTCGATTCGAAAGCCAGTATATTAATCGACACGAGTCGATGAATATACTATCTGGGCAACAATTCATCGAGGTAAAACGTACAGTTTCAAGTCGAAGCACGCTGAAAGTTCTAGGGGACCGGTTCCAAGGACTTTCACGAGGGAACACCGAAACAGTTCTTTGTGAGCAAACAGTCTCATGATGGAGCTAGAAGGAACATATACAGAAAGAAAGCTACGAGCAACGTCTATTCACGTTGAGCATGAAAAATGGCTAAGCTCGGATGAGAAATTAATTAATACCCATGTTACGAGCCGAGGCTGAGGGCAATGTGAATGGCGGCTGCGAGGCCGAGGATTGAATTGTTCGTTTGAATTTGTTAGTAGCGGACGAACCGGGGTCTGGTATTCCCGGGAGCCACTAGGAAGGTAAGCTTCACGGACGAACCGGGGTCTGGTATCCCCGGGAGCCACTAGGTAGGAATGTTAGTTTAGCCTCGTAACTTTATAATGTGATACACCTTGAGCGGTAAGGAGTATCTATGTGGGTTTATCTCGAAGAGGGAATTCAGATGATGGTTGATTCAAATAAAAGAACTCTGAATTAGAAATGACTAATTATATTCTATAAGTTCAGTCTTTTACAATTGTTTCAGTGTTCAATTGTCGCGGTACCTAAGTCCACCTCTCGGTTTTGACGCACTGAGAAATGCGGGGGTCTCAAAGAGTTTAATAGTAACAACACCTATCAGCAACTCTACGTACTGTATGGTTTAAGTTTAAGTAATAAGCCTCTTTCGTCTATGCGTACAAGATTTGAAATGAGCCCCCCAGAGTGGATTCGTGGCCCCTTTTATACAATGAAATTCGGCTAGAAAGTAGTGCATGAGTGCCTTCATTGAATATTAGGTTTTCGGGGAAAACTTGGTTGCATCACACCACTGTAGGAAACGGTGACCCCGCTGGGTCACGTGCATTCCGGACACCGGAAAGGGTGAAAAAGTCAAAGATAGATCTGCGTACGTAACACCCACGTCACTCGAAAGGTGATGAATTACCTTCCACAGACGTCGTCGCTGAAAAGCCAAATACTCGGGTCGAAGGGGAAGAAGCCTTCGAATATCGGCCAAGATTTCTCCGTACCTTTAAGGGGGGAGACCACTGTAACGGTCCGAAATGTAAGGGTGTTTTCGGGAATTTATTTCAACCAAACAACGCAAGTAAATCAATTTATTGCTTAGTATAGTTAATAGTGTACATATCGAAGGGTAAGAAATTTTTTTTTTCAATCCAATTCATAAATCCGTTTCCTGTATACTCTTCGTCAAAAATTGCGCTGCGGCAAAAACATGCTAGTCGCGTTGACAGTGCCCAGGCCATATGGTTAATCCGAATTCAAAAACACAATAATATTTAGAAACTAGAAGCCTGCCTCTATTACGTGACGATCAAAAAAAAGTCAAAATTGCAAAAAATTACAAAATGGCGGACCACTGAAAAAAAAATCATTTTTTCTGGGTACAAAATTAGGGAAATGTTAATAAAAAAAAAATAGAAGCAGGTCGAAAATTGAAAAAAAACTGATCGTCACGTAATAGCCACGGGTTTTCCGTACAATAAATGTCCTGGATCGTGTTAATTGGACGTATAGTTTTCTCTGTAGACTGTCAACGCGGTTGAAAAATGTCATTTTGAGAAAAACGCGTTCAATGTTTCGCGCGGCTCAGTCGCGCGTTTGACCCCGCTTCACAGAAAATCCTATATCTCCGTCAATTTTGCGAATTTCTTCATAAAATTTGGAGACAGCATTCTTGAAATGTGCATCTTTCAGAAAATGTAAAAAAGAAAAAATCGATTTCTCAAATTTTTTACAGTGGTCTCCCCCCTTAAGGGGGTAGGTCACCCTCGATAGCCCTAAAACAGGCCTTTTTTCAAACGCAAATTGTAAAGTGATAAATAACAGTAGAGACAAGGTTTTTTCCCTAGTTTTAATCGCTATTCTATGAGCTTTAACACAAAATAAGAGAAGTCTAAATATCTCTATGTACAAAACAGTTGTGAGTAAAAACATAAAGGCGTGTACGCGGTGCACCGTTTGATGGTGTACATAAAATCTCGAAAACCGCTCCAATGATTTGGATGAAAATTTAATGAGTCACGCAGAAAACCATTCCCTAAGATGTGTCGGAAGCAGAATTTCGAGATGAATTCTTAAAAAAAGATAAAAAATATTTTTCATACAAGAAATCGATAAAATCGTATTTTTCAACATAAACATTGTATTATTTTTTCTCTCGAAAATCTGCTCCCGACACATCTTAGGGAATGGTTTTCTGCATGTCTCATTAAATTTTCATCCAAATCATTGGAGCGGTTTTCGAGATTTTATGTACACCATCAAACGGTGCACCGCGCACACGCCTTTATGTTTTTACTCACAACTGTTTTGTACATAGAGATATTTAGACTTTTCTTATTTTGTGTTAAAGCTCATAGAATAGCGATTAAAACTAAGAAAAAACCTTGTCTCTACTGTTGAAAAAAGGCCTGTTTTAGGGCTATCGAGGGTAGCTCTACCCCCTTAAATACAAAGAACACGAAGATTCTATTTGAACACAGTCGAGCCTCTCGGAAGATCGTCGACGTTTTAGAAAGCTTCTGCGCAGCAAACCGAAAAAAGACCAATCGGCCCCGATTAAGACGCGCGGTGCGTTGCGTAAAAATAAATGGAGTAAGGGAAAAAAACAATCGCATATATCGAGTGGTTATGGCGTTGAGCCAGTGCAGGCCGATGCATTCGAACGTGCTCTCGGCTTATGTAAGAGAACGGGCGAGAGGAATGCGGTGATTAAGTCTCATTAGGCGGCGCGGTGCGAATCGGCGCCGGTTGTTTGGCAACCCGCGGCACGATCGACGCTGGATTCACCTCGGGAGGGCTACCGAAATTAATTAGCCGAATGAATTGCCGCCGCAAGGTCGTCGACGGCTAATGAATCTTAATTGATCGTTCCTCGATCGTGCGTGCGTGTTTGTTTTTGTTCTAGCCGCAGGTGATAATCGTTGGTAATTATACAAACGACGAGGGAAATTGTGAAAGAAATGGGGGGGGGGGGAAATTTTTCTGCTCTTAGGTTGATTGTATTTTGGTTACTGACGGCGTGACTAAAGATTTTAAATAAATTTCCCACTTTTCTGCTGCATAGCTCTCGCAGCTGTTGCGTTAAACGTTTAAGAGACCTTTAATTATCCGGAGGCATTCGCGACGATTAACCCACACTTCGCAATTTAATCGTCGCACCGTTCATTCGAGGCTCGCGATTGCATAAGGCCAGAAGGGTTAACTCGTTTCCTTCGGTCGATCGTGGATTCGAAGGCACGCCGAGCACACATCTAGTGGAGGATTCTGAGAAGGACCGACACGGTAGCCAAAGAAGCGGCACGAGACGAATCGCTACCGAGAAGCGGTTTGTTAACCGGCTCGCGACTCTGCTCCACGATTTGCGTCACCGTGTCGGAATAGAGCCATGGAGCTCGTACGTTCAAGTGGCAGCAAGGTGCCGGGAGAAACCACGTGTACCGGACAGATCGAGCATCCATACGGAGCTGGAACAACACTCCACCTTCGATCTTTGCTCGTTTCAGCGTCGAACACTCGAGGGCAGTCCTCTTCCGATCTTCTATTATGTTAAGTCTCGGATGATGGACGGCGAAAGCGGGTACATATGTGAAATCTGTGGGAGTTGATCTTTGGAAGCTGATTGCACTAAGGGAATCTTCTGTCATAATAGAACTTCCTACTATACTGTAAATCTACAACTGGCGAACGAATAAACATATCACAATCAAAGTCTCTTAAGCGTCGTCACTTAAACATCACCTTTGCCCCGTTTCTCCATCGTATCAGCGAGCCTCTATCCAACTGACACACACACACCTCCAAACCTCTGACTCATGAGTTACCAGCGTGAGCATCTCCACCTTACGTAATCCCAGTGACAACGACTCCCCCGCCTCTTGCACCCGTCGCCTGATTCAGGGGGGCCAGATAGGACACGATTCCATTCATCTTTGAGCGAGAATCGCGCGGCAACGCTGAACGCGATCCACGGGGGGACTGGCTATTCCGATCACAAGCGATCGCGCGCGACTGCCGAGCAAAGGCAGAAGTCATCACAACAGTAAACACCGATTAGTCATGCCGCAGAAGTTAGAAAACCTGACCTCTCCACCAGGCAGCTGCATACACGCACGCGTGCGTCCAGTTGCATCGCGACGGTGCCACCAGACAGCGAGGGGGAAGGTCGATACGATCCTAGCCGTCGCGCGTGTGACATCGCGAGCGGTTTTAGCCACGATGATGTCACGCCGTTGTAACGGATCGTGACGCGCTCCTTTGATTGCCCCGTAGATATGTACCACCGCCGAGCGCGAACCTCCCGGGTGGACCCAAACGGTGACGCACGAGGAGTGACGTGGTGATTAGAGTCTCTGGTGCCACAGGCCTCTCGCAAGAGGTTCTCACCACCAATCGAGTGAGAATTTAAAGGTCCGCTGGTTATCGGCGTCGAGATCCCCCCGGATAAAGATTTCTATTAATACTCTTTTTTCGTGACACCTTTTCACTGAAAAGATTAGGGGAAATCGGATGTATCGGATTGAATGGTAATCTATGTATGATTCGCCGCTATGGGGTAGGGAATTGAAGGGGTGAGGGGTTCAGTGGTAGTTCAGATTTTTTGAGAATGGTCTGGAAGGTGGAGGATGGGAAGCTGAAGGATAGAAAGTGGAGGATGCAATGTGGAGAACGGAAGGTGGAGGATGCAATGTGGAGTCTCTTTTTCTCTATGGATTTGACGGATATGGTAGGGGAAATCGGGGCTAGTTGATAGAGGAGCAGGTTGATAGAGACGAATTATCTCGACACCGTATATATGTAGCTCCATTTGAGCGAGATATGTGAAGATTGTTGTTCAATTCTTTCCTACGATCCAACATACGTGTGTGTACCTTGACGTTAACAATCGTTTTTAATTGTTTACGTTTATATAGAGAAAAAGTAAATAGTTTTGATACATCCAAATTGATCGTCCAAATAACATTCTTTCATTCATTTTGTATGTGTTTTCTCAAGATTTCGCTTACTATATCTGTGGTTGTAAGGAAAAACGACCCATGTCACAATTTCAAAAAATTTGAGTTTATGCATTAATTCAACTGTAGAATATTGGATGTATGTATTTATCAGAAAAAATGCAAGAAAACGAATTTTATACGTTGAAAAAATAATGCAATTTAACCGAAGTCCAGTATTCAATTAATACGCATTTGGCAAAACAACGTATAAGTCCACAAAATGTGGAGAATACGACGTACCTTTCCTTTGTGATCGCTTTTTATTTTCTATTTTTATTTATCTGCATATACTATAACGTATTTTGTGTAAGATAACATTGGAAAAACATAATTAAAAGTGTATTTAAAAAATTGTTCCGTATACTTAATAAGTAAATTAATAAATGGAAAAAAAGGTTGACATTGTTATTCATTACATTCACTGAGAAAAAAACCTGAATGTTGCCAAATTTTGCGGCGTGATTACAGGAATGACCCCTTAACTGCGACCCCAAAAGTGTATGTAAATTATTGCTATTTTGTTTATTATTATTTACGTTAATTATACGAATATTGAATATTATGCAAAGTGAAGGAAATATACGTTTATATCGTAAGAAGGAAACAAGGAAACATTGCTAATAAGAAGAATTAGTGTTTAGAACTTTCAACGACAATATCTCGAAAGTGAAAACATGTGACACGGGTCGTTTTTCCTTATAACCACAGATATATTAAAGAGGAAAGACCAAAGTATATTTTAGCAAATTTGTTATTAAGTAATTAATTCAAATAAAAAATTAAAAAAATTGAAAACAGAATAACGTATCAACTAGCCCCGCAGTGGAGTAAATTGATACATTTTACCTTCGTCCAAATAACATTTTTTCATTTATTTTGTATGTATTTTCTCAACTTTTCATTTATAACATATTAAAGAGGAAGGACCAAAGTATATTTTAGCATATTTATTGTCAAGTAATTAATTCAAACAAAAATGAAAAAAATTGAAAACTGAAAAACGTATCAACTAGCCCCGGTCTCCCCAACATACTTGATTTTGCATTGACCTTAGAAACTTTAGGAACTTTAAGGGGGGAAGCCACTGTGAAAAGTTTTTTCCGATTTTTCTAATTTGTGCATTTTCATAATATTCAGGGTTTCAAAAGTATACCTGCACAATTTCAAAGTGGATCTGGAAAAATTCTGGGAGCTACGGAAGGTTTTGTATAGGTAGCGCAGCGCTCATAATCGAGTACACGCATAGGTAACTTGGTGTCAATCGCCCGAAAAGTTTATGTCCAAGAATCCTAATGTATCTAATAAGAGGGCTTATGAGCTTATATATTGTTTAGAACTAGGTAGAGAATCACCGGCCACGACGAGACCTGTCAGCGAGACACGAGCTTCTGTCAAAGCTTTAAATGCGATTATGTGTCTCGAAACGGCATTTTTCAAACGGGCGGATAAATAACTCAGTCAATATTTACCGGACTCGCTTGAAATTTTCAGGGAATATTCGTAATAAAATTATCTTCAGTTAAGCGTACAAGTGTTTTGATCGAATGATTCATTTAACCGTAACATTGAAAAAACATGTTGATTTTTTACACCTTTTCTTTCAAAGTTTCATTTCTTAAAAAATTAATATATTTTTTAAATCTGCACGCTTAACTGAAGCTATTGTAATATACTTTCAGAAAACGTTCGAATTTTTCAATTCAGAACAAACGTTGGAAAGTTACACGACCGCCCGTTTTGTAATTTTTTTTGCAGAGCCTAACGTTATCGCATATTGTGGCCATACTACCCAAAAAAATTCAATCTAGTAGCATAAAATATTAGTTAAATATATGCATCTTCAGTTGGTAATAAAGATTTTTAGTAAAACGTTGCATTTCATTATAAAAGAATGCCTTGAAAATAGCCTTTATTTTGGTCCGTCACAGTGGCTTCCCCCCTTAAGAACTTAGATTTAGATCTCTGTTGAACAGCTTCGTGTATCAGGTTTGCGGTCATTGAGGTCGACTCATAAAATTTGGAGTTTCCTTGATCACTCCTTAAATACAGTATGATGTCACTTAGTATGTTTGCTGGAAATGTCACCGCGAAAATATGCGTAGGTAATTACGCGAATGTGCAAACGTATCGTGTTTTATGATCTCGATAACGGGACGTTCCAGCTTGAGCTGGATCCGCGCGAAGCAAATTTTCTTCCGAAGCTAAGCAATCTTATAGAAACCCTTCCCCGCAGTTTCATACTCGCGAAAGAAAGCTACTTACAGATTTCAGAAAGGTCCCTCTGTTGCCCTTGTACAGCAGACTGTTCTGCAATCTGCTCCCACGCTTGTGCAGCGCGTTCAGGCCCCTGTCCACGCTCATTCATAAGCTTTTTTTTTTCACTTAGCTCCGCGAGAAACAATCAAATTACACTTGTCTGGGCCTCTAGCTTCAGGCGGTCTATCGTACAGTGTTCGTAGATCCTCCAGAAACCACAGGATCTATGGATCCTTTCAAAGAATAACACTTTGTGGATCCCGAGAGTGGCTCACTTTATCTCTCGATCGTATTCTGAGGGTGTTACAAATTAAATGAACGTTAGAACTCACGTGTTTCTTCAGGTAACACTGATTCCATCGACTTGCAGGAGCAATTGATCTTTCGCTGCGGAGGAAACACAAAACTTTCATTCACTTGTTCAAGACTAATTGCAAGTGTTCCAGGGGATTTTAAATGAAAAGTAGAGTGTTAGAAGGAATAGTCGAAAGTAACCGTTTGGAAGATCAGAAGATTCCCTCGACGAATGGAAACTGCGAGCAGTTAACGACGTCGCCGAGACCAGGGCAAACAGGTCGATACCGATCGACAGATTGCGTCTGCTATCTGTAGTTTCCAACTGACACACAACCGCCCTATGGTGACAGCTGTTCAAACACGAGGTGTTTTCCTCGCGAAGGAATTCCGACGATGCACGTAGATGGGCCTGGAAATACTCGGGTAAAACCTCACGATTCACTGTTCTTTTTTTAACAAATGCTGCAGCAACGGCTCCAACGATGTTTCTAAATCCTTGATCCACAATGAGACAGCAATTCTACGAACGTGATCTAAAAAGATCCAAAGAAACCCGTGAAAACTTAGCGAAGCCTCAGATAAAACATCACCGACGATTACGGAACGAATACCGATGGAAGATTAATTAAAAACCTGGGAGGTCTGAAGGTGTTAATAGGACCTTAAACAGGCTAATGAATTCTGCAACGAGAATTCACAGAAACGTAGAAGCTTCGCGACGGAGGATCAAGGGGTTCCAGCGAAAGTTCCGAGAAGCCGCGGGTGCGAACGAGAATCGAGAATCGGTGGTGGAGAATCGACCAAGGATTCCCAAGAAATCATCGAGCGGCAGCGCAAGGTACGGAGACACTTGAACTGCTTTATCTCTCCGCGCGTTATCAGTGGACGATAATACCCATTCGTCGTAAGAGACCGACCGATAATGCGCAGGAGTACTTTCGATGCGGGCGTCCGATTTTGGCTGCGCGCATCGTAGCTCGCGAAGGAAATCGAAACGTCCGCTTCCGGCGGGAAGTCACGTATGGAGCGCCATAAGCAAACGCGCGGGCCGCGAGGAATGCGCGGCAGTCTTTGTCCCCTGCCTGCCTTCCAGACACGTCTCTTCTGGTGCATTTCTATGCACATGGCCACGCGGAAGTGCCAGACGCCTGTTAACGACTGTTACACGGCCATCCAGACCGAAAATTTCACGCGACACACGCTTAACAACCACCTGTGCCCTGACACTTTAAAGAACAGCGACTGACTCTGGGCGCAATTCAGCTGGGGCCGCCCATTACAGCATTCTTCTGATCTGCCAAGAAGATACACAGAGGGTATCAATCGATAATGCTTCTATTAATCGAGCATTCAGCGAGCCCCTCAGCAGCGAAAGAAAAATCGAAGATTTTAGTCGACCACTTGCCACATCGAGCACCGACCTTCGCCTATGCTTCCTCGCGAATCGTGCAGATCACTCGATTCCTCTGGCACGACGCGCGATCGAATCGCACGGATCATTCACCGCGACCCAGTCACTCGGGGCACTCCTGGGCTCTGCGGAGCGAGCCTGGCCGTTCATCAGACGGGGAGGATCTGTTACGCCACGAGCAGATGTCGAGCCGGCGAGGATGATCAGCAGGGGCCCTCGACTTAGATCGATGGCAAGTGACTCTGATCGCACCGCCACGGGACGCGACACAAGACTAGCGACACGCTCGATCCCTCCTCGGTACAAATACCCGTTATCAGCGCGCGGCCGCGCTATCGCAGGGGCAGCCGTCGCGTGCAGCGAGCGCCGTTTCGCGACGGTGGGATCAGCTGGTTTCCACGACGGGGCAAGCCTGATCGACCAGGGCGGGGGAAGGTGGAACAGGTGGAGGGGCACCTAATCGCGCACGATCAGGTAACAGGCAGCCGCTTCCGAGGAACTCGGATGATTCACCGAGGGACTCACGGTCGAGAGGAAGAACGGGCACGAGCAGGAAAGGTGTAGCCGGGTGTCAACGAGGCGGAGGAGGCTTCTTCCGAGAAGCTTCTCGAACGGCACCGTCCTGAACGAGAGTTTCCAAGGAGGCAATCGTGTGTTAGCTTCACTTGGATTAATTGTAGAGGATGCTTTGCACGTACGTTTACCAGATTCAGAAATGAGAAAGGAGGACAATCCAGTCTGAAATCGTTCGAGAAGGAGGACGTCCTCCGGGCTGCATTTCAGTAAAAGAGGGAGGGCATGTCCTCGGAGGAATTTTAGAGGAGCATGTTGGAATCATGTGTTCACAAAGCTGAGAGGAAATTCATCACACTTTATTTACATCAATCTCTGCTGAAACGCTCTGCACATTGTCCATCAAGGAACCATCGTCTAATCACCACTCCACGTTGCTTTTACAGTCTCTCTGCCCACGCCCACGGAGCAGGCTCCATGAATAATTAACAGCTACTCAGATTGGACACCGTAAAGGTGATTCAATTAGCGTTTCCGCGAATATTGAGAGCCAGATATGGTTATCGTTGGTTCTTAGCGAGCGGGGCATTAATCCATCAATGTCTACACAGAGCTACGTGTAATAAACTTTAGAGCGTGTTACCTTCGTACTGGTACTTCTTCGAGATTAAGTCGAGTGGGTTATAAGAATCGATGCGGATATCGATCGCCGCCCCCCTCCGATCGCTCGTCGGCCATTCAGAGCCGGACGGAGGAGCGAGTAGTCACTGGTCCATTCATTGGGCGGTGATGTAATCGCGCAGCGTACTATAAGCGTGAATTGAGCGCGAACCGAGTGCAAGGGATGCGCGATGTGCAACGTACGCCGGCGAGGAATCTAATTGACATCCTTACCGCGAAACTCGAGGGTCAAATTTATTTACAAAGCCACGCTGCCACTCCCACTCCCCCTTCTTTTATTCGTTCTGCCCGCGGGGTAAATGAGTTTCGCGAATCGCTGCTCGCTGGAAGTCGTTTGCATACCACGAGTTACTAAATTATCGCGAAACAGAGCAGGAGTTAAGGACTTCGGAAGTATAAACTCTGGAAGAGATTGAACGGGGAATTAATGCCCGATCAACGTTCTCGAGTTGAAGTTGGAAAATGATTGGAGCAGAGACGTGCTGGGTGGGTCAGTCTGGTTCGATTAAAGCCGAGCCCCGCCTGCTGGAACGGATCAACCTTTCGCGGAAACCGCGAGAGAAGCCCTGAACTTGGACTCGAGAGGGGCGATTAGGTGTCGCGAGTGGCGTAACTCCCTCGAGTGACTCACTTATGCGTCAAGCGTGTCGCGAATCGCGACCGATGCTAGGCTCGCGAGATGCCATTTGACCTCTCAGCTTCTAGAAGAATCATGCACGATTAGGTAAAGTCAAAGAGTACTTTGTTGACGACCGCGGAGCACTTGTAATTAAAACTATGTAGATACACTGTATCTATTTCCAGGAAGTGGAGTTCCTTTTAGAATTATCTCGATCGCAAGTAGAAAAGTCTGTGATAATTCGGCCGCGATAAGTCTCAACGACGAGAGCACTGTTGGCAAATCGAATATCGGCAATAATTTCGGAAAATTTCCTGCAGAATGCCTGTTGCGTCACCAGTGTTGCTACTCCGTCCTCGGAATGCCTATGGACATCTCCATCCCGAAATATTGCGATAATGAAATCCCTCGCCGATTCCTCGAACAATCTGGTCGGCTCTAATGGCGTCGTAAATAACATGGCGGGAGTGAGTGAAGATTAAAAGACTTAAGATTAGAATATGCCCGTGGTTCGATTGGGCCGAATGTTTCGCATAGCGAGTGGTGCGTCGAACCTTGCCGGCCGATCTAGAGATCGCGGGTTTCCTCTATTAGGATGCCAGGCATAACTTGCAACGATCTATAAGAGGATACGTGATTCCCTTTCCCTGCTTATCGAGCCCCAAGCTCGACGAATTTTTCAAACGAAAAAATTCTTCGTGTGCTCTCCGCGATAGCATCTGCTTCCTTCTCCCAACGATATTCTCTGCTGGTGGAGTTTTTATGAGGTACTAAGATAGTAAGACTATGGTGCGGAATCTTTGGGGCTTAAACTTTGACACTCTAGAGCACCGGGGACTTTAAAGTGTGACGATCTAACAGCTGGAGATATTAATTGGACCCCTACCCAGTCGGGCCCCCATAGGTCCTTCTTCAAAAAAATAATAATTATGATTTTATCCAACCACTGTAACTTTTTCCCCGCATTACTAGACTTAGCCCCTTTTTAGTAAACTCCCACTTCATTTTCCCGAAAAATTTGGGCCCCTCGGAACGCTTGCCGCCTGGGCTTTTTTCTTTAAATCCTCCATTGTTCAAATTCCTCCACCTTTGTCTGTTTGGAAAGAGTTTTAGCTGCTCCTAGTGTCTCTAAATATCGCAATGCAGGAGGGCCAAATTGGTTTAGCGCGAGCGTGCAATTGACCGGCCCTCGGAAGATCAAATTAACCATCCTCCATGCGTCATCGGGGTGAAAAACGGATCTACTTTCTAGGTAGGTGTACGTTGCCCCCGTCGCGTCTAAATCGAGACGCACTTCAATTTACGAACGGTCGATGCAGCTCCTGCATCTACGCACAAACTCGTCTTAATGTACTTTACGGTGCCAGTACACTGGCTACCAGTGTTACACGGAGGCTGGTCGAGCTGTGGTTAATTGGGGAACCTGCAGCGACTGGAAAGCTACTTATTGTGGAGCTTTCAGACGAAGATTTGATACAGCGATGCAGCACGTTTTGCAGAGTAGATATCTAACAGCTGTAGAAAGCTACTGCTGAATAAAGTTGCGCGATAAAGATTCGACGAAATGCCGCGAAGAGAGGATTAGAAAGCCGTGACGCACCGCGAAACAGGAAGAATGATAAGGAAGTTTACGAGGCGCGTGACGAGCCTACCGGAACTACTACACAGCGACTTCAGTTCGATCTTGATCGATTAGAATCTTGGCAACTAACCTGGATTCTTAAAGCGGTGCGCAGTATAAAGTTTCTCTTATGAATTTTAGTGTACCCTAGCACCTCGCATCAGAAATCTTCGTTAACCCTCCAGTGTAAACTATTAAAAAAGATTCAGATCACGATGACCCGCAGTGTTTACGAGATAAATATTTTTGTTAATAAAGATCGAGTGTAATAGATTACCTGCGGTCTAAAATTATATTTCTCTCAAAATATCCATGCATTCCTAGATTCGGAGATGTGGGCCTGTGAGGCCGAACGGGTGCAATGGTGTAATTTTAATTTACGCGTGCACTGAGGAGTTAAACGAGCCAACCAGGAGTTGAACGAATAGAATTCCATCATTTACATCTAATTTTAATTAATTGATTTCCTTCTACAACACTGTTGGGAATTTGCAAAAGATTCTCATGTCGTGTTTGTCACCTTGGACGATCGAGAAGTTTCTGCATAATTCCCATCCGCTGGAATGTGGTTTCGCGAAAGACGCGGAGCGAAGACGAGCTATTCGCGACACGATTCATTTTCGTGAAACGTGCGGTTACGTGCACGCACGCGTATCACATTGAATTCTTTCTCACGATGGCGACCGAGTCTCGAGTATGATTCACGCCTTTTATCGAGCCACTTGACGCGCGTGGTTTTCTCCCGGCTCGCGATAACAACCGCGGCGAGGCGTGCGCGGAAACAGGCGTCAGTATTTTGTGTCTCTCCTATTACGGCGTTTTACGCGACAAGTGATTGTTCCGTCTTCCTTCCGGCTTCCTCAATGCCCGTCAAATGTAACGAAGTGACACACCGCTCGGGAATGTACACATATTTGATACGAGCTAGGCATTCAACCTGCTACGGCTTCTGTGATATGTACTATCTTTCAAGGCGGAGGCACCGTAAAGGTATTCAGAACTTGGGCAATTTACTCTAATTTGCATAAACTGCAATATACCAAAGTGTAGTAGACCTTATGGGCAATTTACTCTAATTTGCATAAACTGCAATATTCCAAAGTGTAGTAGACCTTATAACGCGAACAATTTTTCTACCAACACTTATACAGTTCCCACGTATATTTCCAAAAACAAATTAAAGTCCCCACGCGACTTCACTAAAATCCCAGTATGTAGTAAGGCTCGCTACAACAAGTCCTCATGCCCTCAATTGCGAAGATCCACGAAGCAGCCTCCCACGGTCTCGAGAAAGAAATAAAAAGACAAAAAGGAGCCCTGCAATTTGCGAATGGAACGTCCCACGAGAGACTCAAGTTCGCAGGTGATCATCGAGCACGAGAGTCCGAATCGGTGAGTCACTCGGCACGCGTGCCTCCGCGAGACTCGAGAAGAGCGAAGAGGAGGCGGAGACAGCTCCGCGAAAGATCGGTGAATCACCTTCGCCGGCGCCCAGTCGCTTATCTGAGACTGAAAATCCATTGCGCGCGAGTAGCGACAGCCAGTCGCGGTCTACTCGCGGAAAACTACAGCCTCGGATACTCGTTATCTGGATGGATAGAAAGAGCCATCGATGCAATTAGTCAATGGGCGAAATAGCGCGGCGATCCCCCGATCGAGCTCGTTACTGTAATTGCCAGCGCGAGTTCCTTCAGCGATGAACCGTGCAATTGGAACTATCGGACGACTATCGGTGAAAAGTGTCAGTGGGCGATTGATTTTCGAGGGAGGAATGTTCTTACGAGTTTCCTGGCATTATCTCGCCAAGGAGTCTGCCGTTTTCCCGCTCAAGAGCGCTCGAGCGCGCGGACGCATGAACGAGCCCGGCTGGATGAATGGACGAGACCGTGAATCATTCGAGGAGGAAGTTCAAGGCCGTACGTTACGATAGAGTGTCACGTGCTTCTGTAACGCATCGTGCGTTATCAAGAACGCATTATGCGTACGGTCAGTCGGATTTCCTTCGTCGTTAATGAGATTTCTTTCGAGGAAAAGGGGTCGACGAACCCACAATTGAGGTGTGGTCAGTGGTGATTCACGATTGTGCAGTTCTAGGTTCTAGGTTGTAGGTCCTTTCGAGGGTTTCCGGGATTGTTGATGCTGGTTTTCACCCCTGTTTTCTGATATTTCTGGGAATATTTGTTTTAAAGGGGAAGGGTCCTTTTGCGGGTGGATAGTTTGTTTAGGATAGGGGTGCTATGTATTTTGCAAAAAGTGGAGGGTGTAGCCTAGCTCTTCCTGTGCTAAAACACTTCATTATGGAGTTCTAGTGTTTCAAACCAAAATTCTGTGGCGAGCGGGCCACGTCGCAGCAAGTTCCAGAGCACGTAGCGCGTCAAAACAAACGGTCGCGGATCGCGACCTTTCCTCGTCCTAGCGGAGAGAGCCTTTCGAGACAGACGTGGAGGGGCTAAGCGAGGCCCAGGCAGTTAGTCTCACGAGAACGAGCAACGATACCACAACGATATTCCAAATAAATAGATATAGTATTTACCACCAAGCGCGTTATTATTTTTACCGTACCAGTAACTCTACAATTCTTTTTACTTTGTCTTTTGAAAACTTTTGTAGCAACAACCCTGCAGCTGGAGGATCAAACTGCACCCAAAAGTGATCCGCGGGGTGTTTACCCTGCCTGACGGCGATGACTCGCGCGTGTTCGCGGTCGATCTGAATCGAGAATCCGTGGGGGCACCGGGGGGGACGAGCAACAAGAAGTTGGGTTGAGTCACGACGCTCTGGATCGGTTGGCTCGTGCATGGAAACGCGAAGAAGCGACGGGGACGTAGCACGAGAGCTCCCATACCGGGGTCCGTCCCCTTGGCGAATGCCGATGAGTCACGAAGGAATTCCAGACGTGCACACGGCCAGCAGCCCCCCCTTTCCTTTTTCTCACCTCTGGGTCAGTAGACGGTTACCCAGGAGGTGGCTGGTATTTGGGATGCCGATTTCAGAGCTGACACACTGGCAGCAAACGGATCCTCGATGGGATATATTCGACGACTTGGCTTTTGCTGGGGAAGTATTCGTGTCAAAGTAGATACCTGATTGATAGCACTGTTGAATATGATATTCCAGCCCATTGACATGTGTACATAGCTGCATGTCATTCACTGTTAATTAGCAAAGATTGGTTGTCGTAAGTCGAAGAATCTTTGTACGGACTTGGTGCAATGTTAACTTCGCCGGTGAGTTTATGAATGAAAAGTTATCGCTAAAAGGCGATTGTGGGCGTCAAATGCACGTCTAGACTGTACTATATTAGCGTGATAGGATGCACCAGGGAAATTTTTTAATACTTTTTAGCCGCACCAAAAAGAACGTTGCAGATCATGTTGGGCCTGAGGGGTTGGTTGCTCGCGAAGGATCCAAGTGTGCTTGCGAAGGGGGTGAAACGATGGTTTGAGAAATGAGAATGTATCTGCAGATGCACCTCTGTAGGTATTTATTTCTGCTATACTAATTTAGAAAATCATCGATATTTTAACGCACGGCAATTACCGGGAAGCTTTCAGTTGAATAGATTTGTATTTCCAATTGATCTTTCTATTTGCAGTGGGGTGGAAATCATGTTTCTCTGCGGATCTATCAAAGCACTGCGTCTATTCCAGTGCCGTGGCTGGATGGAAACGCGAAAAGGAAAACAGGGTTCTCGATCAGGTTTCGCGAGCGCGACACGAGCGATACGAGCCAGATACGCGACATATGAGTCACCGATAGGATCGCGAGCCCCGTGAAAGTAGAATGCTCATCTCGTAGCGATTGTAGGTACAACATGACAGGACTAACGATCGGTGCACCGTTACAACGACCAGACACCACCAGCCAGTGGCTCTCAGACCACCATAGTCAACTTTTTGGAATGCTGCACTTCTATTAATCTCTAGAATCACTAACCAAGCTTCAATACCGATGCTTTTCATTATTTCTTGAAGACAACCGTGTGTTTTATCTAATTAATATCGAAATTAAAGCTCCGACTCCAGGTAGAATTATTAAGCACATAGTACCTAAGATCTTAATGTACTTGATACCAAATAAAATTACCCACTTAATGGAAAAGTCTACTACAATTTATTATTCAACTCACTGTCAAAAGTTATCCCACCTTTAGCTCCATTTTAATCTATCTTTCCTTTTTAATTTCTATTCCAAAATTCCTTCCACACCCCCCCACCCACTGAATGTGGATCATCAATTTCTAGAAACAACCTAATCATTGATTTCCTGAAAACTTGCCTCTATCCCACATAATGAATGTGAGAAGTCGCCTGATCCACAGATACGTCAAAGACTAAGGTGAGTCAAGGACTCAGTTCGCGCATGTTTCAGCAACTTTCGTTGCCAGCATGAATGAGTGCCCACAGGAAACACCCAGTGGAACGTGCCTACCTGCGCGCCCCTCCCAAGTGGGCCGATTCAAATGGAAATTTCGCGGCAACGGTGTCAGAGACTCACCTGAAACACAAAGAAATGGGATTCGTTAGTTACAATTTAAGGACCGAGAGCCTCGGAATTAGAATATGAAACGGGGAAGGCAGTGTGTGGGGTCAAGGGAGCTTTCAATCACAGAGACAGGTCCCTCAAAAGTCCACCGAGTCACGCGAGCAGAAAATGACCTCCACGAAACTAGATTCCATCGGCGACTTTCTGTCGCGAGGCTCCTATTCCCCTAGCTTTTTTTCACCCCCCTCGATCGATCGAGAGCCGGAATTCCAGCTTATTTACTGCCTATCGCGGCGTTCCAAGTCCAGCGTGATTAATGGGCGCGCTAGGTGTTTTGGAAGACGAATGTACGTGGATGCAGCGCGAGAACGTTAAATTAGATTTCCACGGAAAACGAAGGCAGAGGAAGAAGACCCCCCAAATTAATATTGGTGCAACAAAAAGGAATCTTGAGAAAAAGAAGCTTTCGCTTACAGACACACGCCAGAACCAAAACACCGGTGGAAAGGAAGAACGAGGGTCATGAAACTTCGCAGTAAAAATTGCCAAAACGGAGCGCCATCGGGGCCAGCGCGCAGAGGAAATAAATGAAAGAAAGAACCGCGTCGAAGAGGGAACAGCGTCGAAAACAAACTCCGTGGGACGGATATTCTGCGAGAATTCCTAAACAATTCTGCTTCGTTGAAACGTGAAAGTGGACGGAGGGGTGGGTGTGCAGAGCCGACGAAGGGGAGGAAAAGGGCGCGCGTGGGTGTCGGTAATCAGCGACGGCGCCAACTCGAGTGGATTATCAACCTGCGAGTCTGGAGGCCAGCCGACGTGAGTTCGCGGAAGAGGAAGAAGGACGCGGTGAAGACGGGACGAGGAGGCGAGATCTGTAAACGGCCCGATGTAAATGACCGCGGTGGTCATGCTCGATTACGTCAGGCGTCGGTGTGAGTGCACCTTTACGCTCGCGGAAGAGAGGCGTAACGCGATACGCGCCGCTGGAAAATTGCTCGGGTAATTTGCTGGCGAGCTGTCGCGACAGAAAAGTCCGCGCGAGCTGCGAGGATGGGACGGCAGCTTTCCAGGATCGTGGGTAATCGGGGCTTTCCTGTTGATCGACCCTCGGGGGATCGAGGGGATCGGGGATTGGAAGTGGAATGGGAAGGTTCTATAAAAGTGGGGGAAAATTGAAATTTTTCGCTAATAATTTCCACGCAAAGTGGAAGAAAGCACATATGGGGGGCCGAGATTCATAGTGGTATAAGTCACTCGCATGATGTTTCGCGTTTAGTGTTATAAAAAACTCTACGCATATATTGCAGTTGTAGCAACACATCTAAAGGTTTAAAATACAACTATAATAAATATGTACTTATATACTTACAAATAAGTACAAAACAATAGGAACTTTTGTACCTCATCTTATGAACACCGAAGGGTGGTTTTACCCCCTAAACGTGCAAATGGCCAAAAAGAAAAAGACACGTGTTTCTTATTTTCCGATCCTCTAAAATATATAAAGAAATCAAAGCAATCGGAGGGGAATACCTAAAAAAATCTTATAGCTTTGAGGGGTGGTTTAACCCCCTAAATATGAAAATGGAACAATAGAAGAAACCACGTATATCTTATTTTTTGGTCCTCTAAAACATATTCAAAAACCAAAGCAATCGGAGGCGGATAGCTAAAAACCTCTCCTTGTTAGTCGAACTTACACCAGTGTGTTTCGAAGCGCTCTGCTCTTGTTAGTTAAGTACCAGTGGCGGATTTAACAGGGCGGCTGATGAGCAGTTGCCGCCTGGGCCCCTGTCCACAAGGCCCCCCATCTCCAAAAAAAATTATGATTAGGTAGATAGGTATCCAAACACTACATTTTTTTTTCGTACTACTACACTTGGCCCGTTTTTAATAAACTACCTCTTCATTTTCCCGAAGAAATGGGCCCCTCAGAACGTTTGCCACCTGGGCCTTTTTTCTTAAATCCGCCACTGCTCCCCCCATCGTGGGCTCTAGGGATGCATAAATTTGAATGAAATACGTGACATCAACACGTCTCGCGCCGCTTCTGACACCTATCAAACTTGCTAAACCGCAGGCGGAACTTCTTGTTTCGATTTAAAATTACACTTTACGAAAACTGCTGCGACTGAAAATCCACTCAATATTCTGATACGAAGTTTTAATTCGTGATACATAACACGCCAGACTCTGATTACATTAAATATTAATATGTGTTTTATATTCCCTAGTAAAAAATTCTACATGACTATCAAGTGATAATATGGAAAGAAAAAGAAAAGATTTCGAGATACACTAATACTCACAAATTTCGAATTGTCGATTTTCGTTAAAATCATATTGTACGACAAATTTTCGGTCATTTTGATGCTTCAATAATTAGTTGTATAAAAAGTAACGTTATGGACAGTGGCGGATTTAACAGGACAGCTGATGAACAGGTGCCGCTTAGGCCCCTGCACAGAAAGCCCCCGCAGGGCCTCAGACAAAAAAAAATTTTTAGGTGTAGGTATCCAAATATTACATTTTTTCGTACTACTACACTTGGCCCGTTTTTAGTAAACTACCTCTTCATTTTCCCGACAAATGGGCCCCTGTCCGGAAGGCCCCCTAGGGCCCTATTTAAAAAAAATATGGTTTTAACGAAACACTATATTTGTTTTTGCACTACTACACTTAACCCGTTTTTAGTAAACTACTTCTTCATTTTCCCCCAAAAATGGACCCCTCAGAACGTTTCCCACTTGGGCCTTTTTTCTTAAATCCGCCACTGTTAAGTACTAAAGAGACATGTAGTACTTAACAGTGGCGGATTTAAGAAAAAAGGCCCAAGTTAAGAATGAAGTTATAACTTAATTCATTACGCAAGTGAACAGATGGAGCCTTTAAGACGTAAAGTTGTTATCATCTCAAATTATCAAAATTTGAACTTACACCACTATGATTCTCAGCCCCCCATATGAAGAATTAAATGAAAATTAATTGCGTAGGAGAAGAGAATACTTGCTGGCCACGGAGTTGGGCATTATTCGAATAATCTTCGAATAAAAATTGCGAATAAAATGAAGTTATACGTGAATAAAAGCGTTATTCGTTATTTTTTATTCGTTATTCAAAATAAAATTTGCCCAACTCCGGCTGGGCAATCATCCTTGAAAATTCGAAAAGTTGAGTGTTCGAAATTTTGAGGAAACTGTTTTCTTGTATGATTCCCCGTTCCTCTTTGATTTCCGTTTGCATTTAGGTCTCCGATCGCGATCCAGAACGGTGCGCCAAGAGGGTGTAGTGAAACTCCCTGGCAAAAACTAGCGGCAAGAAACCGCGGGAGAAGTTAATTAACGCGAGTTACGGACACGTCCGTGTAATTGCCGGCAGGAATAGAGGGGAAATATAGTTGGAGTCGATCAGCGGAAAAGGACACGCGGCTTTTTCCCCGCGGCGGCTTTTCTGTCGGCGCCTTTTCAAGCCGCGCATATATTTCTGTCCGCGCGCCGAGGATTTATAGAGGAAATCTGTAATTGAATGGCTCGTAAACCGTTACGAAACGAAACGTATTCCCGTGTCCAATTGTTCCAGCACGTGAAAAGCAAAAAAAAAACACTTCTCGCGTGTAAAGAGCCTTGTGTTGTTATTGTCTTTTAGTTAACTCTCTAAGGTCTCTGCCTACTTCTTCGACCTACTTGTAGACTTCATTCATACACAGAGTGGTCAGAGACGGAATACCTAATTACCCGCTACGTTGTTCAAGGTACAGGTAAAAGATTGGCAGTAAGCTCGAATGGTTTCGTAAGGCGTTTTTCTCAATCGTAATTAAGATCATCTATAAGCAGTTTCGCTGGTCGCCTGCTGGGGAAAAAATGCTTTGCTAATGGAAAGGGGAAAAAAGTATCAGTGTAACGGGCAGGGGATTATATAAAATTCATGTGGATAGGTGGCAGCTTCCGGTTGCCGTTTCCAACAGGCAATATCGCCCGAGGTTGCGGGAAACTCGAGAAAAAGGAGCGCGAATAGGTCGGGGGTTCAGGTGCTCGACAACAAGGGGTAAAAAAAGTGAAATGTAATTAGGGCGGATGAGTGCAGCCGGGATGCTAATGAACCACCTAACAAGCGGATACGAGACCATTTCTGTCGTTACAAAGTATGATATATTATAAATTGCGCTGATAAACGATTCCCCCGTTCGCAAGGACGGGACCATTAACTAGCTTTCTGTATTAATTACAACTAACTGGGACAATTTTGCGGAACACCTTAACGTGTACATCGTCCGCTTCATGAATATTTAACGGCCATTAGATACCGAACGGGTTATCGAAAGAAATTGTTTACAGATTATGATCCTTCTTATGCTTGCCAACTTTTTTGCTAAGTAGCACATGGTTACAATAATACCCAACATTCCTAGTCTCCACTCCGTAAGCGCGCAGCATTTTCTCCCTCGAACTTCCAATCAAACATACCACCCTACGGCTCCACCAGTTCAACAGTCACGCGTTGCTACAGAAAAGGGCAGCCACCTTTCACCTTGCACCCAAGCGACTCGCATTTCGCGCCTATTACCATCTCCCAAACATATCATCTTGCGAGTGACGGACTGTCGAGGCATCGCCTGGCGCACGTGCATCCACGTGCATCCTCGGGCACCGTGATCTAGCGGTGCCCATTGTTCATCGGGCGTGTAATCTTAGCGGCCGGGCCGCGCGATCCCTGTCGTCTCGCGAGGAGCTTCGCTGATGCGTCAACGCCGTGACATTCTCGCTTCTTGCTTACGCGGCCGGCGCGGTGCTTCTTTAAAACGTGGGGCGCAAAGCCGCCTGGGGGCACGGTCTCCGTGACATTTCTGTGACAACAGAAACACGAGTAGACGGAGCGCAACGCGATACCCAACGGCGACGGGAAAACCAGGCGCGAAATAGCAGCGAGGCTGACAATTCGTCGGCGCATCGAGTGGTACCAAAGTAAAATGGGGACTGAAATTAAGTGAATACAGAGGGAGAGATGTTTAGGATTGAGATTTTTAGTGGATGTCGAAAATCGATGGCAAATGTACTATGTGTTTGCAAGGTGTAGGAGGAGTTAAACGCAGTAATCTAAAGGTACTGCCACGTGATCTAGAAATGAGTAAAACCAGAGTTTCATTGCGAATCAGTGGAGCAACCAGAGGGAGGGAGGGGGGGGGGGCTGTCTCCCTCCAAAGAAAATAGAAAAAGGGGATTAATGTAACCACAACTGAAGTAATTCAAGAGCTTTGTAAAAAGGAAAGAAAGCTGGATTTTATTCTTTAAATAAATTTTTATAATCACCTAACGAATTTTATTGAATTTGAATTAAAAATATTTTTATCCCTTCAACTCGGCTCCCATAAGATTAAATCCTGAGTATGCTACTGTTTCGAATAGATATAACAACTCCCTACAGAGTGTAGGGTAAAGGCAGGTAATATCCCTAGTAGCATTTTTGGTTGGCCAACGGTAGCCAACAGTTGGGAATTAGTTGGGATATAGTTAGCGTTTTGCCTACAAATTCCCAACATAGTTCCGACAATGATTCTGCAACGAAACGGCAAAATTGTGGCAATGATCCTGTAACTCTTCGGCAATATTGCGGTGCGAGATTGCAATGTTGCACCGCATCATTGCAGAGAAGTTGCAGGTTCACTCCTATGCCCGCCTTAGCAATATTGCAGGAGTGTATTTTTGCAAAGTTTTGGGAACATTAAAAATATGTAGTCCTGCAACATCATTGCAGAGAAGTTGCAGGTTCACTCCTATGTTCGCCCTGGGCAATATTGCAGGAGTGTATTCCCGCAATGTTTTGGAGATTTTACAGCAATAGTCTCTCTCCGCAACCGTTTCGGGCAGTGAGGGACGCGACGACATGAATGTGTGTAGGCAGAATCGTAGTAGTATAACGCCCGTGTGCTGCTTTTTTCTCATAGAAATTTTTTTTCCCCAGGAGGATTCGAACCGAGGACCTGTAGCATCGTAGACGAACACTTTACCGCCGCAGCTACAACCGTTGATCGATAAGATTGCTTACGTATTCGAACTTATATTCCTACCGAGCAAAACTACAAACTCAAATTATTCAAAATTGAAGGCTCATTTGACAAACCCCATTAGGGATTTGTAACACTATAGGTGCGGATTACAACTTTCACCCGGTGTCATTGTAGGTTAGGTTGGGAAACAGTCTTTAGACTGGACCTTTGCATTTGTCTTTTCTTCTTTCTTTTCTCTTGCCTGATTGTATATACGTGTTTGTGCAATACAGACGTTTAATAATAATAATAATAATATCACACATTAAAATATGTAGTACCTACTCTACCTAAAAAAATTAAATTGATCTTCAAATCTCTTCTATAATTTCATGTACAAACAAGCCTCACGATAACACTTTTTTCATATCTTCAATGGCCAACGAGAAATTCTAGCGTACCCAGTTAAATGAAACATGCTGTAGAATCCACTCAACGTCATGTATGTATTTCGACAAGTTTTGTCAAAGTCATAATTGCTTCAGAATATTGCTGTAATGTTTCTACAATATTTTCACTACAGTATTGCGCACGGCAATATGTGTGCAATTTTGTTTGGGCGTTGCCACTGGAACATTGAACGTCGATGTGCGCGCAATATTGCAGGAATAATGTTGGATCGTTGCCACTGGAACATTGCACGTCGATACGCGCGCTACATTGCAGAAGCGTTGCCACTGCAATATTACAGGAATATTGTACGACAATGTGGGTGCAATTGTGGTGTGGCGTTGCCACTGGAACATTGTGCGTTGATGTACGCGCAATATTGTAGAAATATTGTAGGATCGTTGCCACTGAAACATTGCACATCAATGTGCGCGCAATATTACAGAATATTGTAGGATCGTTGCCACTGGAACAATGCAGTGGCAACGCGTGCGCAATATTTCTGCAATATTGCAATGCAACCTGCAACAACGCACTAGTGCAGCAACGTTCCTGCAATAATGCTGCAACGAAGTGTGCTGTATGGGGTATTGTGTCTAGAGATCTAGTACACACGATTTCCTGAAGAGTTCGTTATTTCTTTATCGAAATATTACGAAGTTCCATATTACGTGCCGTTCCATATTACCTGCCTTTACCCTATAGTTCCCCAGAACTCTAAGCCAATGCTCTTGCTCCAAGTTATCAATGAAAAGTATTCCCAATTCCACAAAAATGATTAGATAATGCAGTAATATGGATCCCCGGCCTCAAATATGTAACCCCGCACGGTTACGTGATACCGTTACCGACAAACCTGCAATGGTGCACGAGCAATGCTTCGCTATCAAAGGGAAACGCGGCACTAAGTATTCGACAAGCACCACGCGCTCCGAACATCGTTCGGAATGTATAATTAGCACCGACAAAAGAGTCGAGAGGGACGAAAAGCTCGCGACACCTAATCCCGCTGTATTTTTCTGCTTCGCTTTTTTTTCTACGCAATGGCGCGCGTCAGAGGATAAATAGAATTCTGGGACGCCCGAGGATCGTCTCGGCGCGCTCGAGCTATCGTTGCACGGCTGAGGGGCCCGATTAATGGGATCACCAGCCGCGTAAATAATTCGTTCATTCTCGCTCGTTCATTCATCCGCAAGCTGTACGTTTCTCATCTCCCTGGTAATTACTATTGTGCTACGTCCCTCTCTCTCTCTCCTTCACCGTCGAGTGTCTCAGCGTGGCGCATTATACGGCGGCAGATTAAATGCATCCGGTTCGACGTTGACGCGCGCTGCTTTTGTGAAAGTGTCGTACAATTTCGTCGCGCTCTTGTGAAACACCCCGCCGTTGGATTTCTAGGAACTGCTTTTCAGCTCGGTCGAATTATTTCGCCCTCATCCTGCTGCTCAATGGTGGGTGGGAATGAGCATTGTACTTGGTAGGATCTTCTCCAACATGTTATTATTTTTATTATTATTATTATTGGCGGGAAACCCTTCAGAATACAGAGAAATGAGAAAATAACGAAAGGAAAATAATATGGTCTGAGGAACTTATACACATACTACTTAGCTTTACTACTCGGCTTCGTCTGAAATTTAGATTCTGTTTTTATAAAAGAAATTTTTTTTTAGTTTTTTATTTGGTGAAAATAGTCACATTTATCTGGATTAGCCAGGTTCGAAAATTTTTAGGCGACAGACAAACACACAAACATACGATACACTGTGATTAGTTCTTCCCTTCGAGAATTCGAGATTTGAATATCGGGGGACCCCATTACTCCAAATATAGTCAACTGAAATAATAGCTATACGTATCTACATCGAAGCGACGAACCTTCTACCCCTATGCAGCGGGTGCTGCCACCTCGTTTTCACAATAAACATGCCCCGCCATTCTACCAAAAGTTAAACACCTTCTGCTCCAAAATGCTCCAGCAGACTCCACGTTCTGACCAGCAGCCAAGAATCTCCAGCGGTCCACGAAGAGAAAGGATCCGCCCGTGTTGGCACGAGAGGGGGCCCATCGTTCGTCTCCCAACTCTCGGCGATTTAGTACCAGTTACATTTAACGAGCAGCGCTGTCGCTTGATTGTCTCAACGAGGCGACTCCTCCCTCGCCCTTTTTCCATGCTCACCTCGAAAGGAGGGCCCCATGGTAAAAGGGAGCGACGCGAGAGAAAGAGACCAGTCGAGCAGAGAAACACAGGAGGGGAAGGTGGGGGCGTGAAAGGGAGAGAAACAGAGTACACGAGGAGAGTAGCCGCCCACAGCGAGCGGATGCTGGGTCGACAGGGTCACCTCTCTGGCAAAATGAATCTTTTATGCCTCGCGCGCTCGCTTTTACTGCGTCCTCGGGTACACGCCACTCCGTTTTCTTTTTCAGGCTGGACCAGACGGTGAACGATTAACCAGAGCCGATCCTGCACGCGGCACAGAGAGTCGAGTAACAGCATTCACTTTCAAACGCGCGACGTACCTATCCTTACGGTTCACCGTGGAGTGCTCACTTTGCCCCGGAGCTGATCGTATCATCTGAAATACAGCAACGCAGCCCCCCCCCCCTCCCCCAACTACAGGGAATGCCGATTTTTTATTACTCGATCGCTCCTACGAGACCTAAACGCCTAGGAATTCAGTCGCGCTCCATGTTTATTACTAGGTAAAAGCATCGAGTATGTTCGTCAGAGGGGCATTGATATTAATGCCACTTTAACGACCGCGAAACGTCCATTTCACGAAGGCGATCGTCGCGTGCCACGAGCGCCGTCGCTTAATTCAATACAGTCGGTTTTCGAACGTGCCACTTAGTAGGCCCACCACGCTGAATTCCCCCCTCGAGGGGGGTAAAAAGGGCCCAAGAAGAATTATACCCGTGGCGAATAGCCGCTCGTCGAGAATACTCGCCGCTACTGTTTTGTGTCCGGAATATTGGCTACTGCGAGATGATTTTGCGGCACGTGGTGTAAACAAATCCCCCGAAATACCCGTCTATTCGCGAGTGAAATATGGTCCCCTGCAAGTACACCTTGTAGATACCAGCGAACACGGTGTACCGGTGCTTTCAGGGCACCGTTTCCCGCCATTTACTGGGGATTAGCCGCGCGCACGAGCCGTCTCGGCGGAGACAAATTATTGCCAGCGAAACTGCCAACGATCCGCTGAACGGGCGCGATAAAAGCGAGCGGAAAAATAATGAACCGCGGAGGAGAGACTAATGAGGGCCGGGGGCAGAATATCGCGGCGGTGCGCGCGGGTGAAACTGTGCTAAATTTAACACGGGGGACCTAAATTCGTCGCGTTCGAAACGAGACAGCGACGGATGCAACCGATGGTCCAGCAGCGACGTCCAAAAAATCGGGTGACTTTAACAGGAATTATTTACTACTCGCCTACTACTGGTCCCCTGATTCAAATATATCATTCTGCAGCCAGTCTGCGCCGAACAGCTTTAATCTTCCGTCAGAGGGACCGACCGAGTGATCGACGGGAATGCCGACGTTCATACAGAAAGGTATCCCGGGGGGGAAGCCTTTTTTTAGGTAAAGAGACTTGGAACGAGTTTAACAAACCCGAGCTGGTTTCAAGTTACGTAAGCCATCGGGGGTCGGCGCGAATCGCGCGAGAAGATTACCAGACGCGGCGGGTCGAAATAACTGGGCGAAGCGCCAGAAAGCCGCTGTGAAAAATCTCGGTGAAGCCAACGTACCGATTGTTTTCGCCCGCGGCGATCAGCGCTCCGTCGTTTCGCGCGTTCTCCTCGAAACAGGGGCAGGACGGTCACGTTCACGGTCGTGGGGCTCGTGAAACTGCTGCGAGATTCATAAATTTAAGCGTGGCCAGGGAGAGGGGCGCCACAATGTTCAGCGACGGATTTGGGACGGGGACCTCGGGGACGCGATTTTTGGGAGATTTACTTTCACCCGCGGACACTGAGAGCTGTTACATCTGCAGTAGGTATGTACTACCTACTGGCGTATTGTAATAATTAAACCTGAATGTACGTACTTTATTCGACTGCCTCTTAAAGGCACGGTTAAACATGTGCAATGCGCGCTACAGAACACCATTACAAGGGTCGATTTTTTATGGTTCGGCGCGCAACGTAGGACCTCGTACCGTAGGAAATTTTGAGCGTTCGGCGCGCAATTCGCGCTGTTGCACATGTTTAACTCTGCCTTAAGATAGAACCTTATTTGTTGATCGGGGGAAAAGGGGGATAGAATGTTGTGGACGTTCTTTACGCTCGTCGGAGGCACGCGTACGGTTTCATACCTACTCCCTCTATATATGCGGCTTGAATGCGAATAAAACGGCATGTCGCGCGAGGCTATCGTTTCGAAAATGTGGCGGCCGATTGCATAAGCGGCCGATGCGCTTCGCTCGCGAATTCACGGGCAACGTGCCCCGACTGACTGACCAGCCGACCGTCGAAAACGTGGACGATGCGCCCGAGGGTGAATAAATTTCCGTCTAGGTGCGCGTCCAGGCCTGGAGAGAGGCATTCCTGGCGGAGCAGGACGAGGCGACGCGAACGACAGAGAACCGTTAATCCGACGAGCACACGGTGCCCCGACGCCTGGACGAGGATCAGGGACACCGAGGCTTATCGCTGAATCGGGAGAATACCGTAGAAACGGTCGACCACGTTCCATCGCCATTTCTGGAGTAAGCTGCGATTAGGAGTGCACGCATTACAAGGCAATTCGTCCAGGAGTTCTTAAGGGGAACGACGGAGCTAACCATTTTTTACCGAGAGCCGCGAAAGGACGAACGCTACTTGTTGCTTTGGTGTTACACCACTGTTGAGCATGGAATGGTGACCAGGGGGAGGTTTGAAAAGTGTATCGCGATTAGAGTGATCCATGCGCTGTTACGAAATTTCTTTCAAAGAGCTTTGAGATGAGTGGGGAAGAATCTTAAGGGAATCTTTAATTTTCGCGGCAATTTCAAATCTTCTATTCGCGTGGAAAGTACTTAAAGGCCGTCGAGCATTTCGGCGAAGCGCGGTGAAGCGAAGCGAATCGACGAGATTTAATTGTCGCTGGGCAATTGTTTATAAACTCTTCTCTTCGTATTGCCGCGCCACGGCGTTAGTAAGTGTCTAATGACGAGGAGCGTGACCGGCGGGAGAAGCAATCGTCGAATGATTGGAGTGTCGAATATTTTTGTTTCAGTAGCGCGGCAAGCGTGTTTACCTTTGTGTGCAGGCCCGAGAAGAAGGTACGTCGCGGGGCGGAGTACGACGACATGTTGATCTTGTTGACGACCATTGTCATGGCAGCACCCGAAGCCTGTTTCCCTCGTTCGATCGGTGTCTCAACGTTATCTTGCTGTTCAATCGGCACGCAACCCTTCGCTTCGTGCCAGCCTCGACGCTCTCTCACTCATTCGAACAGTCCACAGAATCGTCCGATCGTTGCCAACAACTTTTCCCTTCTTTTTTTTTCACCGGCCCACTGCCTCCTCCTCTCACATATTCGAGCGAAGCAGAAAACCTTTTCACCGTGACTGTCCGTCACGCTACAACCATTACCAACGGGAACAACGACAACGAAACCGTGTACACCCTCGTTCAACCACTGTACGCACAATTAATGGGACTCGAAGCGAACGATTTCGGAGATGCTGAAGAAACAGCTCTGCGAACGGAGGGACGCAAGATCACCCGCAACCGATTCAAGGTACGCGCGAAGACTGGCGGCGACGCAGCGCGCCGCTGGCTATATAGCCTCCCCACTGCTGGCTAGCTCGGCCAATCGGACGATAGCGCGGCAGCGCGGCGCCTCGGCGCGCAGATACGAAAGTGGTGGCGCGTACGTTCGCGCGGCGTTATCGCCCTGACCTTCGAACCCGGAGGGCTGTGTCTAGCGGGATGCGAACCAGCTACGAGAAGGGATAGAGTGGCGATCATTGGAGACTGTCGAGACGAGACGACATGCGAAAAGCCCGGTGGTAGGGTACGGAGGCTGGGTAAACGCGAATTGCACAGCTTCGAACGGCCAGTAACTGGCGCCACGGATAGGATCCCTCCTTTCCTTTAAATTCACTTGTTTTTCTCAGCTGAGAAGCTAGCGGAAGAAATAACTATTCCAAAACATTTAGCCTGCATTGCGAGTGGAGGCGTGGTGGTTCGCGTCGTGGTAAATGAATAAAAGGAGTGCACAGTCGTCTGTGTTTACAGGTTTAAAGCGAGTCAGAGGCAGGCCCGTGGTATGTTTTTTTTTTTAAAATCTCCGGACCGCAAGACGTGCTAATTTACCTAAAATCGCGTATAACGCGTTGCCTGTTGGGCCAAGCCAAACAAGGTGAATTCTAAAACGCTTCAATATTTGATGTTTAACACCTTGCAGGTCGGCCGCGCGTCGGCGTGTGGTTTGGCAGATGCCGAGGAGGGCCGTGCTTGGGCGGATGCATAAATTCGACTATGTTACTACAGAGTGCATAAATATGCTGCAGATTTCAGCAGCTACGTTTCTGTTACAGCTTTGCTCGCGCGCGGGTAATTATTCAATCCGCGTCACTTCGGGCCAAAAATTGCGAAAACTACAGAAACGTGCCGCGTGACTGAATCGCCGAATTGTCGCGCAGAAAATGTTTTTTTTTTTTAGTACACCTATACTCCTTGTCATTTAAGAAGGAACCCACCGACAGACAAGTTCAGACCTGTTCTGCGCATGTTGGCGCTCATTGGTGCCGAAACAAGTTACTATTGGCTATAACCCAACCAACGCTCCCTCGGAGCCAATGAGCTCATTCTACATGCGCGAAACGGGTTCCTTCTAAAATGACAGGGAGCATAGAATCGTTCGACAAAGGAACCAGAGTTCAAATGCTATCAAAGGAGAAACACGCTTGTCGCGCGGGAGCTGCAGGCTCCCAATTACAAAAATTACCATGAGAACGGCTCTGGATGCTACTAAACGGCGGCAGAAAAAAGGGTTTCGCCCATGAATATTTTCCATCTCGTTATGGAATCGCGGCGTAATGGAAACTCGCGTCGTCACCTTGCCAACAGCGATTCTGGCTCTGTTGATTCTCCCCGACGATTAGCCACGACTTCCACCAGCAAACCTGTAATTTCCCAGTGGCAACTGCGCCGAGGTATGCAAACGAACGTTGGTAGAACTCGAGGGCCTTCGAGGCCCTAAAACGCCAGCCGAGAACGCGCTTTCTATTTGCAATCGCACTCGACGACTTCAATGTTGAGATTTGTGTCGTACACTCCGCGTTCTCCAGCTTTCCTGCTTTGGACATCCACTCGTCGAGTATATAGGAATTCCCCCAGGAGGATGTTTAGAATCTGGATCATCGTAGCTGTGCTTCTTCGAGCTTTTTGCGTTAAAGAGAACGCTCGGCGTCGAGTTTCGACGAAATCACCACGGGAAATCCCCAAATTCCGAGTATAATGGTGTGCCGAGGAGCAGCTGTTGGACAAACGATGGAGTAGACGCGTTCGAAGGGGTCAAGGATCGGCGATTACCAGCACCAAAATTGTCACCACCTAGATAAGCTTGATCTCCCGTGAAGGATCGTGGAAATGGAGCAGAAGCTGTTTTGAGGAAGCGTGAAGGGGCTGGGTGAATTTCATGTTCGATGTTTGTTAATTTAGAGATTATTGAGCCGTAGCGGATTTAAAGAAAAAGCCCCAGGTGGCAAACGTTCTGGAACACCCTGTATACATAACGGAATTACAAATAAATTTTCTAAGCGTGTGGTATGGAAATTATAAGAAACAGAAAGAAAATATTGTTTGGATAAAATCATAATTTTTTTGGAAGATGGGGCCCTGGGGCAACTGGTCATCGACCGCCCGTTAAATTCGCCACTGATTATGAGATAATTTCTACACTATGACTGTCATATTGGTCTACTATAGGGTAACTCGGGGTAATATGCCACAGTTAACTTTGAATCGCGATATCTCGCAAGTATAAGTAGACACAGGGAAAAAGATAAAATCATACGAAAGTGTAACTAATTCTGTGTATTGACTAATAAGTAGAGATGTGTAACTTTTATAGAAGCGTAGAAATACAAAAGTTCTCGAAAGTGGCATATTACCCAAGTGGTGGGTAAATATGCCACAAGCTATGAAGTGCGAAATAATCACTCAAATTTTTGAGAATCAACAATATTTTAAACTATTCAAGCTATTAGTAACTAATAACAAATATTTCAACTCAATGATACGTAAGATATATTTGAAGAAATAGCCATTTCTTACAAACTAAACGGTCCTCAATCTCTACGCTGTCTTCATGGACCCACTTTTTGCAACAAGTAGTTTTTACCCAGTCACATTTAAGGTCGAAGCCAAATATATTGGCCGGTGAATTCGTTTTCGCGAACAGCGAGCGAGGAGAAATCAGCCACCACCATCGTGGGGTAACGGGTACTCGGCTCCGCCTGAACCTTGCCATGTGGCTGTTATTTATTCTTAGCGTAATAGTTGTATGCGTTACGAAGCTATGCGTAGACCAATACGAGACGAAGCTATCGAGAAAGAATCAATGTTCTGACCAATAACGCTCCTGAATTTTTTCGGAGCTAACGCACACCTATTCTGATGTGTGTATTTCTACGCTGACAGCTTGGTTTGGCCTACACGCCAGAAGCTTGGCACTATCCCCACCACTTCTGGCTCACTCTTGTGCTGCGAAGGCGAGAGCGAGATGGAACGAGAGCGAGTCAGAAAACGTTGAGAAAAGGAGCACCGAGGCAGGCAAACTGTGTGGTGGGAGAATGCCCCTCACGAAACTCACCGGCCAATATATATGGATTCGACCTTAGGTCCTTTTTTATCGTAATAATATAGTCCGCATATGGCACAGTAGTTGTCATTTTCTGCATCAGTCGACTCGTCATAAGAAATATCTACATTCTCAAAATTTGTTCTATATTGTAGTACGAGCCTCCTTCACCATTCGAGTGGCTTCCTTTAAATTTTCGTCTGACCAAGCAGCACGGCTTGAAGTTCGTGCATACTTCTTAGGCATGGTTTTAATACGAAAACAAACGATTTTATTAAAAATGCACTAAAAACTAAAAAATAATTTTTTTCTTCCACTACAATTTCGATGGTGTCCCTTCATTCACCTCAAATTAAATCGTGGAGGAGGATATGTCATAACAGAATATGTATCAATTTAATACAGAATAAAGCGTGGAAATGAATTTGTTGTTAGATAGTTTTCGTTCGCATTAATGAATCAAACAGATTGCAATGTGACTGAATATGAATCAATTTAATACAGAATCAAGCGTCGAAATGAATTTGTTGTAAGAAAGTTTTCGTTCGCATTAATGAATCAAACAGGTTGCAATGTGACTGAATATGAATCAATTTAATACAGAATCAAGCGTCGAAATGAATTTGTTGTGACGTATCCTACTCCACGATTTTATTTGGGGTGAATGAAGGGCCACCATCGACATTGTAGTGCAAGAAAAGAATTATTTTTTATTTTTTAGTGCATTTTTAATAAAATCGTTTAACATAAATTTTTTTTATATATTTTTTATTTTCTAGTTTTTAATGTTTGTGGATTTACATTTCCCAGCACAGACCTCTTTACAAATATCTTTTATTGCTGTATAGAGTGTAAAATTTTGCTTACATTGCTGAAGTCACTAAAAAATCATTCTTTTCTTGTCCTACAATTTCGATGGTGCCTGCAAAGTTTTAGTTTTAATATTCGTACATACGTGACGGATCATTTCTCGATAAATTGTGTATTATCGGCAATCGCGATGCGACTAGCGACCAGAACGCAGCGACTTTTTGTCGTTTTCGTAAAGACCGCGAGTGGCTGATTTCAAATCGTTTGGATTTGTGGTTATGGGTTATATTTATTGACGACCGGGTACTTTTTTCACCCGCTCGGGGTTAATTTTTTTTTTAAATATTGTATTGTCATCCAAACTACGCACGCCTGCAAAGTTTCAAGACAATTGAATAGTTGGAAGTGGGTTAAATTTGAGTTGCCAGATTTGAACCATACAAACATACAAACAACTCGATGGCATTAAATAGAAAAAGTTATAAAGATATGAGTTTGTGGCATATTGTACCGACAAACATGTGGCATATTACTCCACACGGCCATAAAAAGAAGGATTGAAATTCTCTCCACAAAGTACATAGCTTTAACAGATGTGCGAGTGGTTATAAAATTCATTTGTTAGTATACTTTATCATAATCTATTGATTTTTCGTAGAACTGTTCACACAAATGTATAATCTGCATTCTAGTTACAGTGTGAAATTAGATCACGCCGATACTTTTATAACTCACCAGGATTTACTGAAAATAAAAGAAGGTAAAAGCCAAAATCTATTGTCGTCTTAGCGGTTACACTAAATTGAACGGAATTACTGTTAATGTGACGGCATCTGTGCATTATTTAAAAAATTATTGAGATGTGGCATATTACCTGCGGTGGCATATTACCCCGAGTTACCCTACTTCTGAATTTTCTTGAATTCAGAAGTTTCAAGCTTATACTTCCAAGTACCAAGCTACAAGATGATTGGTGGTTCTCCCGAATTTGAGTAATAAACAGAGAGAAGCAGTTTGTTTCTCGTGGAGGCTTCGGAGCACGTCGCCTAATGTTTCTTTTCATAGTAACGTTCAAGTTGACTCACGACCGGTGGGTCAAGCTAACCGGAAGCGATCGGTACATCAGAGGGAAACAGAGGACTGCGTACGAAATTTCCTCGACGCGCGTTTCCGTGAAACAAAGTAGTACGAAAGCGAAGCTGATCTTGTTCGTGGTAACAAGTCCAGCTCAGTTCGTTTCTGCCCCTAAAAATCCACTTCCCCGAAGCAAAGAAATCCGTTTCTGTTATATTGATGATGGTAATTAGAAAAAGTAGCTGTGTCACGTGCATCTTAGAAGCAGCCACGTAGTGTTTTTCTCGAATCCACTCGCTATTTAACAGACTCCTTACCTTGTGAATAATACTACATATTCCAGAAACGAGTATCACGTCTTCGCAAAGCTGTTCTGTCATCATATTTTTTATTGAAAATTGTCTCAGCACTCCGCGTGCGATAGAGCAATGAGTTTCAATAATCTAGAGAATCAGTATCCACCCAGAACTTTATTGGGAATCGTAATCACTGCCATCGTAAATGATTCATGGTACCCAAGAAGTTACCAAACCGAGTACCTCCCAAACGAGCAACAAATATGAGTTCGTGATGCACGAACGACAGGGAGCAAGACGTCGCCGCTTTCGGGCCGCCCTTTTCGCCAGCCCGTTGTGAACTTCGACATTGTAAATCAGGAACAGGCGTCGGCGAATCGCGGTTCCGCCGTGTCCCGACGCCATTAATTTCGCCCGAGCACGATGATGGAGCCGGTGGAGGGTTCCTATTTGCGAACCACGCGAAAAGAAAACGACTGCTCGGTGGAAGCAGAATCGCAGAAAGGAAAAGAAACGAGGGTAACGCGGTGAACAGGCATCGGCGACGCGGAGTCGCGTGTAAATTTATCTTCTCGCGCGGACTGCACGAGCCTTTCTTCGCTGACTGAACCTTTCGGCGCGCGATCGACCTCTCGGCCACCAACTTTCACAGATTCGCTTCATCAAACGCGAATTTCGCGAGGAACCTTTCATCCACGTGCAGACAATTGCTATTTTTCCGAATTAATAATTGTCGAAATAGGCTTAACTGAATTTCTGTTTTCTAAGTAGGCGTTTTGACTAAAAATGGGACATGTTACTCTGTGATTGATCCTCCCTGGAAGAGCAGAGAGTAAAATGGTTGCCATGGGCTGAATTCCTGGTTTCCTGAAATTCCAAGTTGGATCAAGGATTTGCGCCACGCGATTTGCAATTGACCGCTCGAAACGATCGATTACAGAGATCGCTATCGTCGTCCCCGCCCATGCGTTTGGCGGTCGTTTTCGCGCGTCCGGGAAAAACGATCTTGATCGTTGCGTCGGCGGAAATGGCGCGGACAAAGATGAAAGAAGACGAAACGTTCGTTAATGGCTGGTAATGGTGCGCGATGGACGCGAATTGCCCCGCGTAACTGTAATTTGCGCCTTTTTTTCTCTCTCTGCCCCCGCACACTCGCCCCCGATCCAAGTGTTTGCTTATGTAATGCTTGTGCAATAATTACAGATGTTCGAGCAATTGACCGCCTCTGGCGCTACTGTGCCGTGGTTGGATGAAAACGGCGGAGAAAAAGAGGAATCGCCTTTATAGTAGCTAATCTTGAAGATTGTTAAGATGAGGGATAAATATTTCATGGGTTTGTCTACTGCGTTGGTAATCGTTCTAGCACAGAAATTTTCCCAGAAAGAAGTTTCTCAGAAGGTTGCCCTCGAGTGCGATTATTTTGAATTTGAAGAATTTTGAAGATACCCCAATGTTGTTTCGAGTTAATTTCTAATTAACGTAGATTAACGTAGCCACGGTCACTCGTCGATAAATTCTACTTTGCCTTTCTTTGATTTTATTCCAGAAAGAGTTCGCAATCAGCGAGCACTTATTTCCAAGTCGCGGCGCAGTCGAGGCGGGCCGCTCCAAAAATATAAATCGAGATGGCTGATTTAGCGGGGAGATTTAGTGGCTGCGTGACTAACGTCCTCCTGGCGGTTAATGGTTCAATTGTTCGGATCGGTTGGCGAAATTTAGTCACCACGAACGGGGAGGGACTTTCTCGAGTAGAGCTCGCGTCGGTCGCGTGACAAATTACCTCGTTAATTCGATCAGCGATTCAATTGCTTTGCTTCTCTCGCTGCCGATTTTCTGCTAAACTCTTCTCAAGCTGACCTTAGAATTACACTCGTATTTCAAGTGGATTCATTAACGACGACGAGGTGTAAAATTGATGTAATAAATTTCCATCTCTCGGCGAGAGAAATATGCAATGTTTAAATGTTAGCCACGCGAGTGCCAGCGGGTAGAGCAGAAATATCCACGGAACCAGAAGTACCGCGAGGGATGACGGTCCATTTCTCCGGGAGGAGAGTAGAACAGTAGGACATCGCGCTCGAGAAGAACACTTTGTATTGAATCAGTTTTGCTTGGCACAAGCGTCTCCCTCTGGTCACTCCCGATAAAAAAGAAAAAAAAAATTGGCAGTTGGGCAGGTGCGTAACGGAGCCTCTAGGGCCTCAATCGCCGGCTGGAGTTCTGCCAGAGTTACGCAAACGCATTGCCAACGACAGGCGAGTATTCAAGTGTGATCTGGCTCTGCCAAAACGCGCGAAGAATGGCATTTCGAAGAACGGAATGGTTCGTGCGGTCCGATTATTCGGAACGCGAGTCACGGGCCTCTGTCGGCCACGAAGACGACGGATATTCTGAACGCGTGAGAAGAGGAGGAAGGAATATTCTATTTGGAAGAGCAGCTTTAAGTTCAGGGTTCACCAGAATCTAGAAGACTATAGATTCGGCTAAGAGCAGCCACTAAAACGAATGGATTTATATTCAACAGAGGACAGCTAAACTCAGTCTTCCCGGGAAAGACAATGCACAGGGGCAATATTTAAAACAGGCTTCACAAGAAAGTATACATGGTACCGATCGGGTCCACTATTTCCTCGTCGTCTTTTACTTCCAACTCTTCCTCCTCCTCGACATCCTCCTCCTCGTCCACTTCCTCCTCCTCCTCCTCCATGTCTTCCAAATGCACATCCTCAGCCCCCTCGGGGAAGTACTCGTCTATCATCGCCTCGGCTTCGTCGTTATCCTCGGTGACGAAGTAGGGCTCGATGCTCGCGAACGAGAGGAACGCGTCCTCGTTGACCCTCCGCAGGATCACCACGAACACCTCGCTGCCAGTTCTGTACCTAACCTTCGGCCGCACCCTCCATTTACGCTGCGGTGGTCTTTGAACTGTTCGAAGAGTATACAGAGCGGTTGGCAAACCTTTTTCTCGAAGTCTTCTGGAGTGGAAGCGATTCGCCCGGCGACGTGCGGCTGGTCGAACTCGAACGCGCCGAAATATTCGACGGCGTCTGGGAAATTGGCGCATGCGTCGCGAACCTCGGTGAATTTCTGGGCAGAGAACTTGAAGGCGCAGAGGGGTGGCGGCTGCACTGGCTCCTCGTAAGGGTGCACCATCTCCATGTAATTGGGGAAGAGGGTCATGTAAACGTGCACCTTGCTTCTGGCCTGAGTGACGATTCGGGGAATGTAACGCGAGGGTGATTCAGCATCGAATGGAATGTCGAAAAGGTAGAGCAGAGTATTTAGAGTATCATGTAGAAGAGTGTAGCACATGAGGAGGAACCCAAATGGCAGGGTCCACTCGAGCAAAGTCTTCCGGGTCCTCAGGGTCAGGTTCATGGACGTGCACGTGGGTCGTCATGTACGATGCTTCCATATGGAGCGCGACGATGCTTTGGAGCAGTGGCTCCTTGCTGGTAATCAGATGCACGAGATAATCCTCGACATCGTTGATCGCCCTCGTCGGGCACCTTTTCGTCCCTTTGGGGCACTCGTGGGGATACGGGACTGGCCAATCTTCGTGAGGTCGTCTGCCTTTTAATCTCATCGCTATGGTCCTCCCATCGGTTAATCCTGAGGATTTCGAGGGCGACGTAGGAAAGCCGGTGAAAGTGTACGAAGAAGTCTAGAGAAGCGCGAAGAGTTGTACGCATTCTATGGTGCACCTGCGATCAGCTCCTTCGTAATGGGCACGTTGCTCTCGACGAACGCCTTCTCGATCAGCTCCTCGTTGAAGAACAGTCGGTGCTCCTCCTGTATGTCGAAGTTCTGCTTGAACAGCGTGTTCACCAGCTCCATGTACGGCGGGCTCTGGAACGTGTCCCTGGGCTTGCCGTCCTCGTTCTTGAACACCCAGGGATAGAAGATGAGAGCTGTCTCCTCGGACAGCTCGAATATCATCTGTGCCAGGAACGCCTCGTACCTCTCTCTCGTCTCGGCCTCCATTTTGGCACGCTCCCTATCCTCGATCGCTTTTCTTGTTTAAGGATTTTGCAACGTGAAATTCGGCGGACACTTTGTGTTCAGGCCTCGCTCGAAATAGGGTTTTATGCAACAAAAGTATATCAAGATCTGGCTAGCAGTCAGTGGACGAATTCACTTGCAATTAGAAGCTGTTTATAATTCTCTCCTATTACAGAAAGATTCCATCTCTGTGCATACCTGATGGCTTCCTCTTCCTGCCATCGAATCTCCTCCTCGGTGGTGCGAGTGCTCGGCTTCAAGAGCATCACTGGCTCCTCGTTCTGCTGGACCCTCTTGATCTCCTGGAGCAGCAGCTTCCTCAGGTTGGGGCAGTGCGCGCCGGACATCAGATTCACCATCTTACCGTCCTGCAGGAACATCCACACGGGCTCGCTCTTGCCGCGGAACCGCTCGAGGTCGGCGATGTGGTCGTTCTTCACGACGGCGTAGTTGATCGCGTCGCCGCCGAACTCCATCTTGATTTTCCTCAGGGTCCTCACCATGGCGATGCAAGGGCCACACCACTGGGAGTATACGTCCGCTAGGATCAGACCTTTTCGACTTAGCAGGTGTTTCCAATCCGCCTCCGTCTCTATCTCGACCTGAAGGGTGGTCGGCTCTCTTCTGCCCGGTCTAGCCACTTTCGAGCCGTTACGTTACCGGTGCACGTTGGAAAAATATTTAACCTCTTCGAGTTGAAGCCCAGGAGACATTCGAGGCCAATTTCAAGAGTGTTCGCGGGGGGTTTGTATAATTTGTAAATGAAGTAAATGAATTTGGTTGTTGCAGGCTAATCAAATGTAGACAAGTTGGGGAAATAAAATCATCACCAAAGATGAATTGTTATTCAATACCACTGGTTTCTACATCCTATCCTGATCCTTCACCGACTGCCTTTTGAAACCAGACACTGGCTGAAATTAACCCCTTTAAGTCCCGAGCATCTGGAGTGTCTCGCCCGAGATAAGCCTAAGAATTCCACCGATCAGTTCCACAGCTATCAAGATTTAAATTCCCTTGCAGCACAGTAACAACTAACACCACGAGATCAAGTGTCCAGCAAACATTCCAATTTCCCATAATCCCCGCAATTCCCACAGTCGATCGGGTCCAGTAGGTCAGAAATTCGCGAGGAAGACGCCAAGCGGTTGATTATTTTCACACGCAGGAGAGGAAGGCGGGGATCGATTCGCACCGACGATTAATCGCGACACGCTTCCTCCTCGCTCGTCCCACCTTCCCAGCTCCCATCCGCCGCGATGGTGCGGCTTCTTGGGGCGTATTTCCAGCGCCGACGACGGACGCGAACGACGCTGGCCACGTTTTAAACGCCGCTAGATGCATCTCGGGCCGCGCAAAAGGAGAGGCCGCGGCGTGTTTCTCGCATCCTGCGGACGTAAGGAGAGAAGAGCGGGGAGATCGAGGCCGACGATAACGTCGCCGACCGATCCCCTCCCGTCCCGTCATTACGACGATCCTCCCTCGTACAGACTTACGGCCCTAATTCGCGTCTAGCCGCGATAATTAGCCTGCCCGAGATCGTCTGACCACTGCCGCGCCTTTTAATCTTCTCCGTCGCGTACCTCGTGAATAAATAAATCGATCAATTCAATAAACGATCTCCATTGAACAATTCTCTGTGCCTCAATCTTTCCCGCGGTTTCGCGTGCTCCGAGCCTCATTTGTTATGATCGATATCAGGTTCAACGATTCCTACGTTACGAAAGAGTAGTGAAACACACTTTCGGTTTCGTAGTAACAACGTCGATTCTCGAATTTCGTCTCGATCAGCGGCAAGGAACGAACTCGCTTGAACCCAGCGCGGTTTCCACGGTGCTGCAAATTCCGAGTGCTTTCGACTACTCAGCACTCGGCTCGAACACGCGCCTGCAAATATCCTTCCGTCGTCTGTTTCCATTTTCGGCTTCACTCGATCGGGGTCAGACTTCCACGCGCAGACACACGAGGCATTTAAAAAATGCCGGTGAAATGTGTGCTTCCGATGAGAACGAGGAAGTTGCAAGTAGGCGTGTCAGCAAGAGTGGAAAAGCAGAGAGACAATTTCACAATCGCGGCGTTGTTAACGTCCACTTGCCAAGATAGACACAGATCCGCTCTCCCAGTCGCAAGAGGGTGAAGGTGTGGAGAAAATGCGTCTCTGCCTCCACGATCATTGAAACAAAACGAGCTAGAACGGTGTCTGTCGCTTCAATTCAGAGGTTAACGATAGCGGTGCACGCGAGATGATTAGGACGTCGCCTAGACGGTTTACTTTCGTCTTGCCAGGGCTAGGACCAGAGGCTCGGAAAGGGCGGCTGGAAGCTTCGTCTGAATCGCCGCGCGTCATCGTGGAAAACGATGACTGAGAGCCTAATCTGGCGATCCGCTGATTGGTGTTTATGGGCACGAATTTAGCGCGGTGCGCGAAAGAAAACTCTGCGCTCTAATTAAGGCCGACCGGCGCGTGACCACCGCGTCCTTTCGCGATGAGATAATTACCACGTCGCGACGACCGCTCCGCTTTATCGGAGCGGCGACAGGAAAGAATTTCTCTGTGAAACCATTCATCTTAGATGATCACTCGAAAGTACGTTAATACATCTTCATCGAGAACTCTGGTTCCGCAAAGGATCACAGAGAATATTCTCGCTTCCTCCAGTTTCCAGTTACCCAGTCCTCCCGAAAGCTTCCGCAGACCCCACTTCCAAGAGTCAGTGTCTTCGAGGGACGCGGGAAAGCGGCCCGACGTGAGAAAGAAATCCTTCTCAGACACGTCGCCGTCGGCTTAACGCAAAGAGGACACGAGAGCCCCGCCGATGCCGCGGATATAAAGATAAATAGTGGCGAAACGAGCCCAACGAGGCCTAATGACGTGTATTTGCATCGGTCATTAAGGGGAACGAGAGACTCTGGTCACCGCGGGGCGAGAACGCGGCAAGAAACGCGCAGGACAGAGCAATTCCGTCGTCGGCTGGACAAAAGGACACCACCGACGCTAAAGTGACGCTTATCGCGGCTCGTGAAAGCGCGTTTTCTTGCGTAACGCGCTCCAGCCTCCTCTGGTTTCCGCTTTTTTCCCGCGGGGTCAACCCTGTCTCGCTGTGAGCCGCCGCGGCGCGCTGATAGGCTGCTCTCTAGTATCTCCACGCCGCGGCGCTTTTAGCTTTCTGTAATGAGAAATTCATGGATACTCGTGGATTAAGGGATCTAGCTGTGGGAGGGGAGAAAGTGGAGGTGGAAAATTGGGTAGAGTTAACAAAGTTTGAAGGGATTGCAATTGGGAAGCGTTTCGAAGATCCTACTTCTTCAGTTGGTCCATTTCTTTGCAAAGTTTCTGAACTGAGTGCTGTAGAACAGAAGCACCTTCTTCTGTTATGATTCTTATCTGCGCCGAGACTCTAGCCTGCGCTGAATATAGAAAGCTTCAAGTTTACAACGCGTACAAGTGTCTCGAAGCACGCCACTATAATCGTAAGTTTCATTCAGCAGGTTGGAGAGAGCCGAAGAGTGGAGGGAACAAAGCGAATGTCGATCACGATTCTGCTCCGATTCCACGCGCGTAGCCGAGCCACTCTGTCGGCTGTTGCAATTAACGTCACGTTCCCGGGGACGCGGCGGATATTAATTCCGCTCGAGACGGAAAAATCGAATCGATTTCGCGGCACCAGGCCGGCTGGGAGACCTTCGACGGCCGCCCACTGCACGACGATCCCCATCGTAAAACCTGGCGAAATCGCGACGTGATTCATTATTAATGCCGCTGCTCCGCGACGGAGGAAGGTGCAGCCGGATTACCTGCACATTTATCTCGCCCCGTGACGAGTTTCTGGAAAACGTGCGCCCCGACGAGAAAAAAGTATCTACCTTTCCGAGAAGCGTCGCTCATCTGGATATCGATTCCTTTCAATGGACTCTGCTTGGAGTGGAACTTCCGACGGAATGAGTCAACTGGAGTATTATTAGAATAATGAATTGATACAAATTCCATGAATTTGAAGTGAAAGCAATGTATCTTCGAAGATGAAACTCGTGCTTACAGGGAGTTTTAATTTCAAATGCAAAATTTGTGATTCAACTCAAGGAAGAAACCTGAGAGCTTCATCTTTTACAAATTAAGAATTTTTAAAAGTAACAGAGCGATACCAACTTTTCACACTCTGAAGGGGCTGCGAGGCGATCTTTCGCCTCTCTTTCAATCTTCAGGTAATTTTCCTTCTCAGACCAGTAGAGGAGAAACGAGGTGCCATCCATGTCACTGCTCGATGGGCTTCAAAAAGACGAACGAAACGCTTACGTCGCGCCACGAAAGCTGACTGGCACCGCGATATCCTTTGATCCAGGGAATGAAGACAGCTCCGCGAGTCTCGCGACGAGTCCACCCAATTCTGTCGATCTTCTGCGTCAACGATTTGCGCGACTGGCCAGCGTGCTTTTAATGCCGGTATAAAATATTTAGAAGCTAAAACGACGATTTCACCGCGATTTCCTGGCAGCGGAACGGGATCGTAAGTGGAACAAGCTCGATTCCGAGAACTACGAAAGCGGACCTGTTCGAACACCTGTGAAAATGTCGCCCCGGTCGTCCACCAGGAAAGGGAGACATTAAGGCACAAGATCCTTGGAAATTCTGGAAATTCCACCCACGAAAAACAAATTTTATATTACGAATTATCTCGAGTAATTTCTAAAGCAACCTTCCACTATCCCTCTACCCCTCAGAACTTAACAGAATCCAATCTTGAAATTGCCTATTTTTCCTCACACAACTTATGTCACACGATGATCTAACAAGTAAGTTCCAGGAAGAGCCAGAGTCTCGCTGTTCTTTCAATGTTTCTTTCCCTTCGACGCACTGCCGACAACAGATTCATCGTGGACACGTCTCGCCAGCGCACAAGCCAGAGCCAGTTTTCTTTCTTTCGCGTGGACTGCCAATCTCATGGGGGATTCCAAGTAACGAAGCTGGGACTTTCCTCGTTTCTCCGAGCAAGTACAGAGAATCGTGTCACGCGTGCATCGCACGACAATCGCGAGGCGTGAGTCATCCGCGCTTTCGATTAGGCCCTCCACCCAGACGGCCGTCGTACCGCGATTATTAATGCGGCTCTCGTTCATTAATGGACAGAACCGGCCGCTGGATGAATCGATCTGGCCAGTTCCCCGCGATAACGGTGAAAACTTGAGGATTGGTCGAAGGTAGACTGGTGTTACTTTAAAGACTGGGTAATAAAGCAATTACTTATTAGTTAAAAGTTCCAGGTGCAAGTCGAGGGCTCTTAGAAGAATATTCGTCCGCGTTGCTAGCATCGTCCGAGCAAGTAATGTCTGTCGATGCAAGTGTCCATTAATAACACGGAGATCCTACTTGCTATTAGCAGGTTCGATCGCAGGAACGAGAAGATCCAGAAAGCTCGTGGAAAACTCGCGACCTTCGCGTTTTCTTTCTCCACGCTCGTTTCCTTCGTGCGATCATAATTAACCTGAATCACCTCGCGATCGAGGAGCCCACGCGTCGCGACTGCGCGACGCCGATGGGTCATTACAAAGGGAGGATAAGCGAAACATGCAGATCGCGTGTTCCCTTTTCCTCCCGACTCTGGAAGCCTGCAATTAGCGGCGAGAAGATGCGACCGGCTAAGCCACTTGGCGGTTTTCTGGGCCGCCAGTGGAGAGATACGACGACGGATTTCGAAGAATCGCGATGCTGAGGTTCGTCGGCGACCCAGTTCCTGCTTGCCCCCGTCTCCAGTTTCCAGAAAATTCGCCACGCCGGGTGACACCGTTTCAGGGCCGCTCGCGAGAGATAACGAATGATTTCGTGGACGAAACTGGGGCCATTTTGCTTCAAAGTGGTCCACGCGACTGGGCATCATCACTGGAAGCGTCGAGTTCTCTCCGTACTTTTAATCTGCAGGAGGAACGATGGGAATTCCAGCGGATGAAGTGGAAATAGTAGAGTACGGTACTCCGCGGAGTTAATACAATTTATGATTTCACACTATTAATTTACAGACGTAGAAAATGGCACGAAGAAATGTTACGTCTTTCTCCCACGTGAAAATTTCATCCTCGGCTGGACCGTGAAATTAATGAACCCCTCGAGGCCCTTTGTTCCTACCTATTTTCACAATCGGACAACAAAAAAAAAAGGGGGAAACCTCGTGTTCCCGCAAACTACATGAATTATTGCGTAGCAAGGGAAGGCCAGAGGCTTTTACCCACCGCCTGGTTCGTGAAATGAAATTACACGAGCGTTTCGTTTGTTCGTGGATCGCACTTTGCCACGGGGTCCTCCGGCTTTGTAATTAACTGCCGTAATTTATCCGACTGCGTAAGAAGAATAATGAGTGACGTCGTGGAACGGAACGTCGCGTCGTTCCTTTGGCTGATTAATTCGTAAGTTAAATGCCCTCGTGGGGGTTCCCACCGCCTCTGGACAAAAGGATGATGAATAAGAATCAGGTGTTCGGAAGAGGGGACTAGGATTCTCTATGGTCAGTGATAAACTATCGTGTTTTGGGACCTAGGTGATGGGCACCTTGAATAGGGGGGATAGAAAATCTCCACGGAATTTAGAAACTTTTCCAATTGTTGCGAAAGGAACTGAAAGGGATCCTAAATTGTGATTGATATCAATTCTAAAGGGACTCAAATATTTCTACGTCGAGGAACCCCCAAACATCCTCATATCAAAATATTTCCGATTTCACAAAGTTTTTAAAAGGATCCCAAAAGATCCAAATATCAAAATATTTCCGGTTTCACGATGTTTTCAAGCGGATCCTCAAACATCCTAATATCAAAATATTTCCGATTTCACAATGTTTTCCAGGGGATCCCAAAACATCCGAATATCAAAATATTTCCATATTGGTTCCTCACTATCCCAAAACTGATTTCACCAAATTTTCAAAGAGATCCCAAAACATCCTAATACGAATCCCCCCCCCAAATTCTAACACCCACCCGAGTGAGTACCAAGGGATTTCCCAGAGATTCGCAAAACAATTATTCCTATCACGTTCGACTTCCGTTTGAAACTCGTCACCAAGTCCTCCTCCGTATCAAGCACGCTTATCGTACTAAAAAAAAAGCCTCTTGTCACTTGTAAATCCTATTTTTAGCAACAGCGTGTAAACGTTAATTCCCATCCATCCTATTGTTGCCGTCCCATCGTCCCTTGCGCGATCAATCTTCCTCGAGATCGCTTGGCTTATTCTTACGCGCGTTACTCGCGTCCACAGGCTAGTAATGGGGCCCGGAAGTAATTTGTCTTCCAGGGTAGACGTTCCCAACCGGCTGAAATTAATTATCCTTTAACGCAGCGTCTTCATCGGCGCGTCCGTCTCCAGCGATTCGCGGCTCTGTCTCTTTAATGCTCGAATCATGTAAATCACTTACGAAATCGAGCCGAGGAGCTCTCTTAATTGATTATAGTCCTCGGCTCGAATTACCTGGCAATTACCACCGTCGAGCCTCCTCTCTGTACCTCGTCCACGAGCGTAAAAAGAATCACCGTTAATAATGGCGATCTACACAACATTAGCGTGACCTTTTTATCAAATGGAAAAACGTGCTGGTCGACGATTAGGAATAGCTGCACCCACGAGGCTAGGACACTTCAGGGGCTATGCCCACCCGCAAGGTCTGAAAACGCAAGTGTTTTCGGGATTTTTTTTTAAAAACTTGAAGACTTTTTTAAATAAACCTTTATGTATTCGAAAGTGTACATGTTAAATTAATTGTGGTAATTTCTGCGATGGAAAATATAAATAAATAAAAAAAATATCAGCGATTTGTTTTCTCAGTAGTTCGCGGTGACCACTCCAATCCTGACCTGATCCTTCTGAAATAAAAAATTCGCCGGAATTTAGTTAGTATATTGGATTATCTTGTCCTTAATCGTTCATTATCCCAGAATATTAATTTGCTACGAAATGGCAGCTGCTCATAGCAAAAGTATCAGTTTTCACTACAGAATCGCGCTCATGTGTCATCATTTTTCATCTGTAAAATAAAAACTACGCGACGGAAATGAAAAACCGACGATTAAGGACAAGATAATCTAATATAGGATAAACCAACCAGTGAATGACCGAATTGTTGAATCTATGGACCTTTGAGATTAATACTTGAATATATTTACTGTTGAAACAACTGTTGAAATTGCATTTAAATGTATTTTTCTTGAAATTTCTATAAAAATAATTACTTATTCTTATCGTAATTTAAAAAAGAAAACAATTACAAAATGCAAAACGTGTAGAAGCCCAGTAAATGACCGCATACTTTTAATAAGAATTGTACTTATTAATGTTTGCTTAATACGCGTAACTAAAAATATAGGATATTAAAAGTGCAACTACACTCCATTTATAAACATATAATAATTTTTAAATTTATAATTAACATTTCTTTGCCTAACTGTCATTCACTGGTATGCGGTGAATTACTATGGTTGGTTTACCCTACTAACTAAATTTGGTCGAATTTTTTATTTCTGATGAAACAGGTCAAAGCTACAGTGGTCAACGTAATAAAAAAATGCTGCCAGGAGATCGCTTATAATTCCATTATTTATTTAGATATCGCATTGCTAAAAAAAACTATAAGAACTTTAAAATATATACCTACTTTCGAATATACAACCGTTTATTTAAAAAAGTCTTCAAATTGTTTTTAAAAAAAATCCCGAAAATACTTGCGTTTTCAGAGCTTGCGGATGGGCATAACCCATTAAGGCTATCGATTATTCTTCCGTCTCTATCACAGTCCCCCCGATAAACCGTGAAAAGAGCGTGCAAGTGCACGTGTAGGTTTCGGTATGCGGCGTGAAATTAGTCGCCTATTTGTCATACTCTCGCTATATTTCGTGCTCATGAATATTCGATCGAGACGGACGCCCGTCTGGGTCCAGCTGGGATCCAACCACGATTCCAGCAGTCCTCCTGCTAATCGAACGCTACTAGGGATTATAAATACCGTGTCGCGTGGGTCGCGTTAACTGTACCCAGAAGTGTCGCGGGGAATTTGGCTGACCATAACTCCTGCTACCGCTTCGATTCTGCGGGTATCTCGATCGATTTCGTCCATTTGGTTCAGGGATCTCATTTAGCTGATCTTCACGCGTTGGTGAATGGAAACATTTTATCACAGAATTCAGTCATCGTAGCATTGATCTCTTGAAATCTTTGGGCATTTCAGCTTCGCAACTTGGAAGCTGCAACTTGGGCCCATGGGCTTGGATTCGAGCGAAGCCGGGACCCGCCAGAGCGATTTCCGTTTTCCAGCGAGGAAGAAGGGTGTTCGAGTGTAATCGTCGGAAACATCAATTCTCGTTGAAGCGTAGGAGACGCATACGCACACCCACCGTCTTCGGCGCGCGCGCGCGATTATTCCAACGTGACGAACGGAGCAGCAAGGTGTGCGTAAGGTCAGGGCGCAGCTTGGATCACGATACGCCCCTGACACAGTCACCAGTCTCGACAGACGTCCCGCCACTTCCTCTCATTACGCCTAGACGATGGCTTTTTAATTGATCGCGAACGGTGTCTGTCCTTCGAGCAGGACGCGCGGTACACCGAAACTAACTTAACGCAGAGCTGAGATTAGAAGCAGTGGGAACTTGATCAAGTGGTGATTAATGATCTCTAGGATTGTGATTGTTCTAGTAACCTGCTCTAGCGAACCTCATCACTAGATAAACGGTATCTTCTTTGATTCGCTATTAATAGCCACTCGATTTTTCATAGAAAATAATGACACTTTGGCTCTGAATAGAGATTAGAATCGACACGAATGCATTCACACTTGAATCGACACGCCACAGTGCTACCGTTCCTGGATTATTAAAGGCCAAGGCAGGTTTTTGGGTCACGAAGAAGACTTTGTAGGTTCCCACGTAGGAAAGGGAGCACGGTGATCGTTTTCACAGGATGATACACCGAGGCGTGGCGGCCGAGAACCGTGGTAAATTTATTAGCATTTCAATGGAAGCACGCTCGAGCTAGTTTAACCCATCGCCATGAATCAACTTTAATAAATAGTTTACCGATCCGCGTATAATAAGCCAGAGACTCGGAAGATCACAGTAGAGCCTCCGCAAACCATGTATTACTATTCACGAAGAAACTAATTGATCATTCACTTCCCCTATTCATTTCACAAATTAATCAACGATTATCATACCAGTATCTCAGTCCACAATTTCCTTGATCAATGACTTCCTCGATCGTTTTCTGGCTGTACAATTTCCTCCGCTTGATAAGCCATCATCTTCCTTATTACAGGAATCACGATCGTCCAGCGATCCTCGTTTCATTCAGAAAAACTTAATGACCATAGCGTGTGCTCTCTGAAGACATCCTTCCACTCTGTAGTCACAAAGTTACGATCTGATTAACCCCAAAGAGGAGCCACGAATCCTGGAAAAAATCGACAGTCGGGGAGCCACTAAATCTCCAAGCACCGTGGAACGAAGGGCGGCGAAAACGAGCGTCGGGTCAAAGGGAATCGAGATTTTTTATGGGAAATCGTAATTCATGGAGCAGCGAGGATGACGATTCTTGGCACGACGGCCTCTTTATTCTTCCCGTCGCAGGGGAATGTAATTTTCCAGCGAAGGGGGTTGCGCGCGTCGTTACGATGGAGAGAAAGAAGGAGGGAAAGGAAGGAAGAAAAGAGTGGCTGGTAAGAGGCGCGCAACGGTACAAGCTTTATATCCCGCATAAACATTCCTGTCGTAAACGTCGGCTGTTTCGGCTGACGGAAGCGGCTGATATTTATGCGTGAACGTGTCTTAATTGTTACAAACAAGCGTGCGGGCCGATGATCGGACTCTTAATGAGGGCCGAATGCAGCGTCCATGTTTCGGGGGGTTTGTAGGTACATACATACATGCTTGAAGTGGATTCTGCGAATTCGAATGGCAGGTGTCGAAGGTTTGATCGGTGAGCACTCAATTTACCAGGCAAATCTTGATGCTCCATTATCTAAACGGAGGATGCACAGATGACAAATTTAGCGTGTTCCTAAATACTTGAAAGGATCATTTCTTCACCAAGGAGCCTACTTTCTATGTGTCACAATCGTATTAAAATAAGAAAAATGAATCTCTAACTCATACATGCTTCTAGAAGCTTAGAATGCCGAAAGCTACAGCTGCGCGTGCAGCCCCATCAAAAGAACCAAGTCAAATAAACTCTACCAAACGACACTCCAATTCGACTCACCATGGAATTAAGTATTTTTCCCGGAAGAAAGACATTTACGTCTTCCCGCGAGCTCCGGAGCAGTCCGACGATCAACAGAGTTGCGAACACTCGTTCACAGTTCCACGTTTGAAACGGTATAACTAGACGAAACGTGGCAAGAAGGGGCGAGTCGGACGGCTGGGCTAACGGATAAGTGGCAGCGAGATATTCAGCAAAATAAATCACGCCACCTTCGTAAATCTCCCCCTGTGGCCGTGTATCGGACTATTATTAATAGCAGCGCGTCTTGTTACTTCGACGACTGTACGACCCGCGTTATTTACGGTGTAAACGCCATAAAACAGCCGTAGGAACGTCCAGCCGAAGGAATTCCAGTTTCAACTCTGCTGGCCACGGGTCCGCCGTTTTCGTCGCGGAAAAAGTTGCCTTTCTCGCGTGTCACGGTATGTCGCACCACTAACGAAGCTTTCTGATGACAGCGCGGTTGCGCAATACGCAACACAATTGAGCGAGATCATAAATTATGACAACGTTACGAGCAATTTCAGCAAGTCTACGGTTCGCCCAGATCGAGGCCAGCCATCAATTTCGTGTTCGCGGAACGCGTTCTAATTGCAAGACAAACATACCGCAACTCCTGATAAATACTCTGGCTCCGTGTTCATTGATTCTTACCACTTGGGGATGGGCGAGGGGACTGCGACCGTACGAATTCATTGAGATATTAAGACAAGGCTGCTCCAACTTTGGCCATTTCTATTCCCGCCTAAAGCATCGAACACTTGAAACGCACAACAGTGGAAAGAAGTTTCTTTTTCGCTTACGAGACATCTCTATAGAGAAAGGGAGCTTTGAAGAATGTCTTTAATTCCTGGAAGAAGTGTGTAGCTCAGGATGGCAGAGTTCTTCCCGTCTACCGTTTCTCTGTCCGTCTCCCATGAATTGTGAAATGTTATTTACGACCTTGCCAGCAGATGCTGCCTGCGGTAGGTGTACAGGTATAATGGTACCAGCAACGGTAAACGGCTCATTGTTGCAGCGACAATGCTTCTGTCGCTGCCGCGTGGCCTTGCACCATGAGATTCGTAGCAGAGAAGAAAGCGCAGGAGGATTCACCGTGGCAAGTGTTAGCCTTAATCGCGAACTTTCAGCCACCCATCATCCTGGGATAATATCCCAGTGAAATGGGAAAGCAGGCACGTGCGACGGGATTAGAGTGAAAGGTCTGTTTGCGACTGTGGACGAGAATAACTCTGGACCGGAAGGAAGTCGATGAGGCTTGGGATTTTCCAGGGAGTCCAATGGAATTGACTGTAGAGCTGAGGGAATCGTTATCAAAGACTGGACGTAATATGGGATTCAATGGGGATGCCATCGGGATGATATGCTGTTCATTCTGCGCGCGTGAATCAGCGAAGATGCAGCAGCGAGGAAAAAAGTAAATACGCGGGATTTAAGAGTATTAACCTCAATCACGAGCTTTCGTACACCCACAGCGACGACCTAATTACGTCACGATCGTCCCATGCAAAACATGTTTTTGTCGTTACTGCGATCAGGCATCCCCAATAATCCTCGGGCTGTTGAGCATAGGTAGGGGAGGGTTGCCTATATCGTACCACTTAAGACATTTTACGTTATATTTCATATTTGGTACTAATTTCAACGCAAATGACTATTGGATATTGTAGCTTGATCTTTTAGGCACCTACTATTATATGCTTAACCTTTTGTTCGGAACAAATTAATTTGTTATTAATCTTTTTGTCACATACTGTAAAAGGTACGATTTAGGCAACTGGTCTCCTAAATCGTACCCCTCGGTTTCCAAAATCGTACCTCCACTAAAAGTAGTATCAATAACAATACAGAAGAAAATATTCAACATAAAGTAATGATTATTATATAGTTATATATACATACGTATATGGATTACACACAGGCCGCAATAACCTATGTATATGATATATGTACATAACCTATAGGGGAGAGGTGCTATAAAAGGGACACTTTTGATTCGCGTTCATTTCCGACAATGTCATTGTAGGTATTTAAAAAACAAGTACACCAATAGAAAGCGTGTTTAATTCCCTTCAATAAAAGTATATTACAAACTCATACATTATAATAGAAACTAACAAAATCGTCGATTTTCAAATAAGTGGGAAATGTCCCTTTTACGACTAGGTGGTTTTAAATGGGACATTATAAGTCATGAAAGAGACACATTAATAAAAATAAACTTATTAAGTATTGCAATAATAATTGTAAATCTTAATGATTCAAAACAATGGAATCTATGAAAAAATTAACTCTGTACTATAAATCATTAATGTTTTTGACTACCTTCATAGAGTGTGACTTATCGTTAATGCTTTAACAGCTGTTTTTAGTTATAAAGTAATATTTTTTATAAAATTGATGTCTTACAAACTAAATTCAACATAGTAATACCCACGAGTGATAAATATAAGTACGTATATAAAAAATCTATAAATCACTTAAATAATAATATAGTTTAGAATTGAATTCTACTTGAACACAAATGAGATCAATTGTACTAAAGTAGGCAGGTACGTTTTCATATTGCAGATTACAGATTTTATTATTAATTTTTTACGATAAAGTTTGTCGCTTTGAATAGTCACTTTATTAATTCTTAAATTTGAAACAATACGCCATCCACTAATAATTGATAATTTAAAACAATGTCATCGATGTATCAGATGATACACTAATAACTTTACAGGAAACTAAAACACATATAGTGTCCAGCAGTTCATGTGTATGAGAGGGACAGCCATAAAACGGTCGTCCCATTTAAGACTTGTTACGCTGTCCCATTTAATACTATAAGTGAGTTTAATATAAAATAACCTCAAAACAAAGAAAATAATCAATTAAGCTTCCCTGTTAAGTATTTTCGTTTCAGTTTAATACAGGCTATTTTAACGATATAACACTTTAACACTTTGTATGTATCTTGATTTAAAAAAAAACGACACAGAAAACCAACGAAATTTTTTCTTTTACTGCCGAAAAACATTGATCGCGAATTACTACTGTGATGCAAGTGACACCGCAGTGAATTTTACGTCAAATGACTGGCCACTAGTGTTGACATGAACAGGAAAATAACTTGCATGTGTAATGCGTTTAGAATTTTGGCAATTCGATTTGTCCCCTTTAAAACCTGTCCCTTTTATAGCACCTCTCCCCTATAACATACGAGTTGTCAAATCCTACTGGTACGATTGTAGTGGCACGATTTAGGAAACATGATGAATTTATTTATAAATATCAATTTAAACTTTATAATGAATGTAACATGCACTTAAAATGAATGTAAAATATTCTACATTAAACCCACTTTTAGAAAAATACAAAAATACAGGACAAAATTGCATTGTTTGGATTATTATCAGCTAAAATGAACTGGTAAAAAGTTACATCAATCATACCTGATTTTTCAAAATGTTTATAGCACGCACAAAATAGGGTGTAAGCTCAAAAGGTTTTGTTTCTATTTCTTATTTCGCATTTACTTGATGTTTTTATTATCAGATGTCGTTTACATTCATTAATTACTGAGAAATTGATGAGGCACGATTTAGGTGAGCAGTACGATATTGGCAACTCTCCCCTACATACCTCTGATCGTGTGCAAACATAGGTAACTCCGATCACTTTCCTCCTGATTTCCCGATCTCGATTAAACACTAACTCAAAACACAGATTTCGAAACAGAATGATCGTAAGCTTTACACATACGGTATAGAGTAAAGGGCCCAAATTTCATCCCCGCGCCTAATTTCGTCCCTCTGCATTTCTCGGTTCCTATGGTTTCACTTTCAGTGTCATCTGGTGGTAAATATTGCATTACTGTACGTCAGTATTCGGACAGACTTGCAAGTAACAGGTTAGGTGTTCGTGTGTTTGCGAAGGAGAAGAAGATTTTCCAGCACGGTGAGCTTTTACAGACTTCAGTATGATAGCACGTTACTCGTAGAAGTGGATATTATTTCGAATTCGAAGTTGTAGCACTTTTTCCGACATATATTGTAGTTTCTTATGCGCAATAACTTTGATGGCAATCACTCGCGTGGTCTCTTAAAGCGATCACCATATTGAAACTGCGCGAATTCCAAATTCCGTCCCCAGGAGATGTTCTAATTTCGTCCCAGGAACTCTAAAGGAAATTGAGATCGATTTTCTAAAAATTTGTTATTCGAAATAAAAACGGCTGAAACATGAACAGTTGCAGGGGTGAATTATCTTTTATCGGTTTTCAAGCAATTTTAGTAGAAATGTTTAATGTTTTGTAGATGCCGAAACGAAAACAGTGGAGTAAGGAGTCCATGGGAAAAGAAGACGTTCATTTGCCGTGTTGGGAGCTATTGGCGTCGCCTGTTTTTGGAGGGCGTTAATCTCCGACGGCGCAAATGTCACTCTCTCTCTGCGGTGTCTTACGATCGCAAGAGATCACTGGAGAAGGTGTGACTGAAGGTTGTACTTGAATAAACTGAGGCACCGCACATTAACAATAACAATGAGACTGTATTTAAAACTAAACTTGAACAAAGGTGACTATGGCAATTAACATTGAGTTGTATGAGTCCCTCCAAGTTACTCGTGCGAGGTATACATTTGGACTGCTTTGGGACTCTTTCGCTGGTTACAAGGCAAACTCGAAGATTCCCTTTAGGGGTGGAGTTTTAGTAACGCAGTCGTAAGAAAGGCTGTCTATTGGCGGAAATGAACTGGTTGTAGGTGGTAACAAACTATAGGAAAGGGAAATCCTGATCAAAGTGTTGGTGAATCCGTGAGGTTTGTCGCGAGGCCGTCTGTTTATTGTCACGGCGATCCTGGGACCCTTAGCCTTGACTTGGGCTGATCGCCTGCGTTTCCGATAGAGTGAATTTATGGGTTTACGACGGTCCCAGGTCTACGAGGCGCGGACTGCCAGATGAGGTTTTGAAAATACAAGGCGTCCTTGTGCATCCTTGGTGGTCCGGTAACGAGTTAACGCTCAACATGCCGTAATTGCTTGCACACATAAACTGTACGATCACTTGTATCAATAAAAAAATTAATTTTTCAATTTACACCCTGTTTTATAAACATTTTCTTGGGGGACGAAATAAGGAACACTTCTTTCAGATCTCACATTTTGCACGTTTTCACATTTTGTTTATTATCGCGTATTAACATGACATAATTACATTTTGCGATTCGCGGATAGATAGAGAAACGTTCAAAGGAAAGTCATGCCAAGTCCCAGCTCATTCTAACATTTTATACACCCTCTACAGGGTGAAATACAAATGGGGGACGAAATTTGGGCCCTTTACCCTACTAACGAAGCTTCCAATTATCTCTACACCCTCTGCCTAATCAAAATACCCATCCCCGGGCCAGTACCCCATCTTCAACAAAAAAATTATGATTTTATCTAAACACTATAATTTCTTTATTCTGCACTACTACACTTACAAGGGAACACCGCGAACCCGGACTCACCGATTGGGACGCAACATTGTGGATTTTTAGAGTGACTCAAAACAAGAACAACGGTGTGTTTCACTTGGGCCCTATCGCCCTTTAAGGGGGTGAAAACTAACTTCAAAATCAAATTGACACTTCCACTTTTTCGCGTATAAATCCCAAACTAAAACAGACAGAAAAAATGTTTGAAACAAAAGTTTAATGGTGCAATGAGCACTGCAAACTTGCGTTAACAAAATTTTGAAAAAAGTTTTTTTCGTTCAGGTATTTTTTTTAAACCCTTTTCAAAATTCTGTTAACGCAAGTTTGCAGTGCTCATTGCACCATTAAACTTTTGTTTGAACTATTTTTTTCTGCCTGTTGTAGTTTGGGAGTTATACGCGAAAAAGTGGAAGTGACAGTTTGACTTTGAGGTTAGTTTTCACCTCCTTAAAGGGCGATAGGGCCCAAATGAAACACACCGTTGTTCTTGTATTGAGTCACTCTAAAAACCCACAAAGTTGCATTCCAATCGGTGAGTCCGGGTTCGCGGTGTTCCCTTGTAAGTAAACACGTGGGTTGGTATTTTAAGATGGGTCCCATTGGGCCCAGTATCCACCAGGCGAAGGTTAACCGTGTGGATGGGCTGTTAGCAAAACGGGTGTGATTCGAGAACGTCTAAATGTGACGACCCAAACTGTATACAACAGACAGAAAAAAATGTTTGAAACAAAAGTTTAATGGTGCAATAAACACTGCAAACTTGCGTTAACAAAATTTTGAAAAGAGTTTAAAAAAAAATACCTAAACGAAAAAAACTTTTTTCAAAATTTTGTTGACGCAAGTTTGTAGTGCTCATTGCACCATTAAACTTTTGTTTGAAACATTTTTTTCTGTCTGTTGTACTTTGATAGTTATACGCGAAAAAGTGGAAGTGCCAATTTGACTTTGAGGTTAGTTTTCACCCCCTTAAAGGGCGATAGGGCCCAAATGAAACACACCGTTCTTGTTGTTATGAGTCACTCTAAAAACCCACGAAGTTGCGTTCCAATCGGTGACTCCGGGTTCGCGGTGTTCCCTTGTTAAGGCAGAGTTAAACATGTGCAACAGCGCGCATTGCGCGCCGAACGCTCAAAATTTCCTACGGTACGAGGTTCTACGTTGCGCGCCGAACCATAAAAATCGATCCTTGTAATGGTGTTCTGTAGCGCGCATTGCACGTGTTTAACCGTGTCTTTAGCTTCATTTTCCCGAAAAATTTGGGCCCCTCGGGACGTTTGCCGCCTTGGCCATTTTTCCTTAAATCCGCCACTACCCCAGTTCCTCCAAGCTCCTCCCAATTCTTCTCCACTCATTTCCCATTCGATCCCTCGAATCCCTTAAAATGAATGGTCCAGTTTTCAGAGAGCAGGCAGCCATCAGGGGATTAGTTGTCCTCGAGTTAACCGGTAAACAATCGAGTAACTGTTATCATTGTTGGCGGAGGGGTCAATCGCAAGTCGCATCCAAAAATATCATCGCGCAATTGGACTGAGACGAGCACCCATGCACACCCGTCGCGAATCTTCTGCGTTTCGCGCACGAGGCGGCTCGGTTACATAACGCCGCGCTTCAAGGTCGATCCCGAGCTGCGATGTTACGCTCCGCGTCGGCGCTCATTAGCGGGCGTAGAACAAAGGCGGGACAGCGAAGTTCAGACGGCCGTTTCCGGTCTGTCCCGCGGTTTAATGCCAGGCCTTTTGTCCGTTTCGCGCGGGACGCGTAATTTATTAGCGATTCGCGCGGCATTGTTCGCCGCGTTTAAGCGATCGAATGAACGAGCGAGACGTTCCGCATTGTGATGCTCAACGGGCTTGTAAAGGAGGGTGGGGGGATTTCACGCTCGTCGCCTGCTGCTCGCTTATCCCTTTTTAAAGCTTCCCGTTGTTGGTTTTCACGCGTGGGATGGATTACTGTTGGTAAATTGCTAATGCCTTGTGGCGGAGCAAGAACGGAGGCTGTAACGAATCGAGTTGCGAAAGGAAGTGGGAAAGAGAATCGTTTTGGTTCCACTTGGAACAAAAAATGCTAGCTGCTGCGGATAATTGAAAACTTAAAAGCTTCTCTTCTCCTATAAATATTAACACGAAATACGGGAATTCTAAATTGGAGTTTCGCCAATCACCTGTGCCCATATTTGTCCCTTGCTGGCCACCTCTCCCCGCGCAATAGAGTTACACGAATCAGGGATGTAGGTATGTTTTCGTCCCGCTCGGCGTCTCCCTCGGAGGAATCACTGCCTCGGGCGGTATTGCATGCAGCGAGAGGATCCAGATCGGTGCAGCGCGTGCTGCCAGTACCCTCCGGTGATTCCATTAATCCATTTGATTCGCTTGCAATCGAGTTAACACCAGCTCGCGGCAGCTGCACCCTTTGTTCTTCGGCGCATTCCAGCGGCGGGTCTGCACGTGCGAGTGGCTCTTTGCACCGCGACAGAAGTGTCCCAGGAATGGGGTCAGAAACGAGAAGAATCGCCTCTTTTATGTACCGACAGGCTTCCAGCGGCCAAGAAATCTCGTCACGTCCTCGTGCCTCTGTCAATCAGCCACGCTTCAGACAATTACTTATTGTATCTCTGCTCGCGGCCGAGAGTGCACCCACTCCGAGTTACCTCCTCGTCGCAGCCATCGAAACTCCGCCAGGGGACACGAATTACAGCTTCGGGCCGGATCGAAACCTTTTAAGCGACTCGATCGCGAAAGGCGATTAATTATCGTGTCCTGTTTAGCACTTAGGGATACACGTATTCTAAACCTCTTCCAGTGACGGTGCCTCGTTAGAGCCTCTAACGTTAGCTATAGATCAGTGTTTTAGACTGGCACGAATCCTGTCACACCTCGCCCCGTGAAACGATACGAGATGCTGGGTGGCAGATGGACGAAATGTGACTGCTCGCTGGCAGACATGCCGCGAGTGGAGTGACAATCGCTTAATAACTATAAAATTATGTATTTATTGCGCAAGCGGGAGAGCCCCGATACGACGTGGCTTCAAAGACCTTTAACTGACTAAATGGCACCTCGTATTAGCCCACTTTGCGCCACCTTTAAACGTCGTAAACGTCCATTAGATATTACGCACGTAATACGGTATCCGAGGACGTGGGCTGAGAATGCGCGACGTGCCTTCTTCTGCATTGTCTGCGAGGCGATGCCAGGCACCGTTTTCGCTGGGCGATCGTGCAAAAATCGGGGGTTTATGGTCACCCAAAGATCTCGATGATCGAACAGGATCGGGGAGCTTCGTCCGCAGGTGCTAATAGCATCGCGATGGATTTCTTATTGTGCGGAATGCAATTAACAGGTGAGATCTTCTTTTAGGTGGAGAAGCCAGGCTAATGTCAAGGGCGAGGAAGATCGAGGAACAATTAAAGAGATTCCAATCGATGTCCCTCAGGTTCGAGATTGCAAATAGGAGAATACGATGCGGAGCATCAAAGTCTATAAGATTGATGCAGTTTTTGTTCACTTGATGACCATGTTGTTTATAGGGTTATTATGCAAAGCAGAGATGAACGTGTCGAGAGAAAAATGCCACTGGGAGCAAACAAAGATCATTCCTCCACGGTAGCGCGCAATTACAGCGATAATTATCGTCGATAATCGCGAAGGGGAAAATATCGAAATCTTCTGTGGTGCACCTGATGTTGTGCTTCGATGTTACGCGATATTTTGCGTGCCTGTTCAAGCACGACGATTTCTGCTCGACCACCAAACTTCTCCAATGATGAATTAACGCTGAAATAAGCAGCGGAGTTGCGAAAATGTGTTTTTTTTTTCTTCTTCTTCAAGGCACAGGGCCAGCGAGGAGGAGCTTTTAATTTCGTGCAATTAATTGCACTGTAACTCCATCGTCGTTTAATGCGTAATTCGCGTGTTAAATTTAATTGCGAACCGTCTGGTGGCCACGTCCTCGGTGTCGTGTTACGCAATTTGCCGGCGGGAGGAGGAAAGAGGCCGAAATAATCGCGGGCGTGTTTCAGGGCAATCGCGACGAGTGTCCATCTTCATCGCGGCGAATTAACATTTCTTTCCAGCGGCCCGTGTGATCTGCGCCAGAGCCAGGCCTTTGAGCAATTTTCCAGGCCCCGAATTGAAAATTTTTGTCGCGTATGCGCTCGCGTAATTGATCCCTCGATTCCTCGCGGTCTGCTTTCGTGTCCTCGATACGGTGCTGCTCTGGTCGAGTTGTTAACTTCGACCTGAACGAAACGACGCGCTAGTACCCATCCTTTGCACTGAACTCTCGACGTGGAATAATTTCGAAAGAAAAATTCAGACTATCAACGCATTTTAGGAAGGGAAGAAGCAGAAGGAACTTGAATTCCATATCAACCTACATTCCTATATCTTCCACTAGCTTAAAGTACCCGACGTTGCCCGGGTAAAAGTTTGATTATCACGGAGTGTCAAGAGGGTGAAATAAGGGAGGAAGGGGTGTGTTGTCCAGATTTCATGGTAGCCTATATTTTCCGCGGGGTTCTAGGGAGTAATTATGGAAAATTTGGTCCAGATCGGTTAACAAAATCGCGATAAAAAGTATCCTATATGTTATTCCTGGTCCTAGACTACGTATATAAAAAATTTCAGAAAGATCCGTTGGGTACCCTAGTAGTATTTTTGGTTGGCCAACGGTAGCCAACAGTTGGGAATTAGTTGGGATATAGTTAGCGTTTTGCCTACAAATTCCCAACATAGGGCCTATGGTAAAAAACTTACGACAGTTTGCCAACGAATATTCAATGTTGGGCCTACAATTATTATGGTTGGTTATATAACAAAAAATTACGACAGTTTGGCAACGAATATTCAATGTTGGGCCTACAATTATTATGGTTGGTTAATTAACAAAAAGTTACGACAGTTTGCCTACGAATATTCAATGTTGGGCCTACAATTATTATGGTTGGTTATATAACAAAAAATTACGACAGTTTGCCAACGAATATTCAATGTTGGGCCTACAATTACTATGGTTGGTTAATTAACAAAAAATTTACAACGATGATTAAATGTCGTCTTACAAACGTCAGAAAATTTACTACATCCAAAAACCTGTTATTATATTCCAAGTTGTGATTTTTCTTTTCTTATTTATAAATACGTAATGAGGACGTCTGTCTTGAGACGAATGTGAAATTTTAAGGAATGAGTCTAAAGGTCGAATGATGATATTTTGTAGAATATTTCGCTTCATTGCGCAGTTTTTATAAACAATTAATACTAGTTATGTACCTAGAAATTCGAAGCGTTTATAAGGAAATGTGTTGGGTAAGTGCGAACAGCGGTTGCTTCGTAAGCGGAAAGTTTGGGTTCGATTCTCCTCACCGGGAATTTTTTTTTTCCTAAACCAGGCCTGAAAAAGACGTGTTTAAGACGTCTTTTGAAGTTCTTCAAGACGCTTTCTGGACGTCTGTAAGACGTCTTTTGGAAAGAAACTGTTGGGCTTATAGAAAAAAAAACTTCAGTTGGGTCTGCGTTGGTTACAATCGCTGGCCCATTTAAAAATAGCGCGACACTTCAACAGTTGGCTAACGGATAACAACGTCATTGGCCCAACAAACTCCCAGCAAATAAATGCTACTAGGGTAGTTACCTACGACGTGATTGAGTAACAAACATCCAAATATTCAAGCACACTTTGGCATTTATTATATTAGTAGGATTTATCGCTCAATAATTCTATCAATGACACTTCCAACAATACCAAAGGAAAAGGATATGAAAGTACCACCTGCAGACGAGAAACACCAAAGATTCCCTGTTCCTAGCAAAGATATACTGACCAGCAGTCAGCAACAATGCGTGAAAAGTTGCTCATTACGGAGAGAGCGGTTTCTCGAGAGCTGGTGCGACAAATAAACGGGGCCCGTTGATGCAGCACCGTATCGAAGCATGGAATTTACGATTGGATTGGGCAACTGGTAGGTGAACGGTAGTCGCGGCTCGAATTTCACGACTATAAAGAGTCGGGGTAAAAGCGACGTGGCCGTCGCCACGGAACAAATAAACCATTTTCACGATGGTCGGCCTGTCGACGCCACGAGTACGAAATACGCGTTACAGTATTCGTGGTGCGCGCAAAAAGGAAGATGAAAGGTGGCGTGCTCGGGGGACGACATGGGAGCTCGATCGAAAGGGGTTTGAAGTGGGAGGCAGGGGGTAACCACCATGGTCACGTACAAGGCTCCTGCCAGTGACAGTTTTGCACGAAGACCAGAATGCTCTCCGTGCTGGAAAGGTATGCGGTGACGGACGACTTTGCCTCGATTCAGGGGGGAATCTTAACGCGTTGCCAAGAGTGAGTCTGCTGCTTCTCCCCTGTGAGACGCTTCCTTGGAACGGTGCCCTCGACGCTTTTCATATTATCTGAGTGGTGTGAAATTTTGTTTGACGAAGGGGTGGGAATATTGGTGGGTATTGTGGGTGGAATTGGGGTGCGTTGAACTCGGGAGCGTCGGAATTCGGGGGAATTGAAATCGAAGGTGACGGAATTGGGCTGAATTGAACTCGAAGACGGTGGAATTCTGGTGAATTGAAGTCCTGGCCCTTGAAATTCCAGTGAACTCAACTCTGGTGCCTTGGAACTCTAGTGAACTGAACTCGAGTGAACTGAAGTCGAGGTCCTTGGAACTCTAGTCAGCTGAACTCGAGTGCGGCGTAACTCTGGCGAGCCAAACTCGGGAGTCTTGGATCTTTGGTAAACTGAACTCGAGGGTGGTGGAATTGCAGAGATCAGAAGTCGAATGCCCTAGAATTGCAGTGAACTGAAGTGGAAGACCTTGGAAATGCAGTGAACTGAAGTCGAGCGGTTTGGAATGTTGCTGAGATCAACCTCAGACCCTGTGGGGTTACAGCCAACTGAACTTTAGTATTTCTGAACCAGTTGTGAGGAGCAAATGACGCAGGGAAAGTTCCGCACTCATCAAGAAGCACCTGCTACAAGCTACAATATTTAGTCAGCTAGAATTGATATATTAAACAAGCCTTTAACAGCACCGTCTATAAGACATTCAATCCCCCGAAGCAAGGCACCGCGGAGTCTGAATCAAGGAGAAAGATAAGAGGGACGAAGGAGGAGGACACTTGCAGCCTTTCTGACTACGGGGGCCTGCAGGAGGAAGAGACGACAGAGTAACGACAGGACCGCAATTAATAGCTGGAAACGAAGGTGGTGCACGCTTCTCAATTAGACTTGCAAAGCACCAGCATGCTCAGCGACCAGTCGACGATTGCTGGAAGTGGTGCGTGTGCACCGGGCCCGTGTATTAGCAAGTCAGATTTCAGAATCGAGCTGGCATCGCGAAAAATCGTTCGGTTTATTTGCATCGGGCCGCGTTTTAACGATCTCGGTGAAGATACGCGGCTCGAGGCGACACAGCTCCATGGAGCATACAAAAAACGAGCAGTGAACTTTGAAAAATCATTGTCCAGACTATTCCGTAGTCCTCAACCTCGCACCTACTCCAAAAACTCTTAAAATCTTGCACATTATCCTAAATAATTTATTCCACTTCCTAACCCACCGCAATACTAATCCCTAATTCAATTAAATACAAGCTCATTCCACACCAAGCTCTGCCTCCTTGATTTTCCCCGATTACCCTCGATGTTAACTTTTCCAAGATACTCATCCAACGGTAGAACGCTTCGGAAAATAATCAACACCCAAACCTTCAATTCCCGGAATCCGGTCTCTGTTCCGGCGAGCGATAAATAATCGATCTAAATCGCTCAGTACTATTGCTGTCCGACGCCTCGTATATTCTCAGCAAGTAAATGCAGTCTCGAGAGCTGGAGCAAACTCTCAAGGTCCCTCCTCGTGATCGCGCGTTTTCTATCCTGTGTTTTATAGCAATGTAATTTCGGGGTCTATCGGATATTCAAACATTCCCTTTACGACTATAATTCACACGTGCCGCATGGTTTCGTCGTGGACTCGCGATTATCTACATTGTTGCGAACACCTCCGCTTGTAACGTTTTCGAGATCCCGTCTGATAGCACGCGGGGCTAATCCACTGCGGCACCGTTCGTTAGAGCTGATGCCAGGCGTTAACCACTTTGACCCGTGACCCTGGTATTTTTATTTAAAAATAGACAGGCGGCAAGAAATCCTTCACTTCCTTCGAGCATTTCCCTGGAAACATTGGCGCTTAATCGACGAAGAAGAAATACCTATTCGATTATATCCAACTATTTATTATTTATTATTATTTGTTACCTTTTTTACGGGAAGACCCCATTGCTTACAAGAAGAAAAAAATCACAAAACAAATATTACCGCACACGAGAAATCACCCATCATACCCCGAGAACAAAAATTAAAGTACAAACAGAATACCGCACCGAAGCAAAAACTAGGAAATATTATCCCGACTGAGTGAGTAACCCTTTCACGCAATCATCATAACATTCCCATCCAGAGCTCTAAGCAGTACAGACCTAAAGACGTGTACGTTCCGTGCAAAAAAATCTATCTCCTCATTACAATTGCTCGCCAACGTACAAATTCTGCAAATTGGATCCGTATCCCTGAATCGCGATGAGTATAACAGAGGTCCGAAGAGCATAGCTGCTTCGACGGGTCGAGCAGGCGCATTAAAATTGACCAGCGAAATCAAGGAATTATTTGTATGCCCGTGTATCGCCTTGAATAAAAATTATATCATTATACAAAGAATCCTGCAGTCATAATGTATTACTACAGAGCCAGCTTCCTTCGAGAAAATAGTGTGTTAATATCCATCTGAATTGAGTACCGAACAGCTGGGAGTCTCCCCGCGGAGAAATAGAGGAGCTGGCAAAGTATCGAGAAAAGTGGAACCAGTCTCGCTGCTTGTCGCGAGAGCGATTGTTCTCGCAGCCGTAGAAAGTACATATCGAGGTATCGATCGCGAGTGGTTCAGCCTCTTGCGCCGGCAGTTGCGCATTCTTGCACGTGCGAGCGTTAAAATGCCGTCGGCCGGCTTCCGTTTTCTCACGCGGTGACTTTTCGCGCCCCGTTTGCCGATCGGGCCCGATGCGCGTTTCGATCGTTCCCTCGTTCCACGCGGTGTTCGATCCCTCGGACACGATCGCCGAGCCACGGTGGCTGTGAAAAATCGAGCAGCAATTTATAAGTTTGTCGAGAGGCACGCGGCATGACGTTCCGCGATGTTATCTCGGACGGTATTTAATTATACGGTTGTTAGCCGCGTACGGCTAATGAAATTTCAAAGGGACGTCCCTGTTCGGCGCACCGGGCATCGTGGGAATTACCCGCGAATGGACCACTCGTTCTTCAGTCCACCACTTTTACAGACGTAAGGTCGACCGCGGAGAAATCGTTCCCTCAGCTTCCCCAGCGTCCTTCGAAGCCGCGTCGAGTTTGTATTCGCGGATATTCGAGATATCTGGTATTCCATACGGAGCAGGTTCTCCGAGGATGGTGGCGTGGAAGTGGGAAGGTTTTCCGAGGCTGATATTTTTAAAAACTTTTCACTGCAGCTTCGTTTCGTAATTGGGGATCGTTGGAAGTGTTCTGGCACTAGAGATGGCTAGATTGTTTGGCTAGAGGTTGTCGATACGTGGCCTCGATTCCCCTCATCTCCACCACTAAGCCACAGAGGCAGAATGGCGAAACACTTTTGTAACCGCGCCAGAAGCACCGTGCTTCCTTGATTATTTGGACACTGGCAGCGGTTTGAACGGTACTTCCTCTTCGAAACGGTCGATAAACACTCCCGACCGGCTCCGTCGACCGTCGAAAGAACCATAACGGAAGTACAGCCGCTGCGCGCGGAAAACCTCCCGAGGAACAGAGAGCGCGCGCGAGTTCAAAGGGGCCGTCGTTAAGATAAAATCGTACGCGAAACGTACCCTTTCCACTTTCCTGCGAGATATCGAACCCTCGAATTACTAGAATTAGCTGTGGGATGGAGATAAAGCAGACGGGGAGGCTGCTTCGCGGATTCTAGGGAACTTGGAGGGGTTTTGAAGAGACCTCTTAGGCCAACTGCAACTCCTTCCTAATCCCAAAGACTCGAAGATACAATGTTGAGACGAACGGTAGGGTAAACGTTACAGAAAATTGATTTAGATCTTTGGAGGCACGGGGCAATGTGCCCTGCTTTTAGGGTAGACCAGGGCGAATCGGATCACAGGGCGAATCGGATCAAAATAAGAATTTAGTCGATATTTCTTCTATCGCGATAGAAATGAGCATTCCGATCGTTCGTAGTAAATCGGCCCTCTCCCCCGCACCTACCGCAATAGTCCGTCAATTATTTTAAGTCATTGTTTAGAGCTGGCATACGGTTTCTGTCAGATGGGCGCGCGCGATTGTTACAATTTTGGTCCGAATCTAACCTACGTAATCTGCGATTTCGTATTTAAAATAAAATGTAAGCTTGAAAATTCAAATGTGTTTATTGTTATTAGTTTGCACGGTGCCCGAGTTTAGTATTTGATGTATTTTAGACTATTATATCATAATAGATTTATGTAATCTACAACCTTTGAAATACTTATATATAGGGCTAATCGGATCACATCATTGGGGGCGAATCGGATCACTCTTTTTTTACATTTGAGTATTTTTATGATTATAAATATGATAATTGTTTATATACAGATGGTTCGTACGTACATAAAAATGAGCAATCAGGGATTATGGTGTCCCCCCCAAAAATAGAGGAAGCTGTGATAAAAATTAAATCTAAAGAAATGACGGAAAAAATAAATAAATTAATGGTCTTAAGAAGATGGCATTGTATTTACTGTGGTGAAAAATTAATTCGTCCACTTTCAGAAGATTGTCTGAGAAGAGTGGTGCCACGAGAATGGTGCTGATAGAGGCGGCAAAAAACGGCAACATCCTTCCGATCTATGTGCTAAGTAGTGTCACTTGACTTCACTGTCATTAAATTCGATTTTTTTAAGTTGATTCTAAAGATTTTGTTATAAAAATTTCATTATTTTCAGAAATTTCTGGGTTATCCGATTTGCCCCGAGTTTCGGGGCGAATCGGATATTTCTCACTTTTTCGTTTTTTGTTTATAAATGAAAGATTTTGATGTTTAATTTCAATTTTTATATATCGATGTTCAAGCCAAAGGTCTACTGGTCACGAACGTATAATAAAAAATTCGTTTTTTAATGTTTAACTATTATTTTTTTACCATCAAACACAAAGTGATCCGATTCGCCCTGGTTGACCCTATACGGTTTCGGGAATGCACCTCCGATGACTTCTGACTTTTCATTGGTCCGGAGGTCGGTACAATAATTCGGAGATTAAAGGCGTTTGACGAAAGAAATGAAGAGAAAAGAAAAAAGCAAAAGAAGAAAAAGAAAGAGGCAAGGAGATACAAGGAGAAGAAGAAGAAAAGCAAGAGCAGATGAGAGAGAGATCTAAGCCAGAAAAAAACGAATGAGAAGCCAATGAGACCACGTCGAAGTGTACGGCATACGTCGCGTGTTGTAAAGGGTGCAAATGAAACTCACCCTGCCCCAAGACAATATGTCTTTGATTTTAATATGTTGACAGATGGTTTTAATAAAAGTGATTTTAAAGTAAAGAATATGCCATTTTCTTTTATATTCAGCAAGTGGTCAACAACGGTACCTGGACCGGTCAACAATTATGCCACGACCGGTCAATAACTACAATTTTGAGTTATGCTTCTTTACAATAGCATCGAAACTACTGATTTCTCAAAGATTTTTTAATAATCATCTTCGATACTTCTCTTTCCGCCTGGTATAACAAAACTTCATTTATAAAATTCAAGTTACTTATTCCATAGCGTTTACCTAAACTGAAGCTCTTAAGTGGTCAGCTACTGTATCGTTTACCCTACATATTACTCACTAAACAAGGGTAAATACTTATTGAAACCTAAATCGAAAACCCCACTCCCTGCCTCCCTCCCTTTCAACATCTTCAATGGAAATAAACGTGTCCAAAATTTGCCCACTTATTTTTAAAATAATCCACGCGAACCAGTGCTTTACTACTCGATATTGTGCGACTACCCCATCGATTCCCCTGCAGTCGACACCCGAGCCGGAAGTTCCGCAGCGCAGCCCACGTTTTGAAAAGTTCCCGCCTGGTGTTGCAATGCCGAGCCTCGTGACAGGCTGGTCTCTAAGCCGCCCTTTAAATAGACGGGGCCGCCTTTTCTCGTCGTGGGACGTCGTCTATTTCAGGACTACTTCCAGTCTCGAAATAAAATCCGTGAATCATGCCCCTTTGTTTGGTGTGGGTGGACCGTGTAACAAACACGATCACCCATCTGTCGCGGCCGTGGTTACGTGTCTCCTGACGACTTGCAACGAGCGTCAAGCGAGGAGGATCCGCCAAGGGGATCGCCGCGAAGGGAAGAAGCCGCGTCTGATCAGGGACGTCGCTCGGGACCAATTCCACTGCGAAATGGAACGAGTCGAGTGGCCACAGGCGAAAACGCGGTGGGTACATATGTACAGTAAATCCCCGTTATGAGCCCGTTTTTACCTCCCGTTGACAGCCCGGCGACTATCCCCACCATTGCTTGGAAGCCTGCGGACGAGAGTGAGAGAACCGAACAACGAGCGAGAGGAAGCGAAAGAGTCAGACACGAAGTTGCCGTCGGGTACGAAAGAGAGAATCATATCGGCAACCCACTATGAGCCCGCCGTCAGCCCCGTTCGTCGGGCTCATAACGGGGACTTACTGTAATTGGATTCTCGTGTAGATTTCGTGGAATTTTTGGAATATCAATAGAATATATTTGCGTCGCGACTCTGATCCCTATGTTTTGTTTTGTTTTTTTTGCCATGGAATGCACTGTGTTTGGAGGTTTGGGTAATCTTTTCATTGCAAGTACACACTCAGTTGGTGAAACAGTGTTGGTTAAGGGAAGAATGAGGATTATACTACGTGGCTTAGAACCACGTGGTTCGTGCTTTCTTAGCTAGATTGTGCAATCGATTGAGCTATGGAGTTTTAATGACCCCACGAATAAATCCTCGATGTAGACGCCCACGCCACGCGGCGGATCAGTTGATAACAATTATTCAAATTGGCCCTATGTCCAGTTCACAGGTGTCCGGTATACATGGTATGCGTGACAACGTACCGCTTCATCGACTTTGCTCCGTGTACTTACTTGCCCCATCCCCCGCGGCTCAATAAACTCGATCGCGATCGGGTTTCAGAGGAAGTGCTCCTCCCCCGTCTTCCTCCTCTTCGGCTATCTTCTTTTCCCCAGCTCACCAGGGATCTGGTGTTAATTAGCGCGGCCCGCGATCGAAACATGAACGAGTTACATCGTCAGCTTCCTCCGGCGAGCCTATCTCTCATCGACGGATGAAACCCTGCCCTCGGAAGCCCCGTTTCTGTGTCCTATAACGCGTTCGACGACGCACACGAGAGTCGAGATTGCTGCGAGGGATGTCGAATAGAAGAGTGCAACGGTTTAACACGCTTCGAGCTGAGCATGAATGAAAACTGTGCGCGATTCTATGTTAAAAAATACGGGGACGTTCTTTGAACCCTCTCCTACGAGGTGTGAATTTTAAAACGATTAGTTAACTTCGGAAATAGGTATTACAAAATTTCCCCAATTGCACTTTAATCGCTACAAAGATTCAGTGCTCGAATACGATGTTTTTCTTAAACGTTGCCAGCATCACGGTGCTTTCACAGTATCACAGAAACACCAGACACGTAGAAGGTGAGTTATTGCCCCGTAATCGGTTTCTCGAGCACGCTCGATTGGACTAAGCCCGATATTTCCATGCGCGTCCAGGGCGCAGCGGCCCTCCGCAATGGGAGAAGGAAAACTCAGCGGAACCGGTTAGAATGCTCGAAAAATGATAGACGAACGACACGGCTGGCATTTAATTACAATGCAGATTGTATCGGTACACGGGATCGGTCTCGCCCCTAATCTGCATTTATACGTAGCCGCAGAATGCCGGCCTACTTTCTGAAACGATCGCCTACCTGCACCCTGCGTTTCACATTTTCATAGAAAGAACAATAATCGTAACTTATGCGTCCACTGGGGCCAGAAGGTTTCTCTCTAACGAAGAGTGATAGCGACCATTGGACACTCGAGCACAAACATCCGAGACACAACGAATCGTTTCGACAAATTCAGTGGCGCGAGGTTTTGAAGAATTCTGAACAATCGCTCCTGCGGAGAAAACATTATACGAAGCGAGTGTTTTGTTTTCAAAGAACACATTCGGGGAATTTTCTCAATGCTTTCCAAAAGATATCCGCGTGAAAGCAGACCGAGAGTTAAAGTGCTAATGAACGTCTGCTGGCGTGAGAATTAATCAGCCATCGTTCCAAGAGCTCTTAACGACCCGCGATTTTTCAGAGCTGGCCATAAAGCGCGTGTGAACGATGCTTTTATACGGGGGAGAAGTTTTCTGGGAGTCGATGGCGACAGGTTCCGAGGGCAACCGAAGAGAAAGGCGGACCGGTATTGCCGAAGGTTCGCGGCGTAGCTGATCGTTGAATGAAATTTAAGTGGGTCGCGTATGAATGAAATCGTGCGACGCTCTCTCTCTCTCTCTCTCTCTCTCTCTCTCGATCACTCTCTGCGGCGAGTGCAATCGCTTTGCTCGCACTTACCTCGCCAGCGAGTCGCGTGGGCGACCGGACGCGATCTAAACGATCGCGCAAGTCTCTGCTCGCGATCTCGCGGATTCCCCGTCCTGGCGAGATGACTCTTCTTTTTCGACTTCCTCTGCGGCGCGGTGGCGTGGCTAAAGGCAACGAGAAGTCATGCACTTTGAAGATCGAGAAGTACTCTTTGGTATAATTTGACCAGGTTGAGTAGCGAAGTGTGGCTTAGAAAGAAGAATCAGCATTTGCTTCTACGCGTTAATTTCCAAGTAAATCGCAAAGTCTTCCTTGCCCACCTGACAACTTCCCAAACTTTTTCTCCAAGTTTTAGTATGACGATCTTCCATGCAGAAGGGTTCTTATACTACCTAGGAATATTTCTCGAATCTTTGATCTTTATTTCATAGATTCAGGCTGGAGATTCCGAGTCCCTCGGCTATAAATCGCTAATACGAGTCGATTCCTCGGACCGGCTCGACTCTCGCGACGAGATAAGCCTGCAGAAATGGCTTAGGTACTATCGCGGTAAGCGCGCCGCGTACTGTTACCAAACAACCGGTTGCTGATAGTGCAACAATATTCTAGAACGCGCAGCAGATAGCCGGGGTGTTGTTTATCGGTGTGGAGGCAACACGGTCGACAAATTGCTCCTCGACTCTCCAGTAACACGCGACTCGAACGTTCTTCGAGAGGAGCGCGAAAAATGAGGACCAAGTTGCCGCGTTTATTCGAAGCTGAAGAACAAGTTTGATGGTGGGACCAGATGCGATTTGCAGAACAGATTGCTGCAGCACTGCTTGCATTTTTCTTGACGGGAAAGACATTAAGATTAGAACCTGCATGAAGATTGCAAAGTGAACCGTCAATCACGCGGAGTTGAATCTTATAATTGTAAGCAATTCAGGGAAATATAAATAATAATAATAATAAATCCGCTGTATATCTTCAAAGCACCGAGCTCAGCTCGTGAAATACTAAAATAATAATAGTAATAATAACAATATCTTTGCAAATATTGGAGTTCTTTTCAAGCGTCCTCTCCCTTAATTTCCCCCACGAATTCTTCGACTCTACGCCACCCTACACCTAAGGAGCTAAGGAAACAGATGAAAGAAGAGACGGAGCGACACGTTCGTCGAGCACGAAGCTGCGGGTTCTACGCCACTGAGCCCGACACGATACGATCGAACCGTGGAATGCCAGGTATTTCCTGATTGTGAAACCGACCAGTGGAAGATCCGCGAACGCGTTCCCCCCGTGGTTCGTTGAAAGAGGAGAGTTATTTAGCCGGCGATAAATCAGGCCGCATCGACAGCTCGAGTAGATTACGATGATGTAACGAGTAGCTTCTTCATGACGCGAGATCGGTAGCCGGTGTTACGCGTCCTCTCGCCATGAAAGCCTAGAAATAAAGTCGTAACACAGTCGTAACAGAGAAGTACACCGCGGAAGGCGTGTTTTTCCTTCGATCGCGATTACGACACAGCCGCGCGGAATCGCAGAGATCGTAGGAAATATTTCCCAACCGCAGCCTGATCTTTATTTCGAAAATCCTTTTGCGTCAGCGTTCGCGATTTTCCTGCTAAATGAGGGCTAATTAAAATCGACGATGATACACCTGAACCGTGCCTTGATGAGATCCCCGATTTTTGTGAAACGTTCGCGTTCCTACGAGCTGCTAGGTTCGCTACGCTTGCCACGTTTTCGAAGAAAGATTTCGAACGGGCACTAACAATAAGTGAAGATTTCGTAAAGCAGATTCCAATTAGAGTGACTCACGGCACTGTTATTCGATAAATGAAAAGTGATGGTGGCGTGTGTAAAGCGTTCTTTAACAAAAATCTGCAGAGGAGATAGGCCTCGCTTTCGCAATAGGCTCGACTTTATCATCCTCTATTCCATAGACATTTATTAAACCACTCGCATTATCGCTACGAACAGACGTCCAATTTCTCACCAATTAATTTCTCAGACGCGCGTCTCGCGATTTGCATTGCTAATGCGTCTGATGGCTCTCTGGATGGAACCATCGATGGAAAAAACTCATTGTTGCGACACGGAGTTTCGAATGAAATCGATGCACCGGGGGAGCTCGCGTGCACGCGAGCTAAAGGTTAGAAAGAACGCTATCTACCGGCTGTTAATCAGCTCCGATCATCAAAGTCTCATTACCGCGGGGAAAATAGAAATCAACTGATCATTGTCTACCGTCTGTGCGGGAATCGATTCCGCGCATTCGATAGGCAATCACCCCCTCGATTACCGCGGAGAGACGTTCGTATCGCGGGAAAATTTTGAAAGGAATTGTCAAAGATAAGAGTACCCAGGATGCTTTAGGAGTAGCTTCGGATCTCAGAATTTATGGAACGATCCTTTTCGTTCTGCCACGAAAGGAAAGAGGGAAAATAAGAGGCGCTAAAGGTCGATTCAAGCGTGTTGTAATTACTGTTGGCCATTAACATCGCGCCTCTCCGATTTCGAGGCAATTTGCACCGTTAATCGTACGGTGAACGACCCACGCCCACGTCGATCGTTTAACGATTCGTCGATTTCTCTTGGCGTTCTACCGAGAACAGGGTCGCTAGAGTTATTAAACTTTCTATAATACATCCAGAAAGAGTCTAGCAAGGTAAGCATGAGCAAACGGCCTCCGTAACAAATTTTGTGGTTATTGTTTGCTAAACACTGCTTCTCACCTGAACCACCATTCTGTAAAGCTTCAGATGGTGCTAAAAGCCCTTAAATTTATCATTTTTTTAATCGGGTACTACTTAAGATAAACGAACGAAACGAAACAGAAAAAATAGCTACATATTAGCTGTACTTCATATATTTTTTCCGAATTGTAAATCAATTATTACTGATAAAAAAAATTATTCTTTGGGGGTGGTTTTTGGAAGTAACCCTTCGAGTGATACCCACCAAAAAAATCATGTGTAATACGAAGTAATTCCACTTTTTACGAGAATCCAGCCGATCATTCACTTCTCGAGACATGTATTTCCATCTTTCTACGACTAATTGGCAAGAATTTCTTTCTATAATCAGGCCAAAGACACTTGCAGGCTGCCATACTCGCGCGTTGATCCATTTCAAGCGGTCGCAAGCTTCTCCCACACCTAAACCGTCCGCCGTGTTATCAGCTTGTCGCATGACTCGACCAAAGAGACACGCTCCGAGCAGAGACAGATAATTTCTACGTAAGCCGAGCAATTAGAGCGGGGAGCGAACGGTTGACGCAGACGAGAGGTCACCGATAAAGCTTTCGTAGGTCCGTTTACGATGCCCCATGTTGCGCCTTATCAAAACGATAGATGCTATCGCGGCGGCTCGCCTTTGATGAGCTTCTTCCCGCTTGCTGGACGATGGAGCGGCTCGTTGCACAATATCGTGCAGAGAAACTTATTATACTCTCCCTCATTCCTCGTTTCTCCCAGATCCAGTGAAATCTCATTGCTAATTAAAGTATGTCGCTGATTCGTAACCGTGGCCCATCGACAATCATTTCTCTAACTTGATGCACCAGGGTACCAAAGCTCACCCTTATATCTAATTACAATACTATTGACCCTCTAACGTGTTGCGCATAGTTATTAATCTCGATATATGTACAGTGGCGGACGAAAGAAAGTTTACAACTTTTAAAATCGCATAACTTTTTTAGAATTGGTCCAAATGACATGAGTTTTTTTTTTTGAGAAGCTAGAAGGATTATAGTTTGCTATGTGACGTGTTTCGTCGTTTTGAAAAAAAAATGTAATTGGTCGGAATAGCAAAAAAATAGTAACGGTTGTTTTTTTAACTTTTTTTTGAGCCTGTAATGAAAATTCAAAAAACCCGTTTGTAGATTGAAGTAAGTTGTATACATGCCTAAAATTTCATTAAAATCGGTTAACGTTGCTCTGAGCTATAATCGCTTAAAGATCGCAGAATAAGGTCGAAAATCGCTGATTTCGGGAATTTCCGCGATTCTCGACCTTATTCGGCGATCTTTAAAGGTTTGTAGCTCAGAGCAACGTTAACCGATTTTTATGAAATTTTAGGCATATATACAACTTACTTCAATCTACAAACGGGTTTTTTGAATTTTCATTACAGGCTCAAAGAAAAAGTTTAAAAAACAACCTTTACTATTTTTTTTTGCTATTCCGACCAAGTACATTTTTTTTTTTCAAAACGACGAAACACGTTACATAGCAAACTAATCCTTCTAGCTTCTCAAAAAAAAACTCATGTTATTTGGACCAATTCTAAAAAAGTTATGCGATTTTAAAAGTTGTAAACTTTCTTTCATCCGCCATTGTATTTGAAAAATATCTAGCAGCAAACGAAACACCTGTGTAGTGAAGTGAACTTGATATCGATGAAGATATATCAAGCTAGGAATGATAGCGATTGTTTTCAAGTTTCACGAGAGGCTCAGGCTTTGCAGCACGGAATTCATAAGGTGTATCTGTGAGAGAGAGAGAGAGGTGTATTCATCCTTCCAAAGTGTACCTATGTAGTTTCAAGAGACGAGGGCCAGCGTTGGCAAGGTGTCAATGTTCATCTCCACTGATTTATCGTGGCACGGGCGATTGATCGATCGCAGTGGCCAGCCTCTAATCCTCCGTCGCGTTTCAGTCGCCGGATAACAAGGTTACGATCTCCGATTTACCATTGCGCGCCTAGATCGCGCGTAATCCACGAGGGGACGGGTCGTAGGTTGCGCGCAATCGGTAATCGGCTTTCTTTCGATCGGCCACGGCCATCAATGAAACGCCTAAGCCGCTTTACCGTTAATACCGCCTCCGATACTCGTTCGCAATAAATCTCGATACGATCGGTACAAAGTGCGGCCGTCGACTGGCGGGCTGTTCATTCCGCGCAATGATACGCGCGCATTCGTCACCGGGCAATGGCGGAATCCCGCGGCCCTCGACTCGTAGCGTGCACAATACGTTCATCTAGCAGAGATAGTCGAAGGGAAAGCTGCACTTGAGTTGCGGCGAAAAGGAAGATGTAAATTCTTATCCATCCAAATTGATAGGCTTCGTGGACTGTATATTCTATAGTGTATATTGCGTCTTATTAGGATTTAGTCTCCGCAGATGACACCTAGTTATTACTGATACTACTGGGAATGGCCTGAAGTAGCCTGGCCTCGCACAGCACGGGTTGCTACTACTGAACGCTGAGCGAAGATGCGATTTAGGGGAGGGTTGCCTATATCGTACCACTTAAGACATTTTACGTTATATTTCATATTTGGTACTAATTTCAACGCAAATGACTATTGGATATTGTAGCTTGATCTTTTAGGCACCTACTATTATATGCTTAACCTTTTGTTCGGAACAAATTAATTTGTTATTAATCTTTTCGTCACATACTGTAAAAGGTACGATTTAGGCAACCGGTCTTTTAAATCGTACCCCTCGGTTTCCAAAATCGTACCTCCACTAAAAATAGTATCAATAACAAATACAGAAGAAAATATTCAACATAAAGTAATGATTATTATGTAGTTATATGTACATATGTATATGGATTACACACAGGCCGCAATAATCGATGTATATGATATATGTACATAACCTATATAACATACGAGTTGTCAAATCCTACTGGTACGATTGTAGTGGTACGATTTAGGAAACATGATCAATTTATTTATAAATATCAATTTAAACTTTATAATGAATGTAATATGTACTTAAAATGAATGTAAAATATTCTACATTAAACCCACTTTTAGAAAAATACAAAAATACAGGACAAAATTGCATCGTTTGATTATTATCAGCTAAAATGAACTGGTAAAAAGTTACATCAATCATACCTGATTTTTTAAAATGTTTATAGCACGCACAAAATAGGGTGTAGGCTCAAAAGGTTTTGTTTCTATTTCTTATTTCGCATTTACTTGATATTTGTATTATCAGATGTCGTTTACATTCGTTAATTACTGAGAAATTGATGAGGTACGATTTAGGTGACCAGTACGATATTGGCAACTCTCCCCTACATACAGTGAATCCTCGTTATACAGTAATTCCTCGTAATAACCCCGAGGAACGGGGCTGACGGCGGGCGTACGACGTGATGCGGACAGTATTCGGCCGAGCGAGAGGGAACGAAACAATTGACACGAAGTTGCCGTCGACTCTTTCGTTCTCTCCCTAATAGCATTTTTGGTTGGCCAACGGTAGCCAACAGTTGGGAATTAGTTGGGATATAGTTAGCGTTTTGCCTACAAATTCCCAACATAGGGCCTACGACAAAAAACTTACGACAGTTTGCCAACGAATATTCAGTGTTGGGCCTACAATTATTATGGTTGGTTAATTAACAAAAACTTACGACAGTTTGCCTACGAATATTCAATGTTGGGCCTACAATTATTATGGTTGGTTAATTAACAAAAACTTACGACAGTTTGCCTACGAATATTCAATGTTGGGCCTACAATTATTATGGTTGATTAATTAACAAAAAATTTACAACGATGATTAAATGTCGTCTTACAAACGTCAAAAAATTTGCTACGTCCAAAAACTTGTTATTATATTCCAAGTTGTGATTTTTCTTTTCTTATTTATAAATACGTAATGAGGACGTCTGTCTTGAGACGAATGTGAAATTTTAAGGAATGAGTCTAAAGGTCGAATGATGATATTTTGTAGAATATTTCGCGTCACTGCGCAGGTTTTATAAACAATTAATACTAGGTATGTAACTAGAAATTAGAAGTGTTTACAAGGAAATGTGTTGGGTAAGTGCGAACAGCGGTTGCTGCGTAAGCGGAAAGTTTGGGTTCGAGTCTCTTCACCGCGAATTTTATTTTCCTAAACCAGACCTGAAAAAGACGTGTTTAAGACGTCTTTTGAAGTTCTTCAAGACGCCTTCTGGACGTCTGTAAGACGTCTTTTGGAAAGAAACTGTTGGGCTTATAGAAAAAAAACCTTCAGTTGGGCCTGCGTTGGTTACAATCGCTGGCCCATTTAAAAATAGCGCGACACTTCAACAGTTGGCTAACGGATAACAACGTCATTGGCCCAACAAACTCCCAGCAAATAAATGCTACTAGGGCTCACTCTCGACCGAAGGATTCCAAGAAATGCTGGGGATAGTCACCGGGCGTACTACGTATGGTAAAAACGCGACAATAACGAGGAATTACTGTAGTCCCGTTTTACCATGCGTAGTACGCCCAGTGACTATCCCCACCATTTCTTGGAATCCTTCGGTCGAGAGTGAGAGAACGAAAGAGTCGACGGCAACTTCGTGTCAACTGTTTCGTTCCCTCTCGCTCGCCCGAATAGTGTCCGCATCGCGTTGTACGCCCGCCGCCAGCCCCGTTCGTCGGGTTTATTAGCAGGAATTACTGTACACCAAAGAAGAGCTCCAATTCTCTCCCTATGAATCTTGCAAGTAACCGCGGAACTCTTCCTCCATTGGGCAAGAAATTAAGTATGTACATTTATACCTACACCGCGGTATCCACTTCCGACTCCCGCCTCCCAACGCCGCTACCTACGGCATCACTGAATGCAATACACCGTAGCCTCGGTAACCTCGCGGACCCTCCCTGGCCTTTTCAGCGACGGGATTCCATCGGGCCGAAATCGAGCGTGAATTATTAGCGAAAGATGCTATCTCGGGGTGGATTCCATCGGCGTGAAATCGTCTTGATGGAGACCGATGGAATGTGGGTGCATCGGGGCAATTATGCCGCGCAGGGAGACGGCTGGTAGCGGAGGCACGTGACGGGGGAAATAGGAGACTATTATTAGCGTTTAATGCCGCGGATATTACGCGGTAACCCTGCTAGAGGCGTCCGCCGGTGCCCAGCCTCGTTCCTTATAAATAATTCATCGCCGGTGTCGCGAACGCGACGATCTTTTATAGTTTAAGTTGAAAAAGAAGATGTGGCGTCGTGGAAAATAGAGAAACAAAAGAGAGAGACAGCAGGAAGAAAGAAAAACAGTGCAGGCCGCCGCGCCAGTCGGCCAAGGCTGCCGCTCGTTGCAGCGCGTGGGCGTGCGCGAGTACGGAGGGGAAACAGGATCGTTTTCAACGATACGCGTCCGGTTACGCAGCGATTTTCGAACGTTTCCACTGATACCCGATCGATCGGCGCGGGTGTTAATTCATTCCACTTGACCCGTCCCCGTGCGCGCACACGCGCGTGCCGCACTTTGATTTAACGCGCATCAGCGTCGCGACTGTAACAGAAGACTGGTATACACAGCAAGATGCAGCGTGGAAAATAGTGGCGCCACGTTCCAATCAGCGGGATGATCGTAATTAATGGACGCTACTTTCGTGCAAGAATTGTCTGCTCGACAGCCTGTTGTTTTCCCATTTCGAATGTAGCGATCGTGAGACTCGTGGCAGCTTTTGTTTCGCGATAGAAAGACGGATCGACTGATCAAGTCGTGGAAAAGAAGTTATAGGGACAGCTTCTTTGTTTAGATGTAGAGACCGAGAGTGATTTCGATGCTGGTAGGTCAGGGCTAGGTTTCTCGGATGTGGGCGAGCTGCATATCGGCGGGAAACGCGCCAACTCGATCGTTTTAATGGCACACAGCCGTCGGCTGATTTGATTTGCATAATATCGACGATTCAGAGTCCGACGGTGTCTCGTCGGGGCGTAATTACAACGAGATATACGCATCCTCTGTACGCTGCTGCCCGCCGTTTCGTCTGATTATAGCCGCGCAGTCTCCACTTACCGCGCTCTTGATGTCCTTGCGCACGGAGGACCGTTTGCATATTGGATATTTATCTTCTTCTTGCGGTGGTTTGGACTTGTTTTCGAGGGTTTAGTAAACGACTGGGGGGAAATGGTTGGCTACGAGATCTCAAGATGAACGACGAGTTGAAGATTATACTCGGAACTGATATATCTGAACGCGACAGATGGGACGCTGGTGACCTTGGCGCGGCCTTGGCTCCCACACTTCGAAACATTAGTCGTCCCTCTTTCATATTCTAATGCAAGCTGAAGTGAAACATTTGAATAAGAAGTTGGAGGAACCCATTGGGTCAAGCACATATCAAACTTACTCAAGTTACATCTCTAAATAAATACCTACTCTATTACTTCACGTAGTACTACTGACTCAAACCCAACCAGGATATCCTTATGTACTAACAATAACACTGTCATTAAAGAAATCAGAGAGACGTGTAAGATTGACTTTGGATTAACAAGTTCCCGCTCGACAACCCAAAGGCACGTAGACCGTAATTACTTTGGCGGGGGTAGAGATATGGTTGAAGGTAAGACGGAAGGAGAGAAAACGAAGGTGCGTTTCGTCCTGGGCCTGTTAGTGGAACTCATCAAGTAAGACTTGCCTAGCAGGCCCTGCCTTCAGGGGACCTTCCGGTCTAAAAGCCGATTTTCTTTTTATTTCATTTTTCGAATGTACAACCTTTTAGGAATACGTGTTTAAAAGGATTTGTTGAAATTCGTAAAATTTCCGAACTTATAGGCATTTGAGTAGCGGCAAATGCATCGGTCACAACCGGCCACTCGGCGCTCACGTAAAACTTTAAACGCGTTTTTCCCGAAACAGTGTTCTCAAAATCGGTGTGACCTGTTTCTCCAAAAGTTCTTATCCGAATCGACTGAAACTTTTTTTATTTTGAAGAATATACTTCTGACTAGGGGGGATACCAGAAAAAATTACAAAAAATTGAAAATTTATCATTTTCAAAGGCGTTGAAAGGATGAAAAATATAGGGAAAAGTGATTTCAAACTTTAAATGTCGTTATTTTCTAACAAAAATGTCATTTTTGTAATTTTTCTAGCCCCCCCCCCTAGCCAAAAGTATATTCTTCAAAATAAAAAAAGTTTCAGTCGAATCGGATAATAACTTTTGGAGATACAGTTCCCTCCGATTTGGATAAATTTTTTTATGCCTTGACTTTAACGACTCCCCAGTGCCGTCTGCAATGATTAATTATAAAACAAAAAATATATTTCTATAATTTAAGACATCCTTAATACAATGCAAAAAGTCCCATTAAATTATATATAGTAGTTTTCCTTTAATTAATTCCTAAAGATCACCTATTTTTTGGGGATCTAGACCGGAAGGTCCCCTGAAGGGGTTATACCTAGTCAGGAAGCCGAAAAGAGGCGAATAATTATGATTTTTTTAAAAAAACGGAAGCATATATTTTTACAGTGCTTTTTGTACTTAAAAGAGCAACATTTAAAGAACACTTGGTAATTTTTTTGTAGAAAAATATTTACGTTTATAGTAAAAATATAACGATATCCAAAAAGCCTTTCTAATAACGGTGAGTAAGATATCTAAAAAATTACTGCACCAATCTTTCTAAAATTTTGTGGGCTTATTGTAGATATAAAAATCTAGTGGTTGATCGAAGGATTTCTTTTTTCAATATAGGTATACTTTCGATTTTATGAACGAAAAACGACCGTTTTTTTTTTTGCAAAAATCGGAACCTTAAATTTAAACAGCCGCCATTTTGCTTTAACTTAATATTTCGGAAATTCCATCGATTAATCAGAGGATAAACTAATATACTAACGAAATCTTTTTGGTTTTTTGATTTTAGATAACCTGATTCCGAATGGCAGTACTCACCGCAAAACTACTTTTCAAAAAGTATTTATCAGACATCGGTTGTAACTTTCCTATAAATAAATACTTTTACACGAAAATATTACTGAATGTTCCTCAAATGTTACTCTTTTAAATGCAAAAAGTTCTGTACCAATATATGCTTATACTTTTTAAAACAAATTCTCAAATATTCGCTTTATCTCGGCCTCTTGACTAGGTATAACCCCTTAAACGCGGGATGTTAGAAGGTAGGACGAAACGGGTATATATAGGAGTGAGTAGATGAGGGAGGACTTGCGAGAGAGAGAGGGATCGGTCGAGAGGCCCTCTTGTGGCGGAGTCAGAGGTATCGCTACATTACCCTTAACATTATTCACAATCTTCCCAATCGTCCTCCATTATACTCAACCATTAAGCACACGATAATCCACCGATCCCACAAAAAGAAGCAAGAATAACCTCGCGTGATGACAAGAGAACAGGAGCGATCCCTCCAACTGCCTAAGATCCAGAGATGGGCATAAAATTATCTAGATAAAAATTTCAAATTCGAATAAAAGAGAAAAATTTTATTCGTTCGTCGTCGAATAAAAAGACAGCCGAAGTATCTTTATTCGAAGCGCCAGTTTCTTCGACGGGAATTCACCCGACGAGGTCAAGGTACTTTTTTTATTCGAAGGTCTTCCACTCTGAGGTTCGAATACCTTTTTCTACTGTACCTGTATCTATATTCGAAGGCTTCGAATAATTTCGGCAGGCGCCTGGGTCGTTCAAGGGCTGAGGCGAGCGAGGCAGCGGTCCCCTGCTACGGTCGCTCCGCCACATGTCACCAATTTTACAGAAATTAAAGTTCTTTAGTTTTCGTCGTATCGGTCTGAAAGTAACATCAATAGATTCCTGGCATTCTCCCGATTAAAAGGACAAAATATCATGCAAATCGGACAATTTTTAACGAAGTCAGCTTGAAATTCTATAAATCGATTTTTCATGGAATTTCCTTCATTATGGTGCGAATTACGTCATTCTTGGTGTTAGTTTCGTTGGCGAAACATAAGCAATCGTTTGGCGTCGTTTTCGCAAAGATCTGATGAGAAATTCGGAAATTCTAGACATTTCTCACTTTTTAATGGTATTCAAACCTCTTCGAGGGTCGAAAGCCATAAAATTTGGTGAGGCACTGGGGAGTGTTGTCCTCGCCACGGGGTATCTGGCGGCACGATTCATTATTGGCACTACTGCTCGGTACTTTACTGTACGACCTCGCAACTGTTCTCTTTACATACTATACATATCATCTGCATATGCGTACTTATTGTCGAATAATAGATATTACTTTTTATATTAAAACAAACAATAACAAGATAATTATTGCCGACTTTGATGCGGTTCGCCACGATTATAGTCCTCGAATAAATATTTGACCCGTATTTTCTTTTATCGGCAATCATCCATATCAGTCGGTGAAAAATACGTTTGCCCCAATATCTCGGAAAGTAGACACCATAGAGAAAAATCCTTTAGGCGAAACTGATGTATTTTTTTACAACAAATTCAGCCAAGCGTAATCAGATTACGAATAATGCGTCAATTTTTTTAAACAATATTTTATAAAGGAGTCATTTTTTACTCGTTTTTCTTACAGATAATAGATCCATTTTGGCAGAAATTTGTCAACGTAAAATACAGACCAAACTGTGAAATACGGATATTTTCTTAGAATTGTTCAATTTCGACTTTTTTAGGAAAAAGTAAATACACTATATTGAACTCACTAGGCGCAAGGAACGGGAACCTCGTGTATACATTATCGTAAAGGATGTAAAATTTTATTACATTTCGAGCCTAATGGAACCAGTTGTTTCCGAAAAACTAGTCAGGTTGTTCGGCCAAAGCGTCTCATCAGAGTCGCGGTTTATGATCGTATTGTCCCGCACTTCGACGGTAGGCAACGGTAGGTACGGGTGCGATGCGAAGTCACCATGTACCCTTTGTATTTTTACGAAAGCGTCATGAATTGACTCCTTGTGTTTTAATGTTTTCTCCATGAAAATGGTACCAAACCTGACATAATTCGGGCTATAATTAACGAAGTTACACGAAAAATTGGTTTGCAGAATTTAAAGCTTACTTCGTTAAAAATTGTCCGATTTGCATGATATTTTGTCCTTTTAATCGGGAGAATGCCAGGAATCTATTGATGTTACTTTCAGATCGATACGACGAAAACCAAAGAGCTTTAATTTCTGTAAAATTGGTGACACGTGGCGGAGCGACCGTAGCAGGGGACCGCTGCCTCGCTCGCCTCAGCCCTTGAACGACCCAGGCGCCTGCCGAAATTATTCGAAGTCTTCGAATATAGATACAGGTACAGTAGAAAAAGGTATTCGAACCTCAGAGTGGAAGACCTTCGAATAAAAAAAGTACCTTGACCTCGTCGGGTGAATTCCCGTCGAATAAACGTTTCATCCGTTGGCGCTTCGAATAAGATACTTTGGGGTCATTCGAACTTCGAATAACGGATAAAGATATAGTATCTTTTATTCGATTTGTGATTTAAATAATTTTATTATCTAGATAATGCCCAACTCTGCTAAGATCGATCCGTGAGGACGGGGATTCGCGACGAAGTTGTCCGCGGTAGGTATTTAACGTTGAAATCGCGAGTCGAAGCGTGAACGTGCAACGCGATACCGTCCACGCTAACTCACGTTATCACCGAGACGATCTCGGTGCATTGTGCCAGCGGATACGCAAACAAATCGGCCAGATTACCGTCTCGAAACGTCCACGGGGACAAAAGCATGGCCGACGCGAGGGATAACGCGACCGATCCGCCGAGCCGATTACGCGCCGCGATCGTTTCGTTAATGGAATCCCGATCTCGATAAAGCGCCGCGACGGCTCTCCGATTACCCGTCTAGAAACTATACGAAAGACACCGCCACGCTCGCGAGCGTTATCCGCGGCCGTAACACGCGAAACGCCCTGATAAGCCGCGACACCCCGAGCAGTTCCTCGTGCAAAAGGTGAAAGGAAACTGGATTTAAGCTTATACGGTGCGCAACCGGTTTCCAAGCGTTTTCAACCACCGATGGAAGCGTTTTCCTGCCGAAGGGAACGCGTGCTGGGCGCTGGACATGGCATCCGCGCGATGCAACGGCTAGGATCGAAACTTCGCGATAACTTAATTACAACGGGGAAAAATCTGTAGCGAGGACTGTTGGAATTTCTAGCCGAATGGAGAAATCGAAGCTCAACAGGGAGATGCTTCTTTCTTACCGCGAATTCCACTTTTACTGTCTCATTTCGGCGAGGTAGATAATTACTACAACATGCTTTTAGTTTCTAATAAGCTAGCAATTATAAATTTGCTAGATCTCTCTCTATATATAGGTACATACATACTACTATATTTGCAGAAAATGTGAGATTTGGTACAATTTTAATACTTTTCGCTGCTTTCAATTTAAAATCACCGAATAAAATTTGCTAGAGTTCTCCGATAAATTTGCAAGATTTTTCAGAATTATTCCATACAAACTAGGTGTCCTAATAAACGACGGTGTACGTTCTATAGACACAATTTGGTTATGTACTCTAAATAGGGATGGGATCAAGTTCAATATGTACTCATGAGTCCGAGTCAATTCCAATACAAAAGTTTCACTTCATGGGATTCGAATACTACTCATAAGAGCTGGCGTTTCATTCTATGTACTTCCAGAGTACTTGGGTTATACAAGCTGTACCTGCAGAAGAGTATCTGCAGGGTTAGAGAATGCACTTGTAAGTACTTTGACGTTTGAAAGAATCGAATCTCGTAAAAGTAGTACTCGAACTTTGAAAGACAAGAGACGAATCACATAATTTCACAGAATAGAAAACTCCTGATTAAAGTACTCATGAAATGTTCGAATCTACTTGGTCAGGGTTCGATTATACTTGAAAGTACCGCTAACGTTTCTCAAAGTACTTATAGAGACATCGAACTTATCTTGTCGAGATTCGAGTCTACTTAAAAGTATTGTCTTTCTTTTTCGAAGTGCTCATGAACTGTTTGAAACTATCCAGTCAGATTCGAAGCTACTTCCAATATACTTCATCCCATCACTAACTCTAAACGATAATCACTGCCATCTATGAAAAAGTGCAAGTAGTTCGCCGCACAAAGGTAGTGTTCAAAAATGGCGCCAAAAATCAGAGCCAAGTGCTTCTCGTCGCTCGTATAACCGAGAATAATATTACACTACACACGCAACTTAAACAGACGCCGTAATTATCTCGCAATTTACGAGACACGGAAAGTGGCTAAATTCTGAATTCAATTGATCCCCCATGATTAACAAAACGGATAAGATCGTTGACATACCAGTCGATTCCTGTAATTCAAGGATGCCTCGTGCCCCACGCCTCGGCGAAGCTGCTTGATGCCCCTGGGTGGCGTGGTCGTCCGCATTTTTCAGTCAACCGCACTTCCTCGCTCTTCCACGCGTCACCAAAACCCGAAAGTTACAACGAACCACGGCACTGCCCGGAAACAAGCACCGGCTCATGTCCCATCTGACAAACGTTCGCACACTGCTAAAAGTACCTTGGGTCTGGCTACTACCATTGATCCAGTTCACAAAACGATCCAACCTCTACCCGACGCGCGATGAAAACTCGTCTCGCCCGAAGTGCACGGGCATGCGCGTTACAGATTACGAGCGATCGAGTCTTTCACCGCTCGCTAGTTACATCACGCTGGAAAGGTCACTGGTCGGCCCGATGCGTTTACCCACGTGCGTTCCCCGTCGCGCTGCGGAATCTTTCCAACCGAATCGCAAACGGGCGAGCGTGCAGTGTCACACGTAAACAACCGTCACCGTGCTCTTTTATCGGAGGTCAGAGGAGGGTCGTTCGATTGTCACTCGCTGCGACATTGTTGCCGACCGGGCAAGCCCTAATTACCGTGACCGCGCTCGTAAACGTGCGACGACAACTGGCAGCGGATGCTCGAGGCACGAGGCGATCGAGGGAAATGGGGGGGGGATCGAACGCCACAGGTTGGCGGCACCGTCCACGCGAGGTCTTCTCGATGCCTCGTCCCACCGACCTCCTCGAATTCACGCGCCCACGTTCTTCTCCACGCCTCCTCGGAACCTCCAGCGAAGGTCCTTGCGATCTCGCGGGAAAAATATCGGGACGAAGACCGTCATGGCGTCCAACGATGCAACGGGAATCCCTTGACCACACCGTTCGCGTAAACAAGGGATTCTCGTTGCCCGGCGCGGAGATATCATGCTTTGGGATAGATCTCAGCGCCGCGGCTTCGATTACACGCGACGAGGACGCGCGACGTCGTGCGATCACCTACACGGTTGTTTCGATCGCGAAAGAAAGAGGGAACGGAATTCGCGTGGAGCGTTCGGCGCGCCTTCGTCGACTACCGTGGCGCCACCTCGCCGCGCCAATTTCAAACTCTGGCGCGAGATTACGAAAGCTAGCGCGCCCTCCTTGCGCGCACTTTTTTCAAAAACACTCGGTAATTCAAATTTACCGCTGCGCTTTCTCGAGTTTATCGTCGGTGGCAGTTGTTAGAGTCGCGGGGACGCGAAAAATAACGTCCAAGTGTCGCTAGTTAACAAGCTATACCGCCTCGTATCTCCTGGTCTTCTGGCGCCTACCAGGGACCGTTATAGCGTCGCGGAAAAACGCGAATAATTCAAGCAGCCGCGGCGTGTAATGGCGAGCCCGCTATTATCGTATTTCTGTCCCGTTGATTCACGTCGAATCACAATTACACGGACGCCCGTGTCGTTAGCAAGGCTTTCCGAGAAACGCGGCATTAAATGCTCGCGGAGGGACGCCGCTAGGTTTTACGATCGTAAGCAGGCACGCGAATGGCTTTATTTTCGTTAGACGCTAGGGTGATCGACGTTGTGTTACGTCGAGCACGCCCACGACAGGGATCACGTAGTTTTAACACGGCCGGAGCGGCGTACGCGTGTTCGCCAACGGGGGACCGTGTATTTGGCCCCCGCGCATTACCATACGCCAAGGAGCGTACAGGAAATGCCGAGGCTTCGTACAGCACTTTTTCTTCTGCAGGGCCTCTGATGGCCACCGTGGTACAGAAATTCAATGCGAACGCGAGCCAGGATCGGAAATGGAAGGCACGGCACCCTGTGGCTCCCTTCGCGCGTTTACAGAGCTACTGTGAGCTGCATGGGGTTCAGAATTTTTTTAATATAACGTCGACGGGGGGAGACATTTATCTGTAATATAATTAAAATCGAGAGTTGATAATTGGAGTTGACGCGAACAAATATACTACATCTCCCCCAGACATACTACTTGCCCCTTTGGGAATGTTCAGCCGCCGCACCCTGTAGAATTTTTACGCGATCCTACAGACTGCTACGTCCCGTTGCTTGCTAATAGGAACTGCCAGTGCTTTGACACGCCAGCAGACGGATAAACATAATTATATTGCTTGCAAAACTTGGATACTCGGCGGGGTGAAATATAAGACGTCTCTTTCGGTTTTTACGGTATTAATTGATCGGACGAGGAAGTTATGCAAACTCTAACTGGCAGGCAAACACAATGTTTTGAAATGTAATGGAGGAGGACTGCAATAACAGATGAATCACGGTCGTAGAAGTATCGCAGACAAGCCCGCGCGATCGCCCGGCGACCATAAATCCGTAATTTAAGGGGAATATTATGCAGATCCCTATGAAATCATTGGGTGCGAACAGACCGGTCTTGTAACTCCACGTTCGACAGGACTTTTACACGGAAACGGTCTAACAATTCCATCACCGTGCGCTTGGCGATATAATGATCCGTCATTTACGCCGGCAAATAACCGTTCGAGTCCCCCGCGGGTGAAATTATTCTCTCATTAGACATCTCCCGCGATGGACGATGCGTGCGGCCCCGTAAACACTGTAATAGCACCAGATTTCCAGCAAACTTGCCCTCGAGGCCCTCCACCTTCCTTAGCGATCCTCCACTTTCATTTTTCCTCCCTACCATGTACCCTGTCCCTTCGCCTTGATTTACTGCAACGTTAACGATCCTCGCTGACCGGACAACAAACAATACGCACGCCCCAGCCGAAGATTGACCGCCTCCGATTCCGAGATCCTCGGTTCCCCCGGCTCCGCTCGATAATAGAGTTCACCCCTCGCAAGAACTCTATTCACCGTGTTCCCGTGACGGCTATCGGCGTGCCCTTATTTCCTAACAAATTAGATCTCTCAGCTTGATTTGTGAAGCCAGTGCCTACAGACCGGTCGACAGTCGGCGATTTATAGCGCGGCCCTCGTTGCCTTGTTACGCGGCTATCTCGTTCCTCTGGCCATACAGCCGCGTAATCGATTCAATCATCCGTCGTGATTTGTTGCGCGTCTTAGATCGAGCGTAATTTTCAATGTCGTTTCCTTCGATTTCTCCCCCCTCCCCGCCTATGCCGAACCGGTTTCGAATTTTCGCGATCGTGTCTCAAGTCAGAATTGCTACTTGCGATCGATGGCCACCGTCGATTCCAGCTTCACCGGCGATCTTCCCCCTCGCGCGTAAAGAAATCTACGAGCTCGCAGTTTTGCCGCAGCTTCGGGTAGGTACAGCGGGGCTTCTAAAAGCGTGGACGGAGGGCTGATCGCGGAGCGAAGGTCCCCCCCGGCTCGTAAACTCCAGGCCAATGGCGAGCCGTGGGCCGTTATCATTACGGGAGGCAGACGTTAAGATCGTCATTGTTACCGAGTCTAGAGTACTCGCATTAAGGAAGTCGTTCGAATTGAAATTCCTTGGGATTGCGCGGTGCGTTTGATGCCAGGCATTCGCCGCGGGATCGACGAGCATTCCGCGGGTACTTGAGCTCGCTTAAAAGAACGGCCCTCTGATACGTTCTATCGAAGCCCGCGAACCTTTTAGCCTGCTGGAAGCGCGTGGATCGCACGGGTTCCCGAGGACTCTGACGATTACATTACCGAGAAACGATTGTCAGCTCCTCTAACGAGCGTGCGCGCGGCATATGCATATCTCTCTGAACGAGCGCCGGGATAAATAAACGATAATCGTATGCGCACTTTCGCCGCGTTGAAGAACAATGTGGCTCGATGAACGCCTTGACCTAAACCGCCCGTTTCGCGCTGATGCTGTCAGCGTGCTGTGAAAATCTCGATCGAACGCCGCATTCCAGGAACCGGTGAATTGTTATCGAGTCAATTCCAGCAAGGGTGTAATAGCGAAAGTGTTCAGAAGAATGCTACTAAATCTGCATCGCTTCGGCGAGGAGTACGAGTCTCTACACTCCGCGCAATTAGCCCCGGTCTCCTTCAACACCCTGTACATCGATGTCCATGATTCCGCGATGATGGGGCATCAAAGGACAGGCCGTAGAAGCAATAAAACAGCACGAACGGCGGTTTAATATAAATGTAAATAGGCATCGTTAGATGTATGCTCGCTCCTAAACGTCCGCGGCATATTTACAGCGATTCCACGTTAATTAGTCATTAGCGTACGTGTACTTCCATTTAACGACTCGAAGCGCGCGTCCACTTCAATATTAATCAATCACCCGGCCAGCGAGAGGGCCGAGAAAAAAGATCCAGCAGGCAATCGTCGGAACACGGAATTCCATTAAACTTATCGAGCAGTTTTCACGAGACACTCGCGTGCGCGAGCAGCTTCCACGGTGCAAGATCGATTGTCTACGACAACGAGGCCCGATCGCTGCTAATTAACATCTCCGGCCGCGGCACATCTCACCGACACTGGATTCGGAGACGTGTAACCCTCGTAAAACATTGTATCGACCAGTCGATCGTGATCGACCAAGTAACACTGCAGCACGTGGCCTCGTTAATCACGATCCCGGGCGTCTGGATCGCGGGCCCGTGATCGCGACAATCTAAGCTACCATGCACCGTAACTCTGTACCCGCGCTGGCATACGTAAGCCACCCAAACTCGCGCTGTAAATCACGCCGCTATCTTGATCGAGATCGCACCGGTGATCGAGCAACGCGCCTCGAAGGGCCCGCCAGCGGTGGCTCGACGTTTCTCTGATCCCTGCATTTGGCTGGACGCGGCCATCGATAACACCGTTGCAAATCATCGTCGAGCGACGTCCACGTGTCCACGTCGATCCTCGCATAGATCGCGGACACGCGGCGGTGGATGCCTCATATTCGAGTGTCACCCGCGAACGCGATAAGCTTTCGTAACAGGCGAGCATTTGCACGAGAGACACATTAGCGGTAGTAATAGTAGGGGAGACCGGGGCAAAGTGAACCTCGGGGTAAAATAAGCTTACTTAATTTATTCTTTAACAATAGAATATATTTACAAATTTTGGTGACGTAAGAAATGTGTGTATTACCACAATGATAATTATGCACATTCAAATATCGAAAAATGGAAATTCATTTAAAAAATTAAAAATAAAGTTTTAGAGACTTCCAATTGGCTTTCTTTTCAATTTAGCTTTTTGGATAAATGAGTCTTAAATTCGTTATTTTAACTCCAAATTTTTTCTACGTGTTTATAACAAGCTTATAAACATACGTGTACACGCGTTTGAGAAAACATTAATCCTAACATTATTAAATAATTAATTTTCCACTGAGTACACATTCGGGGTAAAGTGACCGGGGTAAAGTGAGCTGCAAATGGCTGCTAAGAACCAATGCGCAAGTGATGTCCGCAATATCCTAACCTGTAAGCTAGCTAGAAAACCACGCGGCGCGATGGAACAGAATCTAACCTCAAAGAAATGAAAAATCTGCCACAGTTTTTTACAACCACGGTGCAAAGAAAGTCAGAAGCTGCCGTGTTACACACGTCATTCCAGCGTAAGGAGTTAATATTTACCTATATCCTTACTTAAAGTTCTCATTTTGTTGCAACTCACTTCACCCCGGATAGTAGCTCACTTTACCCCATAACTCGCGTTATCGCGGTTAGGGGAGACCGTGGCAAAGTGAGACAAAAAAAGTTTGAAGTACCGAATAAAATTTTTCCCTTTCAATACAAATGTGTGGAAATAGATTTATAATATAATGTAAACATTACTATTGATAAATGACGAATAGCAATACTTAAAATAAACTTTAAGTATATAAAAATTCAACTTGAAAAGAAAATGCCAAAACTGACCACTTTACCCCATATATGGGGTTTTATTCGACTTCAAACTTTTTTCGCCTCACTTTGCCCCGGTCTCCCCTAACCCCGATAACGCGAGTGACGGGGTTTTGTTGCTCTGCTGTTACATCATAGGCTAGCTGCTATCCGTTTATCGAGTTGTTTGAGGGGAAAATTGTTCATAAACAGCCGAGTCTCTTCATTTACATCGACTTCGATTGGAACTTGTTATGTGAACATGTAAGCGTCGATCGTCCTTCTTCTGCTTCTTTCTTGTCGAGGCTGTTCGGGGAAAGAAGAAAAAGAGGAACGATGGACTGGGATAGTTCCACTTTGGGATTTTGAGCTAGCCAATTTAATTAAATATAATTTAATGAAGCTACTTAAAGTGGAATGACTCCTTAATCCAAGGAGCAAGAATTGCGGAACATAATCCGAGGACACTGTCGCGAGTTTCACGAGGGAGGATATCTCCGAAAATCGAGTGCCAATTACGGTGTAATGAATGTGGTAGGTATGTTATCAGAAGAGCCATTAGCTAGTAACGACATGGTTGATTAATCGAGACGTCGGTTTTGACAACACGTTCGTCAAATCAGCAGCTATGTCTCGCCAGCAATTTTTCTCGAATTCCGCAATATGATAATTGCTCGTTGACACGTGCTTATTGGATATACGTGGATCAGCTTCAAGGTGTCCCACTTACCTCCTCGATTAACCAACTCTAAATTATCGCGGAGTCGTCGACCAATTCGCAGTTGCAATGACCTTTCGGATTTTTCTCCGCGGCAAAATACCCGCGTTCCAAAGACCCATCGCCCCTGGCGGAGCCACTTAATTATCATGATTAACTCGATTAACTTGTCCTTCGCACCTGTCGCCGTTACCACGCTCCTTCTATTTTAAACCGTCCTCTTTCTGGCCTGACGAAAGAAATCCTCGCGATCGATGCATTATCTGTCACGCCGGCAGTGATAAATACAGTTAAAAAGATACACGTTTGTTCCTTGAAACACGAGCGAGTTCCTTCTGCAAGATCGTAATTCCCGTGGCACGCAATAACGCGCTTTGCCTAGGATTCTCGGTGCCAGGCGATCGCGCGAGGACATTAAGCGAGGGAGACGTAAATACCAGGTGTCAGGAGGCGAAGGTGAACGAAATGGATTATCCTTTTTTACGGCGTCGTGAGAAAGCAATCGATGTTACATGATTTTCCCCACCGGACAGCCTGACCTTGCTACGAGTTGCGTCTATCGCGAGCTCGTTAAGGTGTCGCTAACGCGCGGCTCGAGGTGATCGCTTCTTTTTCACGCCCGATGGAGCGCACCGCTCGCGTGGGAGTTTACTGGACTGTCATTGGAAACTCTTATGTCGTAGGAGAGAAAAATTGCGAAGCACAATAGCGATCTATTGGTGCGTTATGATTTAAGACCGCTGAAGGTAGCTACTTGCTGAAGCTACTTCTACTATATCAAGCAATGATCTCAAACTTAAACCCTTCCAACTACTAGTCTCCTCAGACCAGGGCTTGAAACCGTTATTATAAAGATTTCGGTTCTTGAAAGAGTTATGAAGAACCTTTATTCTGAATAACCGAAGTTTAAGTTACGGTTCTTATATAGCTCCATAACTTTTATTTTTTAGATTCTATATAAGTTCCAAAACGGTTATAGAACCGATTTAATAACTTTTATTTTTTAGGTTTTATATAAGTTCCAAAGCGGTTATAGAACCGATTCTTGTAACGATTGTACAGAATTTTTATAGAAAATTAGATTACAACATATTACAACTATAGACTACTGTGTATAACCAAAATTTTTCAATTAGGGGCCACCTCACCATCAGGGCCATGATTCTGACAACATATTAAAATATCATTCAAATCGGAGAGCTAGACCCTCATCGGTATAACAATCAAACATTTATATTAACGAACACTTCATATTACAAGATAATTAAACAATTTGGTTATACATAGTACCCTAGTAGCATTTTTGGTTGGCCAACGGTAGCCAACAGTTGGGAATTAGTTGGGATATAGTTAGCGTTTTGCCTACAAATTCCCAATATAGGGCCTACGGCAAAAAACTTACGACAATTTGCCAACGAATATTCAATGTTGGGCCTACAATTATTTTGGTTGGTTATATAACAAAAAATTACGACAGTTTGCCAACGAATATTCAATGTTGGGCCTACAATTATTATGGTTGGTTATATAACAAAAAATTACGACAGTTTGCCAACGAATATTCAGTGTTGGGCCTACAATTATTATGGTTGGTTAATTAACAAAAACTTACGACAGTTTGCGTACGAATATTCAATGTTGGGCCTACAATTACTATGGTTGGTTAATTAACAAAAAATTTACAACGATGATTAAATGTCGTCTTACAAACGTCAGAAAATTTGCTACATCCAAAAACCTGTTATTATATTCCAAGTTGTGATTTTTCTTTTCTTATTTATAAATACGTCTGTCTTGAGACGAATGTGAAATTTTAAGGAATGAGTCTAAAGGTCGAATGATGATATTTTGTAGAATATTTCGCGTCACTGCGCAGTTTTTATAAACAATTAATACTAGTTATGTACCTAGAAATTCGAAGTGTTTATAAGGAAATGTGTTGGGTAAGTGCGAACAGCGGTTGCTTCGTAAGCGGAAAGTTTGGGTTCGATTCTCCTCACCGGGAAATTTTTTTTCCTAAACCAGGCCTGAAAAAGACGTGTTTAAGACGTCTTTTGAAGTTCTTCAAGACGCCTTCTGGACGTCTGTAAGACGTCTTTTGGAAAGAAACTGTTGGGCTTATAGAAAGAAACCTTCAGTTGGGCCTATGGAAAGAAATCTTCAGTTGGGCCTGCGTTGGTTACAATCGCTGGCCCATTTAAAAATAGCGCGACACTTCAACGGTTGGCCAACGGATAACACGTCATTGGCCCAACAAACTCCCAGCAAATAAATGCTACTAGGGTAGTCTATAGTTTTAATATGTTGTAATTTCATTTTCTATAAAATTCTGTACAATCGTTGCAAGAATCGGTTCTATAACAGCTTTGGAACTTATATAGAACCTAAAAAATAAAAGTTATTAAATCGGTTCTATAACCGTTTTGGAACTTATATAGAACCTAAAAAATAAAAGTTATGGAGCTATATTGGGAAATCAAGCGGAGGCGTGGCTTAGATTTCAGCGCTGTGGCGGTAAGTTGGCAAACTATTGAAAGTAGGCTCGGATCCCACCGAACATCCCGAATAAGTATTTATTAATCGAATAAGTAAAAATTTAGTGTTCAAAAAAATTTAAAAACACTCGTTTTTCACAACATGTCTGTATAAACACTGATAATCGTATATACTTCGACGGATTTCGGCCTACTCTCAGTAGTTCAACTTTCTGTCACTAGTTGGCGTATCGAAATTCTTGATTTACCAATAGGAACCGTAACTTAAACTTATATAGTCTGATATTTAGATTCTTTATAACGGTTATTCAGAATAAAGGTTCTTCATAACTCTTTCACTCAGAGCCTTTATCTAACAGTTTGAAACAGTTATTTTCGGAACCTATTCAAGCCCTGCCTCAGACATATGCGACCGGATGAAAAATTCAAGTGGAAAAGAAACAGCAAAGATTGGAAATTGCAAGAATTGTTCCATGCTGTAACGCGAAGTTGGTTCGCCGACCCGTCGCAGCCGAAGCCAACAAAAGTTGGCCGCGAATGCCAGCCTCTGACAGCAGATAAGGCGCGACACCGTGGTCCGTTACAACTTTCCTGTAACACCTGATACGCCGTAATTACCGGTGTCGTCCCTAATTGGGTTACCCAGCACGTCGCTGCGATCGCTGCCGCCACAGTTTTTCATGCCCGTCGGCCTGTTTCATCTGGTAGGTATCGTGTTACATACTTGGTAACGAACAGGTGAGCGGCTCTAAGTATTGTAATCGACGTAATTTGCAAACTGCACGCGGTTCAGGGATGTTCAATTATTCCGCGGCTGCTCTCACGGCTTCAACATAGTTGGAGGTCGTTTACAAGTGAAAGAATCGTGTAGAAGTTTATTAATAATGAAACGAAGGATGCAATGGCTACTTGGGGAGGTTTCCCTCGTCGAAGATGTGCAAGCTCCGAGATTGCAACTTTTAATTACCTGTTGAATTTCGAGGCAAAGATGCGGGATTAGAAGATCGACAGATCAGGGAATCGTAAAGCAAAGTACTTACAGTGGATGTTTCTTCGCTGTGTAACGAAATTCTGATCCATTACTTCGTGATGTACTATGGAGCTCTCCCTCGATTGGAGGATTAAACGCGGAGTATCGTCCTTACAAGGATCTTAGCCTTATGAACTCGAAATCGCGCCCGATCGTAAAAGCCAAGCAGCCTGATTATTAGGTTTGCTAATACGACCGCTAGTTAGCCGTTAGCGCGCGGAATTCGCGGCTCAATTACTATGGCGGGTCGTTTTCTTTCAAGGAATTGCTCTCCGCGATAGAGACGGGCATTCGAGCTAGTCGCGGGCTCGATTTTTATTTTCATTAAAGATCGCAGAGAGAATGGCACGGCGGTGGCACGACCCTGAGACGAAATTCGAAGTTAATCGTACAAATTAATTACGCACACCATGCTGTAACGCGGGATTGCGCAACGAAGCCAAATACGCGTGTGTCAACTTTAGTTCTGCGCGGAAAGGCGGGGAATTAATATTTCTGTTGAATCGAAAGAAGAGAGCAAGGAGAAAGAGTAGGTGTCTGGGAACTGAGATTTTTACCCTGTTTAGAAGTTTCCTTGACTCTTTTGCCCTCTGCGGTTTTGAGCCTCGATCAAATGAAACGTTTGAAACGCTTACTTTTTCATCGATTCCGGTGTTAATGGAAGGATATCGCGTGGCTGGGATAATGCCAAGGTTCTTTCGTTATTAATGAACGAGCGAAGTGGTGCACGCGTGTAATGAATATTAATTTGGGGAAAGACGGGTTTCACCGATTCCGAGGTCCATCCCGGGCTGTTCGAAGCAATCAGTGTTCGGAAGAAGAACACAGCGTGCATCAGCGTGACAGGTAATATTAAATTAGCGGTTCCGAGTGAAACATGTAATTTCCGACTAATTGCCCGACGCAGGGACCCTCGAAAAAGATTCATCGATGAATTCTCGCACGCAACTCTCGCGGCATCGGTATTGGAATCTGAACGATGTGGATGACCAACGAAGGTAGTAAGAAACCACTGTCCTAATCCACCTTCTATATCTCTAATTTAAATCATTCAAATTTAGTACATTCAACTCCCCACAACATCTCAATCCTTTGGACATCGCCCAAAATTCAAGATAAATAATCAAAATCACAGACTAAAACCATCCCTCTCCGCTGCTTCTAGCACAACGAACAACAAACAACCCCATTTTACTTCAAAATTCTTCGACAACCCTGCCCCGTTCCTCCCCGTACTTACTCCCGCTGGCAACGAGAAATATGAAAGCACCGGTGGCCCAAGCTCGCAGCCAGCGGCACGGCGCGAATGTACTGACCCCATGGGCACAGCGAGTTTAAACACGTTTAATCTTAATTTTTTTCCCCCAGCCGTATGTCAGCCGCAGGATCGGTCTCAGAAAATAACTCGCAGCCGAGTTATTCTCGACTCGAAGGCCGCGTGCCCGTTCCGGCCGGCGCGATTGCACAATCGCGAATCCGTCCGATATCTATCGTCCGAGAGGGCGGGGGGGGGGGGCATCTCTTTCCCTCGTGCCACCCCCTTGCTCGCGCTCCCTTTTCCCATGGATTATTATCCAGCCTTTTTTTCGCAACAACCGCGCAACGTCGTTAGATCTAACGACGCCGATACACGGAGGCTTGTGCAACCGATCGGTAACAGGTTCTGCTGGCAGATTCCTCCGGCTGCTCGGGGCTTTATTAAAAATGAGAAAAGGATACATACAAATCACCGGCGGCCGTACAAGGCACGGGGCAAAAACCGCCGTCACACGTGGCCGTAAATAAGCCGGCGTCGATTCGCGCCAACCGGTCGATCGGTTCCAACGGTTCACGGTAAAATCCTGTCGTTCGTTGCCTCTTCTGTCATTTCGCGAGCTTGCGCAACGTCGCCTGGCGCAGCCTCTTGGGCGAAATTTCGATGCCCATCGATCGTGTGAGATCGGCTCGCGGGGCAAAAAGCTTTGATCGGTGTCGAGGAGTATTTGGGAAAGATGGATAGATATCTCTGATGGGGTATTTTAAATAACAGCGGTGGTGGAAATTATTAAACGGTTCTGAGTCAACTGATAGGGGAGAGTAGGGTAAAATGGAACGCTTAACTTTGGAGGGTGATAACATAAAATCGGAAGCGAAAAAAGGCACGGGACTTCAACAGGAGTCTTAAGTGGACCTTAGACTATAAGAAACTCAAAGCCATTGTTAAGAAAAATATTTGGCAACAAAGGAAAACGAGATTTACGTACATAAGCGTACAAAATCTTTATTTTTATGATTTAAAAAGTATTCATTTATGTAAAAAACTATAAATATATGGTTTAGGTATAACTATTACGAATAAAATATATATTATACACATAAGAAATAACATTTTACCAAATACCATAAAAATTACTGAAAATAATCAATTCCACATGGATTTTTACATGAATAATGAATATCAACACGTGCATGAAGAATTTTTTAGTTTTCAGTGCATTTTAAATAAAGTTGTTTAACTTAAAAAAATTGTTGTATATTTTTTATTATTTACTTTTTAGTGTCTACATTTTTATTTGTGGTTATATGCTGATTTCATATCGATTGAATTGATTTGATTTGTGGTTACAGGCTGATTTCAAGTCTTTTGGAATTGTGGTTATGGGTTATATTTATTGATGACTGGGTAATTTTTTCACCCCTCCTGTTTTTTTTTCATAATTTTGTATTGTCATCGTAAGTACGCACGCATGAAAAGTTTCAAGAAAACTGGATTGGTGGAAGTGGGTTAAATAGGTGTTCCGTTTTACCCCACGCAAAAGTGTTCCGCTTTGCCCAACATGCGGTAATTTAGTAAACATTTAATATTTACACTTCAACGTGAGGTAAAGAACTGGGTAAAACGTCAAAATGTAGCGTAAGGACTATAGAATCCAATGGTGTGCTTGCCGTTATAAATTTTCTAAATACAAATGAAGAAAAGTGGTCGAAACTGCAACACAATATCGAAACTTCGATGCCGGAAATGTTTACAACACTGTTAATCGAAAAGTAACGTGTGCACGGGTCTAGGGTCTGTCACGAAATGCTGTGAGGACCGTCTGGTCCCATGTCACGTGATACCAACTAATTCACAGCTCTCATCTTAGAGAAACATTGATGTTCCGTTTTACCCACCCGTTCCGCTTTACCCTCCTACTCTCCCCTACAGGGTAGTCACTCTCAATCTGTTAATTTAAACTAAGAATCTACTAATCTCTACATGGAGACTTAAATTTGAATTCCATTAGTGGCGCTATGAAACGCGGATTAAAATCGAATCGTGCTGCCATCTCCCAGGACAATCGCGCACCCACCTAGCAGAATTTCTATCAGCGCGTATGATTTAAATTTCAAAATAGAAGATACATAGTTTCTCCCATTTCTCTCGCTTAACCTACTCAAATACCTTAATACCGCCCACCTGCGTAATCGTTTTCCAACTCGAACATTCATTTCTCTTCCACGCATGCGTCGCTTAAAATTCTAATAAATAGATAATCCGAGAAAAGTACTCACCTTTTTACGATGCCGACAGCAGGACGATCCATGGCCCATGGTGACCGGAAGTGCTCCAGGAGGTCGTTGCTCAAGCCCGAGCACCAAGTTGATCGATCGATGACGCCCGGACGCGATCCTCTCCTTTCTGAATTTTCGTCGGACAATCGCCTCTTCTGTTCGTCATCGTTGCGCCGAAACCTGCTTCGAGAAAGTTGCCGTTTATTATCGCGTTGGTATTTAAGCCAGCTGGCCCCATCCACGGTTCAATCACCTGTCATTAATCCGCGGGGCATCGGTGCCGATCGTTCCCGACAGATTCTACCACCGATAAAACTTTCCTGGAATTTTCGCGTCTCCACGTGTCCCCCGTGCTGTCGCACCACTCGATTCGACTTTACGCGAGGATTTTCCCCGATCGCGTAGGCGGATGAGCGACTGGATAACTGGCACGGGAAGTTACGGTAATGCGACCGCAGGAAACTGAAGAAGCCTTAGCAAGGGAGGACGGGGCAGACGAGTTGACAGTAATGCCTCGATAATATGGATTACCGTCTCCCAGCCTCTCACCCGCTGGGAATATAAAGTTTCGTCGTCCAACATCGTATGGGATCGATCATCGGGTCATGTCAGACGGAGTTTCAATAAGAAAATCAGCCTGTGGGTTCGTTCACCCAGAGGATGATTTCTCCTTTTAAACGAGCGATCCCCGAACCTTTCGAAATTCGTTCCGAACCGTTGATCGCCGCCTGCATCGCGTTTTCCTCGGTTTCTTTATACGTTACTGGCGCGTGTAAAGCACGAGCATTAGCGTTTATAGGCGCGATAAGGCCTCGGCTTTGACCTCCACGCGCGGGAACTTGAAAAGCGCTAATAAGTGTCAAGAGGTTGCCGAGGCGAAAATAGAGTCTGACGTGCACCGATGGAATCTCTTGCTTTCTTTTTTTTCTTCTGATATCGTGCTCGCGAAATGGAACATCTCGATCGAGTTTCACTGGAATTATTAGAGAACGACGGTAGAATGCTTCACTGTCACAGAATTTCGACGGGAAAAGAGGGAAGCAGACGCACCGCGGAAAATAGTGAACACGTACCAAGTTGGGAGAATCAACGTTGAAGGAGGAAGCGTTGAAAAGTTGGCGTGACGACTGGAAGAAAGGGATGTCTGTGGATCGTGAGAGGTAGCTGGCCACCGTGGGCAAAGATTTTCAAAAACTGCCTTCGAAATTCGAGGGCAATTGATCGCCGAGACGCGATGGCCGTGCTCTTTCCCGTGTTTACGCGTGCGCCAGCACACGGTACCAATATCCATACGAGTCACCGCTTTATTTTCCACCGTTACATCACTGTCGTCGGCGTCTCGCTGCCATCTACCACGGTAGTGCGCGTCGTTAATCGAGCGCCACTCCAACGACAATAATTCACACGATCACCTTTCGCGTCGCACGCCATCACCGTTTCAGTTGCGAATCCAGCCGATCATCGAAAACGCGACGGAAACGCGTGCATGGCGATTAGTGCCCTGTGTCTTTCATACTTCCTTCGTTCTCGAGAAGATTCGTTTGGATGGTGGCACTGTGTCAATCACTTCAGGCTCGCGAAATTTGGAGCAAGGTAGATGCAAAGACATCTTGAGGAATAAATTCAAAGAGGATGATACTGGGTTTCATTCTCGTGAGAGTAAAGTGCGATTTGTCAAACTTCATTTGTCTCTCATCGCTTTGAAGTTACACTTGAAAAAATATGGAGCACCGAACCGTCAGGCGTTTCAGAATCACCGAAGAGTCACGATAGTCGAATCAGCTTTGAATTTCAGGAATTCCACGGAGAGGTATCGAATTATTGCTCCATACTCAAATTGCCACTCGCGAGAGTCGATACTATCTGCCTGTTCCCGCGCACAAGTTTAAACATTCGAGTTTTCAGAGGCAGCGAAACGAAGGGACGATTTTCGGCGGCTGGAGCGTTGAATCGCGGAGGAATGGAGGATGAACGAATGGCAAAGCGTTCGCGGCGTTACTGAGAAGACCCGTGCACTTCATTCTTGCGCAGCACGTGTCGATCGTAAACACTCGCTTGCGTCAGCACGCGCCGCGCGGAAACTCGTTTTGTCAATGAAAACGACAGAGGCGCGTGATAACGCGCGACACCTAGGAGGAAGCACTCTTCCTCCAAGTAGCCAGTGTCGTGGCTTCGAAATAGGCCCGACGGAAATAGACAGGAATAACGAAATCGATCCCCTAACCGCGCTTCGATCGTCTTTCATCGCGTGGGTGTAGCGCGACGTTCCCTTCGATCAACCAAATACCGGAGCAAACTGACGCGATCCACATGGTGGCTTAACAGCGAATAATTTCAAAAGATCGCACAGCCTGGATGCGATTGTGCTTGGCGATGCTTCTGCAGCGATAACGCGATTCTTATCTCTATGTTTTGTCTGAATCTCAGTCAACAAGCAGCTTAATCTATTATAGGGGAAAGGTGGGATAGTTGATCACAGTTTTGCTTTTTTTTTTTTATTAAAATAATAATAATGGTTTGCTCTGTTTGTATTTAATTATTTAAGTTGCGATTCTTAGAGTATTCTCAATATACATGTATAAATTTGAGAGCTGAAAACTAATTTTAATGACTGAATTTAAACATTTTCTGGCAGTGACGTTATGCACAAGTATCCCTCACTGAAGGGGACAATTGATCAAAAGATTAGGGAGACTTGATCAGTGAATTTTAAGAGTAAACAACACAATAACCTTCTAAAAAATATTTATTATCTTCGTCAATAACACGAAATAAAGGGTATACCATAAAAAAGATAGTAAACTATAACTAACTTGAAAGAATTACTGACAAAATAAAACCGAATAATTAAACTCTATGACATAAAACAACATAAATGCATTCTTAAAAGACATTTCACTTAGATTTCATCTGATTAAGATGACGATTAAGAAAAGATTTTCCTTCTCACATTCTCCTCCGTATTTTTCTGTTTCATTAGCCGTTCTATGGTTCTTTTTGTTCCCACCTCACACACTGATCAAGTATCCCTCAGTGCACTCGATTTGAAAAAGATGAAAAATTGAATTTTCCTTAAATATTTAGATCGATCAATAAATAGCATTAATAGACCAGAAATTGCTGTCTTTACTTAATATATTTCAAAGCGTTGTAAATGCAACATTCACTCGAAAAGGAGGAAGAACAAGGTGAGTGAAATATTTACTTTTTGGCTGCCAATAAGATCGAAACTTCTAACAGTATACTATGCTCCCGAAAGAAAACTGCAACGTGAAGTGTTGCGATAATGCAAACATTACCGCGATAACGTGACAGCAGGCACAAATTGCCAATATATTAATTAAAACACTGATGTGATCGTGTATCCCCCCTGATCAACTATCCCACCTTTCCCCGACACTCTACAAACGTTGGGGGTATGGAGGATTCAACCCTCGAGCGGTCGCGCCATTGAAAGATTCCTTTGGGAAATTGTTAAGGAGTAGGGACTGCCGCCCCGAAATTCTACGCAAAGATAAAAGAATTCGTGACTCTTACCTTCGAAGAAGTAAAATCCAGCAGCAGTCACTATCGCCGAAGGGTCGCCAGCAAAGTCAGCAATCAGGCAGTGGAAGGCAGCATGTCTCCAGAAAGCTCCAGCGCAGCACTGACAAGGGATAGTGAAGCACTCCGTCACGGTGGCCGCGATGAAAGCGCGCGATTAGGCCAGACGAACGCGAAATTTCGCTGGACAAGAGGCGGCACGCGTGTCACGCGGATCCACTGACACGCCACGGAAGCGGCACGCACCGTCTTCGAAAGACAGTCGTGAGGAGACTGAAGAATGCCCGCTTCGGGGTCCCCTTTTTCGCGTGGCGCGCCGCGAGCGCAAACGTTCCTTATCGCGCGTGTTGCCTGTAAACAGTTTCTTACATCACCGTACCCGTCGCACATACGTCGCCCGTTTACCGCGGAACCGTCCACCGAGTCGTAGACCGTGCTCCGGAGTGACCCAGGGCCAAGCTCACGTGTCAACTTTGCCCACATGGCGATTGCGAAACGGTACTCTCCGCGGTCGAGGCAGAACTGACGCCGAAGCCACTGAGGGAACGAGGTCGGACGAATTTCAGGCTCGTTCTGGTTTTTGCTACCTTCGAGGCACGAGCTGTTTACCTCTGCTCGCGACTCGTTGTCTCTGTCCAGGCTAGATGTTTACGAATCGTGTGGTCTCTGTCTTGTCCTCCTCGGTTATCGAGCACCGACTCCAAGGCTCCGCGAAGGTCGCCCTGCTGTTGATAAGCTGTGGATTTCTTACGTTGCCGTGCTTCTAGGCACCGTGACGGGGAAACTGAATATTTTGGCTTTATGATTTATTTTACTGTTTGAAAAAGTTCAAGGGGAAGAAGTGGTGGCCTTGACAGCGTTCGTGGAAAGAGGAAGGGTGAATCATTGAATGCATTACATCTGATGTTAGGATTATGAAAATGAGCTGTGAAATTTACTCACACAGTAACGAGTATGAACAGAGAAGAGAGAGAGAGCAAACTTCCACTTCTAATTCTTCTAACATCTGGAGAAGCTTGTATACCTAAAATTAATTATCCGTCCTCTTCATCTCTGCGTTAGAATTCTCTGAATGATTGGGATTACCTGGATCCTGGTCGATGAAAATGAGAGATCGGGCACTAGTTCAGCTGCGAAGAATGCACGGGAAGCGCGATACCGTTCGCTCCGCCGATAAATCGGCTATCTTATCGTGTCAGCCTCCCTGTGCAAAAGGGGATCGAGAGGAAACGCGTTGCATATCCGTATCAAATAATATTAGCCGCGGAGGGAGAAAGGAAAAAGTGAGCCTGCCCACGTGTAATCCAAGACCGGCTTCCCTTTATCATTAATCAGCATTGCAAACAGTTTCATTAGGCCTTATTATTTTCTCGGTCGTTATCTGTGACTGCTTAACAGCGTAACTTATGGCGTCCGACAGGCTGATTAGAATCTCCCTGGCTGGCAATTTCTCCACCGAGCGGCTGCCATTTATCGTCAATGTCCCGACTGCCAATCGGTGTCCTGCTCGCCGATTACTCGCGAATTCCCCTCTACGAACTCTCTCGATCTGCTCTATTACTTACATCCAACAATCTCCCTCGCGGTGAAACGTGATTCTACGATACACGGAATCCAGGGAATCCCTTGCGCGTTTAGAAGGAAGAAACAAGAAACGTAGCTGAAATGGTGTGATAAGAGGAAGCAGAGATGATTTAAGGTGGAATGCAGTTTGGAATGATCAGGATTTTACCTTGGATTTCTTCGAACACGAGAAAGCAAAATGCTACAGTGTACTCGGTGTACTGTGCTTCTTCGAGTTACTGTGAATGCTTGATCGAAGGTGGAAGTGGCTTAGCTTACAGGAAGAGCGTGGGACGTGTTTTCGGAAAGTCCGTTGGTAGAGCAAGTGTCTGAAAGAAGTAGAGGCGAAGATGCAGTAGAAGGATGAATAATCAAACAGCAGGTTTATCAAAACATGTATAACGATTTATTGAGGAGCTATTCAAGCATGTTAAATTTCATGAAATGCAGGTACCTACCTATCTACTCGCTAGCGTTACATTAGACGCGCATTTTACTCGCAAAACTGTACGATCTATTTTCTTTTAAAGGAGAGTTGCATAGAATTGCATTAGTTTCTTCGCCGATCTCTTCCTGCTTAGCACGATCGTCGCTAAAATAATCGATCCACGAACGCCTTGATCCTCGAAAACATACCGAACACTTCGATCTACAAACTTCTATTAATCTCCTTTAATCGAGCAAGCTTCCCTCTTGCTTTCCACGACAGTTCCTATTTCCAATTTGGTTCTCCAATAACTTCCACATCGTCCACGAATTCAGGCAAACTAAACGAATGAATTTCCGCGGCTCCAGCTTCCCAGGGCAGCGCACGATCGCGCTAAACACCAGAACAAATCTGCATTTTAAATCTGCCTACGTTAGTTTTGATTGCCAGTCTTCAATGCTCCGGTTTTGTCCATTTTTGTATTCGTCGTTTCGCTTATTCTCGTCGCCCTTCGCGAATTGTCGAAATGGTCGATTAAACTTTCGGCTCCGAAAGAATGCTTGGTACAGATACAAAAGTCTTGCCTCTGTCTAATCGTTACGCGTACAAACTTGGAATCGTTCGAGCGCCGCGCAACGAGAAATCGAATTCCCCACGGCGAGAATCCAAGGGGTGATTTTCTATCCTAGTTGACGAGTAGAGCGAAGTGTCTGCTACTGAAAATTCCGTGAAAGTCCGAGTGGAGATGGGAAGAGTTTCTACGGGGACATGCGATCGCTCGTTGCGCGGGATCATTTCTTATGCTACTAGTCGGAGAATCTTACAAACTTAATTTACATAATCGATGCTATGTCGCCGTGTCGCGAGAAATTATACACTGTATGAAATTATCGAGCGTTCGAGAAATTCTCGTCGTGAAAGTTTAATCGTCTCGCCTTTTTATTTCCTCCGTCGATGTGTCCATATTTTTTTTCCAGCGCGTGTCAGTGTGTACGTGTGTGTGTGTGTGTGTGTGTGTGTGTGTGTCACAGTCGCTGCTCCATTCTTCCATGCCTCTCGTCGTTTTGATTCGGAGTTCCCGCGATTTGATTGTTTGTCGAAGTTGCCGCGAGCACGATCTCGCGTCGCTCGAGATTAGAAAAGGCTGGGATCGGCTACGATCTTCCGCGAAGTTCGGCTCTACGACGATAACGTGTGTGCATATATCGAGAAGTACCGATCGATCGATTACCACCGCGTGGACGTTTGCATCGACGAAGGATCCAGGTGTAAGGGAGGAACGAAGATCGATGCCGTGCTCCCTTCGTGCTCGATCCTTCGCCGATCGTCCACCAGGCTTCAATTAATAATCCGCGACATTTTTACAGCTAGTACCAGAGAAAACAAGGGCTTAAGACCAATTTCGTTCCTTTTTAATTTCTTCTGTCTCGTTTTTATTTTTCAAGCAAAAGACTTTTTAAGGATCTCGAATTCCTGAAATTTGAATTTCTCTTCGCGATAAGTGACGAAAGATGAGGGCAATTTAAGCTCGAATGAAAATTAACTGTCGGAACTGTTCCTTGTCCGATTGGTCTGAAAACTGGTCTCCAGCACCCGGTGCGTAGACACATCTACGACATGTGCACGATAAATCTTTAAATAATCGGCCGCGACCAAGATCGCGCGCGTTCATCGAAAGCGTACATCGAATAGTCCGTTAAGATTCCTCTTTGTTTCGCAAAGAATCAGCCTGACCCCTTAACTTGTATACCTTACGCTACGAGCTAGTTTCGAAAAAACGCGATTTCCGTCTATCGCAAATCGATTTACAAGGACTACTTAGTTGTGAAAGACACGATTGAATCTACAATTCAAAGGGTCGATTTCGATCGAGACCGGGAGGCGACTTTTTACATCAACAAACTCCACTGAAAAGCCAGTGGGCGTCCCCTATAAAAAAAGTTGGCGTTCGACTGAAGCACAGATTTCAAGACGCAACATAGAATCCTCCTACGTTTTCGTTTTGGTACAAAGGCGTTTCCGAATCTAATCGACTACTCGAATAACGGTTACACCTCGTTCTCATCCCCCTCGAAATCGACCCTCTGGCTACACACCATACACGGAGAAAAGGGTGATACAAAATCTATGTCCAATCGAAACCGACACACACAGATAGAGAATAAACTGCGTTTAGAGTTATTAGTTAATAGTGATCAGCAATAATCGCCGCCCTCTCTCGTCCGTGCGTAGATTAAACGGGCATAGGCGTCGAGACACGTGATTATTGTATAATTTCTCTTCTCGCGTCTGTCTTCGCTTTACAGGTTTCCTTTCTCTATTTACATTTGAGTACAGTGCCTCGGCCTCGAGTCTTATCACGGTGTTTCCTAGAACGTAATCGAAGGGGACAGCCTCGAGCGTTATCGGCGACCGGGCGCGCGAAGAAGGTCGATCGGTTCGATCGCGTCGCCGGACCACCTTATAAGCGTTCCAATCTCCCTCGGACGCCGTGCAAAATATTTTTGAAGAGCAATGTTTAAAAATATCGCGTTTCTTTCTCGTGGGATTCGAGTTACACCAGGAAGTCGTCGCGCACATCCAACGACACTGGCCACCCACGCGGTGGCCGTTTTGTCATTATATTACAAACAAGTATGTATTCGCTGCCCCTCTGCTATCCCCGCAACAACGCTGCGTTACGACGAACTTGTACTGTTTACAATGGATCGTTTCGATTATTTATAAAAATTACACGGCGGAGATCAGCCTCTCTACTTCGTCCCCCTATTTCACCTACGATTACCCACTAAATCCCCCGCTTTCTAAAGCTGCGACGTTAATGGCATATATTACACGTTTCCACACCCTCGCCGCGGCGGAGTCCTTTAATAAATACAGACCAGCGGAAGGGTCGGCGACCTCCTGGCGAACTCTGCTCAAAATCCCGATCGACTTTCGCCCGCCGATAAGCTCGGGGGATGTTCGTTGGGAACAGGAAGAGAAACTTACAGCGATGCCTTTCGCACGGGGTGGGTTTAATTAATCGATCACCGTCCCTGTCCTCGATCTGTCAGCAGCGTGAGGATTGAAATCAGTCGAAGAAGTGTTCTCCAATACTCTATATTGATAAATATAAAAAGGTCAGCAGGGTTTGTTACTGTCGGAACCGGTCGGCGGTTTCGTCTACCTTCCACTATCACTCGAGCTATTTCGTCGACACCACGAGGGGGTTGCAATTTCTTAACCACCACCCCGTGCGCCCCAGCTCGTGTGTGAAACGTAGGTATAATTCTGTACGTGTGTGTGTGTGTGTGTGTGTGTGTGTGTGTGTGTGTGTGTAAAGGGCATACGAGCATCACCTAGAGATTATTTTGGCCGTGAATTTAGAGTGGTTCGAGTGGGAACGATCTACTCGCCTCCCCCAATTTTCCAAACGTACACACATATACCCACTATAAATGGAAACGATGCTAAGTGCGTGCGAGATAGCGTCCACGCGAGACAACCCCCGCTCCATACACATCTGTATTCGTATGTATTAACGTTTACATACCTGCGAAGTTCTAAGAGAGTTCGCACGCTTATCGCAATCCTTATAGTCTGCTTTATGTACACACGGTGGCCGTCGCTAATTCACGGCCTTAATTCGGGGTCTAATTAAACGCGCGAGTCCACGAAGAGGTCGAGATTCGCGGTTTCTTAAGGAGTCCTAACGTCGATCCCATCGATATTCAGCAATTTCCAGGGTTCAATCGTTCGTGAATCTACGGCGGGACTATCCGCCGAGCGATACAGATGACTCATGCGTGCCTCGTTAGACTCCGAGCCGTTTATCTTTCGAGCGCTCTGGGATGCTAGGTTGAGACGTGAATTTTAAGATTATCGAGTGTATTATCACAGAGGAATTTTCGTTCTGATCGGGCTCCATCGACCGAGAGGACTCCGTGTTGGACAACTACCACGGGCATATTTACAAGTACAAGACACCAAGAACAAGGGACACGCAGAACATTAAATAGACGATCGAAATGATTGATCAACGATCGAGCACTCGCACTTTATACATCGACGCGCTTTACCGTTTACCGTGGTCCGAACGAATCGTCGCGTCCGCTTCGGGGAATATTCCAGTGAACACCCTAAGTGTTTTCCAAAACGGGGGATGCTTGGTGAAAGGTTCGTCTGTCGAGGGGTGAGGACTCGTCGATCTATCGAACGCGCTCTCAACAGCGAGTTCTGCGAGTAAAACCACTGCCGTCGATACGTTAAAAAAAATATATCCTCGCGATGCATCCGAAGGGAGGCTAATTCGTCTTCTAAATCAAGAAGTGCCGGATCGTCGAGCCTAGTATCCTAAATATCAGCTATCGTTCCCTCCTTTTTTTTTTCGTACATTTTCTTTTCTTGTAATAGTGAAAACGAGGCTCGCCCGACGCGATGGGACACGATCGACGAAAGGGAGAGGATATCGTGACGGGCGAGCCCCTTCTGCGCGAGGATCCTTCAGGGTTTAGAGGATCGTGTGTGGTGCGCTCTTAAATCCTAGCTCGAGAATGGAAGATTAGCGAGGGTCGAGGGTTGGGGGGGGGGGGGGGGGGGTGTCGGGAGAACTAGATTCGAGAAAACGGCCACGTAGAGGGTGAAACTTACAGCTCGAGGCTCAGGGACCCACGCGATCGCCTAGCCGCTAAAAAATACACCTGCCCGCCCTTAAACCCGTTCGAACTCGAACCTTTAAGTACATACCTATACGTACGGTTAAAACCTTAGAACCTTAATCACCTTAATATCGAGGTAATACATCTACGCTACTATGTACAACAACTGAGGTCTCTTTCTTTTTGTGCCTGGCTGTCTAAACTCCCACGCGCCCTTCCATCTCCCACCCTTACTTCGCTCTCTTTTTATCGCTAATTGTGAAAAGGCTTCGGGCTACTTTCAAGGTACGCGAATTCCCAAGATTACACGCTAATATTTACACGCTTACGGGTGCTAGACAATGTGCACGCGTCTGTCGTGCGCCCTTCTTTCACCGACAGTTTCTCTTTATACAGACAATATATTCCACGCACGTGACGAATTCATTTCTCCTTTCCTCCTGCTCTCCACGTGTTTCGTTCCCTGCCATATTTTCCTGCCACCGTGGGAGCAGCAGTAGATTGCCCGTTTAAGACCACTGGAGGACAGCTACCCCCATCGCAGGCAAAGCGACATAATGCAACGGTGAAAGGGGTGGTCTTAAATAGCCAGTTAATTCTGCTCCCACTGTAGTTCAAGACTAGAGACAGTGAAGGGGATTCTTTGAAGAGGCTACATTAAAGAACATCGAAGTTTTAAAACTAAGAGGGTCTCGCGAGGATAAGTTTCAGTTTTACGCGCCCCTCAGAACATCCCCACTTCACTATCAGGGATCTACCGAAAGACCTAAAACGCGAACGAAAGCAACAGGGGTGGTCGATGAACGATTACTTGAGTTAACAGTGATGAAACTGGCAGTGCTGATGCGAAACTGTATTTTTTCACCAGGGAAGAACTACGATCGTTAAGAGATCTTCTTTAGAATGAGATACGCTGTATACGTGGCACGTGCGAATGACATTAAACCGCCTCCTCTATAACAGCGCGAAACGTACCTGCTATGCCTGAAAAAAACTCACGTCTCTGTACAGGAACGCGTTCTGCTTCATTCCGCCGCGATTCCGTCTATTGTGTCCGCCGAGTCCTTGAATCTGTGCCGCGGTCTACCGATCAACGACGATTGCTTTTCGTTCGGTATTTAGAATTATCTCGAAAGGCGGTCTGAACTTGTACAGCTTTAAACGTTATTGCTCGCGTCGCCCGCGATCATCAGTCCTTGGCCAGCACGGAGCCGCTGGGTTTATTGCAAGCTCGGTTCTTTTAACTGTCACTGTACGGCGGCGAACGGATCGCGGCCTTTCGCGAAGCGCGACGAAACGGTTGCGACACCCACAATTTCGTCCCGTTTCCATTTGCATCTTGCTCGTCTAAGGTTTACGGTCGAGTCATAAACGCGTAATTTCTGCAACGATTCCTTTTCTCTAGTGGCACGTCTGTCTCGTGATGACGAAATCCACGCGGAATGAAGCGGAGCGGCAGTGTTTAAATTCCGCTCTGGGGTCCCGCGACTACTCCTTACACTTTTCCAGGTGGTTGAGCTTGAATTTTCGGACAGGATTCTGAATTTTAGTTTCTCTTTTAGCCTTCTCTTAGCTTCTAACTCTTTTAGTTTCTGGGAGGGTGAAGGCTCGAAGGAATTCTGCTGGGAGTTGCGAGGCTACCGCTGTTAGAGAACAGGTGGCGAATTTGTTGGTTCTACGTGGGAAAGTTGATCGGTAGCTGTCGCGGGGACCAGGCTCGATAAATAGATCCATCTTGTACATCGTGCCCGGGTACTATCGATTACTTGCGCTCAACTAGTTACAAACTGTGTCGTGTCCTCGTCTACGATAAGTGTTTATGCTTAAGTCGAACCGACGCGCGTGTCCGTAAACGCAATATATTAAGGCCTCTTAGTTACTAACGACAGGTCGTCGCGTTATCATCTACTCTGCTCTTGTTCTCATTCAGATTCTCCACCGCTACGCAACGCTACGACGGCTCTCTGTCGTCTCTTACAACTAGTGCTCTGCGACCGTTTAAGCTTTCCACTGTACACGCGAAAAGTCGAGATGTCAGGCCAGCCGGATAAAAGTCGACAGAGGACGAGAAACTTGCATCCCTCTTGCCTCGTCGTTTAGCTGATTTGTGCGTGGACTTGTGAATTGTAAATAAATTGGGAAACTTGGAGAGACACACTGTATAAAACTTAAGTACTCTACTTATATGGAAGTGAAGTTATTTGAAACTCTTTGAAAGTAGTCAGATATTAATTTCAATTATGGGCCCTGATCAGCGTTATTGGATAGTAAAAAATGACAACTCAGACAATCCAAATCCTCGTGATTTTTCTACAATAATTTCTCAATTCGGAATTAAGCATTTCACACGACACGAGATTTGAATTTCGATCTAAAAAATTACACATTCCGAGTGTCGCGATCCAAGGATCGTAAAATCACCGTCTCTCCAAGCGAAGCAGAATCAATCAGACGCAAAAACCAAACGCAATACGTAGGGACCGTCGTGCAAAGAACCTGAAAGAAACGTGTCGACGTAGGAGAAAGAAAAGCAAGAAACAAAGGTGGAGGAGCGACAAGGTGACGGTAAAATGATGTGCCAAATCGGAGGCAAGAGAACCACCGGTTTGCAGTCGTTATCTATTTTTTTTTCTCTTTCTTTTCATCCGTAGCAACTTTATTGTTTGGTGCATCTCGTGCCAGCCACTTTCCATAATGAAGGCATATTCGCTAGTGTGGAGTATACGTGGAGTTTCTTTTGTTTTTTGTCGCTTAATTACTCATTATCTATAACGTAGGTACCTTAACGACTTAATGCATTATCACCTAGCCTCCGGTATTATCGAATTAATTTTAGTTGCCGGCTCTCGATGCGGGGAGAGCCAAGCCCACAGACGCACACGGCCACGAGGTGTACTCGAAAATCCTCGCTCCACCTGCGTGCACGCGCGTGCGTGTGCGCGTATAAATGTGACGAACAGGGGGTAGCTTTCAAGCCAAAATTCTACCGCTCCCCCTTCGTTTTCCTTCCTGCGTCGCTCTCGCCTCTATTCTGCTCCGTCGAGGCGTGTGTACCGTTAAATGCCCAACTGACCAGCTACAGCGAGCTACGTATTTACAAACTTTTGCCGTTTAAGCGATCACCTACTACTTGCTCGATCTTCGTTTAATAGGAAACATTGAATCACACCCGCTCACGCTCTCCCTCCCATTCTCGCGCACACTATTCTCCGCGCCCCTACCTCCGCTGTTCCCCACGATCTCCTCTACCCTCTCTTTTTTCAGTTTTTTTCCTTTTTTACACCCGCGCGCGTCATCCAGGATCGTCGCGAAACGTCGACGGAGTCGCGCGCTCTACTTTCAGGACTCCCCGTTCTAAAACAGGCGAATAAACCGATTCCTCCCTTCTTCGTTCCCACTCCGCTCGTCTCCATTCGATACCGATCACCGATGAATCTGATCCGAGAACATCTCAGGGGGGGGGGGGGGAATCGAGCCGTCTCGTTCCGTAGAGGCTTGCAAAAGGCTGTTAAAAGATTAAAAAAGCTTTGGGCCGGGACGTGAACGTCCGCGAGTCCGCGATAAAACGAGAGAGCAGCCTTTCACGTCTATTCGACTCTGGGCGGGATGAGGATCATCTAATCTTAAAGCTAGGTAAAAAATCACACTCTAAAAGCGGGAAACTATACGCGAACGATTCAAGATTAAAATCGAGATCCTGCAGGATCCTAAAAGTAGGCATTCTCCTTTATTCTCGCGCTCCTTCGAGACGATCGCGCTTGGAAAAAGTCCGAAAGGAACGCACTCGTCCGCCAACGTTCTCGCGGTACGAGGGACTTTCCGCGAGGCTTTCGTTGTCTCTAACTGCGGCTAGGATTATTCATCTCGGCGCGATCTCGGCACCCTGTGCTCCCGCTTTTGAAATCAGCCGCGATTAGACAGGACGAAAGCTTCGCCCCGCTGGGCCTGCTGCACGCGCTCGCTTCCTGCTTCGATGAATCCAATCGGCGACTCCACTAAACGTATGTACACGATGAACGCGATGACCTATTTACAAATGATGAGAGAAGCGGTCAGCTACCCGACACGGCGAAACCGACGGTGTGACGATCGATTGCAAAAGACAAGAAGACTTCCGGCGAAGTAAGGTGCCGCGACGCGTCCGCACTTTTACGCCCGCAGCTTAGAAATGTAAGTGGAGGCGCCTGTCGGATCGCGACCACGCGCTACAGTGCTTATACTCTGTACTATGCGCCTATCACGCGAGCGAAGCCGTGCCTTCAATCGTCCACGATCATCCGTCCCGTCGTTTCATTTCCCATCGAAGTCCTCGGACAAACGCGCACCTGCTTGCTCGATCCTGCGCACCGCCTCCGCGACCGATCGCCCCAAAGAATCGTGGAGGCGTCCATTCGCGCCACATATCCGCCGCGAATACGGTAGAATCGCTACAAAAAGTGTACTTAAACGATACTGTTTACAATGTAAGATCGTAGTAGAAATCAGTTGAGTCCGCGTATAAAAAAAGAAAGAAGAAGAAGAGAACACAGTGCGTTGTTTCCCATCGATCCTTTGGAAAATCAAAGGTCGAGAGCGTCGGCGCTCGCCGCCGCGCTAATCGATACCTAGCTCCTCGCGAACAGGCGTACTCTGCTCGCGAGCTACTGGCTACCTAAGTTCCTTAAACTAAAATCACACTCAGAAACGTAATTATAGGTACCGTGCGTCCATCGTCTGGCCTCGCGGCGCGTCCGAATCGAAGTATCGTGATTTATCTGGCTAGCGGTGGGCGGAGATCGACGCCGTCGACGGTGATCCGTCGCGTGGGATCGTTCGTCGGCGACGTCGCCGCGCGAGAGGGATACCCCGATTCTGAACGCAAACGAAAGATCGCGGCCCTAGACACGCGGAGGCCGATTCGAGTGGAAACAACCGAGGCGAGATACCGCACGGAGGCGCTTGCGAGAAGAAAACGTAGCTTGGAATTAAACTAGGGTGCCTATCTACGCGTAGACGACTCGCGACGATTCGGGCGATCCATCTTGGCACGTCCTCGGCGTCTCTTGCTAAGTATCTCCTCGTTTCGTTCGCTCCTCTTCGATTGGCGACACCGTCGTCGGCAGTCCGTTTGTTCGGAATGAAACGTGCAATCCCACCGCGAGAGTTTTAGGAATCCGCGCGATTCCTAGGCATTCTCGAGAAGAAGGTGTCTCCTCTTTGCTTCGAGGGCAGCGGAGGAGAACGCTGTCCCAGGGCTCCGTTGGTCGAGACTAGTCTTCGACGTCGACGCAGCCTGTTGCTGGAACAACCGTCGCTGCGATGGTTCCTGCAGTCTTCGGGGACGAGCTTGTCTTCTGCGGCTGCTGAGAAGTAGGACTAAACGAGCTGCATACGCGATGCAGGATCGTGAGCTCGGTAGGGGGGGAAAAAACGAGAGTTCGTTCCGTAGAGGCGACAAGTCGCGTGGACGTCTTGATCGGTAGCGTCGTTTCTTCGTGGAAGCCTCCCTCAGCGAGCAGAACAAGGTTTCTAGCTTGATGGGAGCTGTGCTCATCCTCGAGAGCTCGGATCCTTGCCTTCTTCTAACGACCCTCCGCTTCTGCTCCCAGGATTCGCGTCCTTGAAGTGACGTACATTCAAATTCGATTCTGTTCCATTGAATTCCCATTCAGTTCGGCCTCCACGCCTGACTTGGCTGCTTTCTCCGACGAGGTGGTTCAGTGTCGTCGTCGAAGGGGCACGCTGATCACAGAACGCTCTCGAACCGATAATATGACACCCAATGGTCGCGCGATTCGCGACGCGTATGCGAGAGGACAGGGGCCAGAGACCGACTCCACTCCCGCGATTCCCCATCCTCCGTTTTGCGAGAGGATCACGTCCAGGATCCCCGCGCTCGAGGGACACGTCGCCCCTATCGTTGCTCCGCGTCGGCAGGTACAAAATAAACCGTAGCGCTCGCGAGTAGTGCTCTGAACGCTCAGCTCGTCTGTTTGGGCTCGTGCGATTCGACTGGTGGGAGGATACCGCGGCTGCCACGTTCCCGAGCAGCGAGTTCCACGAGTTTAGGGAGCCGAACCGCTCGAGAGGAAGCCGAAGCTTCGAGACTGACGGGGAAGAACAGATGAAGCCACCATGGCCGCCTTTCTCCCGCCCCAGTCACTTAGCGCTCGCGGCCCTCGCTTTACGGTGTACATACATATAGAGTTGCGTGTAAAATCTACTTAAAAACAGAAAGAACAGAATGAAAGAAAAAAGACTGGCCCGTCATTTCGACGCTCCCTTACAGACTACGGTTCCTCGAGATCTCGTCTCCTCTCGCAGTTACACGGTCCTTGGCCCTGAACCCCTTCGGTGACCGATCATCATCCCCTTGCTCTCTCTTCCTTTGCCTTGGCTGCTCCTCTTCGTGTCTCCCCGACGAAATCTTCCTAGGCTCCCTCCTCCCTTCTCCGTATGTATACAGTGGTCGTACGTATAATATATATGTATAGATATCTATATACATACACGTCTATGTATGTATGTATCAGCTAGTCGAAAATTGAGGCTACAGTGCTCGGCAGTCTATTGTCTCTCTTGGCTCTTCTCCGCGGCTCTTCATCCTGCCCCCCATCCACATCCGGGGTCTACCCCAAAATTGGGTCCTTCCTATGCCTTCTTCTTTCGACCTGCATATCCTTCTCCATCTTCCTTCTTCTCTTTTTCGCTTTTTTTTTATTAAATATATTTTCCTCTCTCTTTCCCTGTTTCTTTATTTGTTCCTCTGAATTTCTCTTTCTCTCTCTCTCTCTCTCCCCCTCTCTCTCACTCTCTCTCTTTCTCTCTCTCCTCTGTTTCTCACACACTCTCTCCCTTTTCTCTTCGGGCCGTCGAAGATCCATCAAAGTTCGCTCTTCGCGTGAAGCGAATCAACTCGGTTGCGCGTCCATGGCTCGCGATATCGGAGAAGATTTTTATTCCCACTGATGAGGAGAGGGTGGCAATTCCGAGGGATGAGCCACCGTGGAGCTGCAAGTCGTACGAACAGATCATTAGAGGCTGTCGTTTACAGAAAAAAAATGGTCTGTTTTTTTTTCTGTCTTTTCTTTGGTGTCTTAACTGTGGGCGGTTAGTCGAGTAACTTGCGGGAGAAACAGAGGTGGTGTTGGCTACTTGTTCGAACCTCCGCGGACGTGCACCAGGGGGACATTCGGACTCGTCGGGGCTTGGTAAAATTCATAGAAAAGGTATCAAAATCTACGACAAGAGGCGGCATTCTCCTGATTTTCGAACTGGTTTTACCAAGCCCCCTGTGCAGCCGCCGAGCGTCTTCGAGCCAAGATCAACGAGGAACCACTGAACCACTCCTTCGTCCTATCCCGTTCAATCCCCTGAATCCACGATATCGCGCGTGTTCTGGTCTTCGTCTCTTTCTCCCTCTCCCTCGCTCCTTCCCTCTCTCTTTCTCTCTCTCTCTCTCTCTGTCTCTCTTTCTCTTTTCTATTTCGCGTTGATCGTGTCCCACGTGGATCGCTGGCTCGACGACGCCGTTACGGAGATCCGAACTCTAATGAACTGTACACGACGAAAGTGCAAAGTGCTCCTCGCCATCGGAAAGGTTTTCTCGCGGGCAGTCTCGTCGGGGGAGAAGCGTGTTGCTTTCGCAATTCGAGTTCCGTCGAGGCTGATTTGACGAACTGGGCAACGGGAATAGGTGGGTGGCAGCATCGCCAACGAGCGGCAGCGTTGCGTCTCGAAAGTGTCGAAATACAATCGGTGATGAGAGGGGGTGGGTTGGATTGGCAATGAAACAGCTAGAGCGATCGGCAGTGGGTTCGATCGAACGCAAAGTAGGAGAAAAGAAAATCATACAGCTCGAGCGGGGAACGTGCCCTGCGACTGGGGACCAGGCAAACACTCCACTGTCGCTGGGCAAAAGAAACTGGCTGGTCTCGATCGGGTGCTTCGGGAAACTCCATAGAGGGGAGGGTTTTGGCAAACTATGGCAAAGATCGATCGCTGCGTCGATCGTTACTTGCACAGGGCGCGGGAATAGTAATCGTCGCGACATTCTGAATCGATGGAGATTGCAAGGATTCCACTGACAGACCTCGGAGAAAATTTTTATCCTCTCGACAAATAAAAGCCCGAGCCTCAAATCTTCATCGATCTAGACGAACAAAGTCATCCTCGAAAGCCGCGGCAATCACTTCTTTCCCGCTCTGTGCTCTACTGGCGCGTTTCGCTATCGCTCGATCGGGTGGAACAAGTACAACGCGAACAGGCTCAATCGCTAATTCTACTAGCTGCTGAAAGCTACCAGCGTTTTTACTCAGGGGCCTCGACGTCTCTAGATTCTCGACCGAGGAAACTCTCTGCGTTCTCGCGACGATCGGTATTCGAGGAAGAGCCCGGTCGGGGACTCGACTCTTCAAATTCTACGGTTGCCTGGAAGACGGCGGAAGGGCGTGGACCCTTCCGCGGGTCCGGAGCTTAACAAAACAACAAAAACGCTTCATCTGATTTCCATGCAGCTGTCAGCGCGTGTGACAGCCGACCGTTCATCTCGATTGTCGTTCGTCAATTTCTTTTTCTCCTGGACCTTTTTTTTGTTGGGACTGAAGGGCACCTGTACGTAAAGATTACGATTTACTGTCTCTTCTGCGTTCTACTCTGAACACAGCACTTGGTGACTCGATAAGCTACAAATAAGGAATGCATCTCGAATTTAACGTATAAGCACTTTAAATGGGCAGAAATATGGCTAAAAACAAACACAGAAGTACCGGCAAAGTACTCATTAACTGATCCTAATACCACATTAAAGCTCGATTAAGAACATGAGTATGGTTAACGTACAAGTGCTCTTAATATTGTTTTTCAGCATCTCTCTCCCGATATCTCTCTTTCCCTGCCCGCTGTATCGCGTCTCCTCTGCAACGTCCCCCTTTTCCACTCCTTTTTATCCTGCCTCGATGTCGGGTCCACGGCTACGCCGGTTCCTCCCCCCTCGGCGTATATTCCCGCGCGTCACGGCCCCCGACCCGCCTCTAAGGCCTCTGGCTTTGCTTTGCCAAGTTCGCGAGAAAAGTCAGCCGTGAAAATAGCGCAAAAAACAAAGGCGCAGCCGAAAAAGGGAGCGCCTCGTCGTCTTCCTTTTTCGCCTCCCATCCCGCCCGCCCGCCCGGCCCCTCCCGCTTCGCTCGAGATCTCTGTCGTCGACCTCCCCGTCGAAATTATTTCTGGACTTTGAAAAAGTGACCCCCGTCGCGAGGAGCCGCGTCGCGACTCGCTCTTTCCGCTTCTCCGACGGACAAAAGCGCCGCCAGCCGTGTCGTTACTCCCTGGTTAATTCGAACAGCGAATGCTTTTCGCGGGATTCCATCGCGACCCTCCCGTCGTTTCGCGGAAAAAACGCACCCGCGGCTTAAAAAAAAAACCGGGGGAGACAACGAAGGAGCAGCCTCGGCAGCGCGGAAATTCTCGTCTCTCGCGAACTTTGCTGGCTCCTGGACGAAAGTTGCACAAAGACGACCGAATTTCTGTGCGGTCCGAGCAGCCCTCGATGCGCCCGAGCGATTGTCACTTGGCAAAGCAAACGCCACGCGAGAGATCTCCGCCGAAGCTCGTGCCGCGTCCCGGACTTGGCGAAATGACAGTAATGGCTTCCGCGCGGTCCAGCGAAATCTTTTTCCCCGGGCAACCCCGTGATACCGTCTACCATTGTATCGTACAACCTTTGGAGAACTAAAACTAAGAAAAACAGAGGCGTACAAAAATGAAAGGAAGAAGAAGAAGAAGAAGAAGAAGAAGAAGAAGAATTTTCTTGGAAGCGTTGCGTAGGAGTCTGATCAGAGAAATTTGCTTCGATAGAATGAAAGAGAGGAGGTGATCGTTCGGTGCACTGGTTTCTTTCCCTTGAGGGCAGCTCGAGGATTACGGTCATTGTGCCAGCAGCAGGTCACGTCAGGACTTCCAGTCGGAAATGATCGATTCTCGCGAAGAAAAATCATCCGAGGATCGTTCAAGGATTAATAAGGATGGTTTGCAGATGGAGAAGAAAACTATCGTGTTTTATCTAATGGCTCGTCTGGATCGAGGAGAGGCTAGAGCTTAAGGGTGGATCGTAAAAAGGGAGAGTTGCACCGCGAAAGAGAGCATTTTTCGTTTCCTTTCTTTTTCCCACGTTCGCCAATTAATCGCGTCGCGATCGTCCGTTTTCTATCTTTTCTCTCTAGACTGAAGGCTGCATGGTTGATCAGTGCCTTCCTTACACTCGTCGTGTCGACTAAAGCGCTCTTTTCAGGCGTTCCTTTCAGCGTTATTTACAAAGTATCACTTTCACAGAGACTCATAATCAGCACGTACGCACGCCAGCGACCAGCCGCCTAAGTATAAATAGGGATGACACAGTTTCCGCGACTTTTAGTACTCCTCTTCGATCACACAACCGGCTGCCTCCGCGGTCGCTGGTTTCCAACGTGTGCGTGCTTACGAATTGGAAACCGCGAGATCGGTGTTTCTCGCGGCCTCCTCGAAGATCTTCCTTCTCCTGTCTGCCGCGAATGAAACCGAGGGAACACGATGACGCGTAGATCTTTCCGCCGCGCCAGACAACGCTGTACTCTCGCGTTCAAGCAAGCTGGCACGCGTCGCTTCAGCCCTCGAGACTCCGTTAATTACGTGTACACGGGAAACTCACGCTAATTAGCCGTGTCGATGGCCTTTCGTGGCGAACACATTAGCGAGACTCGATGAAAATCAATGGCTCAACTGTTGCGAAGGGAGGCGCGCTCCCCTTCTCATCTCTATCACTTTCGTTTCCAGATGAACTCGGGAAGCAGATGGTTTAAGTAGATTCAGTCTTACGGACAGACACGCATAGGAATACATACAGGGAACTTTCTATTCAAGGAGCTAGACAGACCTTCGAGGAGCGCACACCGGTGTGACGTGCAAACTCGATTATCGACCACTCGTGATACCGAATCTCCAAGAAATGCCACGGAGCTCCTCCGTGATCGCGCGAATCTAGCAAACTGGTGGCTGGCGTGCATATTCGGCAACGTATCGCGTCTAAAATCCAACACACGTATATATATAGACACACATAATGTAGGCTCGAGCCTCGATTTCGTTGTCGCATGTCGTGTGCAAGTATATATATATATATATAGAGTATCAGTCATACAGAGAATCTCTCTAAACAGAACGGTAAGAAGCGTAGGGTGGTAGACATACGACGAGACATTATTATAGTTACGACAAAGAAGGTAACGGAAGAGCAATGGTACCAAAAGAATTAGCGCGAGAAACAAAGGGGGCAGAAATAAACGATGGTAAACTAAAAACAAGGGGGGTTGGAACGAAAAACGTAAGGTGGTAAAATGGTTTGTTCAAGTACCTCTGCGAGCGAGGTCACGCCGACTAGAGCTGGACTCTCTGTTCGTTTGGTTCGTTCAGGAGGAGACGTAACACGATTGGTAGTAGTAGTGGTAGTAGTAGTAGCGGTAGTAGTAGTGGTAGACGATAGCGGTAGTAGTCGATAGTAGCTGACAGTGGTAGATAGCTGATTCGGTACTGGTAGTAGTAGTAGTAGTAACGTGTACGTATACGCGGCGCAGGGCGCTGGGTCGGCGATCGGCTTGCTCTAACTTGACGGCAATAAGCAACACGAGAACATGTTACATATTTGAAAATCATATGAAACAGAATCAGTTGTTTCTTTTTTTTTTCCCCCTTTCATTCTCTACGTTCTAGGGCTGCCAGCGCAGGATGGTCTTCTCTCGCTTTAAATCAGCGTAAATACCGATCCTTGGAGCATGCTCCTTTTCGCGCCTCTCTCTTAGCACCCCCTTTGATCTTTCACTCGTACTACGCTCTTCTTTCCTAGCCTTTCCACGGGGAGAAGATCGCGCGCGCGCAGCTATTGTCGCGGTGTCAGGACGTATGCTTTGTCGAACAGGGAGAGGTCGCGCTGGCGGGGCCATTTTGGTTGCTTTCTTTTTTCTTTTTTTTCATGTACCATCAGTCTACGAAAGTAAAGGGGTAGGAGACGTTTCCAACGGAGTATACTGCCATACTTGTTGGAAATAATAAAGAATGCCCGAATGAGTCTCGTCGCGACGACCTTTCCGTGTGAGTACCGGGCGAAAGGATGTGAATCGCGTGCTCAATCGTTCCATCGATGCTTCACAGACACGGGCGCGTGTCTGTGCCGCGAATGAACGGGGCCGCGACTCGGAGACGCGGTTAATTCTTAATGGTTTCCCATGAAGCTGCGAAGGAAGAAGCCGAGGAGTTGGTACACCCGAGCCGAAACGCAAGGACGTCGGCGAGAGAGGGTCGCCGGGACAAAGGGATCGCTTCTTCTGGGCTCGTTTCGATCGTCCCCGACCCTCCTCTGTCCTTCCTAACCCCCTCCCAGCATGCACGTGCCCCCTTCTCCACTCGTTCCCTCCGCGGTTTTTAATTTCCCGTCTACGACACGCTCGCCCACCTCCCTTCTCCCTCCCCCGTCGATTATGTCTCTCGCTCCACTCACCCCCCCCCCCCCCGCCGATCCGACTCCGATCAAGTAACAAAAAGAAGTGAAAAAAAAACACTGTGTGCCCCTCCGCGAACCCTTTTGCTCCCAACTTTCACACAAGCATGCACACGCCTTTCTGTCTCTCCCCTCGCGATCCCTCTCGATTTATCCGTCTCCTTTTCCCCCCTTTTTTTTCTTGCGCGAGACTCGAAGGGGGTGTTGACTTCGTTGGGGTGGAGGGGAAGGTCAATTGAAAGGGGGGGATGATCAGCGGGGAGGGTTATATCTCGATTGTTCTCGTCGCAGATTCATCCCTAATCTCAATGATTATCCGCCTCTGACCATTTCTCTCGCCCTATCCTAGCTCTGACGGTCGTTATTCTCTACTGGCAATCGATCGTTTACTTGTCTTTAACTCTTTTAAAGAACCTGGATGATCCGCCACATACGGCTTACCTTGCGAAGCTCTTGAACGCCGCGGACTGCGGATTTATGCAGAGCGGGACGCGCGACGTGTTCAGCTGTTCCGCTATAAATTTGTGCATTTCCTCTGAAACAGACAACGTCAGGATCGTCGGGTGAGAGCACGTTCGTCTGGCCATTCCGCTGCGTATAAACACCCCGGCGAATCGAAACGAGTCGCCCGGGTGGTGCATAAAGCGTCACCGTGACGATACTATTAAAGCGGTTTCCAGCACGTCGCGCAGAGCGCACTCCATTGGCGAGGAAATATTCGCGGGGAGATTTTCAAGGAAATCGACCGATGGCCTCTGGATTATTCATAAGAGAAGTTAATTTCAGTAGACACGAAAGAGAGCCGGTATAATCCATCGATTTCTATTCGATTGTCACGCGCGTTAAAGAGTGCACTCTGCGTCGCACGCGAGGAAACATGGCGCGGCTAGCGAGGGAAATTGAGGGGCTCTATAGCATCTGTTTCTAACGACCGTACGCACGTAATGTCGTTCGATTATTCATCGTCTGTTACGGACAATCGAGGCTCGATTGTGTTTGCACCGCGTGCCCGGGAATTCCATGCGAAGTGGAGCTCATAAGTGCGGCTACGCTCGAGAATGACAGCTGCTACGATTAGGGGTGGCATTTTTTTTTGCGAAGTTCGATCAACGTTCCCCGTCGTATTCTCGAACCGAACCGCCGGGTATCCCCGCGATTTCACGCGGTCTCGTGCTTCGACGTGCCGAGTCGCGATGGATAAACACGGAATACCATACTTCTCCGTGCGCCGCAAATATTTGCGGAAACCTTCAGACCCCCGTTTCATGAAAAAGGTATGAAGCTGGGGGGGTACAATGCACTCGGGTGACGTCTAGCCGGGCAAGAAAGCCACGTGCTCGCTGCTCCGTTTTTTCCCATGCTATGAATGTTTAACGCGCGAGAAACAGCCGTGTAACGCGCATTAAATGGACAAATAGCCCCGGCCAGGAGAAAGGATCGCGAGCTTTAATTGCTCGGGCAAATATCCCACGGAAATCGCGCGGCTGGAAGTTCGAAAAGAGAACAGCACGAGCGCGCTGCTGGCCGCGCGTTCGCGGCTAATTGTCTTTGAAAATTCTTCGCGCGGCTCCGCGCTTGGAAAAAGAAACGCCCGGGACGAAGAAAGAGGAACGAACTGTCGGCGGACAGGATGCTACAAACAACCTCCAACGAGATCTTGCGAAGAAAAAGCAGGCTACTTGGTATCTTCGAACTCGAGGCAATTCCTTGAATTAAGGGTACGTCGACCACTGTACATATTAGCGAAGACACAGAGATACCTGGATACGAAGAGCCGTAGAAATATATATTACAGACAGTGTTCCGCAAAATCGTGAATCCTTGCAAGCGAAAGAGAGGAAGCTCGAAGCAACCTTTGGCAAGCAGCGAGCCCATGGCGTGCATATTTTAAACGCGATATTAGACCCAGTTTCTAGGTGATTACGAGGAAGAAAGCCATACGATAACTTCACGGTCCCCTGGCCACAATGGTGATAAACTATGATTTATCGTGGTTGCGCGAATAGGCCTTTCCTCTACACACGAGAGAGAAGTCTATCGCATCATTGTTCGCGGCTGCAGCGGCCACGTGCCCGAGACATTAGCTATTAATAATGCGAATGAGTCACACGACACAGCGAGGTATTTTTCACCGCGTGAAAGCCACGACGGTCAATCTGCCCCGTTGCGAAACCACCCTTTCGCTAATAATTCTCCTCTACCACTCGTCACCGAGCCGATGACGTTCGGCCTTCCGCGAGGCGCGCGAAAGCTGCCGCACGCGGCCCAGGTCCGTGGATTTAATCGAAGCACGAGAGCACGTGGCGGGTTACCAGATGACATTAAAGCTACCTCGACCCCCCGAGCAGTATGTAAATCGCTTGAAAATCAGCAGGCCGTGTGAAATTCGCGACCGCGCGTAAGCGCGCCTCGTGACGGTTTATTAGCAGCCTCTACTTGAAATCGGTCGACCCTGTGTCGTTGAAACTAGTGGTTAAGATTTTAGGGTGAGAATTAACAAAATTGGTACCGCCAACTGTGGGGCCATTGGCAATTACTTAATAGGGTAAATCCGGGAGACGCGGACGACCTAATATAAAATGGCTATTAAAACTAATATAGACATTACTTATTTTATCAGAACAAACCTATATGTTCAGAATTTTATGCTGATTCAGAGAAACTGGTCGATATTTGCTTTAAGACTATATTTACTGTAAATCGCGTTGAAAACTGAAGTCATGACATCTGACCACCTCTCCCGAGGTGCCGGGAGAAATGGTTTTCGTCGTTGGCAGAGACTACTCACATAATTAATCGTGGACAATTAACAAAGGATAAAACAAAATTATTTATGAGTGAATACAACTACAGATTCATTGATATTTAATTTGTTTACGCTAAACAAGTAAAGAACACATCAAAGAAAAAGTGAACTACCTACTGGCGATTAGCAAGGCAAATGAACACAAAAGTGAATAAATAAACTAAATAAACAAAAATAATAATAAAAAAAAACATAACTCGACCATCTCACCTTTCTGCAGCGAGAGATGGTTTTCTCGATAGCTTTGAGAGGAAGAGTTAATGTGGCAAAATACTTTGGCTCCATTGTACCTCAATATCTCTACTATCTTATTATCCCAAACATTAAACGCAAATAAACTTAGATGTATATTTTAAATACGATTCTGTACACCGCTGTTTGACAAAACAGGTTAAATGTAACCTCAATTTACCTTTTAAAAACCTATAAACACAGAAGGAAGCGAAATGACGCTATTCATTCAATTGTTTGGCTTCTAGAGAAGTAATTGGTCCGCATTTTAACGCATTTTTACGTATAGAGTCTGAAATATAGCGACTCGACCAACTCTCCGGCCCGACCGCGTCTCCCGGATTTACCCTATGTGTTAAAGAAAGAAAAGGACAAACATTTTATGCATTTTCACACTTGAAATGTAATTACGAATGATGCGATGTTATAATAGGATTCTTGAAGCAAATGTATAAATGTTAATTTTTATATAATACGTATGCGAAAATGTTCCAATACACGAAAACGTGCCAATGCTCCCCAGTTTACTGTATTCCAACTCCTGTTTGAGAGTGGACACAGAGCGAGCACTGCCGGGTAGAAGAATTAACCCTCAACAGGTACAGCAGGATCTCTAGAAGCTAGGATATCCTTATCAAGCTGGGTCTGGCCACAGCCAACCACATCCTTTTCCTCGCACACCCCATTTCCTGCTACCACCCCGAAGCAGCATCCTCGGTAGGCGCACTGCTCCAACCAAGCTTCTCAAACCATCTCCCAGGAAACGATCGAATCGACAAAGCCCCTTGGATGCAAGGAAGCATCGCCTCGCGCGCACGTTTCCGCGGTGTCGCGTTTAAACCGAAAACGCACGATTGTCCGCACGAAAGCGCGTAGAGTATCGCGTCGGTTTTCACGGGTGTTGATCGTCCAAGGTCCCTTACCTTTCACCTGCTGCACGGTGGTGAGCTTCCGCTCCCAGAGATCGTCGAAAGGATGAGACGTGGCGGGCTCGAAGTCCCCTGTGTACTGTCTCATGCCGGCGCTGGTCGTGTAGCAGCACGTGCACATACACGAGTGGTATCGGAGCCTTCCTTCGTCGAGATAAGGATGCGCCAGGGCGTTCACCACGGTGATCCTCTTGTCCTGCGGGAAGTTCGTGAACGGGGTCAACGAACGATCGATAGGGCGCGCTCGAGAACGACCGTCCGTTCGAGCAGCCTCGCTGTTTACGTGGCTAGTTAACGATCTAATTCCCCGAGGAACGGGGTGGGGGATTAAAAAGCACCGCGGCCGGGACGAATAAATTCGTCTCCCACGATCGCTTGAATGGACCTCGGCCAGTTTCAAGCGATCCCGCGACCCTTGGCTGAATTATTGAGGAACGGAAGAGGTCGGTGTTAAGTTGGATTTTGGAGGGGGGGGGGGGGGGTGGATCTTTGGAGCTCCTTACTTCTAACTTGGATTATCATGAATATGCAGGAACACGGTTACAGCTCCCCAAAGAATGCACTGAACTTTGTTAAAAATTGAATGCTTCGCGAACAAGTTTGTGAAGAGAGAGAGAGAGAGAGTGTGCTAGAAGACTTTTTTAGTTGCAGTGAGTTTAATTCCAGATTCTAGTTCGAGTAGCAGAGGCTCCGAGAGTTGGAATCTGAACGAGTACCGTTGAATGCGAGGCGTTAAACGACCGTTCAGCACTGAACGCTCGGTCCGGCTCCGTTGCTGAAATATTGAAATGACGTATTTAAGCGCGAGATTTGGGAAAGTAGGTTGTAAAGCGTTGGCGTGTTCCTGCACTTTAATAAGCACTTAGTAACCTACAAAGATAGCGCGCGATATCGTCCAGCTGTGCCTAATAACGGTAACTTTGTCGCTTCGCGTTCGTTTCGCTGAATTTCTGATAAAACGCAGCACGCGTATGTGTGTGCGCGCACCGGCACCGTGGTGCACACGCGCGCAACGGGTTCTTCGTCCCCCCCCCATTCTATTTTTTTCCCCTTCGCTTTTACCTTTAGCGGAGCGGGTCCGTCTCGACAGTAAAGATTTTATTGCAACTTTTGTTACGTCCGCCGCTCGCGAGGACTTTACGATGTCGCGGCCCTCGCTCCGAGTATTTTTTACGAAGTGTCGAGGACCTAGCGGTACGCTTATGAACCGTTCGTCCGCGTTTCCCTTCGCTAAACGACCAGGAACGCGCGTCATAACTTAGCTTTGCCCATCGAGACGCGAGCCCCCCGAGTCGCGCAAGTTTCGCGGTGGTCGGAGGACGGCAATAATTTCGCGAGTTGTCGAGCTACCGCGAATGTCGGATGCCTCGATAAGGGTGCTTAAAGAGTGATAACGTCGCGCTTCCTGTTTTCCAAGTTCTGGGAAACTTTTATCGGCAGCTGGGAAGTAATCGTTCAAACTCGATGATGTACCGTGCCTCTTGTTCCGAAGAGAAGCCCCGAGCAACTTTGCAGATTTTTCATTGAAAACAAGCTGTCCCTCGTTCGTGCTGACTTACCCGCCTATCTATCGATTCTACTACTTCGCCTCTAAAGCTACGCGGTCTTCAAAGGCTGCGAATAAAAGTCTCTCCACTCGTAACTGTCGCCCCCGTCGTTGTACCAGAAACCGAGAGAGCGACAGAGGGCGATCTCCCCCGTACAGAGAAAGGGGGGGGGGGGGGAGGGGAAACTTACGGGATCGAAGACTAGCATCTGGCAGAGCAAATGGACGGCCTCGTGCGTCGCCTGGCTGCTGAGGGTGTAGAGGGCCGTCAGCGAGGGTGGCTTCGGTGCACGCCTCAGCATGTGGGATCTCGCACCCTCGCACGCGTACCTCATGTCCTCGAGGGTCGGTGTGCCCAGCAACTCTGTGATCAGCTCCAGCTGCAAGCCAACGAGTACGTGATCGATTTTATAACTTGGCACATTTTCGACCGGGGCGAGCAGGGAGGGTCACCACTGGTTTTTGGCTGAAACGAGGCTTGAAATCAAGGGGGGGAGGACGATGAATGCTGACGAAAATCGCTTCGAAGGTTAAATTTCCTTCGATTCTCCTGCAAATGGTGGACCCTGGTGGAAGTGAACGCCTTCCTACTATCACGCCAGGGCACCTACTCAGTGGCAAACGGTTAACCGGTGTCTCCCCAGAAGCCATACAGAGGAAAGGAAGAAGGAAGAGTATAAGATGCACGAAATTCGCAGAACTTGGGGCAAGCAGGCTTCCAGGAAGGAGTGCCGCTAACATTTCCTTCGAAATCCTTTGAATCTCGCCCGAAACTTTTGCTGGTAGCCGCGAAGGCCCTCGATCTTCCTGCTTCGCCTTGTCCGAGTAAATGAAGCGCAGGTGTCGCGGGGAGATGTTAATGATTTAACGGGGCCAAGGACTAACCTGTTGCACAGGACTCTGTGCCTGGAACAGGATCCTCCTGCGAAGGAGCTCGCCGAAAATGCAGCCGACGCTCCACACGTCCACGGCGGCAGTGTAGTGGCGTGCCCCCAGCAGGATTTCCGGTGCACGATAATACTGCGTCACCACTTCCTGGGTCATGTGCTTGTTCTGGTCGGGCTCCTCCACTCGGGCCAGTCCGAAGTCGCAGATCTGTTCGCAGAGAAACCGTGCAATATCCCCCGGTTACGTTAAACTCTCTGAAAATCGAGCATCGCGTCTGGCACATTTGCAATTCGCTTCTTTCCGCAACGTCATCAGCGTGTCGGGTTAAAGAAAGAAGATGAAGTGACCTGGCCCCTTAAGTTCCCATCGCGAGAGACATTTAATATGTACGAGCATGAAAGATGGTAGCTTCTCCACTGCACCAATGCAGCAGACGACACAGCAAAAGAGAGTGATCAACTCACCTTCAGCACACAATTGCTATTCACAAGCAGATTCCCCGGCTTGATGTCCCTGTGCAGGATCCTGGCCGAGTGAAGGTACTTGAGACCTGCAACGAGAAGCAAAGAGCACCCCGTGAATCATCCGGATTTACAGGCGTATTCAAATTTCCAGTAGCCGGGCAGTTTTACTAGCGTCTACATTATCCGCGCGCAAAGTGCCACCGGTACCCCCCATCGGATATCGTTCCAAGGCGATCGAAACTTCTGCGGAGAGCCATCAGCGGCCGGGGCCGACGAACAAGCAGAAGACAGAGGCGATTTTCATCGCCCGGTCGGGACGCACGACCTCGATTCCCGACGAAACTCCATCGCAGAGTCGTTAGAGCCTCTTCAGCGCGGATGCACGAGCGTTCGCGAGAGATTATCCGACGTTTAGCTCGCGCGAGGACATACCTATCCTCCAGCGCGGCAATTTCCAGGCGGGCTGCTCCGACAACCCCACTGTCCCGCGCTACCATTCACGTATACACGGCCATTAGTTTTAATTTATCAATTAAAAGGCGGTAATGCGAGTCCCCTGACGGCCGGCACGCACTTCGACGGGGACGATGATTCGCGTTCTATTAACATTTGATTGAATCGATCCGGGGCAGGGCATCAAACCGTGCCTCTAAGTGTCCGTCATCGGCGACAAATTGCGTCGAACAGGCAACGTTCGTTGGCCGATGGTGATTTCAGGCCGCGCGCGGCCTGGGAACCTGTTTTAAATGAAACCCGTATCGAACCAGAAACCTGTCCTTATTCAAAGAAAATGGAACGAAAAGGCGCGGGCTTTAGGGATCCCCGAGTCCAGCGGTCGTCTTCTTCGTTTCATCTCCGCGGACCGCGAGCAATTGGAAGTGAAAAAGGGAGAGTACTTTGGACGGATCGAGTTTGAAATCGATTCTCCAGGTACAAGTACTGTTAAAAGGAGCGGTATACCCAGTGAATTTCGCAGGGAAATCGTCCCCGTTGTTCGCCCATTGTCACCCCCACAGGGAGACAGACAGAGCTGCCTTATGCTCCCTCACTCGCTTCCCTTTCTCGCAAAACCGCGAGGCGGAACGATACGTGTCCATAGCAGCCTGGGCAAGGGTGTATGAAAGAGGGGGTTGGTTCGGGGCGCGAGCTGAATAGGGGACAGATTACTGGGCCCTCCCTCGCGTTCCAAGTGCAATTCGGTTTCACGAAAGGGGCGGCTTGACTAACGGACGACGAGCGTCGCGGTGCTGTCGCTAAACGCTCGTGTAATCCCCTTTGAATAGACACGCGCGTCCTGCCTCGCGGAGATTTCGCCTCCTACAAACGCCGAGTGACACATTAATCTTAATCACCGACGATACGTTTTCAGGCTGATCAAAATGTACCCGAAACCTCAATGTTACTTAGATACCACTGATGAAACACAGAGTGTCGATTTCACTCCGTCCCTTTCATTACAGCTTCCTCTAACATTCGCGGCTGGTATCCGTGTAAAACGGTGTCACCCTCGCCAGGCGACGACGAGGGAACCCGTGACAGATCTAAAGGAGCGCGCTCGCACGCGCTCATCGCCGTAAGAACGAGCGAGGCTTTTCATTTTTACGGACGGGGATCCGCGCTGATGAGCAGCGAACACGGGGAGGGCTGGAAAAATCGCGAGCCGGCCGACACAGGGGTGGGAAGCACCGTCGGGGAAAAGGGTGAAGGTGGAACGAAGGAGAGACCCTGAAACAGATAGGTCGGGAGAAAGGGGCGGGGAGCAGCGGGGGGGGGGGGAGGCAAGCAACAGGGGTAGAAAGGAATGAAACGCGAAGGGGCGAGGGTGCAGCGGAGGCGAAATGGATGGCGGAGGAGGTAGCCGCGGGAACAGAAACAGGAATGACAGGGGCGAGGGAGAGACGAAGCCGACTGCAATAAGAGCAGAAACATCGGTGCCAGATGAGTGTGCCGTGAGTCATGCCGCATTCAGACCTCGAGACTTTTCTCTCCCCGCAATAAAACTCGGTAATATTACCGGGGTAATCTGCCCCGTGGGTGCGTCCGGTTGCGAATTCACCCGTCGGTAATTAAAGTCTCCTCCTCTGCCTCGGCTGCACCCTCTTCCTCCCGCCCCGTCCCTGATAACTCCAGACGCCAAAGTCCACGGTTCGATCACACCCCCTGGGTGAAAATGAATTCTCCTCGCGATGGAGATTAGTGCAAGTCGAATGTCGAATCTTTTCCAGTGGATGTTTTGTAACCCCTGGCTGCAACCACTTTCGTACACTTTCACGTGTTTGAATATTGGAAGATTAGGAAATTGTTGAATTGTAATCAGAAGAATCTTTTATTTTGTATAGGTATTTACGGATTTGTTGCGTATCAATTATCACAGTCTGAACGTTCAACGCGTCCCATTCGAAGGCTAGTTCGGTCGAGGGACAGCCACCGGCTGGCAAGGATGCTGGGAGCCGCAGGATTTCAGCCATTACGCGCGTGTGGCAGACGCGTCCCGCGAGATAAATTGCGCCCACGGATTAATGTAATAGAGTGATTAATCGCGCGAGTGGCGATCGGACGGGAGCACGTGCTCGACGCTGGATTAAAGCATTTTACCCGGGCAACTTGGACGCTCGGTGGACGAGCGAGGAGCGGGATCGCGCGACGATGCAAACCAGTTCCAACGGGTACGTGAGAATTTACTATTTCCTGGATGGTGATGGTGAAATGCTACAGATAATGCCGCCACTTGCAGCGAGCACGGGGTTGTTTCTGCACGAAGTGGTGGAATAACGGTTCGCGATGGGGCAGAGGGTGTAAATAGTTGTGAATTTTTTTTTTACTGCGACCGCTGTCGTGGACGATTAAATCTATCTTCTATAGAAATTCAGATTCGTCGAGTATCATTCGTATGAATGTACTATTTTATGCTGAATACCGAAACTCTGACCTGTACCATCGACCAATCTAATGGTGCATTTAATTTCCATCGATCCGAATTCCACTCGAAAAAAACTCTCCGCATAAGCAGGCTTGCCCAGTAAACGAGTGGATAATTAAGAGATTGAAAATGATTTATGCGGTCTTCGTCCTTACTACGTGGAAGCATTCCAAGTGCAGTTTCAAGAAGCGAGACAGAATTCGGCGGAAATATCGACTGCTTCCATTTGTCAATTTCAGTGCATCCCTCCCAATTTAGTCCCCTCTAATTGGTCAGATTAGCGATTCTCTGGTTTCTTTTAAATACATCAGAGCTCTGCGACATTCCGATGAAGAAGCCAGGCGGGAGTCTCGCGATCGGCTAGCAGACTCAGGTGGTTCCAAGAGGGAAAAGGCCACGATGCTCGCGGTTATCGGCCCGCGCCAAAAATACGCTCGCGCGAGAGCACGCGACATTCGGGACGGGAAGAAGCAGCTCTTTGTTTACGACGAGATTCTGGCAGTACAGCGAGCCTCAAAATTAACCGCAAGGTTAACGAAATCGGCCATCGGAGAGGCGACGCTCGCGGTGGCACGGTCGAGGCCGAATGGTCCACGATTCATTCGAGAGGCGGACGGGAACAACTTTCCATTTAAATCGCGCGGTAACGTTAGTGCTCGCGTTTGCTCGTTAACCACCCACGTCTCCAATGGCGGATACGTCTGTGTGGTGCCGATCTTGAAGATCCCAAGGATCACAGAATTGCCTATAGATCCTGGAAGACTGAGCAGACTTAATCGCGATCGGGGCTGTCCACTGTCCTACATATTATGACAAGGAACGGAGGAAGGTACAAGAA